>CM072772.1:43752500-45002500 GCA_036936925.1 Cenchrus fungigraminus
AAAGAGCTTAGGGCCTCACTAGAAGATGCTAGGAACCGTGTGGCTGAGCTAGAAACCCAGAACCTAGATGCTAAGCTTGAGATTGATTCGCTTAAGGCTTCTCCTGTGGTTTCTGATGAGATGGATTGCTGTGATTGCTCTGTGTACCTAGCTGATCTTACTGCTCTTAAGGATAAGCATGCTTCTACTTGTGATGAACTAGATATGCTTAGGGTTGAACTGGCTGAGCTTAAGTCTAGACCTGCTTTGCTAGGTGCTTGCACTTCTTGCCCTGTTTTGCATGGAAAGATTGATGAGATGCATGCTTACACTGTTTCGCTTGAGGCTAAGTTGAAAGAGCCTATTCCCACTTCTTGCTCTACTTGTGAATTGCATGCGGTTAAGAATTTGGAGCTTGCACATTATGTTGATCGCCTGCAGGATGAAAATGATGAGCTGAGAAAATGTATGAGCTGGTTGTCGGGTCAGGAGCCTCAGCTCGGTATCATGATAGCGGCTTTCAAACGCTATGATGGTCAGGCACTTGGGGCTGACAAGCTTGGAGAGAACTGTGGTGAGGGAGCTGAGAGAGTTGGAGAGATTCCTATCCCACCACCAAACAGACACAAGAACAAGTTTGAGCCCAAGCCCAACCATCTCAGAAACAAACTTGACACTACTCCAGATCCACCCATATTCCCTCACCCAACAAATGATTTTCAGAAACCGGTGAAGTTTGTGAGCCCAAAGGGAGGTGAGGAAGGAGAGAAGAAGGGTGAGAAGCCGAGTGGGCAGCCCCAACCCAAGCCTAAGCCTAAGCCACAGCCCATAAAGTTCCATTGTGGGTATTGTGGGAGAGATGGTCACAAGGATGAGTTTTGCTTCAAGAGGAAGCGTGAGGAGAGAATGGCTAGAGAGTGGGCTAACAGGGACAGGTACCACCCCTTTAATGGTGTACCTGAGCCTCGTATGCAGATGCCCAGGGCCAAGGCGATTGTGAGGACGGTTCCGGCTTGGGGAGACCGGAAGGCTGCAGGTGTTGCTGCTGGCCGAGCCACACCGGTCAGACCGGTGTACTACACCGGTCAGACCGGTGCAGGTCTGGGCAGACAGCGAGTCGGGTTTCGTGCTCGTGAGGATGCTCGGTTTGGTTCTGGAGGTCGTGGTTCTGGTGGTTGGTCTGGAAAGTTTGCAGGTGGTCAGTTTGCTAGGCGTTCTCCACCTCGTGCTCAATACGAGAGTGAGAAGAGTCGTAGCTTTGAGATGGAGCGGAGGTACGATCCACGGTTTCCCTTTCGTGGTTTTCGTCCTCCTCCAGCTAGAGAGGGTTGGTTCCCTCGTGGTGGTTACCGTGGTGGTAGCTTTGATAGGCGTGATGATTTGGTTTGTGCTAACCCCACTTTGGAGCAAATGGCTCGGCACTGGTTTTACTCTTTTGGTACTAACCCCAGTGCTGAGTCGTTTGTTCACTCACGTGCTCGCTTTTGAATTTCAGGTGGGAGACTTGAAGAACATTTGGTTGATTGACTCTGGTTGCTCGAGGCATATGACCGGAGACAAGGGGTGGTTCTCAAGTCTCGTCCCGGTGGTGACAAAGAAGTACATCACCTTTGGGGACAATGGGCGAGGGCGTGTGCTGTCAGAAGGTGAGATTAAGGTAAGCGACAAGATCACTCTCAGGCGTGTTGCTCTTGTTCAATCGCTTGGATACAATTTGCTTTCTGTGTCCCAGTTGTTGGATGAAGGTTTTGAGGTGTTGTTTCGGCCTGGTGGTTCTCGGATTTTAGATTCTCGGGGGGATCTTGTTTGCATGGTCGTTCCCGAGGGTCAAGTGTTCCGAGCTGATTTTTCTCAGTCTTCTGGTGTGGAGCGTTGCTTCTTGGCTGGTTCTTCGAGTGAGTTGTGGAAGTGGCATAGGAAGTTGGGTCACTTGAGCTTTGACCTTTTGTCTCGCTTGAGTAAACTCAATTTGGTCCGAGGATTGCCACGATTGAGGTTTGAGAAAGAGTTGGTTTGTGCGCCGTGTAGGCATGCCAAGATGGTAGCCTCTTCTCACCCGCCTCTCACCGATGTGATGACTGAGCATCCATGCGAGCTGCTCCATATGGACCTTGTTGGCCCAGCTCGTGTGCGATCTGCGGGTGGGAAGTGGTATGTCCTTGTTGTGGTGGACGACTACTCTCGGTATGCGTGGGTGTTCTTTCTTGAGGAGAAGGGGGAGACGTTTGGTTTTGTTCGAGATCTTGTCTTGAGGTTAAGAAACGAGAGGCACGGAGATGCCATACGAGCGATCCGCAGTGACAATGGCTCGGAATTCAAAAACTCTCGCTTCGAAACCTTTTGCCATGACTTGGGTCTTGAACATCAGTTTTCGAGTCCGTATACGCCTCCCCAGAATGGCGTGGTGGAAAGGAAAAACAGGACCTTGTGCGAGATGGCTCGGACGATGCTCGACGAGCATAGGACTCCGAGAAGGTTCTGGGCTGAGGCGGTCAATACCGCGTGCCATGTGTCGAACAGGATCTACCTCAGGGTTCACAAGAAGAAAACCTGTTACGAGTTGATGCACGGTCGCACACCCAAGGTGAGTCACTTCCATGTCTTTGGTTGTAAATGCTTCATTCTGAAGAAAGGGAAGAAGTTGGACAAGTTCGAGGCTAGGTCTGTCGATGGTATTTTCTTTGGTTATGCATCTCATTCTAGAGCATTTCGTGTGCTCAATCTTGAAACTAACCAAATCGTGGAGACTTGCGAGGTAACGTTCGACGAGACACAGCCACGTAGTCAGCTTGTTTTTGAGTGTGCAGGTGACGACGAACTTGGCGAGGAGATCTTTCAGGAGGAGGAGCATGAACATGGAGATGATGAAGATAGCGGTGTGATGCCCGCGGCTGAACATGTACCTACTACTTCGACGACGATCGAGAATGCACCCTCTCCCACACCTACAACGACAAACCCAGATCAAGGCGAAGCTGCTGTTGAGGGGGAGGTAGCATCAAGGCGAGAACCTCCCCGACGAGTGCAAGTGGATCACCCAGCTTCGAGAATCATCGGCGACATGAATGAACGTACTACACGGTCGAGGGTTCGGAACAATTCTCATTTCGCTCATGCTGCTTTTGTTGCCACTTTTGAGCCCAAAGACATTGGACATGCGTTATCTGATCATAATTGGGTTAACTCGATGCATGAGGAGTTGGAGAATTTTGAGAGGAACCAAGTTTGGGTGTTGGTTGACCCTCCCCCAGGGTGCAAACCGATTGGGACAAAATGGGTGTGGAAAAATAAAGAGGGAGAGAAAGGAGAAGTGGTGAGGGAACAAGTCGAGACTTGTTGCTCAGGGGTACAGTCAGAAAGAGGGGATCGACTACGAGGAGACTTTCGCTCCTGTAGCTCGTTTGGAGGCGATCAGGATCCTTCTAGCCTTTTCCGTGGCTAAAGGGTTCAAGTTGTACCAGATGGATGTGAAGAGTGCTTTTCTGAACGGTGTATTGGAGGAAGAGGTGTTTGTGAGGCAACCACCGGGGTTTGAGAGTGAGAAGTATCCTCACCGGGTATACAAGTTGAGGAAGGCGCTGTATGGGTTGAAGCAGGCGCCTAGAGCTTGATATGGTAGGTTGAGGGGGTTCCTGTTTGAGAGAGGGTTTGAGATGGGGAAGGTCGACCAGACCTTGTTTCTCCTCAGGCAGGACAGAGATATCCTGATTGTGCAGGTATACGTGGATGATATTGTCTTTGGTGGCTCGTCTAACTCTCTTGTTGCAAGGTTTGCAGAAGGCATGAGCAGGGAATTTGAGATGAGCATGATGGGCGAGTTGCAGTTCTTCCTCGGGCTACAAATCAAGCAATCAAAGGAAGGAACATTTGTGCACCAAGCTAAGTACACCAAGGACATTGTGAGGAAGTTCAAGATGGAGGACTCCAAGGCCATGGCGACGCCTATGAGTACGACTACAGTTCTTGATGCGGACGAGGAAGGTGAACACGTGGACCAGAAGGAGTACCGGAGCATGATCGGGTCACTCCTCTACTTGACGGCGACGAGGCCGGACATTCAATTCTCGGTGTGTCTGTGCGCTCGTTTTCAAGCTTCTCCGAGGACTTCGCATCGGCAAGCAGTCAAGCGCATTTTCAGGTATTTGCGACACACTCCCGACTTCGGCCTTTGGTACTCTGCGTCTTCTTCTTTGGCGCTTCATGGATTTTCAGACGCGGATTTTGCCGGGTGTCGGTTGGATAGGAAGTCCACTTCTGGGACTTGCCAGTTCTTGGGTTCTTCTTTGGTATCTTGGTCTTCCCGCAAACAGTCGAGTGTTGCTCAATCCACTACCGAGGCAGAGTATGTGGCCGCAGCTAGTTGTTGCTCTCAGCTCCTTTGGATCACATACACCATGAGTGACTTTGGTGAGGAGTATACCCATGTCCCACTTCAATGTGATAGCACTAGTGCCATAAGCGTTGCAAAGAACCCAGTGCTCCATTCCAAAACCAAGCACATAGAAGTGAGGTATCATTTTCTGAGAGACAACGTAGAGAAAGGGAAGATAGCTTTGATCCATGTACCCACACATGAACAACTAGCCGATATTTTCACCAAACCCCTAGATCAAGCAACTTTCACTCGTTTGCGGGGGGAGCTTGGTGTTTGTTTGATTTCTTGAGTTGGCGTGTGGGAGCTCCTTTGTAGCATATGTATAGCTTTCCTTTGTGCATTTCTTGCATTTGGCATGGCATATGTAGCATGATGTATAGGCATCTTTGTATCTTAGGTTGCATGCATTTTGTATCAAATGCATTGTTTAGGAAAGGCTTCTCCTATACACATTGTTCACCATGGAATGATATATATGTCTTTGTGAGCTAATTTGGTAAGCTATGGTTAGTTTGGCTTAGCTCTTGATAATCTTGGTTTGTATCCATGGTTGATGGCTATGTTTTTGAAAAATTTCATATATATATATACTCTCTTGTGAGTAAATACCTTTACATGATCTTGACATGTTTTAGTGGCTTGGCTATGCTTAATTTGTGGTTGGATAGCTTATTTTGATCATAAGGGGCCAAAGGCTCATTTGCCATCATGAATGTTTAGCCCCCATGCTTCATCTTGTGGAGGGGCATAAGTTCCTTTTTGTCGCAAAGACATTTCATGTACCAATTATAAATCTGAATATGAAATGTAAATTGCTTGAAAAATGTGCTCCCATGTCATATGTGCTAATTTTAATTTGCTTTGGGTGCTAAATCGTTGCATGATGCCTACCAATGAGAAGTCTCATATATAGAAGTAGGCACATGGCTCGGTGGCTTTGACATGACATGAGGTGCTTGTGGGTGTTTATGATGGTCTTATGCTTAGAATGGTTGTCCTAGCATGAAGTTTGTGTGGCTTTGCCATTTTGACATGTTTTGCTCATGTTTAGGACTTTGCTCATGAGAGGGTAATTTTTCGCAAAATTGCTAAATTCTATCTTAGCTTCGCCCAATGGTTGTGAAACTTGGTGATCATGAAGTTTATGTCTTTACGAAGCTATAGAGTATCTAACTTGCTCGTTTGGACATGTGTAGCATCCTATGTTGAATTTTGTCTATTTGAGAAGCTCTAGGTTGCATTTTTTGCATTTTTGGCTTGATTCATGCATTGTCAACAAGGGGGAGAAGTTTGAGCATGTTTTGGCCTACTGAATGCATTTGGAAGGTTTTCAGGTGGTTTCGAGCTATTTTTGGGCTCTGTTGTGCACCGGTCTGACCGGTTGAGGTCACCGGTCTGACCGGTCAGAGTGCTGGTCCTGTTCACATGTTGCCCACCGGTCTGACCGGTGGTGTCGACCGGTCTGACCGGTCAGAGCTGAGCTGTTGCAGCTGCTCTGTTTTGTGAAGTGGTTCGCATGCATTTGTCCAGGGGGAGTTGCATCGGTTCAGGGGGAGCTTGCATGTGTGCAGGGGGAGCTCTTTGTGGTTTTCGAGCTTTGGTTTGATGGTTTGTGCTCTTTGCTTGAGCATGTTTTGTCTCGGATGTGTCGAGCCGTTGCCCTTGCCTAAGGGGTCCGAGACTTGTCTTCTTCAAGTGATCTTGCTCTTTGCCTTTTCTTTGGTTTTCGATCGCTTGTTGGAGTTTCTTTTAGTCGTTTCTTTTCTTTTCCTTTTCTCTTGGTTACCAAAACGTGTGTGTTGTCAATGCACTCATCAAGGGGGAGATTGAGAGCCAGGTGTGGTTCGAGGACCGGTGGATGGTCGCTTCCTGGTGTGATGAGTGATTGACAACGTGGTGTGGACTGATTCTTGGCTAAGTATTGCAGGTGCAGGTTGCGGCTTGACTGGTGCAGGTGCAGGTGAAGAACAAGCGTGAAAGGTCGTTGCCGGTGAGGCCTCCAGGTGTGGAGAAGACAAGTAGGCTTGGTTCGAGGGACCCGGTGGCCAGCGGGGTCAAGTGCGGGCCGCATGGTGGCAAGAACGGCAAGATGAAGTCATGGACGGTTTCTTGGTTGAGCCTCAAAACCAAGGTCGAGCCGGGACCACGTGGGAGCCGAGTCATGAGTGGTGATTGGCGGAGGCTACACCGAGTTCGCGGGGTTTCCGGTGGTTCACCAGAAAACCACTGGGTTCCTTGGTTGATCCACAAAGCCAAGACCGAAGAACCGAAGACGGAGGTGCAGCAGCTCCAGACCGGTCTGACCGGTGGGTACCGGTCTGACCGGTGAGGAGAACCGGTCTAACCGGTGTGCGACGACGCAGTCCGGAATCTTCGAAGCGGAGGACACGCGTCGGGATCGCAAGGCTTGCGTCGAGGCTAAGCAAGTTTGCGGTCGCTGGGCATCCGTCCGATGGTGCGAAGACAAAGACTTCCAATTTCGCCCTCGAGGGGCATGTATCCCTAGTTAGCTAGTAAGGGTATTTTAGTCTTTCGGTTGCCTCCATATAACCCAAGTGGTGAGAGGATGGCAGCCATCTCTTGGAACCCTAGCTCATTTGGTTTTCCTATTTTCCTTCCTATTTTCTTAGGATTTTCGTAGGACTAGCTTGAGAGCTTCATGGTGAGATCTTGTGAGAGGGAAGGATGATCGGGCGGCAAGCTAGACCTTGTATGAACCTCTTTGGTATGTATAGATGATTCGGCGTGGTTCCTCAAGGCTTGGATGTGTCTTTCCCGTTTCTCCTTTTTGGTGATTTTCGGAGCCATTTCTTGGCGATTTTCTTGGAGCGATTTCGAGACCCTTCTCTTTGGGATTTGGTGGGGGATGTATGCATGAACCCTTCGTGGTTCTTTACCTTTTGATTCCCCTTCCAAATCCGTGAGCAAAGGGGCTCGATTTTGGGGTTTTCGTGGCTCTAGGGTTAGAGGCGTTCTTGGTGGGATTTCTTCGATTCCTCTTGATTTGACAAGTTATGGTGGACCAAATCTTGGCTATGGAGTACCCATGAGGTGTTCCTACTATCCCCAAAGTCTTGTGCAAAACCGTGGAGCGGATCGGGAGATCGGGAGTTGGATTTGGAGGAGTTGACTCGCGGGCGCTGTTCATCCCGAGCTGCCCAGGCACGACCGGTCTGACCGGTGCTCTTGACCGGTCTGACCGGTGCTAGCCCTTGGTGGGTTTTTGTCTCGGGGAACAACCTTGTCCGTGTGGTTTTGTCCCGTGGTCCTGCTGATCAGTTCTTGGAGTGTTTGGAGTTGTTTTGCTAGGATTTGTGAGGGGTTCTTCTTCCTCACAGGTTGTGTTTCGTGGTGGTTTTTGTTCCAGGGCCTAGAGGATTCACTGAGGCTTCCTGGAACGTTTGCTGTGCGGCTGCTGTAGCCACCGGCCTGACCGGCTCTGTCCACCGGTCTGACCGGTGTCACCGGTCTGACCGGCGCAGGCCATCGGTCTGACCGGTGGAGCACAGGCAGCAAGCCGTGCAAGTTTCCGCTGTGTGTTTTGGTGAGTTTTGGCTAGGAAGGTTGAGTGTTGGTTCCTAGGACCAGTAGCACTCCAGTGGCTGCGTGGTCTTGACCAACTTGGGTAGTTGGATCGGAGACGTGAGTTGGAAGCCGTGTTCGTCTTGTTGGAGTTCTCATCTCCTTCGAGAAGAATTTTTATCGGCTCCCATTCACTCCCCCCCTCTCTGGTTCGCCTAATCGGTCCTTCACCAATATATAAGCATCTCTAGAGTTCAAAATTTGTGTCAAAACATAAGCATTTCTAAGGATAAGACAAAACTAAATGGGTTGGTGGGGTGGGTGGAGAGTTGGTAAGTTGTGTAAAATGAGGGGTATAGATGTCATTTCCACCTACTGTTATTTTCTGAGTTTGAATGTTTGGAATGCTTATATTGTGGAACGGAGGGAGTACATGCATAATAAGTGGTCTATTAATATGCTAATTGTGCTGCTATTCACATGTATGCAACTCACACATATTTCACAATGGAAACATCACAAATGCTGACTGAAATTAATTAGTCTCATTCACAGAAATGGTGTGCAGTAAGAATATTAAGATCCTGGATAGACGTTCAGTTCTGTTATATTTACAGGAATGCAACATGCTAGCTTTGTGTGAATTACATTATGTTCCTGAATCCTCCTACGGTTTTAGCACCAGTTAAATCTCAACCCTATCTTGGTTGTGAATTCTCAATCTGTTGCCCGAATGTTGCCATTCTGAAAGTGTCGGAACTTATGGACAGGGGAGACTGAATTTACTGTATGGTTGGCCATTATGAGGCTCCAGTTCATTCTCTTGTTCAGAGAAACATGCATCTCTGAAACTAAAGCACCCACCTTATGCTACTAGCCAACTACTGTCAGATATTGCTAGAGATGTATTGGTGCAGCTATTCCCTTCAAACGCACTTTCAAATTTGAACATAAAAGGGTTATGCAGCAGTACAATCTTGGAGAATAAACCACAGTAGACAAACAGGAGCAAAGAATATGGTTAACAGCCAAATATACAGAACTTTGGCACTGGAGCAAGTTACCAACAGAAACAATTATGCCATAAATTACTGCAAGAAGTTACTAGCAAACATTTCGGTGAACAATTTGTACCAAAGTCATAAATTTGCATCCAACAGGGCCACTCAGAAGTGGCGGCTGGGCGGATGAATGGACCACAAGGTGCTACTGAATGTTGGGATGGCCAGTTGGTACTGAATGTTGATTTTTACTGAACGGAGATGAATGGATCACCAGGAACTCGGGTTCACGAAGGTGGACACAGAGCCAAACTACGAAGGGGATCTCACCTCGATCTGCTAGGACTGCCTCGAGGTCGAGGAGGCCGACGAGCCGGACCGGCCGTTCATCGTGGGTTCCCCCGGCGAGGAGTTCGAGTGGGTGCCGACGCTGGCGAAGGGAAGGAGGAGGAGGAGGAGGAGAGAAGTGACGGCGGATGCGGCGCGCGCAAGCCCAAGAGAGGTGCGCGAAGGGGCGGGCGCGGGGCGGCGGCGACCGCGGTGGCGGGTGCAGGGGCAGAGGAGCTCTGTCCGGCAGGATGAGATCCTCTCTCTCTGTGTATGACACACGAGGCCCACATCAAAATAGAGACCTCTATTGCTTTCAATGCTGGAGTTGACACTTCATTTTGGACCTCTATATTTTGCAGTTGAGCCTGCAAAAGGGATTTGGAGGCCTCAATTTGCAGACTCTTACTAGAGTTGCTCTAACATACATAATCTCTTCATACTTGTGCTGAGCTAGTCGCGGAGGCCCAATTAGGAAGCACGGATCCCCACGACGTGAACCAGCGTCGAAACCATGTATTTTCGGTGCTGCTTGACCCCAATATAATGGTTTGCCGGTCAAATCTTTACATGTTAAGCGACTTGAAAACTTTCTTTGCCATGCACTTCTGACCAGTTTCTTGGATGGCAGTTGGCAGCTAAAACGTCATCTCGAAGCTTCCTTTATCCAGCGACGATTATAAGAGCAACTCCAAGAGACTATCTAAAATGACTTGGCTAGCAAAATTTTGGAAAAAATCTCAAAAATACTCTTCCAACAGACTAGCTATCTACCCATCTAGCTATCCTGACTAGCTAAATTCATTACCCCGCTAGCTATCTTTGGCTAGTGGCTAGTGACTAGCTATCCTGATTTTCATGAGTATGACAGGCGGGACCCACATGCGGTGGAGCATATAGAGAGTTCAGTTTAGAGAGGTTGTTGGATGCTAACAACTTTTTGCTAGCTATTTCATTTTACATACTAGTTAAATCAAAATTTTAGCTAGTAATTTTTAAAGAGGCTCTTGGAGTTGCTCTAAGTATGTTAATGGCCTGGCGAAACGTATCAACCCTCTTTACTTTTTTTTTCTTTGTTTTTGGAAGGAAAGTCTCATTCTTGGCTGTTGCTTTCCTTATTGCTCAAAGTAGGCGTTGCGCTGTTCTTCTCAGCCTCAACTCAGGAACAACCTACAGGCTACAACGTAACCAAACAGACAAAATGTACCAGAAACCTAATAGCGATGTCGACTGCTGTGATTTCACATTTCAATCTTCAACAATCTACATACATGGAACATGGCTACCTTTGTACTGCATGAAGATGCAGGCTCATAATACATCCGATGGATATTTTCTTTTTTAAACAAATAGTGATCCATCATGCACATGAGTAGTATTTTTTTACCAGTGAACTTATCATGCATGTGCCTGCATCTTGCTTTGGATGCACAGGTCTTCTTGATTTCTTTGGCAGATGTGACCTAGCTGTTCATGTGGGAGGTCTCCCAAGCAGTTGTGTACTTGTGTCCTCCCTATGAAATGCGACCCTTTTCGTGCTCATGCAAATTGCGATAGTTTCCCTGGTTGTTTAACACCCCCCCCCCCCCCAAAGATCGTTCGCCAGTTCACGTCGTGGGTGATCCCTACTCCACCGACCCCTTTTTCCACCACCAAACGTGGTTTGCTTGCTAAGAAAGTAAGAAACTTGTGGGATCTATCTATCTGATGAGCGGCCTCCTGAAAGGGAGTGGTGGCTGGTGCCTGGTGACCAAGCAATTAGGGCATCTGCGCACACGGTCACGGCGCCAAGTTTGGAGACCGGTCGCGCCGTTCGTTGTCTGGCCGGACAAGGCAAAAGGGAACGCACCTGCTCTCTCGTTCTCAAGTTCGTAGGATTCTGTTGGCGGGGGGATGTGCTGGGGAGGTTGCTCAGTTGTCTTCTTGTCTATTTGCCTCCTCGTTCTGAAGTCAATTCATGCATGATTGGAGTGGGCCCGAGTAGCATCTCGTCACAACAGCCGCGTCCATGCATGGTGTGTGATGGTGACAGGGGCTACGTCGTCTACGCTGGCAGCCTCAGAAGATGCTGGGCAATGGGACGACAGTCGAGATTTTACCTTTGATCTCCATTGGCCGTGCATTCCTCTCGGATCTGAGTGCAGCACATCACTACGCCGTGATTCACTGGCTAATTTCCGATGTGGTTCGTGCCGTCGATCACTGCCAAGTGCCAACAAGTTGTAGCAAACATAACCGTCTAGTTATTTGTTCGAGTATGATTTTTGTGATTCATGGCAACACGATCAATAGGACTAACCATTGTGGTTGAGCATGTCTCTGTAGGCATTATACGTCTCATAGATGGAACCACAATCAAAGCTAACATACCATCGGTTAACCATAGCAAAAATCCAGTTAACTCTAAGTGGCGGCAAGTTCAAAAGGAAGAAAAGAGAAGAAAAGGACACAGTCGGATGAACCAACAGTACCTAGGAAGCAGCAGCGGTGCAAGCATAGGAGGAACTGGTACGCTGCGAAGAAGGCTCAGTCAACATGGACCGTCAGATGAACCGACAGTAGGATTTTTAGTTGCACTGGATGATTGCATGAGCGTCGGTGCAAACGCTGGATGAATGGAGCCACGGAGAGAAAAGTGTCAGTGGCACCAGATGAACCGCTGCAGGCATCGGATGAGCACATTGGTTCATCCGATAATTTATTGGCTCAAGATAGAGAGGTTTTTGCGTGGAGTGTAGCACCAAATGAACCGCTGGTCAACGGTCTATGCGTCGGATCATCTGGTGCCCTACGACTGAGACAGAAAAGTCAGTTTTGGATGTGAAAGTGTGCAACGGCTAGTAGCACCGGATGAACCGACGGTGACCTTACAAAGCATTGGTTCATCCGACGTTACGAGTTTGGTAGCCGTTGCCCAACATCTCTATTGGCTTGTTGAGCTATTTATACCCCTTCCACCCCATCATTAGAGGTTGCTGGTGTGAGCTGAAGAGCTGAAGTCCAGAGGAGTCCAAGACACATTGAAGATCACATCCATGACATACTAGTGCTTAAGTGTTCATCCAAAGGCTTTGCACATACTTAGTGAGTGTGTTTAGTGCTAGGTTTAGCTTAGAACTGAGTGAGTGTAAGGTGTGCCAACCTTGTGAGGTGATTCTCGAGTGGCACTATGTAAGGATCGAAGAAACGAGACGCGGGTTTAGAGTCAAAGGAGACGCGTAAAACACACGTCTCTAAGTTTGCGTCTGTAATGACAAGTCATAGGAGACGCGTTTTTTACGCGTCTCCTTTGTGAGGAGTCAAAGGAGACGCATTTCTACCAACACACGTCTCCAATAACCCCTCCCAAATGAGACACTAGTTGTCAACCCGCGTCTCCTATGTGAGTCATAGGAGACGCATTTTACCAACACACGTCTCCTATGAGAGAGTCATTGGAGACGCTTATTGGCAACCCACGTCTCCTTTGATGAATTAAAAAAACAAAAAAACAAAACAATAGAAATTACAAATAGGTCCCTGCTCATTTATTACCCCATGTCTTTTTACAAATAGCTCCCTGAAGAAATCAGAAATTACAACACATGCCTCAAAACACATCTATAGTGGCTAAAACACATCAGTTTGAGAACTCTTTTACAAACAACTCCTTGAAGAAATAGGAAATTACACCACATGCCTCAAAACACATCCTACAACCTTCCATTTCGAAACTACCAGAGAGGAGACCATTTGACATCCTTCCATTTCTATCATAAGCTAGAACAAACAAAAAAATGAATGGCAGGTTCTTTCTTCCAAGACTACACAAGGCATGAATAAAAAATGAGCAAGTTATAAAAATAATTAAGTTGTCAAGAAAATGAAGGTTCCACATAATTAATGCAATCAAGACTCATCGTTGTTGTACTATTGTCACTAGTCAAAGATGTTCTATGGGAAATTTTCTAGAATTGCAAGTGTGAACTAATAAGCTATAAATAGTAGTAGGCATGGAAACATTGCAAAGCTTAAGAAGAAACAACCTGATTAAGTTAGACATCTCGCATGCCTACTGTCTAGTCCTTCTAGTCTTTCCTTTAATTAGGAACCTTGAAGCCAAAGCTATCCTAATTAGCATAAAATGGAAATTAGCCAAGTGCTTGGGTTACTCACAACTATGGCTGCAACACTACTCTCCGATGAATCCACAGTATCGTAGTCACCAATACCCTCTGAACAATAAGCCTAATCTAAACTCGAACCACTACACGAATTGAATCATTGAAGTATGCATCTCTGGATAGTGATACTGGCCAAGCATAAGCATAAGTATGATAGTGATACTGATATTGAAGTAGGCAGAAGTTATTACAAGCATCTTCATCTAGAAGTGCTTACAAGAAAATATAGGAGGACAAGAGCATTTAAGGATTATGGTTACTGCTACCTAATCCTACACATGGTAACACAGTTACTGACATATTTTTCATTTGACAAGCAGTTCAACCAACTATGCACAAACAGGACTGAATGGTGATAAGTAAATGTGTGACTGGCTATACAACAATACAGCAAGATTTCAGAGATTAGGGTGCGCTAGAGCCTTGGAGCTTAGGTGGCTCTTCGGCAAACATCTTCGATCCTTCGACTTGGTGTGGTGCGGTGAAGACACTGTGTGTGGGGAACGTGGAGACCCTCTCCCTTTGTGGAGAAGCTCCTTAGTGGAGGCGGCATCAGGGTGACCAAGGGAGCTTGGTGAGTGCCATCGTGGCGAGCCTTTGTGGCAAGTCAAGTGGTGCTCTTGGGAGAGACTTGATGATCGGGAAGGACTACTCTTGTGTGGAGTGCTTCAACAATGTAGACTAGGGGTGGCTTAGTGCCTACCGATACCACGAGATAAACCACTTGTTAAGAGTTTGCTTCTTCTCATCCCTCTTTACATTTTCGCATTTCATACTTGCAATCATCGTTTGCCTTTACTTTCATAGAGTAGTATCTTGATAGGATTGGCTACAGGTTGCAAAACTCTTTGGGATGAGAGTTTGAGAGATATGGCTACCCCGTGGGTCCCCACTGACTAGGGTCTCAGCCGTCCCCGACAAGTGAGTCCGGTCTGTCAGCCGGCCTGCCAGTGAGCCCAATAGACCATATCCTCGGCCCCAAAAATGACTCCAAGAGCTTGTTGTGCAAGTCAAGATACCAGAAGTGACTCCAATTAGTCCGGATATCACGAGATACTGTTTATAATCCGTTTAGATTGTTCTCCAAGTTGTAATCGACTTGGGTTAAGATCCACCAACCTCGGAAACCCTAGTCCGCCAGACTATATAAGGCGGACAAGGATGTCTCCCCGAGGCCATCTCATCTATTCCACGAGCAATACAATCACCACCGACAATTAGACGTAGGGTTTTACTCGTCGTGTCCTTTGTGTTCCGTGTGTTCATTGCACATCCATCACGTTCTTAGCTCTCGATCCCTCTCTACCTCCAAATCAACCACGTGGGTACCCCCCTTGTGGGATTGTCCAGATCTCACCATCTGACAGTTGGTGCGCCAGGTAGGGGCGATCCAGAGCTTCTGAGTAGCGTGATGCAATCACGTCCCAGCGTTGTCTTCCCCGCTAACATGGCAGACTTCTCGCCAACCTCATCAGCATTTGCTTTGGCTCCATGCCAGCAGATGCAATCACCCTAGTCGCCGACACCGCGCCTCGGGGTCTTGTCTTGGAGGCAGCGGTGATCAACACCCTCGATTAGCAGGTCGAGGAGACCTCTCTCAACGGACCCATTCTGGATCTGCTGATGAAAACCCATCCTCTCACACCCTATGATCTGATCACGGGACTCGATCGTGTCAGCAACATGATCGGTGAGACCTTGGAGATCTGTGAGACCACTCGACGGTCCACCAAGTGTCCTACCAGGCCTACACCGGGTCTGTCCCGCATGCTCTTCGGCGTGAGAAACTCGACCAATGTCTATTTCGAATGGATGGCAGAGCTATTCTAGATCCAATCCAGACGGAACACCTTCATCCCGTAGCCCTGGGTTAGCTGATTGATAACCTCCACAACAGCCGCTGCCCCTTCCATAAGCGGGCGAAGCACACTCTCAGCGAGTGCTATGCATTCACAGTCTCCGACAACGTCCCGGAGCATGAAGGCGAAATGTTCTCTTAGGAGGCCAACTGTGTCAACGCCAACGCCAACCGCACTCGCCGTCGCAAGAGGAAGCCAGTGCTGCGTAAGCCCAGGGAAACCAGCAAGGTGCGGTGGTGCCAATGGAACCAACGGCAGCAACAGTGCACCTCTAGCAGGTCATGCACCCCAACCACCACCTGAGGCCCCGGCTGGCGAGCGACCATGCGATGCAGATTACCCTAGGCGTCCGCCCATGGATGCCAAGGATCTTCAGAGGGACTTTGAGGAGGCCAACCACCACGTCTTCAACAGTCCCCAGGCCAACCTGTGTGCCGCTATGGCCGATCTAGGCAACTTGGAGGATTCACCAGCAGTTCATCGGGCTCTTGCCCATCTTTGCGTCGCCAACGCTTAGGTGGAAGAGAGAAGTAGAGGCTCTTCTGTCTACAGGTCGACCACCACGCACCACTCGCAGAGCCGATCTCATCGATCTCGGGGAGGTCGCCAACCCCTCTTGCAGCCCGTTGCAGAGAAGGTCGTCGAGTAGAACGTGGTTGGTGCCCATCCCAACCCCGACGCCAACACCGGTGCCAATGCCAACTGCAACCACAATGGGCGTGATCTCTGCGTCAACCATGAGCAGGCCAGGCGTAACTGTTATGCTCGCATCGAGCTTGACAGAAGTCATCACGCACGGGAGGAGTCCGGTCTACACAGGTGTGCAGAGTTTGACTGCGACTTTGGCGCCCCGGGTGCTGTCAACAAGATTGAGCGCGATCTGGAGGCAGAGGATCGTTGGCGTCACGAGGGGGGGAGCTTCGGCACCGCGTCGAGTACGAGTTGCACCATGGCATTCCAGACAACACCAATGTTGCCCCAGGGGTCCATAGGTCGACCTTGATAAAGACCAGGATGCTCAGGCAATTAACAACTTCCCAGCTTTTTTTGGTGCGACTCAGGTTTGTTCGCTATCCGACCCAATTCAAGCCAGCCATCGACAAGTACAATGGTCGCTCCTACCCGAACATCTGGTTAAAGACCTACACCATCACAGCTCAGGCTGCAGATGGCACTTTCGACCATATGGCGTCCTACTTCCCTCTAGCAATGGGCGAAGCGCCACTCTTGTGGCTTGGCAATCTTCCTGATGGGTGCATCACCTCATGGACCAAGGTGTGGTAGTTGTTCACCTCGAACTACTAGGCGACTTACAACCGACCCGGCAATACCCACCACCTCGGTCGGGTTGCCATGCACCCCAAGGAGAAGCTTAGGGACTACACGGATTGGTTCTTTGAGAATCGCAACAAGCTAGCTGGCGTCAAGGATGACAACATCATCCAGTACTACAGAAACAGCGTCACCAACCTACAGCTATTTGAGAAGCTGCATGAAGCCAACTCCATAATGATTGCCGACCTAATGGTGGTCGATACTCATGAGGTGGTGGTCAACCAGTTCGGTCAGCCCGTCGAGCCTAAGGTCGCCCCAGCACCCGCGACTGATGGAGGTTCCAAGATCCACAAGCATGCTGCTGAAGCCCTGTTCGCTGAGACCTCACGCCATACCACCTTCCTCCAAGAGGAGTTCGAGGCTACCCTCAACGACGTATGCTAGTTCCACACTAGCACAAAGCACACTCTTCGTGACTGTGTGGCCCTAAAGA
Source organism: Cenchrus fungigraminus (assembly GCA_036936925.1). Lineage (NCBI taxonomy): Eukaryota > Viridiplantae > Streptophyta > Magnoliopsida > Poales > Poaceae > Cenchrus > Cenchrus fungigraminus. The sequence continues at coordinate 43,769,495 of CM072772.1, forward strand.
AAGCACTCGGCGTCATGGAAGAGCCTAAGCGGCCAAAGAAGAATGACAACGACCGGCGTCAACATCGCTATGACGATCACCGCTACGGCGACCGAGCCCACCGACCTAATCGGCGCGACAACCGTGATGACACTAGGGGCTAGCATGATGACCAAGACCGCCACGATGATTGCTATGATGATCGCTGAGGTGACCGTCATGACGACCGCCGCGATGATCGACGTGATGACCGCCGCGACCATTGTGATGATGGTGGTCACCGCAACGAGTAGAACCTACCTCCTCCGCCAAATGGGGGCAACCCCAACGGTGCCATCCAGCCTGCAAACCGAGAAGTCAACATCATCGTTCGTGGGCAAAAGGCCGCTGTGAGCAACAGTTGACGGTCCTTACAACAAATATTTTACCGTACACCTGAGCATTTTTAGCCCGGGCCCGGCCCGCGCCAGGCCCGCCCACGAACCTTACTGGACGGGCGTGGGCAGAGATCTTGAAGCCCGTGAAAATTTTTTTTGGCCCGAGCCCGGCCCGAAATGCTATTTTTAGTTATTTTACACTATAAAACACGCGGGCGGCCGGCCCAAGCCCGGGCCTGGCCCGAGCCCCGGCCCGAAAACTGAGGCCCGACACGTCCCATGGGACGGTCATGGGCAGGATTTTCTCGGCCCGAAAAACCCGGGTTTTTTTTCGGCCCGGCCCGTGGAATGCTCAGGTCTATTTTACCATTAAACGTATCTTAAAGATCAAAGCATAGGGGTTTAACATTAACTATTTCCACGAGTTTTGGTAATTGTGGTATTTCAGAAGACACAATTGGAATAAGCCCAAAAGCAGAGACAAACCCTACATCCACACTTAGGCTCAATCTACCCAACCAAGAAGCCCACAAATCGATGTAGTCAGGGACAAACCATCCCAAGTCTCATGGGCCTCGACTAAGGGCCATCCAAAGGACCCACTAGCAAAAGGCGGTGGCGAAAGGGCTTTGGACCAGTTCGGCCGACCCACTGGTTCGGCCGAACCGCCCTCGGCTCCTTTCGCACCCAAACTTCGCGCCAAGATCTCCCATGCAATCCCATAGGTGGTGGAGGTGCAGTTGGCACCAAGGAACCTCCAGAACCGCCTCTCCACCCCTATATAAGGAGGCCCTCTCCCCCTCATTCAACACACCATTCTAGAGAAGAGAAGAGTAGAGGAGAGGTTCGACCTTGTATTAGAGTAGAGGAGTGTGCGGAGCAAGAGCCGGAGTTGTCGGCCTCCCTCCGCTTGTACTTCGGCGGGTGCGAGCACCCGCGACTTCTTCGGTGGTGAGTACCAAGTAAAGTTATATTCTTGTTATTATTCGTTTGCGGGATCATCGCTTGTCTCTTGGGGCAGAGGCTCTGGCCTTAGGACTCCAGCTGTCGGCGGAGTCTCGCGGGCGTCAAGGTCAAGGTAGCTAGCAAAGACTTGGTGTCTAGGCTATATATCTCCTTTCTTTGCACATCAAGTCAACAGTCTGAGGGGTGGTTGTACTGGTGGTGACAGCCCCATACATCCCTGGTATCCCCCCACATGGGGCTATGGCGTAGAGCTAATAGACGAAGGCTCCTGGCATACCAGGGGTAAACTAGTGCCCGAAGTAAGCGAGTTGTAGCCGGAATATCTTCTTTCTTTGTACCTATCCCGTAGATTTCCACGCTACCCAGACTACCCTTTTCTCCATCCTTCTTCTCCCGGGACTAGACTAGCTAGTAGACTGTTCCACCTCTGTTCGTTTGGGAAAATATAAATAATGATACCCTACTCACCGGGTGAAGTGCTACAACGATATTTTCCGTACGCTTGCGGATTTGTTGTGACGTTAAGAAATACCAACAAGCATTTCTGGCGCCATTGTCAGGGAACGGTTGCTGTAGTTGTCTACAAACCTAGTTTACCAGTGTATCCTTTGTTTTTGCCTTTCATTTTGTTTTATCCTTATACCATGGAAATTCTCTCTATCTACCAACTCAAACATATGCCCATCGACCAATTGTCCGCTCCCAAGGGCGAGCTCCTAGAGCCAATTCCCTCTTCCAAACCCATCACGGCCTCTAGTTACAAGCTCCACCCTGGCTTCATTGCCATGGTTCGGGAACAACCCTTCTCAGGTTCTAATGATGAAAACCCATACCACCACCTATGAGAGTTTGACCAATTGTGCTCATGCCTAACCATTGCGGGCATGGCACAAGACACGTTGCAGTGGAAGTTGTTTCCCTTCTCTTGAGGAGAGGGCGAAACAATGGCACACCCACAACGTGGGTAAAGTTGATGGAGATTGGGGAAAACTTCGGGATAGTTTCAGTCTCTCATTTTTTTCCCGTATCTCGTATTACTGCTCTACGAAGAGAAATCTTCGACTTTCGGCAGTTTGAGAAGGAAACCATAGGTGCAGCCTGGGCCAGATTTTCATAACTTACTCATACTGGCTCGAATTTGTCTATTCACAACCACATGTTGTTGCAACACTTCTGGTCTGGGCTTAGCACACAGTTTGCCCTTCAGCTCGATGTCGCTACTGGATGGTCCTTTAACCGCTGAAGGAGAAGCGCTTTTGAACCGTATTCTTGAGAACACCTCCTTCACCGAACCCCCTCCAGCAGAAGAGCCGAGTCCAATAGAGGTCTTGTTAGTTGAGTCTGCACCTCTCTTGCTAACCTGTCCTGACTCAACCCCCGAGCCCATTCCTGAACCTAAACTGACAAAGGAGGAAGATCATAAATCTCTCGACTTCCCCTTTGATTTCGATGGAGAATTGTTCAAGGATTACGAGAATGCCTCGAATCACTTTTGCCAAGAGAGACCTCCCATTCCAGTCAACCCTCCAGATCCTCCATATAATGTTCTCCCAAAAGAGATCATTAGAGAGTTGACATTTGTTATGTGCAACAGATGGTTACATGAGGAGGAACTTTCTTCTGGAGCAATTCAGATTTGTGCCCCCTCTTTAACCATCCAATGACATATCCACGGAACTGAGGTAGAGGTCCTTTATAACCCCACGGTAGGAGCGAACATCATGTCCACAACTTTTGTGCTTACCTACCTTGGAGAAAACTCTTTGAACCCAACTAATAAAACCTTCCGGTTTGCCTATGATTCTATCATAGAAGGGGTTGGGATTATGCACAAATTGCCTATACGGCATGAGAACATCGAGGTTGCCATTGATTTCCATATATTTGAAGTCGATGACTTCGATATTTTGATCATCCACCCCGTTGGAAATTTGTTCCTAGATGCACCCGTGCTAGGAACCCTCGACGTGACTCTTGGGGAAGATGCCATTTTAAATCCTATTTAGAGCGCTTCCCCTATGAAGAGTCAATTGAAGAAGAGTGGGATGTTTCACACATTGAGCCCCCTGAGTTGTCCTCGAAAAAGGTTACTAAACTCTTAATTTACGAGGAGGATGGCCCAAGGGAAGAGCTCTCTTCTGTCCATACCAATCAATGTAGAAATCCCTTGACAGAACCATCCCGTAGACCTATGGAACTTCTTTCTCCTCCCGATCTTTCTTGCGAAACACATCTAGAGGAGTGCATGAAAAAGGAATGGTTAGATAGAGTGAGACACTTTTCTGATGAAATTTGGATTAGCTCTGCCTCTACAATCATTCCTTGCTCTATAAGAGTGTTGACGGCTGTTAAGTACCTAATTTAGCCTTCAATATACTCATGAATAAAGGAGCAAAAGGTATTTCTTGCACGCATTTAGTTAAGAATAATGTAGTTCCACTTGTCCTTGGAGATTATTTGATTTCCGGAAAATAAGCACAAAAGAAGTGACAAACTCACCTCCTATGGTCCATGCCACATCACCTCAGTCTAGGATTCTGTGCATGCAAGCCATGTCATCAATCCAAGGGAAGCACACAACGACGAATCAGAGGACTACACGTGGACATCACATGGATTGAAGGGCCCACGGGGACCCAAACCGCCTCAAAACCGTGTGGACACTTGGAACCGCCATAAGGACCCACCTGCCAGCCACCACGAGAAAGCACAAAGTGAGGGGGCCCACTAGGGGGTCGGCCAACCCCTTGGATCGGTCGAACCGACTTTGGTTCGGCTGATCTCCCCCCTCCACGTGGTGCTTCCTAGTTGGTCCTACAGTGGATTCCCGGGGTGTTTGGGGTGCTCACACACCAGTACCTAGGAATATAAATAGAAGGGGAGGGGTGTTGACGGTTAAATAACACGTCAAGTTACGATGCGCAAGCGCACGGGTCAGTTGTAGCTTTTCCCTTAGAGTATCCCCCAAGGTTAATCAATCTATGGAACAAGTGGATTGCTATGCTCAACTAAGCACTAAAGTTGTTGATTTAAAGCTCTTTATCAAATATGAATAAGTAAGGAAGTTAATCTAATCTAATCTAGATTAAAGAAATCTACGTAGAGAGCAAAGGTATAGAGATCAGAAGAATGTAGAATGCTTGTCCAAGGGATCTAGGATCACTTGGAGATGTAACCACCTAGCAAGAACAACCCGATCTAATCTATCAAAGGTAAAGGTACACGGAGTCCAACCCTTTCCCTCTCGCGTACTAGTCACTACACGAGGGTAATCCGTGATCGAACACCAAGTGCACAAGACGTTGATGTGTTCTAGGCATGCATGATCAAGAGTGTGAACCAAGTTCAATATGTTTTCCCTCCCGCGCACTGTCACTACACGATGGTAATCGCATAAAGAAAAAAGGAACAAGATACGTGAGACTACGAGCGATGTATCCCAAGGCAAGCCAACCGGCCATTAAGATTGAAACACCATCAACATGAATATGATAGCAAATAGATCCAAAACATAGGTTCGGTGATTACAACTTGAAGGACCGATTAGGCGAACCAGAGAGGGGGGGGAGTGAATGGGAGCCGATAAAAATTCTTCTCGAAGGAGATGAGAACTCCAACAAGACGAACACGGCTTCCAACTCACGTCTCCGACCCAACTACCCAAGTTGGTCAAGACCACGCAGCCACTGGAGTGCTACTGGTCCTAGGAACCAACACTCAACCTTCCTAGCCAAAACTCACCAAAACACACAGCGGAAACTTGCACGGCTTGCTGCCTGTGCTACACCGGTCAGACCGATGGCCTGCGCCGGTCAGACCGGTGACACCGGTCAGACCGGTGGACAGAGCCGGTCAGGCCGGTGGCTACAGCAGCCGAACAGCAAACGTTCCAGGAAGCCTCAGTGAATCCTCTAGGCCCTGGAACAAAAACCACCACGAAACACAACCTGTGAGGAAGAAGAACCCCTCACAAATCCTAGCAAAACAACTCCAAACACTCCAAGAACTGAACAGCAGGACCACGGGACAAAACCACACGGACAAGGCTGTTCCCCGAGACAAAAACCCACCAAGGGCTAGCACCGGTCAGACCGGTCAAGAGCACCGGTCAGACCGGTCGTGCCTGGGCAGCTCGGGATGAACAGCGCCCGCGAGTCAACTCCTCCAAATCTAACTCCCGATCTCCCGATTCGCTCCACGGTTTTGCACAAGACTTTGGGGATAGTAGGAACACCTCATGGGTACTCCATAGCCAAGATTTGGTCCACCAAAACTTGTCAAATCAAGAGGAATCGAAGGAATCCCACCAAGAACGCCTCTAACCCTAGAGCCACGAAAACCCCAAAATCGAGCCCCTTTGCTCACGGATTTGGAAGGGGAATCAAAGGGAAAAGAACCACGAAGGGTTCATGCATACATCCCCCACCAAATCCCAAAGAGAAAGGCCTCGAAATCGCTCCAAGAAAATCGCCAAGAAAGGGCTCCGAAAATCACCAAAAAGGAGAAACGGGAAAGACACATCCAAGCCTTGAGGAACCACGCCGAATCATCTATACATACCAAAGAGGTTCATACTAGGTCTAGCTTGCCGCCCGATCATCCTTCCCTCTCACAAGATCTCACCATGAAGCTCTCAAGCTAGTCCTACGAAAATCCTAAGAAAATAGGAAGGAAAATAGGAAAACCAAATGAGCTAGGGTTCCAAGAGATGGCTGCCATCCTCTCACCCCTTGGGTTATATGGAGGCAACCGAAAGACTAAAATACCCTTACTAGCTAACTAGGGATACATGCCCCTCGAGGGCGAAATTGGAAGTCTTTGTCTTCGCACCATCGGACGGATGCCCAGCGACCGCAAACTTGCTTAGCCTCGACGCAAGCCTTGCGATCCCGACGCGTGTCCTCCGCTTCGAAGATTCCGGACTGCGTCGTCGCACACCGGTCAGACCGGTTCTCCTCACCGGTCAGACCGGTATCCACCGGTCAGACCGGTCAGACCCACCGGTCAGACCGGTCTGGAGCTGCTGCACTTCCGTCTTCGGTTCTTCGGTCTTGGCTTTGTGGATCAACCAAGGAACCCAGTGGTTTTCTGGTGAACCACCAGAAACCCCGCGAACTAGGTGTAGCCTCCGCCAATCACCACTCATGACTCGGCTCCCACGTAGTCCCGGCTCGACCTTGGTTTTGAGGCTCAACCAAGAAACCGTCCATGACTTCATCTTGCCGTTCTTGCCACCATGCGGCCCGCACTTGACCCCGCTGGCCACCGGGTCCCTCGAACCAAGCCTACTTGTCTTCTCCACACCTGGAGGCCTCACCGGCAACGACCTTTCACGCTTGTTCTTCACCTGCACCTGCACCAGTCAAGCCGCAACCTGCACCTGCAATACTTAGCCAAGAATCAGTCCACACCACGTTGTCAATCACTCATCACACCAGGAAGCGACCATCCACCGGTCCTCGAACCACACCTGGCTCTCAATCTCCCCCTTGATGAGTGCATTGACAACACACACGTTTTGGTAACCAAGAGAAAAGGAAAAGAAAAGAAACGACTAAAAGAAACTCCAACAAGCGATCGAAAACCAAAGAAAAGGCAAAGAGCAAGATCACTTGAAGAAGACAAGTCTCGGACCCCTTAGGCAAGGGCAACGGCTCGACACATCCGAGACAAAACATGCTCAAGCAAAGAGCACAAACCATCAAACCAAAGCTCGAAAACCACAAAGAGCTCCCCCTGCACACATGCAAGCTCCCCCTGAACCGATGCAACTCCCCCTGGACAAATGCATGCGAACCACTTCACAAAACAGAGCAGCTGCAACAGCTCAGCTCTGACCGGTCAGACCGGTCGACACCACCGGTCAGACCGGTGGGCAACATGTGAACAGGACCAGCACTCTGACCGGTCAGACCGGTGACCTCAACCGGTCAGACCGGTGCACAACAGAGCCCAAAAATAGCTCGAAACCACCTGAAAACCTTCCAAATGCATTCAGTAGGCCAAAACATGCTCAAACTTCTCCCCCTTGTTGACAATGCATGAATCAAGCCAAAAATGCAAAAAATGCAACCTAGAGCTTCTCAAATAGACAAAATTCAACATAGGATGCTACACATGTCCAAACGAGCAAGTTAGATACTCTATAGCTTCGTAAAGACATAAACTTCATGATCACCAAGTTTCACAACCATTGGGCGAAGCTAAGATAGAATTTAGCAATTTTGCGAAAAATCACCCTCTCATGAGCAAAGTCCTAAACATGAGCAAAACATGTCAAAATGGCAAAGCCACACAAACTTCATGCTAGGACAACCATTCTAAGCATAAGACCATCATAAACACCCACAAGCACCTCATGTCATGTCAAAGCCACCGAGCCATGTGCCTACTTCTATATATGAGACTTCTCATTGGTAGGCATCATGCAACGATTTAGCACCCAAAGCAAATTAAAATTAGCACATATGACATGGGAGCACATTTTTCAAGCAATTTACATTTCATTTTCAGATTTATAATTGGTACATGAAATGTCTTTGCGACAAAAAGGAACTTATGCCCCTCCACAAGATGAAGCATGGGGGCTAAACATTCATGATGGCAAATGAGCCTTTGGCCCCATATGATCAAAATAAGCTATCCAACCACAAATTAAGCATAGCCAAGCCACTAAAACATGTCAAGATCATGTAAAGGCATTTACTCACAAGAGAGCATATATATGAAATTTTTCAAAAACATAGCCATCAACCATGGATACAAACCAAGATTATCAAGAGCTAAGCCAAACTAACCATAGCTTACCAAATTAGCTCACAAAGACATATATGTCATTCCATGGTGAACAATGTGTATAAGAGAAGCCTTTCCTAAACAATGCATATGATACAAAATGCATGCAACCTAAGATACAAAGATGCCTATACATCATGCTACATATGCCATGCCAAATGCAAGAAATGCACAAAGTAAAGCTATACATATGCTACAAAGGAGCTCGCACACACAAAGCTCACAAACGACCGGCTCCTCGAGGGGAGGCAAAAAGGGCTCGACACCACCGGCAAAAGAGCAAAGGAGAACAAAACTCACAAGCCCCGTCTAAACACATGCACTAGGGCCAAAGAGCATACAAAGCTCACCCTTAGTACACATGATAGAGCAAAGAGCACACTAAGCACACAGGCTCCCCCTAAACTCATGCATTAAGGTCAAAGAGCATATAAAGCTCACCTTACATACATGAGATAGGGCAAGGAGCAAAACGAACCAAGTGGCTTGACCAAGGCCACACATTTGAAGATCACAAAAATACTTACCTTGATCATTTCTTCAGAAGTCACCCATCCTTGTCCACCGTCCCCGAAAGTGATGTACCTCCATATCATCACCGGGGTATGAGGCCGGAGAACCTCCCCCGATATCAACCAAATGTTCTCCGGGCCTCCCACCTGCAACTCAAAACCAAGAGCGAGAGCGAGCAAACGACTCAACACTGGGGTTAGTACCAAAGGTGTCAAACCAGTGCCGGGCCATTTCCTCAAAAGTAGGGTTAGCAACATCCATCCTATCGGGCCTATCAAAACTGCGATCCATCCCGTCTAACCTATCAAACCTGGAACCACCATGGGAAAACCACTCCCGTCTCACTGGAGGAGTACGAGTACCACGAAAGGGAAACCGTGGTCCGTAGCCCCTCTGAGACTCAAAGCTGCGACCTCTCCCAAACTCGTATTGATCACGAGGTGGAGAACGTCCAGCAAACTCAACACCACCAGACTCAAAGCGCCTACCACCTGTTCCACGACCAAACAGGCTGAACCCTCTAGCTTCACAATCCCGGAAACCAAACTGTCCAGCACTCTGCCTAGCACCGGTCTGACCGGTCACTCTGACCGGTCTGGCTGGTGGTCCTCGGCCAGTAAACCTGCCTTCACCTGAAGCTCTCCTATCTCTCCATGCTGGAACCGTATGCACAACACCCTTTCCCTTAGGTAGTGGCATACGAGGCTCAGGCACACCATGAGAAAGGTGGTACCTGTCCTTGTTTGCCCACTCCTTAGCCATTCTCGCCTCTCTCCTTCTCTTATAGCAAAACTCTCTCTTGTGACCATCCTTTCCACAAAACTCACAATGGAAACGGATTGGTCTTAGCTTAGGCTTGGGGTGAGGCTCTTCACATGGCTTCTCACTAGATTTTTCTCTCGGTTTAAGCAACTGGTTTGGATTGGGTGCAAACTTGTCTTTGGGCGTGGGTTGTGGTGGGACTGGAATATTCCCAAATTTCCCTTCTCTCTCACCACTGCTCTCACCAAACGTAACAGATCCCAAAGCCCAACCATCAAAGCGCTTATAACCGGCAATCATCATGCCAAGCTGAGGTTCCTGACTAGACAACCAACTCAGCACTTCACGCAACTTACTGTTCTCATCCTGCAAATGATCAACACATTTTGCAAGTTCCAAATTCTTCACAGCATGTAATTCACAGGTAGAGCAAGCAGTAGGAATGGGCACTTTCAAATCAGCCTCAAGCGAAACAATGCGAGAACGAAGCTCAGCAATTTTTTCATGCAAACCAGGGCAAGAAGTACATGCACCAAGCAAAGTGGGTCTAGATTGCAGCTCAGCCAACTCAACCCTAAGCACATCTAGTTCCTCACACTTGGAGGCATGCTTTTCCCTAAGAGCAGTCAAATCAGCTAGGAAAACAGAGCAATCAGCACAATCAATCTCATCAGAAACCACAGGGCTAGCCTTAAGCGAATCAATTTCAAGCTTGCCATCAAGAACCTGTGTTTCTAGCTCAGCCACTCTAGTCCTAGCATCTTCAAGCAAAGCTCTAAGCTCCTTCCTAAGCTTCTTAGCCTCTCTAAGCATGTGATCGCGATTATCAAGCAAGTCAACCAACTCCTCATTCTCCTTGCGTAAAGAAGAGAGCTCATCACATACCTCATCCTCGGAGTCGGAGTCTGATTCCGAGGCGTTCTTCTGGCTTCTCTTGCTGCCGGAGCTGCGTGCCATGCCGCATAGCCCATCCTTCTTGTTGCAGCCTCTCGAAGTCTTGCTTGCGGTACAGCAAAGGCCGTTCAAGTACTTGCCGAAGTCCTTCTTCTTTCTGTGCTTCCTCTTGCTGTCCTCTTCTTCTTCTTCTTCACTCGAGCTTGATGACACATCCTCAGAGTCGGAGTCGATGTCGCTCGATCTCTTGATCTTTTCTCGGGTCCGTGTCTTCCTCCCATGTTCATGTTCCTTCTTCTTGGATCTTCTTCCTTTGTCCTTGGACTTGTGCTTGTCGTGGTTGTTCACCTTCGGACACTCAGCGAAAAAGTGTCCGGTGTTGCCGCACTTGAAACACGCTCTCGAGTTCCTCCTTGAGTTCACCCGGTTCTCGTGCAGCCTCTCGAACCGCCTGGTCAGCAACGCCAGCTCGTCCTCTCCAAGCACGTCGAACTCCTCGTCTGGCAAAGACATCAAAGAAGACAAAGAGTACATCCTGGAGGATGCGTTAGCATTAGACTTGGCTCCTTTGCCACTAACGAGAGCGAGACTATGAGAATCAGTCGGGCTCTCGATCTTGGCTGTCATACCACGGTCCAACTCAGCCGACTTGAGCTTCGAGAACAGCTCGTTCACCGTCAAGGTGTCATACTTCTCGGACTCAACAATAGCCTCAAACTTCCCGTCCCATACGGTACGATCCAACGAGTGCAAGAGCTTCACGGCTCTATCATGATCATTGTATGGGAGGACGTCCACATTGGCTCTCATGTTGTTCACAACGACCGTAAATCGCTGGAAAAGGGCATCGACGGACTCGCCGGGGAGATGAGTGAAGTTCTCGTACTCTCTCCGGTAAGTCGCGTACATCCGAGCCTGAACCTGAGCATTCCCAGCATGAGCATCCTTCAACTGCTCCCAAATCCTACAAGCTAAGTCCTCTGTCTGAACCCGATCGAATTCAGGTGGACACAGGGCACGAAACAAGTAGTCGACAGCCTTGTTGTTGGCTTCGAACATATCCCTCGATCCTGGAGCAAGGAAGTTCATCGGATGAACATAAGCTGTGTTCACCGTGACATCCCAAAGGATCTGACCCTTTCCGCGGAGGAACGCCGCCATCCGCCTTTGCCACATCTGGTAGTTCTTCCCATCGAAGTGCGGAGGACCCGAACCCCGTTCCTGGTACGCCATCTTTGGATCTTAGACTGGTAAGAGTCAATAAAGACCCGAACCGGCTCTGATACCAATTGAAGGACCGATTAGGCGAACCAGAGAGGGGGGGGGAGTGAATGGGAGCCGATAAAAATTCTTCTCGAAGGAGATGAGAACTCCAACAAGACGAACACGGCTTCCAACTCACGTCTCCGACCCAACTACCCAAGTTGGTCAAGACCACGCAGCCACTGGAGTGCTACTGGTCCTAGGAACCAACACTCAACCTTCCTAGCCAAAACTCACCAAAACACACAGCGGAAACTTGCACGGCTTGCTGCCTGTGCTACACCGGTCAGACCGATGGCCTGCGCCGGTCAGACCGGTGACACCGGTCAGACCGGTGGACAGAGCCGGTCAGGCCGGTGGCTACAGCAGCCGAACAGCAAACGTTCCAGGAAGCCTCAGTGAATCCTCTAGGCCCTGGAACAAAAACCACCACGAAACACAACCTGTGAGGAAGAAGAACCCCTCACAAATCCTAGCAAAACAACTCCAAACACTCCAAGAACTGAACAGCAGGACCACGGGACAAAACCACACGGACAAGGCTGTTCCCCGAGACAAAAACCCACCAAGGGCTAGCACCGGTCAGACCGGTCAAGAGCACCGGTCAGACCGGTCGTGCCTGGGCAGCTCGGGATGAACAGCGCCCGCGAGTCAACTCCTCCAAATCCAACTCCCGATCTCCCGATTCGCTCCACGGTTTTGCACAAGACTTTGGGGATAGTAGGAACACCTCATGGGTACTCCATAGCCAAGATTTGGTCCACCAAAACTTGTCAAATCAAGAGGAATCGAAGGAATCCCACCAAGAACGCCTCTAACCCTAGAGCCACGAAAACCCCAAAATCGAGCCCCTTTGCTCACGGATTCGGAAGGGGAATCAAAGGGAAAAGAACCACGAAGGGTTCATGCATACATCCCCCACCAAATCCCAAAGAGAAAGGCCTCGAAATCGCTCCAAGAAAATCGCCAAGAAAGGGCTCCGAAAATCACCAAAAAGGAGAAACGGGAAAGACACATCCAAGCCTTGAGGAACCACGCCGAATCATCTATACATACCAAAGAGGTTCATACAAGGTCTAGCTTGCCGCCCGATCATCCTTCCCTCTCACAAGATCTCACCATGAAGCTCTCAAGCTAGTCCTACGAAAATCCTAAGAAAATAGGAAGGAAAATAGGAAAACCAAATGAGCTAGGGTTCCAAGAGATGGCTGCCATCCTCTCACCCCTTGGGTTATATGGAGGCAACCGAAAGACTAAAATACCCTTACTAGCTAACTAGGGATACATGCCCCTCGAGGGCGAAATTGGAAGTCTTTGTCTTCGCACCATCGGACGGATGCCCAGCGACCGCAAACTTGCTTAGCCTCGACGCAAGCCTTGCGATCCCGACGCGTGTCCTCCGCTTCGAAGATTCCGGACTGCGTCGTCGCACACCGGTCAGACCGGTTCTCCTCACCGGTCAGACCGGTATCCACCGGTCAGACCGGTCAGACCCACCGGTCAGACCGGTCTGGAGCTGCTGCACTTCCGTCTTCGGTTCTTCGGTCTTGGCTTTGTGGATCAACCAAGGAACCCAGTGGTTTTCTGGTGAACCACCAGAAACCCCGCGAACTAGGTGTAGCCTCCGCCAATCACCACTCATGACTCGGCTCCCACGTAGTCCCGGCTCGACCTTGGTTTTGAGGCTCAACCAAGAAACCGTCCATGACTTCATCTTGCCGTTCTTGCCACCATGCGGCCCGCACTTGACCCCGCTGGCCACCGGGTCCCTCGAACCAAGCCTACTTGTCTTCTCCACACCTGGAGGCCTCACCGGCAACGACCTTTCACGCTTGTTCTTCACCTGCACCTGCACCAGTCAAGCCGCAACCTGCACCTGCAATACTTAGCCAAGAATCAGTCCACACCACGTTGTCAATCACTCATCACACCAGGAAGCGACCATCCACCGGTCCTCGAACCACACCTGGCTCTCAATCTCCCCCTTGATGAGTGCATTGACAACACACACGTTTTGGTAACCAAGAGAAAAGGAAAAGAAAAGAAACGACTAAAAGAAACTCCAACAAGCGATCGAAAACCAAAGAAAAGGCAAAGAGCAAGATCACTTGAAGAAGACAAGTCTCGGACCCCTTAGGCAAGGGCAACGGCTCGACACATCCGAGACAAAACATGCTCAAGCAAAGAGCACAAACCATCAAACCAAAGCTCGAAAACCACAAAGAGCTCCCCCTGCACACATGCAAGCTCCCCCTGAACCGATGCAACTCCCCCTGGACAAATGCATGCGAACCACTTCACAAAACAGAGCAGCTGCAACAGCTCAGCTCTGACCGGTCAGACCGGTCGACACCACCGGTCAGACCGGTGGGCAACATGTGAACAGGACCAGCACTCTGACCGGTCAGACCGGTGACCTCAACCGGTCAGACCGGTGCACAACAGAGCCCAAAAATAGCTCGAAACCACCTGAAAACCTTCCAAATGCATTCAGTAGGCCAAAACATGCTCAAACTTCTCCCCCTTGTTGACAATGCATGAATCAAGCCAAAAATGCAAAAAATGCAACCTAGAGCTTCTCAAATAGACAAAATTCAACATAGGATGCTACACATGTCCAAACGAGCAAGTTAGATACTCTATAGCTTCGTAAAGACATAAACTTCATGATCACCAAGTTTCACAACCATTGGGCGAAGCTAAGATAGAATTTAGCAATTTTGCGAAAAATCACCCTCTCATGAGCAAAGTCCTAAACATGAGCAAAACATGTCAAAATGGCAAAGCCACACAAACTTCATGCTAGGACAACCATTCTAAGCATAAGACCATCATAAACACCCACAAGCACCTCATGTCATGTCAAAGCCACCGAGCCATGTGCCTACTTCTATATATGAGACTTCTCATTGGTAGGCATCATGCAACGATTTAGCACCCAAAGCAAATTAAAATTAGCACATATGACATGGGAGCACATTTTTCAAGCAATTTACATTTTATTTTCAGATTTATAATTGGTACATGAAATGTCTTTGCGACAAAAAGGAACTTATGCCCCTCCACAAGATGAAGCATGGGGGCTAAACATTCATGATGGCAAATGAGCCTTTGGCCCCATATGATCAAAATAAGCTATCCAACCACAAATTAAGCATAGCCAAGCCACTAAAACATGTCAAGATCATGTAAAGGCATTTACTCACAAGAGAGCATATATATGAAATTTTTCAAAAACATAGCCATCAACCATGGATACAAACCAAGATTATCAAGAGCTAAGCCAAACTAACCATAGCTTACCAAATTAGCTCACAAAGACATATATGTCATTCCATGGTGAACAATGTGTATAAGAGAAGCCTTTCCTAAACAATGCATATGATACAAAATGCATGCAACCTAAGATACAAAGATGCCTATACATCATGCTACATATGCCATGCCAAATGCAAGAAATGCACAAAGTAAAGCTATACATATGCTACAAAGGAGCTCGCACACACAAAGCTCACAAACGACCGGCTCCTCGAGGGGAGGCAAAAAGGGCTCGACACCACCGGCAAAAGAGCAAAGGAGAACAAAACTCACAAGCTCCGTCTAAACACATGCACTAGGGCCAAAGAGCATACAAAGCTCACCCTTAGTACACATGATAGAGCAAAGAGCACACTAAGCACACAGGCTCCCCCTAAACTCATGCATTAAGGTCAAAGAGCATATAAAGCTCACCTTACATACATGAGATAGGGCAAGGAGCAAAACGAACCAAGTGGCTTGACCAAGGCCACACATTTGAAGATCACAAAAATACTTACCTTGATCATTTCTTCAGAAGTCACCCATCCTTGTCCACCGTCCCCGAAAGTGATGTACCTCCATATCATCACCGGGGTATGAGGCCGGAGAACCTCCCCCGATATCAACCAAATGTTCTCCGGGCCTCCCACCTGCAACTCAAAACCAAGAGCGAGAGCGAGCAAACGACTCAACACTGGGGTTAGTACCAAAGGTGTCAAACCAGTGCCGGGCCATTTCCTCAAAAGTAGGGTTAGCAACATCCATCCTATCGGGCCTATCAAAACTGCGATCCATCCCGTCTAACCTATCAAACCTGGAACCACCATGGGAAAACCACTCCCGTCTCACTGGAGGAGTACGAGTACCACGAAAGGGAAACCGTGGTCCGTAGCCCCTCTGAGACTCAAAGCTGCGACCTCTCCCAAACTCGTATTGATCACGAGGTGGAGAACGTCCAGCAAACTCAACACCACCAGACTCAAAGCGCCTACCACCTGTTCCACGACCAAACAGGCTGAACCCTCTAGCTTCACAATCCCGGAAACCAAACTGTCCAGCACTCTGCCTAGCACCGGTCTGACCGGTCACTCTGACCGGTCTGGCCGGTGGTCCTCGGCCAGTAAACCTGCCTTCACCTGAAGCTCTCCTATCTCTCCATGCTGGAACCGTATGCACAACACCCTTTCCCTTAGGTAGTGGCATACGAGGCTCAGGCACACCATGAGAAAGGTGGTACCTGTCCTTGTTTGCCCACTCCTTAGCCATTCTCGCCTCTCTCCTTCTCTTATAGCAAAACTCTCTCTTGTGACCATCCTTTCCACAAAACTCACAATGGAAACGGATTGGTCTTAGCTTAGGCTTGGGGTGAGGCTCTTCACATGGCTTCTCACTAGATTTTTCTCTCGGTTTAAGCAACTGGTTTGGATTGGGTGCAAACTTGTCTTTGGGCGTGGGTTGTGGTGGGACTGGAATATTCCCAAATTTCCCTTCTCTCTCACCACTGCTCTCACCAAACGTAACAGATCCCAAAGCCCAACCATCAAAGCGCTTATAACCGGCAATCATCATGCCAAGCTGAGGTTCCTGACTAGACAACCAACTCAGCACTTCACGCAACTTACTATTCTCATCCTGCAAATGATCAACACATTTTGCAAGTTCCAAATTCTTCACAGCATGTAATTCACAGGTAGAGCAAGCAGTAGGAATGGGCACTTTCAAATCAGCCTCAAGCGAAACAATGCGAGAACGAAGCTCAGCAATTTTTTCATGCAAACCAGGGCAAGAAGTACATGCACCAAGCAAAGTGGGTCTAGATTGCAGCTCAGCCAACTCAACCCTAAGCACATCTAGTTCCTCACACTTGGAGGCATGCTTTTCCCTAAGAGCAGTCAAATCAGCTAGGAAAACAGAGCAATCAGCACAATCAATCTCATCAGAAACCACAGGGCTAGCCTTAAGCGAATCAATTTCAAGCTTGCCATCAAGAACCTGTGTTTCTAGCTCAGCCACTCTAGTCCTAGCATCTTCAAGCAAAGCTCTAAGCTCCTTCCTAAGCTTCTTAGCCTCTCTAAGCATGTGATCGCGATTATCAAGCAAGTCAACCAACTCCTCATTCTCCTTGCGTAAAGAAGAGAGCTCATCACATACCTCATCCTCGGAGTCGGAGTCTGATTCCGAGGCGTTCTTCTGGCTTCTCTTGCTGCCGGAGCTGCGTGCCATGCCGCATAGCCCATCCTTCTTGTTGCAGCCTCTCGAAGTCTTGCTTGCGGTACAGCAAAGGCCGTTCAAGTACTTGCCGAAGTCCTTCTTCTTTCTGTGCTTCCTCTTGCTGTCCTCTTCTTCTTCTTCTTCACTCGAGCTTGATGACACATCCTCAGAGTCGGAGTCGATGTCGCTCGATCTCTTGATCTTTTCTCGGGTCCGTGTCTTCCTCCCATGTTCATGTTCCTTCTTCTTGGATCTTCTTCCTTTGTCCTTGGACTTGTGCTTGTCGTGGTTGTTCACCTTCGGACACTCAGCGAAAAAGTGTCCGGTCTTGCCGCACTTGAAACACGCTCTCGAGTTCCTCCTTGAGTTCACCCGGTTCTCGTGCAGCCTCTCGAACCGCCTGGTCAGCAACGCCAGCTCGTCCTCTCCAAGCACGTCGAACTCCTCGTCTGGCAAAGACATCAAAGAAGACAAAGAGTACATCCTGGAGGATGCGTTAGCATTAGACTTGGCTCCTTTGCCACTAACGAGAGCGAGACTATGAGAATAAGTCGGGCTCTCGATCTTGGCTGTCATACCACGGTCCAACTCAGCCGACTTGAGCTTCGAGAACAGCTCGTTCACCGTCAAGGTGTCATACTTCTCGGACTCAACAATAGCCTCAAACTTCCCGTCCCATACGGTACGATCCAACGAGTGCAAGAGCTTCACGGCTCTATCATGATCATTGTATGGGAGGACGTCCACATTGGCTCTCATGTTGTTCACAACGACCGTAAATCGCTGGAAAAGGGCATCGACGGACTCGCCGGGGAGATGAGTGAAGTTCTCGTACTCTCTCCGGTAAGTCGCGTACATCCGAGCCTGAACCTGAGCATTCCCAGCATGAGCATCCTTCAACTGCTCCCAAATCCTACAAGCTAAGTCCTCTGTCTGAACCCGATCGAATTCAGGTGGACACAGGGCACGAAACAAGTAGTCGACAGCCTTGTTGTTGGCTTCGAACATATCCCTCGATCCTGGAGCAAGGAAGTTCATCGGATGAACATAAGTTGTGTTCACCGTGACATCCCAAAGGATCTGACCCTTTCCGCGGAGGAACGCCGCCATCCGCCTTTGCCACATCTGGTAGTTCTTCCCATCGAAGTGCGGAGGACCCGAACCCCGTTCCTGGTACGCCATCTTTGGATCTTAGACTGGTAAGAGTCAATAAAGACCCGAACCGGCTCTGATACCAATTGAAGGACCGATTAGGCGAACCAGAGAGGGGGGGGAGTGAATGGGAGCCGATAAAAATTCTTCTCGAAGGAGATGAGAACTCCAACAAGACGAACACGGCTTCCAACTCACGTCTCCGACCCAACTACCCAAGTTGGTCAAGACCACGCAGCCACTGGAGTGCTACTGGTCCTAGGAACCAACACTCAACCTTCCTAGCCAAAACTCACCAAAACACACAGCGGAAACTTGCACGGCTTGCTGCCTGTGCTACACCGGTCAGACCGATGGCCTGCGCCGGTCAGACCGGTGACACCGGTCAGACCGGTGGACAGAGCCGGTCAGGCCGGTGGCTACAGCAGCCGAACAGCAAACGTTCCAGGAAGCCTCAGTGAATCCTCTAGGCCCTGGAACAAAAACCACCACGAAACACAACCTGTGAGGAAGAAGAACCCCTCACAAATCCTAGCAAAACAACTCCAAACACTCCAAGAACTGAACAGCAGGACCACGGGACAAAACCACACGGACAAGGCTGTTCCCCGAGACAAAAACCCACCAAGGGCTAGCACCGGTCAGACCGGTCAAGAGCACCGGTCAGACCGGTCGTGCCTGGGCAGCTCGGGATGAACAGCGCCCGCGAGTCAACTCCTCCAAATCCAACTCCCGATCTCCCGATTCGCTCCACGGTTTTGCACAAGACTTTGGGGATAGTAGGAACACCTCATGGGTACTCCATAGCCAAGATTTGGTCCACCAAAACTTGTCAAATCAAGAGGAATCGAAGGAATCCCACCAAGAACGCCTCTAACCCTAGAGCCACGAAAACCCCAAAATCGAGCCCCTTTGCTCACGGATTTGGAAGGGGAATCAAAGGGAAAAGAACCACGAAGGGTTCATGCATACATCCCCCACCAAATCCCAAAGAGAAAGGCCTCGAAATCGCTCCAAGAAAATCGCCAAGAAAGGGCTCCGAAAATCACCAAAAAGGAGAAACGGGAAAGACACATCCAAGCCTTGAGGAACCACGCCGAATCATCTATACATACCAAAGAGGTTCATACAAGGTCTAGCTTGCCGCCCGATCATCCTTCCCTCTCACAAGATCTCACCATGAAGCTCTCAAGCTAGTCCTACGAAAATCCTAAGAAAATAGGAAGGAAAATAGGAAAACCAAATGAGCTAGGGTTCCAAGAGATGGCTGCCATCCTCTCACCCCTTGGGTTATATGGAGGCAACCGAAAGACTAAAATACCCTTACTAGCTAACTAGGGATACATGCCCCTCGAGGGCGAAATTGGAAGTCTTTGTCTTCGCACCATCGGACGGATGCCCAGCGACCGCAAACTTGCTTAGCCTCGACGCAAGCCTTGCGATCCCGACGCGTGTCCTCCGCTTCGAAGATTCCGGACTGCGTCGTCGCACACCGGTCAGACCGGTTCTCCTCACCGGTCAGACCGGTATCCACCGGTCAAACCGGTCAGACCCACCGGTCAGACCGGTCTGGAGCTGCTGCACTTCCGTCTTCGGTTCTTCGGTCTTGGCTTTGTGGATCAACCAAGGAACCCAGTGGTTTTCTGGTGAACCACCAGAAACCCCGCGAACTAGGTGTAGCCTCCGCCAATCACCACTCATGACTCGGCTCCCACGTAGTCCCGGCTCGACCTTGGTTTTGAGGCTCAACCAAGAAACCGTCCATGACTTCATCTTGCCGTTCTTGCCACCATGCGGCCCGCACTTGACCCCGCTGGCCACCGGGTCCCTCGAACCAAGCCTACTTGTCTTCTCCACACCTGGAGGCCTCACCGGCAACGACCTTTCACGCTTGTTCTTCACCTGCACCTGCACCAGTCAAGCCGCAACCTGCACCTGCAATACTTAGCCAAGAATCAGTCCACACCACGTTGTCAATCACTCATCACACCAGGAAGCGACCATCCACCGGTCCTCGAACCACACCTGGCTCTCACAACTCAAGATCCCCCTTCAACCCCAAGGACAAACAAGGATTTTACCCCATAATGTTACACATTGAAGTGCTGGACATGGTGTAGAAACCTTCAAAGTAGATGAAGGACGACGAGTGCTCCCTTGTCAACCCAATCTCCTTCTTGTTCTCGGTGTTGTGGCAGTGGATGACGAATGAATTGTTCCATGGCTCTTTGCATCCAAACTACTAATAGCCCAAGGGGGTACTAGGTCAAAGGGGAGGTCGAACCGAGCTGAAAATGGGCTAGGCCAACCGGCCCAGGCCCTTTTTGGCCCGGTTCAGCCCCATTTTTCGCGTGTGAGCTTCTTGTGCAATTGCTGATTTATACCCTTCTGCATGTGGGCCCTTGACGTCATTTTCTCCACGGTTTAGATAAGGGTACTTGTCGCGCAAGCTCCTGCATCTTCTGTTCAGGTCCCTGGAGTTTTATGGCTTCATGCTTTGGTCCTTGGGTCATTTGGAGTCATGTTCACTTCGAGTCTTGACTTGTGCCGGGCTTCATTATCTTCTCATAAAGTGCTTGATGAACTTTACCCAGAAGTACTTATTTAGGTGCTTAAATCCTACATAAACAACATACTCCAAAAACTACATGCAAGTGCGAACTTGTTATATCAAGGGGTTAGTACCATTAGATCGGATATCAAATCAATGCCAACATTGAAGGTAAACTCATGACTAGGAGTGTCAAAGTCGACCGTCAACAACTCCTCCATGCTTAAACACTTACTCGTCCTCGAGTAAGCCTTCAATGGATATCAATGTTGCCTTTCATTGTTCACACCCTGCACTTAATCATACATGAAGAAAACATAATGCTCTCAAAACTTATTTGTTAGAGTTCCATAGAGTACTAGCCTTCATCCCTACAGAGGGTGGATATCAATTAAGATCTTCCCACAAGTAATTAATCATGCTCCCAAATTTTGAATGAATCTCAGAAATTTTGAAATGAAGTATAAGATGAAGAAAGAGCTAAACCAAGTTCAAAAATTTAAACCTCCTTGCATCTTGCTCATGAACTCTCATCTCATCTTGTCTCTCAAGCCTAGTTGTTCTACTCCTTTC
The DNA here is from genome assembly GCA_036936925.1 of Cenchrus fungigraminus. Taxonomy (NCBI): domain Eukaryota; kingdom Viridiplantae; phylum Streptophyta; class Magnoliopsida; order Poales; family Poaceae; genus Cenchrus; species Cenchrus fungigraminus. The sequence continues at coordinate 43,790,831 of CM072772.1, forward strand.
CCCTCTCAAAACATATATAAGTGGATGGCTTTATCTGGAGCTTTTGGGAAAAGTTTAGTTCTACCAAGATATTATAATCATGATATTATCAAAACAAGACAAGCTTCTCATGGATTTACTGAGCCTCGTCAAAAAGGTCATTGGAAAATAATATTTTCAAGGAGGGAGGAGAGATGAACACACACTTTTGGAGATAAGTGGACATGTGCAAATGGCAAAGAGTGATCCCGAGGCACAAACTAAGTCCTCGTTATTGGATTGCACATGGTTGGAAAGATGAGTATGGGTCTTGATCTTGATCTTGAATCCTCTTGAAATTCCTAATGCGTCTAGAGAGCCAGGGAGTTATTATTATTATATATACACATCTCTCTTTCTTTCTCTTTTTTTTTCCTTTCGTCATTTTTTCCTTCTTTCTTCTTTTCACTCTCTCTCTCTTTTTTTTTTTGCATACTCCCCTAAACTCTAGACAACACTAGTACCTACCTTCTTGGCACCTCCCCCCCATGCTTAGACAATTGCACGTCCTCGGGCAAAGAGATGAAATCTTTGTCAAGGTAGGTACTGGAAATCCTAAATTTTCCTGGAGAGAGACATTTGAAATCTTCTAGGGATCCTTCACGCACCCTTTATGTCGTCCTGGAGGTCTCCCAAAAATAAACTTCAATCTTTGGCACCTTCATTTTTGTGATCTTCCTCGAAATATTCATCATACTCAAGAATTTGGTTGTGGTCAAGGAGGTAAACACAAAAAGATAGTTTGGGTTTGTGGGTGCATATCCGATGAGGTTTGCAAAATTTCCGATGTGGAAACTTACAATGCACTGATAGAAAAGGCTAGCAACAAGATAGATATGCAAAAACGGAATGACCAGCTTTTTAGTCTCGAACCAGAGAAATCAAGCCTTGAATCAATGCACCCAAAAATAAATCTTGTATACTAAGGTTTTGCACTCAATTAAATATAAGGCTTTGGATAGGTAGAGCAACATGCAAGTGGTATTAATGACAAGGTTAACATAACTTTTAAGAACAAAACTAAATCATCTTTAACCCATCCAAAATTGAGAGCATGAGAAAAACTATGGGTCTTCATCTTTATCATATCCTCCACAAGGATTAAGCTTGCATTTAAATTTAATTTCAGATTTGCATTAATGAGAGCATTAGCTTAATCATGCATAAAGCAAGCACAAAGATGAGCAAAGCGGCAACGATCATCATATATCAACTTGTCATAATTTTCCATCCTCACCAAAGGTCATGAGTAGGGGGCAATATTTATTCATGATGATTTGAAGCAAATAATAACACGCATGCTGAAAATAAATAAAGTAGAAGGTTACTTACAAACTTACCTTGTTTTCGTCGCTTAGCCTTGACGATCCAGGTCACCATCCAAGGTGTAGACGTCAATGTATTTAATGGGCACAATGTCAGGCTCCAGGACAACCTTGAGTCGTTGTCCATTCACAACATATTGATCTCCTTTGGCGTCCATGATTGTTACCGCTCCCGATGGTGACACTAAATGTACAACATACGGTCCATCCCATTTGCTTTGCAGTTTTCCTTTGCTGAAGACCTTGTATCGAGAATTGTATAGTAGGACTTTGTCTCCTTCCTTGAATTCCTTCTTATGCAATCTTTTATCATACCATCTCTTCATCCTTTCTTTATAGATGCTAGCGTTGTGATATGCCTTCAACCTTAGCTCTTCAAGTTCACTTATTTGAATCCTCCGCTTTATTTGTGCCGCATCAATATCAAGATTCATCTCCTTTATTGCTAATAAGCCTTGTGTTCTAGTTCTACTAGTAAATAGCATGTTTTTCCATAGACGAATTGATAAGGGTTCATACCTATCGGTGTTTTATGCGCAGTTCGATACGCCCACAATGCTCCGTCTAGCTTCTTTGACCAATCTTTTGCTCCATTAGTCACCGTCTTCATGAGGATGCCTTTGAGTTGCTTGTTCGTGAGGATCTAGGTATGAGTCCTCTTGTATCTTTATTTGTTTGTATGACTTTGATCTACTTCAGTTATTCAGCTATTTCATATAAAGTAGTGCTTGCATGCATGGGTGATTTGTTCATGTGTTCTTCATCTGTTCATCATTTAGAGGCTCATGTTCTTGATGAACAAGGCCTTTCGATCCAGTTGACGGATGACTTATTCATGTTTTCTTTGTTTGTTCATAAGTTAGAGGCTCGTGTTATTCGCGAACATGACCCTTTAATCCTATGGAATAGATGTAGAAGAACACGAATCCGTTTGCATGACTAGCCTGGTTCAATCTTGTTAGATTACATGTTTGTGTTGTATGAAGTTCGAGTTCAAGCTACGGTACTCGGTGTAAGTGGCCAGTTTTCTGGTGGCTCTGACCAGGGTCACAATAGCCCGGATCGATCAGTGTCTAGTTAACAACGCAAGCATGGTGCTTAGGTTGAGTAGCTGCGTTGCATATGAGCATGCTCCACGGTTTGTCTTGAGGTAGGCCGCGGTAGTGACAGCCGTTGGACCCTTTGTAGTCCTCCACATTCGGGTATCACTGTAGGAGTCCAAAGTCTAGCAACCGTCGTCATGCAAAAGCGGCGCAGGAGGCTAGCTCCCCGTTTGTGCCTGGGTGCTAAGCTGATATTCATACAATGCTTGTGTGTCTAACTTGTATCGTGCTGATTTTATGTGTTTAGTACATTAGAACCTAGAACTAACTCATATGTTGCCTCCTAAGCCGTAGTGTACCTTTGAGAATGAGTTCAAGTGTGTTCACACTACCCTATCATTATCATATCTTACCCCTGTATTTGAGAACCTGATTTACTTCCGTCTATGATTTATATTCATTGCAATAGTGTTAGTCTTGTTAATCCGATCATGCCTTCCTTGGATTCGATACCCTTTGGAATACTCCTTTGGGGAAATGCTACAATAGTATATCCATGCGCTTGCGGATTCCTTGTGATCGTTAGGATTACCATAGGACATTTCTGGCATCGTTGCTAGGAACTCATGAACTTAGCAACGACGTTAAGAAATGCCAACAAAGAGGAATTTCCGTAGAAGCTCATTTTTACCCCATCATGGAGGTTAATGTGATGCCATGGCACCTAGAACACGCTCTTTTGGGCGATGTTTCGCTAGCACCATCTGACGAGTTTCTCAAATGTTGTCCCTTTGGACACATCCTAAAATGTGTTGTGCCGCTCACGCTGGACAAGATCAAGGTCAATCTAGACTTCCACATATTTGATATCCTTGACCTCAATATTCTCTTAGGCTACCCGCTAGCAAAACTTCTTGATCCATCTCTAGGGAGCCTAGATGAAAAGCTTACGGAAGCAGCTTCTGCCATCTCTTTCCTAGAAAATCATTCGGCAAAGCCAGCTCTCGAGAAGAACCCGCTCGATGGCGTGAAGCATACATTCCCGTTCGTATCATCCAAGCCCGTTCACTTTGAGGTTGCAGAATTTTATGCCCCCAAAGCGTATGACTCTGACAAAACCTTTCACTTTTGTGAAAACGAATGATCATCACTGTCGACCGATTTTGAGCCTCTTCCCACTGACCCATACTATGTTGTTTTCGACCTTGATCGAAAACCAACATTGATCTTCCATGATGACACTCATGGGATGGAGAATCCATGGGCCATGGAACTCTATGAGGCACCAACTCTGAAGTTTGTAGGAAAAGGTTCCACAGATGAGCATGGAAGTTTTATTCTTGAAACTCCTCAAATACCATGCTTGCAGGACATACCTCCAGAGTCAGCTTTGCTTTTTGCCACTTGCTTGTGTAGGGATCTCAACCTCCTCTCTATGCTCTCTTGCAAAATGTTTAGAAGGATGGTTGTAGATGCTTTTGTTTATCGCAAGCATTGTAGATTTCGTTATTGCACTGTGGCACTAGCCATGCGCTCGAGCATCATCAACGAATGGCGGTGAAGCTGGAAACTACATCGCCAAGGACAACTGCAATGGTATACTTTCCCATGGTCAAGCTTGAGACCATAAACAAGCACTACCGGGAGATGACCCAGATCATCATTTCCCTTTCTAATCAATCTTTTCTTTTAAATTATAAAAGCAAGACTATGTTTCTAGGATAGTATGCACCTTCGGGTATTCTTGGTCCCTAACATTGCAGGTTGAGATTGAGAAGAACAAGGGACATGTGATTCCTAAGGACATGGAAACTGCACCAGTTACACACTTGGTAGTATTCATTGATAGAATGTACTCCAAAGGACACACCGACGTCGCACACTTGGTTTCGGTATTGCAAGACTCCAAAGTCCAAGTGTGGGGGAGATTGATGTGCACCTCATCAAAAGATCTGTCCAATGGTGTAAGCTCTATCTTGCTGAAAAAAAGAAAAGAGAGTTGAAAAAACGAAAAGAGAGATGAAAAAAATATACATGTGTTGACGGTGAATTTTGGTGCTCCAAACATATTCGTTACACTTTGGTTTGAGCTCGATTATGCAATTAACCCGCCACTAGGCACACTAATGATATAACAAGTTCAACTTTGTATGTGCATTTGGAAGTGTTGTGTTTTTGCAGGAAAACATGGACAAAAAGGACGGAGTCACAACGATTTCAAAGGAGCAAATGAGGAGTTCCGTTCGCGTTCAAGTGCAAGGTGAAATCACTTCCAAAGGTGGTAAGGACCAAGGTGCTACGATGGATCATCCCTGAGGACTAAGACGTAAAGATCGGACTTCATGCGAGAAGACTCTCTATCTTGATTGCGGGGATAACGCCGCCAAAATGACACAAATGAAGGGGCATAAATCCAAAATGTCAAGATGAGCCGTGGTGAGGAAGATGGGCCCGAACCGGGCCAGACTAGGCCCAGGCCGACCGGCCCATACCGACCGGTCCAGGCCCTTTTTGTCTCGGTTCGCGATCCCCTTTGACTTAGCCCCTCCTCGGTCTATTTGTAGCTCCTGCCTCCGACAGCCGCCGCATCCAATTATTCTACTGACGCCCATTCACCAGAAAGCCGCCACCGCAAGATAAGGGAGAGAGTGGGATGAGTTCATCGCAAGGATCAATGCCGGTGGAGGGAAGGAAGCAAGAGGAGGACTCCAAGACGTTGGCCTATTGGTGTTCCCAAACTTCATCGCTGCCATCTTCATCGACGATGTTCTCCGAAGGTTCCATCACCCCTATGCGCTTCAATCTCTGTAAGATGATAGGGTAATGCCTCCGTTCATCCCTAAGGTTAGATGTATACATGATATGTATTCGCTACATGAACCCTATGCCTATCGATGCTTAATGGTCTATGTCTTTGCGAATGCTTTATTTACATATGTATGTACAACATGTGGTCTTAGTAGGGTTTGTGGTAATCGTGGTGATTAGCTTAACCTTATGGATGCTTAGATATAGATGCGGTTATACGTGAAAGTGGTTGATTACCTTGCGTAGTGACAGTACGATTTAGGGAAAAAGCTTAGTGGCCGCATAACCGCCATGAAGCTAGTGAAGGCAACACCTCTTTCATGTGGTAGATGCATGTTCATGAGATCCTAGACCCTAGGGAGAGAACGCTTATCTATCTTAATCTCTCTCTTGTACCACCCTAGACATCTAGTTTAGTCTTAGATTAACATAGGGTAGATTGTCTTTACTTTAGATTAATATCTCTTTCAAAGGTTTTCCAATTAACTAGATTAGTACTTGGTTAAGCGCTAGCAATACCCTTGCTCCGCGGGTTGACAAGAACCTCGGGGGTCACCCCGTGGTGAAAAGGCTATAGGTGGTCCGTACGCTTGCAGATCGAAACTCGACACGTGTTTCAACCATCAACAACATGGAGAAAAAGAAAAAGAGAAAGGTTGAAGAGAAGAGAATAAGCAAGAAGAGAGAATCAGAGCAAGCTCCACAAGGATAAAGGGCAGTGTTACTGGCATGCCTCCAAGTCATGGATTTCCACCTCGACAAATCATGGGCATTTGGAAGAAGGAAAGCAGCCATTCGTGCAACATGCTCAACAAAGGCAACAAGAAGAGCTATGCGCTTGGAAGAAGGCAAGGTAACATTGAGGCATGGAAGGCATAAAAGGATGGTTTCCACTAGCCCAACAAAGCAAGCTTTTGCTCGCCTCGCGCAGCAATGGTAGGCAAGATAGCAAGCAAGCAAGCATGCCCTTCATTGCCTAGCTCCACCCAACCTCACTCTCACACGTGCTTGCAAGGCCTTTGCATAATTCCCATCAATCCTCAGCTTTGCATAGCTTCGCTCTTGCAGCTCATGCATCAGCAACCATGCTCTCTCATATGCTTACAAAGCTTCGGAATAACTTTCATCCATCCCTAGCTCATTGCATCCTCTAGCAGCTCCTGCAAACATAGAAGCAAGAGGAATGCTTTTCTTTCCTTTCAGGCCTTTGCTGCTCTATCCCATTTGGCACATGCTCACATACACAAGAAGAGACGCACTCTGCGCCTCTGATCCTACAATGTTGCGCCTATGGAGCGCATCACCAAGGCCCATGGTACCTATGAGAGCTTGTGTGGTTCGAGGACCGGTGGATGGTCGCTTCCTGGTGTGATGAGTGATTGACAACGTTGTGTGGACCGATTCTTGGCTAAGTATTGCAAGTGCAGGTTGCGGCTTGACTGGTGTTGGTGCAGGTGAAGAGCAAGCGCGAAAGGTCGTTGCCGGGAAGGCCTCCAGGTGTGGAGAAGACAAGTAGGCTTGGCTCGAGGGACCTGGTGGCCAGCGGGGTCAAGTGCGGGCCGCATGGTGGCAAGAACGGCAAGATGAAGTCATGGACGGTTTCTTGGTTGAGCCTCAAAACCAAGGTCGAGCCGGGACAACGTGGGAGCCGAGTCATGAGTGGTGATTGGCGGAGGCTACACCGAGTTTGCGGGGTTTCCAGTGGTTCACCAGAAAACCACTGGGTTCCTTGGTTGTTCCACAAAGCCAAGACCGAAGACCGGAGGCAGCAGCACTGGACCGGTCTGACTGGTGGGTTCCGATCTGACTAGTGGGGTACACCGGTCTGATCGGTGTAAGATGACACGTTCCGGAGACTTCGAAGCGGAGGACATGCGTCAGGATCGCAAGGCTTGCGTCTAGGCTAAGAAAGTTTGCGGTCGCCGGGCCTCCGTCTGATGGTGCTACGACGAAGTTTCCCAAAAGGCCCTTTGGGGGTGTGTATCTTAGTTTAATGTAATAGGGGTAGTTTCATCTTTCGGCTAGCCTCCATATAACCCAAGTGGTGAGAGGATGGCAGCCATCTCTTGGAACCCTAGCTCATTTGCTTTTGCTATTTTCCCTTCCTATTTTCCTTAGGATTTTTAGGACTAGCTTGAGAGCTTCATGGTGAGATCTTGAGAGAGGGAAGGATGACTGGGTGGCAAGCTAGACCTTGTATGAACCTTCATGGTATGTATAGATGATTCGGCGTGGTTCCTCAAGGCTTGATTGTGTCTCTCCCGTTTTCCCTTTTTGGTGATTTTCGGAGCCTTTTCTTGGTGATTTTCTTGTGGTGGTTTTGAGACCTTTCTCTTTGGGATTTGGTGGGGGATGTATGCATGAACCCTTCGTGGTTCTTTTCCCTTTGATTTCCCTCCCAAATCCGTGAGTAAAGGGGCTCAATTTTGGGGTTTTCTCCGGTTTAGGTTTAGAGGCGTTCTTGGTGGAAATCCTTCGATTCCTCTTGATTTAGCAAGTTTTGGTGGACCAAATCGTGGCTATGGAATGCCCATGAGGTACTCCTACTATCCCCAAAGTCTTGTGCGAATCCGTGGAGCGAATCGGGAGATCAGGATTTGGATTTAGAGGAGTTGACCCGCGGGTTGTTGTTCATCCCGAGCGCCTAGGTCTTGACCGGTCTGACCGGTGCCTTCCACCGGTCTGACCGGTGCCAACCCCCTATTGGGTTTTGCTCGGGTGAACATCTTGGTGAGTTCCCTAGTCTCTGGGTTTCCTGCTGTTTCGAGTTTGGAGTGTTTTGGAGCTCGGGAGGTTGGTTTTTTGGATTTGGGATTTCAAGGCTCAGACCGGTCTGACCGGTGAGCTGCACCAGCCTGACCGGTGCAGGGGCTTTTCTGTGGAAATTTTCAAGTCCTGCTCGGGTGACTCGGCTTGAGGTCCAAGGTGACCCGGTATGTCTCTGGAGGGTGTCGGGTGATCCGACGGCATAGTCCAGGTGATCCGGCCTTGACCGGTCTGACCGGTGGAGGTGACCGGTCTGACTGGTGTGGTTAGTAGCTGATCAAGTTGCTTATTCCACTGCGTTCTCGAGTAGGTTTCGGTGGTTGTTGGTTCCTAAGACCAGTAGCACTCCAGTGGCTACGTGGGCTTGGCCAACTTGGGTAGTTGAGTTGGAGATGTGTTTTGGTTAGCCGTGTTCATCTTGTTGGAGTAGCCATCTCCTTCAAGAAGAATTTTTATCGGCTCCCATTCACTCCCTCCCTCTCTGGTCGCCAGTTCGGTCCTTCAAGTGGTATCAGAGCCGGTTACGGATCTTCGTGATTCTAACCAGTGTAAGATCCAAGGATGGCATACCATGAACGGGGATCGGGTCCTCCGCACTTCGATGGCAAAAACTACCAGATGTGGCAGAGGCAGATGGCAGCTTTCCTCCGCGGTAAGGGTCAGATCCTTTGGGACGTTACGGTGAACACAGCTTATGTTCATCCGATTAACTTCCTTGCTCCGGGATTGAGGGAAATGCACGACGCCAATAACAAGGCGGTCGACTACTTGTTTCGTGCTCTATGTCAATCTGAATTCGATTGGGTTCAGACAGAGGACTTGGCTTGTAGGATTTGGGAGCAGTTGAAGAATGTTCACGCTGGAAACGCTCAGGTTCAGGCTCAGTTGTACGCGACTTACCGGAGAGAGTACGAGAACTCCACTCATCTCCCTGGTGAGTCAATCGACACCATGTTCCAGCGGTTCACGGTGATTGTGAACAACATGAGGGCTAATGTGGCCGTGCTCCCGTACGATGATCATGATAGAGCTGTGAAGCTCTTGCACGCTTTGGATTGTACAGTTTGGGATGGAAAGATCGAGGCCATTCTTGAGTCCGAGAAGTATGACACTCTGACGGTAGACGAGCTGTTTTCTAAGCTCAAGTCAGCTGAGGTGGATCGTGGTGTGACAGCCCGTCTTGAGAGCTCGACTGATTCATGTAGTCTTGCTCTCGTCGGTAGCTCAGGTGCTAAGTCTAATGTTAACCCATCCTCTCGGATGTACTCTTTGTCCTCTTTGATGTCTTTGCCATATGAGGAGTTTGACGTGCTTGGAGAGGACGAGCTGGCGCTGCTGGCCAGGAGGTTCGAGAGGATGCACGAGAACCGGGTCAACACAAGGAGGAACACGAGGATGTGCTTTCAGTGCAGCAAGCCGGGACACTTTGTCGTCGACTGCCCCGAGAAGATGGAGAACAAGGACAACTACAAGCACCAGTCGAAGACGAAGGGCAAGTACCGATCGAGGCGCGATCACAAGCACAAGCACAAGCACAAGCACAAGGACGAGCGACGATCAAGGAAGAAGGACGGCCACGGCAAGGCCCGAGCGATGGTCGGAGCGAGCGACGTCGACTCCAGCTCTGCGTACTCTACCTCGAGCTGGAGTAGCAGTGAAGACGAAGGTGATCGGCGTAAGAGCAAGAAGTCATCCAAGAACTTGAGCGGGCTGAGCTTCTACGCGAGAGATGGCTTCTGCAGCATGGCGCGTAGCTCCGGTAGCAAGAAGAGTCACAAGAGCGACTCGGACTCCGACTCCGAGGATGAGGTACGTGACGAGCTTTCCTTCTTGCGCCAGGAGAATGAGGAGCTAGGAAAATTGCTTGATAATCGTGATGACATGCTTAGAGAGGCGAAGAAGATGAGAAAGGAGCTTAGGGGTTCGCTTGAGGATGCTAGGACTAGAGTGGCTGAGCTAGAAACACAGAACCTAGATGCTAAGCTTGAAATTGATTCGCTTAAGGCTTCACCTGTTGTTTCTGATGTGGTTGATTGTGCTGATTGCTCTGTGTTCCTAGCTGATCTTACTGCTCTTAAGGAAAAGCATGCTTCCAAGTGTGAGGAACTAGATGTGCTTAGGGTTGAAGTGGCTGAGCTTAAGTCTTGACCCGCTTTGCTAGGTGCTTGCACTTCTTGCCCTATTTTGCATGGAAAGATTGATGAGATGCATGCGTACATTGTTTCTCTTGAGGCTGAGTTGAAAGCACTTGTTCCCACTTCTTGCTCTACTTGTGAATTGCATGCTGTGAAGAATCTGGAACTTGCACATTCTGTTGATCGCTTGCAGGATGAAAATGATGAGTTGAGAAAAATGATGGGTTGGTTGTCGGGTCATGAACCACAGCTTAGGATGATGATAGAGGCATACAAGCGCTATGATGGGCAAGCACTTGGGTCGGATAAGATTGGAGAGTGTAGTGGTGAGGGAGGAGAGAAGATTGGTGATATCCAAACTCCACCAAAAACCTTCCACAAAAATGCCTATGCTTGTTGACAATCGTTAAGTCCCTATTTTCGACCCTCAACTTTGAACAAATTTCACTCCATCAAAGCTTGCATCATAGCTGTGGGGTTGTAAACTAACGGATTCCACGAGCTTCGGTGAATATTTGGATGCAGGTCATAATGAGACATCATAGCACAAATAAAGCATCTTGACAAACAATGTCAAATGCTTAGTTTGATAGCACCATTGCGAAGTTCTCGTCAAGATGATTGAAATGGAGTTTTGGTTCACCCAATTCGGAGTCCGGATGCAGAAGTTATGCCTCACGGAAGATTGTGACACGAGACGTGTCGGGGGGGGGGGTAGGTGCGGCCGAACCTGGTAGGTTCGGCCGGCCCTATCAACCTCCTCCGATCAACACCAAACTTTGCCAAATGCCTCTACACCTAGCATAATATCCAAGGGGACCAAGTCCATGAGCCAGACACCAATTTCATGCATGTTTTAGATGCTAACGAGGCTCCACAAGTTGCGTTGAAGTTTTATCTGTAGGATCCAGATTAGGGGGCAATCCTGGAGCACCGAGCCACATAAGGTAGGCACGACCGCACCTAGTGGTACGGCCGGCCCTACCTTGCACCACTATGTGCACCAGCTCCCAAAAGACCAAACTCCTCACGATCGTGTTGGATAAAGCAAACACACCACAGGCGAGCTACACAAGGGCCAGGAGGCAGGGCCGGCCGCACCACTAGGGCCGGCCGAACCTCCAGGGCTGGTCGCACCACTAGGGCCGGCCGCACCTACCCGACTCGCCCAAACGTGCCACCAAGCCTCGGTCACTCAAGGGAACACAGCTACGAATGATCCTAATCGAAGGAACAAGGTCGGTTTGATCCAGAGGTTGAGATTAGCCTCACTTGGATCCATGGACCCACAAGCCAGTGAACAACCGACGTGGGACAGCGTCCAAGACTTCATCTACCCACTAGAGCACGATCCGGAGTGGATGACAAGAGGGCCCAGGGCCGGCCGCACCAAGAGGTCCGGCCGCACCTCCTCCACTCAGCAAACCGACCCATAACCGCCTTCTAACCGCCTCAGGGACCAAATCACGGACGCACGATCGAAGGCGGTGGAAATCACAGGGTCGGCCGCACCTGGAGATACGACCGTACCTCCTTGCTCGGCACTGCAGCTCCCTCTCGCCTACAAGTACCCCCTCCTACAGCCACCGACCCATTGGGGCTATATATGGAGCCTGGCACCTCGTAGAAGGATGGACAAGTGATTAGAAGCAAGTGGCGGAGCCCTCCATAAGTTAGTATTCAGAAAGTAGGGAGAGAGAGTTGAGTGTTGGAGTAGAAGCCGGAGTGTCGGTCTTCTTCCCCTAGTGTTGGAGTAGAAGCCGGAGTGTCGGTCTTCTTCCCCTTCCTCGGCGGGTGTGGTACAACTACGGTCGTCCACACCTGAGATATTTTGTAAGTTCGGATTCGTGAGTAACTAAGTCTCAAGTCATTTCATCATTCGCTCTTAGGTTCTTCGATTGCAGTTAGTAGTTTCTACTTGTTGTGATTGCTTTGCTTTGGATCCGAGTAAAGTAGTGCTTGGTTAGTGTAGACGTGGTGTCTAGGCTTTCCAGTACCTTGGAATGCTTCCCGGTTCAACGGAATAGTTGTGGTACCCTAGGGAGGTGACAGCTCCGGACGGGCTTTGTAGTCCACCACGTTAGTTCCGGCAGGTAGGAGTTACGACATCAGAGCCCCCTTCTCATCCCTTTTTGTGGCTCTTTTCCCTCTGGCCCCGACGAGCGACAAGTTTTGCCTTGATTCTATCCGTGACTCTCACGAGTCCCAAACTTCATCAGCTATCCCCTCTCTACCCGAAATCTACCCTTGCCTATATATCCTTCGTCACCATATCCTCCGGATGAATTAGTTCAGGTTCACAACACTTCTCGTTCCCCGTGGAAATCGATACCTTGGAATACTCTTGGGTGAAAGCTACAACGGTACCCGTGCGCTTGCTGATCTATCTGTGATCGTGTAGTATACCAACAGGCTTTCTGGTGCCGTTGCAAATCTAGTAACGACGTAAGAAGTGCCAACAATGCTCCTAAGCCAAACCCTTTGAGAAACAAACTTGACACAACTCCAGATCCACCCATATTCCCTCACTCCACAAATGATTTCCAAAAACCCATCAAGTTCAAGAGCAACTTAGGGAATGTGTTCTTTGGGAAAGAGGGTGAGAAGCCTAGTGAGGAGAAATCGAAAGAGAAGCCGAGTGAGGAGAAACCAAATGAGAAACAAAGTGAGCAGCTCCAACCCAAGCCTAAACCTAAGCTCATACGGTTTCATTGTGACTATTGTGGGAGAGATGGTCACAAGGGTGAGTTTTGCTTCAAGAGGAAGCGTGAGGAGAGAATGGCTAAGGAGTAGGCTAATAAGGACAGGTACCGCCCCTCAAATGGTGTACCTGAGCCTCGTATGCAAATGCCCCGGGCCAAGGCGATTGTGAGGACAGTTCTGGCTTGGGGAGATCGAAAGGTGGCAGGTGGTGCTGCTGGCCGAGCACCACCGGTCAGACCGGTCAGGGGGACCGGTCTGACCGGTGCTGGTCTGGGTGCCAGGCAGTTTGGTTTCCGTGCTCGTGAGGATGCTCGGTTCAGTTCCTTTGGTCAGTTTGGCATGGTGAGTCTGGTGGTGGTCAGTTTGCTAGACGTTCTCCACCTCGTTCTCAATACGATGGTGGGAGTCGTCGTAGCTTTGAATTGGAGAGGAGGAACAGCCCACGGTCTTCCTTTCGTGGTTTTCGTTCTCCTCCAGCGAGACAGGGTTGGTTCCCTCGTGGTAGTTCCCGTGGTGGTTTTCGTGGTGGTAGCTTTGATAGGTGTGATGATATGGTTTGTGCTAACCCCACTTTGGAGCAAATGGCTCAGTACTGGTTTTACTCTTTTGGTACTAACCCCAGTGATGAGTCGTTTGTTCACTCACGTGCTCGTTTTTGAATTTCAGGTGGGAGACTTGAGGAACGTTTGGCTGATTGACTCTGGTTGCTCGAGGCATATGACCGGAGACAAGGGGTGGTTCTCAAGTCTCGTCCCGGTGGTGTCCAAGACATACAACACCTTTGGGGACAATGGGCGAGGGCGTGTGCTTTTAGAAGGTGAGATTAAGGTAAGTGACAAGGTCACTCTCAGGCGTGTTGCTCTTGTTCAATCGCTAGGGTTTAATTTGCTTTCCGTGTCCCAGCTGTTGGATGAGGGTTTTGAGGTGTTGTTTCGGCCTGGTGGTTCTCGGATTTTGGATTCTCGAGGGGACCTAGTTTGCAAGGTCGTTCCCGAGGGTCAAGTTTTCCGAGCGGATTTCTCTCAGTCTTCTGGTGTGGCTCGTTGCTTTTTGGCTGGTTCTTCGAGTGAGTTGTGGAAGTGGCATAGGAAGTTGGGTCACTTAAGCTTTGACCTTTTGTCTCGCTTGAGTAAACTCAATTTGGTCCGAGGATTGCCACGGTTGAGGTTTGAGAAAGAGTTGGTTTGTGTGCCGTGTAGGCATGCCAAGATGGTAGCCTCTTCCCATCCACCCCTCACCGATGTGATGACGGAGCGTCCATGCGAGCTGCTCCATATGGACCTTGTTGGCCCATCTCGTGTGAGATCTGTGGGTGGGAAGTGGTACATCCTGGTTGTGGTGGATGACTATTCTCGGTATGCGTGGGTTTTCTTTTTGGAAGAGAAAGGGGAAACGTTTGGTTTTGTTCGAGATCTTGTCTTGAGGTTGAGGAACGAGAGGCACGGAGATGCCATACGAGCGATCCGCAGTGACAATGCCTCGGAATTTCAAAACTCTCGTTTCGAAACCTTTTGCCATGACTTGGGTCATGAACACCAGTTCTCTAGTCCGTATACGCCTCCCCAGAATGGCGTTGTGGAAAGGAAAAACAGAACCTTGTGTGAGATGGCTCGGACGATGCTCGATGAGCATAGGACCCCGAGAAGGTTCTGGGCTGAGGCGGTCAATACCGCGTGCTATGTGTCGAACAGGATTTACCTCAGGGTCCATAAGAAGAAAACTTGCTACGAGTTGATGCACGGTAGAACCCCCAAGGTGAGTCACTTTCACGTCTTTGGCTGTAAATGTTTCATCCTTAAGAAAGGGAAGAAATTGGACAAGTTCGAGGCTAGGTCTGTCGATGGCATTTTCTTTGGTTACGCGTCTCATTCTAGAGCCTTTCGAGTGCTCAATCTTGAAACTAACCAAATCGTGGAGACTTGCGAGGTTACCTTCGACGAGACACAGCCACGTAGTCAGCTTGTTTTTGAGTGTGCAGGTGACGAGGAACTTGGCGAGGAGATTTTCGAGGATGAGGTGCAGCAAGGTGATGATGAAGATGGTGGTATGGCGCCCGCGGCTGAGCATGTACATACTACTTCGACTATGATCGAGGACGGGCCTTCTCCCACACCTACGACGATGTACCGAGATTGTGAGGAAGCTCCAGCTGAGGGGGAGGTGGCTTCGAGGCGAGAAGCTCCCCGGTGAGTACAAGTGGATCATCCAGCTTCAACGATCATCAGGAACATAAATGAACGCACTACACGGTCGAGGTTTTGAAATGACTCTCACTTTGCCTATCCTGCTTTTGTTGCTACTTTTGAGCCCAAAGACATTGGACATGCGCTATCTGATCACAATTGGGTCAATTCTATGCATGAGGAGTTGGAGAATTTTGAGAGAAACCAAGTTTGGGAGTTAGTGGAGCCTCCACCGGGGTGCAAGCCGATTGGGACAAAATGGGTGTGGAAAAATAAAGAGGGAGAGAAAGGTGAAGTTGTGAGAAACAAGTCAAGGCTTGTTACTCAGGGGTACACACAGAAAGAGGGGATAGACTACGAGGAGACTTTTGCTCCCGTAGCCCGTTTGGAGGCGATTAGGATCCTTCTAGCCTTTTCCATGGCTAAAGGGTTCAAATTGTACCAAATGGACGTGAACAGTGCTTTCCTGAACGGTGTTTTGGAGGAAGAAGTGTTCGTGAAGCAACCACCAGGGTTTTAGAGTGAGAAGTACCCCCACAGGGTGTACAAGTTAAGGAAGGCGATCTATGGGCTGAAGCAGGCACCATGCCACTGCTGCAGCAGAATTCAAATCGTTCATCCTCATCTGCTGCCAGCTAGAAGTCAGGTATATGCAAAGGTAAGGTTCACCAATCCTTTACTCATGTTTATATCCATATGAGTATGGCTTGATCTTTCAAATTCATGCCTCCTTTGTTCGTGTTTATGCGCTCTGGTTTGGATGCCTCTTAGCTTAGCTAGCTTGATGCATCCATAGGCTCTTTTAAATTAAGCATGGTGCTTAGGTTAAAATAACCTTCTTTAATCAAACCTAGACATGGTGTCGAAGTTTGATTAATGAACCGTTGAGTTAATATGATCATAAACTTTGGATGCATATATCTTTTGTGGACTAAGCCCTACAAATAAAATTTTCAAAATGAAATGAATAATGATGGGTAAGTCCTCATGCTAAATTCATATGGGAGATGAACCAAGGCCCGAAACAAACGTCTACAAAAGTTGCATGACATATGAGAGCCAGGTGTGGTTCGAGGACCGGTGGATGGTCGCTTCCTGGTGTGATGAGTGATTGACAACGTGGTGTGGACTGATTCTTGGCTAAGTATTGCAGGTGCAGGTTGCGGCTTGACTGGTGCAGGTGCAGGTGAAGAACAAGCGTGAAAGGTCGTTGCCGGTGAGGCCTCCAGGTGTGGAGAAGACAAGTAGGCTTGGTTCGAGGGACCCGGTGGCCAGCGGGGTCAAGTGCGGGCCGCATGGTGGCAAGAACGGCAAGATGAAGTCATGGACGGTTTCTTGGTTGAGCCTCAAAACCAAGGTCGAGCCGGGACTACGTGGGAGCCGAGTCATGAGTGGTGATTGGCGGAGGCTACACCGAGTTCGCGGGGTTTCCGGTGGTTCACCAGAAAACCACTGGGTTCCTTGGTTGATCCACAAAGCCAAGACCGAAGAACCGAAGACGGAGGTGCAGCAGCTCCAGACCGGTCTGACCGGTGGGTCTGACCGGTCTGACCGGTGGGTACCGGTCTGACCGGTGAGGAGCACCGGTCTGACCGTTGTGCGACGACGCAGTCCGGAATCTTCGAAGCGGAGGACACGCGTCGGGATCGCAAGGCTTGCGTCGAGGCTAAGCAAGTTTGCGGTCGCTGGGCATCCGTCCGATGGTGCGAAGACAAAGACTTCCAATTTCGCCCTCGAGGGGCATGTATCCCTAGTTAGCTAGTAAGGGTATTTTAGTCTTTCGGTTGCCTCCATATAACCCAAGTGGTGAGAGGATGGCAGCCATCTCTTGGAACCCTAGCTCATTTGGTTTTCCTATTTTCCTTCCTATTTTCTTAGGATTTTCGTAGGACTAGCTTGAGAGCTTCATGGTGAGATCTTGTGAGAGGGAAGGATGATCGGGCGGCAAGCTAGACCTTGTATGAACCTCTTTGGTATGTATAGATGATTCGGCGTGGTTCCTCAAGGCTTGGATGTGTCTTTCCCGTTTCTCCTTTTTGGTGATTTTCGGAGCCCTTTCTTGGCAATTTTCTTGGAGCGATTTCGAGGCCTTTCTCTTTGGGATTTGGTGGGGGATGTATGCATGAACCCTTCGTGGTTCTTTACCCTTTGATTCCCCTTCCAAATCCGTGAGCAAAGGGGCTCGATTTTGGGGTTTTCGTGGCTCTAGGGTTAGAGGCGTTCTTGGTGGGATTTCTTCGATTCCTCTTGATTTGACAAGTTTTGGTGGACCAAATCTTGGCTATGGAGTACCCATGAGGTGTTCCTACTATCCCCAAAGTCTTGTGCAAAACCGTGGAGCGGATCGGGAGATCGGGAGTTGGATTTGGAGGAGTTGACTCGCGGGCGCTGTTCATCCCGAGCTGCCCAGGCACGACCGGTCTGACCGGTTCTCTTGACCGGTCTGACCGGTGCTAGCCCTTGGTGGGTTTTTGTCTCGGGGAACAGCCTTGTCCGTGTGGTTTTGTCCCGTGGTCCTGCTGATCAGTTCTTGGAGTGTTTGGAGTTGTTTTGCTAGGATTTGTGAGGGGTTCTTCTTCCTCACAGGTTGTGTTTCGTGGTGGTTTTTGTTCCAGGGCCTAGAAGATTCACTGAGGCTTCCTGGAACGTTTGCTGTGCGGCTGCTGTAGCCACCGGCCTGACCGGCTCTGTCCACCGGTCTGACCGGTGTCACCGGTCTGACCGGCGCAGGCCATCGGTCTGACCGGTGTAGCACAGGCAGCAAGCCGTGCAAGTTTCCGCTGTGTGTTTTGGTGAGTTTTGGCTAGGAAGGTTGAGTGTTGGTTCCTAGGACCAGTAGCACTCCAGTGGCTGCGTGGTCTTGACCAACTTGGGTAGTTGGATCGGAGACGTGAGTTGGAAGCCATGTTCGTCTTGTTGGAGTTCTCATCTCCTTCGAGAAGAATTTTTATCGGCTCCCATTCACTCCCCCCCTCTCTGGTTCGCCTAATCGGTCCTTCAATTGGTATCAGAGCCGGTTCGGGTCTTTATTGACTCTTACCAGTCTAAGATCCAAAGATGGCGTACCAGGAACGGGGTTCGGGTCCTCCGCACTTCGATGGGAAGAACTACCAGATGTGGCAAAGGCGGATGGCGGCGTTCCTCCGCGGAAAGGGTCAGATCCTTTGGGATGTCACGGTGAACACAGCTTATGTTCATCCGATGAACTTCCTTGCTCCAGGATCGAGGGATATGTTCGAAGCCAACAACAAGGCTGTCGACTACTTGTTTCGTGCTCTGTGTCAGCCTGAATTCGATCGGGTTCAGACAGAGGACTTAGCTTGTAGGATTTGGGAGCAGTTGAAGGATGCTCATGCTGGGAATGCTCAGGTTCAGGCTCGGATGTACGCGACTTACCGGAGAGAGTACGAGAACTTCACTCATCTCCCCGGCGAGTCCGTCGATGCCCTTTTCCAGCGATTTACGGTCGTTGTGAACAACATGAGAGCCAATGTGGACGTCCTCCCATACAATGATCATGATAGAGCCGTGAAGCTCTTGCACTCGTTGGATCGTACCGTATGGGACGGGAAGTTTGAGGCTATTGTTGAGTCCGAGAAGTATGACACCTTGACGGTGAACGAGCTGTTCTCGAAGCTCAAGTCGGCTGAGTTGGACCGTGGTATGACAGCCAAGATCGAGAGCCCGACTGATTCTCATAGTCTCGCTCTCGTTAGTGGCAAAGGAGCTAAGTCTAACGCTAACGCATCCTCCAGGATGTACTCTCTATCTTCTTTGATGTCTTTGCCAGATGAGGAGTTCGACGTGCTTGGAGAGGACGAGCTGGCGTTGCTGACCAGGCGGTTCGAGAGGCTGCACGAGAACCGGGTGAACACGAGGAGGACAGCACGGACGTGCTTTCAGTGCGGCAAGCCAGGTCACTTCGTTGCCGACTGCCCGGAGAAGACGGAGAACAAGGACGGCTACAGGCACCGATCGAGCAAGGATGGCAAGTACCGATCGAGGCGCGATCACAAGCACAAGAACAAGCACAAGGACGAGCGACGGTCGAGGAAGAAGGATGGCCGCGGCAGGAAGGCCCGAGCAATGGTCGGAGCGAGCGACGTCGACTCCAGCTCCGCCTACTCTTCCTCAAGCTCGAGTAGCAGTGAAGATGAAGGTGATCGGCGCAAGAACAAGAAGTCATCCAGGAACTTGAGCGGGTTGAGCTGCTTCGCGAGAGATGGCTTCTGCGGCATGGCCCGTAGCTCCGGCAGCAAGAAGAGCCACCAGAGTGACTCGGACTCTGACTCCGAGGATGAGGTATGTGATGAGCTCTCTTCTTTGCGCAAGGAGAATGATGAGTTGGTTGACTTGCTTGATAACCGCGATCACATGCTTAGAGAGGCCAAGAAGATGAGGAAAGAGCTTAGGGCCTCACTAGAAGATGCTAGGAACCGTGTGGCTGAGCTAGAAACCCAGAACCTAGATGCTAAGCTTGAGATTGATTCGCTTAAGGCTTCTCCTGTGGTTTCTGATGAGATTGATTGCTGTGATTGCTCTGTGTACCTAGCTGATCTTACTGCTCTTAAGGATAAGCATGCTTCTACTTGTGATGAACTAGATATGCTTAGGGTTGAAGTGGCTGAGCTTAAGTCTAGACCTGCTTTGCTAGGTGCTTGCACTTCTTGCCCTGTTTTGCATGGAAAGATTGATGAGATGCATGCTTACACTGTTTCGCTTGAGGCTAAGTTGAAAGAGCCTATTCCCACTTCTTGCTCTACTTGTGAATTGCATGCGGTTAAGAATTTGGAGCTTGCACATTATGTTGATCGCCTGCAGGATGAAAATGATGAGCTGAGAAAATGTATGAGCTGGTTGTCGGGTCAGGAGCCTCAGCTCGGTATCATGATAGCGGCTTTCAAACGCTATGATGGTCAGGCACTTGCGGCTGACAAGCTTGGAGAGAACCGTGGTGAGGGAGCTGAGAGAGTTGGAGAGATTCCTATCCCACCACCAAACCGACACAAGAACAAGTTTGAGCCCAAGCCCAACCATCTCAGAAACAAACTTGACACTACTCCAGATCCACCCATATTCCCTCACCCAACAAATGATTTTCAGAAACCGGTGAAGTTTGTGAGCCCAAAGGGAGGTGAGGAAGGAGAGAAGAAGGGTGAGAAGCCGAGTGGGCAGCCCCAACCCAAGCCTAAGCCTAAGCCACAGCCCATAAAGTTCCATTGTGGGTATTGTGGGAGAGATGGTCACAAGGATGAGTTTTGCTTCAAGAGGAAGCGTGAGGAGAGAATGGCTAGAGAGTGGGCTAACAGGGACAGGTACCACCCCTCTAATGGTGTACCTGAGCCTCGTATGCAGATGCCCAGGGCCAAGGCGTTTGTGAGGACGGTTCCGGCTTGGGGAGACCGGAAGGCTGCAGGTGTTGCTGCTGGCCGAGCCACACCGGTCAGACCGGTGTACTACACCGGTCAGACCGGTGCAGGTCTGGGCAGACAGCGAGTCGGATTTCGTGCTCGTGAGGATGCTCGGTTTTGTTCTGGAGGTCGTGGTTCTGGTAGTTGGTCTGGAAAGTTTGCAGGTGGTCAGTTTGCTAGGCGTTCTCCACCTCGTGCTCAATACGAGGGTGAGAAGAGTCGTAGCTTTGAGATGGAGCGGAGGTACGATCCACGGTTTCCCTTTCGTGGTTTTCGTCCTCCTCCAGCTAGAGAGGGTTGGTTCCCTCGTGGTGGTTACCATGGTGGTAGCTTTGATAGGCGTGATGATTTGGTTTGTGCTAACCCCACTTTGGAGCAAATGGCTCGGCACTGGTTTTACTCTTTTGGTACTAACCCCAGTGCTGAGTCGTTTGTTCACTCACGTGCTCGCTTTTGAATTTCAGGTGGGAGACTTGAAGAACATTTGGTTGATTGACTCCGGTTGCTCGAGGCATATGACCGGAGACAAGGGGTGGTTCTCAAGTCTCGTCCCGGTGGTGACAAAGAAGTACATCACCTTTGGGGACAATGGGCGAGGGCGTGTGCTGTCAGAAGGTGAGATTAAGGTAAGCGACAAGATCACTCTCAGGCGTGTTGCTCTTGTTCAATCGCTTGGATACAATTTGCTTTCTGTGTCCCAGTTGTTGGATGAGGGTTTTGAGGTGTTGTTTCGGCCTGGTGGTTCTCGGATTTTAGATTCTCGGGGGGATCTTGTTTGCATGGTCGTTCCCGAGGGTCAGGTGTTCCGAGCTGATTTTTCTCAGTCTTCTGGTGTGGAGCGTTGCTTCTTGGCTGGTTCTTCGAGTGAGTTGTGGAAGTGGCATAGGAAGTTGGGTCACTTGAGCTTTGACCTCTTGTCTCGCTTGAGTAAACTCAATTTGGTCCGAGGATTGCCACGATTGAGGTTTGAGAAAGAGTTGGTTTGTGCGCCGTGTAGGCATGCCAAGATGGTAGCCTCTTCTCACCCGCCTCTCACCGATGTGATGACTGAGCGTCCATGCGAGCTGCTCCATATGGACCTTGTTGGCCCAGCTCGTGTGCGATCTGCGGGTGGGAAGTGGTATGTCCTTGTTGTGGTGGACGACTACTCTCGGTATGCGTGGGTGTTCTTTCTTGAGAAGAAGGGGGAGACGTTTGGTTTTGTTCGAGATCTTGTCTTGAGGTTAAGAAACGAGAGGCACGGAGATGCCATACGAGCGATCCGCAGTGACAATGGCTCGGAATTCAAAAACTCTCGCTTCGAAACCTTTTGCCATGACTTAGGTCTTGAACATCAGTTTTCAAGTCCGTATACGCCTCCCCAGAATGGCGTGGTGGAAAGGAAAAACAGGACCCTGTGCGAGATGGCTCGGACGATGCTCGACGAGCATAGGACTCCGAGAAGGTTCTGGGCTGAGGCGGTCAATACCGCGTGCCATGTGTCGAACAGGATCTACCTCAGGGTTCACAAGAAGAAAACCTGTTACGAGTTGATGCACGGTCGCACACCCAAGGTGAGTCACTTCCATGTCTTTGGTTGTAAATGCTTCATTCTGAAGAAAGGGAAGAAGTTGGACAAGTTCGAGGCTAGGTCTGTCGATGGTATTTTCTTTGGTTATGCATCTCATTCTAGAGCATTTCGTGTGCTCAATCTTGAAACTAACCAAATCGTGGAGACTTGCGAGGTAACCTTCGATGAGACACAGCCACGTAGTCAGCTTGTTTTTGAGTGTGCAGGTGACGACGAACTTGGCGAGGAGATCTTTTAGGAGGAGGAGCATGAACATGGAGATGATGAAGATGGCGGTGTGATGCCCGCGGCTGAACATGTACCTACTACTTCGACGACGATCGAGAATGGACCCTCTCCCACACCTACAACGAGAAACCCAGATCAAGGCGAAGCTGCTGTTGAGGGGGAGGTAGCATCAAGGCGAGAACCTCCCCGACGAGTGCAAGTGGATCACCCAGCTTCGAGAATCATCGGCGACATGAATGAACGTACTACACGGTCGAGGGTTCGGAACAATTCTCATTTCGCTCATGCTGCTTTTGTTGCCACTTTTGAGCCCAAAGACATTGGACATGCGTTATCTGATCATAATTGGGTTAACTCGATGCATGAGGAGTTGGAGAATTTTGAGAGGAACCAAGTTTGGGTGTTGGTTGACCCTCCCCCAGGGTGTAAGCCGATTGGGACAAAATGGGTGTGGAAAAATAAAGAGAGAGGGAAAGGAGAAGTGGTGAGGAACAAGTCGAGACTTGTTGCTCAGGGGTACAGTCAGAAAGAGGGGATCGACTACGAGGAGACTTTCGCTCCTGTAGCTCGTTTGGAGGCGATCAGGATCCTTCTAGCCTTTTCCGTGGCTAAAGGGTTCAAGTTGTACCAGATGGATGTGAAGAGTGCTTTTCTGAACGGTGTATTGGAGGAAGAGGTGTTTGTGAGGCAACCACCGGGGTTTGAGAGTGAGAAGTACCCTCACCGGGTCTACAAGTTGAGGAAGGCGCTGTATGGGTTGAAGCAGGCGCCTAGAGCTTGGTATGGTAGGTTGAGGGGGTTCCTGTTTGAGAGAGGGTTTGAGATGGGGAAGGTCGACCAGACCTTGTTTCTCCTCAGGCAGGACAGAGATATCCTGATTGTGCAGGTATACGTGGATGATATTGTCTTTGGTGGCTCGTCTAACTCTCTTGTTGCAAGGTTTGCAGAAGACATGAGCAGGGAATTTGAGATGAGCATGATGGGTGAGTTGCAGTTCTTCCTCGGGCTACAAATCAAGCAATCAAAGGAAGGAACATTTGTGCACCAAGCTAAGTACACCAAGGACATTGTGAGGAAGTTCAAGATGGAGGACTCCAAGGCCATGGCGACGCCTATGAGTACGACTACAGTTCTTGATGCGGACGAGGAAGGTGAACACGTGGACCAGAAGGAGTACCGGAGCATGATCGGGTCACTCCTCTACTTGACGGCGACGAGGCCGGACATTCAATTCTCGGTGTGTCTGTGCGCTCGTTTTCAAGCTTCTCCGAGGACTTCGCATCGGCAAGCAGTCAAGCGCATTTTCAGGTATTTGCGACACACTCCCGACTTCGGCCTTTGGTATTCTGCGTCTTCTTCTTTGGCGCTTCATGGATTTTCAGACGCGGATTTTGCCGGGTGTCGGTTGGATAGGAAGTCCACTTCTGGGACTTGCCAGTTCTTGGGTTCTTCTTTGGTATCTTGGTCTTCCCGCAAACAGTCGAGTGTTGCTCAATCCACTACCGAGGCAGAGTATGTGGCCGCAGCTAGTTGTTGCTCTCAGCTCCTTTGGATCACATACACCATGAGTGACTTTGGTGAGGAGTATACCCATGTCCCACTTCAATGTGATAGCACTAGTGCCATAAGCGTTGCAAAGAACCCAGTGCTCCATTCCAAAACCAAGCACATAGAAGTGAGGTATCATTTTCTGAGAGACAACGTAGAGAAAGGGAAGATAGCTTTGATCCATGTACCCACACATGAACAACTAGCCGATATTTTCACCAAACCCCTAGATCAAGCAACTTTCACTCGTTTGCGGGGGGAGCTTGGTGTTTGTTTGATTTCTTGAGTTGGCGTGTGGGAGCTCTTTTGTAGCATGATGTATAGGCATCTTTGTATCTTAGGTTGCATGCATTTTGTATCATATGCATTGCTTAGGAAAGGCTTCTCCTATACACATTGTTCACCATGGAATGACATATATGTCTTTGTGAGCTAATTTGGTAAGCTATGGTTAGTTTGGCTTAGCTCTTGATAATCTTGGTTTGTATCCATGGTTGATGGCTATGTTTTTGAAAAATTTCATATATATGCTCTCCTGTGAGTAAATGCCTTTACATGATCTTGACATGTTTTAGTGGCTTGGCTATGCTTAATTTGTGGTTGGGTAGCTTATTTTGATCATATGGGGCCAAAGGCTCATTTGCCATCATGAATGTTTAGCCCCCATGCTTCATCTTGTGGAGGGGCATAAGTTCCTTTTTGTCGCAAAGACATTTCATGTACCAATTATAAATCTGAATATGAAATGTAAATTGCTTGAAAGATGTGCTCCCATGTCATATGTGCTAATTTTAATTTGCTTTGGGTGCTAAATCGTTGCATGATGCCTACCAATGAGAAGTCTCATATATAGAAGTAGGCACATGGCTCGGTGGCTTTGACATGACATGAGGTGCTTGTGGGTGTTTATGATGGTCTTATGCTTAGAATGGTTGTCCTAGCATGAAGTTTGTGTGGCTTTGCCATTTTGACATGTTTTGCTCATGTTTAGGACTTTGCTCATGAGAGGGTAATTTTTCGCAAAATTGCTAAATTCTGTCTTAGCTTCGCCCAATGGTTGTGAAACTTGGTGATCATGAAGTTTATGTCTTTACGAAGCTATAGAGTATCTAACTTGCTCGTTTGGACATGTGTAGCATCCTATGTTGAATTTTGTCTATTTGAGAAGCTCTAGGTTGCATTTTTTGCATTTTTGGCTTGATTCATGCATTGTCAACAAGGGGGAGAAGTTTGAGCATGTTTTGGCCTACTGAATGCATTTGGAAGGTTTTCAGGTGGTTTCGAGCTATTTTTGGGCTCTGTTGTGCACCGGTCTGACCGGTTGAGGTCACCGGTCTGACCGGTCAGAGTGCTGGTCCTGTTCACATGTTGCCCACCGGTCTGACCGGTGGTGTCGACCGGTCTGACCGGTCAGAGCTGAGCTGTTGCAGCTGCTCTGTTTTGTGAAGTGGTTCGCATGCATTTGTCCAGGGGGAGTTGCATCGGTTCAGGGGGAGCTTGCATGTGTGCAGGGGGAGCTCTTTGTGGTTTTCGAGCTTTGGTTTGATGGTTTGTGCTCTTTGCTTGAGCATGTTTTGTCTCGGATGTGTCGAGCCGTTGCCCTTGCCTAAGGGGTCCGAGACTTGTCTTCTTCAAGTGATCTTGCTCTTTGCCTTTTCTTTGGCTTTCGATCGCTTGTTGGAGTTTCTTTTAGTCGTTTCTTTTCTTTTCCTTTTCTCTTGGTTACCAAAACGTGTGTGTTGTCAATGCACTCATCAAGGGGGAGATTGAGAGCCAGGTGTGGTTCGAGGACCGGTGGATGGTCGTTTCCTGGTGTGATGAGTGATTGACAACGTGGTGTGGACTGATTCTTGGCTAAGTATTGCAGGTGCAGGTTGCGGCTTGACTGGTGCAGGTGCAGGTGAAGAACAAGCGTGAAAGGTCGTTGCCGGTGAGGCCTCCAGGTGTGGAGAAGACAAGTAGGCTTGGTTCGAGGGACCCGGTGGCCAGCGGGGTCAAGTGCGGGCCGCATGGTGGCAAGAACGGCAAGATGAAGTCATGGACGGTTTCTTGGTTGAGCCTCAAAACCAAGGTCGAGCCGGGACTACGTGGGAGCCGAGTCATGAGTGGGGATTGGCGGAGGCTACACCGAGTTCGCGGGGTTTCCGGTGGTTCACCAGAAAACCACTGGGTTCCTTGGTTGATCCACAAAGCCAAGACCGAAGAACCGAAGACGGAGGTGCAGCAGCTCCAGACCGGTCTGACCGGTGGGTCTGACCGGTCTGACCGGTGAGGAGCACCGGTCTGACCGGTGTGCGACGACGCAGTCCGGAATCTTCGAAGCGGAGGACACGCGTCGGGATCGCAAGGCTTGCGTCGAGGCTAAGCAAGTTTGCGGTCGCTGGGCATCCGTCCGATGGTGCGAAGACAAAGACTTCCAATTTCGCCCTCGAGGGGCATGTATCCCTAGTTAGCTAGTAAGGGTATTTTAGTCTTTCGGTTGCCTCCATATAACCCAAGTGGTGAGAGGATGGCAGCCATCTCTTGGAACCCTAGCTCATTTGGTTTTCCTATTTTCCTTCCTATTTTCTTAGTATTTTCGTAGGACTAGCTTGAGAGCTTCATGGTGAGATCTTGTGAGAGGGAAGGATGATCGGGCGGCAAGCTAGACCTTGTATGAACCTCTTTGGTATGTATAGATGATTCGGCGTGGTTCCTCAAGGCTTGGATGTGTCTTTCCCGTTTCTCCTTTTTGGTGATTTTCGGAGCCATTTCTTGGCGATTTTCTTGGAGCGATTTCGAGGCCCTTCTCTTTGGGATTTGGTGGGGGATGTATGCATGAACCCTTCGTGGTTCTTTACCTTTTGATTCCCCTTCCAAATCCGTGAGCAAAGGGGCTCGATTTTGGGGTTTTCGTGGCTCTAGGGTTAGAGGCGTTCTTGGTGGGATTTCTTCGATTCCTCTTGATTTGACAAGTTTTGGTGGACCAAATCTTGGCTATGGAGTACCCATGAGGTGTTCCTACTATCCCCAAAGTCTTGTGCAAAACCGTGGAGCGGATCGGGAGATCGGGAGTTGGATTTGGAGGAGTTGACTCGCGGGCGCTGTTCATCCCGAGCTGCCCAGGCACGACCGGTCTGACCGGTGCTCTTGACCGGTCTGACCGGTGCTAGCCCTTGGTGGGTTTTTGTCTCGGGGAACAACCTTGTCCGTGTGGTTTTGTCCCGTGGTCCTGCTGATCAGTTCTTGGAGTGTTTGGAGTTGTTTTGCTAGGATTTGTGAGGGGTTCTTCTTCCTCACAGGTTGTGTTTCGTGGTGGTTTTTGTTCCAGGGCCTAGAGGATTCACTGAGGCTTCCTGGAACGTTTGCTGTGCGGCTGCTGTAGCCACCGGCCTGACCGGCTCTGTCCACCGGTCTGACCGGTGTCACCGGTCTGACCGGCGCAGGCCATCGGTCTGACCGGTGTAGCACAGGCAGCAAGCCGTGCAAGTTTCCGCTGTGTGTTTTGGTGAGTTTTGGCTAGGAAGGTTGAGTGTTGGTTCCTAGGACCAGTAGCACTCCAGTGGCTGCGTGGTCTTGACCAACTTGGGTAGTTGGATCGGAGACGTGAGTTGGAAGCCGTGTTCGTCTTGTTGGAGTTCTCATCTCCTTCGAGAAGAATTTTTATCGGCTCCCATTCACTCCCCCCCCCCTCTCTGGTTCGCCTAATCGGTCCTTCAATACAAAGGAGGTACCTATCAGACCTGAAGAAGCATTGTGAGTATTCTACCAAATGCCCCTTTGTTATGTTTGTGCATCTTATGTCCGCCTTGGTTAAGCTTTATAATAAGGATAAAAATTTGGTGAACCATAAAGTGAAAACCTTTTCTCTAATAGAAAGTCTCTCGAAAAAAACTTTTGAAATAAAATTATGGCAAGCGTTTTGGGATCCATGCTTCTTGAGTTTAAATCTGATCTTTCTAAAGCATGGATGTGAACAAAAATCTCAAAGCAATATTAAAACCCTTGCAAAAAATCTTCAAACGTCCCTCGAGTATTTGTTGTGCACTAACCTTTTGCAGGAAACAAAATAAACAACCAAGGAGCAACATACAATAAGTGCTCCTTGCTCCCATGGGAAGATAGATGCACGGGGAACCAAGCGGAACAAATGCAAGATGTACTTCATACATAATACCTAACTCTTGCATTTTTTGTTCAACGCTTACCGAGGTAGGTCAGGTAAGTATCACACAGACCCCCATGCATCCTTTCCCGTGATGTTACCCTGCTAAGATTACCCATCATGCTCTCTTGCCATGATAAAAAGAATAAATAAAAGGAACCTCGACATTTCATTCTTCATGCTCCACATAGACTCCCGGTATTTACAATCGGTAGAGTCCCTGCTCGTTTCCACCTTGTTTTTGATGAATAGAGCAGGTACAAGAATAAGCGTGGGAGAGACCTCTCAAGCTCACTAGACGCACACTCATTCGAGATCTCCCACCAACATGTTGCAAAACCTCGCTCAGTCCAACATGCAGAAGAATTAGAGCAGATGAGTGCTAAAGAGGGACGGTTGAACCTTTGGTTTAGCCGACCACATTTGACGCCCCTCTGTTCCTTCTTCCTCTTCGGCGACGGTTTGCGCAACACAACCCTCTCAGTTCCTGAGTTCTTGAGTTTGAATCAATTTCATGCTAATCACTAAAATTAAACTCAATGAATCTTATTCGCACCATGCTCTCCATGCTCACCCATGATAAAAATTTGTATACTCTTTATTCTTTGTTTTTCCTACTCTTGTGAACAACTTATCATTAGGGACCCCATGCTATCTAAGTTATTGACGGATGTGATATTATTAAGATAGATGGAACCTTGATCTCTCTTGCAAAGTACTTGGGATTTCTTTTGAAAAATAAAAAAAATGCAATAGCTTGTCTCCTCAAGTTATTTAAATTCCTATTAGATCCAGTTAGGATAGTTGTAGGAAAACCAACACAAACGCTGCTTGTCTTCAATTTGAGCTTTGTCAAACGTTGTGACCTATGCTTGGGACTTTTCATGCTCTCTTAATCAAGATCACGTACACCCACACATGCATGCTGACTTTCACACTAGAAGTTATGCCTTTCTTTCCATCCACATACACATGCCAAACTCCTACACTGGGAGTTGGGAAACATATCATCATCCACCCATTCCATGCTCCTCTCTATTCATAATTCCAAAGGATATGGGCTATGAAAAAATTGATGATGAAAAAAAAGTGAAAAGGAAAAGGAGAAATAAATTCCATGCTCATTTGCATGTGGGAAAAATGAATGAAAGAAAGGATGGACTAGTCAAGTCCATGCAAAAAGAAAAGAAAAAAAGAAAAGAAAAATGGACGTATCATGGTCCATGAAAGAAAAAAAGAAAAGAAAAAAAAGAGAGATAGCCCATATCCCAAGGAGAAATAAAAGAGAGAGTCACGCACATCAGCACATGGAGTCTCCAATAAAGGTTCATGGTACTAACTAGAACCCATTCCGAGCCTAGTGTTCACCTTATTGTGATATCACAACAAGCACTTTTCATATATGACAATAACTAGAACCCACTCCGGACCTAGTTTCCACCTTGCGATCACCTCAGTGCATCACATAGATGGTAATAACCAGCGCTCACTTCGAGTCTGGTGTCCACCTTACCATCATCATCATCATCATCATCATTTACGGTAATAGCTAGCATCCATTCCGGGCCTAGCATCCACCTTACCGTAATTTGGAGTATTCATGTGTGGCAATAGCTAGCACCTATTCCAGGCCTAGCGTCCACCTTGCCACACTATCGTTACCATTCCACAACTTGCACATCTTGATCAAGGTTGCATGACTTGTTTCTTCTTGGATCCAGTTTTTGACTTAGCAATATATGTGAAGCAAGTATGCACATCTATCCTTACCCAAAAACTCTAAATAAAGCCTGTAGCTGATAGAAATAAAAAGGCAACACCTTTGCCTTGGTGAGGATATACATATAGAAATACACAAAAAGAGTGACTCGAGAGAATAATTTGAGGAGCAAGTCTATTCCTTGTTTTCAAAAATTCAAAAACCCAAGTTTCTAAGCAAGAGGTGATGGGAACCTGATGTCTATACTGTTCCATCTTTCAATCACCCAAGATAGCGTGGTAGCCACTCAAAAGTTCACAGGAGCATGGAAAAGCTTTGAATAATTTGTATGTAGGATTTACTCAATGGAGATTCATCCACCTTAACCCTTACCTTTACTCGGGACAAGCAAAGGTCAAGTGTGGAGGAATCTTGTTGACGATCCTTACAGCAAATATTTTACTGTCAACCGTATCTCAAAAATCATAGCATAGGGGTTTAACACTAACTATTTCCACGAGTTTTGGTAATTGTGATATTTCAGAAGACACAAGTGGAATAAGCCCAAAAGCAGAGACAAAGCCCGCATCCACACTTAGGCTCAACCTACCCAACGAAGAAGCCCACAAAATGAAGCATTCAGGGCCAAAACAACCCAAGTCTCATGGGCCTCAACTAAGGGCCATCCAGAGGACCACCAGCCAAAGGTGGTGGCGAAAGGGCTTTGGACCGATTCGGCCGAACCGCCCTCGGCTCCTTTCGCGCCCAAACTTCGCGCCAAGATCTCCCGCGCAATCCCATAGGTGGTGGAGGTGGAGTTGGCGCCAAGGGACCTCCGGAACCACCTCTCTACCCCTATATAAGGAGGCCCTCCCCCCCGCCTCATTCAACACACCATTCTAGAGAAGAGAAGAGTAGAGGAGAGGTTCCACCTTGTATTAGAGTATAGGAGTGTGTGGAGAAAGAACTGATGGAGAGCCGGAGTTGTCGGCCTCCCTCCGCTTGTACTTCGGCGGGTGCAAGCACTTGAGCGAGCACCCGAGACTTCTTCGGTGGTGAGTACCTAGTAATGTTATATTCTTGTTATTATTCGTTTGCGGGATCATCGCTCATCTCTTGGGGTGGGGGCTCTGGCCTTAGGACTCTAGCTGTCGGCAGTCTCACGGGGGTTAGGGTCAAGGTAGCTAGCATAGATGTGGTGTCTAGGCTATATATCTCCTTTGTTTGCACACCTAGTCAAAAGTCTGAGGGGTAGGTGTATGGGTGGTGACAGCCCCGTACATCCCTGGGATCACCCCACGTGGGGCTAAGGCGTAGAGCTAATATCCAGAGGCTCCTGGCAGACCAGGGGTAAACCGATGCCCGAAGTAAGTGAGAAGTAGCCGGAATATATTCTTCCTTTGTACCTATCCCATAGATTTCCACGCTACCCAGACTACCCTTTTCTCCAACCACTACAAGAAAATCGTTGACTAGTGACGCAACCATATTTTAGTGTCATTGATTTATGACGTTCCTGGCTGATCTCGTCATAATATTTCACTTCCGAGCAAATTTAGTGACAAAAAAACTTTCGTCATAACGGTTGCTACTGTAGCCGAGCGTTCACTATTCCAGTGCAAATGTAAGCATTATTTTAAAAATAGAGTGTTCCAAGTCGTCATAAAATTTAGTTGGGTCCCACATGTAAGCATTTTTTCGAGAATAGAGTGTTCCAAGTCGTCATAAAATTTTCCAGGGTCCCACATGTAAGCATTTTTGCCATGTCAGCGGCGTCATAAACCAACTTTGATCCCACATGTAAGCATTTTTTCGAAAATAGAGTGTTCCAAGTCGTCATAAATAGTTCCAGGGTCCCACTCGAAGGGAAATTTTTTACATTGACCAGGTCCCACCTGTAAATTTTATGTGAGTCTTTAATATAAATCGGTAATTCGAAGGCGAAACGCTTCACTGCATTCGCAAAGACTCTCGACTTTTGCTACGCAGATCAGCAATTCCAAGGTGAGACTTTTGGCAGGAATGGCGGATCCTAGCGGCGACGGGAAGATGGTTGCGCTGCCATATCCAAGCAATGAGAGGATGAAATAGCACGACGAGGTCAGTCCTCTCCTCTGGTTTGAGCCGCTATATGTTCCCCTATCTTCCTAGGTTTGGGGATATCGAGATTTAGGGATCTGGAGGATTGATGATCATATATGTTAGATTCAGATTTCATCGCACTCTTACATTTGCACTTCGATTGGTGTTAGAAGCTGATAGGCTATAGACAATTCATAGGTGTTAGATTCAGTTAGTTTTCAATTTACATCATCAGACGATAGGTTCTTGTATTTTAGTAGCTTCCGGATGTTCTTCATGCCACTCGTTTTATAGATTTTTCTGAAGGTGTACAATTGATAGGATTGATAGATCCTTATATTTTCAATTTGCATCGTTTTATGGATTGATAGATTGAAGAGACTATCTCTAAGCTACAGACTGTGAAGGGGCATCTGGATTCTGTCATGATTCTTATCCTTTGCACAACTCATAGGTGTTAGATTCAGTTAGTTTCCAATTTGCATCTTTGATGGATTTATAGGTTCTTGTATTCTACTAGCTTCTGCAGGAGCTTCAAGCCATTGTCGCTGAGCCCCAGAAAGTGAAGAGAGACCTGCAAGACCAAGAGCAAGAGGCTGCACTATACAAGGACCTATATAAGCAATCGTTACAGCAGCTGGATGACTTGTCTCTGCTATTGTTACAACGGGAGAACGCCGTGCTGAAAAAATTTAATGAGTTACAGAACGAACATACTGACGTGTTGAAAGTGGCTTGCAAATTGATGGAAGTGGTTAACCAAGAGAACCGGGAGAAGATATCCCAATTGAAAAAATGTAACATGAAGTGTGAAGCTACTAGTGTGAAGCTGCAGGAGGCTAGAAATGAGCTGGAGAAATTCCAGCAATCTTAAAAAACATGTTTCTACCTCATCATCTTATGATGTTTTCTACTTGGTGGTGTGAACTTTGTGGTGATGAGTGCTATGAGATTCCATCTTATTATGCCGATTTGGTTTAATCTATTTCAAATTGAGTCGAGCATACTCACCATTCTGAATTAATTTTGCTGATGTTTTGTTGGTCCGTTCTGTTGATGTTTTGCTGGAAGGACCTTCCTGAGTAACGATCGCGAAACTGCTTGTTTCCTACTGCCGGTCACGAAATGTTGCAAAAACAATTTGCCATAGCAAGGGTTCGAACTAGAGACCTATAGGAACGAGACAACACTATCTACCACTACACCACCTCTTGGTTGTGTCAATTTAATGAGAAACACTTTCCACCCCAACCACAGCACGGAGCGGTTGTTTTGATAAGTTGGCGGGCACTGTAGCAAAAAATAGTTTTCCCGCAGCCCGCTGACCCGAAACGGGAAAATGAAGAACGGAGAGGCGAGTAGGCTACCAAAACGGATCATTCCGGCGGTGATTTGCGACTTCCAACTGCTGCTCACTCCTACAGGCGCAACCTGGGTGATACTTCCTGCAGCGGCATGTCAATTTGGTAAGTAATTTTGTGTTCAATCCGGAAAATTTCATTTCGCAGAATGTTCTCCTTTTCGATTCGTTCTGTGGTCAGTAATTTTGAGTTGGATTTGCCAAAAACTTTCCAGATGGATAGATGCTGGATAACCGGTTGTAGTGGTTTTACCACCGATCATGAGAAAGGGGTCCAAGATTTCTTGGCATTTCTCCAGACAAGATACGCTGAGGACGAATAAATACTATGCTCGTGTCGTCGATGCCTCAATAACTCTACACGGACTATAGAGCGAATTGGAGTTCACTTACTTGTGAGTGGGATGGCAACCACTTACACTAGGTGGATCCATCATGGAGAAGCTTTGGAGGATATGGTTGACGATGATGCAAATGTACAGGATAACGCAATTCTGCCGGATGCAGAGGGGGATGTTGAAGGACCGATTAGGCGACCAGAGAGGGGGGGAGTGAATGGGAGCCAATAAAAATTCTTCCTGAAGGATGAACTCGGCCTATGCCGCAAATTCACAATCGAGGATTCCCACACGAGTTTGCCAAGGTCGCGTAGTCACAACGGACCTACCAACCCTAGGAACAAACCCCAACTCAAAGCAACACGGAAGCGCAACTCAAGAAGCGAAGAACTTAGGCAATCTGCGGAGTCCCGGGCGGACAGTCTGAGGGTACCGGGCGGACGGTCCGCGTGGCCCTGGCGGACGGTCCGCGGGTCAGGGGCGGACGGTCCGCAAAAGAGCGTCGAACCTCCAGTATGCACCCCTCGAAATTCGGACGGTCCATACCCTACCCTCAGACGGTCCGTGGGCAACTTGTACCGCGCGGACGGTCCGAGACAAGCGGGAGGACGGTCTGCAAACCCCCTGCAACACAAAGCAACTTTCCCGACGGATAGAACCACGAATGCGCATGAACAAGCGACAAACTGGACGAACACCGGGTCTCGCGGACTGTCCGCACCTACCAGGCGGACTGTCCGCCAGGTGCGGACAGAGCAGCTCGAGGCCGAAAACGAGAAGTCAACCTCTCCTATCCATTCATGGATCTCGCAAACGGCTTAAGCTCTTGAGGCAAGATTTGGGGGAGATGTGAAGCGTCCCAAGGAGATGCTATACCCCAAAACTTGAGACCTCAAACGAACTAAATCGCTGGGAATCGAATCGCTACCGAGCTCTACCAAAAAGCTAGGGTTCCAACCGAAATCCTTCAATTGGAGGCCAAATCTGGAGATTGAGGGGTCAAGATCAAGCACAAAGATGCACAAGACATCTATCCATGATCCCCACAAACAAATCCGAACCCAAATACCTCAGAATCGAAGAAACAAGGCGCGCACGAAAATCCAACGAAAATAGCTCGAAAAAGACACGAAAATCACACGAGCTACAAGAAGGAAATCAACGCAACCATGAAAGCTTCCATACACTCGGAGATCAGATTCTCTACAAAGCGGTGAAGAAAATCTAAACCTATGGAGCAGAGAAATGGGAAGCAGTCCGGATGGATGGTTTGCCCAGAAACCCTAGAGCTAATATATATGAGTTCCTCTTGGTTGGGCGAATGACCAAGCTACCCCTAGCACTTAAGTTGAGATACAAACCCTTCAGGGGCAAATAGGTCAAGTAGCACTCCTCTTCATCGCACGGCCACGCCGTTGCCGCAGTCCGCGTCTCCCCGACGCAAGCACTGCGATCCCGCCACTTGTCCGCCGGCATCGAAGCTTCTCGGCGCGCCCGGATCCCGTCTCCGCCCGCCGAGCCTCCGGTCTTGGTTTTGTGGCTCAACCAAGTAACCCAACGGTTTTGTGGTGAACCGCCGCAAACCCCGCGTGTAGACTCCGGTTGTGAGCCGCTACCCTGCACCGGCCCTGATCGACGACTTCGTCTTACTTTTCTTGCCACCATGCGGCCCGCACTTGACTCCGCTGGCCACCGGGTCCGTCGAGCCGAGCCTACTTGTCTCTCCACTACTCGGAGGCCCCGCAAGGATAGACCTTTCGCGCCCGCTCTTCACCTGCACCAACGCAAATCGAGCCGCAACCTGCACCTGCAATACTCGGCCAAGAGTCAGTCCACACCACGTTGTCAATCACTCATCAAACTGAGGAGTGACCATCCACCGGTCCTCGGACGCTCCGGTCCTCAATCTCCCCCATGATGAGTGCATTGACAACACACATAGTAACCAATTCAGAGAAAAGAGAAAAAGAAAAGAAACGAATGAAAAACTCAAACAAGTGATCAAAAGCCAAACAAAAGCCAAAACGAGATCACTTGATGGCGAAAAATCTCGGTCCCCTAAGACAAGGGCAACGGCTCGACACAATCGAGATAAAATACTCCAAAATTGCCGACTCCTCAAGGTGAGGCAAACGGTCTCGACACCATCGGCAAAAGAGCACAACTAAAATCAGGCGACAAAGAGCTCCAAAGCACATGAATGCAAGCTCCCCCTGAACAAATGCATTTCTCCCAAATTTTCTCCCCTTTGATGCAAAACTCCCCCTGGATGCAAGAACTTTCTCCCCAAAGCAATAATTGGGTACTATCTCTCCCCCTTGTTGGTAATGCATGAATCAAGTCTACAAATGCATGCATGTGCTTCTCAAATAGACAAAGAGCACTACAACATGCTAAAATTGAGACATAGACAAGCAAGATAGCCACAAATTTAGTACAAACATCGCCAACAAGATAGATAGGGACATATAAGCACGTGACATAGCCATGAACAAAAAGAAGCATTTCTCACAAAATTTCTCTCTCATGAGCTTAGGACCGAAATATGGTCAAAAAGAGCACAAACAACATATAACTCACAGACTTCATGCAAGGTCACACATTCTTATCACAAGATCATCACAAACACCTACAAGCTATCTCATGTCATGTCAAAGCCATCGAGCCATGTGTCCACTTCTAAATATGAGACTTCTCATTGGTGAACATCATGCAACGATTTAGCACCCAAGATAAGGAATTTAAAGCGAATTTGACATAGAATCATATTTTTCAAGCACAAGCATTTCATATACCAATTTCAAGATTTACAAATTAAGCATGGTACATGAAGTGCCTTTGCGGCAAAAAGAAGTTTAGGCTTCTCCACAAGGTAGCATGTAGGCTAAACATCCATGATGATAAATGGGTCTTTGACCCCAAATGAAAAGAATATGGTTCCAAGCACAAATTAAGCAAGATATAGCCACAAGTGCACAATTTGAACGTGAGAGGCATTCAACTCACAAGAGAGGATCATGTATAGCATTTTTACAAAAGAAGGCCATTCACAAGCACATACATCCCAAAGCTACAAAGTCATAATCTCATATCCAGTATATCATGGTGATCCAAGTATATAGGAGAAGCACATCTCTAAAGCATATGATACAAATGCAGTTTATGATACAAAGATGCAAGCATGATATGATAGATAAATGAAAATGCAACATGTATCTATACATCAAACTCCCCAACCGAAGCTCAAAAAGGAAAAACCACTCCAAGCTCCTCTCGCAAACGAGCAAATGTAGCTTGGTCCAAAGGCTTGGTTAGAATATCGGCAAGCTGCTTTTCGGTTGGCACATGGATGAGGTCTATGTTTCCCTTCTCAACATTGTCTCTTAGGAAGTGGTAGCGCTGTTGACACCGGATTTTGACCAAATCCAGAGTCAAAAGGATATCGGCATGATAGAAGTTCGAAAGGAGCCGTGATTGGCAGGCGCCGATTGGTTTTGCGAACATGCACATGTGGTTGCCTGACAGAGGGGCCTATGGAAGGCAAAAGCAGTAAAGTTAATTGAAGGCAAGGGAGACTCAGCCAGTGATTATTTTATTCCGAGAAGGGAAGAGTCGGCTAGCAGTGGAGGTCTCCTAATGGCGTACAGGAGAATCGGCAAGCCAATCGGCAGAGGCTATCAACGAGCAAAATCGGTAGGGACTACGGAGCAGTGCTGCGTGATGGCAGCATTACGTCACGACGGTGCAAAATGCTTGGTGGATGGATTAATTATTCCTGGATGAGGCTGTGGAAGCCGATTGATCCATAGAGTAAAGAAAAAGGCATTCAAGTCAGTGCGTGTGAGCAGAGCAATCGGCAAGAGCCATGCATGAGGCCATCGGCTGGACAATCGGCTGCCAGGGATAGCACGCACCACCTACCAGGAAACGTGGAGCTCATGGCTGAGATTGGTCCATTGGTTGATTAAGCAAATAAGAATAAAGAAAAGACCAACATGATGACGTCAAGAAGGAAATGGACCAGCACGTGCAAGGTAGATCAGAAATAAAAGGAAATATAAGCTAATATGTGCATACTATATGCACGAGATGGTGTTCGGGCTGCCTGGAGTAAAGTATTTCCTAATCCAACTATGATAGCCGAAATTGATTGAAGGAAGAAGGCAGTTTTAATTAGAAAGGACTCTACATGCGAGAGTTAGAGTCTATGTATCTTAAATTTCTTTATTCTCAGGAGAGTTCGTAGCACTAGTTGTCGTAATTTGCTAGGAGTTACTTAATTAGGGAACTTTCATCCCTTCCGGCTGTAGGAGTCTGGAGAAGCCCAGGGTATAAATATAAGCACCGACCATTGTAATAAGATCATCACACGATCAATATCAAAACCGCCTCCGGGCACCCCTTTACCAATTATTGCATCTACTTTACTGCATCTACTTTACCGCATCTACTTTTCCGCAACTTCGCCTTTGCACCTTTTCTCTTTCACGAGTTCTCATAAACTCGTCGGGCTGCATCGCTTCGATCTCCGGCTTGCTGGTGAGTTCCGCTTTACCGAATAATATCTAGGCTTTAACCTCCGGGCGTATCGCTGTGGTTTCATCTAGATTTATTCACAATTTATCGATATCAGCTAGATTAGCAAGTTTATTCTTGTTTCTTTAGCTTTTATCACCCATCTATCTAGCTCGATCCAGATCTC
Organism: Cenchrus fungigraminus; assembly: GCA_036936925.1. Taxonomy (NCBI): domain Eukaryota; kingdom Viridiplantae; phylum Streptophyta; class Magnoliopsida; order Poales; family Poaceae; genus Cenchrus; species Cenchrus fungigraminus. Next base: position 43,828,894 of record CM072772.1, read on the forward strand.
GTCGGCTTTTATTATCTTAAAATATCATCTGTTCTCACAGTCGGCTTAGATTTACTCAAGTGCTGACGTCACGATCGGCTGTCTTGGCCGATCTTTCTACACATACTTACACTTCGGCTGCTTTCGAGCCTGCCGATCCCGTTTTACTGTATCAGCCGATTGGCAGATACACACACTACTGAAGATCCATCGGCTCTCTAGCCGATTTTCCATTATCAATCAACAGGTCAGATTGGCTGGCACGCCTCGCAACAGACCGGGGAGTCACGTGTGTCGTGCGCAAGGGTGACGTCCTATTTTTGCGTCAACACACTTTTGGCACGCTCGGTGGGACACAAAGATTAAATCCCCTTTATTATATCGCCTGGTGAGCACCAAGACAATATCCACAACAAATCTAGAGTGACTCGAGGAATACATCACCATGGACAGTCAATCTGGAATATTAGCGGATATTATAAGCAATGCCATAAAGAGCGCGTTCTCTGAGTTTGCTCGTCAACAAAGTTATGAGCAATCATATTATCAACAGCTGATGACATCGGCTAATACTGCGTTTTCTTACAGCCCAATTCAGTAGCAAAGTTACGAAGAACCATCATATATATATCCTGGGTCATCAAGAACAAGTACAGTCCCTGGATCGGCTTATGATGATTGTTTAATGCCCTCATTCTTGCATCGATACAATTCTTATCAGCCGATGGAGACTCCTCAGACTGTACCGGTTGTCTCTACATCTTTGCCACTGGCACACGGGAATTTTTTGAGTGCACTTGGATACACACCGCAGCCGTTGGCACAAGAGGAATTGTTCAGCATGCTTGGATATACGCCTGCAGACACTACTCAAATCCAAGGAACGACAGGTTGTCAAAGTGGTGTTCTGGAATCACAATTTATTCACCAAAGTTCTCAGCAGAGATGGGTTCAAGAATCGGCTCCTCAGCCGATAGCTTTCCAACCACATGTGCAAGCTCATCAACCAATAGTTTAGCAAACTCGGCCTGAGGGGCTGCAACATTCCCAGATATCAGCTCAGTCACAAAGTACAGAAGATTATCAGTCACAAGAATCGGCTTTACAGCAAGAAATATTGAGTACACAGCCGATTGCTTATCCATTGCCCCCTATGTCAACAAAACTGCAGCTAGAAAAGAGTCAGCCAGTTCAAAAGGAGCTTGTGCAGCCGGTAAAAATTCACAAAGACCAAGGGAGCTGTCAACTAGAAGATGAGAAAATTCAGTCACAGATTGCTCCTCAGGAATCACAATCGCTGGCTTGTCAGTACGTTGGGGTGCCATCACAACTGGTGACGGACCTACCTGTCCAATTGGTTACTGAGCAAGTGGAGGTTGGATTTGAAGAGCATATCCAGACAGAAAAAATTAATGGTCATGAAGCACAGGACTCAGTTGGTGAGTTTCAGGATGGAGATCAATATCGAAGAAAGTACAGTTCTGAAGAAACTCACAAAGAAGAAATCTCAGCCAACTACAAGGATAGAGAAAAACAAGCTGGTGAGCCATTAAAGAAAGATGAAGTGGCCGGTGGAAGGATAACAGAAGATGAGCAAGAGGCGGCTTTTCAAATTATTTATTTCTCACCGCTCGAGAGTATCACTCAAGAGTATCGGCCGTTTGGAGCGTATTTTCCATGGGAGCCAGGTGACCAAGGACAGAAGATTATTGTCCTGGAGTATCAGTTGTCTGGAGATTATTTTCCGTGGGATCCAGGCGGGCAAGAGTTACGTACGTAATATAAAAGCTGATCGGCTAGATAATGGGCTTGGTGATTAGGATAATTAGGATGAAGGCCGATTCATTACGTACAAGTATATTTGCTACATGCATGCCGCACACATGCAGGCACATGAGACAAGGCACTAAAAAAAAGAGAGATGAGATATATCGGCTACTTTATTTAAAATATAGCCGATTGAGGCAAAGATTGGCTGATAAAAGAACAACAGAGTCAGCCAATGGAGCACGACTGCCCTTCGTTGACCTCGCCAAGGGAGTCGCCATCTTGCCAACGACTTCGACGACGACTACTACAACAACATTGTTAGCAAACGGATCTGCGCCGACTCGTCATCAAGCAGGCATGTCTACGACAATGCCTAACGCCCTACGCGGTATGTATCTACTGATAACTGCCCTACGCGGCAAGTGGAGTAGATCAATTGGCACCAAAACAAATGTAAGTACGTGCGTTAGATGGAGAGTTGTTGTTGGCCTATCTTTCACCTTCGGATGACTTATTTAGCCGATGAAAGAAAAGATTTGTCAACATAATCAGCAATATGATCTTAACCAAGTAAGCTTCATCTTGACTGACGCGTCATCAGCAAAGACACGGGCATGCCGCATATACAAGCTGGCACACACAGAATATATCGGCTGCTTGATAGCCGATGAAAGTAATAGAAGAAGTTGGCGGAAAATTATTATTGGCACAAATACGCATTCAAGGAAATCGGCAGTCCAATAGTCGATGAGATCGGCTGATAAAATAGCCAAAATAATTGTTACAGGAACAGCCGATAGAATTATTGAAGAAGGAGCTGATACAAGATTATTTAAAGAAAGGAAGTCGATCTTCAATACTTAGCTTCTCAACGTTTAAAAAGGTGGACAGCTGATGATAGACGGAGGCATGTCAATACCTACACCTTGTAGCGCCACCACGATGCTACAAGTTGGAGATAAAAGACTGATGCAAATATGATTATTAATCATGGGTCTAAAGAGATGGAGGTCGGTCCATGATAAAAAAAACTATACTACAAAGATAGCTGATATTGAATACCTCGCCTCAAGATTATTTTTGGGATTCAATGCAAGCAAATCCATACTATCGGCTACATAGATGCTGCACATACCTGCAGGCGCACATGGCGTCAATACAAGTTAAAATCCCACTTCTCGGATGTCTAGTCCAGAAAGCAGCCGATGGAAATAATAAAGCAACCAACAAGAAAGTTCGTGCGTACTCCAAGTGATCCAGGAGCAGCATACAACAGCCGGCAAATCAAAGATGCGATGAGATGACGCCGATGCTACGTGACTGAAGAGAGTGATGCTGTGGGTAGCAGTATGACGATGCCAAAATTCATTAGGAACTGTACTATGGAACTATGCAGCTGATAGCACAGGATGCATCGGCTACGGATTACTGGAATTAAGCTTTTGGCGAAGTTGACGACGTCACTACGACCCATGGAAAAATATTCCCAGCAATTGAATCAGTTACTATAAAAGGGGAAAACACCGAAAGGTTAACAAGAAGCGAGTAAGCTTATTTGGCCATTCGACGCAGAACATGATAGCCCTGCTACAGCTTAGGTACTGTTTATTGGTACGTCGCTACAATCGATGCACAGTGCCCCTGCATATATTATGACTACAGGATCAGCATCGGCCAATGATGCTACATGTTATGATACGACTACGGAGTTGCCGGAGCCAAGGACACTACCATTGCTGGTCACACTGCAAAATAAGCTGCCAGGACCACAAGAACAGGTCTGAGATGACGAGATCACATCGGCAATGTGTAGATGCCGAAGGAAACAAAGGTGCAACCAACTGCACAATACTATTGGCTACCAGAGTATGTACCCATGAGTGATCAAGATAGGCAATGGTATGAAATAAAGTAATTGCTAAATACAACGGTGATGGCATTCCAAGGCTGGCATACATGACACCTATGGTCAAGATGGAAAACTCGCCTCAGATGGCATCTATCGGCTATGGGAGATACGGTTTCTCTCGAAGTATTGAAGAGTATTATGGTGAAGCTTGTTTTGAGAATCTCTAAAGCTAAGAAAGCCGATCCTATCGGCTAAGGAGAAATCTCTGGATATAAAATCTTGAGCGAATAAATAGAAAAAGGATCAAAGGCTAATTGGCGGTTCTGTTGATCTTAAGGACTGGATGGCCAATGACCAAAGGGGAAGAGATCTAAAACAGAGGAAAGCTAATTGCTCTGTTTTATTGCTCGTGTCTTGGGCACACTCGTCATGATACATGCATGATTTCAAACTACTAGTGTGTCAATGGCTATTAAAATATTTAGCAGTACTGATCCAGAGATACATGCAGCAGCTAATGGATTCGAAAGTCCTCAGATCTGTGATAGCCAATCAAATTAGAAAATGCATCGGTTAGAGATAAAGTACAGATTAACAGAGAACAGTGCCAGTTTTCACAGAGCAGCAATTTTCCAGCTGCCTGTTCTTCTATTAACATTCAACATGTACAAGGACAACCGATGGAGATATTGTTTCAGCCAAATATATATGAGAGCTTCAGCCGATTAAACTTAAGCCAATGGAGCACTGACGCTGCCCCAACCGGAATATTTAAGGAGCAGTCAGAATGTCGGTTTGAATTATTGCCAGTAAATAAACAAGGAGCTGGACTTACAATAAAAAGGAATTGAATGGCGGTTGACCAGCCTCCTAAAAAGTCAGACTCGGATGCTTGAGGGAAGCTGATAATCCAATAGACGATGGAAGAAACGAAAGAAGGACTGATGACGGTCCAAGAAAGTTCAAGGCTCAAGGTACAACAGTTGCAGGGATAGTGGTGGACTCTCGATAAATTCTTTTGTTACCAAATTGGCCATGCAACATGTCTTGCTGCTGTGAACAACCATGAAGATGATCCATGGGACGAAGCCCCTGAAGACAGTGAGGTCCTGCAGTGGGCCTATTACCTAGCAGATTGACCATTACACTGTTCGAGATCTCAATGGAGGCCACTTGAAAAACACAAACCGATAGTGCACATTGCTGGAAATAACAAGAGGTTTTTTATGGCGCACGAAAGAACAGCAGCAACAGCGCTTGATGAGGTGATTGCAGTCTTATTGATGATGATGAGAGCCTAATTGAGATAGCTGATGAGAGGGACATCATTCCATTAGTCTCCAAATAATTCCATCTGCCGACAGCATTGCTAATGATAATCAACAGAAGAGCATGGTCCTATCACTATACTGCCTCGGGGAGTTATGGCTGAAAGCTGACCAGATGTATCTATCGACTATGTGATTATTTTGACAGATTTAGTGTCAATTTGATTTTGGAGAAAATAGTGCACTTCTAATGGGACAGTGCAACATCAATATTCTTTAAATGCCGATTTCTACATCCGGCAAAGGAAAAAATACTCCCACTCTCCCTCTAGGATTTTTTCTCATTGGTTATTCCCTAGGATTGCTGATAAAGGTACTGCTACACTATTATCATAGCAACCTCATGCGGCTGATAGTTCAAGCTGATGGAAAAGACCCGTTTTTCAAGGGAGACATGTCCGGAACAATAGAGCCAATAATTATATCAGGGATTTATGGCTATTACAATATTCAAGCAAATTACGTAAAGCAAGAGGATGTGGAATATGCATCGGTTGGAATTATTTCCTCTTTACCGATAAGAATCTCGAGTAAGCATGAAGACATCGCCAATGAAGATGGAGGAAAACCTGATAGATGAACATGAAGCCAAGACCAAGCTATTCTTGCTTTGAGATGGGCCAATGGTAGTTTCTCAAGAGAAGCTAATACCATAGGCAGCGGAACTATTGGTGCCAACAATATCATGTTGCTGAGGGAAGTGCAGCTATTCATAAGCTCTAGCCATACAAAATCCAACAAATTTGGAAAGTTAACTGGATGTCATCGATGGCTGATGGTGCTTATCTGTGAACAATAGCTTTCAGCTCTATATCGGCTTAAACAAACACAGAAATTAGCAGCATATGTGAGCATTAATTTGTTTCACAAGGCACGGGTGCATGGCTCCAAACAGTTATGAACATACACAATGGACTACTCCAGGTTTGAGCGGTGTTAATGGTTGACAATGGCTGGAGCAAATTTTTGAGCCAATGAAGCTTACAATAATATAATCGGCTACTTACCGTCCAGAAGGACGTATCAACAGGTCCCAGCCGATGGAAGATTATTATGGTGCAGCTGCCTAAAAATTACAAGGATGACAGCATAAGGCAGGAGTCAGCTAGGATATTTCTTGCATAAAGAAAAGGAAGATGTTCCTGAGTACATCGGTGGCTAGATTGAAGAAAAAACTTATCAGTTGTATCTTAATTTCTCAAGCCGATGGAGTGATATTGCAACCGATAGGACATCCTCATCAGCCAATAAACGACTGTTGATACTTATGTGGCGCTCTTGTGCTGGACAGAGCTGGCTTATGTGCATCTAGATCCTCTGTACAAGGCCGTCAAGTGAAGGATTATAACCAGATGGAGGACTACTGCTGCCAATACTATCACTACGGGTGTAAATGCCAATACTGTTGCTATTATTGACGATGATGCAGCAATGTTGCCGGAACAGAGTAACCAAGAGGCTCGATGGGAGGAGCAAAATCTGGAGTGGTGCATCAAGAAAAATCCATAAAGACAGCTGGTAAGGGGAAGCTTCATGAATACTACATAACGACAGCTGATATGTCAAGATGGATAATTGTGGTTGTCAAAACTCAGCCGATGGAAGTATGTCCAATAATTAAATCGGCTATAAGTAAGCATGCCCAAACACGGCGGCCACGGCAATACTGGCAAACCGGATTAAAGATAGTCAAAGAGCAACATGCTATCTCTAAGGGATGCTGATGATGATATTGGCTATTGTTGCCTCAATATTGCCAATACACAAAACAGTGTGTGTAGCTATCCCTTGACGTGGGGCATCAATACCTGGACTATTTTAAAATGAGAGTTTGAAAAACTCGAAGATGATGAGTTATGCCGGGAGCTACTGGGTCATTATTTTTCTCACGTACACCATGTGCTGATGAGGTTGGCCAGAAACATAGACCAAACAAAAATCACATTAGATGCTTCCAGGTTATTCGAATTGAATGATTCAGGAGTTGACTACTAGTAAAAGGGGCTGATTCAATATGGTGCAAATTTAGAATTTCTTAGAATTCGCGGCCCGATGACCTTGTGTTTTGAGGAAGTTATTTGCACCAAGGATATATATTCTGCCGTCATTATGGTCCTGTGATGATAATGGTAACCACTTATCAAGAGCTGAGCTATTATTCACATTGGCCAAGATATTGCAACACATATCAGCTATAAAAGGAGCAGTGGCGAGAGAGTTGAATTATTAATTACAAGGAGCAGCTTGCATAAACCAGAAGATTGGAGGTTCTAGATTTTATAGAATTTCGAAGCATGAATCTTTCATACTCCGAAACTGGGGGGCTTGTGTTGACACCGGATTTTGACCAAATCCAGAGTCAAAAGGATATTGGCTTGATAGAAGTCCGAAAGGAGCCGTGATTGGCAGCAGCCGATTGGTTTTGCGAACATGCACATGTGGTTGCGTGACAGAGGGGCCTATGGAAGGCAAAAGCGGTAAAGTTAATTGAAGGCAAGGGAGACTCAGCCAGTGATTATTTTATTCCGAGAAGGGAAGAGTCGGCCAGCAGTCGAGGTCACCTAATGGCGTACAGGAGAATCGGCAAGCCAATCGGCAGAGGCTATCAACGAGCAAAATCGGCAGGGACTACGGAGCAGTGCTGCGTGATGGCAGCATTACGTCACGACGGCGCAAAATGATTGGTGGATGGATTAATTATTCCTGGATGAGGCTGTGGAAGCCGATTGATCCATAGAGTAAAGAAAAAGGCATTCAAGTCAGTGCGTGTGAGCAGAGCAATCGGCAAGAGCCATGCATGAGGCCATCGGCTGGACAATCGGCTGCCAGGGATAGCACGCACCACCTACCAGGAAACGTGGAGCTCACGGCTGAGATTGGTCCATTGGTTGATTAAGCAAATAAGAATAAAGAAAAGACCAACATGATGACGTCAAGAAGGAAATGGACCAGCACGTGCAAGGTAGATCAGAAATAAAAAGAAATATAAGCTAATATGTGCATACTATATGCACGAGATGGTGTTCGGGCTGCCGGAGTAAAGTATTTCCTAATCCAACTATGATAGCCGAAATTGATTGAAGGAAGAAGGCAGTTTTAATTAGAAAGGACTCTACTTGCGAGAGTTAGAGTCTATGTATCTTAAATTTCTTTATTCTCAGGAGAGTTCGTAGCACTAGTTGTCGTAATTTGCTAGGAGTTACTTAATTAGGGAACTTTCATCCCTTCCGGCTGTAGGAGTCTGGAGAAGCCCAGGGTATAAATATAAGCCCCGGTCATTGTAATAAGATCGTCACACGATCAATATCAAAACCGCCTCCGGGCACCCCTTTACCAATTATTGCATCTACTTTACCGTATCTACTTTTCGGCGTCTTCGCCTTTGCACCTTTTCTCTTTCACGAGTTCTCATAAACTCGTCAGGCTGCATCGCTTCGATCTCCGGCTTGCTGGTGAGTTCCGCTTTACCGAATAATATCTAGGCTTTAACCTCCGGGCGTATCGCTGTGGTTTCGTCTAGATTTATTCACAATTTATCGATATCAGCTAGATTAGCAAGTTTATTCTTGTTTCTTTAGCTTTTATCACCCATCTATCCAGCTCGATCCAGATCTCGTCGGCTTTTATTATCTTAAAATATCATCTGTTCTCACAGCCGGCTTAGATTTACTCGAGTACTGACGTCACGATCGGCTGTCTTGGCCGATCTTTCTACACATACTTACACTTCGGCTGCTTTCGAGCCTGCCGATCCCGTTTTACTGTATCGGCCGATTGGCAGATACACACACTACTGAAGATCCATCGGCTCTCTAGCCGATTTTCCATTGTCAATCAACAGGTCAGATTGGCTGGCACGCCTCGCAACAGACCGGGGAGTCACGTGTGTCGCGCGCAAGGGTGACGTCCTATTTTTGCGTCAACAAGCGCACTTCTATATGTTTGGTTCTTGAGTGAAGCACAGGATTATTGGCTACACTTATGGCACTGGTGCTGTCACACATGAGAGGTACATGGGAACACTCCTCACCAAAGTCACTTAAAGTGTACGTGATCCAAAGCAGTTGGGAGCAACAACTAGCGGCAGCGACATACTCGGCTTCTGTGGTAGACTGAGCTACACTTGACTGCTTGCGAGAAGACCAAGAAACAAGCGAGGAACCCAAGAATTGGCAAGTACCCGAAGTCGATTTCCGATCGACTTGACACCCCGCAAAGTCGGCATCCGAAAAACCAAGAAGCGAAAGGGAAGAGGACGCCGAGTACCAAAGACCGAGCTCAGGAGTGTGTCGAAGATACCTGAAGATCCGTTTGACGGCCTGCCGATGTGAAGTCCTCGGCGACACCTGAAAACGAGCGCACAGACACACAGAAAACTGGATGTCCGGCCTCGTCGCCGTCAAGTACAGGAGGGAGCCGATCATGCTCCAGTATTCCTTCTGGTCCACGGGCTCTCCGTCCTCGTCCGCGTCAAGCGCTGTAGTCGTACTCATCGGTGTCGATAGGGGCTCCGAGTCGTCCATCTTGAACTTCTTGAGGATGTCCTTCGTGTACTTGGCTTGATGAACAAAGGTTCCCTCCTTCGCCTGCTTGATCTGAAGCCCGAGAAAGAACTGCAATTCTCCAATCATAGACATCTCGAATTCTTTACTCATGTCCTCTGCAAACCTCGCAATCAAAGAGTGAGACGAGCCGCCAAAGACAATATCATCCACGTACACCTGAACAATTAGGATATCATCGCCCTGCCTGAGGAGAAAAAGAGTCTTATCAACCTTGCCCATCTCGAACCCCTTGCTGAACAAGAACCCCCTCAAACGGCCATACCAAGCACGGGGAGCTTGTTTTAGCCCATACAACGCCTTTCTCAGCCTATACACCCTGTGGGGAAACTCAGCACTCTCAAAGCCCGGTGGTTGCTTCACATAAACTTCCTCCTCTAAAAACCCATTTAAGAAGGCACTCTCCACATCTATTTGGTACAATTTGAACCCTTTAGCCACGGAAAAGGCTAGGAGGATCCTAATTGCCTCCAAACGAGCTACAAGAGCAAATGTCTCCTCATAGTCTATCCCCATCTTCTGACTATAGCCCTGAGCAACCAACCTCGATTTGTTTCTCACCACCTCACCATTCTCATCCTCTTTATTCTTCCACACCCATTTTGTCCTGATAGGTTTGCAATGTGGTGGTGGCTCTACCAACTCCCAAACTTGGTTTCTCTCAAAGTTCTCTAACTCCTCATGCATTGTGTTCACCCAATTAGGATCAGAGAGGGCGTGTCCAATGTCTTTCGGCTCAAAGGTAGCAACAAAAGCCGAATAAGCAAAGTGAGAAACATTCCTGGACCTTGACCGTGTCGTACGTTCATTGATGTCGCCGATGATTCTTGAGGAAGGATGATCAACTTGAACGCGCCTCGGTGCCTCTCGCCTGGAGACAACCTCCCCCTCAGCTGCAGCTTCCACTTGATCTTGCTGGATCGTAGTCGGTGTAGGAGCTGGACCATCCTGCACCTTAGTCGTCGTAGTGGAAGTAGAGGGTACATGCGCCTCTGGAGCTTCACCATCATCACCATCATCCTCTCCAGCATCATCCTCCTCGTCCTCAAAGATCTTCTTCCCAACTTTGTCGTCACCTGCACACTCAAAGACAGACGAACTGCATGGCTGGGTCTCGTCGAAGGTAACCTCGCAAGTTTCCATGACTACGTTAGTATCAAGGTTGAGCACACAGAATGCTCGAGAATGACTAGCATAACCCAAGAAAATCCCATCGGAGGACCTCGACTCAAACTTATCAAGCCTACCCTTCTTGAGGATAAAGCACCGACAACCAAAAGCCCTGAAATGGCTCACTCTAGGTGCTCGCCCGTGCATGAGCTCATAGCACGTCTTGTTCAAGAAGGCTCAAAGAAAAATCCGGTTCCCAACATGCACGCGGTATTCACCGCCTCAGCCCAATATCTCCTCGGAGTCCTATGCTCGTCGAGCATCGTCCGAGCCATCTCACAAAGGGAATGATTTTTCCTCTCAACTACACCATTCTGACAAGCCACATAGGGAGAAGAGAATTGATGTTCGAGACCCAAATTACGACAAAAGGTTTCGAAATGAGAGTTTTTAAATTCAGTGCCATTGTCGCTACAGATAGCTCGAATAGCATCTACATTCCTCTCATTCTTCAACCTCAAGTTTAGATCCCGCACAAAACCAAACGTCTCCCCCTTGTCAGCCAAAAAGAAGACCCAAGCATAGCGAGAATAGTCGTCCACTATCACCAGGACATACCATTTTCCACCCGCCGAACACACACGAGCTGGACCAACCAAGTCCATATGAAACAGCTCGCATGGCCTCTCTGTCATAACGGATGTCAGAGGTGGGTGAGAGGCGGCGACCATCTTACCATGCCTACACGGAGCACATACCAAGTCCTTTTGGTATTTCAACTTAGGCAATCCTCGGACCAAACCTAGCCCACTCAAGCGTGACAACAAGTCAAAACTCAAGTGGCCTAGTCTCCTATGCCATTTCCAAAGCTCCGCCGAAACACCAGCAACCAAACAATGAGAAGGGCCAACACACTGAGAAAAATCGGCTCTGAAAATCTGACCCTCGGGGATGATCGTGCACACAAGATCACCTCGAGAATCCAAAACACGCGAAGCGCCCATTTTGAAACAGACCTCAAAACCCTCATCAAGAAGCTGGGAAACTGAAAGAAGATTGTATCCCAAAGACTTGACAAGAGCAACACGCCGAAGAGGCACAAACTCACTCACCTTCACCGTGCCCACTGAAAGCACTCTACCTTTCCCATTGTCCCAAAAAGTGATTTACTCTTTGGTCATCACCAGGGTGAGGCTTGAGAACCACCGACGATCTCCGGTCATGTGTCGAGAGCAACCGGAGTCGATCAACCAAAAGCCCTCCAAGCCTCCTACCTGCAAATCAAAAACGAGAGTGAGAGTGAGCAAACGACTCAGCACTGGGGTTAGTACAAAATGAATCAAACCAGTGCCGTGCCATTTGCTCAAAAGTGGGGTTAGCAAAAATCCATCCTATCTCTCCTAGGTGGAACACCCACACATCCCCTTGGAGGACTACACGTACCACGAGGTGAAGACCGTGGCCCGTAGCTCCTCTGGGACCGAAAGCTGCAATCGTTCCCCCCATACTCGTATTGGCCACGAGCGAAGGAACGTCCAGCAAACTCACCACGCCCAAACCCAACACGCCTACCACCTTCTCTATGTGGTGGCTCACCTCGAGGCACAAACTCATGCCTCTCCCAAGGGTAAATGGTACGCACCATACCTTCACCCCTCGGCACCAACCTAGGCTCAGGCACACCATGAGAAGGGCGGTACCTGTCCTTGTTTGCCATCTCCCTAGCAAACCTCTCCTCACGCTTCTTCCTGAAGCGAAACTCATCTAGGTGCCCATCCCTCCCACAATGCTCACAATGGAAGGGTTTTGATTTTGGCTTTGGTTTTGGGTTCGCTTTGGGCTTTGGCTTCTCCTCACTCGGTTTCTCTCCCTTCTTCCCAAAGAACTCATTCCCCAAGTCGCTCCTGAACTTGATGGGTTTCTGGAAGTTGTTGGTTTGTGGAGGAAACACGGGTGGAGCTAGAGTTGTGTCTAGTCGGTTCCTAAGTGGGTTTGGCTTAGGAGCATAGGCATTTTTGTGGTAGGTTTTTGGTGGTTCTGGGATATCTCTGATCTTTCCCTCATTCTCATCACTTCCCTCACCAACCTTGTCCGACCCAAGCGCTTGCCCATCATAGCGCTTGTATGCCTCAATCATCATCTTGAGCTGAGGCTCATGACCAGACAACCAACCCATCATCTTTCTTAACTCATTGTTCTCATCCTGCAAGCGATCAACATAGTGTGCAAGCTCCATATTCTTCACAGCATGTAATTCACAAGTAGAGCATGATGTAGGAATAGGGGCTTTCAAAGCAGCTTCTAGAGATCTAGCATAAGCAACCGACTCATCTAGTTTCTCATGCAGAACATGACAAGAAGTGCAAGCACCAAGCAAGGAGGGCCTAGATTTCATCTCATCTAGCTCAACCCTAAGCACATCTAGTTCCTCAACCTTGGAGGCATACTTTTCCTTAAGCACAATCAAATCACCAAGAAAAGTGGAACAATCAGTGCATTCAGGTTCATCGGTCACAATAGGAGCAGACTTAAGAGAATCTATTTAAGCCCTAGCATCAACAAGTAAAGACTCTAGCTCAACCACCTTCTCTTTAGCCTCTCCAAGCAAAGACCTATACTCCCTCTTATCCTTGTTGGTCTTTCTAAGCACATCATCACGGTTGTCAAGCAAGTCATTCAACCTAGCATTCTCTGCTACCAAGAAGGCAGGATCATTGTTTACCTCATCCTCGGAGTCGGAGTCCGAGTCGTCCTTGTTGCTCTTCTTGGTTGCGGAGCTGTGTGCCATGCCGCAAAAGCCTTGGGCGGCAAAGCACAGGCCATTGATGTTCTTGCTCGACCACTTGCTCTTGTTTCGGTTCTCTTCTTCATCACTTAAGCTCGATGAAGAGTAGCAGGAGCTCGAGTCGATGTCGCTCACTCCGGCAACCATCGCCCACTCCTTATTCTTGTGACCACCACTCCTCCTCGGCCTCCGCTCAGACTTGTTCTTGCCCTTGTGGTCGTCCCTCGAGCGGTGCTTGTGGTCGGTCCTCGGACGGTGCTTGTGCTCGGGCTTGACCTCCATGGCCTTCGGGCACTCAGCGATAAAGTGCCCGTGCTTGCCGCACTGGTAGCACATGCCCGAACTCCTTCGAGCGTTCTTCTGGTTCGTGTACATGCGCTCAAACCGCCTGCTCAGCAACGCGAGATCCTCCTCGCTCAGCACCTCGAACTCCTCATATGGCATGGACACAAGACAAGACAAAGAGAGCTGTCTCGAAGACATGTTAGCATTAGTCCTTGGTCCAGAAACGAGAGCCAGACTATGAGGGTCAGTCAGGTTCTCGATCTTAGCTCGCACCACACGGTCCACCTCGGACTACTTGAGCTTGGAGAACAGCTCGTCCACCGTGAGGGTCTCATACTTCTCCGACTCAAGAATGGCTTCGACCTTCTCACTCCACACGGTACGATCCAGAGAGTGCAGGAGCTTGATAGCCATGTCATGATCATTGTACGGGAGCACGGCCACATTAGCCCTCATGTTGTTCACAATCACAGTGAACCGCTGGAACATGGCATCTATGGACTCACCGGGGAGATGAGTGAAGTTCTCGTACTCTCTCCGGTTGGTCGCAAATAGCCGAGCCTGAACCTGAGCGTTCCCAGCATGAGCATTCTTCAACTGCTCCCAAATCTTGCACGCCAAGTCCTCTGTCTGAACCTGATCGAATTCGGATTGACACAGAGCACGGTACAGGTAGTCGACCGCCTTGTTGTTGGCGTCGAACATGTCCCTCGATCCTGGAGCAAGGAAGTTCACAGGATGAACATAAGCTGTGTTCACCGTGACATCCCAAAGGATCTGACCCTTGTCGCGGAGGAAAGCAGTCATCCGCCTTTGCCACATCTGGTAGTTCTTACCATCAAAGTGTGGAAGACCCGAACCCCGTTCCCGGTACGCCATCTTTGGATCTTAGACTGGTTAGAATCACGAAGATCTGTAACCGGCTCTAATACCAATTGAAGGACCGATTAGGCGACCAGAGAGGGGGGAGTGAATGGGAGCCGATGAAAATTCTTCCCGAAGGATGAACTCGGCCTATGCCCCAAATTCACAACCGAGGATTCCCACACGGGTTTGCCAAGGTCGCGTAGTCACAACGGACCTACCAACCCTAGGAACAAACCCCAACTCAAAGCAACACGGAAGCGCAACTCAAGAAGCGAAGAACTTAGGCAATCTGCGGAGTCCCGGGCGGACAGTCCGAGGGTACCGGGCGGATGGTCCGCGTAGGCCTGGCGGACGGTCCGTGGGTCAGGGGCGAACGGTCCGCAAAAGAGCGCCGAACCTCCAGTATGCACCCCTCGAAATTCAGACGGTCCGTACCCTACCCTCGGACGGTCCGTGGGCAACTTGTACCGCGCGGACAGTCCGAGACAAGCGGGCGGACGGTCCGCAAACCCCCTGCAACACAAAGCAACTTTCCCGACGGATCGAACCACAAACACGCAAGAACAAGCGACGAACTGGACGAACACCGGGTCTCGCGGACTGTCTGCGCCTACCAGGTGGACTGTCCGCCAGGTGCAGACAGAGCAGCTCGAGCCCGAAAACGAGAAGTCAACCTCTCGTATCCATTCATGGATCTCCCAAACGGCTTAAGCTCTTGAGGCAAGATTTGGGGGAGATGTGAAGCGTCCCAAGGAGATGCTATACCCCAAAACTTGAGACCTCAAACGAACTAAATCGCCGAGAATCGAATCGCTACCAAGCTCTACCAAAAAGCTAGGGTTCCAACCAAAATCCTTCAATCGGAGGCCAAATCCAGAGATTGAGGGGTCAAGATCAAGGACAAAGATGCACAAGACATCTATCCATGATCCCCACAAACAAATCCGAACCCAAACACCTCAGAATCGAAGAAACAAGGCGCGCACGAAAATCCAATGAAAATAGCTCGAAAAAGACATGTAAATCACATGAGCTATAGGAAGGAAATCAACGCAACCATGAAAGCTTCCATACACTCGGAGATCAGATTCTCTACAAAGCGGTGAAGAAAATCTAAACCTATGGAGCAGAGAAATGGGAAGCAATCCGGATGGATGGTTTGCCCAGAAACCCTAGAGCTAATATATATGAGTTCCTCTGGGTTGGGCGAATGACCAAGCTACCCCTAGCACTTAAGTTGAGATACAAACCCCTCGGGGGCAAATAGGTCAAGTAGCACTCCTCTTCATCACACGGCCACGCCGTTGCCGCAGTCTGCGTCCCCCCGACGCAAGCCCTGCGATCCCACCACGTGTCCGCCGGCATCGAAGCTTCTTGACGCGCCCGATCCCGTCTCCGCCCGCCGAGCCTCCGGTCTTGGTTTTGTGGCTCAACCAAGTAACCCGATGGTTTTGTAGTGAACCGCCGCAAACCCCGCGTGCAGACTCCGGTTGTGAGCCGCTACCCTGCACCATCCCTGATCGAAGACTTCGTCTTGCTTTTCTTGCCACCATGCGGCCCGCACTTGACCCCGCTGGCCACCGGGTCCCTCGAGCCGAGCCTACTTGTCTCTCCACTCCTCGGAGGCCCCGCAAGGCATAGACCTTTCGCGCCCGCTCTTCACCTGCACCAACACAAATCGAGCCGCAACCTGCACCTGCAATACTCGGCTAAGAGTCAGTCCACACCACATTGTCAATCACTCATCACACTGAGGAGCGACCATCCACCGGTCCTCAGACGCTCCGGTCCTCAGATGTGGATAATGCAGCTCCACGGGATGGTGGTGATCAGGAAATGGTCCTGGAAAACCAATACATATCGGGTATGGAGGAGGATGAAGGCCCTAGAGACGATGGGATGTCTGAATTGATTGCTGACATGGGCAAGGATCAGGTGCTCGGTGAGAAAATGTATGAATTTGTAAAGGAACATCTGAACTGTAAGGTGTCACTGACATCTTCATGTGCACAATTTACATTTGTTGTGAAGTTACTTCATATAAAGTCTTTCAGTCAGATGAGCAACGTCGCATTCAATACAACGATGAATTTGTTACAAAAAGGATTCCCAGAAGCGTGTCTTCCAGACTCTTTCGATGCGGCAATGAAGTACATATGTTCCATGGGACTCGTCTATGAAAAAATCCAAGTTTGCAAAAATAATTGTATATTGTTTCGCAAGGAGAAGTATGTCAAACTTGATGTATGCCCAGTATGTTGTGAAGCGGATTCAAGATGGAAGGATGCAGACACCAACAAGCGCGTTCCTCAAAAGGTATTGAGGCATTTTCCGTTGATTTCCAGGCTGAAGAGGATGTTTCTTTCATCAAAAACAGCAGATGCACGATGGCACGAGTCGAAGCGAAAACCGGTGAACAATGAGCTTAGCCATCCAGCTGATGGTGAGGCATGGAAAGAATTCAATAAAAGATGGAAAAAATTTGCAAAAGACGCTAGGAACCTTAGACTTGGTCTTGCAACCGATGGTTTCAATCCATTTGGCAACATGAACAACTCATATAGTATGTGGCCAGTATTTGTTGTGCCGTATAACATGCCACCATGGGTATGCATGGAAGAATCAAACTTCATGATGGCCTTATTGATCCCTGGGCCGAGTTCTCCATCAAAGGATTTTGATATCTTCATGGAACCTCTCGTCGAAGAGCTACAGCAACTTTGGAAGGGTGTCTGGGCAATCGATGCTGTTGAGGGTAAAGGATTTAAACTGTGTGCTGCGGTTCTTTGGTGCATACATGATTATCCAGCATTGAGCATGTTATCTGGGTGAGTCACGAAAGGCTATTTTGCCTGTGTGCGTTGCGACAAGGATCCTTGCTCAAGGAGACTGAAGAACAAGATATGCTTACCCCTGAGGCAAATGTGGTTCACCGGGCACTACGAAAGACATTGTTACCACGGATTGGCAATGCAGAGTTGATCACTAGTCTTCAGCAGTGGCTTCTCCTTCACGTCAAGACTGGCCGGCCCTTCGACATCGTGGACTTCATTTTAGCCGAGATTGAAGATGTTATCTTTGATGGGTTGACCGTGGCCCAAAATATGCCGTATGCTCACTGGATCTCCTTCATCCTGAGTAGAGTTGCCAGAGTAGATGAAGACGGGGAAAGGGTGCGAACCGGACCCAAGATTGGCGTCCCGAGTACATGATGTCCGAGACACATTTCAAGGAATACAGGCCTACGAGACCAGGAGACAGACGTCGTGGCCTAAGGGCTACAATTGAGCCATCTCCTAATGACATTTGTTCCTCAGACAGTGAAGGCAATGAGGCGTCTCCAGTGAGACATCTCCGAGTACATGATGGTGTATCGCTACCCACTGAAAAAACAAAAATAGTTCCAGTCACTCTAGCAACAACTAGTGAGCCTTGAAAATCAGCGCGACCAGAGAAAGTTCCAGTCAATGATGGAGATGACGATGGCACAGCAGGAGGAGTTAAACCGCGCACACTCGGAGCAGATAGCACAAATGGTAACACAGCACCAGCGCACTATCGAGAATTTTGTGAATGCTTCACTCAGTCACCTTCACCAAGTTAACGGCTTACCGCCACCGCTCGCTCTACTCGCACCTATTGGTCAGACTCCCTTGCAACTCATGCCTCCTGCTAACTTGGGTAAATCATCTGAAGTCTATGAGCTGCCTCATAGTTCAGCAATTGGTTCACAATGGATGACAGAAAAGGAAGAAAATGCAACAATACTTAAGGTTCTATCTGATATTGCAGCAGAGGAAACGAATAAGGAAGATCCTTTGGCGGCAACAGCAAATGGTCCGAAAGATCTTGCTCCAACTACCTCGGAAGGCTCTCGTGCAGCTGATCCTGCTCCAGCTCCTGCTACGTCGGAAGGCTTTCCTACTCCTGCTCCTGCTCCTGCTACCTCAGAAGGCTCTCCTGCTCCTACTCCTGCTACCTTAGAAGGCTCTCCTACTCCAGCTCCTGCTACCTCAGAAGGCTCTCCTGCTCCAGCTACCTCAGAAGGCTCTCCTGCTCCTGCTCCTGCTACCTCAGAAGGCTCTCCTGCTCCAGCTCCTGCTCCTGCTACCGAAGAAGGCTCTCCTGCTCCTGCTCCAGCTCTAGCTCCTGATGACCCTCTTCACAATCCTGTTACATCGGCTCCTTCGAACACCGACGAAAAAGAGGTAGAATGTTAAGTATTCCTTTTATTGTCATTGATTCCATTTGATTGTTGTATTCGAGTTGAACAATACATTTTTCTTCACGTGTGTGAACCAGCCATAAATAATCATTTTGCCTGGGCTTTGTGCACAGGTCTTCACAATTGCTGACCAAGATGAAATTGTACCAGAGTCAGAAGACTCCCAATACTCTTGTACCGGGTTGCAGAATGAGATACAGGTACCAGCACTTCGTTTCCAGAAAAGAACATCGTACTTGTGTCATGACATTGAAGACTGCGACTTCCATACGATTGAATCCTCCGATTGGATTAATGGCTTGGATCAATGCGGGATTCCTACAACCAAAACGGAGAGTTCTACGGCCTCGACATCACGCAATGCATGAGTCGTGCTATGCATAAAACGAACCCAACACTCCCTATGCATGCTTTTGTTTGTAATTTTCGATGTAATCCTTGAATCATGTCACAATACCGATGTTTGATTAGAGGAAGGGATGTGTTGATCTCCAATGTGGGCATGATCGAGGAGTATGCAACGTGACGTGCTCATAATCTTGTAGTACTAAGCGAATCGAATAGACGAAGGAAGGGATGTGTTGATCTCCATTGTGGTTATGATCGAGGAGTATGCAACGTGACGTGCTCATAATCTTGTAGTACTAAGAATTGAATCGACGAAGGAAGGGTTGTGTTGATCTCCAATGTGGGCATGATCGAGGAGTATGCAACGTGACGTGCTCATAATCTTGTAGTACTAAGAATCGAATCGACAAAGGAAGGGATGTGTTGATCTCCAATGTGGGCATGATCGAGGAGTTTGCAACATGACGTGCTCATAATCTTGTAGTACTAAGCCAATCGAATTGACGAAGGAAGGGTTGTGTTGATCTCCAATGTGGGCATGATCGAGGAGTATGCAACGTGACATGCTCATAATCTTGTAGTACTAAGCCAATCGAATCGATGAAGGAATGGTTGTGTCGATCTCCAATGTGGGCATGATCGAGGAGTATGCAACGTTACGTGCTCATAATCTTGTAGTACTAAGCCAATCGAATCGACGAAAGAAGGGATGTGTTGATCTCCAATGTGGGCATGATCGAGGAGTATGCAACGTGACGTGCTCATAATCTTGTAGTACTAAGAATCGAATCGACAAAGGAAGGGATGTGTTGATCTCCAATGTGGGCATGATCGAGGAGTATGCAACATGACATGCTCATAATCTTGTAGTACTAAGCCAATCGAATCGATGAAGGAATGGTTGTGTCGATCTCCAATGTGGGCATGATCGAGGAGTATGCAACGTTACGTGCTCATAATCTTGTAGTACTAAGCCAATCGAATCGACGAAAGAAGGGATGTGTTGATCTCCAATGTGGGCATGATCGAGGAGTATGCAACGTGACGTGCTCATAATCTTGTAGTACTAAGAATCGAATCGACGAAGGAAGGGATGTGTTGATCTCCAATGTGGGCATGATCGAGGAGTATGCAACGTGACATGCTCATGATCATGTAGTCCTAGGAGAATCGAATCGACGAAGGAAGGGATGTGTTGATCAATATAAGGGGAGCAGTACATAAACAAAATGAGTAGTTCCTAGTCAAGGAATATCCTATTAGTAGTCTTGATTAGAGGAACATCCTTTGCCGCCAGTATATAGCGCTGACCAGCCCTTAGAACAAACCGGTGCGCGATTCAAATATTCGGAATTTCGGACGCCCGGGCAAAGCAGATGTTAAATGTCCTGTTTGCTTCCTCCTTCCCAATGCACCCCGTTTCAGTCACCACCATAATGAAAGGGTGTATTGGTAATCTGACAAGGCCCTCCACCTAAATGGATAAATTACCCCCGCCCCCGTCCCTTCCCTACCTTCTACTCCTCTCCTCGCCATCTCAAATCTTTCCGCCCCCATTTCACCTTCCCTCCTCGCCGGCAGCCCAAATCTTCACCTCCTCTCCTCCATCGTCTCAAATCTACCGCTCATAGCTTCAGCCCCTTTCCCATCTGCCTATGTTGTAGCAGCGGCGACGACACAATGGCACCAGGAGGGAAGGTTGTACGAAGGAAATATCCAGAACAAGGTACAATGTTTTCCTCCTCGGTTCAGCTTCCCCGGTGGATTCGTACTTGCGTGTTTTCCCATGTGGCAGATCCCATGTGTGCACTAGTTTTTTCTTATCAGGTAGATCCCATGTCTACACTAGTTCTTTTTAGGATCTTGTTTTGACTAGGAACATCCTTTCAGGATCTTGTTCGGCTAGGAACATCCTACTGGTTCTTATAGAAGTTTTTAGATCTGACAGATCCCATGTCTACACTACTTCTCAAGATCTTGTTTTGACTAGGAACATCTTTTTCAGGATCTTGTTTCAGCTAGGAACATCATACTGGTTCTTATAGAAGTGTTTAGATCTAGTTTTATTTACAGTGGTAGGCCAACCTTACAAAATTTTCTCTGCTTTCCTAACAGAAGTAGACGAGCGCGGCGATTACGAGCGGCAGAGGGACATGAATGTTTTGAAGAATCACAATTTCTTCTCTAGTCTTGGCATCGAGAAAATGAAAGCACTTTTAGCAGCTGATCGACCAAGCAGAAAGGGTACCAATGATACAACAATACAAGATTCGGATCCAGAGTACAACCCTTCTGATGAACATGAATCTGACCCAAAGACATGTCAACAAGAGGTAGTCTTATCATGAACTCATTTCATGTACTAGTTATGCAGGATTGCTTCTGATCTTCTCTTTCTTTGTTGAATTTTGTGTAATCAGGTCACTCATAGCATACCTGTCAGTGGAGGAAGAGGGACCAAGAGAATTCGGGCACCGAATGACCCTACCAGAATGCCTCCAGGACTAACTAGGACCAAGGCAAGGGAATTGGCTTTAGCGGATGGGAGTGGGACAACTCTTGATACACAAGAATTTCCCACTGAAGGCCAAGCAACAGCAACCCACGATGAGAACATCATCGACATGACGACTGCAGAAGGCAAGTCATTTGATCTCATATTCGAATGTCCTAATTACCAACCGAATAATTATTAACTTGTATGGCTGTAACAAACTTGTTAGGTGATGCACGCCCTTCCAGAGCACAACGGGGGCCGCGGGATTCAAGAAGATTTGGCAGAGATCTGGACCGAGTTAGCCGAGGCTTAAATGGCAAGATCCCTATACACATTCAAGAAGGGCTCAAACGCCCAGAGGCACCAATGCAAGCTATAAATTTGCATCAGAAGGTGGGATCATAGTGTGTGGGCACATACCGATCCTTCCTAGCTGGAAGGACTACAAGCCAAAGAAGAACCAGCAAGATGGTGAAAAGACTGAAGACCATCTCAAGAACTACATGGGCAAACTAGCGGTGTGCATATGTCCACTCATCTACTACCATAGTTCTTTGCATCCATTCATGTCATCCATTTTTCTGATAATTGTCTTGTGCTAGGGGCAATTCGACATTGACACCACCAGTGAGCCTGTAAGGGTGGCATGCACTGACATGCTGAAGTCGATACAGAGACAGGCGAGGTATCGCTTGAAGCAAAAGTACTTCAATGATGTTCCAGCAAATGCAGTCCTAACTAAATCTCATGTGCCCAATCTGACCGACGCCCAATGGAAGGCACTGGTTAACATGTGGTCTTCCCCTGAGCACAGGGTATGATAGAACTTCAACTTGCCACTACCACATTTTCATGTACTTATATATTGTTCTTAATCTTATTTCTTACACAAGTTCTTATTATTGTAAAGGCGAGGTGTAGTACAAACACCGGTAATCGAGGAAAGGTCAAGTACCATCAGCGCACGGGATCTCGAAGCTACATTGTACAAGCTAATCTTGTGGTAAGCAGATGAACAAGTCATGTTTTTGCTCTGTAGTTCATTTCATGAACCATTTTACAATGCTAGCACTTTGATACTTATGCCTATTTTCGAAACATATTTAGAGGCAGAAGTATACTGCTGAAGGAGAAGGGCTAAGTCCACTTGATTATTTCAAGTCCTTCCACTGCAGCAAGAATGGCTTCACCGCTCCAGTACAGGCAGCCATTGTAAGTACTTGTCTGCTTTTGCATTTTTCTTTGCAACAATACTAGAAACATGTGTGACTATTTTATTTTAAACCTTTCATTTTATTTCCTTTTTTAGGCTCGCATGGAACAAAATGTCGCTGAACCTCAAGATGACCCACCAAGAAAGACTGCTCCTGAAGCAGTGGCGGAAGTTGTCCAATCTAGGACTTTTTGGGAGGTTGCTGGCATTCGCCCGCCCTCCATGAAAAAGACTAGGGTTACTGCTGCACTTCAGGTTCAGGAAATACGAGCTGGACTTAACAATGAGAAGCAAGGGGGGCACAACTGCGGCAGCAGATTGTTGAACAGGAGGCCGAGATGAGCGAACTGAGATTGAAGGCTCAAGAACAGGAGACAACATTGAAGTCTCAAACAGAAGCGCTTGAAGCTTTGACGAAGAGCACAACTGACATGCATAATCTGATCCAAGGCTTGATAAATTTCAGCCAGGTTTATCCTCCTCTCAACTGAAGTGTGGTCCTGGTGAACTTGTGTTGCTGATGACTTGTTGTATGTTGATTCGATTCGATTCGATGCTAACTTGATGTATATTGCACAATTGTACTGGTTGAACTATTCCCTGAATGTGGTGTGAATTATATGGAAGTGGGAAATATTTCGTTTTGTTGTCTGATTATGTGCTGGCGATCAGCAGCAGCGAGAACAGTATATAGTGCCTTGCGAAATGCAATATGGGCTGATCTAAAAAAAAGCAATATGGGCCGAGGCCTAGGAAAGGCCCTGTGGATAATTGCCTAAAATCAAATGTCCAAGCATAATGCAATATGGGCCAAGTTCGTTAGATTGCTAGGGCCAAAAATAAAATAGCCCAATATACTGTGCAACAAACATTTCGGGAATGGCAAAAAAAACACGAAAACCTAAAACGGGCTAAAATTGGCCCAACAATATTAGGCGCACAAAGGCTCTTACATGGACCGGGCCTCAATTTGTGACGAACCGAAATCGTCATAACCCCCTGCCACGTCGGAGCCACGATGGATCTCGATCTGACATGGCAGGTAGCTTATGACGCCTTAGTGTTATGAATTTATAGGCGTCATTAAACTCATGACGCCGAGAAATAAGGTCTCGTCATTAATCGCGGTTTGTGACGCTCGATTAATGACGGAGTGTTTTCGTAACAACTGGCATCATTAATCGCGGTTTATGACGAGAAACGGCCTTTTTTTTGCGTCACTAGTCAGCGTTTTTCTTGTAGTGAACCTTCTTCTCCCGGGACTAGACTAGCTAGTAGACCCACCTCCGTTCCTTTGGGAAAATATAAATAACGATACCCTACTCACCGGGTGAAGTGCTACAACGGTATTTTCCGTATGCTTGCGGATTTGTCATGATGTTAAGAAATACCAACAGCAACAACAGGCAATGCTTCCTGGAGTGCAAAGTCCACCTTGTCAGCATTGAGCCCATCCACCTCTACACTTGTCAGAGTTCCCCATAACCTTCTCCAGGGAAGATCATTGGGTGCACATACCGAACCCTGGGTCCTACCCACTGGTCATTTTCCCCACGGTCGATGGCGCCCTCCTGTCCAAGACCCTCATCGATGGGGGTAGTGGCTTGAACATCATCTTCACCGAGACCTTGAAGAAAATGAAGTTCGACTTCAAGCGGATGGAGCCTTGCAACCAACCCTTCTACGGGATTGTGCCTGGAAAGGGGTCCTACCCCCTAGGCCACGTGGCCTTGCCGGTTACCTTCGGGACGATCCAGAACTACCACACGGAGTACCTCATCTTTGAGGTAGTGGACTTCATGATGTCCTACCATGCCATCTTGGGTCAACCCATGTTGGCCAGATTCATGGCCATCCCGCACTACACATATCTCGTCATCAAGATGCCTGTGCCGAACGGGATCCTTTCCGCCTATGGTGACGTCGAGACCTCCTACAAGTGTGACGCCAAGGCGGTAGAGCTCACCAAGACCCTCGCCTACTCTGCACAAGCCACCGACATGTTGGCCGAGGCCAAGAAGATCGACCCTAAGACCTTGGAGGTGCCTGAGTAGCAGCACATGTCTACGGTCTTGGACGCCAGCCCTACGACGAAGAAGGTCTGCCTCGGCCTGCCTGACATAGAGAAGACGGTGACCATCAGGGCTTACCTCGACCCCAAATAGGAACTCACGCTCACCAGTTTCCTCCGGGATAACACGGACATATTTGCATGGAGTCCATCAGATATGCCCGATGACCCTAGGGAGCTGGCTGAGCACTCCTTGGATGTAAGCAAGACGGCAAGACCTATCAAGTAGAAGCTTCGTCGTTTTGCCAAAAAATCGCAAGGAGGTCATTAGGGTAGAAATCCAAAAGCTCTTAGCTACTGGATTTATTCGCGAATGTAAACACCCGGTTTGGCTCAAAAACCTGGTCCTTATACCTAAGAAGACAGTGATTAGAGAATGTGTATTGATTACACTGATCTCAACAAGCACTACCCTAAAGACCCCTTCCCTCTTTCGCGCATCAATCAAGTCGTGGACTCCATGGCTGGTAGCATCCTGTTATGCTTCCTAGACTGCTGCTCCGGCTATCACCAGATAGCCCTCAATTCCGCCCACCAAGATAAGATGATGTTCATAACGCCCCATGGTATCTATTGCTATAAATTCATGAAGTTCAGCCTGAAAAATGATGGTTCCATGTACCAGAAGGCGATTCAGAAGTGTTTAGAGTCTCAGCTCCACAACAACGTTGAAGTCTATGTTGATGACGTTGTTGTCAAGACCAAAGAGAAGGAAAAGATTATCGACGACCTCACCCAGACCTTTGCCAACCTTCGCCGATACCAGTGGAAGCTTAATCCATAGAAGTGCGTCTTCAGTGTCCCCTCTGGAAATCTCGTGGGCTTTATAGTTAGCCACAGAGGCATTAAAGCTAACCCTGTCAATGTTGACGCCATCTGCAACATGCAGGTGCCTACAGGAAAGAAAGACGTCATGAAGCTCACGGGTATGATTGCGGCTCTTGGTCGTTTCATCAGCAAGCTCGGGAAAAAAGGCCTTCCCTCCTTCAAACTATTGAAAAAGGTGGATAAGTTCGCATGGAGTGATGATGCTCAGAAGGAGCTGGATCAGCTCAAGCTATCCCTCGTGACCCCCCGGTGATGATGGTCCCGGCCGACAAAAAAGTTCTACTGTTATACATCTTCGCAACTACCAATGTCGTCAGCATAGTTCTTGTTGCAGAACGAGAAGAGGTTGGCCAGCCCTACCCTGTGCACAACCTATCTACTTCGTCAGTGAAGTACTCGCTGATGCCAAAATACGGTACATGCAGACGATGCTCTACGCCCTCCTCATCACGTCGAGGAAGCTTCGGCACTACTTCCAAGCCCATAAGATACGAGTCGTCTCCACCTTCCCGCTAGGGAGATCCTTCTTAGTCACGACGCCAACAGTTGCATTGTCAAGTGGTATATAGAATTGGGAGAGTTCGACCTTGAGTTCTGCCCAAGACATGCAATCAAGTCGCAAATCCTCACCAACTTCGTCTCAGAGTGGACAAAGATCCAGCAGCCGCCTCCCACGGAGAAGCCTGAGCACTGGACAATGTACTTCGACGGTGCCCTCAATCTTGAAGGGGCCAGTGCTGGCATGCTGTTCATATCTCTCCTGGGAGAATAGCTCAAGTATGTGCTGCAGATCCACTACAAAGCCTCCAACAACAGGGCGGAGTACGAAGCCCTCATCCATGGGCTACGCATAGCTGTGTCCCTCAGAATCAAGCGCCTCTTGGCCTACGGGGACTCCAAGATCTTCATGCAGTAGGTCAATAAGAATTGGGACTGCGTAAAAGAGATGATAGACGCTTACTGCATAGAGGTCCGCAAGCTCGAAGCCCACTTTGAGGGGTTCGAGGTCCACTATGTGGCTCGGCAGAACAATGTCGGCGCAGATGTCTTGTCAAAGCTATGTTCCAGATGCGCTCTGGTTCCGGTTGGTGTGTTCATTCAAGAACTGCTCAAGCCATCCTGAAGATGTTGGACCCAAGCCAGCCAGGAGAAGGTCGACTTGACCAAACCTCCAACCCCACCTTCGAGGTGATGATGGTTGGTGCAGAGACAACTGGCGAGGTCCCTTCATATATAGCATTCCTCGTCGACCAAATGGCACCAGAAGACATAGCAAAGCACAAGAAGAACTGGCTCACGCGAGCAACCATCTCCTCCTTGAGGACCTTGCAGATAGCTTCCCGCGTTGAATTCGTTTGCCCCAGCACTCGTATGTCGGGTGGATGTGGTTATTGATTGGTTGGACCAGGCGCCGGCTAAAGCTACAAGTCACAACACCTCCCGTTAGACCTTCGGTCTTCAGCTTGGTGAGGTCGGCGAGGAGGAGGTTGACTTGTTCCTGCTCTCAGGAGGTCGGCTGCATATCCCACTCCGGGATTCTCACTAGCATGTGTCCAGTTCGCTTCGGCGGTTCAAACTTCTAATTGCCGATGTAGAACCACTCGGTCTGTTGTTGCCGGCTGTTAAGTACCTATTTTGATGCCGTCAATTCCTGCATTTTATCATGAGAACCATGCATCCACAGTAGAATAGGAGCTTAAACTGACAAATTCCACAAGTGGCAATGCAAAGTTGAATGCAGGTATTTAGCACAAGAAATGAGAAGAAAACACACCTCCTTCATTCAAGCAAGTCAGGCTCAGCCAATGAGGGGCCGCCATGCAAGGACCCCCTAGATCCATGATGTCACCAATCCAAGAGAGGAAGACCCGACGAATCAGAAGCCGCCACGTGTGCATCACATGGATCCTATGACCCACAAACGTGCCCAAACCACGTCAAAACACCATGGACACCGGGAACCGCCTTAAGGGCCCACATGCCAGCCACCACGAGGAAGCACAACACGAGGGGCCCACCAGGGGGTCGGCCGATCCCTTGGATCGGCCGAACCGCCTTTTGCTCCCTCGCTATCTGCTTCCACGTGGTGCTTCCTGATTGGATCCTAGGCCCGTTCCGGGTGTGCTCAGGGTGTTCTCGCGTTGGTGTCCGAGCCTATAAATAGAAGGGGAGGGGGTAAGAAGAGGACAACAAACTTGAAGTCAACTTCTCACCTTTGCCTTTTCTCTCCTCTCCCATCCCCTCTTGGTGGAGGTGAAACCTCACCTCCCCATGGGTGTGTGTGTGTGTGGAAGATCTAGACTAGGTGGTGCTAGGTAGAGAGGGAGTGTGTGGATGAGTAGAGGTGAGATGGTGATGATCCGTTCATCATTCATCGGCCCCTTGTACCTCGTGGATGATGTCGTTCTTCATTTAGACTAAACTGAGTTTTTCAGTATATTCCAATTAGACTAAAGTGACATTTATGCATAGGTGATATGTTCTTGTGTTCTTCATCTGTTCTTGATCCTAGGCTTGTGTTCTAGTAGCACGACCCCTTTCAATCTTGTGGAGAAGTTACATAAGTAGTCTATCCATTTGTATGATTGTTTGTCAATTAGAATATAGTGGACGCTCATGCATATCTGATTTAGATCAAAGTATCATTCATATCTCTTGTCGCCTATTTGATTCCAAGATGAGTGAGGCCTAGCCCGTACTCGCGGGTTCGTCGCTCTGTATTTATACGGAGTGCTATAGTGTTGCTACCGGACGTCAGACGTAGTCGTGCTATAGTAGAGATCAGTAGTGTGGACGTGGTGTCCAGATCATCGGTTATCCTTCATTTGCCTTGTATCCCACAGTTTGTCTAGAGGTAGGCCGCGGTAGTGACAACCGTTGGACCCTTTGTACTCCTCCACGTTCGGATACGGCGTAGAGCTACATGCCGGAACCAAATGTTATAGCCCGGAGGTAGCCGGTGCTTGAAGCGAGTGTCCTTATCACGTGCTTGTGCCCTTCTAGAATCAATACCCATAGGAGACTCCTCATCGCCCAATCTACCTTAGCAGGGATTCTGTGTCCTTGGATAGTCATTCGTAGAGCTCCCCTTCTATTCCTTGGATTCGATACCCATCGGAATACTCCTTAGGTGAAGTGCTACAACATGTATC
Organism: Cenchrus fungigraminus; assembly: GCA_036936925.1. Classification (NCBI taxonomy): domain Eukaryota; kingdom Viridiplantae; phylum Streptophyta; class Magnoliopsida; order Poales; family Poaceae; genus Cenchrus; species Cenchrus fungigraminus. Next base: position 43,857,763 of record CM072772.1, read on the forward strand.
TGTGCGCTTGCGGATTCGTTTGCACCCGTCAGTATACCCGGGTGATTCTTACACGCTCACGCTATCTCGGCGCCATAGTGGTGACGGTAAGAAATACCAACAAGCATTTTTGGCGCCGTTGCTGGGGAATGGTTGTCGTGAATCTACAAACTCGTCTATCCTCATATCTTTTGTTTTTTCTTTTGTTTCTACCTCTACCCCCATTATCCATGGAAGGTTATCCTCGTACACACCTTCCGCCCGTCATGAGTGAATCTGGAAAACCGTCCTCTTTAAGACCCATTCCATTATCACCTTACTTGATTCACCCATCTCTCATGAAGCTAGTTCAGGAGAATTCCTTCTCGGGGATGAGTCATGAGAACCCGTTCGACCATGTGAGAGACTTTGAGCAATTGTGTTGCACCTAGGGTAGAACCGGGATGACACAAGATGTTCTTAAGAGGAACCTATTCCCGTTCTCCCTCTCTGGGAAGGCGAGGACGTGGTACCGTTGCTTCGGGACTGACCACTCTAGATGGGAGAGCTTGAGAGCAGCTTTCTGCTCCCGATTCTTCCCATCGCGGCGTACCATCTCCCTAAGAACGGTGATCCTCAGTTTTGAACAAGGAGAGGAGGAATCACTAGGAATGGCATGGCATCGATTCGCCTCTTTGGTCGAGACCTGCCCAGTTCTTGGTTTACCCGACCTAGTGCTTTTACAGCATTTCTGGTTTGGTTTACGGAAGGACAGTGCCATGAGACTTGACGCCCTCTCTGGAGGCTCCTTTGTGTTCCTAGAGCCGGACCGAGGAAAGGAAATTCTAGGAGAAATCCGAGATTTCAGTTACCCGCCTGTCTCGGGTGACGAAGTAGCCAAAAGAGATGATGTCAAGTTGCCTAGATCCATCTTCGGGAGAGCTCAAGCTTACATTCTGACCTTCTCTTTGCTCTGGCCGAAGATATCATTCCTGACTAGCAGGAATCTATGGGAAAGAGCGCCTAGTGCGAGTTATGCCTTTAGGTTCCCCTATCGTTTCTTCTCTTAAAGCCCGTCCCTCAAGACTTAGTCTCAAAGGAAGGGGAGGAAAGAGTAGTTGGGGGAGAATGATCATTCCTGGCGAGAATGACTATTTCAACCTTAATTATGACCTTCCAGGAGAGGGTACGACATGCATTTCATGCTTCATGACAAAGCTCAATCTGAGGTGCCGCCACACCAAGGATTTGGCCAAGACATTGGCCCCTAGTCCATGAACTTCCATATTTCTGGCCTAAGGAAGCACGACAGTATACCAATCAAATTGAGCAATCCATTTTTATTATCTTGAGCTCAATTGTGACAGATGCCGATCAAGTCAAGTGAACCTAAATCCTACTCTTCACTTCTTGACTTAATCGATGCCTAATTGGAGTATGAGTGCACTCTTACCTTATGTGCTCCCATTGGAACCTTAGGTTGACTTATGTGTCATCCTCACATTTGTGAGGGTGTGAAACTCTGTCCACCTAAGGAGAGAATGAACTAGCAAGTTCGTTACTTTCGGTTCGTCACTCAAAATGTTCGTTTGACCCATAGAACTTCACTCTTGTAATCTAGGGCCCGAACATTCTTGAGTTATACTTGTCAGAGATGAGAACTTCACTCTTATAGCGCGAACTCTTGGCTTCATGCCCAGATCTTGTGCTCACCTTCATCATCTCTGTGGACTCCTGTTCGTAGTGTTGTAGACTTGCTAGCTGCGCATCCTTCCCGAGGTTACCCATCATAGTCTCCTTAGGTTGGTTGTGGGAGTTGATCCTTATCATATCTATGCAGCTTGCATTGTATCCATGCACTAACCTTGTAGGGAAAAGAAAAATTATATATATCATCATCAAGAAAACATGCAAGGAGCACATACATGATTGAGTAGGAGGACATCATAAGATACCCCAAGGCAAGATTTTTCCCAGGTGCTTCATTTTGTATTTTATTCAGAGAAACTATCCTTTGGGTATTCTCTCGAAACTAACCATGCAGATAAATGAGGAGAATGGACGACGTAAGCATAAAAAGGGTAACAACGTTCTTCATCCAAGTATGAGTCCAGGTAAAACCACCAACTCGAGCCAAGAAAATAGTTTTAATAAAAGAGGCTTAGCCAAAGTTGATTGGGGCAAAGGCAATTATATGCCCTTAGCCCCACTCTAGCTTTCTCGAGGCCCCTGACCTTAGAATTGATGGGGCACCTGATCCAGCGGACCTAAGCCCTATAAGAGCCCACATGCCAAAGGAGAGGCCCGGCGGAGCCCATATGGGTTCGGCCGACCCAAGGGGGGCGCTGCCGCCTCTCATCTTTCGCGTGGGCACTTCTTCGTCCTCCAGAAACCCTTTCCTCACTGTGTGGCAAGTTTCGAGTCGCGCTCCCATCTCCTTTGCTCAATCCCCCCTCACCAACGTCGCTCCCCCCACCATGGACGGCAAGGACGTCATGCACCCTCGTTGGCTGAAGACCCTCTACAGTGCTGAAGGGGAGAAGTCCCCTCGCTTCATCTCCATCTATGATCTTGGAGGCGAGGAGCTCCACCCATGGGATGGGACTCAGGACGATTTGGTGACCCCGGAGCGGGGTAGAAAGATGAGAAGTGCTACTGGAGACTCGACAGAGCCCCCAGCCAGGCATGGCTCATCCTCGCCCCTGACCTACACTGGTCACTACTCTCTGTTCACCGCCCTAGGGAGGAAACCAGCCCCTGGGTCGGGCAAGAAGGTGCTCTACGATGACTATCCGGACCCACCATTGAAGCCTAGAGAATGCTATGCTGGATCCCTTTTTGGTAAAGATGGCGAGCCTTTCTACCACAGGTATGAGCAGGATGTGTGGGATGAGTTTCCGCAGCCCCAGACCAGATTCCGGACCTTTGGGGTGAGGACCCCAAAAGATAGCTGTGGGGTGCCTAAGCCATACCCACCACGCTAGGAGACGGACCTTGGTGAAATCCTCGCCTCATTGCCTAACAGGAAGAATCCTCCCCATGCAGACAGACTGGCAGATGAGTTGACCGAGCTGTACCTTGAGTATGACATACTAGTGAAGATTGTGAGGAAGCAGCAGGAGGAGTATAGGCAACTCAAGGACCTTTTCCTCAAGACTAGTGAGGAGTTGAACACCAAGCTGAGGCATTTAGTTGAGGCTGAGGATCTGGAAGCCCTTTTTGCTGAGTACAAGGTTGTGCCCCTTTTTTCCCCTTAGGCGCTTAGTTAGGCTTGATTTATTTCCCTATAAATTATTTCCCTTCGAACAATTTTATTTTCATCATGTGTGTAAGCGCCTATTTCATTAGTGGATTTGAATAAATAATTTGGCTCTACTGGTCATGTAACTCGGTCGAGTCCCATGTGTGTTCGTCATTTTTTTGTCTCGAAGAACAGCACCTAGGTACAAGATAGTGTGGGGGAGAGCCTCGACTCTCCAAACGCGAACACGATGGATTTTTGCATCCACACCACGCTCACACAAGCGCTAACGACCGACCAAGTTTAGAGAACCTGAACAGGACGCATACCCTCGCACATTACAGGAAACCTCATATGGTCTACACAGATAAATAGTGCTGGTTTGCATCTCTATCTCACTTGACCATGATTTCTAAGTTTGTTATGCTCTATATTTATAAATCCTCTACAATCAAACTCACGAAATCCATGGTTGAGCTCACCCTGCTACCTATGGTTGACTTGCATAAGTTTTATTCCCAGTCTATGACCTTGATGCTTGTGAATAATATTATCATAGGAAATCATAGGAACAACATGTTTATCTAAGTGGTTGACAAGTGAGATATGACTCGATGATATGACCTTTTCTTTGATGATCTAACGTCCTTGGGTTTACTTAAGAAAAACTCTTGCAAAGCTCCTCTTTGATATCCCACAGTCCTACCAGAGCCATATGATAAACTTAGTTGAAAACCTTATACTCATATGCTGCTTGTTATTGCTTTGAGCTTTGTCAAATTGTTGTGACCCTTGTGAGAATTCTTTTCATGCTTTCATGATCAAGATTCATGTGCACACCATTTTTTCCCTTGCTGTGCTTCTACACTAGAAGTTAGCATTGTATCATTTGTCCATTCTATGAATAAACACTCCACGATAGATGTTGGTCTCTTTCCCCAAGTTATGTTACAAGAGAGACATGGCTATAAAAAAAGAAGAAGTTGGACCCAAGGAGGTCCAAGAAAAAAACATATACATATATATAGCCATGTCCTCAAAAGAGTTTATGGAGAGAGAATCACACAAAAGGAGTTGTCATCCTATTCACCATCACCACAACATCCATCATGTATGGTAATATCTAGCACCCATTCCGGGCCTAGTATCCACCTTACCATACTCGCCATATATATATGTGCACGTCTTGATCTGATTGTATGACTTGATTTTCTCCTTGGATCTGGTTTTTGACTTTGCAATATATGTGATGCAAGTATGCCTTATCATTCATCCCCTACCTTGAGCTCCACATAAGCCATTATTAGAAGTAGGATGAATTTAAGGCAGACTAATGCCTTGGTGAGGACATATACACATTGAGCGATCTGAGAGCATCAAAGAAGGAAGCAGAGCAGAGTTTCTCTTTAAAATTGTCAAAAACCCCAAGTTCTTACGCTCAGATGCCGAACTGACTTGATTCATGGTTGTTCTCCTTTTGAACTACCCAAGATAGCATGGTAGACACTCCACAAAGTTCACAAGGGCAAGATATGACCCGGAATAACTCTTATGCTTGTTTCATACCTTTGGTTTAACCCACTTGATCTCTTCCCTTTTGCTCGGAACGAGCAAAGGTCAAGTGTGGGGGAGTTATTGACGGCAGTTAAGTACCTATTTTGAGGCCGTCAATTCCTGCATTTTATCATGAGAACCATGCATCCACAGTAGAATAGGAGCTTAAACTGACAAACTCCACAAGTGGCAATGCAAAGTTGAATGCAGGTATTTAGCACAAGAAATGAGAAGAAAACACACCTCCTTGATCCAAGCAAGTCAGGATCAGCCAACGAGGGGCTGCCATGCAGGCACCCCCTGGATCCATGATGTCACCAATCCAAGAGAGGAAGACCCGACGAATCAGAAGCCGCCACGCGTGCATCACATGGATCCTATGACCCACAAACGTGCCCAAACCACGTCAAAACACCATGGACACCGGGAACCGCCTTAAGGGCCCACATGCCAGCCACCACGAGGAAGCACAACACGAGGGGCCTACCAGGGGGTCGGCCGATCCCTTGGATCGGCCGAACCGCCTTTTGCTCCCTCGCTATCTGCTTCCACGTGGTGCTTCCTGATTGGATCCTAGGCCCGTTCCGGGTGTGCTCAGGGTGTTCTCGCGTTGGTGTCCGAGCCTATAAATAGAAGGGGAGGGGGTAAGAAGAGGACAACAAACTTGAAGTCAACTTCTCACCTTTGCCTTTTCTCTCCTCTCCCTTCCCCTCTTGGTGGAGGTGAAACCTCACCTCCCCATGTGTGTGTGTGTGTGTGGAAGACCTATACTTGGTGGTGCTAGGTAGAGAAGGAGTGTATGGATGATTAGAGGTGAGATGGGATGGTGATGATCCGCTCATCATTCATCATCCCCTTGTACCTCGTGGATGATGTCATTCTTTATTTAGACTAAAGTGAGTATTTCAGTATATTCCAATTAGACTAAAGTGGCATTCATGCATAGGTGATATGTTCTTGTGTTCTTCATCCGTTCTTGATCCTAGGCTTGTGTTCTAGTAGCACGGCCCCTTTCGATCCTATGGAGAAGTTACATAAGTAGTCTATCTGTTTGTATGATTGTTTGTCAATTAGAATATAGTGGACGCTCATGCATATCTGATTTAGATCAAAGTATCATTCATATCTCCTGTCGCCTATTTGATTCCATGATGAGTGAGGCCTAGCCTGTACTCGCGGGTTCGTCACTCCGTATTTATACGGAGTGCCATAGTGTTGCTACAGGACGTCAAACGTAGCTGTGCTATAGTACTGATCAGTGGTGTGGATGTGGTGTCCAGATTATCAGTTATCCTTCGTTTGCCCTGTATCCCACGGTTTCTCTTGAGGTAGGCCGCGGTTGAGACAGTTGTTGGGCCCTTTGTACTCCTCCACGTTCGGATACGGTGTAGAGCTACATGCCGGAACCAACTATTATAGCCAGGAGGTAGCCAGTGCCCGAAGCGAGTGTCCTTATCACGTGCTTGCGCCCTTCTAGAATCAATACCCATAGGAGACTCCTCATCTGCCAATCTACCTCAGCAGGGATTCTGTGTCTTGGATAGTCATTCGTAGAGCTCCCCTTCTATTCCTTGGATTCAATACCTGTTGACGGCCGTTGAGTGCCTACTTTAGCCATCAATATACTCATGAATAAATGAGCAAAAGGCATTTCTTACACGCATTTAGTTGAGAATAATGTAGTTCCACTTGTCCTTGGAGCTTTTGTGATTGCATGTAAAATAAGCATAAAAGAAGTGACAACTCACCTTCTATGGTCCATGCCACATCACCTCAGCCAAGGAAGGGCTGCCACCTAGGATCCCATTCATGCAAGCCATGTCACCAATCCAAGGGAAGCAAACCCCAACGAATCAGAGGGTGACACGTGGACGTCACGTGGATTGACGGGCCCACGGGCAAGCAAACCGCCTCAAAACCAAGTGGACACCAGGGACCGACCTTAGGACCCACAGGGCAGCCACCACGCGAAAGCACAGGCCGAGGTGGGCCCACAAGGGGTCGGCCGACCCCAGAGGTCGGCCGAACCGACCTTGTGTTGGCCCATCCTGGCCTTCCACGTGGTGTCTCCTGGTTGGTTCCTAGTCCACTCCTGGGGTGCTCACGCCGTTCTCACGAAGTTGTCCAAGGCCTATAAATAGAAGGGAGGGGACTCATTTCTTACCCAACTCCTCTATCACTTTTGGTTTCCAAGGCTAGGAGGCAGGCTAGAGTAGTTCTACTTCAGGTTCCAAGTCTACTTTGGGATCTAGGTATGAGTTCTCTTGTATCTTTATTTTATTGTATGACTTTGATCTACTTCAGTTATTCAGCTATTTCATATAAAGTAGTGTTAGCATATATGGGTGATTCGTTCATATGTTCTTCGTTCGTTCATCATTTAGAGGCTCCTGTTCTTGATGAACAATGCCTTTCGATCCACTTGATGAATGATTTATTAATGTCTTCGTTGTTTGTTCATAAGTTAGAGGCTCGTGTTCTTCACGAACATGACCCTTTGATCCTGTTGAATAGACATAGTAGAACACGAATCCGTTTATATGACTAGCCTAGTTTGATCTAGTTAGATCACGTGTTCATGTTGTATGAAGCTCGAGTTCAAGCTACGGTACTTGATGTAAGTGGCCAGTTATCTGGTGGCACTGACCTGGGTCACAATAGCCCGGCCCGGTCAGTGTCTAGTTAACAACGCAAGCATGGTGCTTGGGTTGAGTAGCTGCGTTGCATATGAGCGTGCCCCACGGATTGATAGAGGTAGGCCGCGGTAGTGACAGCCGTTGGACCCTTTGTACTCCTCCACGTTCGGGTATGCTGTAGGAGTCTAAAATCTAACAACCGATGTCATGTGGAAGCGACGTGGGCGGTTAGCTCCCCATTTGTGCTTGGGAGCTGAGCTGATATTCATACAATGCTTATGTGACTGACTGGTATCTACTGACTTTATATGTATAGTACCTTAGAACCTAGAGCTAACTCGTATGTTGCCTCCTAAGCCGTAGTGTACCATAGAGAGAACGAGTTCGGGTGTGTTCACACTACCCTATCATTATCATATCTCACCCCTGTGTTTGGAACCTGACTTATTCTCGTCATTAATCTATACTCATTGCAATAGTGTTGCACTTGTTAATCCGACCACGCCTTCCTTCGATTCGATACCCTTTGGAATACTCCTTTAGGGAAATGCTACAATGGTATATCTGTGCGCTTGCGGATTCTTTGTAAACATTAGGATTACCATCGAAACATTTCTGGCATCGTTGCTAGGAACTCACGAACTTAGCAATGATGTTAAGGAATGTCGACAAACATTTATGGCGCCGTTACTTGGGATACAAACGTAGTGAGGACGTTAAGAAATGTCAACAAGCATTTCTGGCGCTGTTGCCGGGGAAGGCTAAAGGATAACATGACAACACTTTGCATATGTTTATAATCATGACAGGGTAAAGCAGTTCTCAATGCAGGCTAACCTTGATTGTCTTCTTTGTCTTTGGATGATGAAGATAGGTAGTGCATGACTGGTTTTGACTTACCACCGAATTTCACTGAAGATCCTGAGTCACTTGTAAGGAGAGCTAGAACTCATTTCGATTCTCCCCAGCGTGTACGTACGGAAGTCCACCCAGCTTCCTTTGTGCCATCTACATCAACTCCTATGGCCAACCTCAATGTCGAGAAGACTCTCCGTGAGTACTCTGCTCCCTCTGCTGATCAGGTGCCTACAGGCCCCGAGATCAACATCGGGAATGGAAACTTCGAGATCAAGACTGGCCTCATTACGATGGTACAGGCTAGCCCATTCCGTGGCAAGCCTAATGAAGATGCGAGCGCCCATTTGCAACAGTTCCTGGAACTGTGCAGCACCTTCACCATACGAGGGGTGGAGGAAGATGCTATTCGTCTGTGACTGTTTCCATTCTCACTTCTGGGAAATGAGAAGTAGTGGTTCTATGCGAACCGTGAGGAGATTAATACTTCGGCAAAATGCTCGGCGGCATTCCTCGCGAAGTTCTTACCGTTGGGTAAAACCAATGCCCTGCGGGGAAGAATTTCAAGCTTTCAGCAAGCAGCAAATCCTGAAAAACTTTTTTGAATTAGTGATTTGATTTATTCTGACCCAGAAGCTTGGGAGAGGCTTCAAGAGTACATCTTGGCCTGTCCTCATCATGGGATGGACAACTGGCTTATTCTTCAGAATTTCTATAATGGGCTGACTCCGACAGCCCGAGGACATGTTGATGCTGCTGCTGGAGGAGCTTTCTTCTCACTCACTATTGCTAATGCAACTCAGCTTATTGAGAAGATGGTCTCCAACCAAGGGTGGAGTGATGATCGACTCCAGCCACGTCAAAGGGGTACACATACTGTCAAGGAAGCACATATGCTGAACACCAAGATGGACCTATTGATGAAGCGAATGGATGATCTAACTAATGAAAAGGCTGCCATGGCCACCACTATTCAAGCTATGGATTCTCGCATGACCCGCGAAGTCTGTGGTAACACTGGGCATTCAGGGAATTACTGCCCTACTACCCAGGAGGATGTGATGTTCATGAACGGTAATAACAATGGTTATCGTCCACAAGGAGGTCAAACGTGGAATCAATGCCCTTATTATCAAGGAGATAATCAAGGTAATTCTTTCAATCCCAACCAACCTTCCTTGAAAGATCTTGTTTTTGGGCAAGCTAAGATCAATGATGGTTTCAATAAGAAGTTAGCTGCCTGTGATAAGGCTTTGGAAAGCCTCAACACTATGATTGATAGCCTCTCTTCTGCTCTTAAGAGCCAGTTAAGCTTTAATAAGATGATAGAAACCCAGTTGGCTCAGTTAGCTGCTTTGGTTCCCTCTGCTGAAGACGAGAAGATTCTGGGGCAACCCGTATCCTCCTCTGAAGATATTTGTGTAGTATCCACTAGATGAGGTAAGCCATCTAGGAAGATACGGCCTACTAAATATGCAGGGAAGCCACTACAACAGGTTCTTGATCCCTGGGAATCTTCAGCAATTGTACTCAGGAGCGACCCTGGTTATCCAACTATCACTTGCACGATATACTATTAGAAAATCAGGAATGCTCTTTGTGACCTTGGTGCAAGTGTCAATCTTGTGTCCAAGGCTATGTTCGAGAAATTGGGGTATCCCGCTCTTTCTCCAACCTCGAAGATAGTTCAACTTGCTGATGCTACGATCCGACATCCAGAGGGGATAGTTGAGAGCTTATTGGTATTCGTCCAAGGTTCTTGCATCTTCGCGGATTTCGTGGTCCTTGATATGCAGGATGATGCGGAAATGCCACTCATTCTTGGGAGGCCATTCCTAAGTGACACAAAACCGAGGATTAATGTGGGAAACGGAACGATCCGGTTCGGCATTGGGAGGAAAAACTTGATGTTCCGATTTCGACCAACAGAAGAGCAGTGTTATTCAGTGCAAGGAAATGATGAGCAATCTGGGGAGTGCACGGAGCCACGACCCCAGCTTAAGCAACCTCTGACCACACTAGCAAAACCAAAGAAAACAAAGAAGGTGTGGCGGGAGGTACAGAAGTCATACCCCTCTACTTCTCGGGAGTGGGGTGACGAGTGGAACTAATCACCGAGAGAAGTCCCGCTCTCGGACTTAAAATGATGAGTCCTTTTTGCCAAAAGGTAAATTTGGTATTTATCTCATATTTCCCTTTCCAAAATTTTATTTGAATTTTCCAAAATGCATATTTAATTTTCCATCAGTGCATGTGCATGCTAGAATTTTCCTAGCCATTTTCCTTTTTAAATAAAATTTCTAAAAATAATTTTTGAGCTTGGAAAACCCTTGAAAAATTATTTGAGCCACTTTGTGGGTGAGTTTGGACCGAGGAACTTGAGTAGGACACCAGGTAGCCATTAGAGAGCTGTTGCAAAAAAGTTGGAGGCAAATGGACCCGAGGTGGGGTCGGCCGACCCCACAGGTCGGGCGACCTAGGCCAACAGCCAAATGGGTCCCACTTCCTCCAACGGCTCGTAGCCGTTGCCACCGGCCCATGTCTCGGTGCCCGGCTCATTTGCCTATAAATAGAAGGGGGATTGAGGGGGTTCTTCACCCATTCACTCATTTTCATCGCACTCCCTCTCTCTACTCTTTGGCTCTTTGGTTTCCTTGGATTTCTTGCTCGAGATTGAAGTGACAAGCACACTCTCCAAGTTGTTGCTGAGTATTGATCATTGGTGGAGCAACCTCGATAAGAATTTCATTTCAGTTTCACTAATCCATCACCGAGGTGCTTGTGTTGTTTGTTGTGCACCATGAGTTGGGCCGCCGGTGTGTTCCGGAAGGTGACTCGCTCCCGCCGTTCGCGAGACGAAGAAAGCTCATCCTGCTACTCCGGAGCTACACCGAGCCCAATGTCAACGAAGCATGAAGAAGAAGAGGAAGAGGAAGAGCTTCCTACGCCACAAGCCGAAGGAGTGTACGCCACTGACGCCCCCTTCATCGACTTGAGAGACGAATGAGAGAGACAAGCCTACGCTATCCTCAAGGATCGAGTCTTCTCCAACATGAGGGAATTCGACCTGACCCTTCTGGAAAAGACAGGTATGGACTCCGAGTTTGATTCAATTTGGCAAGCTCTTGGTTGGGAAGGTTTTGTCCCGGTTCAGGAGATCGGTTCTAGGCCTATTACCATTCAGTTTCTCTGCACTCTTCAAGAGGATGCATCTGGTATTTCATTTAAATTTCATGGAATTCCATATCGGGTTTCATGGAACGATCTTAGTTGCACCCTTGGTTTTCATCGCCGTTGTGCTATTCCTCTTGAGCAAGTTTGCAGCGGTTTTACTCGTGAAAGTTTTTGGGAAGAACTTTCTAGTCGGCCTGTTCGCGGCAAGTTGACACCTCGGTGCAACGATATCTTGCATCCCACTCTCCGACTGTGGGAAAAGTGGCTCGCCATCACTCTCTTTCCGAGGCGTGATGTTCGAACTGTGCGCACTAACGAGATGAAGATTTTATACGCCGCGGTCAGACGGATCAAGGTCTCCCCCGTTCAAGCTATGATTCGACAGTGGTTGACGAACTTCAAGATGACGGGTTCTATTGAGTGTATGTCTTTGGTCTCGCGCATCGTTACGAGCCTTGGGGTTACGCAAGGGCCCAATGTGCCCTACATTGCTAATCCCCGGTCTTTGATCGATGAGGCTTATTTGACTCAGGGGCATATTCTTAAGAAGGGTCCAAACCATTCTTTGGTTTTCTTTTTACCCTGGCTATGCAAACCAAATTCGGTTACCTAACCCGGATTTCAGGTTGTATGGCCAAGGGCCACTGACCGTTCCTCTCGAGGAACCTCATCGTTCTAGTGTCTCTGGTGACAGGGTTACTAGGAGTGCGTCGAGGAGAGCAGCCAGGGCACAACAGCCCCCACCATAGCCATCTCCGTAGCTGTCGCCTCAGCCACAGCCTCAGCCTACCACACCTTCGCCTGGCACATGGACCTCTACCGAGTACATGCCTGGGGTTACTCCCCGGATATGCTCCCGGTTGGGATCAGCCCATGTACCAGTAGGGTGCGAGTAGCTCAGCTTGGGTTAGTGCAGGTAGTGGCGAGTGGGCCATGCCTGCTGGTACTACCTACGGAGATGCGACGTCTTCGTCGTCCGGGTTGCGCTCGTCGTCTCGTGGGGTTACCCTCACTCAGCAGATGAGCGAGCTCAACATCCGAGTCGGCGATGTGAAGGAGGCTGTGCACCAGCACGCTGAGTCCACTCGGGACTGGCAGCGTATGTCAGGCGAGAGCCTTCATGCCATCGAGCAGGCACATCAGCAGCAGTTGGAGGAGCAGAGGGCTTACTTTCGGTGGATGGGATATATATCCCCTCCACAGTAGTGAGCCTAAAACTAGCTTGGGGGAGGACCCCCACTCTGATGTAACTTGTATCTTCATTTGTTTTCAGAACCTCATATGCTAAAAACACATAAAAATCTGCAAAATTAAAAAGACCAAAAATATTTATTTGCTTTCCTAAATTAGTTTGTTTTTCATATGGGTGGTAAGAATGCTTTCATTCCCATGGTTGAAATGATGAATAGTTGTTTTGTTTATTCCTCTTGTATGCCTTGCTCACAGCTTAGTATCCTATTTAAGTTTTGAGTTATTTGGCTCACATGATCAAACCTTAGCTTGAAACTTGTGGGTAGCAAAAAGCATGACCTTTGCCTAGGTTGTTGTGAGGTATGATATGGTATAATAGAGTTGCTATGAGCTAGTGCCAAGTGATGTTTGATTTCCGGAGTTTTCTTTTGAAAAATGCTAAAATGATAAGATCCTTAATGATGAGAAATTCCTATCCAAGGCCATATGTAGATTCTAGCACTTGTTAGCTTCCACATATGCTACCTGATTTCTCCATTGAGTATTGTCGAATTGTCATGACCCTCGGTGAGAAACTTGTCATGCTCCTATGATCAAGATCACGTACACAGCCACCATAAGCTAGACTTCCACCCTGGGAGTTAGCAACCATCATTCCATCCATTCCACAAATAAAGCTCCGCGCATTCTTCATGATTTTATCTCTCTCCAAAAATATTCAAGAAAGACTATGGGCTATGTGAAAAAAAAAGAACACATGCTCAAGGGCATGCATAAAAAAAAGAAGAAAGAGAATAAAGAAACATAGCCCAAGTCTCAAAATTGTCAAAAATGAGAGAAGGGAAAATCATGCCAAAAGGAGTCCATCCTCCATCCACCATATACACACACATGCACATCTTGATCAGGTTGTATGACTCGTTGCTCCCAAAGATCTGGTTTTCGACTCGACAATACATGAGAAACAGGTATGCCACATGTTTTCCCTACCTACAGCTCCACATATAAGCTTATTAGGAGTAGGTTGTGAAAGAAGGCAACCCAATGCCTTGGTAAGGAACCATACACATTGAGCGATCCGAGAGTATCATTTGAGGAACTTTGATTTCTTTTAAAAACCTGCAAAACCTCCAGATTGATAACTGATCAAGGTACAAGCAATTGGGGATTTTTATATAACCGTTCTATCTTTCAACTGCCCAAGGCAAGGTGAAGTTACATGCCCCGTATCGATCAAGCGAAAGGTAAGATCAATGCCAACTCATTCAACTTTGGATAGAATACCTAGCAGTATGCTTGTCATAAATTAGGAATACAACATCGTAGCAACTCCTGATCAACCAACCTAAGTCCTTAGTGTTTTGCTCGGGACGAGCAAGAGGCTAGCTTGGGGGAGTTGTTGACGGCTGCTAAGTGCCTACTTTAACCGTCAATATACTCATGAATAAAGGAGCAAAAGGCATTTCTTACACGCATTTAGTTGAGAATAATGTAGTTCCACTTGTCCTTGGAGCTTTTGTGATTGCAGGTAAAATAAGCATAAAAGAAGTGGCAACTCACCTTCTATGGTACATGCCACATCACCTCAGCCAAGGAAGGGCTGCCACCTAGGATCCCATGCATGCAAGTCATGTCACCAATCCAAGGAAAGCAAACCCCGACGAATCAGAAGGTGACACGTGGACGTCACATGGATTGACGGGCCCACGGGCAAGCAAACCGCCTCAAAACCAAGTGGACACCGGGGACCGATGAAGGACCGAAACGGCGAACCAGAGAGGGGGGGAGTGAATGAGAGCCGATAAAAATTCTTCTCGAAGGAGATAGAGACTCCAACAAGATGAACACGGCTTCCAACACACGTCTCCGACTCAACTACCCAAGTTGGCCAAGACCACGTAGCCACTGGAGTGCTACTGGTCCTAGGAACCAACAACTCAACCAACAGAACCAAACACCCCAAACGCACAGCGAAAAACTGAGCAGCCTGCTGTCTGTGCCACACCGGTCAGACCGATGGCTCCTGCCGGTCAGACCGGTGGACTCTGCTGGTCAGGCCGGTGGCGAACAGCAGATGCACAGCAAAGTTTCAGGAAGCCTCAGTGACTCCTCTAGACCCTGGAACAAAAACCACCACCAAAGAACAACCTGCCAAGAAGGAAAACCCCTCACAAAGCCTAGCAAGACAACTCCAAACGGGCCAAGAACTGACTAGCAGGACCACGGGACAAAACCACACGAACACAGCAGCTCCCCGAGACAAAACCCACCAGGGGCTCGCACCGGTCAGACCAGTCAAGAGCACCGGTCAGACCGGTCACACCTGGGCAGCTCGGGATGAACAGCGCCCGCGGGTCAACTCCCCCAAATCCAACTCCCGATCTCCCGATTCGCTCCACGGATTCGCACAAGACTTTGGGGATAGTAGGAACACCTCATGGGCACTCCATAGCCAAGATTTGGTCCACCAAAACTCGTTGAATCAAGAGGAATCGAAGGATTTCCGCCAAGAACACCACGAACCCTAGAACCGTGAAAACCCCAAAATTGAGCCCCTTTACTCATGAATTTGGGAGGGGAATCAAAGGGAAAAGAACCACGAGGGGTTCATGCATACATCCCCCACCAAATCCCAAAGAGAAAGGTCTCAAAACCGCCACAAGAAATTCGCCAAGAAAAGCCTCCGAAAATCATCAAAAAGGAGAAACGGGAAAGACACATCCAAGCCTTGAGGAACCACGCTGAATCATCTATACATACCAAAGAGGTTCATACAAGGTCTAGCTTGCCGCCCGATCATCCTTCTCTCTCACAAGATCTCACCATGAAGCTCTCAAGCTAGTCCTACAAAAATCCTAAGGAAAATAGGAACGGAAAATAGGAAAACCAAATGAGCTAGGGTTCCAAGAGATGGCTGCCATCCTCTCACCACTTGGGTTATATGGAGGCAACCGAAAGACGAAAATACCCTTACTAGCTAACTAGGGATACATGCCCCTCAAGGGCGAATTCGGAAATCTTTGTCTTCGCTCCATCGGACGGATGCCCAGCGACCGCAAACTTGCTTAGCCTCGACGCAAGCCTTGCGATCCCGACGCGTGTCCTCCGCTTCGAAGATTCCGGACTGCGTCGTCGCACACCGGTCAGACCGGTGCTCCTCACCGGTCAGACCGGTCTGATGCTGCTGCACCTCCGTCTTCGGTTCTTCGGTCTTGGCTTTGTGGATCAACCAAGCAACCCAGTTGTTTTCTGGTGAACCACCGAAAACCCCGCGAACTCGGTGTAGCCTCCGCGAATCACCACTCATGACTCGGCTCCCACGTAGTCCCGGCTCGACCTTGGTTTTGAGGCTCAACCAAGAAACCGTCCATGACTTCATCTTGCTATTCTTGCAACCATCCGGCCCGCACTTGACCCCGCTGGCCACTGGGTCCCTCGAACCAAGCCTACTTGTCTTCTCCACACCTGGAGGCCTCACCGGCAACGACCTTTCACGCTTGTTCTTCACCTGCACCAACACCAGTCAAGCCGCAACCTGCACCTGCAATACTTAGCCAAGAATCAGTCCACACCACGTTGTCAATCACTCATCACACCAGGAAGCGACCATCCACCGGTCCTCGAACCACACATGGCTCTCAATCTCCCCCTTGATGAGTGCATTGACAACACACACGTTTTGGTAACCAAGAGAAAAGAAAAAGAAAAGAAACGAGTAAAAGAAACTCCAACAAGCGATCGAAAGCCAAAGAAAAGGCAAAGAGCAAGATCACTTGAAGAAGACAAGTCTCGGACCCCTTAGGCAAGGGCAACGGCTCGACACATCCGAGACAAAACATGCTCAAGCAAAGAGCACAAACCACCAATCCAAAGCTCGAAAACCACAAAGAGCTCCCCCTGCACACATGCAAGCTTCCCTTGAACCAATGCAACTCCCCCTGGACGAATGCATGCAAACCACTTGACGAAACAGAGTAGCTGCATCAGCTCAGCTCTGACCGGTCAGACCGGCCAGCACCACCGGTCAGACCGGTGCCCAACATATGAACAGAACCAGCACTCTGACCTGTCAGACCGGTGACCTCAACCGGTCAGACCGGTGCACAACAGAGCCCAGAAATAGCTCGAAACCACCTGAAAACCCTCCAAATGCATTCAGTAGACCAAAACATGCTCAAACTTCTCCCCCTTGTTGACAATGCATGAATCAAGCCAAAAATGCAACCTAGAGCTTCTCAAATAGACAAAATTCAACAAGGAATGCTACACATATCCAAATGAGCAAGTTAGATACTCTATAGCTTCGTAATGACATCAACTACAAGATCACCAAGTTTCACAACCATTAGGCGAAGCTAAGATAGAATTGAGCAATTTTGCGAAAATTCACCCTCTCATGAGCAAAGTCCTAAACATGAGCAAAACATGTCAAAATGGCAAAGCCACACAAACTTCATGCTAGGACAACCATTCTAATCATAAGACCATCATAAACACCCACAAGCACCTCATGTCATGTCAAAGCCACCGAGCCATGTGCCTACTTCTATATATGAGACTTCTCATTGGTAGGCATCATGCAACGGTTTAGCACCCAAAGCTATAAAAAAACACATATGACATGGGAGCACATTTTCCAAGCAATTTACATTTCATTTTCAGATTCATATTTGGTACATGAAATGTCTTTGCGACAAAAAGGAACTTATGCCCCTCCACAAGATGAAGCATGGGGGCTAAACATTCATGATGGCAAACGAGCCTTTGGCCCCATATGATCAAAATAAGCTATCCAACCACAAATTAAGCATAGCCAAGCCACAAAAACATGTCAAGATCATATAAAGGCATTTACTCACAAGAGAGCATACATATGAGATTTTTGAAAAACATAGCCATCAACCATGGATATAAACCAAGATCATCAAGAGCTAAGACACACTAAGCCATATCATACCAAACTAGCCCACAAGATCATATATAGCATACCATGAGCGAAATGAGAATTGTTCCGAACCCTCGACCGTGTAGTACGTTCATTCATGTCGCCGATGATTCTCGAGGCTGGGTGATCCACTTGCACTCGCCGGGGAGGTTCTCGCCTTGATGCTACCTCTCCCTCAACAGCAGCTTCGCCTTGATCTGGGTTTGTCGTTGTAGGCGTGGGAGAGGGCCTGTTCTCGATCGTCGTCGAAGTAGTAGGTACATGTTCAGCCGCGGGCACCACACCGCCATCTTCATCATCTCCAAGTTCATGCTCCTCCTCCTGAAAGATCTCCTCGCCAAGTTCGTCGTCACCTGCACACTCAAAAACAAGCTGACTACGTGGCTGTGTCTCGTCGAAGGTCACCTCGTAAGTCTCCACGATTTGGTTAGTTTCAAGATTGAGCACACGAAATGCTCTAGAACGAGATGCATAACCAAAGAAAATGCCATCGAGACCTAGCCTCAAACTTGTCCAACTTCTTCCCTTTCTTCAGAATGAAGCATTTATAACCAAAGACATGGAAGTGACTCACCTTGGGTGTGCGACCGTGCATCAACTCGTAACAGGTTTTGTTGACACTCAAAATTGGCAAAAGTCGACTCAGGTCAGGCAGGCCGGTCAGACCGGGTACCAGGGGCGGTCTAACCGGGTCGCGCTGTAGCTGGTCTGGCAAAAGTGGCCAGGGCGGTCAGACCGCGTGGCCGGGGCGGTTAGACCGCCTCTCCCTGAGTCTGAACCAAATTGAGGAATCCTTGTAGATTTGGAGTTGTAAAAGGTTTCCTTGCGGGGCAAGACCTCCCCACCCTATTTATAAAGGGCTATGGCCGATTGAGGGCCTATCACCCAATCGATCAATTATCTTTTTACACTTTTATTTCCAAACCCTAGCTTTTCCAATCCCTTTGCTTTCTTTGCTCGTCTCTACGGCGTTCAAGGACGTTCTGAGTGGCCTGCCAATCTCAGAGCAACCCTAGGCTTGTTGTCCCTGACGGGGTCCCTCCCGGGGTAGCGGATTTAGGTTTTCGGCGATCCTCTGACAGAGGCAGTTAGACCGCCCCCCATAGGCGGTTAGACCTCCCCCTACTGGTGGTTTCGACGAGGAGCGTTTCGACGACCGCGTGACCTAGCGCACCAGTGTGTTCGACCGGAAAAAGCGTCAACACACTTTTGGCGACTCCGCTGGGGACAAGAAGATCTAGTTTTCAAAACCGTTCAATCTTGCCCTAGTAAGATGGGATCTCGGTGCGAACTTGATATGAAGAATATCATCACGGCTTCGATGGAGGATCTCTCTCTGGAGGAGCAGCAGAAGTTCCAGGCGCTGCAAGAGTAAATGAAGGTACAATTTCTAGCAGGCGTCAAGAAGGATCGTCATGGCAAGGTAGCAAGATTGAAGGAATTCGAGCTGCCGGCGATCAAGTTAAACGACAATAATGTTGAGGTAATTACCGCTGTAAGTCAATCTCCACAAAATCCTTCAATTTCTCAAAAAACAACTGTGGAAAGTGATGAGTTGATTGCCTCGTATATTGCTCGTTTAGAAAGATTAGAAGATCTTGAAAAGGATAGGAGTGCTGGGTTTTACAATAATAATGAAACTAGTAATAGTGTTCCTAAAATTAATACTAGTGGGGTAGTTAATCCTAGCTTAGCGCCTTTGCCTAGTACTAATACTGCAAATTACATGTATGGCATGCCACCTAACTTCAACGTTGGTCAACAAACGCCGACCCAGCCGTAAAGGCCGAGCACGGCCGGGGCGGTTAGACCGCCCATGATAGGCGGTCAGACCGGCCTGACCAGCGCCATAGAATTGGTGCCCGAACAGCCTTTACCACTTTCTGTCGTGCCGAGTTCTGTGGTTCCTAATTTTTCTAATACAATTGGTAATGCTGGACCTCATAATAGTACGACAGTTAACACATCTGCTCAACCGAATGTAATTCCTGATGATGTGTTTGAAAGTTATAGGCTAGCTCAAGCTAAGATAGCTCCCTACTTAAATAAGATGAATTTGGTGAATGCAGCCCCACAGCAGCCAAATAATCCTAATTGGGCGGAATTTAATAAACTTAAGGAAGATTTGGCTAGTGTGGTTAAAAATAAACTTGGTGTTGATATTGGTAGCACAAATTTGTATCAAAAACCATACGATCCCAAGTTTGATAATTTTCCTCTCACACGTGGTTGGCGTATGCCTGATTTGATTAAATTTAGTGGTGATGATGACCGAACCACATGGGAACACATTAGTCAATATACGGCTCAACTTGGTGAAGCGGGTGCTTATAATGCTCTTAAAGTACGTTTATTCTCTTTATCGTTGACTGGCACCGCTTTTGCTTGGTTTTCTTCACTTGCTCCCGGTTCTATTATATCTTGGGATATGTTAGAACGTAAATTTCATGATCACTTTTATAGCTGGAGTGTGCAATTAAAATTGACAGATTTAACATCGGTTAGGCAAGGTAGAGATGAAACCGTCTCTTCTTACATTAAAAGGTTTAAAGAAACTAAAACCCGGTGCTTTAATTTGTCAATTACTGATATGGACCTTGTTGATATTTGCTTAAAGGGCTTAAGGTCTTCAATTAGAGATAAAATAGAGGGTTCTGATTTTCTTTCGGTTGCTCAAGTTCAAGTGAGAGCTTTAATTATTGAAAACCGAATGAACAAGGAAAAAGATAGCTCTAAGTCACGTCGTTCTAATATGCATATTATTGACTATGATTCCGATAGTTCGAGCGATAATGACAAAGAGGTATATGATGCTGAATTTGTTTGGCCCTCTAAAGAAAAAGCTTATTCTTGTTCATCACTTAAACCGGCTCATAAGGGTCGGCAAGAAGAAGTAAAATTTACTTTTGATGTTTCTAAATGTGATCGTATCTTTGATGAATTACATAAATCTGGAAACATTAAATTGACTCGAACTTTGCCTCCACTTGAAGAAATAAAAAGACGTGCATATTGTAAGTATCATAATTCTTATTATCATGCTACTAACGATTGCAATGTGTTTCGTCGTCAGGTTCAATCGGCCATAAATGAAGGTCGTTTGATGTTTCATGAGATGCAAGTGGACAAGCAACCTTTTCCTGTCAATACCATGGATTTGCAGCAGCCCAAGGTACTGGTTCGGCCTCATCAAGTCGATTCAACCAAGGGAAAGAATGTGGTAGTCGGGGAGGCAAAGCCCGATTTGAGAGGAAAAGAGTTGACAAGGGAAGTAGCATATGAGAAGACCCCTGATGGCAGAGAAACGTTTAAAATTACTGTCAAAGCTTCTGGACATGGGGGGCAAGGGTCGTCCACATCTGCAACACCTACTGATCAACAGCCGTCTGCACCTGTTCAGGTAGGGGCGGTTAGACCGGGTGTGGCAGGCGGTCAGACCGCCCCTGTACATGGTCGTCCAAAGATGCTTATTCCGAAGCGGCCGGAAGTTGGAAACTAGAAGCTCAACATGGCAAAGAATCAAGGGAGTATTTCAAAACCAAAGGTCACGTTTGATATGCTATTTGACAAATACTCTAAACAAAAGGCCGTTACAAGTGATCGGCCGTTAAAAAAAGGATGACATCACCTCCACGTCAAAAGAGGCCGTCGTCGCCTCCAAGAGCAGCTACAAGATTCAAAGGTGATTCATCACAGCAAGGACAACGCTTTACTCCACAATGGGAACCTCGTCCCGTTTATGATGACAATGGAGTAATGTGGGTGCCTTTTCAGCAGTCCTTCCATCCTGGATGGGGAGGGCCAAGAAGACCAGCATTAGATCGGATTTCACGACCTACACAGGATTGTTGGGCTCCACGTTGGTCAGGGCAGCATCAGTTGGCCAACGCGGTCAGACCGCCTTCTACACGCGGTCAGACCGCCCCGAGGGCCAACGCGGTCAGACCGCCCCCTATACGCGGTCAAACCGTCCTGCCAAGAGAAAATGTTCAATCTCCTCCGCGACAGGTGTACAAGCCCAAGATCAGAGAAGAGGAGGTTAAGAAGATGGATATTGATCCAGAGAGGACTACTGGCCAAGATATCATACAGATTGGAACAATAGATGTTCCTATTGAGAAAGGTGGCAAAGGACCGGTTGTGTTAAATAATCAGGTTATGACACCTGTTCAGAAAGGATGTGCTGCTAATGATCATGAGGCCGGTGGGAGTGGTCCAACTCCAAGTACTTCTTACCAAGGTGGTGTCCTCCCGGTTTGACGCGTACACAAAGGAGGAAGCTTCAACGCTTGAGGTTTCGAGAGAAGAAGGAAAATGAGTTGGAGAAATAGAGAGATGATATGTTCAACCTCTACAGACCAATGGCACCACAAGGGAAAGAGTGGAGAGTCAAGGCGACACCACAGGCAGCACCTCAGGCAGAGGCGGTCAAAACGCCAGCTGAAGCGGTTAAACCGCCAGGGGCGGTCAAACCGCGTCTAGAGGCAGTTAGACCGCCTGGTCCAGAAAATTTGCCCATTTCAGATTCTTTGACTCCGATATCTTCAGTGCCTGCGCCAGAGGATGATGAGCAGCTTGTTGACTACAGTTCCTCTCCTGAGCAGATGAACCTTGAAATTAATGTTATACATATGTCTAGTGATGGTTTTATGCTTTCAGAGGAGGACATTGCTCACCTTGATTTGGGGCCGAAAGATGCTGTATTCCAAAAGCCAAAAGAGACTGAAAATCATCTGAAGGCTTTATACGTCAAGGGGCACATCAATGGGAAGCCGGTCACTCGGATGCTTGTTGATGGGGGAGCGATCGTCAATTTAATGCCATACTCCTTATTCAAGAAACTTGGAGGTTCAGATGAGGAGTTGATCAAGACCAACATGACCGTCAGCGGTGTGGGAGGAGGCGAGCCGATGAGTGCCAAAGGCGTTGCTTCTATGGAGCTCACCGTTGGGAGCAAGACGTTAGCTACAGCTTTCTTCGTCGCTAAGACGCAAGGTAACTATAGCTTAATCCTTGGTCGTGATTGGATTCATGCAAATCAGTGTGTGCCTTCCTCCTTGCATCAGTTTTTAATACAATGGGTAGATGATGAGGTAGAAGTTGTGCATGGTGATAATTCTGCTTGTGTAGCTATAGCTGATAGCAATTCTATAGGAGTGCATGATGATGTAAAATGTCTATTTGGTTTAGATTTATCTAATTATGAGTTCATTAGTTGTTCTAAAGATGGCTTTGTCCCTGCTGTCATAAAGTCGGTGAATAATCGGCTAAACCATTTCATGTGATTCGATGGAGTCAAATCAAGAGTGGTTGCAGCGGAGACTTGAACACTATCGGGCGCAAAAGAACGATCCGTGTGAAGCTATCGAAGATCTTGATGATTTGGGCAAGCTAGGACAAGGGTTTACGTCGGCCGATCCTCTTGAGGAGGTAGACATTAGTGACGGCACTATACCCAGGCCGACATTTGTAAACAAGAATCTTGATCCTGTTTTTAAGTCTGAATTAATAAAGTTATTAAAGGAGTATGTTGATTGTTTTGCATGGAGTTACAATGAGATGCCTGGTTTAAGTCATGATTTAGTTGAACATAAATTGCCAATTAAACCTGGTTTTAGACCTTATAAACAACCTCGTAGGAATTTTAATCCTGATATTTATGACCGAGGGAAAGAAGAAATCAATCGGTTGCTTGATGCTAAGTTTATTAGGCCTTGTCGATATGCTGATTGGATTTCTAATATTGTGCCTGTGGAGAAAAAAGGAACTAAGAAACTTCGTGTTTGCATAGACTTTAGAGATCTTAACAAGGCTACTCCTAAAGATGAATATCCTATGCTTATAGCCGATTTTCTTGTTAATGCTGCATCCGGACATAGAATTCTTAGCTTTCTTGATGGTAATGCTGGTTATAATCAAATCTTTATGGCCGAAGAGGATGTTTCTAAAACGGCCTTTATATGTCCGGGATTTGTAGGCTTGTTTGAGTGGGTAGTCATGACTTTTGGTTTAAAAAATGCTGGTGCTACCTATCAAAGAGCTATGAATTTGATTTTTCATGACTTGCTTGGTATAATAGTAGAAGTTTATATCGATGATATTGTAGTCAAATCGGCTGGTTTAAATTCTCATTTAGCTGATTTAAGACTTGCATTCGAAAAAATGCGCCGATATAATTTAAAAATGAATCCACTCAAATGTGCTTTTGGTGTATCGGCTGGTAAGTTCTTAGGCTTTATTATACATGAGAATGGTGTTGAGATAGATCCTAGAAAGATTGAGTCCATTCAAAAAGTACAAGCTCCTACTTGCAAGAAAGATTTGCAAAGATTCTTGGGCAAGGTAAATTATTTGAGGCGATTTATTTGTAACTTGTTCGGAAAGGTAAATGTTTTTACTCCTTTACTTCGGTTAAAAAGTGGAGCTGAATTTACCTGGGGGGCAAAACAGAAAGAGGCATTTGATGAGATTAAAAATTATTTAACTTCGCCGCCCGTTCTTCAAGCTCCCAAGGGTGGTATTCCTTTCAAAATATATATAGCGGCTGAAGATAGTGTTATTGGGGCTGTTTTGACTCAAGAGACCGATGGCAAGGAGTATATTGTGGCTTATGAGAGTAGAAGGTTATTGGACGCTGAGACAAGGTACACTTTTATTGAGAAATTATGCTTATCCTTATATCATGCTTGTACCAAGTTAAGGCATTATTTGTTATCAAGTATTTGTGTGGTAGCATGTCAAACCGACATAATTAAATATATGTTGCAAAAACCTATTCTAAGTGGTAGAGTCGGCAAATGGGCTTATGCACTTGTTGAATATGATTTATGTTATGAGCCATTACAAACTATGAAAGGACAAATTGTAGCCGACTTTATTGTAGAACATAGAATTGATAAACAACTTGATTTAGATGTCGGTTACATTACTTTTACTCCATGGAAATTGCATTTTGATGGACCGGTTTGCAAAAGTGGTTGTGGTGTTGGAGTAATTATTATTTCCCCCACTGGAACGATTTTTGAAGCTCTTAACCGATTGGATCATGATTGTACTAATAATCAAACCGAATATGAGGCTCTATTGTTTGGTTTGCAAATCTTGCATGACATGGGAGTAAAACATGTAGAAGCTTATGGTGATTCTCTACTGGTGGTGCAGCAAGTTTCCAAGGTATGCCAGTGTTTAAATGGTTATTTAAATGCTTATCTTGATAAATGCTTGGACATTATATCTTGTATGGATGAATTTTTGATTTATCATGTGCCACGAGAAGAGAATCCAAGGGAAAATGCTCTAGCTCAGCAAGCATCTAGTTATGATGTTCAGAAAAGAAATTTTCATGAACGAAAACCGATGTTTAGCAAAGCCGAGGGTTATGCCCTGGAGGAGGCGGTCAGACCGCGTACTCCACCCGGTCAGACCGCCCCACCCAGTCTGACTGCCCTGCCAAGGCGGTCTGACCGCCCTACAGAGGAAGAAGTCGCTTCGGCCATTGTTTCTTCCAAAACTGATAAGTACGAAGTTGACGATTGGAGGAAGCCTCTGATTAACTATTTGCAGGATCCTAAAGGTACAGTTGACAGAAAAATCCGATGATGGGCTCTCAAGTTTGTTTTGGAAGATGGTGAATTGTATCGTCGGACTGCAGATGATTTGCTTTTCAAATGTTTAGGACCTGATCAAGCAAGGTTAGCTATGGCAGAGGTTCATGAAGGAATTTGTGGTACTCATCAATCGGCTCCTAAGATGAAGTGGCTCCTTAAGAGAGCTTGCCTTTATTGGCCTACTATGATAGCTGATTATTTTCGGTACTACAAAGGGTGTGAAGATTGTCAAAAGTATGGGGATATTCAGTTGGTACCTACTGCGTTGATGCATCCGATTATCAAGCCATGGCCTTTCAGAGGTTGGGGTTTGGACTTTGTTGACAAAATTCATCCTCCTTCATCAAAGGGACATTGCTTTGTGATTGTGGCAACTAACTATTTTACTAAGTGGACTAAAGCAATTCCTCTTAAGAATATGACTCATCGAGAGGTAATTGAGCTTATTACGGAGCATATTATTCATAGGTTTGGCATTCCACAAACTTTGACTACAGATCAAGGAACTTCATTTGTATCTAAAGAGGTGCGTGATTTCGTCAATTCCTATGGTATTAAGTTGCTCAATTCATCTCTATATTATGCTCAAGCTAATAGTCAAGCCGAGTCTAGCAATAAAACCTTGATTAAGCTCATTAAGAAGATAGAGGATAATCCTAGAAGATGGCATGAGGTATTATCTGAAGCTTTATGGGCTCATCGTATTTCTAGACATGGTGCTACTAAAGTTACTCCTTATGAGCTTGTGTATGGTCAAGAGGCCGTTTTGCCCGTTGAGGTGAATCTAGGCGCATATAGACTTGCAAAGCAGAATGATCTTGATTTTGACACATATTATGCTTTGATAATGGACAATATTGATGAGGTGACCGACAAGCGATTGGAGGCCTTGGAGGCAATTGAAAGGGACAAGAGGCGAGTTGCTAGAGCATATAACAAGAGAGTTAAAGCCAAATCTTTTCAGGTAGGTGATCTGGTTTGGAAAACTATTTTGCCTATAGGATCTAAGAGCAACAAGTTCGGTAAGTGGTCTCCAAGTTGGGAGGGGCCATACAAGATTGTGAGAGTTTGCTCTGGAAATTCTTATATGGTGGAAACTTTGCAAGGACAGCAGCTGCCCAGGGCTATCAATGGGAGATATTTGAAGAAGTTCCATCCAAGTGTTTGGCAAGATGCTTGAGAAGACATGGCCGATTTGATAAATCGCCCTTAGAATAAAAAATGGCCGATGAAAGATATCATATCGACCTTAGATTTATTTTTTAGCATGCAAGCTTTACTAAAAACAGGGGGGCATATGTTGACACTCAAAATTGGCAAAAGTCGACTCAGGTCAGGCGGGTCGGTCAGACCGGGTACCAGGGGCGGTCTAACCGGGTCGCGCTGTAGCTGGTCCGGCAAAAGTGGCCAGGGCGGTCAGACCGCGTGGCCGGGGCGGTTAGACCACCTCTCCCTGAGTCCGAACCAAATTGAGGAATCCTTGTAGATTTGGAGTTGTAAAAGGTTTCCTTGCGGGGCAAGACCTCCCCACCCTATTTATAAAGGGCTATGGCCAATTAAGGGCCTATCACCCAATCGATCAATTATCTTTTTACACTTTTATTTCCAAACCCTAGCTTTTCCAATCCCTTTGCTTTCTTTGCTCGTCTCTACGGAGTTCAAGGACGTTCTGAGTGGCCTGCCGATCTCAGAGCAACCCTAGGCTCGTTGTCCCTGACGGGGTCCCTCCCGGGGCAACGGATTTAGGTTTTCGGCGATCCTCTGACAGAGGCGGTTAGACCGCCCCCATAGGCGGTTAGACCGCCCCCTGCTGGTGGTTTCGACGAGGAGCGTTTCGACGACCGCGCGACCTAGCGCACCAGTGTGTTCGACCGGAAAAAGCGTCAACAGGTTTTCTTCTTGTGAACCCTGAGGTAGATCCTGTTCGATACATAGCACACAGTATTGACCGCCTCAGCCCAGAACCTTCTCGGAGTCCTATGCTCGTCGAGCATCGTCCGAGCCATCTCGCACAAGGTCCTGTTTTTCCTTTCCACCACGCCATTCTGGAGAGGCGTATACGGACTCGAAAACTGGTGTTCAAGACCCAAGTCATGGCAAAAGGTTTCGAAGCGAGAGTTTTTGAATTCCGAGCCATTGTCACTGCGGATCGCTCGTATGGCATCTCCGTGCCTCTCGTTTCTTAACCTCAAGACAAGATCTCGAACAAAACCAAACGTCTCCCCTTTCTCCTCAAGAAAGAACACCCACGCATACCGAGAGTAGTCGTCCACCACAACAAGGACATACCACTTCCCACTCGCAGATCGCACACGAGCTGGGCAAACAAGGTCCATATGGAGCAGCTCGCATGGACGCTAAGTCATCACATCGGTGAGAGGCGGGTGAGAAGAGGCTACCATCTTGGCATGCTTACATGGCGCACAAACCAACTCTTTCTCAAACCTCAACTGTGGCAATCCTCAGACCAAATTGAGTTTACTCAAACGTGACAAAAGGTCAAAGCTCAAGTGACCCAACTTCCTATGTCACTTCCACAACTCACTCGAAGAACCTGCCAAAAAGCAACGCTCCACACCAGAAGACAGAGAGAAATCAGCTCGGAACACTTGACCTTCGGGAACGACCATGCAAACAAGGTCCCCTCGAGAATCTAAAATCCGAGAACCACCAGGCCGAAACAACATCTCAAAGCCCTCATCCAAAAGCTGGGACACGGAAAGCAAATTGAATCCGAGCGATTGAACAAGAGCAACACGCCTGAGAGTGACCTTGTCACTTACCTTAATCTCACCTTCCGAAAGCACACGCCCTCGCCCATTGTCCCCAAAGGTGATGTATGTCTTGGACATCACCGGGACGAGACTTGAGAACCACCCCTTGTCTCCGGTCATATGCCTCGAGCAACCGGAGTCAATCAACCAAACGTTCCTCAAGTCTCCCACCTGAAATTCAAAAGCGAGCACGTGAGTGAACAAACGACTCAGCACTGGGGTTAGTACCAAAAGAGTAAAACCAGTGCCGAGCCATTTGCTCCAAAGTGGGGTTAGCACAAACCATATCATCACACCTATCAAAGCTACCACCACGAACACCACCGCGGTAACCACTACGAGGGAACCAACCCTCTCTAGCTGGAGGAGAACGAAAGCCACGAAAGGAAAGCCGTGGACCGTTCCTCCTCTCCATCTCAAAGCTACGACTCCTCCCACCCTCGTATTGAGCACGAGGTGGAGAACGCCTAGCAAACTGACCACCTGCAAACTTTCCAAACCAACCACCAGAACCAAACCGAGCATCCTCACGAGCACGAAAACCAGACTGCTGTCTGTCCAGACCTACACCGGTCTGACCGGTGTAGCGCACCGGTCTGACCGGTGTAGCTCGGCCAGCAGCACCACCTACTACCTTCCGGTCTCCCCAAGCCGGAACCGTCCTCACAATCGCCTTGGCCCTGGGCATCTGCATACGAGGCTCAGGTACACCATTAGAGGGGTGGTACCTGTCCTTGTTAGCCCACACTCTAGCCATTCTCTCCTCACGCTTTCTCTTGAAGCAAAACTCAACTTTGTGACCATCTCTCCCACAATACCCACAATGGAACTTCATGGGCTGTGGCTTAGGCTTATGCTTGGGTTGTGGCTGCTCACTCAGCTTCTCACCCTTCTTCTCTCCTTCCTCACCTCCCTTTGGGCTCACAAACTTAACCGGTTTTTGGAAATCATTTGTTGGGTGAGGGAATATGGGTGGATCTGGAGTAGTGTCAAGTTTGTTTCTGAGATGGTTAGGCTTGGGCTCAAACTTGTTCTTGTGTCTGTTTAGTGGTAGGATAGGGATCTCTCCAACTCTCTCAACTCCCTCACCACTGTTCTCTCCAAGCTTGTCAGCCCCAAGTGCCTGACCATCATAGCGTTTGAAAGCCGCTATCATGATACCAAGCTGAGGCTCCTGACCCGACAACCAACTCATACATTTCCTCAGCTCATCATTCTCATCCTGCAAGCGATCAACATAATGCGCAAGCTCCAAATTCTTAATCGCATGCAATTCACAAGTAGAGCAAGAAGTGGGAATAGGCTCTTTCAACTTAGCCTCAAGCGAAACAGTGTAAGCATGCATCTCATCAATCTTTCCATGCAAAACAGGGCAAGAAGTGCAAGCACCTAGCAAAGCAGGTCTAGACTTAAGCTCAGCCACTTCAACTCTAAGCACATCTAGTTCATCACAAGTAGAAGCATGCTTATCCTTAAGAGCAGTAAGATCAGCTAGGTACACAGAGCAATCACATCAATCAATCTCATCAGAAACCACAGGAGAAGCCTTAAGCGAATCAATCTCAAGCTTAGCATCTAGGTTCTGAGTTTCTAACTCAGCCACACGGTTCCTAGCATCTTCTAGTGAGGCCCTAAGCTCTTTCCTCATCTTCTTGGCCTCTCTAAGCATGTCATCACGATTATCAAGCAACTTGTCAAGACGCTCGTTCTCCTCACGCAAGAAGGGAAGCTCGTCACGTACCTCATCCTCGGAGTCGGAGTCCGAGTCGCTCTGGTAACTCTTCTTGCTGCTGGAGCTACGAGCCATGCCGCAGAAGCCATCTCGTGCGAAGCAATTCAGCCCGCTCAAGTTCTTGAATGACTTCTTGTTCTTGCGCCGATCACCTTCGTCTTCACTGCTACTCGAGCTCGAGGAAGAGTAGGCAGAGCTGGAGTCGACGTCGCTCGCTCCGACCATCGCTCGGGCCTTCCTGCCGCGGCCGTCCTTCTTCCTCGACCGTCGCTCGTCCTTGTGCTTGTTCTTGTGATCGCGCCTCGATCGGTACTTGGGGTCCTTGCTCGACCGGTGCTTGTAGCCGTCCTTGTAGCTGTCCTTGTAGCCGTCCTTGTTCTCCGTCTTCTCCGGGCAGTCGGCAACGAAGTGTCCCGGCTTGCCACACTGAAAGCACGTCCGTGCTGTCCTCCTCGTGTTCACCCGGTTCTCGTGCAGCCTCTCGAACCGTCTGGTCAGCAACGCCAGCTCGTCCTCTCCAAGCACGTCGAACTCCTCGTCTAGCAAAGACATCAAAGAAGACAGAGAGTACATCCTAGAGGATGCGTTAGCGATAGACTTAGCTCCTTTGCCACCAACGAGAGCAAGACTATGAGAATCAGTCGGGCTCTCGATCTTGGTTGTCATACCACGGTCCAACTCAGCCGACTTGAGCTTCGAGAACAGCTCGTTCACGATCAAGGTGTCATACTTCTCAGACTCAAGGATAGCCTCGACCTTCCCGTCCCATACGGTACGATCCAACGAGTGCAAGACCTTCACGGCTCTATCATGATCATCGTATGGGAGCACGGCCACATTGGCTCTCATGTTGTTCACAACGACCGTAAACCGCTAGAAAAGGGCATCGACGGACTCGCCGGGGAGATGAGTGAAGTTCTCGTACTCTCTCCGGTAAGTCGCGTACATCCGAGCCTGAACCTGAGCATTCCCAGCATGTGCATCCTTCAACTGCTCCCAAATCCGACAAGCTAAGTCCTCTGTCTGAACCCGATCGAATTCGGACTGAAACAGAGCACGAAACAAGTAGTCGACCGCCTTTTTGTTAGCGTCGAACATATCCCTCGATCCTGGAGCAAGGAAGTTAATCGAATGAACATAAGTTGTGTTCACCGTAACGTCCCAAAGGATCTGACCCTTACCGCGGAGGAACGCCGCCATCCGCCTCTGCCACATCTGGTAGTTTTTGCCATCGAAGTGCGGAGGACCCGAACCCCGTTCCTGGTACGCCATCCTTGGATCTTAGACTGGTTAGAATCCGAAGATCCGTAACCGGCTCTGATACCACTTGAAGGACCGAAACGACGAACCAGAGAGGGGGGGAGTGAATGGGAGCCGATAAAAATTCTTCTCGAAGGAGATAGAGACTCCAACAAGATGAACACGGCTTCCAACACACGTCTCCGACTCAACTACACAAGTTGGCCAAGACCACGTAGCCACTGGAGTGCTACTGGTCCTAGGAACCAACAACTCAACCAACCGAACCAAACACCCCAAACGCACAGCGGAAAACTGAGCAGCCTGCTGTCTGTGCCACACCGGTCAGACCGATGGCTCCTGCCAGTCAGACCGATGGCACCGGTCAGACCGGTGGACTCTGCCGGTCAGGCCGGTGGCGAACAGCAGATGCACAGCAAAGTTCTAGGAAGCCTCAGTGACTCCTCTAGACCTTGGAACAAAAACCACCACCAAAGAACAACCTGCCAAGAAGGAAAACCCCTCACAAAGCCTAGCAAGACAACTCCAAATAGGTCAAGAACTGACCAGCAGGACCACGGGACAAAACCACACGAACACAGCAGTTCCCCGAGACAAAACCCACTAGGGGCTCGCACCAGTCAGACCGGTCAAGAGCACCGGTCAGACCGGTCACACCTGGGCAGCTCGGGATGAACAGCGCCCGCGGGTCAACTCCCCCAAATCCAACTCCCGATGTCCCGATTCGCTCCACGGATTCGCACAAGACTTTGGGGATAGTAGGAACACCTCATGGGCACTCCATAGCCAAGATTTGGTCCACCAAAACTCGTTGAATCAAGAGGAATCGAAGGATTTCCGCCAAGAACACCACGAACCCTAGAACCGCGAAAACCCCAAAATTGAGCCCCTTTACTCACGGATTTGGGAGGGGAATCGAAGGGAAAAAAACCACGAGGGGTTCATGCATACATCCCCCACCAAATCCCAAAGAGAAAGGTCTCAAAACCGCCACAAGAAATTCGCCAAGAAAAGCCTCCGAAAATCATCAAAAAGGAGAAACGGGAAAGACACATCCAAGCCTTGAGGAACCACGC
Organism: Cenchrus fungigraminus; assembly: GCA_036936925.1. NCBI lineage: Eukaryota > Viridiplantae > Streptophyta > Magnoliopsida > Poales > Poaceae > Cenchrus > Cenchrus fungigraminus. The sequence continues at coordinate 43,889,766 of CM072772.1, forward strand.
TGAATCATCTATACATACCAAAGAGGTTCATACAAGGTCTAGCTTGCCGCCCGATCATCCTTCCCTCTCACAAGATCTCACCATGAAGCTCTCAAGCTAGTCCTACAAAAATCCTAAGGAAAATAGGAAGGGAAAATAGGAAAACCAAATGAGCTAGGGTTCTAAGAGATGGCTGCCATCCTCTCACCACTTGGGTTATATGGAGGCAACCGAAAGACGAAAATACCCTTACTAGCTAACTAGGGATACATGCCCCTCAAGGGCGAATTCGGAAATCTTTGTCTTCGCTCCATCGGACGGATGCCCAGCGACCGCAAACTTGCGTAGCCTCGACGCAAGCCTTGCGATCCCGACGCGTGTCCTCCGCTTCGAAGATTCCGGACTGCGTCGTCGCACACCGGTCAGACCGGTGCTCCTCACCGGTCAGACCGGTACCCACCGGTCAAACCGGTCAGACCCACCGGTCAGACCGGTCTGATGCTGTTGCACCTCCGTCTTCGGTTCTTCGGTCTTGGCTTTGTGGATCAACCAAGGAACCCAGTGGTTTTCTGGTGAACCACCGAAAACCCCGCGAACTCGGTGTAGCCTCCGCCAATCACCACTCATGACTCGGCTCCCACATAGTTCCGGCTCGACCTTGGTTTTGAGGCTCAACCAAGAAACCGTCCATGACTTCATCTTGTTGTTCTTCCCACCATGCGGCCCGCACTTGACCCCGCTGGCCACCGGGTCCCTCGAACCAAGCCTACTTGTCTTCTCCACACCTGGAGGCCTCACCGGCAATGACCTTTCGCGCTCGTTCTTCACCTGCACCAACACCAGTCAAGCCGCAACCTGCACCTGTAATACTTAGCCAAGAATCAGTCCACACCACGTTGTTAATCACTCATCACACCAGGAAGCAACCATCCACTGGTCCTCGAACCACACATGGCTCTCAACCGACCTTAGGACCCACAGGGCAGCCACCACGCGAAAGCACAAGCCGAGATGGGCCCACAAGGGGTCGACTGACCCCACAGGTTGGCCGAACCGACCTTGTGTCGGCCCATCCTGGCCTTCCACATGGTGTCTCCTGGTTGGCTCCTGGTCCACTCCTGGGGTGCTCACGCCGTTCTCACGAAGTTGTCCAAGGCCTATAAATAGAAGGGAGGGGACTCATTTCTTACCCAACTCCTCTCTCACTTTTAGTTTCTAAGGCTAGGAGGTAGGCTAGAGTAGTTCTACTTCAGGTCCCAAGTCTACTTTGGGATCTAGGTATGAGTTCTCTTGTATCTTTATTTTATCGTATGACTTTGATCTACTTCAGTTATTCAGCTATTTCATATAAAATAGTGTTAGCATATATGGGTGATTCGTTCATATGTTCTTCGTTCGTTCATCATTTCGAGGCTCCTGTTCTTGATGAACAATGCCTTTCAATCCACTTGACGAATGATTTATTCATGTCTTCGTTGTTTGTTCATAAGTTAGAGGCTCGTGTTCTTCACGAACACGACCCTTTGGTCCTGTTGAATAGACATAGTAGAACACGAATCCGTTTGTATGACTAGCCTAGTTTGATCCAGTTAGATCACGTGTAAGGACAATATTCAGTAGGACACAGTTCCCTATTAATGTTGGACAATTTTGTTATGCCTTAATATTTACAATATTTCCTCAACAGACAGTGAAAATTTTCAATAGAAAGCTTTACAGATTCCTCTTAAACAGCTTCACATCATCAATCAAGCTTTCAAATGCATCTGTATATATTTAAGGTGACATTCCATGAACAAAAGAATAGAAGAAATTTTTGGACTTTCAGGAGAAGAAAAAAATAGAGAACAATTCATATGATTCTTTGATGAACAAGCCAACTGAGATAAAGAGTTAAACATGGTGCTTGATGGAAGGGTCATGCTCCACTGGATCTTTCTTGCTGGGCTGGTGCCACATCCGCATTCTGGTGGATCACAAAATAAAATAAGACATCCCCAATCTTTCTAAAGCAGATGCCCCCAGCATGCAGAGATAGCACATCCAGAGGAACATAAGCGGAATTTTGTAGACTGCTAACTACACATGGATTGGGAAAAAATGATCTATGCATACCTTCTGACTGGTAAAATGGAAGCCTGCAGAGGACAATGGTGTAGAGATCCATGATCACAAACAACACACGGGCATTAGGATCCAAAGCTCCTGGCAACACGACCAAAATAACTACACAATGCATCAATATATAGACACACACACACACAAAGTTGAGTAATAGGTTCGTGAGATCTAACCTTGAATATAGTGTTCCCTACTATGACTTATTTCAGACGGTTTCATCTCAATAGCGAAACTTCCTGCAGGGTAGGAATGCAGTGGATTCATGAAGAATTCGCGCTCATCCATCTCAAATTTGATTAATTTGTTTGATACGCAACCCAAAAGACTATAACTAATATCTGTACTTAGCATGGTTACCATGTTAAACATAATTGTTGCCATGAAACATTTACATACCAACAAATTTACTCCCTATCTACTGTGTAGTGATCAATATCAAATATCTTTCTGACGAGTAAACAGACTGAGTGGCCAGATGGGATGACTTGTCCATCGTACAACCAAATTGCTAAGAGATCTATTTCCATTGGCCGGAAATAGGCCGACATATCAAAGGAAACCTGCTAACTACACATGGATTGGGAAAAAAATTATAGTTCTGGACAGTATAGGAGTACCTTCCTTCAATGATCCACTAAGCGATCTTCACATGGAAGTACAGGAGGCATTGATGCTGTAGTAGCTGCCATGGCCCCTCTCTATATACCATGACTGTATGAGCTGTTTGTCAATGACATGTGGGGTTCACATGAGTCAATGACATGTGGGGTCAATGGTATATATCTAACTTTTGGATCTTTCAGTGGTATGGATCCAATTAGTTGTTTAAAGCCTGGTGCAAAATTTTTTAAATAATTTTTTCCCTTCGTGTAATTTGCTTGGCATTCTTGCATGTCACTGTGGGGTATATGATATGTATAAAATGATTTGAGGACATTTATAAGCTACCTAAAAACAAGTTCCATACTCATTTACTGATATCACCCAAACTCAGGAAATCTGTTTGAAAACTCAAATAGTATGAAACTTAGGTGCAGCATGCATATACAAACTGCAGGCCATCAGCCATGTACAAAACATCATGCGCTGAGGATAATTGGCTAATATGCTAATAACTTATATGGTTGACAAAGCAGAAACTACAAACTGCACATAGGATATTCCAACTGCTAATGAAGGAAAATACCTTTTCAGACTCGTGCTTGTAGAGAGCTTGTTTTGCAAAAGAGCACAATGAAATTATCATCAGCAGCACATGTTAATCTGTAAGACAGTGAGTAACCAATTTTCAATGGAAATGTCTATAGTAAATAATATGCTCTTAAAAGGAGAACATTATGAAATTTATAAATTATGTTTTTATATAACTTTTGAGTAATGTCAATGTAATAGACAGATAAATGGACAGCGCATAAGAAATAACATTGCAAGGCTATCTAGATTCACCATGCGCTGATGGAGTTTGGAGTCTAGCCACGACAGGTGTTTTTTTTGCGTCAACATTATGAACAATATTAAATTTCAAAAGATTTATCTGTAGCAGACTAAAAATCAAACTTGTGCCTTGTGAATGTTGTGAGTTTTTTCTTCTAATTACAATGACACCGTGTCCATAGCAAGCAAGACTCATTTTCTGATTTGGTTTACACAGATGCAGTGCTGCTATTTAAATGTCAAAATTTCAGTTGGACTCCAGGATGATCTCTCTCAGCTCAGGTATTGACCATGTATTACATCAATCAGAATCTCCACTATTGTTTTGCTTTACTAACGGACTGAACCTTATCATTCAAGCTATTTGCAGTTATTTTAACAAGTAATATGTCATTTGATCCACTCATCAGAGAAACTACAGGCCAAGAAATTGGAGCAAAGTGGCCTCGAACCTTTTGCACGGTGGTATTTTGTCTGGGCATGAACACAAGGAAAGAAATAGTGACCAAATTAACACAAAGATTACAGATTAAAGTTCAATCATACCTTCCTAGTTAGATATCTTATCTCTAAATTCGTAGATCCTGGCAAAGCTTCAAGAAGTAGAGGTATCGTGTTGCTTCCAATATTGCTATCACAGCACCCTTCACATTAGCCACAATCACCAGTTGTCAATTATCCAGATCATGCTGAAGCTTGACAAATGCTGAGGTTAACAACGACATGCTCTCAAGCAGAGTCCGGCCTTCACCATATTGAAAATTGTAACAGACAATATAACGGAAATTTGGCTCGCCAATTGTGCTTCTTTCTTATACTCTCCATAATTCTGCACAAAAAGCTAAGATAAATGAAAAAAACAGAAGCAATGATGTCATTGGCTCACAGTAGTTGCATTTCCAGATTTATTATTTGATTTCAACAGTTGACATCAATTATCTAGAATCTTAGGAAAGGGAATGGACATTATCTTTATTCATATTACCAAAGTAGGTACCTCAAACATAAGATCCTCAATCTGTGAGCAATATAAGCTTCCTGTCATCATTCTGGTGAGCAAGCATGCATTGGTGGTAACCTCTGGTGTGACTCTTTGGTTTCTTGTGTTTGTAGAAGCATTACAAATTTAGAATACAAAGATAAATGCTAATATGATCTATATACGTGCAGTAGTGTAAACAAAGGGACATGGACCAGTCATCTTGCCATGTGATCTATCATCTATATACTCTTTGGATGTAGAAGTTTGTGCCACCGACAATAACAGGTAAGCCACCACAATTCAGTATTTCTTGTAAGTAGATGGAAATACGTGAGCAAGTTTGTGACACAGGTCACCAAACCAATTAGTACCATGAAGTACTCAACATTTGCAAGAAATAGTCACACCAGCTCCCTAAAGTAGTGAAGCTTGCGGCAGCAACATCATTGGCTTACCGGCGCGACATGCATGGTCGCGGAAGTCGCGGCAAGTGAACTCCCGGAGGTGGTGTGGAGACACGCATCATCAGGAAACTGAAGTTGGAGACTGTGGATCGGCCAGAGACATTTCTACTCGTGGAGAGGAACCTGGTTGGTGAGGACGTCAAGGCCTCGGTGTAACGGCCCGTAGCCACCGGTGAGCCACCACCGGGACGTGAGCTCGCGCACAGGGTGTCGCCGCCGAGAAGACGGGCGACGACTCGCCGGAATCGTCCTCCGAGAGGATCGCCGGAGGGAGGGGATAACCCTAACCTGTTTCTGATATTTTCTTCGATGTCCTGCTCCTGTGTTGCTGTCCGACTTGTATAGGAGATGCTCCTTTGGCTGGACCTTGGGCTGGGCTTTGACTTAGTAAATGGGCTGCATATGTTGGGCTTCTCGTGGGCCATATCCGGGTCGTGACACTCGGTAGACCTGCGCGGAGTCGGCGCTGACCACCTTGATGTCGACGAAGTGGGCTGCGAGGTCGACGGCCAGACGCGACTTGCCGGCGTCTGGAGCTGGGCAGCCGGCGGCGTTGAGGCGATATGATCGTTGATAGAAGAGGCGGGGAGGAGATATTCCCATCGATCTCCGTGGTGGCGCTGCGGAAGAGAGGACGGTGGGCGGGGGCCGAGATGGGGTGACGGCAAGATCCACGCGGGGCTGCGGCGCAAGCAGGGTGGGACGCACGATTGCGGTGGCAGTGGCGGCGGCGATGGGAGATGGAAGAGGGAAGAAAGAAAACCGACGGGAGTCTCGAGAGGAAAAACACGAGAGTCTCGGAACGGATGGCAGTGGGCCCGTAGGGGGTGTGAAGGCGGAGTGGCGGACTCGCAGACGAGCGGACGCATGGACGGAGCGCAGCAAATTGACGTACCACACCAATCTTTACCTAACGAAACCTGGCAAATACCGAGGTCAGGGAGCGTGGTTACGTCTCGCGCAAATCCCAACGGTCGGTTCGGGGTATGGACGGCTCGGATCGGGCCGACACATCAGAAGTTTTACAAAGAAGCCACTGAACTTTCTCGAAATCATTCTGCAGTCCAAGAAAGGGCTGGGGCGCACGAGCGGCGGCACGCCCGAGCAAGGTCGCCTGACCAGCGGCGCGGCGCCCGAACAGCGGGCCGCAGCGTCCCCGCAGGAAAGGCCTGCGTGCTGCCGCGTCCTCGCCGGAGAAGCGCACGCCGCTGACCCGCGAGGCTCCACCGGTAATCTGAGTCAACCACCGCCAGGCCGCAACACACCAGCTGGTGAACAACGCCACAGAAAGGAACGGAGGGAGGTAGGGGAGCCGTGCGACAGAGAAAGATGAAGTAAAAAGAAGGAAGGGAGCGGACCCGCGCGCCACCAGGCCGCCGGGCCCTCGCCGGGGAAGCCGCGCGCCGCCGCGGATGCTCGCGCGCTGCAGCGCCCGCGCCATAAAGAGGGAGCGGAGGGAGTCCGAGAAGCTAGATCGAGAAGATAAGGTTGGGAGTTCTGCACTTCGTTCCGGTGAGGAGATAAGAATACAGATTTTTTAGAAAACACCCTGAGAAACAATGAAATTCCATACAAAAAAGTATGTTTTGAAATCCCGTACAAAAAAGTATGTCTCACGTAAGCACTTAAAATTCAGTCCAGAGCTTTTTATTGAACAAACCCTACAGTTTTACATATTCACTGTTGGCTGAGTCTAGAGAGACTTCCCTGCTAGCCCCTCAAGTTCAATAATAATTAAATATAAGTACTAAATCTTTAATCCTTCTATTTTAACTTCAAATTAAGTGATTCTTCTCTAAAAAACTGTCTAAAATCATGGGGCTCTAAAATACTTGTTATACAACTTTAGCAGAACAATACCCGGCCACGCGTGCCACGCTAGCCGCTAGCGTGCTCACCTAGCCCAACCCCTCCCGCCACACGCTGACCACTCTTGCAATGTTCCCTTCTCCACCTCCTCTAATAATAACCAATTCTTCTTGCCCTGCAGTTCACGCACTCACATTAAAAATCTAATCATAGTATCATTACGTGCATAAAAATTTGGTTCAATAGTTACTATCACAACCATAGTACTCTCATTTTACAAGTTCCAAATATAAAGTGTTCCACAAATATGACAACATATAAGAATTTTAGATAAAAAAAATATGAATGACTACAGCAGAAGCACATGAACCACACAATGCGAAGCAGATGCGGCGACCATAGGTTCCGTATCAAATTCGTAGAAATCTACTGTAACAAAGAACATTTAACTTCCGCATCGATCTTCACAAAAAAATCAAAATTATTTGCTATTGAATTAGTACTAAACAAAGTTTACTTGGTTTTCTATTCAGCACAACATATTAAGTGCCACAAAATTAAAATCATTTTCTCTCACAGAAAGCAACACGAAAGGACCAAAAATCCAAGAAAAATACATGCCCCAGACTCCACCACTGGCCAAGAGTCAAAACATGAAACATATCTACACAAGCAACAAAACTACAATGTATTTCGACTTAGAAAAGATCAGTTTTCTAGTTGACCGACGATGAGTGAAGACTAACTTTGATATTTTTCTATATCTATATCTATATATCTCTATTATATATTATACTCCTAAAAGGAATGAAAAGGAGAATTTTTACAGCTTCCCACCCCGCGCCGCGCGTCTGCCGCTCGCACATCTGCCAGGCCCCACGCGTCGTGTGCCTCCGCTGCTTACGATTCAACCCGTCCGATACTCTCAACGCGTTATGCGTCATCCGTCCGCTCCACCCACGCCGTACCCCTCGCATCCCAATCCCGTCCCCTCCAGGCCTCCATCCACCACCGTACCTTCTCCGCCGCCGCCCGCCTCTGCAGGCCGCGCGCCTCCCGCTGTCCCGCATACGTCGCCGCCCCTCGCAACGTCTGCTCGACCCCCGTGTCGCCGCGTCGGCCCCCACATCCCACCGCCCGTTCGTGGACTCCGTCGTCACCCGATTCCATCCGCCGGCACCCGATCCCATCCGCCAGCGCCCGTAGACGACGGAGCCGGTGCCCGTTGACACCGCTGCTGCCACCATCGCCCGATCCCATTCGCCCGCAGCTGTGTACGACTCTACCGCCTCCACCTCCGATCACAGCCCGCCACCGTCCATGGACTCCGCTGTCACCCAATCCCAATCTCGACGAGTGAAGATGCCGCCACCGTGGAAGCCGTGCTCCGTTGGCTCCGTAGTCCACAAAAAGGTAGGGCCTCCTTCATACATAAATCCTAACCTCCAAAATCCCACGTCCTCCCTGTTTTTCATCTCTCTTCCCACTCAATCTCAGGTGTATCAAGCAGCCGTCGACAATGAGGGATGCGGCTACAAGTGAGGAGGGAACAAAATCCCACCCAAATCTGACACCCCCGTCTAGGGTGCTGTGTAATTCTTTCATAACCTATTATTGTGTGCAGTATATCTCTCAAGAAGGCCAAATATATAGGTCATTACCCGTCTATTTAATCTATTTGATAGTTGATGTTTCTTATACTCATTTGGTTCAGAAACTAAATATTCCTACTTCCTTTCTGATGCTGCATATTTGGTTCTGATTCCATGGATTTGATTTATCACTAGGATTTGATTTATCCTTCCATATTAGTACAATATCAATTTATTGCTTGTGGTTTAAATTCTCATAAGATCTAAAAAATGTTACCATGTTAATTGAGTACTGAATATTTTTTTATAAGAAAATATGCTTTTGTTTGAATTTCATTGATAGCTTTGAATCTCATTGAATGAAGCCAGCACGTCATCAAAGACTGCTTTATTGCCTTGCTACTATGCTAGGAACCAATACTCTTCAAAATTGTTGCTCTGAACTCGCATGTTATGTACTACTGACACAGTACAGTGTACCATTTTGGTTCCATCATAACGGCGTGTCCTGACTTAATTAATAGATAATAGATTAATTATGACATGAGTCTCACTGTTGCTGCAAGGTAATTTGTATCCCCCCCCCCCCCTTTTCCCACCATTTCTTTTATTTTTAGGGTTTAGATAATTTTGACATCTGCACTTGAGGCCCCAGTATGTTCCTTAAATTACACTTATAAAGAGCAAAAATGGAAAACTTATGTTCAGGGATTTAAAACCTTTTTTGCTAATTTTGCTTCACATAACCAGTTTGTCTATAATGGCTCTTTTAGGATGAGGCTGCTTCTATCATGCTAGCAATGGAAAACCTCACGTCCAGTACATGTACCGCCCCGATTCCTTCTCTGGTTAGTGGATTATTCATAAGTGCCTATGCTTGTCATTAGATTGGCTTTTGTAAATACACCATCCTTTATGTTTGATTTGTCTATATATTTTGGCCCCTCTGCAGGGGTCTGATCCATATCAGTTGTGTTAATCGACCTCCCGCGGTGCTGAATGTGCTCACTAATGCTATTATTTCATTATTCAGTTGCCAAATTCTTGATTAGAGAGTTTTGTTCTCAACCAAGGTAAGATGACTTTTCTTTTTTACTGCCATATGGATTGTTAGATCTAGGAGAAGATCTAAGATCATTTATTATACTCTCTTAGCCTGTTCAGTTTTCCCGCTAAAAGGTGCAATCTCTTTGTGCTTTTCTAGATGGATGAATGGATAACATCTAAGATCATTTCCACCAGAGGACACTCATCAAGGCTTTTGAAGATTAGCGGAAGAATACAAGCATTATCCAGGAGTCTGAAAGTGATTTTGCTAAGGTAAAATTGTTCCTCCTTTTTTTAATCTCCTGTGCACTCGGGGTGTCTCTATATTGGAAGTAAGTGTTACATATGCCAAAGCATCATCACATTATTTGGTTCCAGTAGCAGTTCCTTTTGACAATTACTATGGTAAGCATAATAAATCTACCAAGCAGAGTAACTAGGATTATATGCTATCTGAAAAGCTACTTCTTAGAAAAACACTAATTTTAGTATACACAACTGTATTCAGGAAGCTACTGAGCTTTTGAAGAATGGTATTGATCTGATAACAGAGACTGATGCAACACTTACAAATTTGTTGTCGTATCCCCTTCCTTCTTTTTAAGAAGGTCAATAAAAAATATACGATATTAAATTTACTGGCTGTTCCTATTTTATTCCCTTGCCTGTGGTTGGTGATGTGGTCATCTTGATAAATTCCTATGAGAGTTTTTTTTGTTGTGCTTGATCAGCTTATGATCTACTCTTATTTGCATTTTCCAGTGATGAAGCGAAACCTGTGGTGCAAGACAAGAATTCTGAGGTTGCATCAGGTCTTATTTCTGCTTATGATAGAGGTGAACTCAAGCCCTAGCTGAGGGCCGTGATGGTTGGCAAAAGTGGGTGAAAGGTTTTGGCAAATCTGCTGTGACTCTGTAACTTCTTTTTATTTTTCTTCTGTTGTGCTTTTGACTTTGTGCCAATTAGATATAGGCAGTGCACTTGTTTAGTGTAGATATAGGCAGTGCACTTCTAGAACATCTGTTTAACATAGTTTCCGGGCCCAGTGCTAAAGAAAATCATGGTACAAAGGAAATAGAACATCCATGGAATGGCACATAGTGTAACCCGGATAAGCAAAAGGCAGGTGGTAATGGAATCATGTGTTGGACTGTCAACATGGCCTCCCTGGTTTGGCAGGTGTGCTCTATGCTGATCATAATGTGGTCCCTGACAGTAAACTCAATTTAAATGGCTATGTAGTGTCAGCTCAGTTCCATTGTTCTGAGCTCCATTGTTTCTTTAAGCCATGTGTACTCCTTGGACCACCACGGTGCATTCCTGGCCCATGGGCAAGGTGGTGTTAACTCTTCACCTTGCTCCTGCATGCTCCCTCTCTATCTATTGCATCCAATCTCTTAGGTCAAGCTTTGAACAAAAAGAGCTTATCTTCTGAAGTGACGGATAGATAGCAATTTTCAAACTAGATTTTGAGGTACAACGTTGAATTCATTTCATGCGAGTTGGGTAACAGTTTCTCAAAGCGCCAAGATTATTACTGCCATCTCCATTTCCATTTTACTTTGAATGTCTCACATCTTAAATTATCAGTCACTGGCCAGTAGTACTTTTCTCTCAGAACAAAGCAGTTGATAATAATTTTCTTTGAGAACAAACCAGCATCGGCCATCAGTCAAAACGAACAGCCAGAATACTTCTGATGGAGAATGCATTTTTAAGATCATCTTACATTGGGTGCATTGATCTATTCATGTATTGGCTTTTTTTTAGAACGTTCATGAATTGTCTTCAGAACGTATATTAACTACATTATCTATCTGAAATAGATGAATTTTTATTTGCCTGTGACTTTAGTAGTTCATGGACTTTGGGCATCGGAACGTATACTAACTGCATTATCTATCTGAAATAGATGAATTTTTTATTTTGTCCGTTACTACGGACACGTTCCTAGTCTATCTATATATATTGTATCTCTACTTCTAAAAAGAATGAAGTGGAGAAAAAATGCGGTCAAACTTTTTCACCCGGTGAACGTACGTTCACCGCTCGCTCCCTCGTGCCCCCCATCCCGCACGCCTTCCGCTCCTCCCCTCTCTCTCTCCGCAATCAATTCCAACCGTCTCCCTCGCGCGCCCATCTCAATCCTGGTCCGCCGCCGGTACCGTTCCCCTCTCCTCAGCCGCGCCACTGCCACTTCCCCACCCTGTCGCCGCCCATCCATCCCTCTCCTCATCCCGCCGGCGGCGTGTTGCCCCCGCCGTCCACTGTCTCGACGCCGGCTCCCTCCTTCAACAGCAACGCCGTCTCGCTCCCTACCCGCGACGCCGGTGGCCTCCCCCGATCCCGACGCCAACTCGCCACCGCGACGCCGGTGGCCTCCCCTGCCTACGACGCCGGCCCGTGCGTTCTGCCCTCCCACCTGCGCGTTCACCGCCTCGGACGACCGCGGCACCCGCGCACCTCAGCCCGATCCCCACACCCTGGATAGGCGCGGAAGGTAGTGATATGGGGGGGGGGACGCATCGATCTTCGGAGGCCACCTGTTGACATCACCCCATCGCGTTTGACTTCTGTTCGGTTTGATGTGATCCAATTTTTCTAGGTTTTGATCTGATCCACCTCGCCGTGCGCCCGGTGAGGATGTAAAGAACTACACCAATCACCATGGTAACCACATTCTTTTATTTATTTTATCATTTTGATCTGGATATATAGGTCATTCATCAGTGGAATGGCCGCGGTGGTGTGGCGAAGTGGATGGGACCTTGGTACACGTCTCTTGTCATATGAATTGACATGCCCTATGAACTGACCACCACTGCTTCCATGTTTTTTCTCCATACAAGATCATGCTTGAAATAAAATCCATTTTGATAAGCCTGACACTATTTGCCATTAGATGCCAAGGCTAATGGTAGGCCCCTACTGGTACTTTAATTTTTTGTTTCTCAAGGCTGATTAGAACTATAATAAAAGGAAGAGAAGTCAACAGCTATTACTCTTGATGCAGCCTCCTCTTGTCATGTATTGTGGCCTAGACACTGTTCTCTCTCACATGTGAAGTTCATGCAAGTATAAATGTAATGTGGTGAATGTCTAACACCAGTAAGTCCCTACCAGTAACACACGTGAGAATTCAACATTCTCTGATTTTCTTAGTAGACCTGCATTGGTATTCTCTTCTGAAAGTTCTTTGATATGACATGGTGTTTTGTTTCTTTGCAGGTTTCTATTGGAAAAATCAATTAGTGTTTGCACTCCATGCAATTCATTAGCAGTATTTCAGCTTTAATATTCAGGTCATCAAGCCCTCAAACATAGTTATAGGGAACCAATTTTATATCTTGCAATGTAAAAGTTGTATGTTTCAGATTGAACTTATCCACATGATTTTCATATTCCTCTTCCTATTCTCATGTAAAATAATCAATTTTATATCTGGTTCGGAATACTATATGCGTAGGCTTTTCCAAAGATTTCAATGTTCAATGTACCAGGAAATTCTGTAAGAGCTTTTCTTATATATTTGACTTTTTTATATTATTATGTGTCTGATACTGCAGATACCTGAAGGAGATGAAGATACATGAGTGGGAGAGTTGCCCGAAATCAAAATTAGAACCCAAATTGAGGCAGGCTGAGGTTAGTTTCAAATTTCTGATTTTTATATTATCTAAAACATTGAATGAGCGCAATTGGTTTGTATGCTTTGTTTGTTGAGCAACTTCCAGATAGTACTATGCCATTGGCCCTGAAGCTTATGCCATACACATTTATTGTTCTAAAAAAATAGTGAACAGTTGGTAGCAAAATGGTCTCATCTATTATCTGCATCTTATAGATGGTCAGTCATGTACTCTTCTGATTGTTTTGCATATTGCTAAGTGACAACAGTTCCATGCAACTTTGATGTCATCAGCATCCCAAATATGGTCACCAGTCCTCTACTTCCGTGATGTTTTTAAATATTGCTGAGATTATACTACTTTGACAGCCCTTTTAAAGTCATGATATTTAGGTTGTGGGTCTCTGGTCAATCTTTAGCACCTTATGTGGGATGCGGGCAAGGACGATGGTGAGAGAGTGTTGAAAAGTAAGATGTCAATAAATGAATCAATCATTCTGCATATTGATTGAAACCTTCTAGAACATTTGTTAATGTTTGTCTCTATAGAAAGGTAGTCTAATACTGATCTGAATTATGTGCTCCATGTGTCTCTTCTATTTAGTTGCTACTTCAATTTCCTTTATACAACTAGGAGACTAGGATCTTGGCAGATTGTGCTCCTACAATTGGCTAGATTAATTGTGCCGGCTTGTTGAGCATTTTGATTCTAAATCTGCACATAATACTAAATACATATTTCCTCCTCTTTTATATTTTTATTTTTTATTCACAAGCAAATTCAGAGCTATTACCTTTTTGGTTTCCTATATCTTAGTACTGTGCCCAACAAAGAACTCATCTCATTGCTAATTTTTGGGAGTACATAAGTTATATAGTCTCTATCTCTATCTCACCCCTAAAAATCTCACTCCTAAAAAGAATGAAGTGGAGAACAAATGCGGTCATACTTTTTGCGAGGTGAATGCGCATTCACCGCTCGTGCCGCGTCGGCACGTCCTCCGTAACCCCCGCTCTCTTCTTTCGACGCAAAAAAACTCCCCCCCACACGCAGCCGCGCCCACCAAACGCTCCTGCCGTCGCCGTCCGGGTTCGCCGCCGTCGCCGTTCGGGATTGTCGTCCGGGCCGCCGTCCGGGGTCGCCGCCATCCGGTCGCCGCCGCCGTCCGGGGTCGCCGCTGCCGTCCGGGATCGTCTTCCGGGCCGCCGTCCGGGGTCGCCTCCATCCGGTCGCCGCCGCCGTCCGGGGCTGCCGCCGTGGATGTCGTGGTGAGCCTCCTCCCCTCTTGCTCATCTGGTTTCTCGGTTCTTATCCGGCTGTCCGCGCGGCAGATCGAAGTGTGCTCTGTTTTTCATCTTGTTTGTGTTTGTTTCTCCTTCGGTTTATGGTCTTCGTTTGTTTGCCGCCGGCCGGAGCTGGTGTTCATCCGCTCGGTGTTTCCAATATATTTTCTTTCGGTTTGAGGAGTCTGCACATGGTTTCACCCTAGATCTACAGCAAGGAGTTCAGTAAACCACAGCCACATCTCTCCATATTTTCATGATGAAGTTCAATCTATATGGATCAACCTTGCCTTATTCGCTAAGAAAACAATGAAGAAAACAGTTTTAATAGAACAATAAGCATTAGTTAGTTGTAGGCTACTCAGAGACCATTTTTTATGCATGAAGTTGCATATGACTAAGCTTGTGAGCTGACAAGTGACAGAATAACCTGAAGAGAAGAGGAAATATATGTTTCATGCTCGCTAGATTGATGAGCAAAATATCAAATAAACTTTGAGACAGGCAATACCATCACAGTTTTAAGTTGCATCACATGGTTTAGATTACTTATTTAAGCCATTAACCTTGCTAAAAACCAAATTGTTATAAATTCTTCATCATTCGAATGCCAGGAAAGAAGCATTAGTATCCTCAATGACAAATTTAGTGCTACATACATCCTAAAATACCTTAGGGTCTGTTCTTTTGGTCACATTTGAACAGTGAATAGCACTATTCACCTGTCACATCCATCACATCTTCCCTCACAAGAAACACTATTCCAGCACTATTCATTTGCAACTTCACTATTCCTTTTCACCCAAAAGAACGGGCCCTTAGCAATTTCGCATGCTCTTCAGAAGCTTTGGATTCAAAAACATGTTCCTTTGTTTCAGCAAAAAGTCCATGGGCCTGCTCAATTAGCCTCACTTGCTGGAGATGAGATCCCTTGCTTGCCATGGGATTCTTTTCCAATTCCCTCGATTCCTTCAACAAAAGAAAGGCGGCATCCTGCAATTGTTCTCAATAGCTTAGGCAAATTGAAATGCAAAAGTAAATTTAATCTTCGGTTCAAGTAAATTTAATCTTCAGTTCAGCAAAGAAAGAAACTAAATTACAGATGCAAGATCAGAAGCAAGGCACGTTTTCAGTTCTCACGACCATGTTGCACGTCGAGTAGATTGACGCGGCAGCAGCTTGCACTGCCCATTCGCTCTCAGAAATATCCGGGTTCTTCAGCTTCCTGAGGAGACATATTAGGATTTTTTTCAGTTAGACACTTGCCCAAACAGTGATTTAAATGAGTTGGCTCTAAACATGAATAAAAACAGGAGGTAAATAAGTTTTGATTGAATGTCATGATAAACTGACCATAATTCAGCCATAGGGCCCGGGCAGTGGAGCATCGCTGGTCATGTGTTTGAGGCCTTTGTCACAGTTCAGTTGCATTTCTTGCACTTGCTTCAACCGATTCTCCTGAAAAAGTGTTAGGCAGTCAGGTAATCAGGAGTACTCCCTCCGGTTTGGTAAATAAAGTCGTTTAGGATAGCAACACGGTCTCCTTAGTACAACTTTGACTTCTTATTTTTATAAAAACATTTATTAAAAACTAATATATGTATACTTTTATGAAAGTATTTTGCAAGACAAATCAGTTCATGTAGTTTTCACATTTTCAAACTCAACGACTTAAAAGTTATTCATGATTTATATTCTCAATGTTTGACTCAAACCTTATCCAAAACGACTTTATTTACCAAACCGGAGGGAGTATATGCATATTCTACACACATATATGCAAAAGGTGTGCATCTAATAATAGCAATATGAATATAGCTTACATATCAAGATTAGTTGATATGACTCCAGTGTGTTTAACAAGAAGAAAATAAAGCTACAAAGGATGGCAAATCATGATTTGATATTGTCATTTCCTACATAGCAAACTACTCCAATCGGTAAACTCACCAAGTGTTTGCCCTCCTCCTGAAGTGCTCTGTCGATCTGAACAAAGAGAGATTTCCATCATGCTGCATGTGCTTCTGAAACTGCTTTGTCAGTACCTCCAGACTCAGAAGTATTCGCAATAGATGATTCGTTCTCTTGATTAGATGAAAACTCGGTTGAAATTAGGTAGTTCCTTGTGAAGAACATTTCTGACTCTCTTCCTGTTGCGCTTCAAAGCTTCAACAAAGACAAAAGAAAGATTAAGTAACAATGCATGGGTAGAACTTTGGCATTTACATTTGACTTCAGAATTATACCAGCAAGGCGCCCCCTTATGTCCTGATGAAGTAGCTCCAACCACTGAGAAGCAACACTGGCCGCTGATCATTGGAAGAGCAAGAAAACTATAAGGCATTGATATTTCCGTAAGTAGTACACACTACAAATCCACAGACAAGATTATTCTTAAATAAGCAAGGAAAGCATACCTTTTACTGACAATAAAGTCATGTAATCATGATTGGATGCAAGATCATCAGCTGATGTGCTGCAGGTCCTATCTGACGACACAACAGCTGCTGATGCGAGTTGCAGTTTAAGACTATCTCCATCTTGTGGAAGGAACTGTGATGTGGTAGGCAGTGCTTGGTGAAACATTGCATTATTATCTTTCATCATGAAATGGCACTTCATGAAACCACCCCCAT
Organism: Cenchrus fungigraminus; assembly: GCA_036936925.1. Taxonomy (NCBI): domain Eukaryota; kingdom Viridiplantae; phylum Streptophyta; class Magnoliopsida; order Poales; family Poaceae; genus Cenchrus; species Cenchrus fungigraminus. The sequence continues at coordinate 43,906,742 of CM072772.1, forward strand.
AGTTATGATCCTGCATTCTCTCACTAACTTCTTTCCCTCGTTCACTTGTTCAACACTGCAGGTGGCTGAAGTTGTAAAGCACAGGGAAAGTGAAGTTGAGGATCTAAAGTTGAAGGTATGACATCTGGAATTAGCTGACTGGACCATTAATACACTGGGAGTCTATGAGTGATACTACAAATAACACTGCAAATACTTGTTTTGTGTTCTCACTTTGAAACAAATTGTGTGGTTAAGTTTTACTCCACTGATTGCTGAAAACTGCAACTTGTGCATAGTGGTGTGGGTTTGTAAAGGAGCTTTCGAAGAGTGCATTGATCCATTGCTTACTTCGTATTAATTATCGGTTATCTGTACTATCAACCTATGGTGTATATACTTCGTTTCAACCAAAAATCCCTGTTTTGAGGTGTTAGTAACTGTCAATTGTGATACTTCTTTTTCTATTTGGTAGGACCGTATGAGATAGTTACTTATATTCACACAGGATGGTGAGATCGCTAAATGAATGGCTTGCCAAATGTGTAGAGTGATCACAATGGTGATAAGAAAAAACTGTTTGAAGTATTAATATGCAGGAACAACTGCTATAATTTGTTCTTATACTATTTCGTTGTATGCCAAATCTTTTCTTTATTAATCGACTATTTACAATTCTCAGGTTGCTACAACAGGATATTAGCCGTTGAGGTGTGTTGTGCTTCAGAGGAGTGTGGCTGCACTTAAATTACTTTCGCCAGTCAATTTAAGGTGACGATTATGTACTTATGCAACAGTGGTACTGATAACTTAAGGTGACGATTATCTGATTATCTTTTCTTCCACATTGAGATTTTTTGTATGATTTGAGTATTGCGCTATAAATAAGTGGATGCCCGTAGCAACGCACGGGCACGAACCTAGTACTCGTAAAAAGTATGAAGCGGAGAATTTTTATGGTCGAACTTTCCACTCCGGTGCCGCTCGCGAGCGTCCCGCCTCCCGCGCGGCTCGCCCCTCCCGCATCTCAATTTTGACCCTAGGTCAGCCGCTCCAACCGGCCAATCAACTCCCCTCCCCTCCGATCTTTTACGCGCCCGCCGCCGCCGCCGCCCCGTCCATCTCGCCGCCCCCCGTCCTCTCGCCGCCTCTCTCCCAAACCCCATCATCGCTGCCCTCCGACCCCTCCTCCCCGCTCAACGCCCTCATGCCAGTCCACTCCCACCGCCACCTCACCCGACCATGGTCGCCGTCCGCCTCCGCATCAGGGAGGGCGGGCGCGCCTTCAGATTTGGTGAGCGTGGGGCCCTGCAGCGAGCATGACCGGCGCATCCGGGATCCGGCGACGACGCCCTCCCCATCCCGCACGCCGCTTCCCCCTCGACGCCCTCCGCACACCACCACCCCCACCCCCACCCCCACCCCCATCGCCTCCCCATTCATCCGCGTGTCTGCCTCCGCCTCCCCCAATCACGCACCCCCTCCCTTCCAACCACCCCACCCTCGAATCCGACTCCGCCGCCACCGCCGATCTCCATCTCCGCGGCCGCCTCACTTGATTCAGCAGGGACACGGCTAGAGCAACGGCGGCGTCCCCATCTCGTTGGGCCTCAAGTGCTACCGGCCCCACGCGCCGCCGGCTCCACCCGCCCTTGACTGAATTGCCTTCCCTGCTCCGCCGGACTCCGCCAGCAGCCCACCCACCGCGGCGCCATCTCCGAATCTCCGATATACATGAGGTCCGCTCACCCCTCACCGCACATCTACAGATGCAAGTGGAGATGAACCATGCGCTCACCCCTCTCTACCCTTCTCAATTTCTTTCATGATTTGTCTTGTTTTTTTTTCAAATGTATGTAGATGGTAGTGTTCCTGCATCCAGTTCTCTCCTCGCGCCCCATCTCGCGGAGCAAGACCTTTCTCCCATCAAGCACCTACAGGTATGACTCCCTCTTCTCCCCTCTCCTCTTGGTCTTCGATTTTTCAAAGAATCGTAAGAAGTTCTTGGATTGTTTCAAGTTCTTGGCACCATTGGCTTGGGACGAGGCATCTGTTGATAGTAAGTTAAAACAGTTTTGTTTAAAATATTTGGGACAGTAAGTTACCTATATTCTGAATATTGGTGAATGAAAATACACAAAGGTTGAGGTCTTAATGTTGACCTACAAATATAGGAAGCCAATACCATTCAACATGCATATGGTTTTAAATATAGATCTACCGAAGATGGATATTGTTATTTGGAAATAATTCATTTTGTCTTGTCAGATTACTTTTCGTCAGATAGAAGCTGAGTCGTAAAGCAGAAAAAATACCAAGCCATTTTATGAATGTTTCCAGTGTTCTTACTGTGACCATGATGAATATTCTGATCTCAAATCTTGAGTTCAGATAGTTGCAGTGATGGTTGTCATTATTGCTATTGGAGATCCAATAGTAAATCGGAACTTCAAAATTTTTAAGGAATAATGCCACAATTGTATAGAAGATGTAAATGTATTGGCATGCAACTAAATTTGTGCCTTTCTTCTTTTTTGTGATGCAGGTGATTCAGTGCACCACTGTGGCAAGTTGGTGGCGATAGACAAGTTTTCATCTTCTATTTGTGGTTCTCTTGTGTGATCCTGAAGAATTATTGGTAATTTCTTGCCAACAACGGCCAATGAAATCAGCACTCCTAGACAAAACACATGGAAACATACATAGCATAGAACTGAAACTACTTCCTACTTCTTGTTGTCAATGATTGCTTAAAACAAAGTAATGTGTATATTTAATTGTTGAGTCCTGCTCGTTTTGAGAATGGTCTGTGTCTTTTGCCAAAGAAAGGTTTATACATTCTACTAATGGTCATATCTATCTGAATATTTTCTGCTTGCTGAATCCACCTATTTTGCAAATTTTCTGTCCTGATCAAACTACCTGGGCCTCTATCTCCCTGGAAGCGAAATACCAACCGAAGTTTACTTTTGTGGTGGTTCAGAAGTGCCATCATACCAGGTAATGAGGTAAATTTGATCACATCCACAATGATCAAATTTCAGTTGATGGGAGTTGAAACATACTCCCATGTAAATTTTGACATTGTCTTGTACATTTCGGTTTTACTATGGTAAAACTAATATTCGTTACTGCCACATATTGAAGATCTGCCATCAAACTGAGCTTGACTTCTTTTGCAGCCATGCTGGCATCAAGATACACACCATGGTTTGGTTGCATCTGTTTTGTCAACACACAAGTCATCACATACACCATGTATAGGGCACCAGTTGTCCAGCTCATTATCATATCTTGTGGCATGAAAACAACTTCTCTGCTGATTAGTTACCAACTCCTACCGATAGCCTCTGTTACATGTAAGTGTGTCGTTGTCAGGTAAAATTTCCTTTCAGAATATTAATCTTCTAACTGCATCATATGTGCTCTGTTATCAATTAGTAAGCTCTCTCTTCTTCCATGGATTTTTTTTTGATAAGATTCTTCCGTGGATTGTTCTTGGCAGTTCCACCACTGGCGAGTTTCATGGCTAAAAGCCTAAAACCATCTTTTGCATTTGAAGTTCCATTGGCATGCAGCATCTGTATATCTACCATTATCTCAATGTAAATCCATTTCCTACTATTATCTCAATGTAAAGTTGCACAATGAATGGTTATACATTATTCATTTGGAATCTGATGATTTGATTTTTTTTATTTTGATATGATGTACACTTGATTGAAAAATATTTGTTGCCCGTAGCAACGCACGGGCATGATCATAGTAGGAGTAGAGATATAAATCCCAGCAAGCAAAGGTAAAAAGATTTTATTAGGAAAAAGAAATCTAAGCTGCACTGCACGCAATGAAGGGGGAAGAAAGACGGGGCGGCCGGGCGGCTATAAAATTTGACGGGTTCGTGCAGCGTCTCCTCCCCGTGCGCTCCTCGATCCCAACGGCGAAGCGTTTACTTCTTCTCCGTCCGCGATCTCGAGGAGGGAGCGCGAGGGGGGAGGGGCGCGCCCATGTTTTGAACTCGCCCCGTCGCCCGTGTCGTCCCGGCCGCGACCCAGATCTGAGGTGAGCTCGCTTCCCTCCCCCCTGATCTCCGCACCTCCGTGTGCTCGCCCTTCCTCTTCTACATCGCATTTCCTCGCGCCTCGACCCAGATCCGGGCGTCTCGTTCAGTAGGACTTGGATTCATTTCTTCGTTCGTTGGTAAGGGAACACTAGTTCGCTTAGACGCATGCTCGTTTTGTTCCGCAGGATCGTTTCTTTGTTGCGACTACTGTGCCCTGAAAAACAAGTAATTTGATTCTGGAATGTGCTTCTATGTTTGATCCGTGCGTTTTGCTGCTGATTCATCTGCTGCGTTTGGACCCCTTCCGTTCGAATTAACCACTGTCTCAACCATTATTGATGCGCTGGACTGTTAACGTAGCAGTTTATTTTCAGAAGTTTTTGGGGCTTCAAATGAACCCCATGTCAGTATGTCACATCCTAATTATATATATATCCTTCAGTTTTATCTTTCATCTTATGCTGTATGTTGACATCTCCACGGGGAAAAGTAACATTGATGAAAACAAAGGAGGTTTTCTTAGGAATCCAATTCATTTGGTTTTTTCATAAAATTGGCAGGTCGTGAGGTTCTTGACTGAGCGATATCAAGAGCTGTCACTGCAATGGTCGCCAAGATGACGTCATCCAAATGGATCTCGGCCTCCCTTCTCGTCCTGGTGCTGAGCATGCACCCGACTGTCCATGCCTTCTACCTCCCTGGCACCTTCATGCACACCTACTCCCCTGGTGAGGCGATCTCAGCCAAGGTCAGCTCGCTCACCTCCATTGAGACTGAGCTGCCCTTCAGCTACTACAGCCTCCCGTACTGCTAGCCTCCGGAGGGTGTCAAGAAGAGTGCTGAGAACCTTGGTGAGATCCTCATGGGTGACCAGATCGACTACTCACCATACCGATTCTAGGTCAATGTCAATGAATCTGTGTACCTTTGCACCACGGACCCGCTCACCAAGGAGCAGGCAGAGCTGCTCAAGAAGAGGGCGCGGAATCTGTACCAGGTGAACATGGTCCTGGACAATTTACCGGTCATGCGGTTCACTGAGTAGAATGGGATGACAATCCAGTGGACTGGGTTCCCAGTTGGGTACAACCCGACAGGGAGCAATGAGGATTATATCATCAACCACCTCAAGTTCAGAGTCTTGGTTCACCAGTACCAGGCGCAGGGTGATGTTGTGGTCACAAGTGAGGATGGTGTTGCAATGGTTGAGTCTGATCGCAAGAGTGGGTTTCAGATTGTTGGTTTTGAGGTTGGGCCTTGCAGTGTAAGGCGTGATGCTGAGGCCATGTCCAAGCTGAAGATGTACGAGAAGGTTGACTCCGTGAACTGCCCATTGGAGCTTGAGAAATCTCAAGCGATCCATGAGAATGAGCGGATTACATTTACCTATGAGGTTGAGTATGTCAAGAGCAACATCAAGTGGCCGTCAAGGTGGGATGCTTACCTGAAGATGGATGGTGCCAAGGTGCACTGGTTCTCAATTATGAACTCAATGATGGTTGTGTTCTTCCTGGCTGGCATTGTGTTTGTCATATTCTTGAGGACTGTCCGCAGGGATCTGACAAGGTATGAGGAGATGGACAAAGAAGCACAAGCTCAGATGAATGAGGAGCTCTCAGGATGGAAACTCGTTTTTGGTGATGTCTTCAGAGAGCCCTGCTGTTCAAAGCTGTTGTGTATGGTTGCTGATGGTATCCAAATCACCGGTATGGCTGTTGTTACAATTGTGTTTGCTGCTCTGGGATTCCTCTCACCTGCTTCCAGGGGAATGCTCCTGACTGGAATGATTATTCTCTACCTCTTCCTTGGCATCATTGCTGGATATGTTGGTGTCCGTGTTTGGAGGACTATCAAAGGAACCTCAGAAGGGTGGAAATCTGTTGCCTGGTTGACTGCATGTTTCTTCCCTGGCATTGTTTTCATCATCCTCACTATGCTGAATTCCATTCTGTGGGGCAAGAAGAGCACTGGCGCTATACCCATCTCATTGTTCTTCACTCTCCTGGCCCTATGGTTCTGCATCTCTATGCCACTCACACTTATCGGAGGCTTTGCTAGGTACACGTGCTGCAAGCATTGACTACCCTGTCCGCACCAACCAGATTCCACGGGAGATCCCTGAGCGGAAGTTCCCTTCATGGCTGCTTGTCCTCGGTGCGGGAACATTGCCTTTCGGTACCCTCTTCATTGTGCTCTTCTTCATCCTTTCCAGCTGTTCGCACCCAAAATTGGCACAAAGCTGATCAGGCTGACGCCACCGGTCAGACCGGTGTCCCTGGACGGTCTAACCGGTCGGGGGTCCTGTAGCCGATCTGGCAACGGCCACACCGGTTTGACCGGTGGGCCTGACCGGTCTGACCGGTGGACCCCGAGTCCGAGTAGAATTGAGGAATCCTAACGAATTTCGACTTGTAAAGGGTTTCCTTGCGGGGCAAGACCTCCCCACCCTATAAATATAAAGAGTCACTGCCGGTTGAGGATCTATCACCCAATCGATCATTACTTTTTACAACTTTTATCTCTCAAACCCTAGCTTTTCCAACCTTGTGCTTTCCTTGTTTGTCTCCACGACGATCAGGGACATTCTGAGTGGTCTTGCCGACCTCAGAACAACTCTAGGCGCGCTACCTCCGACGGGGTCCCTCCCGAGGCGGCGATCTTAAGCTTTCACCGCGCCTCTGTAGCCACCGGCCAGACCGGTGCCCCTGACCGGTCATACCGGTCTGGGCAGGAGCTCGGCGAGTTCAGCGTTTCGACGTTCCACGTGATCTAGCGCTCGTGTGTGTTGACCACAAAAGCGTCAACATACTTTTGGCGACTACGCTGGGGAAGAAAGATCAGGTTGCTAAAACCATTCAATCTGACCTCAGCCAAATGGGTGCTCGGTGCGATCTCGACATGAATAACATTGTCACCGCGTCGCTGGAAGATCTCTCTCCAGAGGAGCAGCAGAAGTTCAAGGCGCTACAAGAGTACATGCAAGTGCAATTTCTGGCTGACGTCAAGAAGGATCGATCCGGCAAGGTGGCAAGATTGAAAGAGTTCGAGCTGCCGGCGATCAGGCTAAACGACAACAACGTTGAGGTAATTCCCACTGTAAGTAAGAAACCCCTGCCTGAACCTTCTCCTATGAAATCTACGGTGGAAAGTGATGAATTACTTGCTTCGTATATTGCTTGTTTAGAACGTTTGGAGGATCTTGAAAAAGATAGGAGTTTAGGCTATGCTAATAATGAAACTAATAGTAGTACTCCTAAAGCTAATCCTCACGGGTCCTATCCTAGCTTAGCACCTTTGCCTGTAAATAATAATAATTATGCATATGGTTTGACAGCAAATCCAACATCTGGTCAATACCCTCAGTTTCAACCGCACAGGCCAAATATGGCCGCACCGGTTGAACCGGTGCAGGGTACCGGTCAGACCGGTGCCATGGAGATGGTGCCCGACCAGCCTTTGCCACTTTCTGTCATGCCAAATCAGATGGTTCCTGCTTTTTCTAATACAATTAGTAATGTTGGACCTCATTATAGTACGACAATGAACACATCGGCCCCTAAAACTATTATTCCGGACGATGTGTTTGAAAGTTATAGGCTAGCTCAAGCTAAGATAGCTCCCTATTTAAATAAGATGAATTTGGAGAATCCTCAGCCACAACAGCCAAATAATCCTAATTGAGCTGAATTTAATAAATTTAAGGAAGATTTGGCTAATGTGGTTAAAACCAAACTTGGTGTTGATATTGGTAATACTAATTTGTATCAAAAGCCATATGATCCTGAGTTTGACAGATTTCCTCTCCCACGTGGTTGGCGTATGCCTGATTTGATTACATTTAGTGGTGACGATATTAGTCAATACACTGCACAACTAGGTGAAGCTGGTGTCTATAATGCTTTAAAAGTGCGCTTGTTTTCTTTATCTTTAACTGGCACCGCTTTTGCTTGGTTTTCTTCGCTTGCTCCTGGTTCTATTATATCTTGGGATATGTTAGAATGTAAGTTTCATGATCACTTCTATAGTGGGAGCATACAATTAAAATTGACAGATGTAACATCGGTTAGGCAAGGAAGAGATGAGACTGTCTCTGCCTATATTAAAAGGTTTAAAGAAACTAAAAATCGTTGCTTTAATTTGTCAATCACTGATATGGACCTTGCAGACATTTGTCTGAAAGGTTTAAGGTCATCCATTAGAGATAAGATAGAGGGCACTGATTTTCTTTTGGTTGCACAAGTTCAAGTAAGAGCTTTAGTTGTTGAAAACCGAATGAATAAAGAAAAGGATAACTTTAAGTCACGTCGTTCTAATGTTCATATTATTGATTATGATTCTGATAGTTCGAACGATAGTGATAAAGAAATTTATGCTGCTGAATTTGTTTGGCCCTCTAAAGAAAAAGCTTATTCTTGCTCATCTCTTAAGCCGGCTAGTAAAGGTCGACAAGAAGAAATTAAATTTACTTTTGATGTTTCCAAATGTGATCGTATATTTGATGAATTGCTTAAATCTGGAAATATCAAGTTAACTCATACTACTCTTCCACTTGATGAATTGAAAAGGCGTGCATATTGCAAGTTTCATAATTCATTTTCTCATGCTATTAATGATTGCAATGTGTTTTGTCGACAGGTTCAATCGGCCATAAACGAAGGTCGTTTGACTTTTCATGAGATGCAAGTGGACAAGACTCCTTTTCCAATCAACACCATGGATTTACAGCAGCCTAAGGTACTGGTTCAGCCACATCAAGCTGAAGCAACTAAAGGCAAGAACGTGGTGATCGGGTAGGCTAAGCTCGATTTGAGAGGAAAGGAGCTGGTTCGTAAAGTTGAGTATGAGAAGACTCCTGATGGCAAAGAAACCTTCAAGGTTATAGTGAGTACCTCTGGACATGGGGGGCAAGGGTCGTCCACACCCGCCGATCAGCGACCGTCTGAGCCGTCTCTGGCCAGACCGGTCAGACCGGTGGAGGTGACCGGTCCGACCGGTGCGCCCCCAGGCCGTCCGAGGATGATCAAGCCAAGCCGTCCGGAGATTGGAAACTGGAAGCTTAATGTAGCAAAGAACCAGGGGAGTGGTCCTAAGCCAAAGGTCACTTTCGACATGCTATTTGACAAGTATTCCAAGCAAAAGGCCGTTACAAGTGATCGACCATTAAAAAAAAGGATGAGGTCACCTACACACCAAGGAGGGTCGTCTTCACCTCCAAGGGCTGCTACAAGACTCAAGGGTGAATCGTCGCAGCAAGGGCAACGCTTTACTCCACCATGGGCGTCATCAAATTCACATGCACCATGCCCGATTTATGATGACAATGGAGTGATGTGGGTGCCTTATCAACAAGCCTTTCATCTTGGATGGGGAGGACAGAGATCAGCTTTTGACAGAATCTCCAGGACTATCCAAGACTGATTAGCTCCTCACCGTTCTGGTTAGGGTCACCAGACCCGACCGGTCACTGCCACCGGTCAGACCGGTGTGGCAACGCATGCTGTGCCGCCTCCAGTGAAGCAAGTCTACAGGCCGAAGCAAAAGGAGGAGGTGCAAAAGATGGATATTGATCCAGAAAGGACTACAAATCAAGATATTATTCAGATTGGGTCAATGGATGTTCACATTGGAGAGGATGGCAAAAGACCGATTGTTTCAAACAATAAGGTTGTGACATCAACTCCAAGGGTATTTGCTGCTGCTAATGACCATGAGGCCAGTGGAAGTGGTTCCAACTCCAAGTACTTCTTGCCAAGGTGGTGTCCTCCCGGTTTGACTCACACACAAAGGAGAAAGCTTCAACGCCTGAGGTTTCAAGAGAAGAGGGAGAAGGAGCTAGAGAAGCAAAGGGACGAAGCGTTCAACCAGTATAGGCCCATGGTACCTCAGGGAAAGGAGTGGAGAGTCAAGACCAGCTCCCAGCCAGCACCGGTCAGACCGGTGGAGGAGTCGGTCAGACCGGTCACACTGGTCAGACCGGTGACAGGCGTCGGTCAGGCCGATGACCCGGAGATGCCGCCCGGTTTCTCTTCTTCAGCTCCTATGGTTTGTGATGACAAGTCCGCATCGGATCCTGCACCAGAAGACGATGAGGAGCTTGTTGATTACAGTTCTTCACCCGAGCGCATGAGTTTGGACATTAACGTGATCCATATGTCTGTGGATGGATATTTGCTCTCGAAGGAGGACGTCGCGCATCTTGACTTTGGGCCAAAGGAAGCTATTTTCCAGAAGCCTAAAGTTACTGAAAATCATCTGAAGGTTTTGTACATGAAGGGACACATCAATGGGAAGCCTATCTCTCGCATGCTGGTGGACGGAGGAGCGATCGTCAACTTGATGCCGTATTCTTTGTTCAAGAAGCTGGGAGGTTCGGATGATGAGATGATCAAGACCAACATGACCGTCAGCGGTGTGGGAGGAGGCGAGCCGATGGAAGCTAAAGGCGTCGTCTCTATGGAGCTCACCGTTGGGAGCAAGACGTTGGCTACGGCATTCTTCGTCGCTGAGACACAAGGTAATTTCAGCCTAATCCTTTGTCGTGATTGGATTCATGCAAATCAATGTGTGCCTTCTACTTTGCATCAATTTTTAATCCAACGGGTAGGCGACGAGGTAGAGGTTGTTCATGGTGATACATCGGCTTGTGTTGCAGTGACTGATAGTTCTACCATGGATAATCATGAGAATCTTAAGTGCTTAACTGGTTTAGATTTATCTGATTTAAGGCTTATTGATTCTACCAAAGATGGCTTTGCTAATGTTGTCTTGAAGCCGATCGTTGATCAGGCTAGAACCTCTCTGTCGATTTGATGGATGCAAATCTGGAGTGGTTGCAACAAAGGCGAGAGCACTATCGGGCGCATAAGAGCGATATGTGTCCGGCCATCGAAGACTTTGATGATTTGAGCAAGTTAGGACAAGGGTTTACGTCGGCTGATCCTTTAGAGGAGGTAGATATTGGTGATGGCACTGTACCTAGGCCGACATTTGTAAACAAGAATCTTGATCCTTTGTTTAAATCTGATTTAATAAAGTTGTTAAAGGAGTATGTTGATTGCTTTGCATGGAATTACAATGAAATGCCTGGTTTAAGTCGTGATTTAGTTGAGCATCGTTTACCTATTAAACCTGGTTTTAGGCCTTACAAACAACCTCGTAGAAACTTTAATCCTGATATTTATGACCGAGTGAAAGAGGAAGTCAATCGGTTATTGATGCAAAGTTTATTAGGCCTTGTCGTTATGCTGATTGGATCTCTAATATTGTGCCTGTTGAGAAAAAAGGAACAAAAAAGCTTCGTGTTTGCATTGATTTTAGAGATCTTAATAGAGCTACTCCTAAAGATGAATATCCTATGCCTATAGCCGATTTTCTGGTTAATGCTGCATCCAGACATAGAATTCTTAGCTTTCTTGATGGTAATGCTGGTTACAATCAAATCTTTATGGCCGAAGAGGATATATCCAAAACGGCTTTCATTTGTCCAGGTTTTGTTGGCTTATTTGAGTGGGTTGTTATGACTTTTAGATTGAAAAATGTGGGTGCTACTTATCAAAGGGCTATGAATTTAATCTTTCATGACTTGCTTGGCACCATAGTAGAGGTTTATATCGACGACATTGTTGTCAAATCGGCTGGAGATGATTCTCATTTATCTGATTTAAGACTTGCATTTGAAAAAATGCGTCGGTACAAATTAAAGATGAACCCACTCAAATGTGCTTTTGGTGTATCGGTTGGGAAGTTTTTGGGTTTCATTGTGCATGAAAAAGGCATAGAGATAGATCCTAAAAAGATTGAGGCAATCCGGAATGTTAAAGCACCTACTTGTAAAAAGGATTTGCAAAAATTCTTGGGCAAGGTAAATTATTTGAGAAGATTCATTTGTAACTTGTCTGGGAAGGTGAATGCTTTTACTCCTTTGCTTCGGTTGAAAAATGATGTTGACTTCACTTGGGGGGCAAAGCAACAAGAGGCATTTGATGAGATTAAGAGCTATTTGACTTCGCCACCCGTTCTTCAAGCGCCCAAAAGTGGTATTCCTTTCAAGTTGTATATAGCGGCTGAAAAGGATGTCATTGGAGGTGTTTTGACTCAAGAGACCGAAGGCAAAAAGTACATTGTTTCATATGAGAGTAGAAGATTGCTGGACGCCGAAACAAGGTATACTTTTATTGAAAAGTTGTGTTTATCACTATATCATACTTGTACCAAGTTAAGGCATTATTTATTACCAAGTACTTGCATAGTAGCATGTCAAACCGACATAATTAAATACATGTTGCATAAACCAATTTTAAGTGGTAGAGTCGGCAAATGGGCTTATGCATTAGTTGAGTATGATTTACATTGTGAGCCATTAAGTTCTATGAAAGGTCAAATTGTTGTCGACTTTATTGTTGGACATAGAGTAGATAAGCAACTTGATTTAAATGTCGGTTATGCTACTTTTACTCCATGGAAGTTACATTTTGATGGATATGTTTGCAAAGATGGTTGTGGTGTTGGAGTTGTCATTATTTCTCCAAGTGGGGCTGTTTTTGAAGCTCTTAACCGTTTGGATCATGATTGTACTAACAACCAAACCGAATATGAGGCTCTTCTATTTGGATTGGAGATTTTACATGACTTGGTCGTAAAACATGTGGAAGCATATGGAGATTCTTTATTGGTGGTGCAGCAAGTTTCCAAGGTATGTCAATGTCTAAATGGCTTTTTAAATGCTTATCTTGATAAATGTTTAGACATCATATCTTGTATGGATGAATTTGTTATCTACCATGTGCCACGAGAGGAAAATTCTAGAGCTAACGCTCTGTCTCAGCAAGCATCTGGTTATAATGTTCGAAAAAGAAATTTTCAAGAACACAAACCGTTGCTTACAGCCGAGTGCTGTGCTTTGGAAGCACCGGTCAGGCCGACGCAGCCGGCCGATCTAACCGGTGACACCAGTCTGACCGTTGTCACCGACCGGTCTGACCGGTCCCCTGGTTCTGGGTCGGCTAACGTCACCGGTCTGACTGATGCCCACGACCGGTCTGACCGGTCCCCTGGTAAAAAATCCTCCTCGGTTTTTTGTGACAAAAATGAGGTGGAAGATTGGAGAAAGCCTCTGGTTCATTATTTGCAAAATCCTAGCAGTTCAGTTGATAGAAAAGTCCAACGATGGGCTCTTAAGTTTGTTCTTGATAATGGTGAATTATATCGTCGGACTGCGGATGATTTGCTTCTTAAATGCTTGGGTCCTGATCAAGCTAGGTTGGCTATGGCAGAGGTTCATGAAGGTATTTGTGGTACTCATCAATCGGCTCCCAAGATGAAGTAGCTCCTCAGGCGAGCTTGTTTTTATTGGCCTACCATGATAGCTGATTGTTTTCGGTACTACAAAGGTTGTGAAGAGTGTCAGAAGCATGAAGATGTTCAGTTGGTGCCTGCTGCGTTGATGCATCCGATTATCAAGCCTTGGCCTTTTAGAGGATGGGGTTTGGATTTTATTGGCAAGATTCATCCTCCTTCATCGAAGGGGCTTTGTTTTGTGATTGTGGCTACTGATTACTTCACCAAATGGACTGAGGCTATTCCTTTGAAGAATATGACACATAGAGAGGTGATTGAGTTCATTACTGGGCATATTATACATAGGTTTGGCATTCCGCAGACTTTGACTACGGATCAAGGGACTTCGTTCATATCTAAAGAGGTGCGTGAGTTTGTTGATTCCTATGGTATTAAATTGCTCAATTCATCTCCATATTATGCTCAAGCCAATGGTCAAGTCGAGTCTAGCAATAAAACTTTGGTGAAGCTCATCAAGAATAAGATAGAAGACAATCCTAGAAGATGGCATGAGGTATTATCTGAAGCTTTATGGGCTCATCGTATTTCTAGACATGGTGCTACTAAAGTTACTACTTTTGAGCTTGTGTATGGTCAAGAGGCCGTTTTTCCCATTGAGGTGAATCTAGGAGCATATAGACTTGTAAAGCAGAATAATCTTGATATTGAGACATATTATGCTTTGATGATGGACAACATTGATGAAATGACCGACAAGCGTATGGAGGCTTTGGAGGAGATTGAAAAGGACAAAAGGCGAGTTGCTAGAGCATACAACAAGAAGGTAAAAGCCAAATCTTTTCAGGTAGGTGATTTGGTTTGGAAAACTATTTTGCCTATAGGATCTAAGAGCAACAAGTTCGGTAAGTGGTCTCCAAGTTGGGAGGGGCCATACAAGATTGTGAGAGTTTGCTCTGGAAATTCTTATATGGTGGAAACTTTGCAAGGACAACAGCTGCCCAGGGCTATCAATGGGAGATATTTGAAGAAGTTCCATCCAAGTGTTTGGCAAGATGCTTGAGAAGACATGACCGATTTGATAAATCGCCCTTAGAATAAAAAATGGCCGATGAAAGATATCATATCGACCTTAGATTTATTTTTTAGCATGCAAGGTTTACTAAAAAACAGGGGGGCATATGTTGACACTCAAAATTGGCAAAAGTCGACTCAGGTCAGGCGGGTCGGTCAGACCGGGTACCAGGGGCGGTCTAACCGGGTCGCGCTGTAGCTGGTTCGGCAAAAGTGGCCAGGGCGGTCAGACCGCGTGGCCGGGGCGGTTAGACCGCCTCTCCCTGAGTCCGAACCAAATTGAGGAATCCTTGTAGATTTCGAGTTGTAAAAGGTTTCCTTGCGGGGCAAGACCTCCCCACCCTATTTATGAAGGGATATGGCCAATTAAGGGCCTATCACCCAATCGATCAATTATCTTTTTACACTTTTATTTCCAAACCCTAGCTTTTCCAATCCCTTTGCTTTCTTTGCTCGTCTCTACGGAGTTCAAGGACGTTCTGAGTGGCCTGCCGATCTCAGAGCAACCCTAGGCTCGTTGTCCCTGACGGGGTCCCTCCCGGGGCAGCAGATTTAGGTTTTCGGCGATCCTCTGACAGAGGCGGTTAGACCGCCCCCATAGGCGGTTAGACCGCCCCCTGCTGGTGGTTTCGACGAGGAGCGTTTCGACGACCGCGCGACCTAGCGCACCAGTGTGTTCGACCGGTGTCCCTGGACGGTCTGACCGGTCGGGGGTCCTGTAGCCGATCTGGCAACGGCCACACCGGTCTGGACCCCGAGTCCGAGTAGAATTGAGGAATCCTAGCGAATTTCGACTTGTAAAGGGTTTCCTTACGGGGCAAGACCTCCCCACCCTATAAATATAAAGGGCCACGACCGGTTGAGGATCTATCACCCAATCGATCATTACTTTTTACAACTTTTATCTCTCAAACCCTAGCTTTTCCAACCTTGTGCTTTCCTTATTTGTCTCGACGACGATCAGAGACGTTCTAAGTGGCCTTGCCGACCTCAGAACAACCCTAGGCGCGCCACCTCCGACGGGGTCCCTCCCGAGGCGGCAATCTTAGACTTTCACCGCGCCTCTGTAGCCACCGGTCAGACCGGTGCCCCTGACCGGTCAGACCGGTCCGGGCAGGAGCTCGGCGAGTTCAGCGTGATCTAGCGCTCGTGTGTGTTGACCAGAAAAGCGTCAACACCAGCATTTGGCTGGGAAGATTCTATTATGTCTTTGGCTTCCTGTTCATTGTCCTCTTCCTGCTGGTCATAGTATGTGGTGAGGTTTCTCTTGTCCTAACATACATGCACCTTTGCGTGGAGGACTGGAAATGGTGGGGGAAGGCCTTCTTTGCTTCTGGTTCTGTCGCATTCTACGTTTTCCTCTACTCAATCAACTACTTGGTGTTCGACCTCAGGAGCCTGAGTGGACCCATCTCTGCAACACTCTACCTTGGCTACTCCCTCATCATGGCTCTTGCAATCATGATCTCCACCGGTGCCATTGGCTTCCTACTTTCATTCTACTTTGTCCACTACCTCTTCTCATCTGTTCAGATTGACTAGAGGTGCCTTCTCCCTCTTGCTACAATAGATTCATCTGATCATGGTGACAGTTACCCCATAGAAACATTACACAATAATATCAAACAGAAAAAAAAGGATACATGGCAACACCCATGGATTTTGGTCTTGATTAATTCAATCATTTAGGATAGCACAGTTACTCGAGTCAAAGCTTATTTCTTAGACATGATTGTAAGGTTTCGGCTATGTTTTATCAACTTTTGTAATACTATTAAGTTTTGCTTGCTGGGGGCATTTGTGAGCAGACTCTGGTGTTGGAACACTCTAGATCTATTCAATACGAAACAAGCTTATTCGTTTAAGCATTTGTGACCAGCCTTTGGTGTTGGAACACTCAAATTCTATTCAGGGTGCGTTTGGTAGGGCTTCTCCAGCAGCTCCGGGAGCTGTTTTGGACGGAGCCCTACCAAACGACCTCCAGAAACGGCTCCGCGGGAGAAGCGCCTTGGGAACCCCGACGCTGGAGCAGGGAGGTCGGGGCGGAGCTGAAAAAACTAGCTCCCCCGCAGCTCCCGCGACTCCTCCCCTCCTTTTGCCAGGCGTGCCCCCGGCGGTTGCAGGGGCGCGGGAAGGAGTCCGGCGGTTGGGCGCGGGAAGGAGGTGACCGGCGGCGTACCTGACACGGGCGGCGCCGCGGAGGAGGCCGCCGGCGATGGAGACGGACGCAGGGGCCGGCGATGGAGCCAGGGGAAGGAGGCGGAGGCCGCCGTCGTCGTCGCCAGGCCAGTACCGCCGCGAGCCACGCGTGCGTCCGCCTCGCCATTGTCACCTGGCGGCGGAGCCCCTCGACGGAGCCACGCGCGACTCGGTCGCACGTTGGCGCCGGCGAGAGGGCCCGCGACTGGGCGCGGAGGCGGAGGCCGCCTCCATGGCCTGCCGGGGATCTCCGCACTCGATCCGGGGCGGCGAGGGTCGATCCGGGGCGCGGGGCTCGATCCGGGGCGGAGGAGCTCGATCCGGGGCGGTGGACCTCGATCCGGGGCGGTGGAGGCGGATGGCAGCGCGGTGGAGGCGTGGTGGAGAAGGGGGGAGCGGAGGCGGAGGAGGCGAGGTGGACGGCGCGAATGAGAACGCGAAGCGGAGGAAGAAATAAGGATAAGAGAGAGGAGAGAAAAAAATAAAGAATAAGAAGGGAGTGGGAAAAAGGAAAAAAATAATACAGAAGAAAAAAGAAAATAAAAAAGAAAAAAGAAAAGGGAAGGGCATTATGGACTTTTCTACATCTTATCCATCTTACACAGCCAGGAGAAGCTGTTTTGCCAAACGTTTTTTCGAAACGGATTCAACTCCACCACAGAATCCACTCCACCAGCACAGTCACAGCTGAAGCTGCCACAGCCGAAGCCACAGCCCTACCAAACGCACCCTCAATATGAATCAAGCTTATTTTATTTACTTTCTGTTATGATTCTGAAGGCTACTCTATGCTATAACTCTGAAACGTGGTCGCCACAGGAGTTGTTATGCCTGTCGCTTTCTGTGAAATATGATCGATCCAGCTAGGCTGACGCCTGACAGTATACGCTACATGGATTTTATGAGTACTCATTCATTTGTACGACCGTACTTGCTACCGTGGATGATGAACTTGACGTTTTGGCTTGGACTCAATCAAGTTAGGCCAAAGCCCGGCTAGTACGGATTACAGAGGCTAGTTGCTGACGAATAGCGCCCAGACGCCTCAAGATGTATGAAGGCTTTGTGAAATTCAGACCTGAGCATCTCCAATAGTTTGCGAAATTAGGTTGACATCTTTGAATTTCGGCAAAGATATTGAAAACATTTCTCCAACAGTTTAGCAAAGGACTTGATAATTTTTGACAACCTGAGAAAAAACAGTCTCTAGCGTGTAAATATACGCACGCATACTCGACTTGGCATCGGCATTAAGAGGGGAGACAGATGGGAGGGTGGAAAAAGAAAAATAAAGGATACAAAAAGGCTCATGATGTAAGTTTTTAAGAGGTGTAAGGGCATAAACATAATTTTGTTTCTCACGATTCCTTATGTAAGTTGGAGCATCTCCAACAGTTTGCCAAGAGTTGTCATCTTTGATTTTTGGTAAAAGGTTAAAAATACTCCTCCAACAGTTTGACAAACGACTTGGCAATTTTTGGCAACTCGGGAAAAACCAGCCTCCAACGCGTAAATATACGTGGGCGGCTCGTGGTTGGCATCGTTGTTTCTAGACAGGTGGGAGGGTGAAAAAAGAAATAAATAACAGAGAATGGTTTGTGATGCAAGTTTTCAAGAGGTGGAAGAGCATAAACATAATTTTGTTTCTCTCTCAGGATTCCTGATGTAAGTTAGATTTGGGTTTGGCAAATGAATTATGCCAAACAGTTGGAGATGAGCTCTTTTTTTACTTAGCATATATTTTTAGAAGTTGGCAAAACACAAGATTTGTCAAGTAAAATTTGGCAAATTGTTGGATATGCTCTTAGATCTGGGTTTGATAAGTGAATTATGCCAAACTGATGGAGATGCGTTCTTTTTTAACAAAACACAAGATTTGTCAAGTAAAATTTAGCAAACTCTTGGAGATGCTTCAAGTCCGTGTTCTCTGTTTCCAGCCTATGTTCCCTATTTATAAAAGAATTTTGGAACTCTTTGTGCAGAGGAGAAAATGACATGGGCATCAGCATTCCTTCCTTTTGGTGCTGTATGTGGATGGTCGCCCAACAGGATTCGAACTTATTAATCACCCAGTCACCACTTTAATCAAATCATGCATGATTCATGAACATGGTTGATTGGTTTGTTCTCATATCTTATTTCAATCATCCATTTTCTGTAGCATTAATCACTACCACTATAAAATGCACCAGTTTGTTCTTTTCTAAAGTCACACAAGCAAATCTCCTCAACAGTCATTACCAAACTAAGTACACCCACCTAATTGTACCTAGCAAACATCCACTTTTTCTCACTCACTCACATCCAACGGCCCAAATTGCTGCAAACATCCACTTTCCCTCACTCACCCACATCCAACGGCTCAGCTCCTCCGGATCGAACCTCAACCCTAATCCCGATATATCATCCTTGGACCCACCATAGCATCCGCCCCGCACTGCACGCGCTTGACTTTTGGAGTCCCGCGACGATTCCCATTCCTCGACGCGCCGCCCCAGACTTGCCTCGACGCACCGCCGCCGCCGTTGCCCGCCGCGCTATCACACGTGCAGCTGCCGGCCCAATAATCCGGAACGACCACGCGGCGCCGGCGCTCCTCCTCGGGATGCCACGCTCCTCCTCGGGAGCGGCGGGCGCCGGTGAGGAAAGGCGCCCGCCACGGGTACCTTCCCGCGCTCCGCCTCGGCCGCGCCCGCCGCCGCTGAACTCGACGTGCTCCTCCTCGGGCGCGTCCACCGCCGGTGAACTCGACGCGCCCGGCGCAGGTGCCTCGCCACGCTCCGCCTCGGCCGCACCCGCCGCCGGTGAACTTGCCGCGCTAATCCTCGGGCCCGGACGCCGCCCGTGACCTCGTCGCGAGGTACGTAGGTGCCTCGCCGTGATTCGCCGCCGCGCTCTTGCTCGGGCGCACCAGCCGTCGGTGTACTCGCCGCGACCCTCGGTCGCGGCCGCCGACCGAGGCCACTCTCCTCGGCCAGACCTTCTTGCTGCAGCCAGCTGCTCGCCGCGGCAACTACGATCACACGGCTTGCAAGGTCAGTGCCTGATTTTACCTCCATACCTCCACAATAATACACCAGTAGCAATGTATTCACTTCCAGTAGCAATGTAGTTGGTTTAGCAAATGGAGGAGAGGAGGCAAACCCGTTATGCCATTTAAACTACTATTTAGAAGCTGACATGGTAAAACTCAGTTCTGCCATTTTTAGCTGAGATATATTGGTGGTGAATACTTAAAAATATCAATGTGTTGTATGCAGGTTTTCCTTCCAATTAATATAAAAGAAGAATGCCACCGGTACTTGGCAGTTGTTTGTGCTAAACTGTTTGAGGTGCATGACGTGAAAAGCCGACTCACGGAACCGCGTCCCGACACGGGCGGATCGCCCCGTGCGCCAGCGTCTGCCGCCGCCGCCGCCAGCCCTGGCCCTCGTTCCTCCTCGTCTCCGGCCTTCTAGCCGGTGGCAAGGGGAGCGGGGGTCCATCTTTTTAATAGATCGAGTCCTAATCGAGTCCATTTTAGTTTAGGGTTTGCTCGCCGTCGATGCTTGGCGGTGGAGTTAGGTTTTGCTGGAGGAGCGTGGCTTCTCTGCGGCTTGATTTTCCTGGTGGCGACGGCGTTACAGAGGAATAATTTCTCCCAGCTTCTTCCGTTCTCCGATGGCGATCTACTCCGACGTCAACGGAAAGGCTGGGAGACTTGTCCAGGAGTCGAGGGTCGGTACATCGTCGTCTTTTTCAGGTGATGATGTTGTTGATCCTGTTAATCTCAAGGAAGATGATTTTTGGAAGAAATTTGAGCATTGCTCGGGTTGCCGACGATGGAAACGAAGGATGCGTCGTGGGTACTGGAGTTGGCCGATGCGCCTGGGAGGCAGCGTACTCGGCTGATTCGCCTAGCAGTAAGCCCTCCTCTGCGGCCTCCACTTAGTGGAGTTTGGCTCTGGTGCCCGGCGACGATTGGGAAGCGGCTTCGACGGCGGTGACGAACGGATCGCTGAAGGCTTCGAGGAAGATGAACAGAAGTTTTGAACTTCTTTGTAATTTTCCTTTTCTTTCGGGTCTTATTTGTAAACGGACCGGTGTAATGCGTTAAGATCAATACATGTTCCTTCTAAAAAACTGTTTGAGGTGCATGTATTCGACTCAATGGGACTACTAATGTTCGACGGTGATGACCTAAAGAAAATAGTGAGTAATTATGCCTGATTTGACATGTTTTTATTATATATTATGGGTTTTAATTCTGAAATGATGCATAATTATCGTGACAGTTAAAAGGACTAGAAAGACAGATGAAATTTGTATTGGAACATAATGAAGACATTAAACGAGGCAACTGGAAGAATTTCGATGTTTCAACATGGCCTATTATTGAGAAGATCGAATGCAAGAAGATGGGTAAATACCTTGTGACTTGTGTTTTACAAAACTAATTATGTTTTATTATTTTACATGCTTAGCAACTTCGTGAGATTTTTTAATTATTAATATTTGCACAGTACATCTTGTGGTTTGTGGATGGTAAACTTCATGCAATATTGGACTGGATCTTCCCTCTCTGATGATATAACTCAGATGAAATATATATGACAGATCTTTATAGATATATAAGGTAGATCTTTATAGATAATTTTAGACTGAACTTATTATTATTGTAACTTATATTATTTGCAGGATGATATAAACAATTTCAGGTTTAAGCTACCTGCTATCTTGTGGGATTCAAGATTAAACATAAAAAATAGGTTTCAAGAACATGATGATGAAGACAGTTCAAGTGATGTTGAAATTATCGATACTACACCTACCGCACCTAAACCAACTGCTACAATAGTCATGGTCAGCAAGGAATTGATGCATCGGTTGAGCACATACATATGGTCGATCGACGATCCAAAGTGTTTAGAGTAAGTACAATATACTAATACTTGTTGGTTGTTTTTTTAACAATCAGATCAACTCATTCCTGTTCCGATTCCTTGTTTTTAGCAAAGAATGGGTCCGAAGCAACAACCCATACCCAATCTCTATAACTCTCAGAACTGTTAGTGTATATGTGTATGGCCCTTATGGCCTGTGTATATTAGGCCCATCAAGGCCCATGTACAGCTACTATATTGCCCACCCTTGTAGGGTTGGAGGAATAGATTGGAAAATATTCCCTAGCATGGTATCAGCTAGGGTTCCTCTTCCTCTCCTCTTCACCTGAGCCGCCGCCACCGTCGGCAACCATGGACGGCCGGCCGCCGCTGCCGCCTCTCTCCTCCTTCCCCCCTCTCCCCTCCTCCTATGTCGCTACCGTGCGCGGCCCTGCCGCCGCCGGCGCTGCCCCAGGCGCGCCGCGAGCGCACCTCCGACGCCACCGCTGCCAATTCCGCCGCCCCTCGTCGCGGATCCAGCAGCCGCGTGGCGCGCCTTCGAGCTTGCCGCCTCCTTTGGCCTGCGGCCCGACGCATCGCTGCCTCTCTCCGATCTGCGACCGGATGCGCCGCCGCCGGTCTCCTCCAGCCTGGACGCGCTGCCGCCCATCTCCTCCGGCCTGGACGCACAAGAGGTACCCCTGCTCCCCTCCTCCGACGCGCCCCCACCCTCCTCCTCCGCCACACCGCCTCTGGCCCCGAATTCCACCGCGGCTGACGCCCTACCCGCGATGGATCCGGTCGTGGGCGCGCTGCCCGCCCTACGCGCGGCCACGACCGCTGGCATAGGGGACCCGACCACCTTGGCCGCCCTGCACACAGCTGTCGACGCCCTGCGCGCGGGAAGGCTGGGGCTTGGCACGAGCGACATCAGTGCCGCCGCCGCCACTGCCGCACGAGTGGGTGCAGGCGTAGGAGACCTTCCGCTGGCCTTCCTCCCCTTCTCTGCTCCATTCATGCCCCCAGGACGCGCCGTTCACCGCTGCCACCTACCTCCAGAGCACCCAACCCGTCGTCGCAGGCCCCAGCACCGCCGATGACACCCTCGCTGTGGCCCTTGCTACAGCCAAGATCGAGACTGCCGCGGCCCGGGAGCGGGTTCGCACGACAGGCCTCGCTTGGGAGTGTGAGCGCACAGGATCTGATGCTCTCGCTCGCCGGGTCGCCGAGGCGGAGCGCTTCCTCGCCTCCCACGGGCAGCCCGTCGCCCCCATCGTCGAGCACATCGCCTCGTCCTCCCACCAGTCGACGACTCCTCCTCCTGCCCCGCGGAGTGCTGGGCCCCAGCTTGACCAGGCCGACCCGATGGTCGCCTACCTCCACCTTCAGGTCGTCGGGGTCCCGCACATCAAGAACCTGGTCTCTGTCGTGCTCGACTCCACCTCTACCTCCTACGCACATTGGCGGGACCAGGTCCTCCTCGCGCTCCGCCGCTACACCCTCAACGACCACGTCCTCTTCGACACGCCGCGCGAGGAGCGGGACCTAGCTTGGCTGCATCACGACAACATCGCCATGTATTGGATCTTTGGGACCATCTCCCTAGATCTGCAGGACATTGTCAGGACTCACGGCGGCACCGCGCACCTGGCAGGCGCTCGTGGGCTAGTTCCTCGGCAACGCCGAGGCTCGAGATCTCCAGCTCGATGCGGAGTTCTGTTCCTTCAAGCAGGGCGACCTTTCCGTGGGCAAGTTCTACTGGAAGATGAAGAGCAAGGTCGATGCCCTCCGCGACCTCAGGTACCCGGTGGCTGGCCGGGTCTTGGTGCTCAATGTCCTGCGGGGTCTCAACAGCAACTATGACCACCTGCGGACATGGATCACTCGACAGAGGCCTTTCCCCACCTTCCTCTAGGTCCGAGATGACCTCGCCCTGGAGGAGCTCACCAGGGGCCTCCACGTGCCCGACTCGACCTCGTCCACCACCTCCACCTCCTCCAAGGTGCTCGTGGCTACACCTCCATCGTCTTCTGCCTCGCCTTCCGGCTCTCTCTTTGGTGCTCCTCCCCCCGAACCAAGAGGGGGTGGGGGCCGGGGTGGGTGTCGCGGCCGCCGTGCTGGGCGGGGTGGTGGTGCTGGTGGGGGCTGTCGGAACACCACTGCTCCAACTCTGGCTCCTACCCCTGCCGCTACCCCTGGAGGTACGCCCTGACCATCCTTCCACAACCCATGGTCAGGGCGTATCTCGATGTGGCCCTTTCAGGGTCAGGGTGGCGGACCTCATCCTCAGCTCCAGCTGGCCGCCATGTTCACCGGCGGAGCTCCCTCGCTCGCGCCCGTGTGGTCTCTGCCCGCTCAGCCCAGCCAGCCTCCGACCTGCCAGCTAGGTGCCCTTACTGTGAAGGATTTGGCTTCTCGGCGTCCGCTCCTCTGGTGTGATAGCTCAGGGCCCCTTTACACTCTTCGCCTACCATCTTCCGCTGCTCCATCTTCTCCATCGACTTCCTCGTCAGGTGCCCTTATCGTGACTCCGTCTTCCACCACTTGGCACCGCCGCTTTGGTCATCCCAGTCGAGATGTTTTGGCTCAGATTAATCGTAGTGTAGATGTCTCGTGTACTAGGACTCCTACTGAGCACCTCTGTCATGCGTGCCAGCTAGGTCGTCATGTTAGACTACCTTTTTCTTCTTCTTCTTCGCATGCGACGCATGCCTTTGATCTTATTCACTGTGATTTGTGGACCTCTCCTATACTCAGCATTTCTGGCTATAAATACTATCTTGTGGTGGTTGATGATTTCTCTCATTACTCTTGGACTTTTCCTTTGCGCACCAAGTCTGAGACTTTTCCCACCCTCCTCCACTTCTTCGCCTGGGTGTCCACTCAGTTCGGCCTCACCGTTAAGGCCGTCCAGTGTGACAACAGGCGCAAGTTCGATAACTACACCTCCCGGTCCTTCATCCTCTCCCGCGGTGTTCAGCTACGCTTGTCTTGTCCGTACACTTCTCCCCTGAATGGCAAGGCTGAGCGGATGATTCGCACCACAAATGATATCATGCGCACCCTTCGGATCTAGGCCTCTCTGCCTCCGCACTTCTGGGCGGAGAGTCTCCACACCGCCACCTACTTGCTTAACCGTCTTCCTTCTGCCGCCTCCCCAGCTCCCACCCCTCACCATGCTCTCTTCGGTACCCCTCCTCGCTACGATCACCTTCGTGTCTTTGGTTGTGCCTGTTACCCTAACATCACCGCCACTGCTCCTCACAAGTTAGTGCCCCGCTTGACACGTTGTGTGTTTCTCGGTTACTCCCCTGACCACAAGGGGTACCGGTGCTTCGACCTCACCTCTCACCGAGTCCTCATCTCCCGACATGTTGTGTTCAACAAGTCGGATTTCCCCTACTCCACCTCCTCTACTCCGTCTCCTGATCCTGCGCTGACGTCTCTGTTCTCTGATCCGGTGGTTCAGCCACCTATTTCTGTTTTTCCGTTTTCCGCAGGTTTCCTAGGTGCACCACCGTCTCCGGTGCCATCTCTCGTGCCACACGTAGCCCTGGCACCCTCTACTGTACCACGTGTGGCCCCGGCACCCTCTGTTGCGCCACGTGTGGCCCCGGTGCCCCTGGTGCCGCCCGCCCGCTACACCGAGCCAATGCAGGTGTACCGACGTCGTCTAGTGCCGGCACCGACACAGGCCCCTCTGGCTTCAGCCCCGGAGGTGCCCGCGCACTATGCGCCTCCTGTGCGCTTCGTCTACGAGTGCCGCTCGACAGCTCTGCCTCCACCACCACCTTCACCAGAGCCGTCACTGCCTCCACCACAGCCGTCGCCACCTCCACCTCCACCACCGCCTCCACCGCGCCGCACTCGTGTGGAGCCGGTAGTGTACCACCCACCGATCATCCATCGGGATCCTCGTCACACTCATCCCATGGTGACTCGGCAGGAGGCTGGGGTTCTTCGGCCTGCGACTCTCTCCACCATTGAGGGCGAGCCGCGGATCTCTCCGATACCTTCTTCTGTCTGCGAAGCCCTGGCTGATCCTAACTGGCGTCGTGCAATGGAAGAGGAGTACAGAGCTCTTCTTGCCAACCAGACGTGGGACCTGGTGCTGCGCCCGTCTGGTCGCAATGTGGTGACTGGCAAGTGGATCTGGACATATAAGCGTCGGGCTGATGGTACTCTGGAGCGTTATAAGGTTCGTTAGGTTCTTCGGGGTTTCACTCAGCGACCCGGTGTGGACTATGATGAGACGTTCAGTCCCGTGGTGAAGCCTGCTGCAGTGTGTACAGTCCTCTCACCTGCTCTCTCTCACTCATGGCCTGTGCACCAGCTTGATGTGAAGAATGCTTTCCTCCATGGCACTTTGTCAGAGACAGTTTACTGCAGTCAGCCAGCAGGATTTGTGGATTCTAGTCATCCGGATCTGGTCTGTCGGCTCAACAAGTCTCTCTATGGTCTGAAGCAGGCTCCTTGGGCTTGATACTCTCGGTTTGCCACATTCTTGCTGACATTGGGGTTCATTGAGGCCAAGTCTGACACTTCTCTGTTCATCTATCACCATGAGGATGGGATTGCCTACCTACTGCTATATGTTGATGACATTGTCCTGACAGCCTCCAGTCCGCAGTTGCTTCAGCGCATTATCTCCTCTCTGCAGCAGGAGTTCCCTATGAAGGATCTTGGCACCCTTCGCCATTTCTTGGGTGTGACAGTTGAGCCTCGCCAGTCTAGTCTTCTTCTTCACCAGTGACAGTATGCTCTTGATATTCTGGAGCGAGCTGGGATGACTGATTGCAAGCCTTGCTCCACTCCTGTTGACACTTAGGCGAAACAGTCTGCTACTCTGGGTGATCCCGTGACTGATCCTACTGCCTACCGGAGTCTTGCTGGCACCGTGTAGTACCTCACTTTCACCAGTCCGGACCTCACCTACGCTGTTCAGCAAATCTTCCTTCATATGCATGATCCACGGGAGTCATATCTTGCTGCACTGAAGCGCCTCCTCCGCTACGTCCGTGGCACGGTTGACCTCGGCCTGGTCCTTCACCACTCCTCCCCTGCCGAGCTGGTTGTCTACACCGACGCTGACTGGGTTAGTTGTCCGGACACTCGCCGCTCCACCTCCGGGTATGTCATCTTCCTCGGTGGCAACCTTGTCTCCTGGTCGTCCAAACGACAGTCGGTTATCTCCCGCTCGAGTGCAGAGGCGGAGTACCGGGCTGTTGCTAACAGCGTGGCCGAGGCGTGGCCGAGGTTCACAGCCCGCTCGCCAATAGCACGCTCATCTATTGCAACAACGTCAGCGCCGTGTACCTCTCCACCAACCCGGTTCAGCATCAGCGGACGAAGCATGTGGAGATTGACTTGCACTTCGTCTGAGACCGAGTTGCTATCGGCGATGTTCGGGTTCTCCATGTCCCGACCACCTCCCAGTTTGCCGACATCTTCACCAAGGGTCTGCCCTCCTCGACTTTCTCGGAGTTTTGCTCCAGCCTCAACGTAGCTAGTGGTTGCGGGAGGCCCTGTGTGTGTTTCTTTGTTGTCCAGTCTTGAACTCTGTTGCGACGGTAGTTCAGACTGCGGGGGGGAGGGGTGTTAGTGTATATGTGTATGGCCCTTATGGCCTGTGTATATTAGGCCCATGTATAGCTACTATATTGCCCACCCTTCTTGGGTTGGAGGAATAGACTGGAAAATATTCCCTAACAAGAACAATTAGAGATAATTTAGACCCAAACAAACCGATGGATCGTGATTGCTTTAACATGGCTGTTCGGACGGTTGCGTGCAACATTGCCAGGTTGCTTGTAGAAGAAAATACCAGTTCATGGACCTCTAATTCTATGTAAGTTGGTACTAGTTGTTTCGTTGTTGTTTATATAATTTTATATCTAATCAAATAGTTATTACTTTTGTAAATATCAACAAGATATATCTCAGATTGGACGAGATCCACGGTGTTGTGACAAGATAGACTACAAAGAATTGGCACAATTGCTTCAATGTTGGCCTTACATGTGCTACGATGTTGAAGATTGCAGCACTGTAAGATATATATTCCGTAAACTCCTTTCAAATTTGTTTGCTCATTTTGGACTGATAGTGGTTTTTTTTCAGGTTCTATTGCCTTATCATCGAGATAGGCTATACATTTTATTCATAATAGATATGAGTAAAAGAATTGTGTACATTATGGATCCACTTGCTCCAAATCTAAAGTACACAAGAGAAGATATTTCTTACTGTTTATATACATTGGCTTCATTGTTTAGGCCTCACCATTCCTTGCACAAATATGCTTGAAGTATCCCTGTTGGTTTAGTATTGGGTTAGCATGAACATTTTTTTTGGTGGTGTTGGGGGCCATAGTAGCTATGAGCCTCTGACCAGAGCTATATTATTTACATTTTTTTCTTCTGAAATCCTGAACAATGGACATTTACTTTCTGTTTGCAGGTTCATGCATTGCAGTACATGCTTGAAGCCGGTAACCTATTCCTCTCTTGTGATGACCATGTGAGCCTTCTAATACTGGTTAAGGTGTTGGCAAGACAATTTTTTTCTGATCCATTTTCCAAGTGTGCCTGCTTTCTTTGGTGTCTGTAACTTTCTTGGGGATTTGACCAACACTTAGGTAAGCAACCTCTACTTTTATCTATCTCCTATGTTTATGTGGCAATGGTATAATTTAATATTTCTAAATTCAGATTATGTCCACGGATTTTCAGATCTTTGAAATTTAATCTGGGAGATTCAGCAAGTGTAGCACTTTAGCAGTTGCTTGGCCTATGTTCTCAATTGTCTATACAAGGTTCCTTGGCCTATGCCGCGGATAGTTGATCTTGGGACACTGCAATCAGTCATTCAGACAGTTGATGTCTATTCAGACCTGGAAGTGAGGAGTGTCCTCATCGACGATCATTGTAGCTACATATGCCTGTGCACTAGGTTGTTACCAGCATCATTCTATCGCACTAGGTATATGATAGCAAAATTTAAGGTTGGGGTAAGCATCATTCTATCGCACTAAAAATTTCGTGCTTATGAAATTTTACCTTTTTGAACAATGTGGATGACCCTCCTGTCATTTACCCTGAATCACTTTGTTTCACTCATTGCAGGTAAACAGTAAGTGAAAGATTTGTGTCATAATATGTTTAAACTTGCATATGTATTATACCTGCATTTCTAGATCTCATATGCATCTCTTATTTTGTCATTGCTGACACAAGTACGCTTGCTCTTTATTATCCTGTCATGCTGGAAAGTTCAGGTTAGTTAATCCCCTGTGTGGCTTTGTGTTTTCAGTTGCAGGGGTAATTAGGTCTTGACCTGCGATAGTTGGTATGCATGGTTGGACTTGAATTAGGGGCAAATTCAAGATGTTGATGACAATGACAATGTAGCCTCCATTATGGAATCTCTGGATAGATGCTGAAGTTGAGTTGTTTAATTTATTTTTATTTTGTATGGCAACAAGGATTCTGATGACAATGATAATGTAGCCTGGGGTTGGCAAAAAAGTATGCTGATGAAGTAACTTGGTGATTGGTTGTGTCATTATCGGAATTTTTGTATTGTCAATGAAAAGAATGGATTTTCTGAGTTATTTGTGATGTGAATTTTCTGGCTTTGGTATGTTCCAAAAGTGAAGAATTGTGTGTTAGAGTTTGGTTGTTTTTCTTTTTAATGACTTATAGCTATTTACACTTTAAACTGATAAATGTTTATTAACTTTCCTGTGTGGAATATTAATTCTATTGTATGATTGATTATGAAAACATGTAATTTCTTGGTGGTTTGTTTTGTATGTGGCCGTAGCGTTAGCACGGGCATAATACTAGACTAAAAAACACTAGTCTGTGTAACAAGATGTCTTGCTCAGCACAATGGGCCCAGTAGCCGCCAATAGCTGGCTTCACCTTTCAGGGCTAATTTCCCTTTTTTCCATTTATATTAATTGTTAAAACCAAACAACGAAAGTTATCTCAAACTCACATTTCCAAAACAAGTTACGTGAAATGTATTATAGCAAAACTATAAATAAGATATAATATCCATATACTGCCACGACATATCTTCAACGGGATAAAATACAGTGGAGGACCGATGCTAGCCTCTTCAACACATTAGACGGATTTTCCCCATCTATGCAACCTCTATGCATGTATACTCTCACTAAATCCTTCCGTATAGCGTTGAAAACGGATCTGATACGAACAGATACTACGGATAGATACAAATAGTTTTTCTTTCTCGGACTGAATTCTCAGATCAAATTCAGATACGAACAGTAGATGACGTGTCGAATAGTGATATTCATCGTATTTGGATCTTAGAAATCCAACTTTGAATTTTCGATTATTAATACGTTACAGATAATTACAGGTATTGAATGCTCAGGTTCGGATACGATGTTTACCATTTGAGTGCTTGACCCTTTCGGTCGGACGGATAATATATGTACCACTTTCATCCCAACTTCCGTACAAGAAACTGGCAACTACCAGCAGCCTGTTCAGCCGGTTGGTGGCTAGTGGCGGGTGCTGATTTGTGATTGATTTGTTATGAGAGAAAAGTATTGCTGACTGGTGGCTGATAATCCAAATTGGACAAAAAGAAACAACAACAACAAACTAGAGATTGTAAACTTGAAACAAAGCAAGTGAGACATCATGCGTGACAAGTGACACTCTGACCCACCTTTTTTTACTTTCAACACTGTCGTATGGACATCCCAAGACCCACTACTCAGGCGGGTACTGGAGCCGACTACTACGTGGGCCCCCAGGACTACTCGACTTGTGCTACACGGTGCAAGACAGCGTGGAGCGCAAGGCAACAGAGGGCTAGTACTCAGATAGGAAGCCTAGACATGTCCGAACCCATGTAGAGTACTCCTACCCGGTTACGGCTAGAACTCTCTACTCAAACCGACTTGTAACCTTACCTCCCGGACTGTATAAGGCGAGGCAGGGACTCCTATCTAGACATCCGCATCATCTTGTAAACAACACCCCATCAATCAAGAACTACGTAGCATACAGGACGTAGGGTATTATGCACCTCGCGGCCTGAACCTGTCTAAATTGTGTGTCACGTGTCTCTCCTTCAAGTTTCTGATCTCGGCGAGGCCACATCATCTACCTTGGGTACTCCCCTTGGTAGGTTGCCGGTCTAAAACACCGACAAACACCTCCAAGAAAAACTCTCATTTTCAGTTCTTGCGTGCAACCGAACCGTGCTCAACTCACATGTTTCCAAGGGCCCTGTTCAACTCACAATCACAACTAAACCTAAGGCCTCAGCCCTGCAACCACTCATGCAGAAACGATCATCTCTCCCACTCTTCTTCGGTGAGCCGAAACGAAAGGAGGGGGTTAGTCACGAAATATTTACCCCAACAATGTTAATTATTCAACAGCTCATCACCTTTTACTTTTGTACATACTACATAGGAGCAGTATATGAAACAAACTCTGAAGCTATAAGATAAAGCTGATTCCATCTGCACCAGCTTTACTAGGTAATATTTGTTTGTGGTGCTGCTATGGACCTACATTTCCCTTGTGAGATGAACTATTTCTTATTGAAAATTGCAATTGTAGCTTTTATTTCCTTAGAGAATGTGGGATACTTGTCTCTTAGTATATCAGTTTTGCATTATAAGGACAAAAGAACATGTCTGTATTTGTGTATTGGGACGACCTTATATGTCATATAATGTGCTGGTTGTTAGAAGTAGAAATATGTTACAAGGCCAAAGAAAAGGAAAGCAGGAATCAAAGAAGCAATCATACTCTACTTACTTTGTGGAGCTGCTATTTGTAGGAAAACAGGGGTAGAGATGATGTGCATGATATGTCTGAATGTTCAACCAATTGGTCCAAATTTCCCCTTTGTGCTATGGACCCTCCATGGCAAAGTACTATTGTAGCATATGCAAGTTCTTTGATGATGGAAGGTAATACTGCACAGATCTTGTAATTAAAATATTTGGTTAGTCGGTTTATCTTTTTTTGACATTTTGCCACTCTTAATTCTGGGTTATTTCTTAGGAGCATCTACCAATGTCCCTTTTTCTTTTCGCAAAAAAAGTTTTTTTCCTAATTTGTGCGGCCTTGAGAATGAATTGGGAACTTACTTCTTTCATTGCATGAAGTGCAGTTGTTGTCTTGGCATAAAGATGATAGAACACAAATGCTGGGAAAAATGCTAGAGATGAACTGTCCAATCTGGTGCGACTTCCTATTTACATCAAATGCACTAGTTAATGGTCTGTCTTGTAGCCATTTTATCCATTCAGCTTTCTTTCAGGTATTACAATTTAGTAGTGACTCATTTACCACTATGCCTGGATCAAGAATTTTTTTTTTGAGCGTAAACCGACAGAGATTACCTGGAGAAAATGTTGTTGTGATAGATTCAACTTCATGCATATACTTGTACCACTACACTTGTCCAATCTGCTGCAAATCGTTGGGAGATATGATAGTAAATTACATCACTTAAGCTGAAAGAGTTTTGGTTTGCTCTGTTACTGAAAGTCCTTTTGAATACTACTCTTGTGCTCGGGAATCCTGTAGGTTTGAGATGTGTTCCATTTTGCAAATAATAAAATAGAATGGCCAAGAAACAGGCTTGGATCTATTATAAGTTGGTTGCGCTTACTCCCCTTGCTTGCACCTATGTAAAAAGCATTGTTCCTTATTTGGATTCGTACGACCTAATAACATACAGCCGCCACGCATATACTGAGATCTTGCTGGAGGGGCACTAATTCGGAAAGAATGTTATTCTTATTCTTGTTCTTTTTGTTAATTGCTTGGCACTTGGAGATGGATTCTCACTGCTATTGGAATTATTAGACGTATAATGTTAGCCGTCGCTCAAAGAAATACTTTAGGTAATCACCCAGTGCCACATGACTTTATTAATAACTGCTTCCATGCTTTTAGGTTTAATATGGGGAAAAATTCAGGTCGAAATGATGGGACTAGGAAAATTTGGGTCAAAATGATAGGTTAAAAATTCGGGTCATAAACTTTTGCCCCCTATTGCAATAGTGGACCAGGAAAAATAAATCGGTGTGTGTGTTATGGAATCCTTCCATCCTTTTAACTGTACATATTTTTTTGTGATATTTTCTATTTTACTTGTGCCCAGATAAATTGATCTTAAGTCTTCCTTGCATTTTGCATTTTTTTTTGTGATTAGAGGAATACAGATGGAAGAGCCCAAAATGAGAAATGGCATTAGCATCTACCTTTTCATATCTTTAGCTGCTAATATGTTCATTGCAATTTGAAAATTTGCCCTTCATTTGTGATCTTAGTGCTAATGTATTACATTGAACAATTTTATTCAGTGTGGTTGGTTAGAAAAGACAAAGGTGATCATGATTGAGATCAGTTTTCCATCAAATGTGGTTGTTATTGTCTACGTGGTGATGTTGATTGGATTATTTAGTATGCACCACCTTGGCACCGATAAAGTCAGCTAGCTTCTTGTGCTAATAGTATTTGTTTGGTTTGTACTCTTTTTAAAAATGATCAATTTTTCATCAAGGTGTTTAAATACTATTTGTTTGTATCAGTACTTAAGTGATAGAAGACTAGCTAGGATTCTTTAGGAGGAATTATGCTCCAATTACATGTGTCTGAATCTCTTGCCTGATTGCATTAACTTTCTTGTCCTTTGTTTAATGGTAATTACATGAATTAACATTTCAGATTGTGCTCCAAGGACAGTGGCACTGTTTGTTGATCTTTCATATTTCCCTGTATAAGTTATTCAGTAGAATTTATTGGCTATCTTTGGTGTTAACTGTGAATTTTCCTGTGAGAACCAAGGAGGCAAGGAGCCCTTTTACATGCAACTATATATGTAGCGGCCTTTTTCACATGGTGGTGTGTCGAATTCATGTTACTATTTGGCTTCACCTAATTGACAGTTTTATTACTACTTTACTGAGTATTATGTTCCTAGAGAGAATGTCAGATCATGGACTGTTGTTCAAGTAGGTCTGCTGATGGAGCCACACAGGTTAAGTTGGATGAGGATGAAGTGTTCAATTTCTTGGTTGACTACTGTGAGAAGAGACTTGTAATTTCCTACAGGGAGACCTTCATTTAACTTCTCTCTTGCTCTCGCTGTTGATGAAATTTGTTAGAAGCGTATGTGTGAGGTGGATTTTTGGTCGTTTTGTTTTCAAATGACCGAATGTTCAGCTTATGTACTATTTTCTTGTTTACTTACATGTGAAACAATATTGAAATGATTTTTTAGGTCCATCTTATACAATTTACAACCAATGATTTACCATCAAAGCTAGATGAGTCTATTGGTTCGAGTGAGTGGCTCCGTCGTGCCCCAGACTCTAGTTAACATTATATTGGTGCAAATTAATAAAAACTCGGCAACAATTTTAAAGGAGCAAACACTACCTGGCAAAGTAATTTAAGAGCCCAGGATCAATGGATATACGTGTCTCAATCACTCTCATGGAACTGGAGTTGGCGTAACAGAGTTGGCGTTTACTGGGGTCTCCGTTTGCGAACGCTACCATAGCGGCGCCTTGTGGCATTCCTCGGAAGAATAATGATCTTCCCAGCACTCATGTAATAAAGTCTAAATTACTCCTTTCAAATATAACAAAAATTTAGATATCCTCCCAAAATTTTTGGTTCAGTTCGCCCCCTAAACTACAACATTTGGTTCAATTTACCTCTTAACACAATTTTTGTTTTTTTCCAAGCACAAGCAGAGTTTTAAGTTCCAAATTTGCAAGGTGATAGCAGACATCATAAGGCATGTTTAAAATATATATCACCAAATTTTCATCACTATTTTGATAGGGTAGTTTATTTAATTACAAAATCTATCCTTGAGATACAAATATATAAAAACTAATAATGAAATAATCATAAAATATTTTTCTAAAATAGATTATGATGTCCACTACCATCTTGCAAAGTCTCAAATTAAAATCATCTTATGTATGGAGAAACAAAAATAACAAATTATATTATGACGTAAGTTGAACCAAATAGTTAAGTTTGGGGGTAAAATGAACCAAAGTATAGTTTAGGGGTTATCTAAACTTCTATTATACTTGATGATAGTAATTTGAATTTTTTCATAAAATATAGGTTCGGTAGTACGCACTCCGTTCCTAACTATATGACATTTAGAACAAGTAAATTAGTTTATTTTTTAACTAACTAGTTTGTCCTAATTAAACATCGTAAGGCGGAGGTTGTCTATATAACATATATAAATGCATCATATTGAGGATCATTAATTCTATTTCTCTCAATCTAGGAACCTACTACATCACATGTCATGTCACCCTCCACTATGATCAACTATTTATGACTTCCATCAGTTTATAAGAGTAGTAAGACTATTAGCATCCATGCATGCAAGTTATTAGTCTTTGCTAGTATCTCGCTACAAAATTCCCATAGTAGAAAGGGAACGTATCCGGTGGAAACCACAACCTTCGTGAAAACCCGTGCAAACCACGGTAAAAAAGCTGTCTAAATTCACCAAACAAATCACACATGTAGATGACTTTTTTAACCTCAAGTCTGACCACTCGTCTTATTTTAAAAATCTGTACAAACATAGTCAATTTTAGGTTATTCTTGAAATTCTTTTATTAATAAAGTAAAGAACAACAAAAAATGATATTTTGCACACTTTTTTTGAATAAGATGAGTGGTCAAACTCGAGGTTAAAAAAGTCAAACGAACTATAAATTGGAATTGAGGGAGTATATGTTTATCGAGATGGATCTATTTTCGGCATCCAATCAAATTGTGTCCAAATTTCACCAAATTTTATTTTTGCAGGAAAAAAAAGCCAAACATACCTTAGATAAAAGGGAGGACCCCAGAACCATCTTTTCATTATCAGAAAATAAAATAGCAGAGAAATGCAAATATCAAGGCGTGAAACCATGCAAACATTGCAAAAACAAAGTTCGGATCCAAGCAAGGAGACACAGAATAGGGGTGGAAGTTGAAAATGGTGCATACCGTTTTTGTATCTACCATATAAAATTTTCTACAATAAATTTTCAATTTCAGCAAAACATGAAACTACTCAGGTTCAACTGATTTAGGGGGTGTTTGTCAGCACTCCATTAAAAAAAACTGCTCAACTCCACTAATTCGAGAAATCTTCCAATCAAACGCGTCCACCTCCACGAACTCCAGCTTCAAAAAAAAAAGAAAAAGAAACAGGAGGGCATATCATCACCATCTACAAGTGAGAGCCATCCAAAAGTGGTGAAGAAAATGCATGGTTTCAAGAAAAGGTGTTACTTCGCCCATATCATAAGCTAGCAACGTCAATTTTTCCTTTTACTCCAAAACAGAAACACAAACAGAAACACCAATTTAGTTCCAAACTACATCAAATAGGGAGGCTTCAATTTTATTATCTCAAAAACAGTGTTATCCTAAACGGTCTAAACGGGCGGTTTAAACGGGTTTAAACGCTAAACGGGATAACACCGTCTACATCGTTTAGCCTGTTTAAACACCGTTTATCCCGTTTAAATGTCATTTAACCCTGTTTAAACAGGCGTTTAAATAGATTAAACGCTAAACGATGGTCGACCGACTTGTCTACCGTTTCCGTCTAGGAAAACACTGCTAAAAAATCGTCCCATGTGACCATGCACGGCACACGAGACCATTTTTGCTGAAATCCTCCCTGTAAAATGTAAGTAAACCCTGTAAAATGTAAGTAAATTCATCGTCAGAATTCAGAAAACCCGAAGAAGAGAGAGGCGTGTCGTATTGCTCGATCTATACTTGGCTGCAGATATACCGCGGCATATACGAGTCCTGGACACTTCCCCTTCCTCCTCCTCTCCCGAGAAATTTGCGTTTGTGCCATCCTTAAAAGTGGGCTTCGCCCTTTTGCCAGCCTGCAAAATGGCTTCGCTAAAATGCCATTCTCAAATGGACGCACACCGCTGCAATGCCTTCTTGAACCAAAATACCCTCACCCTTCTTCTTCCTCACCTCAGCACTGCACCACCCGCCCCTGCTCCTCCTTGCTTCCGCCGCGGCGAGCTTCCTCCTGCTACTGCCGCCGGCCGCGGCCTTCTCCTCCACGCGGAGGTCGCGCCATGGCCTCCTCGTCCCTCCCCCCACCCCACATCGATGAAGCGCTCCGTCGTCGGAGCACTACGCCGCGACTCGTGCGCGGACGAGCTCCACCACCAGCGTGCGCGGGCGAGCTCCACCACCAGCGTGCGCGGGCGAGCTGCGCCGCCGGCCGCGGCCCGAGCTGCGCCGTTGCTGTGCGCGGGCGAGCTGCGCCGCCGGCCGCGGCTCGAGCCCATTCGTCTCTCCGGCGGAGCGGCAGCACGATGGGCGGCGCGGGGAGATAGGAGGGTCGCCGCCGTGCCTCGTGCCGGCTGTGGGAGAGAGAGGGGCGCGACGGGAGGAAGGAGAGCAAGGGAGGAGGCGTTGCGGCAGGTGGCTGGGGGTTGACCAAGGACCGAGGACATTTTGGTCAGTTAAGGCATTGCAGCGGTGCATCCACATTTGAGGATGGCATTTTAACGAAGCCCAATTGGAGGCTGGCAAAAGGGCAAAGCCCACTTTTGAGGACGCCACGTATGCAAATTTCTCCTCCTCTCCCTCCCCTCTCGCGCCGCGACAGATCGCCCCACCGCACGTCGTCCCCGCCCTGCCCCCAGGCCAATGGCGGTCGCGCTGGCGAGCCGCGTAGAGTCGTGGGTGCGGGACCACGCGTCGCGGCTGCCGCCCTGGGCGGCGGCGCTGCCGCAAGCGCCGCGGTGGCCCTGGCCCCCGCCGCTGCCCGCCTGGCCGTGGCCCGGGGGCCTCATGCGCCAGCGGGAGCGCATGCTCCGGGAGGAGGTCGACCGGCGCCGGCGCCAGCTCCGCGAGCTCTGCCGCGCTGTCCGCGTCGACACCTTCGCCGAGCTCCAGGAGCTGCTCTGCGCCATGGTCCTCGCCGAGTGCGTCTACAAGGTCCGTCCGGTGGCACTCTCCCCGCGCTCGCTGCATATACTTTTTCGGATCCCTACGGACGGATTGTAGATAGATTTGTGCAGCCATTCTTGGCTGGAGATAGGTGCAAATGGTGCATGCCGCAAAAGGAGTAGAATGCTGTCTAGTTACTGGATATATGAGATTAGGAGTTGCCTTCCTCTTCTGGTGGGGGAAGGTTAATGAAATGTCTATACGTTTCTGGCATGTAATATTCCACCCACCAAATGTGGGCACACCAGCTTGGACACTTTTCCAACCAAAACCGGGAATCCTACAATTTATGCACCTCCGTCCGTTACATGCTCCGGGATAGTTACATCCTCCCTCCGTCCCGAATTGAATGTCGTTTTGGCATTTCTAAGCTTATAATTTTTTTATGCACCTAGATATACATTATGTCTAAATACATGGTAAAAGCTATGAATCTAGAAATGCCAAAACAACCTACAATTTTTAACGGAGGAAGTACTTCATTCTATTAATGTGGAGTTCGTCATTTTGTAATTTTCCCACCAAGAAATATCACTAGTGTTTAAAGTGCTTGCTTGATATAGTTGATCTCTGGATTACTTATGCTTATCTTACTATAACAAATTAACAATCATGTCTCATGTAGATTTTTCATATTTATTGTTTTTCGTATTTACATTTCAAGTCTTCATCCCTTTTCCAAAAAGTCCTACTTTCTAATTTCCACCTCGCCCACCTGATCGCTGTGCTAGGACCCACTATGATGCTTGAATAGCATCTTAAGCTTTCTAAACACTGTTTTTTATGGATGAGTCACATTAAATGCCCGAATGCTTACACTGGGTCTGGTTGCACATTGTACTGTTACATTACATTATTTTATTCAGCTTTACTATATAATATGTCTGATCATCATCTCTCTTCCCATTTGCTATCTTCTTGAATGTTCTTACTAAAATGCTTTGTTGTCGTTGTTGATAATAACAATAGTTAGAATATTTCACAATATTCAATTCCCCTCCTTGCCACATGTCACTTAATCAACCCTTTTTTTTTCAGAGGCCTGTTTCTGAGATGGTGAGATATATTAACAAGTTTAAATCTGATTTTGGTGGAACCATTGTGTCCCTGGAGCGTGTTCAACCATCCTTGGATCATGTACCACATCGGTAAAGCCAAAAGCTAAAGCCCATTCATTACTTCAAATATTTGTGTTTTGTGCTTCTGTTTTCGCTCTCCACAAAAGTTTGTACTCAGGCACTATAATCAAATACTATACAGTTATTTTCTGTGCAACTATTATCCCTAGTAGATCAATTGCATGTGCAGTCCTTGATTCACCTGAGTTCCCTTAATAACACGATGAGGTAGTCCTTTTTGCATTTATTTTGAAGAGAAGGCAAA
The DNA here is from genome assembly GCA_036936925.1 of Cenchrus fungigraminus. Taxonomy (NCBI): domain Eukaryota; kingdom Viridiplantae; phylum Streptophyta; class Magnoliopsida; order Poales; family Poaceae; genus Cenchrus; species Cenchrus fungigraminus. Next base: position 43,945,627 of record CM072772.1, read on the forward strand.
TTATGCTATGGGATGACTTAAATTTTTCATCTTGCTGGAAACCACTCTAAAATCTGCCTTATGTCAAGGACCTTTGAAAGAAAATTGTCAACATATGGACATCTTCTTTGATTTGAATTATGAATGGTGACTAACACATGGAGATTAATTCCAGTATCACCAGGCTCACTAGGCCATGGGCATTACATTTTGTTGTGCACATTCTGTATTTTCCTTATGAATCCTTCAGTATCATATGCTAACGGTCTACTGCTACCAAGTCTTGCAGCATCGTATCTTTAGACAGTATTTACATTTGGTCTGATAATCTGTTTCTTATTTTAAGTAGTTCAAATAATGGCAATCTTCACATGGTTTTTCTGCCTTTTTTATATGAATATACTTAGTGGTGAAATTATGTAGGTATCTGTTGGCGGAGGCTGGTGACACCCTGTTTGCTACATTTATTGGCACAAAAGATTACAAGTAAGACTTTGTTGGGAACTTCACACTCTTGAATGTCTGTTGTGTTTTCAGTAATACAATTGCATCAAGTGTTTGTTTTTCGTCTATAGAGATATTATTGCTGATGCGAATATACTCCAAGGAACCATGTTTCATGAGGAGACTGCTCAGGGTTTCTCTCCTGATGTTAAGTCTGCACAAAATGATGCTCAAAAGGGTGAGGAAAACCTTGTTAAATCTTATCGAGAAACATCGAAGAAGTTGAGAAAATCAAGACCTGCAGTGCACCGAGTAAGCATTTTCTTTTGGAATCAATTTCATCTTGTGCTTTATTGTTAGGATTTGCATAACATAATGTACCATACAGGGTTTCATGGCTCGTGCTAAGGGGATTCCAGCACTGGAGTTATACAACCTCGCAAAGAAAAGGAACAGGAAACTTGTTCTTTGCGGACACTCACTTGGTGGAGCGGTACGTACCTGTAGACAATATACATTGCCTGCACATTATTTGCTCATACGCCTTTGATATATCTGCAGGTAGCTGCATTGGCTACACTTGCAATCTTGAGAGCTATTGCATCCTCTCCATCTAAGGAGGATAACAGGCTTCATGTGAAGTGTATCACCTTCTCTCAGCCACCTGTTGGGAATGCCGCTTTGAGAGAGTAAGTTTCTTTAGATATAGCTATAATGCTACACTTGAATGAGCATGAGATTATTAGTTTATTACAAATACTATTAACTAATCCTATTTGATTTATCTGGAGAAGGTGTGTTGGCTTAACAAGGTTGATACTATCAAAATTGCTTCTTTATCCCCTTGTTTGCCTTTTGCTAGTTATGTTCACACGAGAGGATGGCAGGACTACTTCAAATCCTATTGTATTCCAGAAGATTTAGTGCCACGCATTCTATCTCCGGCATACTTTCACCACTACAATGCCCAAACACCTGAAGCATCTTTTATAAATAAAACTGATGTGAAATCTGAAGAAAATACGGAGACAAGTGCTGAAAGGACCAAAGGGAACAATGGGGAGCAGCTCGTTCTAGGTGTTGGTCCAGTGCAAAAGTCACTATGGAGACTTTCAAAACTTGTTCCTTTGGAAGGGGTGCGTAAAAGCTTAAGTGTAATTCAAAAACAAACAAATGTTTTTGGAAAGGCACCATCACAATTAGATATTTATTTACAATCGAAGGTTGATGAATCAGAAGAAGAACCACAATCTCTAGAGATTCAGGAAGGTTCGCAAGGAATTGCTCTTACCCCTTTATCTGATAAAGATGGAGAACACAATGATGATAATAACAGGACTGAGAAAATAAATGCATCTGAAACGGGGGGTTCTAAACGCTGGACTAGGGTACCTTCTTTGCCTTCGTATGTGCCATTTGGTGAGGTTAGTAGCATACAGTCTTCTTAATTTATGTACTCTAAAGGAGTTCTTGTTTTTCACTCCTGTTTAACATGATAGCCACTGTCCCTTTGCCTCAAATTGGAATTTTCAGTTTAGTAAGACAGATTTACATATTTATAAACAGATTATCTGTGAAGCAAAACTGTGAATGTAAACAAACATGTTGCCACACAATTTCCAGCCACATGATTGAAGGTCACCCATGGCAGATCGCTAAACAGCTAGAATTTCGTTGTAAACTATTAACTTTTTCGTTTCTACATTTTCTGTAATTTAACTATAGCATTATTCCACATAATATTCTCTCTCAAGCTAGTCATCATTTGCCTGTTTGAAAAATGTGTTTTAAGTCTGAAACTTGCCCATTCCTAAAATTAGATGATGAGGATCATGCAAATATATGACTTATTCAACAACCTTAGTGTGCCATGCCTATCAGTGCTCTGATTTTATATGGTTTTCTTATCATCAGTCTCTAGACCGTAGCATATCTTCAGAGAATGATGCAGCAAAATATTTCATTTTATTAATGTGGTATCCATGCTCTTGAAAAGACCCTAATTAAATTCTCAAGGTACATCTAGATCTTTAAATGGATTAGAGCTTCAACTTCTGTCAATGTTTTTTGTTTTCAGCTCTACCTATTGGGAGATTCTTCAGTCAATACACTATCAGATTCAGAATACTCCAAGATGACATCGGTATGAGCTTCGTATTTCACTGCCATTATTTTAAAAACTAAAAGATAGGAAGCATGTTTTGTTTTTCTTAGGTTTTAGTTTTAAATTCTTGCCATATTTGGTCTACTCATTTTCTTGCTATATTTTGGCAAAGGCATTTGCAGGTGCAGTCTGTTATATCAGAGTTAAGAGAGCGTTTGCAATCACACTCGATGAAGTCCTACAGGGCTCGGTTCCAAAAGTAAGACCTCACTATCAGGTTATCTTCAGCTAGAACTAGCTCTTACCCAAAACTTTCACCTTCCAATCTTCCATCTCACTGGATCTTATACCTGAGCTCTCATATTCATACCATATATGACCGTGAAGGTATTACCTTCAATCTTAAACAGTACATGGATGCTAGATGAATTGCTACAGTAACTAAAGAGAATATAGGGAATTTTTATTATTTGTAATGGTCTTGTCTGTAAACATTCATTTGCCATAATGGTTAGACAAGGTATCCACAATGCTGCATCCAACATAGTGAAAATGCGATTAGGTGTGTCCGTGTGTGTCAAGTGACTCTTTACTTTGATTACATTTATTGAAAGGCAGCCAACTCATCATTTATGGGAAATAGGATGCAACTGGTTCTCTACTATTTTGCTGTTTGAAAGTGCTAAATCTGAGCCGTTGCTAGTTTGCAAAAAAAAGCTTTGGTGTATTTTGTTTTAAAAAACTCGACCTGCGGAGGGTAAGACCACCCCCACGGTATTGTATTAAGAAGAAGACCTCACACAGGTCGAGAAAATCCCCGAACCCCTGCCCTACCCGTACATAGGGGCCCGCTGCCTGTGAGGTAGCCCGGCCCTTCCATATGCTTTGGCGTGGGACAGACGAGGGAATTTTTTTGAAATTCGCTCCAACGGGGAGTCGAACCCAGGACCTTGAGGAGTGCCACCGTGCTCTCTAACCACTACGGCTAGAGGACCTTAGGTGTGTATTTTGTTTCAGATTCAAATTTTGAAATAAGATTCATTTTTCTTTCTGAAATGAAATACAGATTATGGAAAGATAAATGTTGTAATGTGAAACCAAATTTGATATTGTAAGTGTTGGTGCATTTTTCTATAAACTTGATCAAAGAAAGAGAAATTGACTTAGACAAAATCAAAATGTCTTGCATTTTGGAACGGAGAGAGTATGTATCATCCTATGTGTTATCGTGTTTGTGGTAAATTATTTTCTCCACATTTTAATCATTCACAATTTGCTCCTTAGTTTTAATGACGTGTGCATTTAAGCATTTCTTTAGTTTTCGTACATCCTTCAGTTAGTCTCATTAAAATTAAATGACTAGTTCTGTTTTCTTTATGCAGAATATATGATTCGTGCATGTGTGCAAATGCCCCCATTTTCACGGGCATTGAACAATTGCCACAATTTTCACATATACAAGAACTAATTGGTCTAGCAGCTGCTGATTCTGTTGAACTTGGTCACATCGTGGACCCTCCTATTATTCGGACTGCCACTTCTATTCTTCCTCTTGGATGGGATGGACTACCTGGTGGTAAAAATGCTGAGCCGCTGAAAGTTGATATAATTGGGCATGGCCTGCAGTTGTGCACTCTTTTCCAGGCACAGATAAATGGAAACTGGTATGCATTATTTTGTGAAATATTTTACAGATTTTTGATACAGCTCATCAAAGTCTATTTTATTTAATTAGCAATGTAGTTGGGTAATCACCATAGCTTTTGTTAGCAAATTTAAAAATACTGGTGTCTTCTATGTTGTGATACTACATTCTTTAGGTGTAGTGCTTGAGAAAAAATAAACTGACATTCAGAAAAGATTCTGCACATGTGGTGCGATGTGTATGGAATTTGAAACTGTTAGTGAACTGCATGCTTTTGTGGAATTTGAAACCATTTATCTTTAACCTATAGACAAGTCATCTAATTCGTTATTTCACACTTGAGGTTTGTGTTGGAGTGTGAGGTAGTACAGCTTTGATTGCTGAAGATTATTGATGTTTGCATGTTGCATTTGGTTGATTGGCATGTACAAGTTTTGCTCTTCACAGTGTTATGTCTGTAAGTATTTCCACACTTAAATTGAAGTATTTGTATACAGGTACTCCACGGTAGTAGAGACTCTACCCTCAGCCACTTCGTACTCACCAAGTGAAGAAATGCAACCTACATTGCAAAAAATGCGGATCCATGTTGGCCATCCACTAAAGCAGCCTCCGAATTACATTAGCGAGGATTTCCTGGTTCCTCTGATCACAGGTGCTGATTCAACCCTGGATTTTGGATTTGATTCATTGTTTGAAGATAGAGATTGCTGCAAGGGTTTGAGTGGATTTGTCATATATGGAACAAATGATTTTGTAACTGTGCGTAAAAAGGTCTATGTCAGGACAAGGAGGGTGCGATTGCTTGGATTGGAGGTACCTCCATATCTTTAGGTATTATTATAATATGTCCATTTACATAAGCTCCATGGAAATGCTACATATTGGATCTATTTGTGTGACATAGGGGGCAGGTAAAACTTCCCTGCTTAAAGCAATGTTAGGACAAGTTAAAGAAAGAAACAGTGCAGTTCTTGAATGCATACATGTAGATTTGCATGGCAAAGGAATATCAAGCGGATTGTGCTACATAGATTCGACGACAGTGAACTTGCAGGTACTGTTGTTACTTCTGATTTTCTTGAAATTATTAGGTCTAAATGTGTTCTGTTAAAAAATTGCTATTAACTTGTCACATGGTTTAAACCATTTTAAAATTGTGGCACTTGTTTAAGTTTCCAGTTGAAGTTCTTATGTGCTGATACAACTAAAAATGTATTACTCTCTTGGACTTTACACAATTGCATTGTGCTTGACTGTACTACTCACTACTCAGTAGTGTGCCACGGAAAATGTAGTGCTGTTGCGTGATGAAAATTGGCATGTGTGAATTAGAAAACAATCTGGAAAAGTATGCTTTGCTCCACTTTTTAACACTGCCTACTTTTCTTTCTTTTTTCCTTTTCATCACCAGAGTGTTTATTCATAGGATTCGAGTCTTCTCTTTTTTCTATTATGGTCCTGCATCTACTTGAGTTAAACTATTACTTATGAAATGTGTATGTAATTGGTTGGTATTGTTATTGGATTTCATGGTTCATAGAAGTGTAGGTACATGAGAGTAAGTTGTTCCTTGTTCTTGTCTGGTGAATTCGTTTATGGTAGATGAAGAGTGGATACCCCAGAAGATTTTTCTATATCCTCAGTGTCTAACCCTAAGTATTGTTGTGAACTCGTCTTATATCAGGAGCTACCTTCGGTGGTTAGGCGGTTCAAAGAAGAATTGCTCTTAGGAATGCATGATGTCAGCAAGAGGACTGACCTTGTTATTGCCGTGCATAACCTAGCACATCGAATTCCACAGTATCAACAGTCCAATACTTCTCGGCCTCAGCCTGCTCTTTCACTTCTCTTGGATGAAGCCAAGGCTCTTGGCATTCCTTGGATTCTTGCAATAACCAACAAATTCTCTGTCAGTGCGCATGAGCAGAACACGTTGATCAGCTTGGCTATGGAAGCATATCAGGCTTCTCCTAAGATGACGAAAGTTGTTAACTCTACCCCATTTCTAATGCCAAGTGCTAGAAATAGTTTGCTGCCGATAGGTTCATCTGCTGGGAATTTGGGGAACAAGGATCCTGCAAACAGATCTGCTTATCTTCCTGCAAACTTTGTATTATCACCATTTCAGAGAAAGGACATTGTTATGCATGTGGAGGGTGTTACTGCCCTTCGCCAACTTGTACATAAAGTAATCCACAATAATGAAGAACCAGCATTTGAGGTACATTTTACTATCCTTCTATGTTTTTTTTGGGGGTGGGGGTGTGGGCAATGGGACGAGAGCATGATCTATATATTGCAGGAATGTGAATATTTAGAAACCCAGGTTTCATAGTACTGGTATGCCCCATACTCCCTCCGACCCAAATTACTATTTGTTTCGGACTTTCAGCTTTTCTGGATGCATTACTTTTTGTTATGTATCTAGACATAAGTATATATCTACATGCATATCAAAAGGTGCGTATCTAGAAAAGTCAAACGAATAGTAATTTGGGACAGAGGGAGTATATTGCTTTAAATGTGCCTTCATGGTCGTATCACTGCAAAATAGCATGTCAGCTTTCCAATAGAAGGGTGTCTAGTCCACGAGCTGTGAATTTAGAAGTCGTGCTAGGAAGCCTAAGATTGATCATTGCCAAGATTTTGAAACATGCTTTGTGTACTACTTTTTAGCTGACCCTAAATACTGCATATGGTTGGACAGGAGCTTGCTCAGGAGAGATTGTCGCTGGATCTGGCGCGAGAGAAAGCGGCGTCTCTGCAAGCAAAACAGAAGCCACCGAAAAGAGATGGCTCTGTTACAGCTGCGGCTGTAGGCGCATCCCTTGGTGCGGGACTGGGGATTGTGATGGCCGTAATAATGGGAGCAGCGTCAGCTCTCCGAAAGCCATGACTCTTCATACCTTGTTTTGATTTGTTTGTTGTTTATAATTTCTTTTGTTACTGTAGTATGTATATAGTTTACTCATGTTCCAGGCGTGGAGCAATCTCTTGGGACAAAAAGGGCACTAGGTGGGGGGAAAGTAGATTGGAATAGGTAGCGGATAGTGCAGTGCCACATTTAGCTGTATGTAGAATGAAATTTCTTGTGTATCCATCGATCACCTAAAATTATATTAGAAATTGAACTAGACGTGAGAAATTGGGGTTAGGCTTTAAGAGAAGCACAAAAAATAGCTCTAACGAGACTCAACTTTAGGAGCAAGGGAAGTAATCGGTTGGAGTTGCTCTTCTAAATTCTCATTCCTCATCTCACTGAAATTCCTATACCCACCAAACAAACAATAAAATTTTAGTCTCTTTCTAAATTTTCTTTCCCTTTCAATTCTACCAATTACCTTCAACCGAACCAGCTGCAAAAGGATACTCTTTGCTGGACGGATGAAGTAGAGGACAACCAGCCAATGATCCTAAACGACGGGTAGTGTGCTTTGTTTGGCATATCTTTTACAGATTTGTACGATATATTTGTTTTGAGATAAAAGAAAAGTTTGTGCGGTAGATTTCTGAGAGAAAAGTATCGTGAAAAATTAAAATAAGACAAGACGAGCACGATTGTTTTTTTGAAATGAGACTAGCACGATTTTGTCTGATAAAGAAATGGAAAGAAAGTGAACGACGGAGACTAGCACGATTTTGTCTGATAAAGAAATGGAAAGAAAGTGAACGACGGACGTTTGCTGCCTTCCGTCCAAACGATGGGCAGTGATGAGGGGAGATTTACATTTTTACCATCATTACGAGAAGCCACTCCTGGAATACCACGGTTACGGTTGCCACTACATTTTTAGCATCCGTAGGACATAACGTATACATTTTTACCACAATCGCTGACGTGGCGCAGTTGCTCCGTTTTGCAGAGTGAAACCGGAGGGGAAAATGTCCCTTATGCCCCCGACTCCACTCCCAGGATATTTCGTTCGCTCGGGCCACTCCCCTCGGTCCGTCCTCGTTCCCCTCCCGGCTCCCGACGCCCGCGACAGAGGGAGACCGAGCAACGACGCCGCGCCTCCCACGCCGGACGCCGCCACCCCCCACACCGCCCCCAACGCCGCCACCCCACGCCGCACGCATGGCCAGGCAGCACACGCCGGCGTTGGATTGAAGGTACCCCTGGATCCCCGGTCTCTCAAGCCGCCGGTCCCCAACGCCGCCACCCTCAAGCCGCCGGTCCCCAAGCCGCCACCCCCACGCCGCGCGCATGGCCCAGGACTCCACGCCGGCGTTGGATTGAAGGTTACACGCTGGATCCCCTCTCTCCCAGTCTGTGTTTGATTTTGGTTAGGGTTAGGGTTCGTCCCTCGATCTGATTTGGTTATTGGGCTTGTTTGCTTACTTCTAGGGTTGGAGTGGCCGTTCATTTGACTTTTCCAACAATGGATTCGAACGGCTGCCCATTTTGGTAAGCTAAATCAGTCCCTCTCATTTTACAGTAGCTCATTGTAGGATGTACTTCCCCTAACTCATTCCTTTATGTCAGGATCGATCCTGGCAACACGTTTAGGCTAGTTGTTAAGGTTTCTAAGTATGTTGCCGATGGGAACTATGGGCTAGTAGAAATCCCCGAGCAACAGCATGACTTGTGGATTGACAGAACTGGTCAGTATACTCTGGAGAGATTTCATGATGACATGTCCTCAAAGATCATATGGGGGCCGTCACAAACTCTTTCTGTGTGGGTAGTTGACAATGAAAGTGTAGGTTCTGAATGGAAAATTAGAAGGGATGAACACTTTCAGCAGTTGGTGAAGGATAGATGGGCAGACGAGATTGCTATTCTTGTAGTAGATGTTGTCAGTAAACATGCAACCTCACATGCAACCTCTGTTAATGCTAGTTCTTCACATAGACATGCATCTGGGGTTACTACTGGTGAAGGCAGTGGAATTCCTCCTAATAATGCAGAGGGCACAAGTGATACATGTAGTTCCCCGGCTGCATTTGTGCCTCCTGATATTGCAGAACCTATTAATTGGGACGAACTGATCATACACCAAGATGAAAATCATGATGGTGATGCTACTGCAGCTGCAAATGAGGACGATGTGTATGAGGCAATGGGGTTTAGGGCAGCAGATGTGCAGGCAGAAATACCTATACCTGCAATGACAGCTGAAATGCAACAGGATATGCATGAAGCTGCTATTCTAGTGGATGACAATGCAAATGAGGAGCCTGTGCTTGACTGGGACAGGGACAATCCAGACTTGTCTGTGGGAGTAACATACCCTAGCATGAAAGATTTGAGGCTAGCAGTGAAGCAGCATGCCATTGTAAAGAAGTTTGAACTTGCTACTGGTCATTCTGATACAACAAGATATAGGACACACTGTGCTTCTCTTGGATGCCCTTGGATTTTTAGAGCTGCGACAAATCATGATGGGAGTGTTAGGGTATATTTTCTTGTATTTGGTGTACTAATGAGTTCAGTTGTCTATGTCACCTTTTTTTCTTGTATTTGGTGTACTTATGCTTGCTTCTTCTATCCTTTTGCAGATTCAGGCGAATGAAGGTGTGCACACTTGTGCTTCCAGGTCAAAAGTGGAGGGTTGTACAATGGCGTCACAGGCTTGGGTGGAAGAGAGGGCAATACCCTTACTGAGGCAGCAACCTAGCATGGGTGTGAAGGCAGTACAGCAAGCCCTTCAGAATAAGTACAAAATAAAGATCAACTATCAGACTGTTGTTTATGATAGATTTACATTTTTACCATTATTACGAGAAGCCACTCTTCGTTTACCACGGTTACGGTTGCCACTACGTTTTCAGCATCTGCAGGAGACAACGTATACAATTTTACCATAAACGATGACGTGGCAGGCCTTTATTTTCAGCATCTGCAGGAGACAGCATTTGTTCATACGCTAGATTTCACGCAGTGGCAGGCTTAGGTACAAGGCAAGTCAGTATTTTCCACTCTCTACAACTCTTGCTTTGTTCCTACGCTGTATTTGCACTATGCTTGAAAATGCTGGTGCCATCTGCTTGTTCAGTTTCTCTCTTGCAAAAACACATCCATGATTCAGAGTGTTTTTATATGAATCAACATTATTGATTTCATTTAGTTGACATTCCTATAGAACTTGTGAAATCTAGATTGTGGAATATGCACAAGATAATTGCAGTTAGACATCAATCTGTGCAGTTGTACTAATGATCCTTTAATGTCTCTTCTCCTCTTGGCTAATCAAAATGATTCATCTTTGACTGACAATTCTGATTTGGAGATGGCCTTTTCACAATGGTGATCTGGTGCCTGTACTTGTTAATGGATCTGCAACGGAATACATTTCATTGATGATATCAAATTTCTCACCCAATACCACTTATTTAGTTAAATGTTTGGTATACGGAGAAGGTCAGCACTTGTTTATTTTGACATTTCGGAACATACAATTTGCAAAACTGTAAGGATGGAGCAGTAGCTGGTGGAGCATGTGGACAGTGTAATATCTTTTCCAATAAAGATAAAGAGATGCAGATCAGAAAATTGCATCTGTATGAAGATTTCCATTAAAAAAAGTACACACATAAAATGTGTCAGAACATGTGAAAATCAAGACAAGTGTCAATGTCAACTGAATAAATTGTGGTGGTGATTGCTGCTGTTGGTCTGACAAGTGTTTTTATGGTCAACTTGAATAATATTTATCTGCAATGTCTAAGGTCTGTTGAAGCATATAGTTTGTAAGTAACTGTAGTAGTATTGTGTTCAAATATTTTGTCGGCTATGTTGTAGCTTGAACATCATCTCATGTTTCTTGTATCTTGTGGGCATAAAATATATTATTATCATAATATCTTATTAATTCATCTCCGAACTTTTTCTGTGCATGAACTATATAATTCCTACAACTTGTTCGTTGTTATATAGTTTCTACTACGAGGATATAAAGACAATATTCAGAGTATCCGGTAGACCGATGGACATATTTGTGTGTTCATTTGTTTTGCATTATATATGTTCAACAGTTCTTGGGTATGATGCTTCTTAGTGTGCTAGATAGAACCCATGATGCTTTGACCGCTTTCCTGAAGGACCGAACTGGCGACCAGAGAGGGGGGAGTGAATGGGAGTCGATAAAAATTCTTCTCGAAGGAGATGACTTCTCCAACAAGATGAACATGGCTAACCAAAGCACGTCTCCGACTCAACTACCCAAGTTGGCCAAGACCACGTAGCCACTGAATTGCTACTGATCCTAGGAACCAACAACCACCAAAGCCTACTCGAGAACGCAGCGGAACAAGCAACTCGAGCAGCACTCAGACCACACCGGTCAGGCCGGTCACCACCACCGGTCAAACCGGTCCTGGCCGGATCACCCGGACTAGGCCGCCGGATCACCCGACAACCACCAGAAACACTCTGGGTCACCCGAGACCCCAAACCGGAACACTCGAGCAAGACTTGACGATTTCCACAAGCAAGCCCCTGCACCGGTCAAGCTGGTACACTACACCGGTCAGACCGGTCCTGGGCTGGAAACCCCAAATCCAAGAAACCAACCTCCCGAGCTCCAAACAGCACCAAACTCGAAACAAGAGCAAACCTAGAAACTAGGGAACACACCAGGACGTTCACCCGAGCCAAAACCCAACAGGGGCTGCACCGGTCAGACCGGTGGAAGGCACCGGTCAGACCGGTCAGGGCCTGGGCGCTCGGGATGAACAGCGAGCCGCGGGTCAACTCCCCCAAATCCACTTCCCGATCTCCCGATTCGCTCCACGGATTCGCACAAGACTCTGGGGATACTAGGAGTACCTCATGGGCATCCCATAGCTACGATTTGGTCCACCAAAACATGTTGAATCAAGAGGAATCGAAGGATTTCCACCAAGAACACCACTTTCTCGAAGCCTAAGAAAACTCCAAAATCGAGCACCTTTTCTCACGGATTTGTGAGGGGGATCACAAGAAAAAGAACCACGAAGGGTTCATGCATACATCCCCAACCAAATCCCCAAGAAAACGGCCTCATAATCCAGCACAAGAAAATCACCAAGAAAAGGCTTCGAAAATCACCAAAAAGGGGAAACGGGAGAGACACCATCAAGCCTTGAGGAACCACGCCGAATCATCTATATATACCATGAAGGTTCATACAAGGTCTAGCTTGCCTCCCGATCATCCATCCCTCTCTCAAGATCTCACCATAGAGCTCTCAAGCTAGTCCTAGAAAATCCTAAGGAAAATAGGAAGGGAAAATAGCAAAGGGAAATAAGCTAGGGTTCCAAGAGATGGTTGCCATCCTCTCACCACTTGGGTTATATGGAGGCAACCGAAAGACGAAACTACCCATATTACATTAAACTAAGATACACGCCACCGAAGGGCCTTTTGGGAATCTTCGTCGTAGCACCATCGGACGGATGACCGGCGACAGCACCTTGCTTAGCCTCGACGCAAGCCTTGCGATCCCGACGCGTGTCCTCCGCTTCGAAGTCTTTGGAAGGCGTCGTCGCACACCGGTCAGACCGGTGCTCCCCACCGGTCAGACCGGTCCAGTGCTGCTGCACTTCGGTCTTCGGTCATGGCTTGTGGATCAACCAATGAACCCAGTGGTTTTGTGGTGAACCACTGGAAACCCCGCGAACTTGGTGTGGCCTTCGCCAATCTCCACTCATGACTTGGCTGTCGGTGTTTTAGACCGGCAAACCTACCAGGGGTACCCGAGGTAGTTGATTATGCGGTGGAGGATCGCCAGACCTGGAACTCGAAGGTATGCGCAAGGACACGGGACACAAGATTTATACAGGTTCGGGCCGCCAAGGTGGCGAACCCTACGTCCTGTTTGGAGGATCAAGTATGGCGCCCTGCGCTTGGTGTTGGGTGAGATGTTCGGCTAGGTACCCGACCCTCCTTTATATAGTCCAGGGGGTGAGTTCCTAGTCGGTTACAAGGCAAGAGTCCTAGTAGGATTACATGGCACAAGTCCTAGTAGGATTACAGGGGAATTCTAGTAGGAGTCTGTCTTCATCCTTCCTTGTATGAGTACCCGGGGTGTATGCCCGACAAGCCCCCGAGCACGTTGGAGTCGAGAGTAGTAGTTCGAGTAGTCTTGAAGCCTCTTCGAGTAGTTCCTGAGCATCCTCGAGTACTGCTTGGAGAAGTCTTCAATAGTACTTGAACTGCCACGAGGCTGGAAGGTGGTCCAGCTCATCAGTCTTGAAGTCGAGATTATATGGAAGTGCGATTGCAAAATCGCACTCCATATGGAGTAGCCCCCGAGCCTTGGGTTGAGTCACAGACTCTAGCTGCGGGTCAATCTTGATTCTGAATCTTCCGTCTTGAAAAAATTGAATGATGGGTGTAGCCTAGCAGCCCCCGAGCCTTGAAATGATTAGGTAATCAATCCAAGGGTCTTCAGTGTTCGTGAAAGCCATCATATGACTACTCTTGCAGCGTGTAGCCCCCGAGATAAGAGAGCCGTATGAGTCACGTCGAGTAGTTGTTGTTGTAGAGCCCCCGAGCTTGAGAGTGAGCGAAGTCTGCTAGAGTTGTTCTCGGGTAGTAATGTGAATGCAGCCCCCGAGCTGGAGAGTTTCCGAGTAGTAATTTGGCATCGAGCCATGGAGCTTGAGAAGTAGCTATGCCGTCAGAGCGGACTTTAGATGCGACCGAAGTCGACTTTAGATGCCATCAGAATGGACTTTAGATGCGACCGAAGTCGACTTTAAATGCCGACAGAGCGGATTTTAGAATGCGACTTGAAAACCGAAGTCGACTTTGTGCCGCGCGGAGCGGACTTTGAGATGCGACTTGAAAACCGAAGTCGACTTTAGTTGCCGCGCGGAGCGGACTTTGATATGCGACTTTAGAAGTCGACTTCAGATGGCCGCGCGAAGCGGACTTTGATATGTGACTTTAGAAGTTGACTTTGTGCCACACGAGGTGGACTTAAGATGCAAAAAACAAAAAACACTTCCGGAAGGCAAAATCGATCGAAAAATCAGAAAAACGAATAGCTGTGCCGCCGGAGCGGGCTTGAGCACGTGAGCCATGGATTTCAGACCCAAGGTACGGTTGCCGCCGGAGCGGTCTTGAAGGTGCGACCGGAGTCGACTTGAGTACCTGGGCTATGGATTTCAGACCCAAGGTACGGTTGCCGCCGGAGCGGTCTTGTAGGTGCGACCGGAGTCGACTTGAGTACCTGGGCCATGGATTTCAGACCCATGGTACGGTTGCCGCGGGAACGGGCTCGGGTGCGACCGTTAGCGTCGACTTGTGTACTTAGGGTATGAAACCCATGGTACGGTGCGCGAGTACTTAGGGTACGAAACCCATGGTACGGTGCGCGAGTACTTAGGGTACAAAAACCCATGATACGGAGCGCGAGTACTTAGGGTACTAGGACCCATGGTACGGAGCGCGAGTAATTAGGGTACTAGGACCCATGGTACGGTTGCCGCCAGAGCGGGCTTGAGATTGCCTCCTTGGGATACAGCCATTGTGACCTCCGAAACTCGGTACACCCAAAGCCGTGGCAAGAGCCCCCGGGATGTAATGTACCGAACTTGTGGTGAAGCCTCCGAAACTTAGTGTACCAAATTCGTGGCCGGAGCCCCCGAGATTGAGTGTTGTAAGCTCGTGGCGGTTTGGTCGGTATACCCCAAGAGTAGTCGGCAGAGTGTAGCTCTCGTGAAAACCCGCCGATGAGCGTACACGAATGAGTAGTCGGCATGTTGTCCTACATGATGAGGTGAACAAGCCAAGAAAAGAAAACAGTAATCATTTAAATTAAATGACTTAGCTGTTGCTGCCTGGGCAGACTGTTGATGTGACCGTTGGAGTCGAGTTGTGCCATCGGGACGGACTTTAGATTGCGACCGTTGACGTCGACTTGTGCCGCCGTAGCGGACTTGAGATTGCGACCGTTGATGTCGACTTGTACCGCCGTAGCGGACTTGAGATTGCGACCGTTGACGTCGACTTGTGCAGCTCTGGAGGGTAGTTCCCATGTAGAAGCGTGCACAGATGAGTAGTCTTTGGCGTGTTTGTCCTGCGCACGGAAAACAAACCAAAGCAGGAAAAAGCAATCATTTGAATAAATGACTTAGCTGTTGCCGCCATGGCAGTCTTGTAGATGAAGCCGTGGCGGTCGGCGATGGAGCCGCGATGGTTGTTGCTGAAGTTGACTAGTCAGGGTTGATTCCGACTAGTTGTTGGGGGCGTGACAGCCGTTCTCGACTAGTTTGGAAAACTAGTCGAGATGAGTAGTCGACGCGATGCGGCCGGAAGATGATGTCGCGGCGGCGCATGGCGTAGTCGAGGTAGAGCTGATGTGGCCACAAGACGATGTCGCGGCGGCACACAGCGTAGTCGAGGTAGAGCTGATGTGGCCACAAGACGATGTCGCGGCGGCACACAACGTAGTCGAGGTAGAGTCGACGTTACCGTGAGACAAGTAGTCGCGGCGCACGGTGTGGCTGAAGTAGAGCCTGTGCGACCGGACAACAAGTTGAGCGGTGGCGCAGTCGAGCCGCGAGACGGAGTGACCGGGCGCACGGCAAGAGCCAGTGCGACCGACCGACCGACGAGAAGTCGAGCGGAGAGACGGCGCGTCCGGATGCACGGCATAGGCGCAGTAGGGCCGGTGCAACCGGGCGACGAGTAGTCGAGCCGCGAGACGGAGTGATCGGGCGCACAGCAAGAACCAGTGCGACCGGACAACATGTTGAGCGGCGGCGCAGTCGAGCCGCGAGACGGAGTGATCGGGCGCACGCGAGAGCCAGTGCGACCGACCGACCGACGAGAAGTCGAGCGGCGAGACGGCTAATCCGGATGCACGGCATAGGCGCAGTAGGGCCGGTGCAACCGGGCGACGAGTAGTCGCGGCGCACAGCAAGGTTGACGTAGAGCCCGTGCCGCCGGGTGACGAGTAGTCACGACGCACGTCGAGGTTGAAGTAGAGCCGCTGCAGCCGAGAGACGAGTACTCACGACGCATGGCAAGGTTGACGTAGAGCCCGTGCCGCCGGGTAGTCGCGGCGCACGACGAGGTTGAAGTAGAGCCGCTGCAGCCGAGAGACAAGTACTCGCGACGCACGGCAAGGTTGAAGTAAAGCCGAGGCGACCGGAAGACAAGTTAATGCAGCCGGGAGCCGATGTAGTTGTACCCGCGTGCATCTTCCAGTGTGCAGCAAGCAAAGATTTGGAGGCTTCCTGGTAGCTTCGTGCGCGAGTAGTAATTTTTAGGATATTGAATTTCCAAATGAAGTAATGGCTGCGTGGCTTCTTTGGAGAGAACTAGAAGCTAGCCAATGCAATTATTGGCCGCATAAAGAATTAGAGGTAGCATAGCTGATGCTCCGCTTCAATTTTGCATGCCACTAATTATGGAATTCTGCCCTTGACCATGTAGCTGTTTGGATCCAGTACGTGCTTCTAGTGTTGGTGGAGTCCGACACGCAGCAGTATGTTGGGAGTTCAGGTTCGAGTTGGACTCGAACTCGGTCTTGAACAGAATCTTGAAGAGTACGGACTCTGCATCGGACTCTGCGAGTTAGCGAGCGATTGTTTCCTCCACGGATTTGACGACGCAATCACAGAGACCGGATTAGACAGGAACACGAAGTCGCCTGGATCCGGTTGCTGCTCGATCCAACACAGCGAGTTGCCGTAGATGATTGAATACGGCGAGTTGCTGGCGATGAATAGCCAGGCCGTGTCTGAAGACTGATTTGATGATGAGGTCCTTCGAATTCGCCGGTGATCATAACGATCACCCCTACCTGGCGCGCCAGCTGTCGGTGTTTTAGACCGGCAAACCTACCAGGGGTACCCGAGGTAGTTGATTATGCGGTGGAGGATCGCCAGACCTGGAACTCGAAGGTATGCGTAAGGACACGGGACACAAGATTTATACAGGTTCGGGCCGCCAAGGTGGCGAACCCTACGTCCTGTTTGGGGGATCAAGTATGGCGCCCTGCGCTTGGTGTTGGGTGAGATGTTCGGCTAGGTACCCAGCCCACCTTTATATAGTCCAGGGGGTGGGTTCCTAGTCGGTTACAAGGCAAGAGTCCTAGTACGATTACACGGTACAAGTCCTAGTAGGATTACAGGGGAATTCTAGTAGGAGTCCGTCTTCATCCTTCCTTGTATGAGTACCCGGGGTATATGCCCGACATTGGCCCCCACGAAGTCCCGGCTCGACCTTTGTTTTGAGGCTCAACCAAGAAACCGTCCACGAATTCGTCTTGCTGTTCTTTCCACCATGCGGCCCGCACTTGACCCCGCTGACCACCGGGTCCCTCGAACCAAGCCTACTTGTCTGCTCCACACCTGGAGGCCTCACCGGCATTGACCTTTCGTGCTTGTTCTTCACCTGCACTAGCACCAATCAAGCCGCAACTTGCACCTGCAATACTTAGCCAAGAGTCAGTTCACTCAACGTTGACAATCACTCATCACACCAGGAAGCGACCATCCACCGGTCCTCGAACCACACAGGTCCTCAATCTCCCCCTTGATGAGTGCATTGACAACACACACATTTGGTAACCAAAGAGAAAAGGAAAAGAAAAGAAACGAACAAAGAAACTTCAACAAGCGATCGAAAGCTAAAAGAAAGGTAAAGAGCAAGATCACTTGAAGAAGACAAGTCTCGGTCCCCTTAGTCAAGGGCAACGGCTCGACACAACCGAGACAAAAACAAGCTCAAGCAAAGAGCAAAAGACCACCAAACCAAAGCTCGAAAACCACAAAGAACCCCCTGCACACATGCAAGCTCCCCCTGAACCAATGCAACTCCCCCTGGACGAATGCATGCAAACCTCTTCACAAAACAGGGCAGCTGCATCAGCTCAGCTCTGACCGGTCAGACCGGTCCACTGCACCGGTCAGACCGGTGCCCAACATCTGAACAGGGCCAGCACTCTGACCGGTCAGACCGGTGACCTTGACCGGTTAGACCGGTGACAGACAAAGCCCAGAAATGGCTCGAAACCACCTGAAAACCCTCTAAATCCATCCAGAAGTACTTTTCTTTCACAACCATCTCCCCCTTGTTGACAATGCATGAATCAAGCCAAAAATAGGAAAAATGCAAACTAGAGCTTCTCAAATAGACAAAATTCAACACAAGATGCTACACATGTCCAAATGAGCAAGTTAGGTACTATATAGCTTCGTATGAACATCAGCTACAAGATCACCAAGTTTCACAACCATTGGGCGTAGCTAAGATAGAATTGAACAATTTTGCGAAAAATCACCCCCTCATGAGCAAAGTCCTAAACATGAGCAAAACATGTCAAAATGGCAAGGCCACACAAACTTCATGCTAGGACAACCATTCTAATCATAAGATCATCATAAACACTCTCAAGCACCTCATGTCATGTCAAAGCCACCAAGCCATGTGCCTACTTCTATGTATGAGACTTCTCATTGGTAGGCATCATGCAACGGTTTAGCACCCAAAGCTATATAAATTAAGCACATATGACATGGGAGCACATTTTCCAAGCAATTTACATTTCATTTTCAGATTCATATTGGTACATGAAATGTCTTTGCGACAAAAAGGAACTTATGCCCCTCCACAAGATAAAGCAAGCGGGCTAAACATTCATGATGACAAATGAGCCTTTGGCCCCATATGATCAAAATAAATCATCCAAGCACAAACTGAGCATAACAAGGCCACTAAAACATGTCATGATCATATAAAGGCATTTACTCACAAGAGGACATACATGTAGCATTTTTCAAAAACATAGCCATCAACCATGGATATAAATCAAGATCATCAAGAGCTAAGCCAAACTAACCATAGCATACCAAACTAGCTCATAAGATCATCCATAGCACATCATGGTGAATAATGTATATAGGAGAAGCTTTTCCTACAACAATGCATATGAAACAAATGCATGCAACCTAAGAAACAAAGATGCCTATACATCATGATACAAAATGCAATGCAAATGCAAACATGCACAAAAGGAAGGCTATACATATGCTACAAAGGAGCTTCCACACCCAACTCAAGAAATCAAACACACACCAAGTTCCCCCCGCAAATGAGTGAAAGTTGCTTGATCTAGGGCTTGGTGAAGATATCGGCTAGCTGGTCATGTGTGGGTACATGGATCAAGGCAATCTTTCCCTTCTCAACATTGTCTCTTAGAAAATGGTACCTCACTTTTATATGCTTTGTTTTGGAATGGAGCACTGGCTTCTTTGCAACACTTATGGCACTGGTGCTATCACATAGAAGTGGGACATGGGTATACTCCTCACCAAAGTCACTCATGGTGTATGTGATCCAAAGGAGCTGAGAGCAACAACTAGCAGCGGCTACATACTATGCCTCGGTAGTGGATTGAGCAACACTTGACTGTTTGCGGGAAGACCAAGACACCAAAGACGGACCCAAGAACTGGCAAGTCCGAGAAGTGGACTTCCTATCCAACCGACATCTGGCAAAATCCGCGTCCGAAAAACCATGAAGCGCCAAAGAAGAAGACGCGGAGTACCAAAGGCCGAAGTCGGGAGTGTAACACAAATACCTAAATATGCGCTTGACTGCCTGCCGATGCGAAGTCCTTGGAGACACTTGAAAACGAGCACACAGACATACCGAGAATTGGATGTTCGGCCTCGTCGCCGTCAAGTACAGGAGTGACCCGACCATGTTTCGGTACTCCTTGTGGTCCACGTGTTCACCTTCCTCGTCCGCATCAAGAGCTGTAGTCGTACTCATTGGCGTCGCCATGGCCTTGGAGTCCTCCATCTTGAACTTCCTTACAACGTCCTTGGTGTACTTCGCTTGATGCACAAATGTTACTTCCTTCGACTGCTTGATCTGGAGGCTGAGGAAGAACTGCAACTCACCCATCATGCTCATCTCGAATTCCCTGCTCATGTCTTCTGCAAACCTTGCAACCAAAGAGTGAGACGAGCCACCAAAGATAGTGTTGACGGTGTATATGCGTATCCAACTTCGTTTGGATTTGCAAGCGGACAAGTCCTCCATCGTAGCCAAGGGACCCTTCTTCCCTCAAGTGTGAACCCAAGGTATCGAATTCGTGGAACAAATGTGCGATGCAAGAACCAATCTATTAAAGCCGAGAACACTTAGATCTTCAAAGGGGAATCTTATGCATCTAATCTAGAGAACATCATAAAAACGAATCTAATCTATGAAAATCGGAGGTAGCAAGAGATAGAGAGGGATAGGTAAAACCAATCTAGAGAGATTGGATCAAGCTCTTGTTGAAGTTCCGAGCAAAGAAGAAATAGCCAAGTCGAATCTCATAAAAAGCTTCTTTAAATCGCGGCTTCCCGTCCAACTCCGAAGACGCCCACCTTTTGGAGCTATCGTTCTGTCACAACACACTCCTATTCGTGCGGGTTAGCCTAGGGCGAGTCCAATGGACAAGTTGAAATCTCTTGGAAGGTCAGGCATGCACCTCTAGCCACCACGGCTACAAGAACACCCTCTATGATCTATCTCGAGAATAGATCTTAAAGTAAGAAAAGCCAATTGAAATCAAAGTCGTAGAAGAAGCACTTGATCGCTAGAAATCGGATTGCAACTTGATAATTCAACATGACACATGATACATGAACAAGATCACCACCGGGATCCTACCTTGATCTTGCTCCTAGCTCCTGGAACTCCGACGTGGTCTTCCTTGCAAGGTTCCCACGTCGGCTAGGGAAACCCTAGACAACTAGCTCGACCCTCTCCTCTCCGAGATGGTGTCCCTCTCTTCTCTGCTCCTCGGCGGCGAATGACGAATGAGTTGATGCGTGGCTCTTGGCCAGGGGGATATAAATAGTCCGAGAGGCGGCTAGGTCAAAGGGGGGCGCGAATGGGCCTCGAAACGGGTCGGGCCGACCGGCCTGGGCCCATTTCGGCCCATTCCGTGGCCTGCTTCGTGGACGATGCTTCCCGAGTCTTCTAGAGTGTTCTCCCTTCTGCATGTGGGCCCTTGACGTCAGTTTCTCCTCGGTTTGAATGGAGCTCCTTATCCCGCAAGATTCAGCACTTTCTGTTCAGGTCCTCGGAGTTTTCCGTCTTCACGGGTTGGTCCTTGGGCTTCTTGGAGTCATGTTTACTTCATTGCTTGACTTGTGCTGGGCTTCAAGGTCTTGTCACGAGGTGCTTGATGAACTTTACCCGGAAGTCTTGCTTTCAACGCTAAATTCCTGCATAAACATCAAACTCCAAAACTGACATGCACGAACGAACTTGTTATATCCAGAGGGTTAGTACCAATGGATCAGATATAAAATTCATGCCAACACCGAAGGTAAACTCATGGCTAGGTTGACGGAAATTCACCGTCAACAGATAGTATCACCCACGTACACCTGAACAATCAGAATATCAATGCCCTGCCTGAGGAGAAACAAGGTCTGATCTACCTTCCCCATCTCAAAGCCCGTAGCAAACAGAAACCCTCTCAACCTGCCATATCAAGTCCTAGGCGCCTGTTTCAACCCATAGAGCGCCTTTCTCAACTTGTACACCCGGTGGGGGTAATTCTCACTCTCAAACCCCGGTGGTTGCTTCACATACACCTCTTCCTCCAACACACCGTTCAGGAAGGCACTCTTCACGTCTATTTGGTACAATTTGAACCCTTTAGCCACGGAAAAGGCTAGAAGGATCCTAATCGCCTCCAAACGGGCTACAGGAGCAAAGGTCTCCTCGTAGTCAATCCCCTCTTTCTGACTATACCATTGCGCCACCAACCTCGACTTGTTTCTCACCACTTCTCCATTCTCACCCTCTTTATTCTTCCACACCCATTTTGTCCCGATAGGCTTACATCCCAGTGGAGGATCTACCAACTCCCAAACTTGGTTTCTCTCAAAGTTCTCCAACTCCTCATGCATTGCGTTGACCCAATTGGAATCAGAAAGCGCGCGTCCAATGTCTTTGGGCTCAAACGTAGCAACAAAAGCAGCATGGGCAAAGTGAGAATTGTTTCGAACCCTCGACCGTGTAGTGCGTTCATTGATGTCCCCGATGATCCTCGAAGCTGGGTGACCCACTTGAACTCGCCGGGGAGGTTCTTGCCTTGAAGCTACGTCCCCCTCAGCAACAACTTCTCCTTGATCTGGGCTTGTCGTTGTAGGTGTAGGAGAGGGCCCGTTCTCGATCGTAGTCGAAGTAGTAGGTACATGCTCAGCCGCGGGCGCCACACCACCATCTTCATCATCTCCATGTTCATGCTCCTCCTCCTGAAAGATCTCCTCGCCAAGTTCATCATCTCTTGCACAATCAAAGACCAAAGAGCTACGTGGCTGTGTCTCGTTGAAGGTAACCTCGCAAGTCTCCATGATTTGGTTAGTTTCCAAGTTGAGCACACGAAATTCTCTAGAGTGAGTAGCATAACCAAAGAAAATACCATCAACCGACCTAGCCTCAAACTTATCCAGATTCTTGCCCTTTTTCAGAATAAAGCATTTGCATCCGAAAACGTGGAAATGACTCACCTTAGGAGTGCGATCGTGCATCATCTCATAGCACGTCTTCTTCTTGAAAGCTCGGAGAAAAATCCTGTTCGACACATAGCACGCGGTATTGACCGCCTCAGCCTAGAACCTCCTCGGAGTCCTATGCTCATCGAGCATCGTCCGGGCCATCTCACACAAGGTTCTGTTTTTCCTTTCCACCACGCCATTCTGGGGGGGCGTATACGGACTCGAAAACTAGTGTTCAAGACCCAAGTCATGTCAAAAGGTTTCGAAGCGAGAGTTTTTAAATTCCGAGCCATTGTCACTGTGAATCGCTCGTATGGCATCTCCGTGCCTCTCATTCTTCAACCTCAAGACAAGATCTCGAACAAAACCAAATGTCTCCCCCTTCTCCTCCAAAAAGAAGACCCAAGCATACCGAGAAAAGTCGTCCACCACAACCAGGATGTACCACTTCCCACCCACGGATCTCACATGAGCTGGGCCAACAAGGTCCATATGGAGCAGCTCGCATGGACGCTCCGTCATTAAATCGGTGAGGGGTGGATGAGAAGAGGCTACCATCTTGGCATGCCTACACGGCGCACACGCCAACTCTTTCTCAAACCGCAACCGGGGCAATCCTCGGACAAGGTTAAGTCTACTCAAGCGAGACAAAAGGTCAAAGCTTAAGTGATCTAACTTCCTATGCCACTTCCACAACTCACTCGAAGAACCAGCCAAAAAGCAATGAGCCACACCAGAAGACTGAGAGAAATCCGCTCGGAAAATTTGACCCTCGAGAACGACCATGCAAACTAGGTCCCCTCGAGAATCCAAAATCCGAGAACCACCAGGCCGAAACAACACCTCAAAACCCTCATCCAACAGCTGGGACACAGAAAGCAAATTGAACCCGAGCGATTGAACAAGAGCAACACGTCTGAGAGTGACCTTGTCACTTACCTTAATCTCACCTTCTAAAAGCACACGTCCTCTCCCATTGTCCCCAAAGGTGATGTATGTCTTGGACACCACTGGGACGTGACATGAGAACCACCCCCTGTCTCCGGTCATATGCCTCGAACAACCGGAGTCGATCAGCCAAACGTTCCTCAAGTCTCCCACCTGAAATTCAAAAACGAGAACGTGAGCGAACAAACGACTCAGCACTGGGGTTAGTACCAAAAGAGTAAAACCAGTGACGAGCCATCTGCTCCAAAGTGGGGTTAGCACAATCCATACCACCACGAAAACCACCACGGGAACCACCACGAGGGAACCATCCCTGTCTCGCTGGAGGAGAACAAAAGCCACGAAAGGAAGACTGTGGACCGTTGCTCCTCCGAGACTCAAAGCTACGACTCCTCTCACCCTCGTATCGAGCACGAGGTGGAGAACGCCTAGCAAACTCAACACCACCAGACTCACCATGCCAACCTCCTGTACCACGACCAAAGGAACTGAACCGAGCATCCTCACAGGCTCGAAAACCAAACTGCCCAGGACCTAGACCTGCACCGGTCTGACCGGTCCCCCTGACCGGTCTGATCGATGGTGCTCGGCCAGCAGCACCACCTGACACTCTCCGATCTCCCCAAGCCGGAACCGTATGCACAATGGCCTTGGCCCTGGGCATTTGCATACGAGGCTCAGGTACACCATTTGAGGGGTGGTTCCTATCCTTGTTAGCCCATTCCTTAGCCAACCTCTCCTCACGCTTCTTCTTGAAGCAAAACTCATCCTTGTGACCATCTCTACCACAATACCCACAATGGAACCGGATGGGTTTTGGTTTAGGCTTGGGTTC
The DNA here is from genome assembly GCA_036936925.1 of Cenchrus fungigraminus. NCBI lineage: Eukaryota > Viridiplantae > Streptophyta > Magnoliopsida > Poales > Poaceae > Cenchrus > Cenchrus fungigraminus. The sequence continues at coordinate 43,970,032 of CM072772.1, forward strand.
GGGCTGCTCACTTGGCTTCTCTCCCTTCTTCTCTCCAACCACATTTCTCTTGGGATTCACAAATCTCACCGGTTTTTGGAAGTTGTTTGTTTGGAGAGGGAACACAGGTGGATCTGAAGTTGTGTCAAGTTTGTTTCTGAGATAGTTAGGCTTAGGCTTAAACTTGTTCTTGTGTGTTGTTTGTGGTGGGATAGGAATCTCTCCAACTTTCTCATCTCTCTCACCACTGCTCTCTCCAATTTTGTCAGCCCCAAGTGCTCGACCATCATAGTGTTTGAAAGCCGCTATCATGATACCAAGCTGAGGCTCCTGACCCGACAGCCAACTCAAACACTTCCTCAACTCATCATTTTCATCCTGCAAGCGATCAACATAATGTGCAAGTTTCAGATTCTTTACAGCATGCAGTTCACAAGTAGAGCAGGAAGTAGGAATAGATGCTTTCAATTTAGCCTCAAGCGAAACAATGTAAGCACGAGACTCAGCAAGGTTTCCATGCAAAACGGGACAAGAAGTGCAAGCACCTAGCAAAGCAGGTCTAGACTTGAGCTCAGCCTCTTCAACCCTAAGCACATTTAGTTCCTCACACTTGGAGGTATGCTTTTCCTTAAGAGCGGTAAGATCAGCTAGGAAAACAGAGTAATCACCACAATCAACCTCATCAGAAACAACAGGTGAAGCCTTAAGCGAATCTATCTCAAGCTTAGCATCAAGGTTCTGTGTTTCTAGCTCAGCTACTATGTTCCTGGCATCTTCAAGCGAGGCCCTAAGCTCTTTCCTTATTTTCTTAGCCTCTGAACGGACGTGTCGATCATTGTGAATCGCAATGCCTGGCCTTATTTACTCTCGGTCGCCGACATGTACCAAGTCGAAAGGTTGAAGCTGCATTGTGCGTCAAAGATGTGGGACATGGCAAGCGAGGAAACTGTGACTTCATTTCTACGATGGGCAATTCAGGCTAACTGCACACAATTGCAGGACAAGTGCATGTCTCTCTTAGAGCGAATCTTTCCTCATGGAATACTCACATAAGATTGGGCGGTTGTATGCACTGATCATCCCGAATTTATGCACAATCTCCGTCGAAGATCCAAACTCATTCGTTTCGAGCATACTCACCATTCGGAATTCATACACGTTGCAATGGAGGTAGAGTAAGAACAATGGAGGTATGGTGATAATAGATAGAGAAGGGGGTAGTTTTGATTGAGGAAACTCCGGCCTGTTGATGTTTCACAAGGAGGACCTTCCTAGTGGTAAAAAGGGAGGAAAAGCTAAGATGCTGTTTGGTTCGATTGATCTAGAATCGGATCGTCCGTCCTTTTGATGGTTTGCAGGAAGGACCTTCCTGAGAAACAATTGTGTAACTGCTTGTTTCCAAGTGCCGACTATTCCATGTGTCCGGCCGCCGCGCGCCCGGAAACTGGACATGTCTGCCCCAATAATAGCACAGAGCGGTTCTGGTAAGTTGGCGGGAGAAAAGCGCGCGCGACAGCCAAAAAAAGTTTTCCCGCAGACAAGTGTATATATCTCATTTCTCTCGACGACGCGGCGTACACTACTGCAACTCTGCAAGAGACTCGCCGGCACCACGCTCCTTTTCCTTGTGGCAAAGACTAGAGCTAGCGTCGGTTCTTAGATCTGCTGTTGCCCGTGGCGGGAATGACGAATCGTAGCGGCCCTAGCGGCGAATGGAGAAGTAGGACTCGCTCAGATCAGGTCAGTCCTCTGTTTAGCCATGCTACTTTGATCTGTCATACTAGTTAAGGGGAATTCTGGATTTGGGGATCTGGGTTAACAGACTATATTCATGTATTTTAAAGGTGTTTGGAGTAGACTTCGAAAGCTCCAGATCGCCGACGCTTGGTCCTCGTGAAGTTATCATTATAGATCCTAATGAAAACGAGTGCAAGGACGAGTTGCCTGTCCATCTGAGGTATGACTGGATAGGCGCCAACCCTGGGCGTCGATATGTATGCTGTTGTGAGGTAAATGATAACCTGTATCACTTCTAATAAATGTTGCTTCTGCGTTTGATGTTAGTGTGGTCAATCGCTAATTATATGAACGAAATCAGTGACTGTAGACTGATGGCATGAAGTGCGCGTCATTTAGGTGGATAGATCCTGAATGGGATATTAGGACTCTAAAAGTTCTAGAGAAACTGATGGAAATGAAGGGAAAAGCAGAAGAGATATTCATGTATTTTAAAGGTGTTTGGAGTAGACTCCGAAAGCTCCAGATCGCCGACGCCTGGTCCTCGTGAAGTTATCGTTATAGATCCTAATGAAAACGAGTGCAAGGATGAGTTGCCTGTCCATTTGAGGTATGATTGGACAGGCGCCAACCCTGGGCGTCGATATGTATGCTGTTGTGAGGTAAACGATAACCTGTATCACTTCTAATAAATGTTGCTTCTGTGTTTGATGTTAGTGTGGTCAATCGCTAATTATATGAACGAAATCGGTGACTGTAGACTAATGGCATGAAGTGCGCGTCGTTTAGGTGGATAGATCCTGAATAGGATATTAGGACTCTAAAAGTTCTAGAGAAACTGATGGAAATGAAGGGAAAAGCAGAAGAGATATTCATGTATTTTAAAGGTGTTTGGAGTAGACTCCGAAAGCTCTAGATCGCCGACGCCTGGTCCTCGTGAAGTTATCGTTATAGATCCTAATGAAAATGAGTGCAAGGACGGGTTGCCTATCCATCTGAGGTATGACTGGACAGGCGCCAACCCTAGGCGTCGATATGTATGCTGTTGTGAGGTAAACGATAACCTGTATCACTTCTAATAAATGTTGCTTCTGCGTTTGATGTTAGTGTGGTCAATTGCTAATTATATGAACGAAATCGGTGACTGTAGACTGATAGCATGAAGTGCGCGTCGTTTAGGTGGATAGATCCTGAATGGGATATTAGGACTCTAAAAGTTCTAGAGAAACTGATGGAAATGAAGGGAAAAGCAGAAGAGGAAGCAAGGTCGTGGAAAGAAGCATGTACAACTGCTAAGGAGGAGGCCAATGTCAAAGCAGTTGAGCTGCAGACGATAACACGATACTACGGGGAGGTAACCCATAACCTGTTTCAAAACGAGAAAGAAAATGAGAAACGATGCTCTGTTCTCTCCTAAAGAAAAGGGTGAAGCCAACAGGTACCTAAAAGCTGAAAGGGAGGCAAGGATGTGGAAGGAAGAATGTGCAAAGGCTAACAGGGAGATTCAAGAAACTACCGCTGAGCTGCAGACGTTCAAGCAGCTCCTGGATTCTGCAACACTTGTGGTGAAGAAGGTGAGGGAATTGCTGAGACAGGCCTCATATAAGCGGTCACTCAGCAAGGACAACAATGAGGCATAATGTGATTCGTGGTGTTATTGCTAGGTAGACGGTTTATGGGTGATAATCATGCTTGTTTTTCGGTGTGAACTTTGTGATGATGAGTAGCTGTGAGATGCCATCTTATGATGTTTGATACTTGTCCGCTCTATTGATGCTTTGCGGGAAGGACCTTCCTGATTATCGAATGCGTAACTGCTTGTTCCCTACAGTGATTGTGGTAGAAACTCATACATATGCGCGGAATAATTGACGAAGGATGATAATATAGATATTTGTACATTGAATTGCGTTACAGGTGGTACACAATCGAAGTTCCTCATTACGGATAGCTAGGCAACAGCCATGTTCCTCGCGACCAAATCCAGTCCCCACGAACCTGCTTAATGCGGATCGCCGGAGTAGTGTTGACGCCTGGAACAATACCTATTCCCTGCTGGTAGATCCAGTACTCATTCTTTTCATCGTGATGATAAGTTCGTAGGAAGTAAATGTGATTTGCCCTCAGGTCAGCCAAACCAGAAATGGCATGCTCTTCTGTAACAATGCACTTGCCAGGACTAAACAAGATGATCTTATTCCGGAACTCAGGAGCTCTCTCCCAGGGAATAGGTTGCCAAATGTCCCCCACGAATGAATGCAAAGTTTATTCCGGAACTCTGCACCAGTTGCTGTTTCAAGGCACAAGATACAAGCTTGGAGAGTAGCCATTTGGCTCCATTTCGGAAGTCGAGGAAGGCGAATGTGCTTCCGAGGAGATAAAGGATTCAGCATGAGCGCGTTGCACCAATCTCTGCAATCTAAGGCGACTAGGCTTCCAGATCCGCCGCAACCAATCAATCTAGTCCTTTTCCCAGCCAATGCAGCAAAGGAGACCTCAAAAAGCCGCATATCAACGACGGATGCGAATGTCACTGCTCCAGATTCACCGATAAATTCAGATTTCAGAATCCAAGGGTCAAACGGGCGTGCCTCACCTGAACGAGCGCAGTTCCAACCCTTGCAGACAGCCTTGAACATGATGAAATCTCTTGCATCACTGATCTTATTGGCGACGCTCACAACAATGTCAGGAATAAGATTTGCCCAGGGACGAGGCATCATTGATAGGATAGCCAAAGAACAAGGTTGTGGGAGAACAATGGAGGAGTTACAGCTCCAACAAAGACAAATGAGTGGAAAAGGTAGTCCAGAAGGTCCGGTATACTGATGTATTGCTGAAAGGACCTTCTGGACTACAATTATTTCTTTCGGTCCGTTAACATTCCGCTGAACGGTCTCTCCCCCTTCCTCAGAACGTCCTCCCTCCATCCACAAAAGAATGCAATTCTCACTTCTCGATAAGTTTATATGAAGATATAAGTGTAAATTTGGTCAAAATTGAATTAGTTTGAACTGAACAGATCCCACAACTACTCTAATCTTTTCGGGAGCAGTTTTTTCAACAATGGCTGAATGGAACCAACAAAAAAACCCTTGCAACCAACAAAAATCCCCCTTCCTCCCAGTGCCCTCTTCCTCTCCCCACTCTTGCAACCAACAAAAAACCCCATTCTCACACAACGCCCTCTTCCTCTCCCAACTCTTGCAACCAACAAAAAAACCCCATCCTCGCACAGTGCTCTATTCCTCTCCCAATGGAGCCATTGTCTCCTAGAGGTGCGGTACAAGCAGTGTTTTCCTAAACGGGCTAAACGGTCCGTCTAAACAGGTTTAAACGGTAAACGTGGACAACCGCATAGTTTAGGGCCTAGGCGGGTTGCTAAACGGTTGACCCGTTTAAACGGTCGTAGACGGAAAAAATGGCCTAAACGAGACGGTTTTGAAACGGTTGTAGACGGCCTAAACGTCCTAAATGGGCCTGTTTAGGAGATAGAGTGTGTGAGCAGTTTTAAATTTTGAAGTTTTGATCATTAATAATTCATCACAACGGTTTTGAGGCAGAAGTATGTGTTTAATTGTGATTGTTTATGTCATTGATTGACATGTTAAATTTAGAATAATTTTGAGTTTTGAAGGTTTGATCATTAATCATTGTGGTTCTTAGTTCCTTGCTATAACACTCATCTTATATTTTGTAAGTACATACAATGTTCAAATTGATATCATTGAAAATGAATATCAAGGAAGAAAAAATGTTCTACATTCTAAAAAAGTGTCATTCATACTAGTAATTTATGTATTATATGTGCTACAGTAGAAAACCATTTAACCCGTTTAAACACCGTTTAAAACAGTCTAAACCGTTTAAACACTAAACGATGGGTCACCGACTAGACTCCGTTTACCGTTTAGGTTATCATTGGGTACAAGCCACATCCTCCTCCTCTTCTGATGAAAGGGAGGATCTCCAGTGGTCTGATGAAGAGGAGGCAGAGCGGAGGCCCATTCGGGTGGTGGTTGACACATCCTCTGATGGTTCTGAGTTTGTGGAACAAAATGAAATCCAAGATCATGTGCCTCTGAAACATCGCACCCCTCGCAAGTCAGCAAGAGGTGCCAGGGGTCAAGGGCGCGGAAGCACCGCCACTCACCGGGAAACTGTCGTCTCCAAGCGCCGTCATCCTCTCTCATCCTCATCGGTCGGCGGCAGTCGATCTCTGCCATCCTTGCCGAGCAGAGGCCATCATCGACCGGCCGTCATCATCCGCCATGGAGCGGCGCCAAGGCCGTGCTCGACCGGCCGCCATGGAGCGGCGACATCATCCTCTGGCGGCGGCATTGGAGGGACGACCTCATCCGCGGGCGGCGCCCTGGGAGGTCTGCCACCATCTTCCATGGGCGGCGGCAACAGAGCGACATCCTCGTCCGTGAGCAGCAGCAACAAGGCGCCGGGTGCACCATCGACAAAGAAGCGGCGCCTTGATTAGTGGATTAGTGGTAACTCCTACTAGTAGAAGTAGGAGTAGAAGAAGTAGAAGTCTGGTCTGATTGAATACTACTACTACTTTTTTTTCCTTGTAAGATGTTGGTTTTCTCATTGCGTAGCAGTGACAGTTTAATCCGGTCCGACTGAAAACTACAAACCGGACTTTCGTCCTGTGTTCATCTGGTATTTAAGAAATTAATGGAATGGACTTTTCGTATACAACGAATTTATACTGAGGGAGTACACACACATTACCATTTTTATTAGAAACAACACAATCCAAATACAAACGACACAAATGCATGCATACGCATTGATTACACATGAGGATGGATCGATCCACCATAGTTGGAACTACAGCGCATACTCTGAACGACATACTACTAGAATCTACCATCACAGCTCATACTACTACCATCACCACATACTACTAGCATCTACCATCACGGCTCATACTACTACCATCACCACATACTACTAGCATCTACCATCATGGCTCATACTACTACCATCACCACATACTACTACCATCACGGGCTCATGGAAATCCAGCCGCTGCACGGAGTGCAGCAAAACGTGGCTTCTGGATCAGATACTCCTCCAAAGCGCGATGCCTCGCCCTTGTATCCCAAACCCAGGCAGGCGAAACGGCGATGTTATGCGCTTGTAACAGCAGGTCACGAATGGTCCATTGCCTGTGACCCCTTTGGCAAAAAGGGCACACCCACATTGCTTCGTGATAAACATGGGTAGGCCCACCCTGCTGAAGCCAAAGCAACACAGACCATTTCAGGTCATGCGTTTTATCTTGTTCAATGAGCACTGGCCGCGAGGGTGGCATTTCAACGGCCAACAGCAGACGTGGCGGCCTGGGCCGTGGGTGAAAAGGTGGTGCCATGAGGTTCAGCTGATCTTGAGCTGTCGTTGCCAGCGGCTGAACTGGAGGTGGCATCACCCCCGGGTGTTGCTAAGGTGCCGATGCCAGCGGAAGTGGAGGTGCAATTGGGGCCGGGTGCTGCTGAGGTGCCGATACCAGTGGAAGTGGAGGTGCCATTGGGGCCAAGTGCTGCTGCGGTGCCGATGGCAGCGGCTGAACCAGGTGGTGGTGAGGTGCTATTGCGCCCAACAGCTCCCCCTTCCCCGACTCCTCCAAGTTCCATGCTCCGTCCCTTCCTTGCCCGACCATTCCCCACGTACTGCATACACAAACGAAGAACAAACCCTACATAAGCTAACAATGTGACCATCTCGATACCATGCATACATAAAGTAAACAAGATTAGCAAACAAAATGATCTCACCCTTGTATCCCACTGAAGTAGAGAAATGCAAGACGGGGAACTGATGAGTGTTGGCCTTACCTTTCAAGAACGCTGTGCTGCACTCGCCTATTTATCGAGGACTACAGCGGTCACGTGAGCTTGGTGTAGCATTGCTAAAGTTACTAAGGAAAACGTGAGATGCTCAGAATATAGTCAGGCCTACGCGTGATAGGAATCTATATAGGTCAGAATCTTCAGTGGCATGCATCGATTACATGTGTGGACGATGGGTATCAAGGGATGAGCCCAACGTGTCTAGGTATGTGTTTACTTCAGGACTTTCCTCTCTGTAGAGCACAAGAAAGTCCTGCGGACAAATCACGCCGCATCAGCTGCATCTAATGGCCGTCTCACTGCATCAGCTCATGCCGCATCAACATTGAGACAACTCTCTACCGTTTATTTATGTAATGGTTTTGGTGTCAATTGCATCTGGAGAACAAGATTGGGCGCTGTAATCAGATGCACCAGATGGTCCTTGCGTTGCAACACGCAGGATGCAGGATGACTTGACAAGTCCTCCTCGATCAGGTACGCTATGTGAGTCGTGACTGTAATGGTCTACGAATGGTCTGGATTCGCACTTGCTGATTCCCGCAGGCCTTGGAGATTGAGAAACGTGATGAACTTGTTGACGTGACGAGACCAAAACGGAATAAGCTGGAATTGGAATAGCAATATATGTTTTTTTGTGTATGTGTGTGTGTAATATTAACATGCATATAAGCACAGAAGAGCATCTCGAATGGGCGTTTGGGAATGACACGCTCTCACAAGTTGATCCACGTGTCGATCATTGAGAATTACGGTTAAGCACTGGCACCGGGCGTTAACCGACGAACTTGTGTGCACACGCAGCACACCCCCTCTGAACAGACATGTCGATCATTGTGAATCGCACTTAAGGACTAGAACTAGGAAGTTCATGACCCGAACGTGGCCACACCCGCTCTGAAGGGACGCGTCCATTCTGGGTGGTAATTGATGTCCACGAACGGACGTTTCGGAACGACACATTCACTCCCACTATAATAAGAGACACTTTAGGCACGAGACGATCAATGCAGGCCATTTATGTTAATGGCTTTAGACGCTAAAATGATTCCTTCCATGCAAGTCGACTTCTCAGTCTCAAGCCAGGAAGCGAAAGCCGAAGGAACCGCAGGCAACTTCAAGGAATCCGGTACGTTCATGGTGGGAGGCCGTCAATGGAAATTACATTGCTATCCTACAGGTATGAATGATCATCAGTGGATGGATGTTCCAGACGGCATTGCCGTCGTCCTCGTTCCTCTGCACAAAGCCCAAATGGTACGTGTCTCGTTGCTGCTATGAAGACACACACTCACACATGGCGATACGGTCGCATTATGTTATTGTTTGTCAAGGTTGTGACTGCTTCCACGTAGGTGCGAGTATTGTTGCGTGCGATGGCTGGAGACCCAAACGATGAAGATGATACGTTTCGAGTTCAAGCTACAAAAGAAGTTTGGTTCATGAATCGGGATCTACAAGCAAGAGGATTTGAATGTCTGGTGGAGCATCATGACATTGAGCGCGTGACATCCAGTGAAGATCGCATACACATATCATGTGTTGTTTCAGTACTGGAGGATGACTGCATTGAAGTTCCTCCTCCATCAGTGCAAAGAAGCATATGCCAAAGCGTTGCAGCCCAAACCCCTGTGCAAGTTGTGTTCCACGTAGGTGCGGAATGCCGGGTGATACGAGTGGTACGTGCCGATGTGGCAAAAGTATCTTGTGTGATGAAGGCAATGCTCTACGGCCTAGGAGTGGAGTTTAGCTCTGAAACTGTTACAATTATTGACACACACCCTGATGGCTTCTCGGTCCTGATCAAATATACTAGTGAAGGATCACTCCCGGAGGAGGCTGATTTATGGGACACTCCTGGCAATGCCTGGCCTTATTTACTCTCGGTCGCCGACATGTACCAAGTCGAAAGGTTGAAGCTGCACTGTGCGTCAAAGATGTGGGACATGGCAAGCGAGGAAACTGTGACTTCATTTCTACGATGGGCAATTCAGGCAAACTGCACACAATTGCAGGACAAGTGCATGTCTCTCTTAGAGCGAATCTTTCCTCACGGAATACTCACATATGATTGGGCGGTTGTATGCACTGATCATCCCGAATTTATGCACAATCTCCGTAGAAGATTACCTGAAGGGTTGTACCAGGGTCCCCTGTAGTTTTAATGTTTTATTTGAGTGTTTGTAGTCATGTAATAAATAGTTGAAACGGTACGTTATTTTGTTGTAGTGAGTACATTTGTAATGCGAAAATCGGATCATCCGTCTAACGTGAATATGAAGTAGAGTATAATCCTGTGTTGTGTTTGTCCATTCCATGATCCATGGTGGCACGGACCACCCAGTCAATAACTTGCCTCTCTGCGTAAGGTCACTGACGTTTGGGTCCAACACCCAAGCGGTCTTTCGTTTGGGTCACTGACGTTTGGGTCCATTATCCAAAGTCTTTTGTTTCCCGCTCTAGACCACAAAGGTGGGACTTGAAATTTTGAATTCCCCGCTCCTCCTTTTGATCCTCCTCGTTTATATATATATAACAAAGAGGGAAACCAGGTCTCCCAATTCCCTCCTGGTAATTTTCCAAAATCAGGGGATCTTCTCCTCGACCGCCAAAGAGACCTAGATCTGCGGCGGAAGCAGCAACAGCGGCCTGGCTACCGACGACGGCTTCCTCTGCTACGAGCGGCGGCCTTCCTCTTCTACGAGCGGCGGCCTTCCTCGGCAACGTCCTTGAAGCTGCAAGATGGTTCAAACTCGTTGCTCCGTCGGCTCCCCCGAGGCTCACCCTTGCGGCCGCAGATCTGCAACAGTTGCGCAGAACATCGTGCTGAAGGCGCAAGGTCGGGCTGCTAAATCGAGACGGCATTCGGCACCTTCTTCCCGTCCTATTCGTCAGGTCTGCGGTCTCCTCCCTATATTGATCAATTGAATTAGATTGCTTCCCCATGCTCTTTGGCTTTCTATAATAATCTTTCATGTTTGGGTGATTGTGGATCTACTGTACCCTATCGCAAGAGTTTGTTAGAAGTCATTTTATTTGAGGTTTGTAGAAATTTATAGATGAAATTGTTGGACTGCTTCCCCATGCTCTTTGCCTTTGAATATTCTTGTTGCATGCTTTGGTGATTGTAGATCTACTATACCTATCACAAGAAGTTGTTCGAAGTCATTTTATTTGAGGTTTGTAGAAATTTGTAGATGAAATTATTGGACTGCTTCCCCATGCTCTTTGCCTTTGAATGTTGTTGTTGCATGCTTGGGTGATTGTGGATCTTCTGTTCCCTATTGCAAGAGATTGTTCCAAGTCAACTTATTTGAGGTTTGTAGAAATTAAAGGATGAAATTATTATATAGCTTACCCATGTTCTTTGGCTTTCCATATTTTTGTTGCATGCTTGGGTGATGATGGATTGGGTGTGATCGTTCATGTACCGCATTGAACTTAATAGATGAAATTGCTTCTGATTGCTAATAATCTCAACCCTTATCTCTTGTTCTTGTACTTGTTTCAGCGGGCCAAAGGGTCAACATCTGTAGTCACTCCTGTTCAGACCTGCTCCAAGGTAACAAACTCAATACCTTCTTTGTTTCCGATTGCGAATGATCTCAACCCTTAGTTCTTGTTCATGTACTTGTTTCAGCGGGCAAAAGGGTCAACGTCTGAAGTCTCTCCTTTTCAGACCTGCTCCAAGGTAACAAACTTAACACCTTTGTTTCCTTAGTTCGAATCAATTACAAGGTCCTAATCTGACTTGGGATCCACAGTTGCTAGATGGAAGCTACCAAGTCAATGATGCTTCTCCCTGAACAAATTAAAACAGAGGCAGCCGAGTACTCAAGAATGGGTACCAAATCCTTATGTAGTAGTGTTGATGAAGAGCGAGTTGACGCTCCCAATCAGGATGGGGTATAACTACAACAACGGTTTGTTGCTCACCAGAAAGAGTTATGTAGCTTGAAGAAGAAGACCGAAGAATCAGAATCAACTCTGAAAATGCAGTCGGCTGAGATTAAGAGGTTGCAGAAGCTAACCGAAGACAGTGAGGACCTCCTTCGTCTACTGCTTAGCAGTAAAAGATGAAGAGGTTAAGATCATTAGATCAAATCTCCACTTTCTCCACTTTGTTAATCAATGTTCCTTGTGATACTGTTATCTTGTAATAGTTTGTGATATGTGATGAACAATATGGTCGTGCTTGATAATAAACAACAGTTTGCTTTATTGTATAAAGAAATATGTGCTGATTACTATTTTGCCAACCAGATCGGAATTATTCAAAAAAAAGGATCAGAATTGAAATGAAATCCATTAATACTGATGCATGATTAGTTAATTTTATATTGTCCTACAGTGGGCTTAGCCCACTTTTAATTGGGCCAAAAGTCAATTTTTTTCAAATTAACGTGACACAGAAAGCCGCAACAATGTGCGCACCTGTTGGACTCGACCCAACCAAAACGGGCCCACCTAATCAAATTTCATCTGAAAAAGCTACAATTGGGCCCAACAAAATCTTTTTTGGACTCTATGAATAACGCCAGCCTACAGGAACAGTTTTGGGCTCAACCCAGCTACAAACGGGCCAAATTCGTTTTATGACGCATACGATTTGTCACAATTGGCATGCCACATCGGATACCACATCAGATTCTGTCTAGTGTGGCAAAGCTGTAGCAACGTAGTTATGACGCATTGTATAGACGAATTTCCACGTGTCATTAAACTCATGACGCCGCGAAATAAGGTCTCGTCATTAATCGCAGTTTGTGACGCTCGATAAATTACAGAGCGTTTTCGTAACAACCGGCGTCATTAATCGCGGTTTATGACGAGAAACGGCCTTTTTTTGCGTCACCAGGAATCAAAAACAACTTGACAGGAATGGCCAGGGGGAAATGGGCCGAAGAGCTGCCAAGAGTTGTATGGTCTCACAACACAACTAGTTCTAGAGTCACAAATTTCACACCCTTCAGATTGCTGTACGGAGAAGAAGCCGTTATACCCGAAGAGGTCAAATTGGGGTCATTCAGAACAGATCAAGAGCCACAAAGCAAAGAAGACACGAATTTGGCAATTGAAACAAGAGAAGAAGACAGGCTGCAAGCGCTGAGCAACACAGAAAAATACCAAGACGAAACGAGGAAGTGGAGAAACAAGAAGGTCCACGAGCAAAAGATATCCACAGGGAATATGGTTCTTAGAAGAAAAACAAGAGGTGTAGGAAAATTGGAAGAAAAATAGGAGGGTCCATTCTTAGTATCAGAGACAAGGCAAGGGGCTTACAGATTGCAAACCTTAGAAGGAGAAGTGGTTCCTTACTCATGGAATCAACACAAGCTGCAGAAGTATTGGCTCTAACATTAAGTGTAGCAAGAGTAGCATTTACTAAGTTTCGTCGTTTTCTAGTTTCTCTTCGTTTTGAATTTTTGTAATCTTCGATAAGTTCTTTTGCACTTTCATCTTTTGTAAATATGTAGTGGAGTCCATACTCTTTTCTTCACGGGGAGAGTCTTCGGTGATCTTACAACGGGAACACCGAAGATGCGAGGTTTTTAACAAGGCGGACTTCTTGTGTAATATCCCCTTGAGAAATATAACAAGGGCTCCTAAAAAAGACTACCATTATCTATCATCGGTCCCGAAGTAACAATCACCCAAAGAAGATTGTTACTTTCGGGAAAACGTTGCAGAAATAAGTCAACACATGCACCTAGCTTGGCGAAGACCAGTCGCATTTAGTTCACTTAAGGAAAAAAATATATAAAAGGGCGCATGTGAACACTATTCTGCAAAGGTCGCGAAGATGTTAAGGAACATGCAACAATCTGTCCCAAAGAGGAGTGCATGATTCGCTTAAAGGCCTATTTTTTCCGCGAACAAAAAAGTCTTCAACGGCCAATGTGCGAAGCCCCTCAGTAAAATGTTGTAGGGATAAGTCGACTCGTTAAACGGCGTAGTCGCAAAATCATCCGCTTTATCACAAGCGAAGAAGCCTTCGGCGATGAATGCGCTAAGCAAAAAGCAAGGGACTGGCTGACGAGCCGCCTTGGGGGTGCATGTATCGCGAAGATTGAAACAGGAAACTGGGGGGAGGCGCTTTCAAGCGTAGTTCCCATGTCTCAATCTTCGGAAGCAGAAAAAGAGCAAAAATCGAGAGAATGTATGCAAAAGCGCATAGAACAAAGAAATACAAACATATCATCGGACGATTTAAATATCATCTTTGCATACACGTGAATCCATTAAAATCATAATACTCATACATCATCATCGCGAATGTTGCTTACAAACACAGGGTATTTTATTACAATATAGATTTGGTGACTCCAAATCGCAGAGTGCATGTCAAACGCAAATACATCACAATAGAGTTCAGCGAGGACTCTTGTACATATATTCGTATTCAGCATCTTCGGTAAGGTCAATAACTTCAATCTTGGGAAAGACAAGGGGGCTCGAAGACCAAGAAGCGTGTTCGCGGGCAGGCACAACAGAAGATGATTCGGTCCCACAGATTCGGCGACGATGAGTACCATCATGACAAAGACGATTGCGAGTATGTTCGAAGACATTTTTTGCCTCGAGATTATTCTTTTCGTACTTTTCTATCTTCCGTGACCAGAAAACGTCGAAGGGAACGTCGGGAAACTTAGAACTAAATTTGCACCATATAGAACCAGACATGAAATAATCACCACAATTAATAGTTACAGGGGAAACATCTTCGGCAACTTGCGCAGGATACAGCTCCGGCACCTGCGCAGAATTGCAAATGTCTTAGAACAATTGTTCACAAAATAGCCTAAGTCCCCACACCACTAAACCTACACTCCCTCACACCTCAGGGGCTCCCGAAGTAATGTCTGTAGTGCGGGCTTCATGTGGAGAGGCAGCTTGAGTAGAATGTGCAGCCGAAGATACAGCAGCCGAAGAAGGATCGGCTCCACCTCCAGAAGATGCGGCAGCAGGCGAAGGAGCGACCACATAACCAGACGCTGCTTGAGAACCCTGAAACAAAAAGAAAGGTTAACATAGGGAAATAGTAAAACAAAAGATAAACAGGCACAAAAATGAGAAGAAGTGTCATGAACCTTGCAAAGCACGCGCCGACCTTCGGCGACAGTTAACCCATAGCCAAATTTCTTAAAGAATGTTTGCATGAAATTCTTCGCTATGTTCTTCGGTAAAACTGGGATCTTGTCAACAGATGTTTCCGTCGGCCAGGCAAAATCCGCGTCACGAAGCTGGCAAAGATCAGTTTTAGTCATGCTAGGCTCACCATCTCCAGAGGTTTTAAACAAGGAGCATATTGAGTGAGCAAGGCTTCGCGCAGCAATAGCAGCTCCAAGCTCTCCAAAAGAACGACCAGCAGAAGCAAGAGACCCCACGCCATTAGAAAAGCCATTGAAACACTTGACCAATGTACATTTCTTTAACATCATAGGGAGCAGGAGTGAGTCCGAAGTCCAAAAGAAGATCATGAACCTTTTTGCAAACAGGCCCAATATGACGCTCAACCTCATCACAATAGGTTTCGTGCTCGGGAACAAGGTTGGAATGTGTCTGTTGCAGTTCAGAAAGCTTAGCACGATTAGCGTCATACAAACTTTGCAGACCTTCGGCCTTTTCCTTTTCAACTTCTGCAGCAGAAGCCAAACGACGAAGTTCAGTCATTTGAAGTTCCAGTTCAGTATTCTTCTTCAAAAGATCATCCTTTTCTTTAGAAACTTCATGACACTTTTTCTTCTCCGACTCCAGTAAAGAAGAGAGAGAGGTCTTCTCAGCATGAAGGGTCTTCACAACCTCAATTTCCTTAGAGAGTGCAGTGGCAGAGGTCTTCTCGGAAAGTTGCCGAGACCGAAGGTCAGCACGACATCGACGTTGAGCAGCACGACAAGCCAAAAAAACCTTCATACTTAAATCTTGCGCGTGGTATAAAATATCTTCGGCACTCTCCTTACTAAGATCATCTTCCATAATGGGAAAACCAAAGCTATCGCCAGCTTCTTGGAGCAAAGTACGCTTGTGATCATCGCTACAGAATTGAAGCACCATGCGCATAGTCACCGAAGATGCGAGCATTAGGCTTCATTCTAAGTCGCCAGGCATCCACACTGGGAGATTCGCTGCTGACAAAGAAACCACCACTGCGGGTATCACTTTCAGTGTCAGACGAAGAACCATCACTTTGTACAGTGCAAGATAGAACTCTTTGGTGAACAGCCGAAACAACTTTACTACTACCGGCAAGGTCACTAGCATAAGGGAGCAGAGCCTCACAGGTCTGAGGTTGAGGGACAAGAGACTTATCTTTCACGGACCTGGCGCGAAGAGCATAGTCCTCATCACTCTCCGGCTCAGGCTCGCTGTAGCTGATATCAAGGGGGTCAGCAAGCGTAGCACCAGCAGTTGGGCCAAGAGAAAGAGAAGTGATATCAACAATCTCTTCGGTCTGATCGGCCGAAGGAGCATCCAAATTTGTACCAGACCCAATACCACCTTCAGCTGGGCGGGTTTCTGCGTCCTGATCTTCGCCTTTGGCATCACCAGACTCCTCAGGACAAGAAGAAACAACTTCAGAGGTGACAGCACTAGAAGTCCTTTGACGCTTTGAAACATTACGCCCAGTACCACGACTGTGATGTTTCCTAATTGTCTTCTGACGCGCCGAAGGGGCTGCAGCTTCGGAGCTTCCCTGGTCACCCTTCTTCGCCGCACGCTTAGCTTGCGCTGTGCGGCGGCCAACGGTGATAACACGATCACCAGCATGAATCCCAAAGAAGAAAAAGAGACGATTATCACGAGTACCACCGAGACGTTCTTGAATTTCAGCATCTTCTCTAGCAGAAATAGGCCCAAGAATTTCATTGGCCTTCACCTCAATTTCAGCAACATTGATATCTACACAACAAAATATGAGCGAAAGAAAGAATCAATAAAAACTGTAAACGAAGAAAATTTTGAAGTACCAAAGAAGAGAGATGAGGGTACCTTTGGCCTCCAAGCGGAAGCTTCGGGTGAAATCCGGGATCTTAATAGAAGAGGCGAAGTCGTTCCAGGCAGCAACAGACCACCCGGCGCGAACAGGAAATACCTTCGCACCAATATACTCCTCAACCAGATCACGAGTGGCATAAGTCTTCGCCAGCTCTTGGAAATAAGTGAGGAAAAGATGATCCGTGTCACCGTCCTCATAGGCAGTACCAATGCCCTTAGGCAAATTCTCAAGTTGAGTACAGACAAGGGGAAGTTCTTCGTCCTCAACAGTGTGGTAAAACCAGTAATGATTCCAGTTTTCATCCCACTTGTTCTTGTAGTAGACAACAGGTACATCGATATCACTGTGATACTTAAAGTTGAGAGAAGCAAATTGGGCCTCTTCGCGAACAAGGGCACCATCAGCGAGTCGCTCTATTTTTAGAGGTTGGGGATGCACAGTATGAACCCTAATGAAGTTGGCAGCAGAAGGAGCCACACCCATCGTTTTGCAGGACCACATGTACACACTGAGCCGAAGAATAGCATTAGGGGTGAGATGATGAAGATACATCCCAAAGTTCCGAAGAATAGAGACAATGGCTCCATCGAGTAGGAAGTGAAGTCCAGCAGTGAACAAGTCACAAAAGACAACTACTTCGTTGGGACGAGGTGTAGGAACAGTTTCAGAGTCAAGGGCTCTACCCTTCCCTTCCTTAATATAACCGGCGGTCACGTATTCCGCCAAGAGACCCTCGGAAACTTTGCTTCGACCGAAGACAAAAGTAGCTGGAGATCTATCAACCTTGGGAGCCATCGCTTCAAAGCAGTAGAGAAACCGAGGAAGAGAACTACTCGAGTACAAAAGGCAATAAGAAACTAAAACGAAGAAAGGAATACAAAAAGAGAAGGAGGAGAGGATACCAAGGTAGCGAAGGCAGAGCAGGAAGCTGCAGCACCCGTGAAGGCAAAGGTCAAACAGCCAAGATTTTAACCGCGGTAAAAGAAATCTCCACCGGGGCTGAAACTTATATAGGCTCCCAAAGGAGTAAATCTCGGAGGTTTTGCACCGCTAATAACGTGGCGAAAATCAAGGAGCGTCAACACGACGTGGCGAGAATCACAGAACTTCCTGAATAGACATGCGAAAATCTAGGAGGAATAAAAAATAATAAAAAAATATATAAAAATGACGAGCCGAAGAGGGGAGGCCCTTTGGAGCAAAACATTTTCACCCATCACGAAGAGGTTTTGCTAGTTCAGCTCGTCCTTGGATAAAATCCTCACTAGCAAGGGGCTGAATGTTGGGGTAAATATTTCGCAGCTAACCCCTCCCCGATATCTTCGGCCCTTCGGAGAAGAATGGGCGTCGGATTTGTGCTTGCTTTGGCTGTTTCAGGGTGAAATCAAGGGTCGATAGGCGAAGATCGGTATCTTCGCTCGAGAAGCTGAAATCAACTCGCGAAGGGGAGGGAAAGCTGTCACCGCGAAGAGACGTCGTGCCTGTGTGAAGGAAGTGTGTGAAGAAGCCTAGCCAGGAGAAGAAACGCGAGGTTTTCGTTGAAAGAATGACCTGCGAAGAGGTCGAAGTATCGAGCATAGTGAAGTCCATGGGAGGGGTGCGAAGAGGTCAGGCGTCGAGGTGACACCGAAGGCAGGCGGAGAGAGACACCTGAAGTAGAGGCTGGAAACGCTTCGGCGGACAAGAGGGGGCAAACCCGAAGATCAGTGTGCCATGGGAGCTGACACGTAGGATGACAGAGCGTAAAGTGAACATCTGTAAAGTGTGTGAGTATGGGCCTTGCGAGGTTACCAAAATACCCTTGAGATGCTTCGCACAATGTGAAAAAGTGATGGCATGAGATGTAAAGTGTAATTGTTATGGGCCTATAAAAAGGACTCGACGGGAATGAAATGGGGGCGATTGGGAGGAGGCTGAGTTTCATTACGCTCGGTCTAGTTTACGTTTCTCGTTCTTCGGTGTCTCTTGCTTTTCTTTTAGGTCAGTTGTCTCTGGCTGTTGGCCCCTCTTCGGGGAGGAGTTTTATCCCAATACTGGAGGTTCTGATAATTTTTGAAAAGAAAACTGAGTTCCTCAAATGACACACTCTTGGTTGCTCAATGTGTATAGTCCTCACCAAGGCATTGTGATTGCCTCCCATACTTCTAATAAGGCTTTTTGTGGGGTTTCGGGTAAAGAGAAGTAGGGGCATACTTGCGTCACATAATATTGCAAAGCCAAAAAGCGGATCCAAGATAGTCACGTCATGAAACTAGCCCAGCCCATTTTTGCCACCGCCTTTGGCTAGTGGGCCCCTGGGATTGTTGTAGTCGCCTTATCTTGTGGGCCCCACTTGTATTGAGTTGTTTTTCTTTGGTTTTGGGCCCATTATTGACCATGCAGAATCACCGTATGTCGGTTTTCGTGTAAGTCTCGTGGTTCTGCATGGTTTTCCCCTGTTTCCGGCTTCTTGTTCCTAAAATGCTTATTGATAGAATTCTAGATAATATGTTAGTTACATATGCTAATTCCCCTCTTATTGGAGTGATGTTGACAGTCAAATGTTTGTTGTAAGGACCGTCAACAGATACTGGCGGTGGCGCAGGCTTCGTTGGGCCGCTAGGTGGGTCGGTCTGCTAGGCTGCTCGCTGGGCTAGCGATTAGATTAGGGTGTTAGCGCGTCCAAGCTCAAGGGTTAAGGGGCGTCCGGCAGACTTGGGTTTGAGTTAGCCGGCCCAAGTTAGTTGTTAGGGTTTTTTAAATAGTTTTGAATTTAATTTATTATATAGTTTGAATTTGAATATATTTCAAATTCAAACACCACTCAATTTGAAGAGCCAAATTTAAATCCAAAAAGATCCAACTCAAATACTAAACCATAATTTGAATTTTAGATTTTTATAATTTGGTTTGATTTGTGGAGAATTTGATAGAGAGGCATGCATTCATGGTTCAAAATTGGTAGCACTCATATTCAAACAAAAAGTAAAATTTTCACACCTTTCTAAAACCTGGTCTATTACATTCTCCCCCACCACCGAGAATCTCGTCCTCGAGATTTATGCTTCAACTTCCCCCTCGAACAAGTGAGGGAACTCCTCTCGAAGGTCGGGTTCCTTCTCCCAGGTAGCTTCTCGCTCGGTATGGTTGCTCCACAACACTTTGCAGTAGGGAATGGTGAACCTTCTGGTTTCTTTGACCGCTCAGTCTAGAATCTTCTCCGGATATTCCGCATACTCCAGCGTGTCATGCAAGTCAAGCATCTCTGTGACCACCTTCTTTGACTCCACTTCCTTTTCACAGTTCCGAAGTTGTGACACATGAAACACTGGGTGTACTTCGGCTATTTGTTCTGGCAGAGCGAGCTGGTAAGCGAGCTTTCCAATTCTTCTGGTTATCTGGTATGGCCCGACATACCTCAGGGCAAGCTTCCCTTTCACCAAAAACATCTTGGTTTCCCGAAGTGACGAGACACTGACGTACACACGGTCTCCCACCTCAAATGACAAGTTTCTCCTTCGTTTGTCAGCGTAGCTCTTCTGATGACTTTGACAAATCCTCAAGTTCTCTTGTACCTTCTCCACATTTTCTTCGGCCTCTTTTACGATTGCTGGTCCAATGAGTGTCTTTTCTCCAACTTCGGACCACAATAGTGGCGTCCTGCACTTCCTCCCATAGAGAGCCTCGAAAGGTGACATTTGAAGACCAGCCTGGTAACTGTTGTTATATGAGAACTTTGCATAAGGCAAACTGCTCTCCCAATCGGTGCCATAAGTGGGGGCACACGCTCTCAGCATATCCTCCAAGGTCTGGTTCACTCTCTCTGTCTAGCCATCGGTCTAAGGGTGAAAAGTTGTATTGTAGCTAAGTGTAGTTCCCATAACCTTTTGTAAAAGCTCCTCCAAAACTTAGCCACAAATTGAGGTTCTCGATCAGAGACTATGCTCTTTGGTGCTCCATGCAACCTGAGTATATGTTCGACGTACAAGCTAGCCAAGCGATTTATTCCAAAGGTTATCTTTATCGGCACGAAGTGTGCCACTGTCGGGCATACACCCCGGGTACCCATACATGGAAGGATGAAGACGGACTCCTACTAGAATTCCCCTGTATTCCTACTAGGACTCGTACTGTGTAATCCTATCTGAACTCCTATCTTGTAACCGACTAGAAACCCGCCTCCTGGACTATATAAAGGAGGGTCGGGTACCTAGAAGGACAACTCAACCAACCCAACACCAAGCGCAGGGCGCCACATATGATACCCTAAACAGGACGTAGGGTCCGCTACTCTGGCGGCCCGAACCTGTATAAATTTGTGTCCCGCGTCTCTACCTTCACCTTCGAGTGCCAGGTCTGGTGATCCCTACCACAATCATCTACCTCAGGTAAACCCCTTAGTAGGTTACTGGGTTAAAACACTGACAGCTGGCACGCCAGGTAGAGGTGATCGTCAAGATCATCGGGCAAATTCGAAGGACCTCATCCATCAAAATCAATCTACCAGAGCTGTTGTTCTAGTCGAACCGGCGACTCGTCGGATCTCTCTGCACGCGAATTCGAGACGGAATCAACTCGAAGCTGACGCTCATTTGCTGCTCCGTGTAATATCATTTGTACTTTTCTATTCTTGGTTTGAGACGGAACTGCCTCTCACGTTCGACGTCAAGTCTGAAGCTGGCACGACTTGCTGCTCCGCGACGGAATTGGCACAATGAAATTTAATTGGCTAAACCTGGAAATCATCCACGCATGTGCAAAGCAATCAAGCAATGTTGTCCGTTCCCACCTGTGGCATTGTCAACTTTCTGGAATAAACAACGTGCACACCAAAGGCAAATGGCAAGCCCCAAGACTTTTTTCTTGATGCACACACGGAGGTGCACCAGGGAAGCTTCCACTCATGGTTTCAAGATCTTTGCTTAGTGCACACAACAAGATGTACACGAGTACACCTACTTCACTACTCGCGTACAACTACATCGACAACGGCGACTTGCCGTACGACTCCCTCAGCTATGCAAAATCAAG
The DNA here is from genome assembly GCA_036936925.1 of Cenchrus fungigraminus. Taxonomy (NCBI): domain Eukaryota; kingdom Viridiplantae; phylum Streptophyta; class Magnoliopsida; order Poales; family Poaceae; genus Cenchrus; species Cenchrus fungigraminus. The sequence continues at coordinate 43,991,620 of CM072772.1, forward strand.
ATTGACCGTCCGCTAGAGTCCGCGACTCAACCTAAGGCTCGGGGGCTACTCCATATGGAGTGCGATTTTGCCATATAATATCAACTTCAAGTGATGAGCTAGACCGCCTTCCAGCTTCGTGGCAGTTCATGTACTATTGAAGACTTCTCCAAGCAGTACTCGAGGACGCTCAAGAATTACTCGATGAGGCTTCAAGACTACACGAACTACTCTCGACTACAAAGTGCTCGGGGGCTTGTCGGGCATACACCCTGGGTATCCAATACATGGAAGGATGAATACAGACTCCTACTAGAATTCTCCTGTATTCCTACTAAAACTCGTACCGTGTAATCCTATCCGAACTCCTATCTTGTAACCGACTAGGAACCCGCCCCCTAGACTATATAAAGGAGGGCCGGGTACATGGGAGGACAACTCAACCAACCCAACACCAAGCGCAGGGCGCCACATATGATACCCCAAACGGGACGTAGGATCCGCTACTCTAGCAGCCCGAACCTGTATAAATTTGTGTCTCGTGCACTACGTCAAAATCTCAAATAGGTCACGCAGCATTTGTAACAGGCCCTTAACACCCGTTACATGCACCCACATCTGTAATGGTTGTTGTTTGGCGCCCGTTACCCATAAGCACGGCAGGACGACCCCGGGGTTTGCCTCCACTACGCCCATTACCAATGTGGACTTCTGGTAACGGGCTTCTTAAATGCCTGTTACATGAATTCGTTGTAACGGACGTTAAATCGAGTCCGTTATAAAAGTTAAACCTATCGGTAACGGGCTCGTAAAGTCCGTTACCAATCAATGCCCTATCGGTAATAGGCTATTTAAGTCCGTTCCTGATCACTGCCGTATTGGTAACAGGCTATAAAGTCCGTTACCGATAACTTTCGTACTGGAGACACATGTTTGTTAGGATGTGTCTCCTTTGCTGGCGACCCAATTGGATACGCTCGTTTCTTAGGACTCGTTTCCTTTGATTGCCACCCAGGGTCGCCTTTTTTCTCACATCGGAGACGCGCGTTGTTATTACTCGTCTCTGTCTTCTCCTTCCGACACCCCTCGCTCTTTCTCCTCAGAAGGCCACTCCCGTTCCGACAATAACACTCGCTCTCTCTCCTCAGAAGGTCACTCGCTCGATCTCTCTACTCAGAAGACCCCGCCGGCCTGCCCCGTTCGTCGTCGCCAGCAGCGCGCGCTCTCAGGATCGTGCTTTCTCTCCTCAGAAAGTCGGCGCTGCAGCAGGCCGGAAGGGCCGCGTGCGCGACGGCGAAAGGGGCCAGCGGACATCGACCGCGGCGTCATCCAAAGCAGACACCTCCGTGTCCCCTCCCCCTCGGGCTCAGCGTCGTTCTCCGCTCTGTCGCCACGGCCGCGATGCCGCCTCCGATCCTCCTCCTCGGCCGCGCTCGCCTCGTAGAAAGTCCTCATCAAGGTGGAAATCAATTGCCCCATTTTATGGAAATTCTTCAGCTGTCCTAATCCTCTTATGTTATCAGTTTTTTTGTGTGATGAATTATGCTCATTTCGTGTATGGAATGCAGATGGCGGCTGCTGCTCGGGCTTGGATGTACAGACAGCCCCAAGAAGATTGGGAGACTTTCTTAAGCAGGGTCAATGGTTTTCTAAATCAAGCAGAGGCAGATATGAGAAACCGTGGTGTTCAGGCAATGCTTTGCCCTGTATAGATTGTCTCAACCAGAAGAAATTCGGACAACGAGAAATCATTTTTCATCATTTGGTCACACGTGGTTTCACAAAAAATTACACGTGTTGGAATAAATATGGTGAGGAAGGCCTCAATGAACTCGAAGCAGGCTACCTAAATGAAGGTGACGTGCGACACCATGCTACCGACCATGATGAAGACCTTGATGACGGTGGAGTTTTTGAGGAAAATGAACCATTATTCCCACCAAATGTGATGAGGCCTGATGATATCACTGATCAAGAAGTTAGGGGCTTCGATGATGGTAAGGTGTTGCAACGTGTGCACAATGTTGATCAAATGTTGCGGGATGTTGAGTTTCAATGACTGTACACACATTCTGAATTAGCGAGGCTGAAGTAGTTCATTGAAGATTCAAAGAAACCCCTCTATCCTGATTGCCAGAAGTACTCTCGCCTTTCTGGTGATCTAAAACTTCTGTAGCTTAAGGAAGATCATGGTTGGAGCAACAAAAGTTTCAAACATCTATTGGATGTGCTTAGAGACATGCTACCTGAAGGAAACCAAATAGCAGAAACCAAATAGCAGAGTCTATCTATGAGGCGAAGAAGATAATCTGTCCTCTGGGAATAGAGGTTGAAAAAATCCATGCGTGCAAGAACAGTTGTGTATTGTTCCGTGGAGATTATGCAGACCTTGACAAGTGCCCTAAGTGTGGCTATGATCGGTACATGAGGAAAAAGGATGGTGGAGATGATGATAATAATGCTGATGACGAGAATGAGCCCGGCGAGATCAGAGGCAAGAAGAAGAAGGCTAACAGAGGGGCTCCTGTGAGGGTGGCATGGTATTTTTGCATCATTCCTCGGCCGAGAAGATGGTTCGCAACACGAAAGGAGGCCCAACTCTTGCGTTGGCATGACGAAGGCTGAAAGAAGCTTAAGCAAGAAGGCAAGTTTAGGCACCCCGCAGATGCAGCACAATGGGGTAACATTAATAACCACTTTCCGTGGTTTAACGAAGACATAAGGAGCATACGGTTTGCTATGAGCACAGATGGCGTGAACCCATTCAGTAACCAGAGCTCAACACATAGCACCTGGCCTGTCGTGCTGTCGTTGTACAACCTTCCACCCTGGCTATGCAAGAAACAGAAATATATGATGCTGACAATATTGGTCTCCGGGCCAAAGCAACATGGCGACCGTATTGATGTCTACTTGAGGCCACTAGTTGATGACTTGAAGATACTGTGGAAGCCTGGTGTGAAGGAGGTTTGGGATGAGTTCAAGCGTGAGGAGTTCACAATGCGCACCATGTTGTTCACCACCATCAACGACAACCCGGCTCATCGCAACCTCTCTGGCCAGAGTAAATGGAAAGGTGCAGCTTTCCCACACTGCTTGGAAGATACTTGCGCAGTGTGGCTAAGACATTCAAAGAAATACGTATTTATGGGGCACTGTCGTTTACTCGGCAAGAAACATCCATACCAGGCCATGGATTGTCAGTTTAATGGGGAAAAGGAGAATCGAGAGGCGCCGTTGCATGTGATTGGAGATCTGGTCCACTTGAAAGTCAAGGACGTCAAAACTATCGAGGAGTTGCCCAAACTGACTGAAAAAACCCTTGGCAAAAGAAAGAAACGAGATGGTGAAGAAGAAGAAGAAGAAGGAATGTGGAACTAGAAATCAATTCTATGGGAGCTAGAGTATTGGTCGATGTTGGATGTGTGTCATTCGATTGACAACATGCACGTCAAGAAGAATGTGTGTGAGGCTACTTGTGCAACATTGCTACAACAGAAGTCCAAAGGAAAAGATCATAAAAATGCAAGGGAGGATCTTAAAGATCTGGGCATTCGGCCGGAGCTCTATGTAGAGGAAACAAAGGTATAAAGAAAAGAATTCTGTCAGTTTTTGCATGATTTGAAAGTACCTTCAGGCTACTCATCAAACTTCAACAGGCTAGTGTCGGTGAAGGACATGAAAATGAATTTTAACTTGATGAAATCTCATGATTGCCATGTGTTGATGACAGCTCTTCTTCCTGTTGCACTTAGAGGTATCAAGACAGAACTGGTTCGCGACGCGGTCATGAGCTTGTGTTTATTCTTCAATGCAATAGAACAGAAGGTGATTGATGAGGAAAAACTATTGGACTTAGAGAGGAGGCATTTCGAGACCCTATGCCTACTTGAAGCTACCTTCCCACCATCATTCTTTGATCTCATGCTGCATCTAACAGCACACCTCGCGAGGGAGATCTGGTACCTTGGCCCATCTTACCTTCATCAGATGTTTCCATATGTGAGGTTCTATGGATTCCTGAAATCATTGGTACATAATAGGTTATTTCCGGAGGGAGCCATTGTTCATGGCTACGAGACCATCGAAGCAGTGGAGTGGGCCATGGGTTATATGGACCCCAAAACCCTATTGGTGTGCCTCGCTCACGGCATGAAGGTAGGCTTTCAGGTGTTGGGACCCTGGGGAAAAAGTCAGTCACTCCGGAACTAGATGCCTTCCAAAAGGCTCATTTCACCGTGATACAACAGCTGCACCTGATTACACCGTTTGCCAATGAGCACTAGCGATAACTACGTCAAGACAACCCTGACCGTGGTAGGGCTTGGCTTGCAAAGATGCACATGCAAGGTTTCAGCAGGTGGCTCCGAGATTATGTCGAGACATGCAGCAATGCTGTAATAACCAACAAGATAAGGAATCTAGCAGCGGGGCCATTGTTCACTATTACAAAATACCAAGCAATGGATATCAATGGATACATGTTCTACACCATGGCCCAGGATAAAAAGAGCGTCTATCAAAATAGTGGTGTGCGTGTACGGGCCGTCGTCGACGACTGTGATGATGATGATGACATAGAGACAGACACATATTATGGTCAAATAGAGGAGATATGGGAGCTTGATTATGTAGGATTGAAGGTAGCCTTGTTTCGATGTAGATGGGTCACCAATGGGAAGAGAGCTGTGAGCAAGGACAAATATGGTTATGTTAGTGTTGATCTCCGGGTCTTTGGTTACAAAAAACAAACTGTTTGTCTTCACCAACGATGTCGAGCAAGTGTTCTATGTACCTGACCTTGTAAAGAAGAACTGGTCTGTGGTTCTGCTTGGAAAAAAAGGATTATTGGGGTTGAAAATGTTGTTGAGGAGGAGGAATACAACCAATTTGACGAAATTCCATCCTTCGACACTTCATACAAGCCCCGACGCTTGGGAACTAACAAAACACCATACTTGCGAAGCGACTATAGTAAAAAAATCCATATACAGAAATCAAGGAAGAAAAAGCAAGCCTGATTTCTGCTGAATCCTTTTTGTAATGCAGGATGTGTCTATTGGTGGAAATGGAATCCGTTTTGTAATATAAAAGATGTGATGTACTGGTGGAATTTGAATCCTTTTTGTAATATATAGGATGTGGTGGAATTTGAATCATTTTTTGTAATATATTCTGCCTAAGATACTATATATATTCTGTTTATATTCTGCTTCAGTTCAGTAAGTATGTTGCAGGCTGCTGACATTATTATGATCAGTAATGGGCGTTAATTTAAAAGAGACGAGGATTAGCCAACCCGTGTCGCCTTTGTTATGGGCAAGAGACGAGGATTAGCCAACCCGCGTCGCCTTTTTTATGGGCAAGAGATGCGAAATCACTCACACAGATTACATCAAAAGAGACGTAGATTAGCCAACCCCCGTCGGCTTGTTCTTCTTCATGCTTGCAAGTGAGCAAGTAAATCGTACAAATAAAGGATTGCACACAGATAAGCATGTCTCTTAAGATGCAAAATCACACACACAGATTACAGTCATCATTGATACATCAGAAGGTTACAAAGCGGCCATCTATGTTCATCATCACTAGCCACTACCAGGATGAGGAACATAGATCTAAACTAAGCAAAAGAGATATACTTCCGTTGGCTTGTTCTTCTTCATGCTTGCAAGTGAGTAGGTAAATCATACAAAAAATTGGACTGCACACAGATAATCACACAAGCATGTCTCTTGAGATGCAAAATCACACACACAGATTACAGTCATCATTGATACATCAGAAGGTTACAAAGCGGCCATCTATGTTCATCATCACTAGGCACTACCAGGATGAGGAACATATATAGATCTAAACTAAGCAAAAGAGATACTCCCGGCAGCTTGTTCTTCTTCATGCTTACAAGTGAGGAAAATACAGCAGAAGGGGAGAACATATCCCTTCAAAAGGAAACAAAAGTTTGACGAGATATGCTCTAGATTCTGCGACCTTCCCGTCCGCTTGCTCTTCTTCATGCTTACAAGTGAGCACAAGAGAAAGATACAGCAGAGGGTGGAAACATATCCCTTCAAAAATCCTCCTCCTAGAGGAGAAGAGAAAGCAAAAGGAAGCGCAAATTTGACGAGAAAGATGTAGTGGGGTTGGGCTTCTCTCCCCAGACCTCAGTGATCTTTCCGTCGGCTTGTTCTTCCTGATGCAAGAGGTTCTGGGCTACTCTCCCCCCGGCAGCTGATGCCTAATCACAAGGAAATATATCACATGGATTTTTCTAGCAGCTGTGCTAGAGGGATGAGCAACCCAATCACCCATATCACAAGAATTCTTCTAGCAACTGAGAGAACGAGGAGGAGGAAGAAGAGAAAAGCAAAAGCTTGCGCCCTACAAGATCTATTCTTTGTGCCATAGCTAGATCTAGATCTAGAGAAGAACGAAGCAAGTGAGGAGGACCGATAGGCGTCGGTCCCTTTTTATAGCAAAAACAAGGAAGGGATAAGATCGGTTGTCAAAAAAAAAGAGGAAGGGATAAGATCAAGAGCACAGGAAACGGGAAGGTTCCCAAGAAATTAATGCCAGATCCGGTTAATGGGGAAACAGTTGCCCAGTCAATGGCTGAGAGCGGAGGCAGTGATTCAATGTAGAATTAAAGGATACACGGATTAACCAAACGTCGTCTCCAATGTAGAATTAAAGGATACGCGGATTAGCCAAACGTCGTCTGCAATGGAGAATTAAAGGATACATGGATTAGCCAAACGTCGTCTCCATTGCATACTTAAACCGTGTTTGGAAACAAATCTCCTGTATCTTCTCCTTCCAAAATAATTTAGATCCCCTGCCCCTTCATCTACCTGCGAAAAAACAGCAATTGCCTACTCCTCATCATCACCATTCCCGGCCGGAGATGAATAGCATGCCGGGAAGAAGCAGGCAGCACCAGCCGTCATCGTTGCTGGACCTCCCTCAAGACCTCCGCATTGAGATTGCGACGTGCGTCGGTGCGACCTTGGAGTGGCCCTTGGCTGACCTCCGCAGCCTACATGGTACTTGCTCGACCATGCGACGTCGGCCGGTGCAACCAGACGACGAGAAGTCGAGCCGCGAGACGCAGTGACCGGGCACACGACGAGAGCCAGTGCGACCAACCAATGAGAAGTCGAGGTCAAGCCAGTGCGAGACGCATGACGTAGGCGAAGTAGTCGTCGACAAGCCGCGCGAGGAGTCGAGGCACCCGGTCGCACGACATAGGCAAAGTAGTCGACGACGAAACGCGCGAAGAGCCGAGGCACCCGGTTGCACAGCATAGGCGAAGTAGTCGACGACAAGCCACGCGAAGAGCCGAGGCACCCGGTCGCATGGCATAGGCGAAGTAGTCGACGACGAGCCGCGCGAAGAACCGAGGCACCCGGTCGCACGGCATAGGCGAAGTAGTCGACAACGAGCCGCGCGAAGAACCGAGGCACCTGGTCGCACGACATAGGAGAAGTAGTCGACGACGAGCCGCGCGAGGAGCCAAGGCACCTGGTCGCACGACATAGGCGAAGTAGTCGACGGTGAGCCGTGCGAAGATCTGAGGCACCCGGACGCGTGGCGTAGGCGAAGTAAAGCCAATGCGGCCGGGAGACGATGTCGTGGCGGTGCGCGGCATAGTTGAGGTAGAGCCGGCACGACCGGGAGATAAGTAGTCACGGCGCACGGCATAGCTGAAGTAGAGCCAGTGCGACCGGACAATAAGTCAAACGGTGATGCACTGAGTAGTCGCGGCGCACGGTGTAGTTGATGTAGAGCCGGTGCAGCCGCAAGAAGAGTAATCGCGGCGCACGACGTAGTTGTGGTAGAGCCGATGCGACCGGAAGATGAGTAGTCGCGGCGCACAGTGTAATTGAAGTAGAGCTGTTGCGGCCGGGAGACGCGTAGTCGCGGCGCACGACGTTGTTGATGTAGAGCCGGTGCGACCGAGAGATGAGTAGTTGCGGCGCGTGTAGTCTTCTGTGTGCACCAAGCAAATTGGTCTTGAGTTATCTGGTAACCTTGCGTGTGCACGTAGCCAAGAGAGAAATGCTTGCATGGTCCTCACGTGCATGTCGTTGCCAGACAATAGATGTACTGCCCCAATTTAGTTTTTTTTCCTACCACCGGTGTGAGGCGTTGATGAGGGACTTGTATACGGACTTGTATACGAGCCGTATAGGGCAGCCACAGTGAAAACCACCTCAATCTCGGACGTGTTTTGAACAGGAGTCTGGAAACTTCGAGTACTCGATGAGACCGAGTACGAATCTGGGTAGAATTCACATCACCGCCTTGGTCTTTTTTTCGATCTTATCTGATACGTGCAGCCTTGATTTTATGAGTAGCAGCGTATATAATCTGAACTTGACGCACGTAGGAAGCCACCAGTGATCTGAGGGAATTCAGCGACTTCGAGGCAGATTGAAGCAATCTGCCATCGTCGGGCTGCTTTCGGACTCCGCGTCTTCCTGCCGTGCGAACTGGGTCACTGAACAGATTCTGTACTTGAAGTAGATACGGCGGATCCTGAATCGACTCAAAGTGATGATCACGCGCGCTCGAGTAGATGGATTTGTTGCTTGAGGTCCTTTGAATTTGCCGGTGATAATGACGATCACCCCTACCTGGCGCGCCAGCTGTCGGTGTTTTAGCCCGGCAAGCCTACCAAGGGGGTACCTGATGTAGATGATTGTGGTGGGGATCGCCAGACCTGGAACTCGAAGGTATGCACAAGACGCGGGACACAAGATTTATACAGGTTTGGGCTGCCGAGGTGGCGAGCCCTACGTCCTGTTTGGGGTATCATGTATGGCACCCTGCGCTTAGTGTTGGGTTGGTTGAGATGTGCGGCTAGGTACCCAACCCTCCTTTATATAGTCCAGGGGGCGGGTGCCTAGTCGGTCACAAGGTAGGAGTCCTAGTAGGATTACACGGAACGAGTCCTAGTAGGATTACAGGGGAATTCTAGTAGGAATCTGTCTTCATCCTTCCTTGCATGGGTACCCGGGTGTATGCCCGACAGTATGCTCTCTTGTGATCGAGTAAATGCCTTTATATGATCTTGACATGTTCTTATGGCTTGGATATGCTTAATTTGTGGTTGGTAGCTTATTTTGATCATATGGGGCCAAAGGCTCATTTGCCATCATGAATGTTTGGCCCTCATGCTTTATCTTGTGGAGGGGCATAAGTTCTTTTTTGTCGCAAAGACATTTCATGTACCAAATATAAATCTGAAAATAAAATGTAAATTGCTTGGAAAATGTGCTCCCATGTCATATGTGCTTAATTTACTTGCTTTTGGGTGCTAAACCGTTGCATATTGCTTACCAATGAGAAGTCTCATATTTAGAAGTAAGCACATGGCTCGGTGGCTTTGACATGACATGAGGTGCTTGTGGGTGTTTATGATGGTCTTATGCTTAGAATGGTTGTCCTAGCATGAAGTTTGTGTGGCTTTGCCATTTTGACATGTTTTGCTCATGTTTAGGACTTTGCTCATGAGAGGGAATTTTTCGCAAAAATGCTCAATTTCATCTTAACTTTGCCCAATGGTTGTGAAACTTGGTGATCTTGTAGTTTATGTCCATACGAACCTATAGAGTATCTAACTTGCTCATTTGGATATGTGTAGCTTCCTATGTTGAATTTTGTCTATTTGAGAAGCTCTAGGTTGAAATTTTCCTAATTTTGGCTTGATTCATGCATTGTCAACAAGGGGGAGAAGTTTGAGCTTGTTTTGGTTGTTTTGGCCTACTGAATGCATTTAGAGGGTTTTCAAGTGGTTTCGAGCCAATTCTGGGCTCTGTTGGGCACCGGTCTGACCGGTCAGAGTGCTGGCCCTGTTCAGATGGTGGGCACCGGTCTGACCGGTGAGGTGGACCGGTCTGACTGGTCAGAGCAAAGCTGAGGCAGCTGCTGTGTTTTGTGAAGAGGTTTGCATGCATTCGTCCAGGGGGAGTTGCATTGGTTCATGGGGAGCCTGCATGTGTAAAGGGGGAGCTCTTTGTGATTTTCGAGCTTTGGTTTGGTGGTTTGTGCTCTTTACTTCAGCTTGTTTTTGTCTCGGTTGTGTCGAGCCATTGCCCTTGCCTAAGGGGACCGAGACTTGTCTTCTTGAAGTGATCTTGCTCTTTGCCTTTCTTTTGGCTTTCGATCGCTTGTTGAAGTTTCTTTTAGTCATTTCTTTTCTTTTTCTTTTCTCTTTGGTTACCAAAACGTGTGTGTTGTCAATGCACTCATCAAGGGGGAGATTGAGGACCTGTGTGGTTCGAGGACCGGTGGATGGTCGCTTCCTGGTGTGATTAGTGATTGACAACGTGGTGTGGACTGATTCTTGGCTAAGTATTGCAGGTGTAGGTTGCGGCTTGACTGGTGTTGGTGCAGGTGAAGAACAAGTGCAAAAGGTCATTGCCGGTGAGGCCTCCAGGTGTGGAGAAGACAAGTTGGCTTGGTTCGAGGGACCCGGTGGCCAGTGGAGTGAAGTGCGGGCCGCATGGTGGCGAGAACGGCAAGATGAAGTCATGGACGGTTTCTTGGTTGAGCCTCAAAACCAAGGTCGAGCTGGGACTAAATGGGAGCCGAGTCATGAGTGGTGATTGGCGGAGGCTACACCGAGTTCGCGGGGTTTCCAGTGGTTCACCAGAAAACCACTGGGTTCCTTGGTTGATCCACAAAGCCAAGACCGAAGACCGGAGGCAGCAACACTGGACCGGTCTGACCGGTGGGTACCGGTCTGACCGGTGAGGAGCACCGGTCTGACCGGTGTGTGACGACGTAGTCCGGAGACTTCGAAGCGGAGGACACACGTCGGGATCGCATGGATTGCGTCGAGGCTACGCGGGGTGTGGTCGCCGGGCATCCGTCCGATGGTGCGACGACGAAGATTCCCAAAGTGCCCCTCGGGGGTGTGTATCCTAGTATTAGGCCTTAGGGGTAGTTTCATCTTTCGGCTAGCCTCCATATAACCCAAGTGGTGAGAGGATGGCAGCCATCTCTTGGAACCTTAGCTCATTTTGTTTTGCTATTTTCCTCTTCCATTTTTTCCTTTGGAATTTCTAGGACTAGCTTGAGAGCTTCATGGTGAGATCTTGTGAGAGGGAAGGATGATTGGGAGGCAAGCTAGACCTTGTATGAACCTTCATGGTATGTATAAATGATTCGGCGTGGTTCCTCAAGGCTTGATTGTGTCTCTCCCGGTTTCCCTTTTTGGTGATTTTCGGAGCCATTTCTTGGCGATTTTCTTGTGGCGGTTTTGAGACCTTTCTCTTTGGGATTTGGTGGGGGATGTATGCGTGAACCCTTCGTGGTTCTTTTCCCTTTGATTCCCCTCCCAAATCCGTGAGCAAAGGGGCTCGATTTTGGGGTTTTCTCCTCTCTAGGGTTAGAGGCGTTCTTGGTGGGATTTCTTCCATTCCTCTTGATTTAGCAAGTTTTGGTGGACCAAATCTTAGCTATGGAGTACCTATGAGGTGTTCCTACTATCCCCAAAGTCTTGTGCGAATCCGTGGAGCGAATCGGGAGATCAAGGTTTGGATTTGGGGGAGTTGACCCGCGGGTTGCTGTTCATCCCGAGCTGCCCAGGCTTGACCGGTCTGACCGGTGCCTGTGACTGGTCTGACCGGTGTAGGGCCCTTGTGGGTCTTTGCTTGGGTGAACGTCTTGGTGAGTTCCCTGTTGTCTTGTGTTGCTGTTGTTTCGAGTTTGGAGAGTTTTGGAGCTCGGGAGGTTGGTTTCTTGGAATTGGGGTTTCCAGGCTCAGACCGGTCTGACTGGTGAGCTGCACCGGCCTGACCGGTGCAGGGGCTTTTAGTGGAAATTGCCAAGTCCAGTTTGGGTGACCCGGCTCGGGGTCCAGGGTGACCCGGTGCGTCTCTGGAGGGTGTCGGGTGTTCCGGCGGTTCGGTCCGGAAGATCCGGTCAGGACCGGTCTGACCGGTGCAGGTGACCAGTATGACTGGTGTGGTCAGTAGCTGCTCGAGTTGTTTGTTCCGCTGCGTTCTCGGGTTGGCTTCGGTGGTTGTTGGTTCCTAGGACCAGTAGCACTCCAGTGTCTACGTGGTCTTGGCCAACTTGGGTATTTGAGTTGGAGACGTGTTTTGGTTGCCGTGTTCGTCTTGTTGGAGTATCCATCTCCTTCGAGAAGAATTTTTATCGGCTCCCATTCACTGCCCCCCTCTCTGGTCGCCAGTTCGGTCCTTCAGCCCCTCGACGCCATCTCCTCCTTCGTGATCTCTCGGTGACCGAAGATTTGTAGTGGTGGATCGCGAGGAGGAAGAAGAAGCGAAAGAGATTATAAGCTTATGGAAGAAGCAGGGGAAGGCAGGGGAGTTATATTGAAAAGACACGAAACCGTCAAGCACCTCTGCCCCCACCCACTACTCCACTACTGCCACTACGGTGCCTCAGGCTCTGTTTCGGGCGCAAAACCGTCCAAAACCACGCGTCGCCTTTCAATTACGCGGGAAGGTGAAATGGCAGGGGCAATGATGTCGGGCCCACTCGTCAGCGGTAGCAAGCAAACTGCGGTGCCTTTTCAATTTCCATTTATTGTTTTAGATGGCCGAGTCGCCTTCTTCTATTTCCAAACCCCATCGCCTTCAATTTCAACCCTCGTCGCCTTTCAATTCAACCTCGTCACCTTTCAATTTCAACCCTCGTCGCCTTTCAATTCAACCTCGTCGCCTTTCAATTTCCAAACCCCGTCGCTTTTCTATTTCCTCCCCTTCTCCTTGATGGCCTCGGTGTGCTTGATGCTGCTGCTGCCAAATGATCTTATCACCCAGATCATCATCCACTCCATCAAGGATAAGCCCGTCATTTGTTTTTTGATCCTTCGTAATAAAATCTGCGGCACCTTCCGGTGCATCTGCGACTCCGATGAGGTACTACTGCATGTGTCGCTGCGTGAGCTTCGTCAGGTGTGCAAGAATCGCTACGTCAGGTCATGCTTTGAGCGGCGCTTCCGCAAGGCCAATCATCCGGACGTATTATGCTTCGAGGGGATGGAGAGGTTGATGAGGCGGCAGAATCCTGATAAGGGTCTGAAGCTCGTCGGAGATGCCGCTGCTGAAGACTCCGGTGCGAAGTACTTCTTAGCGATGCTGAAGTACTGTTGCAACCCTGCGGACCCCGAAGCCATGGCACTGCTCCACGAAATCCGCGGCGGCCCGTCGCCCCCTGACGGGCAGTGGAAGAACCACAACCTGCGGCGGCTGCGCTACCTCGTCATCCGGGATCTCGAGAACATTACGTGGTGGTACTGGCTTGGTGACGGCGACGACGACATTCCGTTGCTGCCCGTCCAGAATCCCCACGTCTGCATTTTGGGCAGCGGGATGTAGGCGCTATGGGCCGGAGACCTCAGAGATCATCCACTACTGCAGTGCCGAGTGTCGCATCCGTCATGAGTTCGACCTCTGGACGCGTAACTTCAACGTCGCCGTGGAGTACGTCGTCAGCAAGATGAACATCGGGATGTAGGCGCAAGCATCAATGAACATTATCTATCTTGAATGTAAATTATTATATATTACTAAATGCGGATTTGATTTTATCAGGATGTCGATTTTTAATCGGTTTTTGATAGAAAAGATTTGATTTGTCACGTTTGTGAGTCAAATCAAAGGTTGTGGTGGTCTCATTTGCCGCCGACGAGGCCTAGGATGGCCTCTTGGGTGTCAAAACCGCCGAAGCGGGCACGGCGGGGGCGGCGGCGAGCGGCGGTGCCATCTGCTTCCTCCTTTGTTCTATTGGAGAATGAAGAATAGTTTATCCGTCTCGCGTCGCCGACGGCATTTCTCTTTTTAATCTGCAATCAAATTTTTAACATGTATTTCTCCGTCTTAATTAGTCCAAATTTGATTATTTTTTTCTAAAGTTTTCTAAAATCACCGTATTTTCATTAATTTCATTGTTTAGTGTATATTTCGTTTCTTGAACAATGTTTATATGCCTTATCTTGTTCTATGTAAGTACAACATATAAATAATATTTGTTTTCCACACTTGTAATGAACTTTGCATTTTCGTAATCTTAAGGTGAACACAAGGTTTTGTTAAGTTTTCAAATGCATATGAGTTCAAACATGTTGCAAAGTGTGGAAACCTTCAATGTTCAAGGAACATTCTAGGAAACTATGTGAGAAATGTAGATATTTGTACACAAGTATATTATTCCTTCATCGAAACCATTTCAAATTTTGAAGACAAGTCTAGGTACCCAAATTATGTTGCCAAGTCAATTTGCAGATTTTTTAGAGCACACTAGATGTTATTAGAATTATTACATCATTAACATGGGATGTAAAAACGAATTCTAAGAATCTTGGGCACACAAGTGTGACTGTTGATATTTTATTCAAATACTAATTGTCCAAATACGAATTGTTCGTATTTTTATGATATTTTAGGTGCTGTTTTATGGGCTCTAATATTTTAGGGAAGCACATTTCATTCAAAAAAAAAATAGTGGCTGGCCCACACGTCAGCGTTAGCAGCCAAAATAAAAAGATAACCGCTGCCCTCCCGCCGGACCCAACTGCCAACAAAGGCGATGCGGGTTCACTAACCATCATCGCCAATGACACTGGCCCACGCGTCAGCGTCAGCAGGCAAACCGTGCGCGGGCTGCTCAAAATTTCCCACCTATATTGACTATAATGCCCATGGAATTCCAATTCCACCAGAGAGCCGTTCAAGGGAACGCCAAAAATTTCCTTAAACACAGTTACGCGCGCAGTTTCTCAGGGGACATTCGGCTCCTCACTAGACAGATCCACAACACCCGAACTCTCCCCACTGCCGCCGCCACTCTCCCCGCTCGCCTTCGCCGCTCTCTCCCCACCGCAGCCCTGCTCTTCTCCAGCCCCACCGCTCCCTGCGTGACGACGGTGACGGGGACATGGTTACTGGCGTGCGGACGGCTTCCCGGCCAACCTAAAGACGGTTGACGCGGATCCGTCATCCCCAGCCACGACGACGAGCCAGCCACCTCAGACCACGAGCCGACGTGGATCCGGCCCCTCAGACCATCACGAGAACAACTACTTCATTCGCGACAGAGGTTAGTCCTGCTTGAACCCCCAACACCCTCTCTCTGCTCGGCCACCAAATCTGCTATATATTCATGTCAATGTGGACTAGGGAGACATGCCTTGATAGTTCTGTTTTAATTGATTGACTGTGGATTTGATGGATGTATTTTGTTGCTCCAAGTCTGTTTGAATAAATTGTTGCTAACAGATGAAGTTATATGAACTGTTGAAATTCATTTTCATGTTCCTGGTGCTACAATTTTTGCACTGTAAATTCATGAAAAGCATTGAGGATTAATGCATACTTTAATTCTACTATGCTTTGAATGTACCAGATCGACAGTTATGCTTTGGACTTGTTAGCATACTTTAATTCTGCTATGCTTTGAATGTACCAGATCGACAGTTATGCTTTGGACCTATTAGCATACTTTAATTCTGATGGCCACATAATGTCAGTGGGAATTGCATCGCAGTGGTTTATAATGTAGTGATAACTAGACTGTCCTATGCTTTGTTGTGAGTGTTAATTGTTTCACTACTGTCATATATATTGTTATTGTTGGTGTCATGATGTGTTGTGAGTGTTGTTTCACTACTGCCATATATAATGTCATGATTGCTTTATCCTCTTGTTGCATGTACACATGGAACACACAATCCATCGTTGCTAAAGTTGGACAAGGAAGCAGTTGAAGGAATTTATTCTCTGCTTTGATATATAAGCATATTGTTGTGTCCCTGTCAAAATGGTTAGCACCTATCCCTGTATGCTAATTAAGTAAAATATGAACTGTGTATATCTATGCTGATTTTATTTACGACTTGTAATGATTTCTAGTCTAATATCAGCTATTTTGCCTGTCAGAGAAAACAAATTTATCTAATAAGAATTTTGTTTAGATTTTCAGTCTTGCTTATGTTGCTCTACTGACAACCTGACATATCATCTATGCAGTCTCCCACAACAACAAACTCCTCTACCTCCAGTGCACCATCACAGCCCATCGGCGGTGAACCTTCTTCACAAGGTCACTCAGCACAGACTGCTGCGAGTAGTACTCGATCCTGCGGGTCAAGGACACAAACCAAATGGCCAGAAGACAAGTTGACTGCAACTGGACTTGATGCCAATTTTTGGCCTACCCCAGATGCTGCGAGGGATAGATTTGTATTGGTCTGTGGCCTCATTGCTCGGGAGAGGGTGTCAATCAACAAGGCGGTTGATGATCTCTCACCAATTGAGAAGGAACATCTATTCACAGTTTTAGAGGAAAAGCTAGATTACCCTGCGGTGGTGGGGGTAGCAGATAGGGTGAAAACACTTGCAGCTCAGGGTAGCGATGGTTCTTTCTCAGGGGTTAGGGAGAATGATATCCTCACCGCAGCACTTGAGACTCCAGAGCATCGAGGTCGGGTCCGAGGCGTGTCTAGTGCACTTGGCTGGGGTAAAGGGTTTGGTGAAGAGTTTGCTGGAATGTACAGTAAGAAGAGGAGGAACAAGAGGTCTGATGATATGATGGACATAACATTTAAAACAATCGTCCATGCTCTAAGACTATCAGGCATTGAAATACCGAAAAATGTACTTCTTCCTTCCCAATTACCAGCGCCTGTCAGTAGCAGCGAGGAAGAAGACGTGCATGGCAGCGAGGAAGAAGATGCGCATGACAGCGAGGAAGAACATGCGCATGATAGCGAGGAAGATGTGCGTGGCAGAGAGCAAGACCATTGGAATTTCAACGAGGACGAAGCGAATCAAGTGCACAGTGATAGTCGATCACCTATGCTGGACACAATAGATAAGCTGACAGAGCCAACCACGTGTAGCCTATTGGATGGCACCGGGATTAATGTGGAGCTCGCACTAGCGAAAGTCTTTCCATTTCAAAAGGCTTGCCATGTAGTACCGGTGCAAGATGGGTATGTTGTGGTGCAACCTACTTATGTGTGGGCCAATGCGGGTCACTACCCTCTACCTGTACCAATTGATGGGGGTGACATAGCAACCCTAGTTGAGGCTCTCGTTCAAAGGATCCAATGGCCAAAGGACATGATCCTTATACCACCCATGACGAGACATCCCAACCCTGATGCCGCAACAGGTAGCAGGGGTACAGCATCAGATGGAGGTACTGTAGCTCAGTGTCAGCAAGAGAAGGCTCAACAGCAGCAGCAGCAGCAGATCAGCAAAACTACGCAGCAGGAGGGTCGACAACAGCCGGAGGAGCCCAGGCAAACTCCGCCTAAGCAGCAGCTGCAACATGAGGATAAGCAACAGACGAAACAGCAGCCTCTGCAGCAGCAGGAGGAGGAGCCCAGGCAATCTCCCCCTAAGCAGCAGATGCAACATGTACAGCAGCCTCTGCAACAAGAGGAGGAGCCCAGGCAATCTCCGCTGCAGAAGTGGAACCAGGCTAGGAAACCTCTGTCTAAAGATGAGATTCTTAACTGTATTATTGGGACAGAACAGGAACGACCAAAATACAAGCCTGGTGCACCTATGTTGTCAGAAGCAAACTTAGAGGCTGTTGGACCAAATTGTGCCAGGTTGCATGCTTACATCATGGAACACAGTAAGGATAAACTTGCCTTTCCAGTAAAGGTGGATCAACACTACTTTCAAGGTGGTGGTGCTTTAATGTTAAACATTGCATTCAGTAGCGTGTATAACCTTATAACACTGGCTTCTCTCGATGTTACCTTCTTGAGGTTGTGGACATTGTAAGTCCCTTAAAACCTAAAAAGATATTTCTTTAATTTTTACCACAAAGTTCATGCATGCTAACAATTTGATTTTTTGTAGGAAAATGATGGACAAGGCAGTGGAGATGCAGATCAGTGTTGGGTTTTTAGATCTAGATTTTTTTACTTCCACAAATATTTCTCAGCATTCTGGCCTTGTAATAAAAGCAATCGCAAATGCAATGAACAACGACTACGTGGTGGGTGCCTACTACACTGGCCACTGGGTAACACTGATCATCTGTATGAAGTTCAAAGAGGTTTGGTATCTAGATTCTTCTAAACAACATCCCGCGCTAAAGTTCGCAGACCTCAAAGCTGTTGTGGACTGGTCAGTATCTTGTAGGTTTTGTTCACAAAAATTCAATCTCTTAGTGTTTCTAATCGGTATTGCTGATCATGCAGGGCCTTTGGTACAGTATCTTGTAGGTTTTGTTCACAAAAATTCAATCTCTTAGTGTTTCTAATCGGTATTGCTGATCATGCAGGGCCTTTGCTGATCATGCACAAGACGGAGTGATGAAAGGAAAGAAAAAAAGCCAAAAGCCACAACACTCAAGCACAAACCAAATCTTGATGTAAGACCGAGGTTTTTTTATGGTCCTTCTTACCTATTTGGTACTGCATTAACTTGTCATTTTGGTACCTCGATGCAGTGTGCTCAGCAGCCATGGCGGTCCTCTTTGTGTGGATTCCATGTGGTATTCCATATGTTAAGACTACTCGATGACATACCTGACATCAAGAAGGCTGCTATAAGTAGATAATAATGCTCAACCTTGTCTCTGCTCATATTCTCCATCTGATTTTAGAAACTGATTTCTACTTATATTCTCATAAATGATTGTATTTTGCAGGATTTCAAAGCTGTCATAGATGTTTCCACAGAAGATCTAAAGCGGGTCCGGGAGATGCTGTGCGAGTACATTCTTAAGGAGACCATCGACTGAAAGGGCAACTTCTATAATGGTGCACCGTGAGTTCATTGTAGCCTGAAACTTGAAACTTGCGGCATTCAGTCTTCTTTAGTCAGGTGTTGTTGCCTAAGAAACCCGCTTGGCTTGCTTGATTGGGGTCAGATGCTGCTTGGTTCAGGCAGTTTTCTCATGACTCCATCGAAACAAGCCCTGATGAGTAACTTGAAACTTGATGTGATCTTGCTTGTCTATAAATGTGATCTTACTTTTGTGTTTGTGATGTCTCCTTGCTGTGGTGGCTGCCATATCCTGGCTGGTTCCAGGATGGCAGGATGCAGCCCCTGATGGCTGCCAAATCCTGGCTGGTTCCAGGATGCAGCCGGCAAGCAGGTAGGTTACTGTAGGGGTGGCCTACGTATCTGTAACGGGCGTTAATTAAAGCTCGTTACAAACACTGATCAGTGAGTAACGGGCTTCATTTGGAACACCTATTACAAACATGCCAACAATGTAACGGGTAGCGTAAAAGCCCGTTACCAATACTGACCGGTGGGCCCCAGAACTTGGCTCGTTCGTCGAGATAGAGGAGACGCGGGTTGATAGAACGCGTCTCCTTTAGTCGAGAGACAGCAGACGCGTGTGAAAACAGATGTGTCTCATTTCGTCGAGACAGAGGAGACGCAGGTTCAGAGCACGCGTCTCCGATGTTGAGTTCACAGTAACAGGCTCTGTTTTGGTGCCCGTTACCAAAGTTCCCTGTGGGCCCAGAGAAACAGCCATTTCACGTGACCAGTGACTAGTTGTGGTAACGGTTGTTGTTTGATGCCCGTTACTAATCCTAGCTGTGCTGAGACGCGTGTGAAATAGACGCGTCTCATTTGGTCGAGACAGAGGAGACGCATGTTTACAGCACGGCTCTCCGATGTTGAATTGATGTAACGGGCTTTGTTTTGGTGCCCATTACTAAAGTTCCTTGTGGGCCTAGAGAAACAGCCATTTCACATGACCGGTGGCTAGTTGTGGTAACGGTCATTGTTTGATGCCCGTTATGAATATGTGTTATCAGTAACGGGCATGAGCCCGTTACCTTTCTTCGCTCATTTGTAACACTTGATCGGTAACGGGCGCTTTGCCCGTTACTAAAGGCAATCTATGCCCGTTACCAAAGTGAGTTTTTCACGTAGTGGTGTCTCAGCCTTCACCTTCGAGTTCCAGGTCTGGCGATCCCCACCATAATCATCTACCTCGGGTAATCCCCTTGGTAGGTTGCCGGGTTAAAACACCGACGCCACCTTGGTTAGCCGGTCTACTATGACCCAGATCGAGTCATTCCCTTTTGGTGTTCGGGGTAGCCCTACTATGAAGTCCATGGAGATGTCTTCCCATTTCCACACTGGCACGTCCAGAGGTTTAAGCAATCCTGCAGGTTTCTGGTGTTCAATCTTAACTCTGCTTCAAGTGTCACAACAAGCCACGTAGTAAGCTATATCCTTCCTCATGTCCTTCCACCAGAACCTAATCCTTAAATCTTGGTACAACTTCGTGGTTTCGGGGTGGATAGAGTACCTTGAGTCATGGGCTTCCTTCAAGATTAGCTTCCGAAGATCCTTGTCTTGTGGGACACAAATTCGATCTTTAAGCCACACGGTACCCTGGTCGTCCACTCGGAAATCCTCAGCTTTTCCTTCTAACATCAGCTCCCGTAAGGCTCCAATTTCCTCACACGACTGCTGCGCCTTTCTGATGCTCTCCTCCAGGTCGTAGACTATGTGCAGTTCATTAGCTTTTCCTCGGTCTATAATCTCAATCCTCAACCTCTCCAACTCTTCGTGCAGGGCAGGTTGTTCTTCATTTACCATCAAGTTGTTGCAGTACATCTTCCGACTTAGAGCATCTGCCACGACGTTAGCTTTACCCGGGTGGTAGTGGATCTCTAGGTCGTAGTCTTTGATTAGTTCCAACCACCTTCTCTGCCTCATGTTTAGTTCTGACTGGGTAAAGAAGTACTTCAGTCTCTTGTGATCTGTGTAAAGCTTGCACTTGTTACCCATCAGGTAGTGCCTCCAAATCTCGAGTGCATGCACGACGGCTGCCAACTCCAAGTCGTGTGTCAGGTAGTTTTCCTCATGTTTCTTCAACGGTCTCGAAGCATACGCCACAACTCTTCCTTGTTGCATCAATATGCAGCCTAGTCCTTGCTTAAAGGCGTCACAGTACACCACAAAGTTTTTCTTGATATCTGGCAAAGTTAGCACTAGGGGTGTCGTGAGTCTCTTCTTCAACTCCCGGAAGCTCTTCTCACATGCTTCTGTCCACTCAAACTTCATGTTGTTATTTAGCAGCTCAGTCATTGGCTTAGCAATCTTGGAGAAGTTCTTGATAAACCTTCAGTAGTATCCTGCCATTCCAAGGAAGCTTCTGATATCTGTCACGTTGAGCGGTTGCTCCGACTCAGTCACTGACTCAACCTTGGACGGGTCAACAACAATTCCTTCTGCTAACAACACGTGGCCAAAGAAAGCAACTTTCTATATTCAAAACTCACACTTGCTGAACTTGGCGTAAAGCTTATGCTGCCTCAACCTCTCTAGCACAATCCTTAGGTGTTCCTCGTGTTCCTATGTTGACTCCGAGAACATCAGAATGTCATCAATGAACACCACCACGAACTTATCCACCTCTTCCAAGAAGATCTTGTTCATCACGTTCATGAAGTTTGTGGGCGCGTTAGTCAACCTGAAAGACACAACCACGAACTCGTACAAGCCGTACCGAGTAGTAAAAGCTGTCTTGGGTATATGTTGCTCTTGAATCTTCATCTGGTGGTATCCTAATCTCAGATCAATCTTGGAGAAAAACTTCACCTTTCTGAGTTAGTCCAACAGGTCATCAATCCTGGGCAAAGGATACTTGTTCTTGATGGTCATGGAGTTAAGTATCCAGTAGTCCACACACATACTTTTCGACCCATCCTTATCGTCGACAAAGAGCACCGGCGATCCCCACGGTGAAGCACTTGGTCGACCAAAACCTTGCTCTAGCAACTTCTTGAGTTGTTTCTTCAACTCGTCAAGCTCATCTGAAGACATCCTATACAGACTCTCCTATACCGACTCTTAGCAACTGGTCCAGCTCCTGACATCATCTCAATCACAAACTCATCATCCCAGTCAGGGGGTAACTTCGTAAGTTTCTCGGGAAACACGTCCGAAAACTCACACACAACTGGAATCTCCTCCAAGCTCTTCCCACTCATGTTGCATAGCATCGGGGCAACCTTCGAACTCTGGGGGTTGATCCTTACTTGTACTCCACTAGGGTGGTCCAACTGTATGAACCTAGGATTGCATGACACCAATCCTTTGTGCTTAGCCAACCAGTCCATGCCTAAGATCACGTCAATTCCGGTCGACTCCAAAATGGTCAAGTCTGCTGTGAACAGTTGATTCTGAAACACCATCTTCACCCCTCGGCACTCTAGTGTGCTCCTCTTTTCTCCTAGTGGAGAACTAGTTAAGATAGGCCTTGGTCGAGGCTTAGTTGGTAGCAACCTTTCTTTAACAAACTTGGTAGAGATATACGAAAACTGAGCTCCGGTATCGAACAAAACAGTTTCCATAACTGAGTCGACAAGAAACTCATCGAGAGCAACGTCTGGTGTTGTTACGGCCTCCTCGGCGGTCAGGTGGTTCAGGCATCCACTGGTCGGTGGGAGCTGTACGGTCCTCTGCTGGCTACGCGGTGGCTGGCCTCCCGGTGCTGGTCTCTTGACTGGGGTCTGGTACTGAGGGTTACGGTTCTGACCTCCAAGCGGTTGTTTTTGTTGATAGTCGTACGACTTATGCCCTGGCTTGCGACAAGTGTAGCACACCACCTTGTTTCCATTGCTGTGTGTTGACACTTGCTAGCATCGCCACCAGGTTTATATCCCCGGCAACGACGCCAGAAAGCTTGTTGGTATACTATACGATCACAGATAAATCTGCAAGCGCACGGATACCGTTGTAGCTTGCACCCGGGAGTATTCCAAGGTATCGATTTCCACAGGGAACGGGAAGTGTAGCGAACTTGAACTAATTCGTCCGGGGGATATATCGATGAAGGGTAAAGAGGCAAGGGAGATTTCGGGTAGAGAGGGGATAAGCTGAGGAAATCAAGGATCTTTAGAATCACGGTAGACTCAAGTCAAGTCTTGTCGCTCGTTGGGGCCAGAGGGAAAAGAGCCACAGAAAGGGATGAGAAGGGGCTCTGATGTCGTATTCCAACCCCCCTGAACTAACATGGTGGATTACAAAGCCAGTCCGGAGCTATCACCTCCCTAGGGTACCACACAGTCCGTTGATCAAGGCGGCAATCCAAGGTACTGGAGAGTCTAGACACCGCATCTACACTAACCAAGTACTACTTTACTCCATGCTAGAGCAAAGCAATCACGGTAAAGCAGCAAAGCTACTAAACAGTAATCGAAGAACCTAAGAGCGAACAAGAATATGAATTGAGACTTGATTACTCACGGATCCAGACTAACAAAGTATCCCGGGTGTGGACGACCGTAGTTGTACTGAACCCACCGAGGTACAAGAAGAAGAAGAAGACGA
This sequence comes from Cenchrus fungigraminus, assembly GCA_036936925.1. Classification (NCBI taxonomy): domain Eukaryota; kingdom Viridiplantae; phylum Streptophyta; class Magnoliopsida; order Poales; family Poaceae; genus Cenchrus; species Cenchrus fungigraminus. The sequence continues at coordinate 44,014,905 of CM072772.1, forward strand.
CCGACACTCCGGCTTCTACTTCAACACTCACATCTCAACTCTCTCCCTACTATCTAGATACTAATTTGTGGAGGGCACCGCCACTTGCTTTAATGCACCTTGTGTGTCTTCTATGAAGTGTCGGGGATTATTTATAGCCCCAATGGGTCGATGGCTGCAGGAGGGGGTACTTGTAGGCGAGAGGGAGCCAGAGTGGTGAGCAAGGAGGTGCGGCCGTATCTCCAGGTGCAGTCGGCCCTATGATCCACCGCCTATGGACTTGGACGGCCCTGATCACTGATCCTTGGTCAGCTGCATGTCGGTTCCCAACTCAGATTCACCTGATTCACCAGTTCATAGGTGCGGCCATACCTAGAGGTGCGGCCGGCCCTACCCAGTAGCTATGTGATGCACCGACGATGTTGAGGGACATCTAGGATCACTCCTTGATGGCGGCTGTGGCGGTTAAGTGTGGGTCCATCGATCCAAGTGCTTCCAACCTTAGCCTTTTAATCAAACCGACTTGAAATTGACGCTTCTCGTTCATTGGTGACTTGTTCATGGGATTGGTAGTGACATGGACCCGAGAGGAGGATATTGGGTGGTGCGGCCTGTGACGCCCCAGGTTTTCAATTAGCATCATTAGTGCTAATAACCGAGTAAAGCACGTTGACTCTAGTCAAACCGTGGTCAACCTGGGTCATCACCTCGAAAACCTAGCCAGCAATCACTAATGACCCTCTTAATCATGTCAACACGCACTTGTGGTCAAACCTTGGTCAAAAGTATGGTCAAACCCTAGTCAAACCCCTATGTCTTTGAACCTCCTCTGGAACTTTTGCCGCGTTCTCCAAATTTCACTTAAACACTTCAAAATCGGCCAATATAAAAGTTGTTCGTCTTTTCGAGAGACACACTTTTCATAATTGGCAGCATTTGAGATTTGGGGTGGAAATTGGTGAAAAACTCGGTCAACAGCAGCTAAACACTATTCATCGGTGCCATGAAAGAAAGCAACTTTGCCTGCAGTTCATGCTCAAACCATTGATCAAAACATAGGTCGGCCTTTACAAAAAATGTTCACCTATGATTGCTCTACAACTTTAGTATTCAAAGTTCTTGGAGTGTTGTTTGAAAATCTGGAGTAGGCGACGGTCAAACAGGGCTAAACGAAATTGAAATCGACGGCGTCGCGCCGCGCCACCGCGTTCCCACGCCAGAGCACGCCGCGCGCGTCGCCGCATGGCGTCCGTGCGCCTCGGCGTCCAGGCCCCCACACCGGCCCGCGCCCCCGAGGCCGCGCCTCCTGAGGCCGCCCGCAGCCCGAGCGAGCCTGGGAGCTCGCGCGCTCACCCCGTGGCACGCTCCCGCGCGTCCGCGCCCGGCCCTCGCCGCGCCGCCCGCCGGTCAGGCTGCGCGCGCCCCGACGCCGGGCGGGTCCCCCTATCTTCCTCCCTCTTGCTTCGACGTGAAGGGAAGCAGCCTATAAAACCGTCCCGTGCCCCTCCTCGTGCGTGCACGCGTCGCACTTCCTCCTCCCTGAGCTCCGCCGACGCCGCCGTCCGCCATTGGCGCCTCCACGGCAAGCTCCCACTCCCGCTCACTCCCTCGGCCGCTTCACCCCCTGGCACCTCCCCTAGGGTATCCTCAAGCTATCCCTACCAGCAATTGCTACGCATTGCCTCGCCTTTCGCCGGAGCAGCCGCTCCAGCGGCCGCAGCCACCGGGCGCCGCTATGCTCGCTCGCCGGCGTCGTTCCCGCCCTTCCTCCGGCCACCAATCGCGTCCGTGTGACCACGTGGACCTCCCCCGCTGCTTCTCCGGCCAAGACCGGCGGCGAGCTCGCCGGAATTTGGCCGGACCACCGCCGGCCGCCCTCGAGGACCTGATTGTAAGCCTTGTTTTCTTCCCAGGGGCTGTAGTGCAAACCGAGGGCATGGTTGTGAAACAGAAAGAAGTTCTAGGGGCCTCGGTGGAATTTAGATTCTTAAATAGTGTTTGGTGTTTGGCTGATTCTTGTAAAATTCATAGAAAGCGGTATAAAAATCATAAAAATGCAAACTCAATTTTGTTGGTTTCCTTATAAACAACCCTACAACTTTTGTAAAGCATGACCCTACTTTTGAGTGCTAGTTTTTGCATGAAAAATAGAAAACTTTTAAACCTAGATCTGTTGTAGTTCAAAATCCAAATTTTATCTGTAGCTGAATTTTGGATATGTTGTGAGTTATGTCATCTCTAGGTTCTGTACCAAAAATTGCAGAAAGTTACTGTGTATATCTTTTAATATGAGTTATTTTGTATTTAAGCTGAATCTGCCTCAATGATTTTTGTACCTAAAAATAAATATATTTTTGTGCTCAAGTTTGGCATGTGATCTTGTCATGCCTAAATGCATCTCTGGTGATTTAATCATGATTTTATATCTGGCAGAAGTATTTATTCTTGAAATATGCTTAGTTTTAAACATAAATGCATAGTTCAAGATCTAGAGTAGCTCTTGATGTGTTTGTTGATTTCCTAGCCTTGATTTGAGTCAGAGAATCAGTGAGAGAAAGTTGGAATCCATTTGTTGTTTATTTATTTTTGTATGCATTTCTCATGTTTGGTAGCTAGATTTTGTCTTTTATGATATAATTAATTTATAGCTCTTTTAAGTGTGCATGTGTGTTCAGTGGCTTTGATTAGAGTTATAGAGCTGGGAAAACACACCCACTGAATTTTTTTTTGAATTTATTTTTGAATAAAAGCAATGGAAGCCATTTAAAGCTTAATATCAAATTAAATGGGAAAATCACCCCATCCTCACTTAATGACCTTATGTGTGTGATGTAAATCATTCTAAAAAGCTTAAGACCAACCATTTGCTATTTTGTGAATTTAAATTAATTAATTTGCATAAATATGTACACAGTCACCATCAAATAGAATAATTAATAAAGAACCCCATATTGTTCCTTTATTGGAAGAGTATGCTGAATGTATTCTTATCTAGGTGAATATGGTCAACCATGCACCCCTGGTTGTCATATGTTGTTTGTAATTAATTAAATCAAAAACCGTCAATTAAATCTTGCATTTGCATCCTCGTGTAGATCTTCCCGACGGTAGTTATACGCTCGTGCCGGAAGGAGGAGAAGGAGGAGCTGACGGTGAGCTGCAGAGCGTGGACGTAGCTCAGGACCTGGACCAAAGTCCAGAAGGGCCCAAGGCCAACCTTGCCAGCGAAGGCAAGCCCCGGATTATTAACGCTGTCTTTTTCAAATCATGCAATTACATTTGCTATGTTTGTGCATTTACGTTTCAGGAGTTGAATTGAAACCCTAGATGTATGATCCCTAGGTACCTATGCTCTTTTACTAGTATGATAGGTCGATAGCTACTATGCTATAGGACCGGTACAAGTCGAGTGATGTTCGTCACTCGCGAGAATAAGTTCTTATGTTGGAATCATAAGATCTGTATAAATGGATTGCTCGTGTGGTAAGAGCATGAGATTTGGGCTCCGGTCCAGTGGCTTTCGTGGGCTAAGCTTTTGAACGTACTAAGCACTTGTCGGGAATGGGACCGGTAAGCCTAGTACCTTAATGAGGCGGTAAGGGATCTTACTATTACTCATCTTGAGATGTGTCTCACGGCTAGCTACTGGTGGTGCATGTGTGATTCTGGGTGCCTTGCGGGGTATGCTAGATAGCCTGTACCAAAGACTGTAAGATTTGATCCTGAGCTGAAGAGTTTTGGGAACCGCCTGGTTGGTGCACTCTTGGAGAGGGCACTCTTCCTTGTGTTTAGGTTTACCTTGCAAGGTTATAAATCAATCGATTGTCGGCCTCTCACCGTTATCTGAGACTGCTTAATCAACTGGCCATGATATCCCTTAATGATGGAAATTGTGAATATTACTGCGTGAATTAATTGTATTGTACAACTTTTGATTGCAATAGATGGCTCACGTAGAAATGATAATTAACTAGAATTTGAGCTAAAATATTGAAAGTAAGGACTTACTCTTTGTGGCTTTTCAGCAAAAGAACTCCACCGGCCAAAAAGCCTATCATGTCTAGAGTTTGGTGATGTAGTTATCACCCGACGGTTAAGTCTTGCTGAGTATTAGTATACTCAGCCTTGCTTTGTAAATGTTGTTGCAAGTGGTTGGGCCTGGTGAGTTTCCACCAGGCTGGGAGCTGGAATGGGTGGATGGCGACGAGTGATTGCATCACGGCCGGCCTCCTGTGATGTTTATCGTACCGCTAGTTTATTTTATTCCGCTGTTTCCGAACTCTGAACCTTTACTTTCATGTCATGAACAATGGTTTGTAATAATTAACCCTTAGGGGTACAATTCGGATTTAATTTGTGTTGTACTCTGGACTCGCCTTCGTGTGAGTTTTAATGCATATGTTTGATCCTCTGTGTGAATCCCAAGTGATTTACCGGGCGTTAAACCCGGCAACTAACGACAAGATGGTACTTTACTGTCGCTTAATGGCCAAAGTGGATTGGTTTAGGCGATAGTACGGTATTTTCCTAGGCGGGTTGTCACACGGCCAGACCTAGTTGGTGCGGCCGGACCTCATTGGTGTAGCCGGACCTAGGAGGTGCGGCCGGACCAACTTTTGTGGTGTCTGGCCCATGGACTTATTCCCCTTGGATATTATGCTTTCATAAGATCTGGGTTGCATGTATGTGGACTAACCCAGCTTCGAGGATCATCGGCGACATCAATGAACGTACTACACAGTCGAGGGTTCGAAACAATTCTCACTTTGCTCATGCTGCTTTTGTTGCTACCTTTGAGCCCAAAGACATTGGACACGCGCTATCTGATCATAATTGGGTCAATTCGATGCATGAGGAGTTGGAGAACTTTGAGAGAAACCAAGTTTGGGAGTTGGTGGATCCTCCACCAGGGTGTAAGCCGATTGGGACAAAATGGGTGTAGAAAAATAAAGAGGGAGAGAAAGGAGAGGTGGTGAGAAACAAGTCGAGGTTGGTGGTGCAAGGGTATAGTCAGAAAGAGGGGATCGACTACAAGGAGACCTTTGCTCCCGTAGCTCGTTTGGAGGCGATTAGGATCCTTCTAGCTTTTTCCGTGGCTAAAGGGTTCAAATTGCACCAAATGGATGTGAAGAGTGCTTTCCTAAACGGTGTCTTGGAGGAAGTAGTGTATGTGAGGCAACCACCGGGGTTTGAGAGTGAGAAGTACCCCCACTGGGTATACAAGATGAAGAAGGCGCTGTATGGGTTGAAGCAGGCGCCTAGAGCTTGGTACGGTAGGTTGAGGGGGTTCCTGTTTGAGAGAGGGTTTGAGATGGGGAAGGTCGATCAGACCTTGTTTCTCCTCGGGCAGGGCAAAGATATCCTGATTGTGCAGGTATACGTGGATGATATTGTCTTTGGTGGCTCGTCTAACTCTTTGGCTGCAAGGTTTGCAGAAGACATGAGCAGGGAATTTGAGATGAGCATGATGGGTGAGTTGCAGTTCTTCCTCAGGCTCCAGATCAAGCAATCAAAGGAAGGAACATTCGTGCACCAAGCCTAGTACACCAAGGACATTGTGAGGAAGTTCAAGATTGAGGACTCCAAGGCTATGGCGACGCCTATGAGTACGACTACAGCTCTTGATGCGGACGAGGAAGGTGAACATGTGGACCAGAAGGAGTACCGGAGCATGATCGGGTCACTCCTGTACTTGACGGCGACGAGGTCGGACATCCAATTCTCAGCATGTCTGTGCGCTCGTTTTCAAGCGTCTCCGAGGACTTCGCATCGGCAAGCAGTCAAGCGCATTTTCAGGTATTTGCGTCATACTCCCGACTTTGACCTTTGGTACTCCGCATCTTCTTCTTTGGCTCTTCATGGATTTTCAAACGCGGATTTTGCCGGGTGTCGGTTGGATAGGAAGTCCACTTCTGGGACTTGCCAGTTCTTGGGTTCTTCTTTGGTGTCTTGGTCTTCCCGCAAACAATCGAGTGTTGCTCAATCCACTACCGAGGCAGAGTATGTGGCCGCAGCTAGTTGTTGCTCTCAGCTCCTTTGGATCACATACACCATGAGTGACTTTGGTGAGGAGTATACCCACGTCCCACTTCAATGTGATAGCACCAGTACCATAAGCATTGCAAAGAACCCAGTGCTCCACTCCAAAACCAAGCACATAGAAGTGAGGTATCATTTCCTGAGAGACAACGTAGAGAAAGGAAAAATCGCTTTGATCCATGTACCCACACATGACCAGCTAGCCGATATTTTCACCAAACCCCTAGATCAAGCAACTTTCACTCGTTTGCGGGGGGAGCTTGGTGTTTGTTTGATTTCTTTAGTTGGTGTGTGGGAGCTCCTTTGTAGTATATGTATAGCTTTCCTTTGTGCATTTCTTGCATTTTGCATTGCATATGTAACATGATGTATAGGCATCTTTGTATCTTAGGTTGCATGCATTTTGTATCATATGCATTGTGTAGGAAAGGCTTCTCCTATATACATTGTTCACTATGGTATGATATATATGTCCTTGTGAGCTAGTTTGGTAAGCTATGGTTAGTTTGGCTTAGCTCTTGATGATCTTGATTTATATCCATGGTTGATGGCTATGTTTTTCAAAAATGTCATATATATGCTCTCTTGTGAGTAAATGCCTTTATATGATCTCGACATGTTTTTGTGGCTTGGCTATGCTTAATTTGTGGTTGGATAGCTTATTTTGATCATATGGGGCCAAAGGCTCATTTGCCATCATGAATGTTTAGCCCCCATGCTTTATCTTGTGGAGGGGCATAAGTTCTTTTTTGTCGCAAAGACATTTCATGTACCAAATATGAATCAGAAAATGAAATGTAAATTGCTTGGAAAATGTGCTCCCATGTCATATGTGCTTAATTTACTTGCTTTTGGGTGCTAAACCGTTGCATGTTGCTTACCAATGAGAAGTCTCATACATAGAAGTAAGCACATGGCTCGGTATGCTTTGACATGACATGAGGTGCTTGTGGGTGTTTATGATGGTCTTATGCTTAGAATGGTTGTCCTAGCATGAAGTTTGTGTGGCTTTGCCATTTTGACATGTTTTGCTCATGTTTAGGACTTTGCTCATGAGAGGGAACTTTTCGCAAAAATGGTCATTTCTATCTTAGCTTCGCCCAATGGTTGTGAAACTTGGTGATCATGTAGTTTTTGTCCATACGAAGCTATAGAGTATCTAACTTGCTCATTTGGAGGTGTGTAGCATGCTATGTTGAATTTTGTCTATTTGAGAAGCTCTAGGTTGCATTTTTTGCATTTTTGGCTTGATTCATGCATTGTCAACAAGGGGGAGAAGTTTGAGCATGTTTTGACCTACTGAATGCATTTAGAAGGTTTCCAAGTGGTTTCGAGCTAGTTTTGAGCTCGTGCAGTTCCCAGTTTTTCCCAGGTGGTCATCGGCCTGACCGGTGCTGCTCACCGGTCTGACCGGTGTAAGTATCAGGTGTTGGACGATCTTGTCCACCAGTCTGACCGGTGAGGAGGACCGGTCTGACCGGTCAGAGCTGGGTTGAAGCAGTTGCTCTGTTTTGCGATGTGGTTTGCATGCATTCGTCCAGGGGGAGTTGCATTGGTTCAGGGGGAGCTTGCATGTGTGCAGGGGGAGCTCTTTGTGGTTTTCGAGGTTTGGATTGATGGTTTGCGCTCTTTGCTTGAGCGTGTTTTGTCTCGGATGTGTCGATCCGTTGCCCTTGCCTAAGGGGTTCGAGACTTGTCTTCTTCAAGTGATCTTGCTCTTTTGCCTTTTCTTTGGCTTTCGATCGCTTGTTGGAGTTTCTTTTAGTCTTTTCTTTTCTTTTCTTTTTCTCTTTGGTTACCAAAACGTGTGTGTTGTCAATGCACTCATCAAGGGGGAGATTGAGAGCCATGTGTGGTTCGAGGACCGGTGGATGGTCGCTTCCTGATGTGATGAGTAATTGACAACGTGGTGTGGACTGATTCTTGGCTAAGTATTGCAGGTGCAGGTTGCGGCTTGACTGGTGTTGGTGCAGGTAAAGAACAAGCGCGAAAGGTCGTTGCTGGTGAGGCCTCCAGGTGTGGAGAAGACAAGTAGGCTTGGTTCGAGGGACCCGGTGGCCAGCGGAGTCAAGTGCGGGCCGAATGGTGGCAAGACAGCAAGATGAAGTCATGGACAGTTTCTTGGTTGAGCCTCAAAACCAAGGTCGAGCCGGGACTACGTGAGAGCCGAGTCATGAGTGGTGATTGGCGGAGGCTACACCGAGTTCGCGGGGTTTCCAGTGGTTCACTAGAAAACCACTGGGTTCCTTGGTTGATCCACAAAGCCAAGACCGAAGACCGAAGACGGAGGTGCAGCAGCATCGGACCGGTCTGACCGGTGGGTCTGACCGGTCTGACCGGTGTGCGACGACGCAGTCCGGAGACTTCGAAGCGGAGGACACGCGTCGGGATCGCAAGGCTTGCCTCGAGGCTAAGCAAGTTTGTGGTCGCTGGGCATCCGTCCGATGGTGCGAAGACAAAGTTTCCCAAAGTGCCCCTCGGGGGTGTGTATCCTAGTATTAGACCTTAGGGGTATTTTAGTCTTTCGGCTAGCCTCCATATAACCCAAGTGGTGAGAGGATAGCAGCCATCTCTTGGAACCCTAGCTCATTTTGTTTTGCTATTTTCCTCTTCCATTTTTCCTTTGGAATTTCTAGGACTAGCTTGAGAGCTTCATGGTGAGATCTTGTGAGAGGGAAGGATGATCGGGCGGAAGCTAGACCTTGTATGAACCTTCATGGTATGTATAGATGATTCGGCGTGGTTCCTCAAGGCTTGATTGTGTTCTTCCCATTTTCCCTTTTTGGTGATTTTCGGAGCCTTTTCTTGGCGAATTTCTTGTGGCGGTTTTGAGACCTTTCTCTTTGGGATTTGGTGGGGGATGTATGCATGAACCCTTCGTGGTTCTTTTCTCTTTGATTCCCCTCCCAAATCCGTGAGTAAAGGGGCTCAATTCTGGGGTTTTCTTGGCTCTAGGGTTAGAGGTGTTCTTGCTGGAAATCCTTCGATTCCTCTCATTATAGCAAGTTTTGGTGGACCAAATCTTGGCTATGGAGTGCTCATGAGGTGTTCCTACTATCCCCAAAGTCTTGTGCGAATCCGTGGAGTGAATCGGGAGATCGGGAGTTGGATTTGGGAGAGTTGACCCGCGGGCGCTGTTCATCCCGAGAGCTCAGGTCCCACCGGCCTGACTGGTGCCTCTCACCGGTCTGACCGATGCAGACTCTTTGTTGAGTTTTGCTCGGGTGAACGTCTTGTTGTGTTCCCTGTTGTCTCGTGTTGCTGCTGTGTCGAGTTTCGTCAGTTTTGGAGCTCGGTATGTCTGTTTGGTGGATTTGGGATTTCCTGGCTTGGACCGGTCTGACCGGCGAGCTACACCGTCCTGACTGGTGTAGGAGCCTTCTGTGGAAGTTATCATATTTTGTCAGGTTTCTCCAGCAGGGACAGGTCTGACCGGTGCTGTTCACCGGTCTAACCGGTGCAGTCCAGTGGTGCTCAAGTTGCTTTCTCCGCTGCGTTCTCGAGTAGATCTAGGTGGTTCTTGGTTCTTAGGACCAGTAGCACTCCAGTGGCTGCGTGGTCTTGGCCAACTTAGGTTGTTGAGTCGGAGACGTGTTTTGGAAGCCGTGTTCGTCTTGTCGGAGTTCCCATCTCCTTCGAGAAGAATTTTTATCGGCTCCCATTCACTCCCCCCCTCTCTGGTCGCAAGTTTCGGTCCTTCACGCAGCTAGTTGTTGCTCTCAGCTCCTTTGGATCACATACACCATGAGTGACTTTGGTGAGGAGTATACCCACGTCCCACTTCAATGTGATAGCACCAGTGCCATAAGCGTTGCAAAGAACCCAGTGCTCCACTCCAAAACCAAGCACATAGAAGTGAGGTATCATTTCCTGAGAGACAACGTTGAGAAAGGGAAAATCGCTTTGATCCATGTACCCACACATGACCAGCTAGCCGACATTTTCACCAAACCCCTAGATCAAGCAACTTTCACTCGTTTGCATGGGGAGCTTGGTGTTTGTTTGATTTCTTGAGCTGGGTGTGAGGGAGCTCCTTTGTAGCATATGTATAGCTTTCATTTGTGCATTTCTTGCATTTTGCATTGCATATGTAACATGATGTATAGGCATCTTTGTATCTTAGGTTGCTTGCATTTTGTATCATATGCATTGAGTAGGGAAAGCTTCTCCTATATACATTGTTCACCATGGTTTGATATATATGTCCTTGTGAGCTAGTTTGGTAAGCTATGGTTAGTTTGGCTTAGCTCTTGATGATCTTGATTTATATCCATGGTTGATGGCTATGTTTTTCAAAAAATGTCACATGTATGCTCTCTTGTGAGTAAATGCCTTTATATGATCTTGACATGTTTTTGTGGCTTGGCTATGCTCAATTTGTGGTTGGATATCTTATTTTGATCATATGGGGCCAAAGGCTCATTTGCCATCATGAATGTTTAGCCCCCATGCTTTATCTTGTGGAGGGGCATAAGTTCCTTTTTGTCGCAAAGACATTTCATGTACCAAATATGAATCTGAAAATGAAATGTAAATTGCTTGGAAAATGTGCTCCATGTCATATGTGATTATTTTACTTGCTTTTGGGTGCTAAACCGTTGCATGTTGCTTACCAATGAGAAGTCTCATTTTTAGAAGTAAGCACATGGCTCGGTGGCTTTGACATGACATGAGGTGCTTGTGGGTGTTTATGATGGTCTTATGCTTAGAATGGTTGTCCTAGCATGAAGTTTGTGTGGTTTTGCCATTTTGACTTGTTTTGCTCATGTTTAGGACTTTGCTCATGAGAGGGAAATTTTTCGCAAAAATGCTCAATTCTATCTTAGCTTCGCCAAATGGTTGTGAAACTTGGTGATCTTGTAGTTGATGTCACTACGAAGCTATAGAGTATCTAACTTGCTCCTTTGGACATGTGTAGCATCCTATGTTGAAATTTGTCTATTTGAGAAGCTCTAGGTTGCATTTTTTGCATTTTTTGCTTGATTCATGCATTGTCAACAACGGGGAGAAGTTTGAGCATGTTTTGGCTTGCTGCATGCATTTAGGAGGTTTCCAAGTGGTTTTGAGCTAGTTTTGAGCTCGTGTAGTTCCCAGTTTTTCCCAGGTGGTCATCAGCCTGACCGGTGGAATGCACCGGTCGGACCGGTGTGAGTGTCAGGTGCTTGAGCATGGTTTTGTCTCGGATGTGTCGAGCTGTTGCCCATGCCTAAGGGGTCCGAGACTTGTCTTCTTCAAGTGATCTTGCTCTTTGCCTTTTCTTTGGCTTTCGATCGCTTGTTGGAGTTTCTTTTAGTCGTTTCTTTTCTTTTCCTTTTTTCTTTGGTTACCAAAACGTGTGTGTTGTCAATGCACTCATCAAGGGGGAGATTGAGGACCTATGTGGTGCGAGGACCGGTGGATGGTCGCTTCCTGGTGTGATGAGTGATTGACAACGTGGTGTGGACTGATTCTTGGCTAAGTATTGCAGGTGCAGGTTGCGGCTTGACTGGTGTTGGTGCAGGTGAAGAACAAGCGTGAAAGGTCGTTGTTGGTGAGGCCTTCAGGTGTGGAGAAGATAAGTAGGCTTGGTTCGAGGGACTCGGTGGCCAGTGGAGTCAAGTGTGTGCCGCATGGTGGCAAGAACGGCAAGATGAAGTAATGGACAGTTTCTTGGTTGAGCCTCAAAACCAAGGTCGAGTCGGGACTACGTGGGAGCCGAGTCGTGAGTGGAGATTGGCGGAGGCTACACCAAGTTCGCGGGGTTTCCGGTGGTTCACCAGAAAACCACTGGGTTCCTTGGTTGATCCACAAAGCCAAGACCGAAGACCGAAGACGGAGGTGCAGCAGCATCGGACCGGTCTGACCGGTGGGTCTGACCGGTCTGACCGGTGGGTACCGATCTGATCGGTGAGGAGCACCGGTCTGACCGGTGTGTGACGACGCAGTCCGGAGACTTTGAAGCGGAGGACACGCGTCGGGATCGCAAGGCTTGCATCGAGGCTAAGCAAGCTTGCGGTCGCTGGGCATCCGTCCGATGGTGCGAAGACAAAGTTTCCCAAAGTGCCCCTCGGGGGTGTGTATCCTAGTATTAGGCCTTAGGGGTAGTTTCGTCTTTTGCCTAGCCTCCATATAACCCAAGTGGTGAGAGGATGGCATCCATCTCTTGGAACCCTAGCTCATTTGGTTTTGCTATTTTTTCTCTTCCATTTTTCCTTTGGAATTTCTAGGACTAGCTTGAGAGCTTCATGGTGAGATCTTGTGAGAGGGAAGGATGATCGGGCGGAAGCTAGACCTTGTATGAACCTTTCATGGTACGTATAGATGATTCGGCGTGGTTCCTCAAGGCTTGATTGTGTTCTTCCCGTTTTCCCTTTTTGGTGATTTTCGAAGCCTTTTCTTGGCGAAGTTCTTGTGATGGTTTTGAGACCTTTCTCTTTGGGATTTGGTGAGGAATGTATGCATGAACCCTTCGTGGTTCTTTTCCCTTTGATTCCCCTCCCAAATCCGTGAGTAAAGGGGCTCAATTTTGGGGATTTCTTGGCTCTAGGGTTAGAGGCGTTCTTGGTGGAAATCCTTCGATTCCTCTCGTTCTAGCAAGTTTTGGTGGACCAAATCTTGGCTATGGAGTGCCCATGAGATGTTCCTACTATCCCCAAAGTCTTGTGCAAATCCGTGGAGCGAATCGGGAGATCGGGAGTTGGATTTGGGGAGTTGACCCGCAGGTGCTGTTCATCCCGAGCTGCCCATGCGTGACCGGTCTGACCGGTGCTCTGGACCGGTCTGACCGGTGTAAGCCTTTGTGGGATTTGCCTCGGGTGAACTGCCTGGTTCGTGTGTCTTTGGGCTGAGTTGTTGCTGGTCAGTTCTTGGCAGGTTTCGAGGAGTTTTGCTAGACTTTGTGAAGGGTTTTCTTCCTCTGCAGTTTGAGTTTTGGAGGTGCTTTTTGTTCCAGGGCCTAGAGAAGTCACTGAGGCTTCCTGGAACTTTGCTGTGCACTTGCTGTGTGTCACCGGCCTGACTGGCAGAGTCCACCGGTCTGACCGGTGCCATCGGTCTGACTGGCAGGAGCCATCGGTCTGACCGGTGTGGCACAGACAGCAGGCTGTGCAGTTTTCCGCTGCGTGTTTGGAGTGTTTGGTTCGTTTGGTTGAGTTGTTGGTTCCTAGGACCAGTAGCACTCCAGTGGCTACGTGGTCTTGGCCAACTTGGGTAGTTGAGTCGGAGACGTGCTTGGTTGCCGCGTTCATCTTGTTGGAGTAGCCATCTCCTTCGAGAAGAATTTTTTTTTCGGCTCCCATTCACTCCCCCCCTCTCTGGTCGCCAGTTTCGGTCCTTCATATACAAGAGCTGTATACCAGGAGTACAAAAAGGAATACAATAACAGCACCGCGTTTGTCATTCGCCCAGATCCAAACCCGCAGATGAGAAATGGGTGGTTGGTCAAGCATGAACAAGGTGGCGGAATCTTTTGTTGGGCACAACATGAATTCAAGGTCGTGGCGGATAAAGAGAACGGTGAATATAGATGCGAATGCAAGCAATGGGAACACACAGGTATGGTGGTCTGGTCTGACACAAAAACAACACATGGATTTGCTGACAACTACAAATTGCAACTTTGGTAGTCACACAATTACAACATGTGTCAGCTAATGTTTGCAACTTGCTGACTATTGAATATGTTCATTGCTAAAAAATGCATGGATGTTCTGCATGCATGTTATAAGAGCCTTCACCCACCTGCAGGTCAAGAAAATCCCGGAGAACTACATACTGAGAAGATATACACGTGATGCAAGGCGGGAAGTACCCTGGGATAGGCATGATGGCATGCGAATTGGTCCAACAGCAAGCCATGAACAGACCCGGATGTCAAGCCTGCTGCCTAAGTTGATGAAGCTGGAAAGAGCAGGAAGTAGGTCAGATCGTGCATGTGAAGAGACAAACAGGCAGCTTGACAGGATAATTCCAGGGATTGAGATGTTCCGAAGAGGCACGGATTCTGGGTTGGCAGCAACTGAAAGAATGCCATCAGCAACACAAACTGGTAAACCTGAGAGGAGCCCGTCGATAACTGGAAATGAAACAACCACTGAATCCCAGCCATCATCAGGGGTGTTGAATGAGGGGGTGTTGCTGATTGAGCCACCCAAATCAAAGACAAAGGGCAGATCCTCTGGGAGTAAAAGGAAAAATGATGTTGAAGCTGATATTGAAGGTAACCCATTCAGCACATATGACAAGGAAAACTATGATGACAGGGAATGCAGCGGGTGTCATGTGCGTGGTTCACACTACATCACAACATGTCCGTTGAACCCAAATCGAAGTAATGCATTCGAAATGCGTCTGAGTAAAAAAAGTGTGAAAAAGCAAAATGTTGGGGCTCCAAAAAAAGAGGACGGCCAAAGAAAGGAAAGGATCTGAATGAAGAAAATGACCCACAAGGTGATGACATCGCTGAAACACAAGCAAGCTATGAGGGAGAGGGTGTTCCAAGGGACAGCGGATCAGTAACAAGAAGCAGTGCGAGGAGAGCTGTGCGTGTCAACTATGAGGAGTAAGAAAAAGGTTACTGAAGCAAAAGAAAAAACAGTGTGCTTTGTGTTTGCTTGCTGTAAAAAAAAGTGTTATAGACTATAAAGTACAGGTTGCATCTGTATAAATTATAAACTATATGATAAGCTATTAAAATATAATGTCATTACATGCATACTTGCTGCTTGTAAACTCCTATTTTACTAAACAAATACTATTGTATGCTGGATCAAAAAACTGTGAAAGCTAGTGTAAAAATTACATAAGTGCAGAGCTGGTGATGACCATTTGCAACATGTGGGTAATCTAATTGCAACATGGTAAAAGGGCGGTTGCGACACGGGGGTCGACTACCTTTGTAAGTAAGAAAAAAATACAAGTGTAGAGCTATAGATGGCCGTTTGCAACATGGGCTACAAGAAATTGCAACATGGGTGTTGGACATTTTGCGACATGAGCGTGCAGATGCCCCCGGAAAGGTCAGGTCATTTTGCATAAAAAATAATACTAAAAAATATGGATAACCTGGTCATCTTTGGTGATGTCTCTGTGAAGAAAAAAGGTCATGATTTTTTAACTTAATATTGATGTCTAAGTAACGGTGAGAACCATTTACAACATGGGGGTTCCAACAATTGCAACATGGTAACTGTGAATTTGCAACAAGGGTGTGCGGGTGCAAGTGAAAAAGGGTTAGGTGGTTTGGGATAAAAAAATGCAAAAAAATAACAGATAGAGCCTGGTCATTTATGAAAAAAATGTCTGTAAAAGAAAGATGAGAGCGGGAAGGGGGGGTTGCACACGAATTGCAACCCAGATGATGTACGAGTTACAACACCTGCTTAGTGCGGGTTGCTACCAAGTATAATACAAAAGAAGCAACAGCAACAATAATCAATCAAAAGGTACAACAACTGATCTGGCAATAAAAATGTCTGCACCAATAAACATGATGACACATGCATGATCTGATAACAATTATTTGATACACCAGTTTGCGACAGCATTTAGGCCTTAGTTACAACATCCATAAACACATAGTTTCATCTTCGTCCCGTGGTACACACAGTTTCAAGATGTCAAACACAGAAAAGCATTAGGAGAGAGCCTAGTTAAACATCAAACACACACAGAGGTAGGTGAGACTAAAAAACATCATCATTGTTAGTTGTCCAGCGCTATCTTTCTTCCACCAATCCGGTAAACATCAAGCTCATCAGGTAGGTCAGCCTGGTTCAACAGGTGGAAAATCGCATAGTGCATGAGCTCGACCCTGTAGATATTGCCCGTGTACTAAAAAAAGTAGATAATCACAAAAAAAGAAAGATCAATTTTAGAAATGCTGAAAATAGACTAGAACATTAAAACAAATGTGCATAAGGATAAAATAAAAAATTAGGGGCAAAAAGGGAAAACAGGAAATAGCAGCTCACAGGATTTATCTCAACGTGCAGCTTGTCACCATCCCAATGTTCCATGTATTTCCAAACGAAGAACATGCAATCACAAGGGCCGGCTTGCTTCAGGACATCTATGAATGGTTTGTTCCAGTTCTCAAAATTAGGGAACTTCATCTTGCTGACCTTCTGGAATGCATCATTGATGATGGGGATCTTCTCAAATATGGGGGGCGTGACGTGGTTCAGCGCTGGTATTGATCCACTTATAATCGATTGAGTCCAGAATATCGATACGATTATGAATACGATTGATACAGTAAACAAAATAATGCCTCTCCAAAACAAATGGAATAAATATCTGCATTTGTGTAATGATTATGATGCAAAAAAAATGATATCAGTTCCATAACAGATAGACAAAAAATGAAAACAAATGAGATGGTCATAAAAATCACTAACCAGCTTACTCTCAAGATGATAAGTTAGTAGAGTGAATTCTCTAGTCTCAGTTTTGTTATCCTCTTCAAAAACACTGACAACATCCTTTACCAGAAACTGTGCAAAAAAAAGAAGAAAAAATGCAAATCTTCAGAAACAACAGCTAATGTGCAAAAAAAGACAATTTTATTTGTCATAAACACAGTAATGTAGACAGATTAGATAAAACATTACCATTATCAAACAAAAAAAGCATGGTTACAGCATGCTGAAAATAGAAAATTTTAGGAACTATGTAGATGGTGAATTATTAAGTTAATTCAGTTGCAGAAATATGCAAAAAAATTGCAAACAGTTGCAACCCTGGGAACACACCAATTGCAACTAACATACGAAGCCAATTACTACATGACTACATCAGGCCAATCATACACAAAAACAAAATAGTGTGAGTACACCATTACAAAAATAAAAGATAAAAAAAGTAAAAACAGGTGTATGAAGGATGGTGGAGGGGTTCAGTACAGAAACTCACATAGAATCTGGGCATGAGGAAAATCTAGTATCCAATTGAATCTTCCTTGTGGACAATATCGTCATAACGAAGACAGAAAATAATGAAATCTAACACCTGAGAATCACCATCTTTGTCATCACCAAAGGATGAAACAAGGTCATTGCCATCGAAAGAGCAGAAAACACTCTAGTCAATCAAAGTCATCCTGTGGAATGGGAAAAAAGTAGATGAGTCAAAAGCTAATTGCAACACTGATGTGAGTCAGTTACAACATAGATGTGTGGGTGCTTACTGTCTCATCTTCTCATCAGATGTAATCTTGTTTCTCATAGCTAGAGCCTTTGACAGAGGGACTGCAGCACGCTTCTTGGGGAGTAGAAACGGAGATACAAACTGCCTAGGCCTCTTCCTCAAACGTTGTCCAAGGTGCCTGAATATGATCTTTTGGAACCCGTCACAATATTGAGAGCCTTGCTCACGTTCCTCTGGAGACAGCCGGATTGGAGGGCTTAAGCAATTGATGTCTTCAACTTGGTCATCGGTGAAAATGGGTTGAGATGCATCTCCACTAGGTCCTGCCTCGCCCGTGGCAGTGCTCTGGAGGACTGCAACCTCTTCTTCTGCCGCTTGTTTCTGCCGCTCTAACCATTCTTCGTAAGAATCGTATATTGCTTGCTGCTCTTTGCTAAGACGACGCAGAGACCTTTGCTTAGGAAACTTCCTTGTAGTTTTCTTTCTCAAACGACCACCACCACCAGGTTTGGTGGTTCCTTGCTCCGGTGCTACATCTGCATGAAGTGCTGCGTGTGTACCTTCTGTTGTATGTCACTGTTGTTGGGTGGGTACCTCGAGTTTTTTGAGCTGCTGGTTTTGGTTGCTGCATGAAAATACATAAAAAAGGGTACAGTCAGTTAAAACATATTTACAAAACTATGTGTAATGTATATGCTGACATAAACAAGAAAATGGAAGAATATTAGGATAGGGACGTGTTATAAAAAAAAGCTTACAGCTGATGTCTCGACATTAGCATTAGTACCCCTGGATACATCATCAGTAGGAGGGACATCTGAATCTTTGCCAGAAGTCTCATTTGTAGCCTTCTCTTTCTGAAACGGAAAGAGAGATACAAATTGCAACAAGCAGTTAAAGCAATTGCATGCTAGTGGTTAAATGAATTACTAGTGGATATAGAAATACAATGATACAATGCTGCAAATTAACAGAAAAAATGCAAAAACATCATGGCACCTGTCCAGGAAGTTCATCAACAATGGAAGATGTTTGAAGCAGGTCGCAAATAGAATGAACGTTCTGTGAAGCGCCACGCAATGCCTCCGGTGCTGGGGTTCGTGTACAGAAAAGGAAAACGGTGCATAGAATTAGTAATACAACAATTGTCATCAAGGGGTAAAAAATGGTTGTGTGTAGTATATGGAGAAGAATTAGTATATGGAGAAGAATTACTTCTCATGTCTTTCTATTGCCCATTAACATTGGCAGTAGGATCTGGATTGGGCGGACGGCTCCTCCGAGGTTCATCAATTTTGCTCACCAGTTGAGTTTTAATTGGATCTGGAGTTGGCAGACGGCTCCGGTGAGATTCATCAGTGTGGGTCGGGGGTTGAGTTTCGATTGGTTCAGTTTCTATGACATCTGGAGTGGGCGAACGGCTCCTGCGATCTTCATCACTGTTGAACGGGGGTTGAGTCCCAATTGGTTCACGGTCTGTGACGTCATCCTCTTCTGCTGCATAGCAAAAAAAAATTTTAAAATGGAATGTAAGTTTTCACTGCCCGTTTCCAACGCAGGTAAAGTGGTGCTTACAACACGAATAGTTGACAAAAAATGCAAAAAGATATGTTTTGACAATTGACAACAGGGGACAAGAAAGCTCACTGGTGGATGGGCGTTGAGTTCCAAGTTGATCGGACATTTCATCGTCTTATTGATTCCCTCCAGCTATATCTTGGTGTTCACGAGCATGGGGTGTGGATACACCAGCTACATTGGGAAAAACGTCACAGATAAAAAAAAGGATAATTTAAACCTGCAGAAACTAAGAAACTGAAATGGTCCTTAAGTAACTGAAGCATTGTACCTGGAGATGGGGTAGAATTTACAAATAATTCGGCAATATCAAACAGTAGTCCAAAATCACCTCCAACACCTCCTGCTCCAGCACCTTCCTAGCTATCTCCATCTCTACCCATTTCTTCTTCCATTGCTTGTCGTGTATTGTCTTCTACAAGTGAACTCCGTCCTACAGAATGTCCTCCACTAGTGTCGTCTAGTGCTGCTACAAAAATTGAGAAAAAAATCACACTTAAGTTGCTAATCAAAGTTTTTAATTGCAACACAGGTATGCAGGTAATTACAACATGGTGGGTTCAGGGTGTGCAACAAAAAAAATATGTACATGGAGATGGACGAGGAGAGTGAAGAGGCTATTCTTCCTCTGGTGGAACAAAACTTTGGTCTTGGCAACCTCCTGCTCCACCTCCCCCAGAACCAGTCCCTTCTGTTACTGCTATAGAATAAAAGATACTAATTTAAAAAAGAAACTAATTTAAAAAAATTGTGTAGTAATGAAAAATACCATTTGCAACACAAATATGCAGTAATTTGCAATACAGATATGCAGTAATTTGCAACACAAATGCGCTGATAGTTGCATCAAAAGATGATGAAAAAGATAAAAAGTAAAAATGCAACAGAATAATTACATGGTGATTGGCGAGGTGATGCACGAGGTGATGAGCGAGCAGATGGACGAGGTTGTTCTTCCTCTTGTCGAACATCTCTTTGATCATGGAAACCACCTCCTCCACCTCCTTCGAAATCAGGTCCCCTTGGTGGTGCTGCAACGAACAAATAAAAAAAGTACAATTAAGATATCATTTGCAGCACAACATATGCACTATTTACAACACAGCCGCACTGCTAATTGCAACATGATGGAATTAAAAAGAAATAGATAGTGCCACAAAGAAAAGTACATGCTGATTGGTGAGGGGATGGTCGAGGAGATGCACGCGGCAATGGGCGCGGAGATGGTCGAGGTGATGGATGAGGGGATGGGCGAGATGATGGTTGAGCGGATGGATGCGGAGATGGGCGAGGGGAATGCATGAGGGGATGGACGAGGAGATGCATGCTGCTTTTCTTCCTCAAATCCATATGGTGGAGGAGATGCTGCAAAAACAATAAAACCACATGCCTAGGTTACATTCTCTAAAAAAGTCAACAAATAAAAAGGTGTGTAGTGGGCATGACAAATTGCAACACTGTTTATATACTGATTACAACATGAAAGAATAACAAGATACAAATAATTACATGGTGCTGTAGGCGGGGATGGAATATGTCCTCCAGACTGTCCTAAGACAAAATGTTCATCTTCTTAGTCATCCTCATGGTCTCCTGCAGTATCATCTTTATCTCCTAGACCCGGAAAACCCAGATAGAAGAGTTTATATGACATTTTAAAAAAACTAAATAAAAGTGAACTTGTATGTGCAGTTGTAATTGAGCAAGAAACTGAATAAATTAGGAACTAGACAAAAGTACCTGCTACTGAAGTACCTTCAATATTCATCGGCCGCCTCCTCCGCTCGTTGGCTGCTTGCCTGTCGGCCCGAGAACGACAAGCTTCTAAATACTGCTGTAGCACTCATGGTGAGCTTTGGCCATAAGGTCATTTGACCTGGTGGCAAACTGGACAGCCTTGTTCATATACTTCTGGGTATTCTGAGAAGCCATATCGAACTCCTGTAAAACCTTAATCGCCTCTGACTTCCTACTTCGTCCAACAACATCGGCAATGCTCTGAGCAAAAGCAGTCGTGCAGCTGGGGTAGCTGGGTACAACAGGGGGCTGGAGAAACATGAACCCTGGCCCCCCAGGATCATGAGAGGGTAAAACCGCGCCAGCAGCGGAAGAAGTACCGCAGCAGCAGAAGAAATAACGCCAATAGAAGAAGTAGTAGCTGCAGCAGAGGTAACAACAGCGGCAGATGTACCAGCAGAAGCAGATGTGCCAGCAGCTATAACAGTTGGGATTGAGCCGGCAATAACTGGGACACAGACAGGAGGGGCATAGCATGTACTGGTAATACTTCTCACCTGCAAAAATAAAATAAAAACATATGAAAACTGATTACAAATAATAGTGATTACTTTAGACACTGAAAATCAAATACCATGAAAAAAAGATGATTATCAGCATCTTGCCCTGAGGTTACCGTATTCACCTTTTGCAGCATCTCCCCTGCGATCAGCTGCTGATATCTTGTCAATCGTTGGACTGTCCAATATAGCACATCACGGGAGCGCAAATGAATCAATAAAAAAACCATGCTGCAAGTTATCAGCATACAACATCTGCGTGTTTTTTTAGGAAGCAACAAAAAAAAGAGAACAGTTAGTAAAAAATAGCAAATAAACATAACAATAACTAATTACCACACAGACCATGCTGCAGTTGCAACATGCATATTACCCAGAATCATAATCAACTGAATTATATAACACACAGAGAGCTAGTGAGATACAAGTTACAGCTAAACTCAGTAGTACAATTGCAACATGCCTTCAAGACAAATTACTATTGGAACACTTAATGCCGCAGCTTCAAATAAAATAAAAAACCCTTGGTCGACGAAGTAGTAAAAGCACAATCAACAACGGCAGAGAAAAAAAAGAGTATACAAACTTTACCATCAAGAAGATATCGCAGCCAGTCAATGGTGTGTTGATACCCTTGAGCGGGAAATCCTTTTTGAACAAACGTGCCGCTCTGCTCAAGTTGTCCACAACTGCTTTGCACCAATTCATATTGCCGATGTTGCCAAGGTCCTCGGTGTAGATCACAACCTCCAGCCTGATGTGGGTGTCAGTGTTGGAGAACAGGAGAGTTTGGAATGCAGCCATGAAAAATGTCCTCAGGCCCAAAGCCCCTACTAGCCTCCCGCTCTTGAAACCCTCCACAATGTCTGCAATCCTAATACCATGCTTATCATACGTAGTTGGACAGATTTGTTGACCCAACTCGTTCCGCCTAATTCGAGCTTCTTCATCAGTCATGGAGGGTGGGTCACAGCCACATCTTGGAATCTGGAACGCACACCAGACATTGTGCTCATTTACAGGGATGAATTTGCCACCGCCAATCTCTAAAGTCATGTTCTCTGGGTTGAGCTTCTGCATAATCCACATCAGAAATTTCCTGTCCATGCTGGATGGTTTGAACAGCAGCAGAGCACCAAAACCCTTGGCCTAGACATCATCTATGACACCTTTGGGGAGAGCTTTAACAATATCCAACCACTTTGCAGGAGAGCACCGCATTGCAGGGGGTTGGATGCGGCGCTTCATCCTATTCGTCTCATTAGCTGAATCAACATCATCACCACCACTGGCATCATCCGCACTCCCAGCAGCTGCACTTTGAGTGTCAGGATTCCGATCAGTGGGTAGCCTTAACCTCCTCTTCCTCTCTTTCCAAGGAACATTACCTTTTCCCTTCCCCTATCCTTTGCAGCAATACGGGGGGAACACCGGTGCTCACCACTACCCTGATCACCCGGTGAATTACCTTGCGTACTCATTCTAAGTGCTGTGATTTCAAAAAAAAACATCAGAAAAATGCTAACAACAGAATGAACATATACTCCGCATCAGAATATCACTACGAAAAATAAGAGCAGCCGGTTACACTGATTCATAGTAGAGCAACTGAAAATCACATCATCCAATTACAACACATACTGCTAGCCAATTACACACATCAATATACTCCAATTGAAACTCTAGTTAATGGGCCAGTTACAAACTAATAAATATGATGACAAGATAGATACCATTGGCAAATTGCAACAAGATTGAGGGGCATTTACAACAAGTATGATAACCTGGTTATCATCCTATACTGCACAGCCAGACTATAACTAAAAATAAAAAAACGACAAGTATCATCATTACTTAAAATTCACCAAAAGTTGCAATTTTCAAAATAACACTACCAACCCAGAAAGTTGAACACAAAAAAATGAGATAACACTATGTAATACATCTAGCAGGGGCAACAGACTATAAGAACATGCTACTTATGACCAACAATACAAAAATCCCACACACCACCATTACATCTGAATCCACCAGTGCCAAACAAATTCCAGCATAAAGAACGGAATTTTTTATATTTTAACCCTTTTTAATCTAAAATTTTAAAAATAACTCACACCGAACTATATTTCCAAGAAGTAGCCCTTTTGGTCGCGCCAATCCGTGTGGCGCGACTAATAGTTGACTCACGCCACATGAAGTGGCGCGACTAATGTACACGGTGGAGTTGGAAAAGTCGCATCTTACGTGGAAGACTGAGTCACGCCACGCATCGTGGTGTGACCGGATCGATCTCCTCCCTGGCCTGGGAGTTCCAGGTTTCATTTAGCCATGTTTCGTCATTCCTTTAAATTATCAAATGAGCTCCTAAATTTGTGAAACTCGAGATGTATGATTTATAGAGTGCATACGTTCCATTTTAACTATTCGCACTCCAAATCATGATGTATAAAATGAGAAATGTAATTTTGAAATAGCCTAAGTGTTATTAGATCAACACATGAACATTGCTAAGTCCCAAAACATAGTCAACTAGTCAACTTTGGACATTATACACGGCAGTGCTATTCTACACCCCAGGTGTAGAATAGATTCTACACCCACCAGGCCTATCTTCCCAACAAACGGGTCCAACCGGTAGCGCCCGAGCCAACCCACCTTTACCCTGACCGCATCACCATCCAGAGGTCCCAACAAAACTATCCACGAGCGCGAGCGCCGAGGCGCGAGCACGAGACGGCTCGGCGGCGCGCCCTCCCTCCGCCGGCGCGAGGCGCGAGCCCGTGGCGGTGCGCCCTCCCCTCCACCGGCGCGAGGTACCGAGCTGCAGGCGCTACTACAACTTCTATCATTACTACTTCTATCTCTACATCTACCAACCCTTCTACTTCTACTGCTACTACAAAGCAGAAAGTAAATAGGTAACAGAATAGTAAGCTACTACTTCGGAGCTCTCTCCTCATTCATTGCTTGCTCCATCAATTACAAAGACCCTCCTATATATAGGGATGGGGGTAGTTGGCAATTTCCCCCAAGCCCCTGGTGGTTATTTTCTCCCGAGCCCTTGATGGATACGATATTTACAAGAAGCCCCTCGAGCTCACACAAAGGTCCATTAACTCCTACATGGGTTGGGCCATTCCCCCAACAGTAGCCCCTCAGCTACTTCGGTTTGGCTGGCACAACAAAGCGGAGTAGCTGAATACATATGGACTGGCCCAGACCTCCCTGCACCTTCGGCCCCGAGGAACACCCTCAAGGCCCTCCGCCCGTACGCCTCACTAAAAACTCCATTCCGAAAAACCCAGTGGGAAAAACCGAAGTGGAGAAAAGAGCACGTACGCCCTGCGGATTTACATGCACGCGAAGTTATCAGCCCGCCTGACTAACGTTCGTCTTCGGTCTTGTTTCGATGGTGAAGGGTGCCTTCGGTGATGACGTCGGCTTCGTCGTTGTTACTAAGATGGCCTTTATCCTCGATGCTTCTCCTTCATCTGCTTCGGTCTTGCCTTCGGTCACGATCACCAGGCAAGACTTCATGATTCGGGGTGACGTAGCTCATCCCGATGCCACCATAGCCCCTCTTGTCCGATGATTGTGACAAAGGCCCTGGCGCCGTACACTGCGTGCGATGAAGTACGTGTTGATAAAGTGAAGCCGGAGTCGACGTCGGTGAAGTAGACGATGAAGACAAAGTCGAAAGTTGTTGTCGACGAGGTAGACGACGAAGCCCCTCGAGCCGGAGTCCTGTCGTCGTCGGTGAGGTAGGCGACGAAGACGAAGTCGTAACTCGATGTCGACGAGGTAGACGACGAAGCCCCTCGAGCCGGAGTCCTGTCGACGTCGGTGAAGTAGACGCCGAAGACGAAGCTGAAAGCCGACGTTGACAAAGTAGATGACGAAGCCCCTCGAGCCGGAGTGCTGTCGACGTCGGTGAAGTAGACGCCGAAGACGAAGCTGAAAGTCGACGTCGACGAAGCCCCTCGAGCCGAACACATGTCGATGAAGAGGTAGTTGGGGAAGCCCCCTCGTGCCGAACCATGTCGACGACGAAGTGGTGGTGAAATTGGTGAGGTAGTCGAATAACGTTGATGAAGTACTCGAGGAAGCCCCTCGTGCTAGATATTCGTCGAGCTAAACCTGTCGGTGACAAAGTAGACAATATAGACGAAGTCCATGCTTTCCTATTCAACACTCCATTCGAGGCGAACCATTTTTATTCAAGAAACTCAAAAACTTGTTAGACAAGAAACAATCTATCTCAATTTGCATCGCGCAAACAAATCCGGAGCCACTCTCGGGCCTTCGGGGTGTCTCAGATCCGAAGCCACTCTCGGGCCTTCGGGGTGTCTCAGCTCAACTCCGGTCATCACACGACCGGTCGTTTGCTTCCTGAAAATGGAACCTCGACTATAACGGAGCCAGATACTTAACTTTGCAAGTTCAACTTCGGTTATTACAGGACCGGTCATTTGCCTCCTGCAAACGAAACTTCGACTATAACGGAGCCAGCTACTTGCCTTTGCAAGTTCAACTTCGGTCATCACGGGACCGGTCATCTGCCTCATGCAAACGATACTTCAGCTATAACGGAGCCAGCTACTAGCCTTTGCAAGTTCAACTCCGGTCATCACGGGACCGGTCGTTTGCCTGATGCAAACGGAGCCTTTGACCCCGCTTGGGCCTTCGACGTGAGCACTCTCGGCTCCACGCTTCGATGTTATGCATGTATATATGTATAAAAGTGTGTACGAAAGTATGCTCTTGGATGAAGGCTAGGATGAAAAGGTTAGGCAAAATAATGCAAAAGACAGTATGAGGAAACACTACAGCAACGGTTCCAGCTCCGCTCGAGATTCAGCCGAGCTGGGATGCCAAACATCCCTGTCATCGAGAAGCCATCCAGCCTAGAGGCTAGCTTGCCCGTGCCGCCTAGGAGGCCACGCAACGTGGCGCGGAAACGCGCTGTAAAGAAGTTGAAGCTGTCAGAGGCCACCAGACCAGAGGTGAGTAGCACGACTAGAGGAATCGAGTACTGCTGATGAGTAGTCTGGTGCTGACAGTATGACTTGTATAGCTGTAAGACATCCCCTCCTCGGACCCCGTTGATCAGGGTGATGAGGACGTCTGGGAGACGGTGGGGGCGGCAGCTGAGAGGAGCATCAGCCCGCCTCCAGCTACTGAAAACGTCGTGCCAGAGGAGGCACAACAGCAGACCGGCGCCGTGGAGCCGCAGGTGTCGGTAGAAGAAGGACAAGGCCCTCCTCCGGCTGCGACAGTAGAACAGCCAGAGGAGACTCCTGTCGAGGCCGGAGCCGCAAGCGAGGCTAGCATAGTCGATATCGCCAGTATACTAGGCGCTCCAACCGTGACTATGGTGCGGTCAACTCTGTAAGTTCTCTGAATTCTCGAGTAATCGTGTAGTCATCAAGCTTATGTGGTTGAATGGATACTTCGCGATGCAGGAAATCCACGGACTTGTCGTGGGATGGTGGGGAGACCAGGACTGCGGCCGATGGAGAAGACCGCTCAGCGGAAGTGCGCGAACCCACGCCGCCCCCACAAGTTGATGCCGCGGTGGAGCCAATACTTGAAGAGGCGACCCTGGTTGAAGGTATGCTTCCTGCCACCACGAGTAGTCATCATGTAGGGTAGTCGTAGTCGTTGACTTGACCTCTTGTACTGATTCTGACAGGACCACAAGCCGAGGGAGCCATGATCCCTGAGGCGGTGGCCATGCAGACTGCTACTGTAGAGACAGTAGCCACAGAGCCAACTGTTGAAACGGTGACAGCAATAGCCCCCGGGTCGGGGACTACGGTATCCTCTGAGGTGAGCGCAGAGGCGCGGGTTGATCCGCAACCTTAGGCGAGTACTCAAGTTGTCGTCCGTGAGGCGATGATAGAAGATGTTGCGCCGCTCTGCTCGGCGCCCATGCCAGATACAGGATCTTCAAGCCGCGGGGGTCTTGAGTTGCTGGATGATGATCTCATTGACCCGGCTTTTGTGTCGCTGAGCATGGAGTCATGGCGCCGGACAGAGAACTGGATCAAGGTAAGCTGCGAGTACCCTGAGTTCACTTGCCTTTCTGTATGTTGAGTACCGACCAGCTTCTGTGTCTTGCGCAGGGATTGGTGGAGAGATCCCGTCAGAAGACCGATCTTCTGAAGGGATATGGTGACACTGTCCTCCGCGCCGAGGCTCTGGAGAAGGAGCTAGAGAAGTCGAAAAAGCACTCCGCGTTGCTCCAATCCAAGCTCGATGGCGCCTTCGCCCAGTACCATAACGAAGTACAGGAGATGGAGGCGAAGAGGGACGACCTGATCCGGAAGAACAAGTCGCTGCGCTAGAAGAACAAAGGTGTGTCTCCTGCCAAGGTCGTTGAGTACTCATTGTAGCACTTCTGAGTAGTCTGACATCTTGATGAGTTGTCTGTAGATCTTGAGGCAAGGGTCGACCAGCTGAAGACTTCTGAAATGGACCTCAAGAATATTGTATACCGGGAGACCGATAAGAGAGAGGTACTTGAGTATGAGTACAAAAAGTTGAGCCATGAGTGCATCACACACTTGGAGCTTCGTGAAACCTCAGACCGTGACCTTGTCAATTGTTATAAATCTCTGCAGAAGCTCAATGAAGACTGCGAGAAGCTTCGAGGCCAGCTGAAAGAACTCGAAGAAGCCGCCCTTCCCATTGCGCGACTACTGGTGCCACATCCGGGCGAACCCAAGATAGCTCCGCTGGTGGACAGACTCAGGGAAGCCCCCGGGCGTTTGGCGACATATATCAAACATCTGGCGAAGTCCATCCCGAACCAGGTGCTGGCATACATGAAGTCGTACTTCCTGAAAGCACCGGTGGATGTGGTAGCTGGGGGTCTTGCGGCGAACTGCACTGATGAGCAGTACAAGGCTCTTCTGGAAGAGATGGCGCCCATTGCTGAGCAGGTGGCGGAGAAGTTGAATCTCCAGTAGATGTACCTAAAGAGGTAGCTTAGAGTAGTTGATGTAACACAAACAAAGTAGTCAGGGACTTGTTTGAAATGTCAATGAAAGTTGTCCACTGCTTGTATATGTAATGAGTACTCATGGCCGCCACTTGCAGCGAAGTTCGCGGAGTACCAAGCCGTGGGAGTAGTCGTGAGTAGTAGTACTCAGCATGATCTGCCTAAGTAGGAGACACAGTAAACAAGTTGAGTAGAATCGAACTTTATTACTGATGAAAAAGGTACACCTGGGTGGCAGGGCCGTTTACAGGGGAGTAGTCGCCAGGACCCGTAGGCCGCCTATGGCTAAGTATTTGCTAGGGCCCTTGAGCCGCTTATAGTCGGAGATCTGTTAGTAGCCGTATAGGCTGGATCTATAGAGTACATAGTCCGTAGACCGCCGCCAAAGTCCTTCTGCTATGTGCGGCCCAGGATCCGTTAGTAGCCGTTGAAGCTGGATCTTGGAGAGGGGGAGTCCGGAGACTTGTGCCAGGACCGAGAGGCCGCTTACAGTGGAGAGTCCGTGAATAGCCGTATAGACTTGGACCCGTAGATGAGTAGTCGAGCGACTACGCATAGAAGCAACACAGCTGGTCGACGTTCCACGAGTTGCTAATGTCGTCGCCTTCAAGTGTTTGGAGGCGATATGAGCCTGGTCCGGTCACCTTGGAAACTAAGAAGGGACCTTCCCATGGCGAGCTGAGCTTGTGTAGTCCATCCGTGTTCTGGATGCGACGGAGGACTAGATCGCTGACGTTGAAGGAGCGTTCCTTGACGTTGCAATCATGGCAGCGTCGGATACCCTCTAGGTACTGTCGTATGGACATCTCTGGGCCCACTACTCTGGTGGGTACCAGGACCGACTACTCGGTGGGCCCCTGGGACTACTCAACTTGGGCAACACGGCACCTGCTGGCGTGGGGCGCAAGGACTGCAGAGGGATAGTACTCGGATAGGAAGCTACACATGTCCGGATCCATGTAAAGTACTCCTAGCCGTACCCGACTAGTACTCTCTCCTCAAACCGACCTGTAACCCTGCCTCCCAGGCTATATAAGGCGAGGCAGGGACCCCTATCTCTTCATCCGCATCATCTTGTAAACACATCCAATCAATCCAGAGCTACGCAGGATACAGGACGTAGGGTATTACGCACCTCGCGGCCCGAACCTGTCTAAATTGTGTGCCACGTGTCTCTCCTTCGAGTTACCGATCTCGGCAAGGCCACATTCATCTACCTCGGGTACTCTCCTTGGTAGGTTGCCAGTCTAAAACACCGACAGCTGGCGCGCCAGGTAGGGGAACTCGCCGAAGATCACATGGCGAACTTGACGGCTTCAATCGTCATCAAGCCAACCGCCGCCTTCAACCGCGACGACACCTTCGTCTTCGGCTCCTGGGTCTGCACCGTTGACGGCGCTGGATCGTTCCAGCGCTACCTCACCATGACCCCGGACCCAGAGACCGGGCTCGTGACACTTCCCGAAGTCGCCACGGGCCCACTCATCGAAAAATTCGGTGAAATTTCACTCTACAACCAAGTCGCCGACTTCGAGCTCGGATCCGCCTCCAACTCGAACTCGACGTCGCCCTGGATCGCCTCATGCGAGCCGGCTCCTGAGCCATCGTGTGAAGCGGCCCTCCTCCACGAGCACTTCCCATACGGCCTCTGCAATTCTAGCAGGGCCCACGCGGAAGCTCTCGCTGCACGCCGGGTCGGCATGGAGATCGCCTCCGAGTACTCCTCGGACTCCAGCACCGCAACCGGCTACTACTCGGACTCCTCCTACAAGTTCGACTTCGGATCGAACCCAATCGAGTCCGAGTCCGAGCTCAACATGACTGAGGAACCGCTGTCAGGTCCTGCCACTGGCCTGGTCATTACATCTACTCCCGCCGGCAGATTTGTCTACTGGCCCGACCGCAAGCCTGCAGACCTGACGGACGACAACTCACGCTGCGTCGCCTACCTCGATTCACTCCCCTTCCAAGAGGGGACCCCACTGGCTCTAAACGACGAGCACACCCCCACCGAGGTGGCGACTACTAACTCCAGTCTCTGCACTCCCGACCGTGAAGTCTTCATGACGGCCACGGATGTTGGGACTTCGGAAAACCGACCCGATCGGTACCTTGACGACATCTCGGAGGATGAGTTACCTGCC
Source organism: Cenchrus fungigraminus (assembly GCA_036936925.1). Classification (NCBI taxonomy): domain Eukaryota; kingdom Viridiplantae; phylum Streptophyta; class Magnoliopsida; order Poales; family Poaceae; genus Cenchrus; species Cenchrus fungigraminus. Next base: position 44,045,069 of record CM072772.1, read on the forward strand.
AACGCACCTCCGAACGAGACCACCGAAGACAAGAACGCTCGGCGTGACCGCAACAGGAAGCGGAACGATCGACGTAGACGTCTCCGGGAAACTCTCCCCATCCGGAACCTCAATGAGGCCGTGGAGCAAGTTGCCAACCGGGTACACTCTACTCCTGAGTAGTGCCTCATGTCTATCACCACGATAGCACGGCAGGCCCAGGGGATCCGCGCGGGCGAAGTCATCACCAAACTCGCTGAAGACGCCTACTTCATGCGGGTCGACAACAGGGTTGCTCAAGTACCCCCCGTCAGAACTCACGACGCCAGAAACAATGAAGCCACTAGCCGCAGCCCGGCAGACGGCGGACGCAACCGTATCCGTGGTGAACACCAGCCAAACCCCAATCGCTCTAGGGCCTTGGGTGGAGGACCCTCACAAGGCGGCATCAGCCAGGGTGGCACCGGAGGTAGTCGCGGCGGCGACGGTGGCGGCAGCGGCGGCGGGAGCTCATCCCATGACGAAGGCAGAAGAGCTGGTGGCGGCGGCGATCGCGGCGGCCGAGGCCACGCGACTAGCCACGCCACTGGCAACGCACGTGGCGGCTACGACGCCCGCCACAAGATCGACGGGATCCGCCGCAAGAAGGCTACTGAAGCAAGCGACAGCGACGGCTTCCCCGCATACTCTGCAAGACTTCGCAACCTGCTTCTTCCCGAGAAATTCAAACCTCTCGGGATCTCCAAGTACGACGCGAAGCAAGACCCAGTTCAGTGGCTCAGGTGCTATGCCTTGGCCATCGAAAATGCTGGTGGTAACAACGACGCGAAGTGCCTCTTCTTCCCCTTCTGTCTGGATCAGGCTCCACTCACATGGCTCGAGTCACTCGAAAAGAACTCGATCGACCAGTGGGACCAGCTGAAGGCTCAGTTCACCAGCAACTTCGCGGGCGCTATGGGGCGCTCGGGTACTCGCATGGACCTGGCGATGGTCAAATAGGAACAAGGCGAGACGCTTCGCCAGTACATGCGGTGCTTCTTCGACAAACGCGCGACCGTAGTCGACGTCACCGACAAAGAAGTCATCGACCTCTTCCAAGACGGACTCTATCACCGTCGCACCTTCGAAGACTTCGGTCGCCGCCGCCCGAGTTCCATCACCAAGCTCAAAGACATGATCACATCATGGGCTGACGAAGAGGACAAGGCGAACGCCAAGTACGACTCCATTCGCGGCAAGAACAAGAGCAACACGGGCGGCAACAACAACAACAACAACAAGATCAAGAGGGTCGCCACAACAACAACTACTCGAGCTCCAACCGCAAGCGCAAGCCAGACAACACAGTCGCGGCTATTTAGCGCCCTGCAAAGGACAACTCGAAAAAGACCTCAGGCGGCTTCAGAGACTTGCTCAAAGAGAAGTGCCCGTGGCATCTGGACGGTAATCACACCACCGAGCAGTGCTACCAGCTCCGGCGAGCACTCAAGGATACTCCCGACCCACGGCCTCCTCACGACAAGAAGGCCAAGAAAAAAGTTGACGAGGGCAACGGCGATTTCCAGGAACCTGACAAGACGGTGAATGTCCTCTTCGGCGGACTACCCACCAGACGGTCTCAGAAGGCCACCCGACGGGAAGTCTTGAACATCGAACCAGCGGTGCCGACACCTCTGAGGTGGTCAGAGGTACCCATCACCTTCTCCCGCGCAGATCAATGGACAAGCTTCTCCGAACCAGGACGTTTCCCACTCGCCCTGAAACCTGTAGTCGCGGGCTCCAGACTCAACAAGGTCCTCATCGATGGCGGGAGCGGACTCAACGTCCTCTTCACAAAGACCTTGAAGAAGATGAAGCTCGACATCACCGACAAGCTCACCAAGAGCGTGTCACCCTTCTACGGCATTGTCCCCGGTAACGCGGCTATTCCACTGGGCTCAGTGGTCCTGCCAGTTACCTTCGGGGAGACAAGGGAGAACTACCACACCGAGTACATCAAGTTCGAGGTTGCGGACTTCGAAACCTCCTACCATGCCATCCTCGGCAGACCAGCTATCGCCAAGTTCATGGCGGTACCACACTACACCTACTTGGTACTCAAGATGCCAAGTCCTGCCGGAGTACTTACATTGCAAGGGGACTTGAAGATATCGTTCGACTGCGACACTGAAGCCGTGGAACTCGCAGCGACCAACCAAGTACCCAATGCAATGATGGAGATCTTTGCTACGTCCAAGAAGTTCGCCCCAACCGAACTCGAGATTCCCGAGAAGACCGACACCGCAAACAAGCCTCAGCCATCAGAGGAAGTCCAAGTGAAGGCCATCGACCTTGGGACAGGCGACAGCAGCAAGACTACCATGATCGGGGCGGGTCTTGACCCGAAATAGGAATACGCGCTCGTCAGCTTCCTCCGGGCTAACCGAGACATCTTCGCACGGAAGCCAGCGGACATGCCAGGGGTGCCCAGGAGGCTGATGGAGCACTCACTCAACGTCGATCCTATAGCTACCCCCAAACGACAACACCTTCGCCGTTTTGCCAACGATCGACGGGATGCCATCAAGAAGGAACTCGCCAAACTACTCGCGGTGGGCTTCATCCGTGAAGTTTTCCATCCTGAGTGGCTCGCCAACCCCGTCCTCGTCCGCAAGAAGAACACCAACGAATGGAGGATGTGCGTCGACTACACCGACCTCAACAAGCACTGCCCCAAGGACCCCTTCGGGTAGCCGCGGATTGATCAAGTCATCAACTCCACGGCGGGCTGCGACCTGCTTTGCTTCCTCGACTGCTACTCCGGGTACCACCAGATCGCTATCAAGGAAGAAGACCAGGAGAAGACCGCGTTCATCACCCCGTTCGGCGCCTACTGCTACACGACAAAGTCGTTCAGGTTGAAGAACGCCGGCGCCACCTACCAACGAGCTATCCAGGCCTGCTTCAAGAAGCAGCTCAACAAGAACGTCGAAGCCTACGTGGATGACGTGGTCGTCAAGACCAGAAACTCCGATACGCTCATCGACGATCTTGAAGAGACTTTCGCATCCCTGCGAGAGTACCAATGGAAGCTCAATCCCAACAAGTGCGTCTTCGGCGTACCATCTAGGAAACTACTCGGCTTCATCATCAGCCATCACGGCATCGAAGCCAACCCCGAGAAGATCTCCGCCATCACCAACATGAAAGCTCCAACCTGCATCAAGGATGTCCAGAAGCTGACCGGGTGCATGGCGGCCCTGAACAGATTTATCTCGAAGCTTGGAGAACGGGGACTACCCTTCTTCAAACAACTCAAGCATCAAGAGAAGTTCGCGTGGACCGCGGAGGCTGATCAAGCTCTGGCGCAGCTTAAAGACTTCCTGTCCAAGCCACCGGTCCTCACGGCTCCTCGCAAAAAGGAGCAGCTACTGCTCTACCTCGCTGCGACTACTCATGTGGTCAGTACTGCCATCGTCGTCGAGCGGCAGGAAGAAGGCCACGCCTACCCAGTCCAGCGACCAGTCTACTTCGTCAGCGAGGTTTTGTCAGAGTCCAAGGCATGGTACCAGCCGGTCCAGAAGCTACTCTATGCAGTGCTCATCACCTCGCGGAAGCTACGACACTACTTCCAGGAGTACTCGATTGTTGTTATCACCGACTACCCGCTCGGTGACATACACCGCAATCAGGATGCTACTGGAAGAATCTCCAAGTGGGCGGTCGAACTCGGCGCCCTCAACATCGACTTCAAGGCACGCACTGCTATGAAGTCGCAGGCGCTAGTCGACTTCATGGTAGAGTGGCGGGAGAATCAGCTACCAACTCCAACCGAGCGCCCAGAACACTGGGTGATGTACTTCGACGGCTCACTCAAGCTCAAAGGGGCAGGTGCAGGGGTACTACTGATCTCTCCGAAGGGCAAACAACTCAAGTACATCCTGCAGATCTTCTGGAAGGTCTCAAACAACGAAGCCGAGTACGAAACCCTACTTCACGGGCTCCGCCTTGCAATCTCATTGGGCATTAAGCGGCTACTAGTCTACGGTGACTCCGCAGTGGTCATCAACCAAGTCAACAATTTTTGGGATCGCAACAAGAAGAACATAGACGCATACTGTCTGGAAGTCCGCAAGCTCAAGAACAAGTTCTACGGTCTTGAGTTCCACCACGTCATCCGCGACAACAATGTTGTCGCGGATGTCCTGTCGAAGCTTGGTTCTACTCGCGCGCAAGTACCTGCTGGAGTCTTCGTCCACGAGCTACATGCGCCATCCATCCCGGAGCCGGTGCCAACGACCACTGACCCTGTGCCACCACAGTCCGGTCAGGAGGTCATGATGATTGACGTGGATTAGAGACAACCCTTCATCGACTACATCCGCGAGCAAAAGGTCCCATCCGACAAGAACTTGGTCGAACAACTCGTCCGCCGAGCCAAGGCCTACGTACTAGTCGAAGATAAGCTCTACAGGCGAGGTGCCACTTCTGGAGTACTCATGAAGTGCATACCTCAAGAAGAAGGCAAGGACATCTTGGAGGAGATCCACAAAGGCGTCCGCGGCAACCACGCGGCCTCTCGAACGCTGGTGAGCAAGGCTTTCCGACGAGCTTTCTACTGGCCCACAGCTCTGGCCGACGCTGAAGAACTCATCAGAAAGTGCCAAGGATGTCAATTCTTCGCCAAGCAGCAACATGTCCCTGCCTACAAGCTAGTCACCATACCACCAACCTGGCCCTTTGCCTGCTGGGGGCTCGACATGATTGGGCCTCTGCCAACTGCGCCAGGAGGATTCAACAGAGCCTTGGTGGCCATCGACAAGTTCACCAAGTGGATCGAAGTCAAGCCGGTCACTTGCCCAAAGGCCGACAAAGTACTCGACTTCTTGGATGAACTCGTGCATCGCTACGGGCTGCCCCATCGCATCATCACAGACTTGGGTTCCAACTTCAACAACCATCAGTTCTGGGAGTACTGCGAGAACAGCGGGATCGACGTCCAGTACGTCTCAGTCGCCCATCCCCGCGCCAACGGCCAAGTTGAGCGCGCTAACGGGATGGTACTCGACGCCCTCAAGAAGCGATTGCACGATGCAGCTAACACCAAAGGAGGCAAGTGGATCAAGGAACTACCGAACGTACTCTGGGGGCTTCGTACTCAGCCTACCAAGCCGATGGGGCAGTCACCCTACTTCCTGGTCTACGGCTCCGAAGCTATTCTACCTGCCGACGTGATGTGGGAATCCCCGGCAGTAGAGCAATACGACGAAGGCATCGCAGAAGACAGCAGACGGGTTGACATCGACGGTCTCGAAGAAGCCCGCTGCGCCGCCCTCGTCCAATCACCAAGGTACCTCGAGGGTATCCGACGCTACCATGATCGCAACGTCAAGGAACGCTCCTTCAACGTCGGCGATCTAGTCCTCCGTCGTATCCAGAACACGGATGGACTACACAAGCTCAGCTCACCATGGGAAGGTCCCTTCTCAATCTCTAAGGTGACCAGACCAGGCTCCTACCGCCTCCAAACACTTGAAGGCGACGACATCAGCAACTCGTGGAACGTCGACCAGCTGTGTCGCTTCTACGCGTAGTCGCTCGACTACTCTACGGGTCCAGGTCTACACGACTACTCACGGACTCCTCGCTGTAAGCGGCCTTCCGGTCCTGGCATTAGTCTCTGGACTACTCTTCTCCAAGATCCAGCGTCAACGGCTACTAACGGATCTTGAGCTACTTAGAGCGCTGAGGACTCTAGCGGCGGTCTGCAAGACCATATACTCTAGATCCAGTCTATACGACTACTAATGGATCTCTAGCTGTAAGCGGCCTAAGGGTCCTAGCGCCACTTAACCGTAGGCGGCCTCCGGGTCCTGGCGATTACACTTGTAAACGGTTCTGACCATCCACGTGTACTTATTCATCAGTAATCTCTATATTACGAAACCAGGGACCAAGCTCGGGCCGGAGAAGCAGGCCACGTCGCCTGCAAAACATCGACCGTCGGATCTTGATTGGAGGGCTCAAAACGCGTGAAAAATCATTTTCGTGGTCACTGTTCATCTACTGTACATGCATTTTGCTACACGCACACGAGAAACGTACCCAGAAGATCAAAGTAAGCCCTTCTTCTTTGTAGAAAATTTCCAGAAAATTCGTAAATAAACTAGAACCAAACTAGAACGTACCTAAATATTTTCTGCCTCTTCTTCATCATTAAAAAAACCAATAGAATTTCTAAATTCCTCTTGTTCGCATTTCGCTGATAAATTTAGCAACTCTACCATTTGAAGCTCATATAATAATCACTACAACAATAAAACTCACCTCACTACCGATTACTCCACTTTTTTTTCTCTTATTGATATAGAATCAACAAACATAGTAATAACCACCTCAGATAACCACAAACAATCAACAGCCAAATCCTCAAATTACACACCATTCCTTCATAAAAAAAACAACAACAAACAGGTTGTTACAACATAAACGGATCACCAAACTAACTCAAAATGGTACGCACTCCACACAGATACATGATACACAAACATAAAAGTTACAACATATTTTCCCATATACATCGGGGTCGCACCTACTATCATCGCTAAAATACACAGTACTCAAATCTCCAAATTATACACCATTGCCTCCAAACAAAAAAAATCAACCAACAGTTCGTCACAGCAAAAATGCATAATCAAACTGTCTCAAAATGGTAAACACCCTCCCTGGTAAAAAATTAATCAACAATTGATCCAAGCTTGTACACAACTGGTCTCACTCTACGAGACCGTGCGGCAACGTCGCGCGTTATTTCTAGTAAAGATTGATTTTCATTCAACTTCTTTACTGTGCCTTCCAATCAGGCATCTCCTACTGAGTACTACTACTCACAAGTTCTACCACGGTTTGGTACTCCGCACACTTCGTTGCAAGTGGCGGCTACGAGTACTTATTTCAAAGATATATCATGGTCAACTTTCATTGATAATCCAAACAAGTTACTAACAACTCCGTTTGTTTTACATCAACTACTCTAAGCTACTCCTACAGGTACTCCTACTGAAGGTTGAGCTTTTCCGCCACTTGTTCAGCAATGGGCACCATCTCCTCCAGGAGGGTCTTGTACTGATCGTCAGTACAATTCGCCGCAAGTCCACCGGCGACTACGTCCACTGGAGCCTTGGGGAAATATGACTTCATGTATGCCAAGACTTGGTTCGAGATCGACTTCGCCAAGTGCTTGACATATGTCGCTAGACGCCCGGGGGCTTCCTTCAACTGGTCCACCAGTGGAGCAATCTTGGGCCCACCCGGGTGTGGCACTAGCAGCCTTGCAATGGGTAGCGCGGCTTCCTCAAGTTCCTTCAGCTGGCCCCGCAGCTTCTCGTAATCTTCATTGAGCTTTTGCAGAGATTTATAGCAATTGACAAGGTCATGGTCTGAGGCCTCACGAAGCTCCATGTGCTTGATACACTAATGGCACAACTGAGCGTACTCATACTCAAGTACCTCTCTTTTGTTGGTCTCATGGTACACGATGTTCTTCAAGTCCGTCTCCGACGCCTTCAGCTGGTTGACCCTTTCCTCAAGCTCTGCAGACAACTCATCACACTGTCAGATTACACCAAGGTACTCTAATAAGTACTCAAAGGCTTTGACGGGAAGAATACCTTTATTCTTCTGGCGCAGCGACTTGTTTTTCCGAATCAAGTCGTCCCTCTTCGCCTGTATTTCTTGCACTTCGTTATGATATTGGGCGAAGGCACCGTCGAGCTTGGATTGGAGCAGGGTGGAATGTTTCTTCGACTTATCGAGCTCCTTCTCCAAGGCTTCGGCACGAAGGACTGTGTCGCCGTGCCCCTTCAGCAGCTCGGACTTCTCACGGGATCTTTCAATAATATCTTGTGCAGACAGAACAGTCAAACGAGTACTTCGTACTTCATCGTACAAGACTACTCGAGGTACTCGCAACGTACCTTGACCCACTGCTGGGTACGCCGCCATGACTCCATGTTCAGAGCAACAACGGCCGGATCGACAAGATTGTCTTCCAGCAGCTCAAGACCCCCGCGGCTCGAAGATGCTTCCTCTGCCATAGCCGCCGAACGGATCGGTGCGGCTTCCTCTATGATGGGCGATCGGACGACTACGTCCGTGCTCGTCCCGTGGAGCGGATCGTCCTACACTTCCACACCCGACTCGGGGGCCACCGCAGTCCCCAGCTCGGGGGCTATTTTTTCCGCCGTCCCGGCCATCGGTCCTGTAGGCTCCGACTCCACAGTAGCTGTTTCCATGGCCACGGCTTCAGGAATCGAGGTTCCCTCAGCTTGTGCCCCTAGCACAATGAGTACACGTAGTCAATCTCAGCGGCTACGACTACTATGCATGATAACTACCAGTGGTGACAGGACACATACCTTCAACCAAGGTGGCTTCCTCCAACATCGACTCCACCGCGACTTCAGTCTGTGGCGGCGGCGTGGGTTCGCACTCCTCCGCCGAGCGGCCCTCTTCGTCGGCTGGAGTGCTGGTCTCCACACCATCCCACAACAGGTCTGTGGATTTCCTGCATCACGAAGTAACCAAGTCAGCAATACAAGTCTGTCGTCTATACGACTACTTGGCAGTTCAAAAGCACTTACAGTGTGGACCGCACCACGGTCACGGTCGGAGCACCTAGTATACTGGCAATATCAACTATGTCAGCCTCGGTGGTAGCTCCGGCTTCAACAGACGCCTCCTCCGGTTGCTGCACAGCTGCAGCCGGCGGAGGGTTTCGTCCTTCTTCAACCGACGGCTGCGGCTCCGCAGCGCCGGTCTCCTGCCGTGCCGCTGCTGGCACGACTTCTTCAGTTGACGGAGGCGGGCTGATACTCCTATCAGCTGCCGCCCCCACGGTGTCAAGAACCCCCTCATCGCCCTGGTCTACGGGGTCCGGGGAGGGGATATCCTGCAACATTACAAGACAACTCATCAGCACACGACTACTTATCAGCTGTGCTCGACTACTCTAGTCGCGGTGTTTACCTCTTGGTTGGTCGTCTCGGAGATCTTCAGCTTCTTGACGGCGTGTTTCCGCGCCACGTTGCGAGGCCTCCTCGGCGGCACCGTCAGGTTAGCCTCGAGACTCGATGGCCTCTCGATGATGACTGGGACGTCTGGCATCCCAGCTCGGCTGTACCTGGAGCGCAGCTGGAACCTTTGCTACAGTGTTTCTTCATCTTCATCGTCATCAGAGACAGACTCGATGACAACGGCGTCACTGCCATCACCGACTACGCGGCGCTCTTTCCCCTTGGGCTCCGCTTTCCCCTGCGCCTGTCCTTCAAGTCGCGGAGGGGAGGGCGGGACAGAGATGTACTTCTCCACATCACCCTACAATATTAAGCAAGCATGAGTACGACTACTTCAAGCAAATCAGTACTCGGGGGCTTATGTCACGACTACTGACCTGATCTGGCGGCCGTGCCACGGAGTACTCTGGCACCGGGCACAGTGTGTACAGGGGCATATCCTTGAAGATTTTGCCTAGCCTCTCAACAAGGACGTCATCCTCGAGTTCGAAGCCAGGCAGCCAGGACGTATCCTTGTCGCCGGTGTACTGGTACCCGAGGGTGTCTCGTGCCATCAGTGGCTGCACCCTCCTCTTCATGAAGCTGAAGGCCACGTGTTCGGCCCTCAGACCGGCTTCTCGCAAGGCCTTGATTTTCTTCAGCAACTCAGGTAGCTGAATACCCTCTTGCATGGTGGGCTCTGTGTTCCACCACGGCTTGTGCTTCGGTTGGCACCCGCTCGGCTTCGGCAGCTCAAGATGGTGGTTGCTGATATAGAACCACTTGGCCTTCCAGTCCTGGTTGGAGTCTATCAACTTGTACGGCAAGTACTGGTCGGCGGCGTCTTCACGCATCTGGATACCGGCACCTCCGACTACTCATGTATCGTTGGTGCTCGGTTGCGGCTTCAACCGGAAGAACTTCCGAAACAAGATCAAGTGGGGCTTGAACCCCACAAAGGCCTCGCAGAAGTGTACAAAGATAGAAACATGGAAGATACCATTGGGGTTGAGATTGAGGTACTCAATGCCGTAGTACCTGAGCAGACCCTTGAAGAAATCACTGGCGGGGAGCGCCAATCCGCGCTCTACGAACTGGGCGAACATTGGGATTTCGTCCGGGTTCTTCTCCATTGGGTATGGATCGCCGGTGGCGGTGCGACATAGATCCACCTCCTTCTCACGAAGGAACCCAGTGTTGACCAAAGCGAGGAGGTCCTCGGTCTTCAGTTTCGCCTTCTTCCACTCCTTTGCCGGATTGGGGCGAGGGGACGAGGGTGGCGACGTCGACGACTGGCCGGCATCCCTCGTTTCTTCATCGCGGCTCCTTTTCCTCGACACACCGGTCTTCTTGCCCTTCGCTGGAGATCCCTTCATTCTCCAAATGACGGGTGTCTTCACTCGCATTCGCTCGGGGGCTACAGCGGTGAGTGAACTGCGGCGGCACGAGCAAATGGATCTAAGTCTCTGCACGGCGGCGGCGGCAGCAGAGGAGAAGAGGAGGCGGTGACTCAGATCAAATCTGAGGATTGCAACTGCTAGGAGTGAAAAACCCTAAGGGACTCACCGGTTATTTATAACCGGCCCTGGCGGCTCAGTTCTCAGCGGGCAGATACGGTGCTAGACGGGTGACCTAGCGGCGGCAGCGTGACTCTTCAACTTTCAGTACTCGATGCTCTCCATCTCGGGGGCTCGACTACTCCAGATGACCTCAGTGGGATACAACCAGATTCAAGACCCACTCCGGACACATTCTACAGTCAACATGACCCTTTAATTCGAGAGGAAGTACTCGACTCAAGGCTCGAGGGCTCCGTGCCACGTGTCCTTCGGTTTTTTCTCCGAATTTTTCGGGATAAGATTGGCAGAACTTTAGATTGACCCTCAGCTTGAATCTACGATTCGACCTAAGGCTCGGGGGCTACATTCCATATGGAATGCGATTCTCCGAATCACATTTTCCATATGGTCTCTTCATCAAGACATCGCGAGTATTAGTGAAGACCTTCGAGAGAAGCACTCGAGGACGCTTGAAGACTACTCGAGAAGACTTCAAGACTACTCAAAGATCAGCTGGAGTACCTTCCAGCCTCGGGATGGTTCAAGCACTCTTGAGGACTTTCGGCTTGTGGAACTCGGGGACGCTCAAGGACTACTAGCCAAGGCCATCAAGACTACTCGAAGACATCCTGCTCGACTACAAAGTACTCGGAGGCTTGTTGTATGGACATCCCTGGGCCCACTACTCTGGTGGGTACCAGGACCGACTACTTGGTGGGCCCCTGGGACTACTCAACTTGGGCAACACGACACCTGCTGACGTGGGGCGCAAGGACTGCAGAGGGATAGTACTCAGATAGGAAGCTACACATGTCCGGATCCTTGTAAAGTACTCCTAGCCGTACCCGACTAGTACTCTCTCCTCAAACCGACTTGTAACCCTGCCTCCCGGGCTATATAAGGCGAGGCAGGGACCCCTATCTCTTCATCCGCATCATCTTGTAAACACATCCAATCAATCCAGAGCTACGCAGCATACAGGACGTAGGGTATTACGCACCTCGCGGCCCGAACCTGTCTAAATTGTGTGCCACGTGTCTCTCCTTCGAGTTACCGATCTCGGCGATACCACATTCATCTACCTCGGGTACTCCCCTTGGTAGGTTGCCGGTCTAAAACACCGACAGGTACCTTACTGACTGGACGAGGGCGGCACAGCGAGCTTCTTCGAGGCTGTCGATATCAACCCGTCGACTGTCTTCTGAGATGCCTTTGTCGTATTGTTCTACTGCCGGGGATTCCCACATCACATCGACAGGTAGAATAGCTTCGGAGCCGTAGACCAGGAAGTAGGGCGACTGCCCTGTTGGCTTGGTAGGTTGAGTACAAAACCCCCAGAGTGCATTAGGTAGTTCCTTGATCCACTTGCCTCCCTTGGTGTTAGCTGCGTCGTGCAATCGCTTCTTGAGGGCGTCAAGTACCATACCGTTGGCGCGCTCAACTTGGCCATTGGCGCGCGGGTGGGCGACTGAGACGTACCGGACGTCGATCCCGTTGTTCTCGCAATATTCCCAGAACTGATGGTTGTTGAAGTTGGAACCCAAGTCTGTGATGATGCGATGGGGTAGCCCGTAGCGATGCACGAGTTCATCCAGGAAGTCGAGTACTCTGTCGGCCTTTAGGCAGGTGACCGGCTTGACTTCGATCCACTTGGTGAACATGTCGATGGCCACCAAGACTCTGTTGAATCCTCCTGGCGCAGTTGGTAGAGGCCCAATCATGTCAAGCCCCCAGCAGGCAAAGGGCCAGGTCGGTGGTATGATGACTAGCTTGTAGGCCGGGACGTGTTGCTGCTTGGCGAAGAATTGACATCCTTGGCACTTTCTGACGAGTTCTTCAGCGTCGGCCAAAGCTGTGGGCCAGTAGAAAGCTCGTCGGAAAGCTTTGCTCACCAGCATGCGAGAAGACGCGTGGTTGCTGCAGACGCCCTTGTGGATCTCCTCCAAGATTTCTTTACCTTCATCCCGAGGTATGCACTTCATGAGTACTCCAGAAGTGGCACCCCGCCTGTAGAGCTTGTCTCCGACTAGTACGTAGGTCTTGGCTCGACGTACGAGTTGTTCGGCCTTGTTCTTGTCGGAGGGAACCTTCTGCTCGCGGATGTAGTCGATGAAGGGTTGTCTCCAGTCCACGTCGATCATCATGACCTCCTGACCGGGCTGCGCTGGCACCGGGTCAGTGGTCGTTGGCGCCGGCTCCGGGATGAATGGCGCGTGAAGCTCGTGGACGAAGACTCCGACGGGTACTTGTGCACGAGTAGAACCAAGCTTCGACAGGACGTCCGCTGCAACGTTGTTGTCGCGGACGACGTGGTGGAACTCGTGACCATAGAACTTGTTCTCGAGCTTGCGGACTTCCAGACAGTAGGCATCCATGTTCTCCTTGTTGCGATCCCAAGACTTGTTGACCTGGTTGATGACCACTGCGGAGTCGCCGTAGACTAGTAGCCGTTTGATGCCCAATGAGATTGCGAGGCGGAGCCCGTGCAGTAGGGCTTCGTATTCGGATTCGTTGTTTGAGACCTTCCAGAAGATCTGCAGAACGTACTTGAGTTGTTCGCCCTTTGGAGAAATCAAGAGTACTCCCGCACATGCGCCTTCGAGCTTGAGTGAACCGTCGAAGTACATCACCCAATGCTCTGGTCGCTCTGTCAGAGTTGGTAGCTGATTCTCCCGCCATTCTGCCATGAAGTCGACTAGTGCTTGGGACTTGATAGCAGTGCATGGCTTGAAGTCGATGTTGAGGGCGCCGAGTTCGACCGGCCACTTGGAGATTCTTCCAGTAGCATCTTGGTTGCGAAGTATGTCACCGAGCGGGTAGTCAGTGATAACGACGATCGAGTACTCCTGGAAGTAGTGTCGTAGCTTCCGCGAGGTGATGAGTACTGCGTAGAGTAGCTTCTGGACCGGCTGGTACCGTGCCTTGGACTCTGACAGAACCTCGCTGACGAAGTAGACTGGTCGCTGGACTGGGTAGGCGTGGCCTTCTTCCTGCCGCTCGACGACGATGGCAGTACTGACCACATGAGTAGTCGCAGCGAGGTAGAGCAGTAGCTGCTCCTTTTTGAGGAGCCGTGAGGACTGGTGGCTTCGACAGGAAGTCTATAAGCTGCGCCAGAGCTTGATCAGCCTCCGCAGTCCACGCGAACTTCTCTTGGTGCTTGAGTAGTTTGAAGGGTAGTCCCCGTTCTCCCAGCTTCGAGATGAATCTGTTCAAGGCCGTCATGCACCCGGTCAGCTTCTGGACATCCTTGATGCAGGTTGGAGCTTTCATATTGGTGATGGCGGAGATCTTCTCGGGGTTGGCTTTGATGCCGCGATGGCTGATGATGAAGCCGAGTAGTTTCCCAGATGGTACGCCGAAGACGCACTTGTTGGGATTGAGCTTCCATTGGTACTCTTGCAGGGATGCGAAAGTCTCTTCAAGATCGGCGATGAGCGTGTCGGAGTTTCTGGTCTTGACGACCACGTCATCGACGTAGGCTTCGACGTTCTTGTTGAGCTGCTTCTTAAAGCAGGCCTAGATAGCTCGCTGGTAGGTAACGCCGGCGTTCTTCAAACCGAACGGCATTGTCGTGTAGCAGTAGGCGCCGAACGAGGTGATGAACGCGATCTTCTCCTGGTCTTTTTCCTTGATAGCGATCTGGTGGTAGCCGGAGTAGCAGTCGAGGAAGCAGAGCAGGTCGCAGCCCGCCGTGGAGTCGAGGAATTGATCAATCTGCGGCAACCCGAAGGGGTCCTTGGGGTAGTGTTTGTTGAGGTCGGTGTAGTTTACGCACATCCTCCACTCGTTTGTGTTCTTCTTGCGGACGAGGACGGGGTTGGCGAGCCACTCAGAATGGAAGACTTCACGGATGAAGCCGGCCGCGAGTAGTTTGGCGAGTTCCTTCTTGATGGCGTCTCGTCGGTCGTCAGCGAAGCGACGGAGATGTTGTCGCTTGGGCGTAGCTTTAGGGTCGACGTTGAGTGAATGCTCGATCAGCCTCCTTTGCACCCCTGGCATGTCCGCTAGCTTCCACGCGAAGATGTCTCGGTTAGCCCGAAAGAAGCTGACGAGCGCGTCTTCCTATTTCGGGTCGAGCCCCGTGCCGATCATGGTAGTCTTGCTGCTGTCGCCCGTCCCGAGGTCGATGGCCTTCACCTGCACTTCCTCTGTTGGTTGAGGCTTGTTTGCAGTGTCGATCTTCTCAGGTATCTCGAGTTCAGTTGGGGCGAGCTTCTTGGAGGCAGCGAAGATTTCCATCATTGCATTGGGTACTTGATTAGTGGCTCCATGGCTTCGGTGTCGCAGTCGTAAGAAATCTTCATGTCCCCTTGCAGCGCGAGTACTCCAGTAGGACTTGGCATTTTGAGTACCAAGTAGGTGTAGTGAGGGACCGCCATGAACTTGGCGATGGTTGGTCTGCCGAGGATGGCATGGTAGGAGGTTTCGAAGTCCGCAACCTCGAACTTGATGTACTCGGTGCGGTAGTTCTCCCTTGTCTCCCCGAAGGTAACTGGCAGGACCACTGAGCCAAGTGGAATAACCGCGTTACCCGGGACGATACCGTAGAAAGGCGACGCACTCTTGGTGAGCATGTCGGTGATGTCGAGCTTCATCTTCTTCAAGGTCTTGGTGAAGAGGACGTTGAGTCCGCTACCACCATCGATGAGTACCTTGTTGAGTTTGGAGCCCGCGACTACTGGTTTCAGGATTAGGGGAAGCGTCCTGGCTCAGAGAAGCTTGTCCATTGATCCGCGCGGGAGAAGGTGATGGGTACCTCCGACCACCTTAGATGTGTCGGTACCGCTGGTTCAATGTTCAAGACTTCCCGTAGAGTGAGCTTTTGTGACCGCTTGGAGGGTAATCCGCCGAACAGGACATTCACCGTCTTGTCTGGTTCCTGGAAGTCGCCGTTGCCTTCGTCGACTTTTTTCTTGCCCTTCTTGTCGTAAGGAGGCCGTGGCTCGGGAATATCCTTGAGTGCTCGCCGGAGTTGGTAGCACTGATCAGTGGTGTGATTGCCATCCAGATGCCACGGGCACTTCTCTTTGAGCAAGTCTCTGAAGCCGCCGGAGGTCTTTTTGGAGTTGTCCTTCGCAGGACGTTGTATACCCGCGACTGTGTTGTCTGGCTTGCGCTTGCGGTTAGGACCCGAGAAGTTGTTGTTGTTGCGACCCCCTTGATCCTTGTTTTTGTTGTTGCCGCCCGTGTTGTTTTTGCTCTTGCCGCGAATGGAGTCGTACTTGGCGTTGACCTTGTCCTCTTCGTCGGCCCATGAGGTGATCATGTCTTTGAGCTTGGTGATGGAACTCGAGCGGCGGCGACCGAAGTCTTCGAAGGTGCGGCGGTGGTAGAGCCCGTCTTGGAAGAGGTCGATGACTTCTTTGTCGGTGACGTCGACTACGGTCGCGCGCTTGTCGAAAAAGTGGCGCATGTACTGGCGGAGCGTCTCGCCTTGCTCCTGCTTGACCATCGCCAGATCCATGCAGGTACCCGAGCGCCCCATGGTGCCAGCGAAGTTGCTGGTGAACTAGGCCTTCAGCTGGTCCCACTGGTCGATCGAGTTCTTGTCGAGTGACTCGAGCCATGTGAGTGGAGCCTGGTCCAGACAGAAGGGGAAGTAGAGACACTTCGTGTCGTTGTTGCCACCAGCATTTTCAATGGACAGGGCGTAGCACCTGAGCCACTGAACTAGGTCTTGTTTCGCGTCGTACTTGGTGATCCCGAGAGGTTTGAATTTCTCGGGAAGGAGCAGATCGCGAAGTCGTGCTGAGTAGGCGGGGAAGCCGTCGCTGTCGTTGACTTCAGTAGCCTTCTTGGCATGGCGAATCTCGTCGATCCTGTGGCGGGCGTCGTAGCCGCCGTGTGCGTTGCCGGTGGCGTGGCTGTTCGCGTGGCCTCGGCCTCCGCGATCGCCGCCGCCGCCGGCTCTTCTGCCGCCACCGTGGGAGGAACTGCCGCCGCCACCGCCCCCGCCGCTGTAGCCGCCATGTGAGGGTCCTCCCGCTGAGGCTCTAGAGCGGTTGGGGTCGGTTGGTGTTCGCCACGGACGCGGTTGCGTCCACCATCTGCTGGGGTGTGGCTGCGACTAATGGCTTCGTGGTTTCCAGTGGGAGTGACTCTGTTGTTGACCCGCATGAAGTAGGCGTCCTCAGCAAGCTTGCGATGACTTCGCCTGCGCGGTGCCCCTGAGCCTGTCGTGCTATCGTGGTGATGGACATGAGGCATTGCTCAGGGGTGGTGTGCACCCGGTTGGCGACTTGATCCAGAGCCTCATTGAGGTTCCGGATGGGGAGAGCTTCCCGGAGACGTTGGCGTCGATCGTTCCGCTTCTTGTTGCGGTCACGTCGAGCGTTCTTGTCTTCGGTAGTCTCGTTTGGAGGTGCGTTGGCTGACAACTCATCCTCTGAGATGTCGTCGAGGTACCGATCGGGCCGTTCTTCCGAGGTTCCAGCATCCCCGGCTGCCATGAAGACTTCACGGTCAGGGGTGCAGAGGCTGGAGTCAGTAGTCGCCACCTCAGTGGGGGTGTGCTCGTCTTCGATTGGAGCCAGCGGTGTCCCCTCCTGTAAGGGGAGCGTCTCTAGGTAGGCGACGCAGCGCGAGTTGTCGTCAGTCAGGTCCGCGGGCTTGCGGTCAGGCCAGTAGACGAATCTGCCGGCGGGAGTAGATGTAATGACCAAGCCGGCGGCAGGACCTGACAGTGGTTCCTCGGTCGTGTTGAGCTCGAACTCGAACTCGATTGGGTCCGAACCGAAGTCGAACTCGTAGGAAGAGTCCGAGTTGTAGCCGGGTGCGACGTTGGAGTCCGAGGAGTACTCGGAGACGATCTCCTTGCCGACCCGACGCGCGGCGAGAGCTTCCGCGTGGGCCCTGCTAGAGTTGCAGAGGCCGTATGGGAAGTGCTCGTGGAGGAGGACCGTTCCACACGATGGCTCAGGAGCCGGCTCGCATGATTCGATCCAGGGCGACGTCGAGTTCGAGTTGGAGTCGGATCCAACCTCGAAGTCGGCGACTTGGTTGCAGAGCGAAAATTCGCCGAATTTTTCGACGAGTGGGCCCGTGACTACTTCGGGAAGCGTCACGAGCCCGGTCTCCTGGTCCGGGGTCATGGTGAGGTAGCGCTGGAACGATCCAGCGTCGTCAGCGGTGCAGACCCAAGAGCCGAAGACGAAGGTGTCGCCGCGGTTGAAGGCGGCGGTTGGCTTGATGACGATTGGAGCCGTCGAGTTCGCCATGTGATCTTCGGCGAGATCCCCTACCTGGCGCGCCAGCTGTCGGTGTTTTAACCCGACAACCTACCAAGGGGAGTACCCGAGGTAGACGTTTGTGGCCTCGCCGAGATCGGGAACCCGAAGGAGAGACACGTGGCACACAATTTAGACAGGTTCGGACCGCGAGGTGCGTAATACCCTACGTCCTGTATGCTGCGTAGCTCTAGATTGATTGGGTGTGTTTACAAGATGATGCGGATGAGTAGATAGGGGTCCCTGCCTCGCCTTATATAGTCCGAGAGGCAGGGTTACAAGTCGGTTTGCCAGAGGAGTACTAGTCGTGTACGGCTAGTACTCTACATGGATCCGTACATGTCTAGTTTCCTAACCGAGTACTAATCCTCTGTAGGCCTTGCGCTCCACGCCAGCAAGTGCCGTGCAGCCCTAGTCGAGTAGCCCCAGGGGCCCACGGAGTAGTCGGTCCCAGTACCCACATGAGTAGTGGGCCCAGGGATGTCTGTACGACAATGACATCCGCAACATCGCGGATATGTACAATCCCATGGTGCTCTTTCTTTCGGAGACGAAGATGAGTGCTAGCAGATCACAGGAGTTAAGGTGGCGACTAGGGTTTCCAAATGCTTTTGGTGTTAACTGCGACGGGCTCAGCGGAGGTCTCGTGGTCATGTGGAAAAACGAGGTATCCATGGAACTGAAAACTTACTCCAAGTACCACATTGATATGTGGGTGACGGAGAACTCTGCAAAGGCTAGGAAATGGAGGTTCACAGGTTTTTATGGTGACCCGGCTAGACCCAAGAGAAAGGAATCATGGAGGAAGATGCGGTTCCTTCGGAACGAATCTGATTTACCTTGGCTGTGCATGGGCGATTTCAACGAGATCTTGCATGACCATGAACAGTTTGGGGGAAATGACCGTGAGGAATGGATGATGGAAGGATTCAGGGAGACAGTGCAGTACTGTGAATTCACCGATATGGGTTTTTCTGGTGCACCTTACACCTGGGATAATAGAAGGGATGGAGATCAAAATATCAAGGTTCGACTGGATCGAGCCCTTGCTGACAATAAAATGCTTGATCTATATGGAGATTCAAATGTAACACATGTGCAAACAACGGAAAGTGATCATTGTGCTATCCTGGTGGAGCTAAGGAAAACAGGTACGCTGCAAGGCAACCTGAGCCGGGGCACAAGACCTTTTCGCTATGAAAATATGTGGCAGAGACACCCAGACTATGGAGATACAGTTGCTACTGCATGGGCCGGGGGCTGCAGCACGCTGTCAGACGTGCAAACCAACTTAGGCAGTCTTAAGGATGTGCTGCGAGATTGGGACAAAAATCAGTTTGGCTCTGTCAGAAAAGAGCTCCGGCGATTACGCCAACGCCTGGAGGTCTTGAGGCGGTGTTCTATTAGAACTGGACCATTGAGGGAGGAACGAAACATTGCCCGACGAGTTGCTGAATTGCTTGCACGGGAGGAGGCGATGGAGAAACAGCACTCACGTGTGGAATGGCTACGAGAGGGTGACAGAAACACCAGATTTTTTCAGGCAAAGGCGAAGCAGCGCACTCACACGAACAAAATTACATCATTGAAAAGGCCTGATGGATCAGTATGTACCCAACAGGAGGAATTAGAAATTTTAGCTGCAGACTTCTATCACCATCTATTCTCTGCACAGGACAATACAGATCCTGAGGTGGTGCTTCGCTATGTGCCAAGGAAAGTAACTTAGAAAAGCAAAGGGAAAAAGTTATTGACATGATGCGCTACAATAATGTTGCAATGCTAACATTCCACCAGCACTCAGTAGAAATGAAAAGATCAATCCAATAAAAGTATAACACTACTATCTGGGAAATTGTATTAGGTTAACTGGAAAAAAAAAGAATAACACAAGATACAACACAAAAACAATAGCCATCAGCTTCAGTGGTAGCACATAATACACATAGATACAAATATTGTTGAATAAGAAAACTTTGACTAATTGATCTATAAGTATGATGTGTCATGTCCATGGAAAAGGTTTGTTAAAACAATTAGGCAAGGTGATTTAGGAATTTTCAATCTTTAGTATTTATAAAAAGAACTGGAAAAGAAACAGTAGGTTCCATACATATATAAGGGCAAGCGCCCATCAACAAGTAGGTCCCACTCACCTAGCATGTAAATGAAACACTGAAGTTTAGTACATGTTTCTTCATCTCTGACGGACAACAAGAACTTGCGGCGGTGTGGCACTAGTGCCTACAGGTGGCCTCCAAAATCAAGATCCGACTGAGGATGGTGTCTTTGGCCCTCTGACTCCTACGAGATAGTAATCAATTATCAGCCTGGAGAGAACACCACATTCATAGTTGGACTTAAATTGAATACCTAGAATGGTTTACATGCCAAAAGAAAGTGAATTTCAATCAGTGAGAAGCTTAATAATGATCATAGGAATTTAAATTTCCATTTTTTCAAAGCATCACTCACTTTTACACCTAAAGGGGATCATGAAAAAACATATAATCATAATTAATAGAGGTGATGTGCCTGCCAAGAATCTTACTACATTATGGTACCTAAAAAAACAATTATCCTTTCTCTTTTGAAATATGTGCTAGTCATTTTAGTATCTCAGCTAAAAATCAAAATGTATAACCTAGAAGTGTTGACAGTCTGCAACCAGCCTCATATAATTGAAATCTGATCAATGTAAATTTGATGACAATTGAGACACTCCTAGCTTTGTCATGAATATGTAAAACAAAGTGAGGAGAAGCTCAATCAATTGATGTCACAGGCATTATGCCAAATCAATCAGAAATATGGGCACATGATAAAAAATTTGCAGTATAGATGCAAGACCTACAATCCCAGATATGATATGCCCTTCTCTTTTGTTTGATGCTCTAGTCGAAACAAATAATAAATGTGTAAATTGTACAGGTACATGCGAAGATTAATTTTGAAGAGAGAGTGTTTTCAGAGGGAATAATATTCATCTTATTCTACAGGTAGACAGTGCAGGATGGATTCTTAAGAATGGTTTCAGATAAATGGGATTTATGCATGTTAGGTTATACTACGAACTGTCATACTGCCCTGAAATGGTGGCACAAAAGAAAATGGTTTCCATTCAGAGAATTAAAGGATCACAGTGAGTTTAAGACTTAAAAAAATTGTTTTCCATTCAGAGAATTAAAGTATCCACAGTAAGACCTTAAAATTGCTCCCGCAATGTTTCCGCTGTTTCATCACCATGGCAAAACAAAGAGCACTAAAACTTAAAAAAAGATGCATGCCAAAATAGAATTCAGACATCCATCGTGGTGAACATATTGAACACAAAAAGATTCAAAATAAGAGCCATGCATTATGAGGGCCTAGAAGTACCTGAAAGCAAAGTATATCAATACGGAGATGACCTCTTGAACTCCTGGGGATCTAACGGTGGTAGTCTCCAATTAAGTGCATTCTGATTGCCTACAATGACGCCAAATAGTGGAATTGATTACCTGAATATATGAGAAGGCAACAAATAGTTCACAAAAGGGTGTTCTATGACTGCATAAACTCCATTGGTATCCATTTAATAGTTTCCTCAGGAAGTCAACACCAAAAATTTAGAAAACACAACAAGAAAAATAGATAGCCACACAACTATACAATTGCACATGAAAGCACCTACATAAAAGATGAGCATCCTAGGATCTCAAGTCAGATGAGCAACTTCGCAACTACGTCAAGACAGAGAGCACCTGCAGACAAGATAAAATTAGTGATGGTAGCCTATCTTCAAATGAACTTCACTCCAAATAACCATTACAGTTCTGTACGTACTTGCCATTCGATACTATTAGCAATTTAGTGTCTCAAGTTTTGCACTCATGAGTTTTGTTTTTGTAACTCACAAATACTGAAGAACAATCAATTGCTTCATTACTCAACAGAGATTCAAAGGGAACAAGCGAAATTAATAATTAGCCTATCACCATGATATTAATAATTAGCCTATCACCATGATACGAGCCCTTGATTTCAGATGGGATCCCAAGCAGAAGAATTAGCCTATCAGGTTGCATTGTGACAAAAAAAAAAAAACCAACTAAGATGTGCACCAGCACTTCCTTTCTGAACCTTTTCCCTTTGTCCCAGACATTATTGCTCTCGGAATTGCTTTTTTGGCCTATATGGACTCATTATGGTCAATGATATAATCATTCCTAGAACAAAAAACTAAAGCTTGTATACTAAAGTTCAAAGGCTCTATTGAATTCGTTAGAGAATATGAATAATTGCTTTCACGATCTAACATTGTATACTGAAGTTCACAGGCATTGTTTTGGTGATATAAAGAAATTAAGGAAAAAATGAACACGAGAAAATAATTTGCTACCTTCCTGCCCTTCCTGTTGTTCTTCTACCTCTGGAATCAACCGGTAGCCTCTTGTTGCGGAAGGACAAAGTGCTGCAGCAGTGCAGGCGTGCAGCTCGATCACACGGGATTGGAAGGCAGCAGCGAGACAGCTAGCACAACTAAGCCCTACTGGGCTCCTCCGTTTTGCGCCCGAGTGTAGCTCTCCACAACTTCAATCACGTCGAGGTCAGAGAAGCCCACCTCAAATCCCCAAATCTATGACGAGACCAATGCCTGGCTTGTAAAAAATCAGTACGCTGCACAGGATCAGATCGGAAAAAGGGGAAGGACCAGAGGAGAGAGGGGATTGGGAGATTACCACAGGGGCGAGGTACTCGAGCAAGGCCGCAGTGGGGGCGGCGTGAGCACTGGGCCCGCATCCGCGCGTCCGGCCTCACCGGTCGCGCCCAGTGGAGAAGACAGGGACGGTGGCGGGGGCGCGGTATGGCAATGAAGGGAGGCCTGTGGGTGGCGCACGGGTGGAGCTTGGCCGGGGAAAGGCACCGGAGGATTGCACGGTGGACGGCGGCCGTCACCATGGCCTATATGCACAGCGGGAGGCGATGGCGGCGCGGGGTGCCATGTCGTGTCCCCACCCGATGGGGAGAGGCGGCAGCAGTGTCGGGAGATAGAGCAGCGGTGGATCTGACCGCGCGTCCTGGTGTGGCCGCGGCGGCGCGATGACGGAGGCGGCGAGATGGGATCGAGGATGGGGAGGCGGTGTAGAGGGCGAGCGCAGGGAGCGGCGGCGGGGAGATGACGGGGGCGGAGGATCGGAGGGAGCGGCAGCGGAGAGTGAGAGAGAGGGGGCGGCTGTAGGGAGAAAGAGGGCGGCAGGTAGGGGAGTGTGGGGGCTAGGGTTCGAGCGGGAGGAGGCGGCGGAGCCGCGACCGCAAGGGGCCGAGCGGAGGGAGGGTGGGAGGCGCGGACGCACGCGTAGGTGAGAGGCGGACGCGCGCGAGGGGTGAACGTACGTTCACCGCGGTGAAAAGTTCGACCGGAAAAAATTCTCCTTTTCGTACGTTTTAGGAGTACTAGGATCATGCCCGTGTGTTGCTACGGGCCATATATAACACTTTTTATACTGTAATACAAAGAACAATCATCAAGATAATTATTTTTTACAAACAATTCTTTCTATTTTCAACTTTTTACATGTAAGTCTGAAACTGAAATGGATGTCTACATAAAACAAAGCTATTTATCATATTATTGGATTTTGGCGGGCCTCTGAGCCTTTCACTGCCAATGGTAATTCATTGCCTACTTATCCACCATCTTAGATTGTAGCTTCAGGACGGATTATAGCTTCACTATTTTGATTGGTGCTCAGTCCCTCCCTATTAGATTGTTGTCACCTCTGCCTCTTCCATTCACATCCATCTTTGAAGAAATATGAACATTATTCAATCAAATAAAGCATTAAACCAAGCTGGAAAAGTTTTGACTGATTTGGTCGCATTGGAAGAAACTCTTTAGTTCCCTTCAACCATTACCCATAGTTGCTCACTCCATATTATTTTTCCAATTAACTGCATTTTACGGATACAAGTGCAACAAAAAAAATATTCTAGATGAGCCAATAGCTGTCATCTTCAATTTTGCGGTCCACCTAATAGCCATAAAAAAATGCAAATCCTTATCTGTACTACTTGCGTCAAACAGTACAATAGTAAATGGAAGGAGTTAACCTGTCATGTTTGCTGAATAAGCCTTGTGCAGCCAAACGCATGCAGCATGCGTCTCATACTCTCCTCAGCACTTAACATTACTATCTGCTTCGTCCGCACAGTACACTCTGCATCTTCATGTTAAAATCAAAAGTCTGGAGAAAAAAATCAACATGATGTGGACAACTTTTTCAGAAGCACAATACTATTGGTATTGCACTGTACTCAAAGCAATGTTATGTGGTATCAAAATGGAGTACATGGGAATTGCTTATGTAGAAATCACATCAGTCAAAGCTTATGCGGAATGGGGTACAAATGCTATTGCATTGGTGCATTAAAAACCAGATGTAAGAAGATCGTGTGAAGTGATAATAAGGCCCAAACATTACATGATCAATTGATACACACTATTGTACCACGTACTCTGTTGAAGTCACAGCAGCTAAAACATTGCATAATCAATTGAAGTCAAGTCATTCAGCTGAAAGAACACTACTCTTTCCTATACTGAATAATAGTTATCTATTTGAGACATTACCCAATCAGAAGATTACATAGACACTGGTTGCAGAGCATCAAACAGGGGATTACATATTTAAATATAGTTGAAAAAAACGGAAGTCATAAGCAATGATTACACCTATGGTTACATAGCTAAGAAATGATATACTTCCTTTAATTTCCTCATGAAGCACCACTGTTGTGAAATGGATAAAAATTAATTGACACGTGATGCTTACTCGTAGGTGTCAAACATTATCAAATCTAGTGGAGAACTATATTTTAGTCTGAACAGGTATAAGTTGGTGATCTCATACCAAATCAAACAAAGGTCTAGAACTCCAAAATTTTGTGCCGAAGATGCATGAGTGCAAGAATATAGATCCTGAACCTCCAGATTAGTAAGCCAGCTTCAGTTAGCCAACTCGTGAGGTCAATCTACAACATAGAACACAGACTATAAAGTAAAATTTTATGAAAATCAAGGGGACTAACTGAACATATTTGTGAAAATTATTTGAAGAAACATGTAAAATTCCAGTTGCATTACTTCCAGGGCATACGATAGTTTGATTATCTATGGACGATTTCTCTCGTTCAATGCCCTATTTCAATGGTTTCGAAGGTAGAAATTTTGCATTTTTATCTATGGGGTCACAACCGAGGTCATTGTAAATCCACGAATTTCATTCAATGTATTTTTCTACACTATAGAAATTTCGCTCTCTATTGCATGGGTGGAAGAACAAAAATAGGATTCTGAAAAAAAAAGATATTGAAAAGAAAAATTGACTTTTGAAACCCTTTTTATGTGTAACGGAAAAGAGTTGTGATTTCTTCTTATTCTTATATAACGTCTAGTAACAAGAATATGATATTGTAAAATAGCGAAAAAATCTTGACTTGCACGATCTAAGTCTAGGGAAATACAAAAAATCCACTTATGATAAACCACTTAGATTATTGTAATCCTTTCCAATTCTGAGTTACTGAATGAGATCTACAAAATCACAAGGTGAATGAAAGTATACCAGCAGGCGTCGGAAGGCTACTGAAACCCTTGCAGATGCTGTCTTTGTGGTCTCCTGTCTTTTGCTCTGCAAATTGTTGGAGATAACCAATAAGTTTTTTTCCCTACAAGGTATATGCTTGCATGATCACATTAGGTTTCAATTATTCATTACAAGAATAGTTAGCCAAAGGGTAAATACAAATGGTAAAAAATAGAGCAAAAGGTAAATACATATCAGCTTATGAGTAGATGGATAAACCTACGAGATTCCATGTGGTTGCCCACATTGCAATACTATAAAATAAATTTTGTGATCTAATATTGACAAAGCTATTATATTGAACAACATTTACCCCTGCTTGTGATTACGAAATTATAATGGCATATAAGGAATAATAACACAACAACCCCCACCTGCATTAATGTGAGAATCCAACCACAAACTGATGCACCTTCAGTTACGGAAATATCAACAACATAGGACCTGAGGGTGTCTAGAAGTGATAGATGCAAATCGTTTTTAAATCACTCATCTATACATGCTACCTGCACCACCATCTGAGAAAAACAAGCACCCATCATAGCATTGTTTGCCTCAGAAATCCCAAGCAATGTAACACCCCAGGTGTTTAATAAAGATAAATACTAGTGTTAATCATGTTTAATTGGCTCATAAACATGTTTGACATGATCTTGCACACCTTTGCACAAAAGACCTTGGTCAAATTCCCAAATCACGGTCAAACCCTAGATCTCCTTTAAGGCTGAAATGGTTTTCTTGCGCGTTCTCCAAATTTCACTATAGGAGTTCAAAATCGGCCAATACGAAAGTTGTTCATTATTTCCGGGGACACATTTTTCATAATTGGCGGACATTCAAATTTTGAGTGCAAAGCCGCTTATATTTGAGTTGAAGTTCCTGTGCGCAGTACATCGGGGCCGAGAATTCCTACAACTTCATCACGTTTTTCCCGTCAATCCTTTCATCGAAACATAGTTCGCCCTTTGTGAAAGTTGTAGTGCTATAGCTCCTCTACAACTTTCGTTTTTGGAGATTTTTGAGTTCTGTTCAAGAAAAGGGAGTTACACATTCTTGAACTCGGCTAAATAGAATGAAACAGACACAGACGACGACGTCGCCGCGCTCTCGCGCTCCAGAGCGCCGCGCCGCCCGCGCCGGCCACGTGCCGCGCACGCGTGTCGCCGGTGTACGGACGCTTCGGCGTCCTCGCTGTGGACCGCGAGACGCCGTGGGGCCTCCGCCCGTGCAGTCCGCCGTACGCCGTGCCTAGGCAGCGGCCTCTCTCCGCACGACGCCACGCGCCGCGCGACGCCCGCGCCGCGCGCCTAGTCCTCATGCAGCCGGGCCCAGCTGGCCGCCCCGTGGTCGCCAATCGGTTCGCCATCACCTCGCCCGCGTCGAAACACTCGCGCCAAACCGAGCCACAACTCCGCCGTCGCCGTTCTCCTTTTTCCCAGCCCGCACGCGCCGCCGCACTCCATTGCTGTGTCGCCACCGCGCGAGCTCGCCGCACCAAACCAAGCGCCGCCCGACCTGCTCCTTTCCCTTCCCCTGGGTCTCCTCTACACCGCCACACCACTGCCGGCCACCTAGCACCGCCACCGAGCTGCAGCAGCAAGCTCCGGCGGGCGCAGGCCTGTGCGCCGCCGCCAAGGCTCGCCGGAGTCATTGCCGGCCGGGCCAACCATCCCATCTGCATCAGGTGCGCCCCCTAGTGCTTCCCAGCCGCGCACCCGAGCCAATCCGCCCCTGTTCCGGCCGCCGGCGGTAGCCTCTGCGCCGGCGAGGGCCGGATTGCAAGGGTGGTGTTCTTTCTAGGGTCCTTTCCGTAAAGCAGGGACTTATTTGTAATTCTGAAAAGAAAGTTCAAGGGTCCCGGTTGTAAAAGCAGTTTAGGGTTTTCAGCTGAACCGTAGAAAATTCGTAGAAAATTGTAGAAAAATCAGAAAAATGCAAATCCAATTTTGTTGGGTTCCTGGTGAAGAAACCTACCTTTTCTAGAAAGCATATATAGGGTTTTTCTGTGTAGTTTTTGAATGAAAATTCAAACTCAGTTTGAAATGTTTTTAGTGTAGTTTAAAATATACACATGCTATGAACTTGAATTTTGGATATGTTGCTCTTTATGGCATGGTAAGATCTGTGACCAAAGTTGGAATGAGTTTGATGTGTAAATCTTTAATTATGATTTATGTAAGCTTTATGCTAGATTAAGCTTGATGCTTTTTATAGCCCCTTTAGTAAACTTTTATTTAAGCACCAGTGCACCCTAGGGCTTTACCTTGATGAATAGTGCATCTGGTAGAATGGATGTGATTTTAGGATATGTTTTGACATGTGTTTTGGAATTAATCTTGTGTAGGAGTTTAAATTCAAAATTTCAAAAATAATTTGAATCTGCACCTATGCTTTGGCCAGAGGCTTAGATTTGACATTTATAACTTGTAGGAGAAAGTTGAGATCAAAAAGTTTATTAAATCTTTTTATATGATTTAATGTTGATTTACTAGGCTGAAATTTGTCTTTTTCGTATAAATTAATTTATAAATGATTTTAAGCCAAATTTTGGTTTGAGAGCTTAAATTAAGCATATGTTGCTGTGTGCAAAATATTAGGCTCATTTGAAGTGTTTTTGATTTAATTTTGATTTATGGTTGAAAGGCTTGTTTTGAGCAATTAAAGAAAGAAATGGAAATTAAAAGTGCTAAATTGTGAAATCATGTTTGTTTCTGTTTTTATTAATTTAAACACACCCCCTTACTGTTGGGTGAAGTTAAGTAGCTCAATTTGCTTAGATGTATACACAATCACCACCAAAACTCACCTTAATCTAATGCATATGCATTTCGTGTAGATTTGTTGGTCGGTACGTACACGCTCACCCAGGAGGAGGAGGGAGCAGCTAGCAAGGAGGTGAACCAGCTTGGTGTGCAGCAAGACCTGGACCAAAGTCCAGAAGAGCCCAAGGCTAGTGTTAGTGTTGAGTCAGAGGAAGGCAAGCCCCGGATACATCTAACCCTTTTTCTAAACTCATATCTTTACTTTTCGTATTTATGTTATGATTTGTGCATTTAAGTTTCAGGAGTTGCTTTGAAACCTAGATGCATGATCCTTAGGACTCCTATGCTCTTTTACTAGTATGTTAGAAACGCTAGTGCCATGCTTTAAGGACACGGTACAAGTCGAGTAATGACTCATTGCTCGCGAGATATAGGATGCTTATGTTGGAATCATAAGTTGGTTAAAATGACTCGCTCATGTGGTAAGAGCAATGGGTTCGGTCTCGACCGAGTAGCATTGTGCTGGTTTAAGCTATTGAACGTACCAAGTGCTTGTCGGGAATGGGACCGGTAAGCCTAGTACCTTCTGAACCGGGGCGGGATCTTTCTAGCTACCGGCTTGGGTTGCGTCTCCGGGCTAGCTACCCGTGGTATAGTGTGTGAGTCCGGACTGGTCGGGTTAGACCCTCCGGATAACCGTGTACCAGAGTTTGTAGCGTCTGATCCCAAACTGTGGGATGTTGGGAACCGCCTGGTTGGGGTAGACACTGCACTTGGTCTACCTTCTCCCGTGTATCTTGGGTTTACCTTGCAAGGATATAAATCGATCGATCGTCGGTCACTCGCCGTTATCTGAGTCGGCTTGACCACTGGCTACCCCATATTTATTTATGGAACATTTTGGATTAATATTGTTACCTGTTTAATATTGTTTGCACAACATGCTTGTTTAGTGCAGGTGCTCACCTAGAATGGTTAACATACTAGAACTTGAGCTAAAACATGAAAGTAAGGATCAACTCTTAGATGTTTTTGGCAAAACAAACCCACCAGCCAAAAAGCCTTGCATGTCTAGATGTGTCTTTATTTTGACGGGTCAGTCTTGCTGAGTATTAGTATACTCAGCCTTGCTTTTGTTGTTGTTTTCAGGTAATTTCATCTGGCCTGGATCTATTCCAGATGGTTGGAAACTTAAGTGGGAAAAACGATGTTGATGAGTGATACTCCATGGATGGCCTCCCATGTGTATCTTCCGCTAGTTTTATTTCCGCTGTTTAAACTCTGAATCACCTTTACTTTTATGTAGTCAAAACTTGGTTTGTAATTTTAAGTACTTGATCTTTTATGTAATGTAATGTTGTACTCTGGTCCCGCCTTCGTGTGGGCTTAGCGCATAATTCGATCCTGTGTAAGTGATTTACCGGGCATGACCCGGCAGAGGCGACAGAATAGTTCTTTATTATCGCTTAATGGCCACGTGGACAGGCTTAGGCGATAATACGGAATTATTTTGGGCGGTTCTGTCACAGCTGGCATCAGAGCGAGTTATGCACCAGAGTAATTAAAATAACTTAACAAACTTATTTTTGGAATAAAATTTGCCAAGATTAATAATCTTGCTAAGTGAGTAGGACGTTAAGGTCTGATCTAGTCCGAGAGGCCCTAGAGGAATTTTTTTTTTGGGTTCTTTCAGGTGGCTAGTACTCTATGGTGTATTTAATCTGACTTCCAGCACATTTTATTCCTGTCAAAACTTACTTTCTTGCACAACCATACTAGTTCATCACGTTTTGCCATACGTGGTGGTACCACAGGGAAGTCCTGTGAGGGACTAGTGGGACCTATTCCAATGGGTGCCACGTCGCGTCTGCGTCTCGTCACGTTTTGCCATACGTGATGGTGCCACGGGAAAGTCCGTGAGGGATGAGTGAGGCCTATTCCAATGGGCACTCACGTCGCGTCTGTGTCTAGCCATGTTTTGCCATACATGTGCGAACCCGCAATAGGCGGAAAGGACAACTCCATTCAAACGGAGGTGTCCGAGGTTGGACGCTGTCCATGCAGCGGCTTTACGCATGGATACCGTTTCTATAGTGAACGGTAATGAATGTGGACGCTTTTGTGAGTGCTGGCACAAAAGGTCTTGAATATCTGTGATTTTCTGCAGGTACACTAACCACGGTTGTTAGGAACGGTAATTTAAGAAACGAGTAGCTTTCGACTAGCTAGTATAAGGAGAGACGTATATGTATGCCTTGCCACCGGCACTAACTTCGTTTTTGAGCTTAAAAGCTTTGTGAGGAAGTTTAGGACGCTTTTTGCATCATGTAAAAGCTATCAAACCAAAACTGAACTTAAATTATGTGTTGCTTGGTCTCTATTTAATTTGTGTTTCTTAAGGACCAATCATGCTAGTTTGATGCTTTGATGAAGTGATAAGCAAAGATTGTAACTAGATGCTGTCCAATTTTTCTAAGAATTATCTAGAAAATTTCTGACTAGATGCTCTTTAGGGAAATTGCTCATCACCTAGTTATGATTGCTCTCTGAATTTCTCATGATTTTAGGATGCTTAAAACTGAAGTTAGGATCCAATTTGCTAGGCAAGGTCATGCTGAAAGGCTGTCAAATTCCTGAGTTAGTCTGAAAACTCGAATTTTTGCATATAGTTCCTAAATGATTTTGACCAGAAAATCTATAGCAAAAATGTTCTTTATCTAGCTTAGATCATGCTGTGAAAATCTCATGGTAATTGGGTACTCAATTTTTGAGTTATGGTCTTTTTAGTGAAGCTCTGTCCTGCTGAAATTTCTGGGCAACAGCACTCTGAAAATGAACCTTTTACACCCTTTTACAATCTGATTTAATTCGACCCTTGAATACCAAAAATGCTTCTTAGGTATCTATCTACCTCCTGTAGAAATCTCAAGGTCACTAGATTTTTAGTTTGGGAGATATGCCCAAAACATTAGGTCTCTGCCCTGCTGAATTTCAGAACTAGTGATCTCTGAAATTCAAATTTTTAGGTCATCTTCCTTTGAAATCCAGAGCAAACCTTGAATACCAAAGTTGTTTAGAATTTCATATTCTGCATGCTCGTAAAATTTCAGCATCGTTACAGTTTTGAGCTGAGAGATATGGAATTTTTAGTGACCCTCGGCCTGCTGTCCAACAGCCCTGACAGCAAAGCGATATCTGAATTTTCGGGCATGATAGCCTCAGCATTATCTCTAAGTTGAATACCAATATTGGAAGGCACGAGATTTTACATCCCCTGCCTAAAGATGATGATATTTAGGTGGTGGAGGAATGCTCCACGTATGTTTTTGAAGTTTCTATCCACAGATGAATACAATCAGTGCAAGATCCATCTATCCCCTTCTCCTCTTAGGATGGTTTCTAATAGAAGCATAATCATATCCTTGCCGAGTCAAGTGGAACCCCGTTGTACTCTCCTGATTACTTGTACACCTTTTCTTCAATTTAAAGGTGATCCACCAACTTCCTATGGCTATGTAAAGGTGATCACTCCACTTTTCTTGCATCGATATCCCTACATTGATCACTATAAATTCTCAACCCTTGACCTAAAAATCCTTATGCTTGCTCACAAACAAATAAATGAGAACATGGTTACAAGGCATCAAAAATCTGTTGGTATGCATAATGAGCATCATTCCAGCATGCATATGCTGCATCTCTAACAACATAATTCATGAGCATGGAAATGCATTACACGACATGTGCATCTGGAAACCTGGGTTTGGACTAACATGCATACGCACTGAAAGTTTCACCCTTTCTACTCTATTCTCTTTACGGTGGTGATGTTGTGATCCATGAACGAAGGTGCCGCAATGGAACCTAATGTATCATGTGTGCTGCAGCCATGTGATTACCACTAGGAGCATGCTAGGTATCTTGTTTGTGAGAATGCGACTCACCACGGATCCTAATTTCTCAGTCCTCCAAGCCACTGTCTAATTTCGTGAATAATGCAAATCATGCTGACACTGCATCATGAGCACCATATCTCATTAGCATACGCATCACGCATTCATAAACATGTGCATCATCATGCATGCACCTCATCATATACACATCATGTGCATCTCTCACTATGCACCATAAGTTCATATGCATAAACATCATATGCTCATATACATGTACATTATACTATATGCACTTCATCATGAGCATCCACATGTGCACCATCCCATTGTTGCACGAGTCATTTCCCATATGCATAAGCATTGTCATCCCATGACTCATCAAGTGCATGAGTTTCAACTCAAAATCATTACGCCCTGGTGTGGTGTATAAAGTAATTAAAATACTTCATTAAGATAAACCTTGAGCAAGGGTATTTTCCTCACTCCCTTCCCAATTTTGTTTCCAAAATCTTGTCACTTGCCATTGACAATTGTACTTTCCAGGATACTCTAAGAGTTGACCTTTTTATTGATCTCCTAAAAACAAATTCATGAACCTCCGTAAACAAATTTACCCAAATATTTGAGGTTTCCCTTCTTTATGGGAATCTTTTTGGAACCTTTCAACTTGGTCTTCTTCCTTCTAAATTTCAAAATTCACTTGGTAGTGACTCAACTAAGCTGGTTGAAGGAGTATGAGCAAGTTCTCCAAAAGTTAAGATAAGAAGAGCCTTCTACTGAGTCAGTAATCTTTGGTCCTTTAGCACGTTTCCTCCTAATCAAAGGAACCGGGATACCAGTAAATAAAGGATGGGCAAAATCCTTTGATAGGTTTTCCTTGGTACAATCCCAATTTAGGATGGTAGTTACTCCAACTCTTCTCTTTCTCCCAAAGTCACGGTCAATCCTTTCGAGGGCCAATTTGACTCCTCCATATCCATGCTTCGCCTGTTCTGTGCTGCGGCTGATCGTGGCCGTCTTGTCGTCAAGGCATCCAATGCCGGCAACCATCGTGCCACATGCCACCACCACACCTCCTTGCCACCGGCCCCTACCCAAGTGGCGCGAGAACCACTGCCACTACACCATGGTGAGCATCTTTAAAAGGAGCACCTCCCCGTCGACATTCACTGCTCAGAGTTGCATCCACTTGAGCCACCATCTCCCGTCGCCCTCCCTTCTCTCCAGTTGTTTTCTTTGAGCACACACCGGCTACTTTCGCCGCTTACGACGTTCCTCGTCGATTAAACTCTTTTCCTCTACCTTCCCCAGCAATGTGGAGAATCATCAAGCTCCTCCAGCTATCGGTGTCAAGTCCGAGCCTTTCCCTGAAGATCGTCCACTGAAGGTTTGGTGCCAACATCACAAAGAAGAAGCTCGAGAAGAGAGCCACAAGAGGGAGCCAACCCCACATCACCAACTATGGGTCATTTTCTGGAGATGTTTGATTCCATCTGCTGGACTCTAGTAGGACTGTACGTCTGCTTTGCGGTCCAATTATTGATGGTTTTAGTTTTTCATGTGTACATTCATCGCCCGCTTCCTCACGAGCGACATTGATGATGTGTGAGGCAGCCCATGTACCTTTTATCATCCTTGAGATTTACATACGGAAGAGTTTATCTTTGCTCTGTGGTTTCCTCATGAAACCCGTTATCTCCCCAAGAGGTTTTCCTCTAATCTTGTGTTGAATCTCGGGACGAGATTCCTTTTAAGGGGGGTAGACTGTAACACCCCAGGTGTTTAATAAAGATAAATACTAGTGTTAATCATGTTTAATTGGCTCATAAACATGTTTGACATGATCTTGCACACCTTTGCACAAAAGACCTTGGTCAAATTCCCAAATCACGGTCAAACCCTAGATCTCCTTTAAGGCTGAAATGGTTTTCTTGCGCGTTCTCCAAATTTCACTATAGGAGTTCAAAATCGGCCAATACGAAAGTTGTTCATTATTTCCGGGGACACATTTTTCATAATTGGCGGACATTCAAATTTTGAGTGCAAAGCCGCTTATATTTGAGTTGAAGTTCCTGTGCGCAGTACATCGGGGCCGAGAATTCCTACAACTTCATCACGTTTTTCCCGTCAATCCTTTCATCGAAACATAGTTCGCCCTTTGTGAAAGTTGTAGTGCTATAGCTCCTCTACAACTTTCGTTTTTGGAGATTTTTGAGTTCTGTTCAAGAAAAGGGAGTTACACATTCTTGAACTCGGCTAAATAGAATGAAACAGACACAGACGACGACGTCGCCGCGCTCTCGCGCTCCAGAGCGCCGCGCCGCCCGCGCCGGCCACGTGCCGCGCACGCGTGTCGCCGGTGTACGGACGCTTCGGCGTCCTCGCTGTGGACCGCGAGACGCCGTGGGGCCTCCGCCCGTGCAGTCCGCCGTACGCCGTGCCTAGGCAGCGGCCTCTCTCCGCACGACGCCACGCGCCGCGCGACGCCCGCGCCGCGCGCCTAGTCCTCATGCAGCCGGGCCCAGCTGGCCGCCCCGTGGTCGCCAATCGGTTCGCCATCACCTCGCCCGCGTCGAAACACTCGCGCCAAACCGAGCCACAACTCCGCCGTCGCCGTTCTCCTTTTTCCCAGCCCGCACGCGCCGCCGCACTCCATTGCTGTGTCGCCACCGCGCGAGCTCGCCGCACCAAACCAAGCGCCGCCCGACCTGCTCCTTTCCCTTCCCCTGGGTCTCCTCTACACCGCCACACCACTGCCGGCCACCT
This sequence comes from Cenchrus fungigraminus, assembly GCA_036936925.1. Lineage (NCBI taxonomy): Eukaryota > Viridiplantae > Streptophyta > Magnoliopsida > Poales > Poaceae > Cenchrus > Cenchrus fungigraminus. The sequence continues at coordinate 44,079,920 of CM072772.1, forward strand.
AGCACCGCCACCGAGCTGCAGCAGCAAGCTCCGGCGGGCGCAGGCCTGTGCGCCGCCGCCAAGGCTCGCCGGAGTCATTGCCGGCCGGGCCAACCATCCCATCTGCATCAGGTGCGCCCCCTAGTGCTTCCCAGCCGCGCACCCGAGCCAATCCGCCCCTGTTCCGGCCGCCGGCGGTAGCCTCTGCGCCGGCGAGGGCCGGATTGCAAGGGTGGTGTTCTTTCTAGGGTCCTTTCCGTAAAGCAGGGACTTATTTGTAATTCTGAAAAGAAAGTTCAAGGGTCCCGGTTGTAAAAGCAGTTTAGGGTTTTCAGCTGAACCGTAGAAAATTCGTAGAAAATTGTAGAAAAATCAGAAAAATGCAAATCCAATTTTGTTGGGTTCCTGGTGAAGAAACCTACCTTTTCTAGAAAGCATATATAGGGTTTTTCTGTGTAGTTTTTGAATGAAAATTCAAACTCAGTTTGAAATGTTTTTAGTGTAGTTTAAAATATACACATGCTATGAACTTGAATTTTGGATATGTTGCTCTTTATGGCATGGTAAGATCTGTGACCAAAGTTGGAATGAGTTTGATGTGTAAATCTTTAATTATGATTTATGTAAGCTTTATGCTAGATTAAGCTTGATGCTTTTTATAGCCCCTTTAGTAAACTTTTATTTAAGCACCAGTGCACCCTAGGGCTTTACCTTGATGAATAGTGCATCTGGTAGAATGGATGTGATTTTAGGATATGTTTTGACATGTGTTTTGGAATTAATCTTGTGTAGGAGTTTAAATTCAAAATTTCAAAAATAATTTGAATCTGCACCTATGCTTTGGCCAGAGGCTTAGATTTGACATTTATAACTTGTAGGAGAAAGTTGAGATCAAAAAGTTTATTAAATCTTTTTATATGATTTAATGTTGATTTACTAGGCTGAAATTTGTCTTTTTCGTATAAATTAATTTATAAATGATTTTAAGCCAAATTTTGGTTTGAGAGCTTAAATTAAGCATATGTTGCTGTGTGCAAAATATTAGGCTCATTTGAAGTGTTTTTGATTTAATTTTGATTTATGGTTGAAAGGCTTGTTTTAAGTAATTAAAGAAAGAAATGGAAATTAAAAGTGCTAAATTGTGAAATCATGTTTGTTTCTGTTTTTATTAATTTAAACACACCCCCTTACTGTTGGGTGAAGTTAAATAGCTCAATTTGCTTAGATGTATACACAATCACCACCAAAACTCACCTTAATCTAATGCATATGCATTTCGTGTAGATTTGTTGGTCGGTACGTACACGCTCACCCAGGAGGAGGAGGGAGCAGCTAGCAAGGAGGTGAACCAGCTTGGTGTGCAGCAAGACCTGGACCAAAGTCCAGAAGAGCCCAAGGCTAGTGTTAGTGTTGAGTCAGAGGAAGGCAAGCCCCGGATACATCTAACCCTTTTTCTAAACTCATATCTTTACTTTTCGTATTTATGTTATGATTTGTGCATTTAAGTTTCAGGAGTTGCTTTGAAACCTAGATGCATGATCCTTAGGACTCCTATGCTCTTTTACTAGTATGTTAGAAACGCTAGTGCCATGCTTTAAGGACACGGTACAAGTCGAGTAATGACTCATTGCTCGCGAGATATAGGATGCTTATGTTGGAATCATAAGTTGGTTAAAATGACTCGCTCATGTGGTAAGAGCAATGGGTTCGGTCTCGACCGAGTAGCATTGTGCTGGTTTAAGCTATTGAACGTACCAAGTGCTTGTCGGGAATGGGACCGGTAAGCCTAGTACCTTCTGAACCGGGGCGGGATCTTTCTAGCTACCGGCTTGGGTTGCGTCTCCGGGCTAGCTACCCGTGGTATAGTGTGTGAGTCCGGACTGGTCGGGTTAGACCCTCCGGATAACCGTGTACCAGAGTTTGTAGCGTCTGATCCCAAACTGTGGGATGTTGGGAACCGCCTGGTTGGGGTAGACACTGCACTTGGTCTACCTTCTCCCGTGTATCTTGGGTTTACCTTGCAAGGATATAAATCGATCGATCGTCGGTCACTCGCCGTTATCTGAGTCGGCTTGACCACTGGCTACCCCATATTTATTTATGGAACATTTTGGATTAATATTGTTACCTGTTTAATATTGTTTGCACAACATGCTTGTTTAGTGCAGGTGCTCACCTAGAATGGTTAACATACTAGAACTTGAGCTAAAACATGAAAGTAAGGATCAACTCTTAGATGTTTTTGGCAAAACAAACCCACCAGCCAAAAAGCCTTGCATGTCTAGATGTGTCTTTATTTTGACGGGTCAGTCTTGCTGAGTATTAGTATACTCAGCCTTGCTTTTGTTGTTGTTTTCAGGTAATCCCATCTGGCCTGGATCTATTCCAGATGGTTGGGAACTTGAGTGGGAAAACGATGTTGATGAGTGATACTCCATGGATGGCCTCCCATGTGTATCTTCCGCTAGTTTTATTTCCGCTGTTTAAACTCTGAATCACCTTTACTTTTATGTAGTCAAAACTTGGTTTGTAATTTTAAGTACTTGATCTTTTATGTAATGTAATGTTGTACTCTGGTCCCGCCTTCGTGTGGGCTTAGCGCATAATTTGATCCTGTGTAAGTGATTTACCGGGCATGACCCGGCAGAGGCGACAGAATAGTTCTTTATTATCGCTTAATGGCCACGTGGACAGGCTTAGGCGATAATACGGAATTATTTTGGGCGGTTCTGTCACAAGCAAGCCACGGGATGCAATGGAAGGTGAAATTGGCTCACCAGCAGAACAGATGGAATCAGGCAATCGGCGTTCTCACTTTGCCCCAGCGATGCTCCGTGCCAGTGCTGACCGTGACACAAGGGTCTGTTGATAATGAACATAATGTGAGGGTCAAATAGCAATCCAATGCACAGGTGAATCCTAAAATTTCTTAAAAGGGAAAGAAAATCGTAGGGTCTGTGCAAGGACTTGCTACCGAACTATGATGTGGTGCCAAGCTCATCAGGTATTAAATAATATACTAAATGCTGAACCAGAATAGCTATCTAGTGTAGAATACTGAATCAGAAGACCAATATAATAACACTTTTCAAATGTCAAGATCAATTCAACCATGAGATTTTCCCTGTTTCAGTATAAAAGTTAGGATCAAATTTAAGACACATTTGTTTCCTGAATCTGAAAGGAGCACAAATGAGTTGTCCAACAAAACACACAGGAACTAAATATATGTCAAAACAACAGCCTTGAACCAGCTGCTTTTGCCCTAAAATAAAAAAGCATAACATAAATGGATTTTATCTATATTCTGAACATGTGGAAAAGGAAGTTTTGACATACAGGATGGAATTCTGAACATCCTCTTCAATGCTATAGGAAGGCATGAGGTCTGTTCCAAACCACCATTGCCTAAGTACTCCCTGCAAAGAAAAATGAAATGGAGTCATCAATCCTAAATATAGCATTACAGAAATTAAAATATTGCAACCATGACACTTTCTACAGAGCAATGTCCCATTTTTATTATATGTACATTCCTGAGGGATGTCCCATTTTTATTCCCGTTTTCCTACCTGCAGTATATAAATAATTAATGAATTGGAATAATACAACCAAGGGTCCCAATGGTTTGGCTGCATTCGGTCCATTTTTCCAGAGGAGCATAACTTGGGTCGTGGAGCACATTGGAGATCATAAGTTATGCACACATAAACAAGTTCAGTGATGCTGACCACAACTTGCCTTGGCAGCAGTAAGTGGTAGTTGCAACCAGGAAGACGGTTCACACGTAACTTCATCAAGACCCCCTGTTTCTCTGTTCCCTCCAATGACAAAACTTTTTTTTTTACAATTCCACCATTTTAAATACATCCAGCACTCTAAACCATGACAACAGTTCTACCTCAAAATGTAGCTCAGCACCATTAGGAATACCTGTAGCACCAGGATCTTCACTACCCAATGGAGGAAGGATAATAGTGCTTCTTGAAGGTTACCTGATCCATTAGAATGAAAAATGAACACCTGTAGACATATGACATAGTATATATATAGAACATTATTGTAATTTGTTAGGTTACCGGATCCTTCTCGAAAGTTATCCCCAATCATTTGTCTCAACAAGCTTATGTCCTTCGCGTAGCTCAAAGTGATCCAATAGTTTAGATGGCACAGCTAGCTGGATCACAAACCTGAAACAATTGTCAGATGACTTCATTCATTCATGTCTATAACCAAGAAATCCTGCTTCATAATCTCCTGCATATGATGGCCAAACTTAAGAATTGAAAATGAAATGTCTGAATGTGTACATCTACACGTACAAATGAATGAACTAAGATAAAACAACGCAGAAATTTAAAGAGCACACAAAAAGTCCCAATGAAAGGTAACAGTTAATCAAAACACATATGCTCTACATTAGCCCTTGTGCCTCCTCCGGGTAAAGATCACAAAGAAATCATACACTATGCTCCAGCATCATCACCAGGGACACATAAAAGAAGATTTATGTGGTAGGATACTAAGCTTAACTGTTTCTGCTCCGGTGTCGATCTCCAATTCACCTTGCCCTCACAAGACGGTGCTACTGCTCCCAGATAACCAATTCGAGTAGATCAGTTACATGGCTTGAATCACGAACAATCAAAGATGTGGAATGAGCACATTGATCGTATGACCAGGTCCTATCGCGAACTGCTTGCATTACCTTGTCTCGGGTCCTGCGGCGGCGTGGCATCAACCTGGAGAGGCGTGGCATCGTTGACCTGGTGAGGTGCGGCAGGGCGTAGATGGCGGCGGCAACGACCCGGGAGACCCAAAGAGGAGCGGCAGGGCAGCGTCGATCTGGCAGCGGTGACAGAGTCGATTCGGAGGCACATCGGTGTGGCGGCTGCGTCGATCTGAGTGGCGATTGCAGCGTAGGAAAATGCGACGGCGGGATCCGGCATCCACGGGCAGGGGTGAGCGGACGGCGGTGTCCATGTCGGCGGGATCCGCGTGTACACGGTCGGGCAGGGGCCAGGGGAGGCGCGCGGCCTGCAGAGGAAAGGGGCGGCGACGGACGCGGGAGGCGCGAGAACTGGGGGAAGGGGAGGCGTGAGGGAGGCGCGCGGCAGAGGAGGACCGGAGGCGAGATGCGTCGACGGTCGCATCCGTCGGGAGGAGGTGGCAGCGGATGCGGAACGGCGGTTCATGAAAAGAGGAGAAAAACAGAAGCGAAGGGGTAAAAACGGAAAGGAGAAAATGACGGACGCGGGGGCTGAGCGGTGAACGTACGTTCACCGGGCGAAAAAGTTCGACCGGAAAAAATTCTCCACTTCATACTTTTTAGGAGTAGAGATAAGTAATAAGTATAGAGAAAGCAGTTCCAAGCCGCGAACAGGTGCATCCTCATGTGATTCTGAACATTGAGCAGATGGCATCAAGCTCCAATCTCCTCTAGATGAAAATATAATAATGCAAAATGGTAGGCTATTGGGCTGACATACATGAGCTAAAACTGAACTAGATAGTACTAACCTACTGAACTAGCTCATTGCATCGGTGCTCGGTAATCACCAGGAAAACTCAACCAAAAGCATTACTGAACATAGAAAAGAAAGATACAAATAAAAACAATTGAATGCCTCTGAAATACTAAAAAAAGTGATAATTACTCAACCAAAAGTATTACTGAATATAGAATGTACTAAATTGAATTATGACAGAAAGTGCTATGCAGATGAGTAATTATGATAAAAACACAACTAACATATATGAAAATGTCTCCATGGTTAATGAATTATGAAAATCACCAGATCACCAAAAAAAAGTGGGATTTACTAGGCCTACATTTTACTAAATAAAACTGAAAGCTATGGATTACTGAACATAACAAATATATCTGCGGGTATTACTAAAAAAATAAGCAAATGCTTATTACAAAACACATTTGAAGGCAAAGAAAAGGGAAATTGCAATGGTAGGGTTAAGAAGATATATTACTGGATCTATATCAAATGTCTAGTGAAAAGAAAAAAGCAAAACAGAGGAAATCCTCGCACATAGAACTATCCTGTAAATAAGATATGTAGTATCAGAGAAAATTAAAAAGGTAATTACTGAGATATGTAGTATCAGAACAAATTGCAAAAATACTGCTTAGTTACACCAACCATTCATTCACCGAAAAAAGAGAAATGGATTACTGGACAAACACAATTACTGATCAATATATTACTATACAAGGATTACTCTGAGCAATGGATTACTAAACAATAAACTAAAGAAGAAAAAAATGGTTACCATGGGTAGTACTGAACCGATGTCTATTATTATTGATCAATGGATTACTATACAAAGACAACTAAATTGTATTGGTTCAGTAAATATTTCAGACCTCTAGAGCATGCCAGCTTGAGCGATGAAAAATTGAAGCTGCTGGATGTTATAGTGGACAGATAGCTAGCCGCGGAAGGAGCAGATCGATGCCTGCTCTGTTCTGCGTTTCAGGTTGGGAAGGGGATTTGGGAGAGATTGATCTATTACTTGATTGAAAGTAGTTTCAGGGCCTTTATATTTATAGGCCAATCCTTGCCCCCTTTTTCAAGACTCTAATACCAATCCAATTCTAAACAAACTCCTAAACCAAGCTAATCCTTTTATCTCTAACCAAACCAACTAAATCTGAATCCTAACAAACTAGGAAGCCTCCTCAGGCGCCGGCTGGGCCAGCCTCTGCTTCTTGCGCCTGGAGTAATATTTGCCCCACATAACATCACTCCCCCCCCCCCCCTTGAGCAACAGCTCGTCCTCGAGCTGAAATTGTGGATAACACTTCTTGAACTGCTCAAGGTCCTCCCAGGAAGCTGATGATGGTGGTAAGCCTTCCCACTGCACCAAAGCTTGTCGAATGCCTAAGTCGGACAGCCGGAGGCGAAGCACACAAGCAGGGGCTGGAACAACAGTGCCATTGTGGACAGGAGGAAGCTGCGATGGGGCGTCTGGTGGTGTGCCCACAAACTTCTTCAGAAGACCGACATGAAACACATCGTGCAACCGAGCTCCTGGTGGCAATGCCAAGCGAAAAGCTATAGAATTGATCATCTCAATCACCTTATAAGGGCCGAAATAACGCTGTCGGAGCTTGCCAGAAGATGTAGATGTCAAAGAGCCATGCGGGCGGTGGTGCAGGCGCAACCAGACCCAATCACCAACTGCAAAGGTAACCGCCCGGTGCTGACGATCATACTGCTGTTTTGCCACCTGCTGGGCCTGCTCCAAACGCACACGGACATCCTGCAGGAACTCATCACGCTCAGCCAGATTCTGAGCAACAGCCACCACCCTGATTTCGCTGGCATCGTAGGAGCGAAGAGAAGGAGGGTCGCGGCCATAAACCACACGGAAGGGAGTTGCCTGTAAAGCAGTGTGGAACGCCGTGTTGTACACATATTCTGCCCATGGGAGCCATCTGAGCCACTGGCGCGGTCGATCCCCTGAGGTACATGCCAATAGCCTTGTTGACTGCCTCTGTCTGTCCGTCGGTCTGTGGATGGAACGCGGAGCTCATGAGTAGTGCTGATCCTGAGGCCTTGAACAGCGACCGCCAAAACGTAGAGGTGAAGACCGGGTCACGATCAGATACAATGGAGGCTGGCATACCATGAAGACGAACAATCTCTGCGAAGAATGGCCGAGCTACTGACTCCGCTGTATACGGGTGACCGAGCGGTATGAAGTGGGCATACTTTGACAGCCGATCCACCACGGTGAGGATGACTGACTTGCCAGCAACCTTGGGCAGGCCCTCAACAAAATCCAGGCTGATGTCTTGCCAGACCGCAGATGGAACCGGCAATGGCTGAAGGAATCCTCCGGGCTGCAGCAGCTCTGTCTTGTTCTTTTGACATACCACACAAGCACGAACAAAGTCTTGAACAATCTTCCTAGCAGAGGGCACATGGAAATCCCTATGGAGCCTGTGCAGCGTGTGCTGGATGCCTTCATGGCTGTCATTGTGGACAGCAGAAAGAATGGCCTGCAGCAGCGGGAAATTGGCAGGGATGTAGATGCGCTTCTGGTACAGCACCATTCCATCCACCACAGACCACGGTTCGCCCAATGCCCCAGCTGTAATCTGGGCACGCAGATCCTCCAATTCAGCATCTTGCTCAGTAGCCAGCTTGATATCTTCCAAGAGGTCGAAAGATGGCGAGGAGAGGGCATGGAGCTGGGCGTCAGGTGTGTCACGGCGAGAGAGAGCATCAGCCACAATGTTTGTGCGCCCAGGCTTGTACTCAATGGTGAAATCGAACCCCAATAGCTTGCTGACCCAGTGGTAATGTGGAATTGTAGCAAGCCTTTGATCCATTATGAACTTGAGCGGCTGGTGGTCAGTGCGAACGATGAAAGCGCGGCCCCAGAGATACGGACGCCAATGCCGTACTGCCTATGAAAGACCAATGAGTTCCCGCTCGTATGCTGCCAGGCCGCAATGTCTGGGCGGAAGGGCGCGGCTAAAGAACGCGATGGCGCCATCTGCTTGGTGGAGAACTGCCCCAATGCCTGAGCCAGACGCGTCGCACTCGACGATGAACGGCCTGGTAAAGTCCGGTAGAGCCAAGACTGGTGCTGATGTCAGGCTCCTCTTGAGCGCCAGGAACGCCGTCTCCGCTGCCGGTGACCACTGGAACGCGTCGCGCTTGAGTAGGCTGGTTAATGGCGCTGCAAGCGAACCGAACTCTTGGATGAAGCGTCGATAATAGCCAGCGAGGCCCAGAAATCCTCGGAGAGTGCGCACTGATCGCGGGCGCGGCCAGTCGGTGATGGACTAGATCTTGCTGTCATCCATGGCGACGCCCTCGGCAGAAACCACATGCCCCAGATATGCCACTGATGTCTCGCCGAAAGAACACTTGGACAACTTCAAGAATAGCTGATGTGCGCGCATGACAGAGAGAACCTCCCTGATGTGATGCAAATGATCTGCCCATGATGAACTGAATATGAGAATGTCATCAAAAAATACTAGGACGAACTGACGGAGGAACGGCCGTAGAACGTCGTTCATCAGGGCTTGAAAGGTTGCCGGTGCGTTGGTGAGGCCGAAGGGCATGACCAGAAACTCGTACAGGTCGTCGTGGGTGCGGAACGCCGTCTTATCCACATCCGCGGGGTGCATGCGGACCTGATGATAGCCGGAACGCAGGTCGAGCTTGGAGAAGAATTTGGCGCCGCGCAGTTCATCCAGGAGCTCTTCCACGACGGGGATGGGGAACTTATTCTTCACAGTGCGGTCGTTGAGGGCGCGGTAATCCACGCAGAGCCGCCAAGTCCCGTCAGCCTTCTTCACCAAGAGCACCGGTGCGGACAACGCCGAGGTGCTGCGCCGGATGAGCCCTTGCTGTTCCAGAGCGCGACACTGCCGCTCCAGTTCGTCCTTCTGCAATTGTGGGTAGCGGTACGGGCGGACAGCTACAGGCGCGGTGTCAGGAAGGAGGTGGATGTGATGATCACGCGACCGTGGTGGTGGCAGTCCCGTCGGAGCAGCGAAGACATCCTCAAATTCCGCCAGTAGAAGGTCCAGGAGCTCGCGGACGGCAGACAAGGAGCAGGCGCGAAGGTGTGGAGTTCCCGGTCCAGCCACGCCGCGCCAGCGGACCCGGTGACCGTGTCGCCAGAAAGACATCGTGCGGCAGCCGAAATCCCAGAGGATCGGTCCCAATGTGGCCAGCCAGTCGGTGCCGAGGACGATGTCGTAGCCGCTGAGCGGCAGGACGAAGAAGTCTGCGCGGAACGCCTCGGAGTCGATGTTGAAAGGGGCGTCGCGAAAAACCCCGGTCGCCGGCACCTTGTCCCCGTTTGCCACCGTGACGGCAATGTCCGTGCGGGGGATGAAGCATAAGCCGCAGCGAGCTGCTGCCGGCGCCGACACGAAGTTGTGGGTGGAGCCTGAGTCGAGTAGGGCCGTGACGGTGACAGCGCCGAAGCGAACCACCACTTGCATGGTGTCGCAGGTGCGGACGCCGGCGATGGTGATCAGTGAGATGCGCGGGTGCTCTGTTGACTCGTCCGGGTCGTCTTCCTCATCCGCATCATGGAGTTCGAGGTGGAAGAGCTTGGCGCAGATCCGATTGTGGCCCCGGACGTACTTCTCATCGCAATTGAAGCACTGCCCATTGCGGTGGCGCTCGTCAATCTCATCCGGCGAGAGGCGGCGGACGGTGCGGCCGGCTACCGAGACGGTGCCGGGCGTCGACGCGGGTGGCCGCTGGGCGGCGCTGGGCGGAGTTGGTGTCGAGCCCGAGGTCGGCGCAGGGAGAGCGAGCACAGGCGGCGGCGCTGGGAGAAGGCCGCGGGTCGCCGGCGAATGGCCGGAGCAGACCTGCGATGTCGAGGCCGCGGCCGCAGTCAGCAGTTCGCGCCACTCGTAGGAGCATGCGAAATTCATCGCTAGCTCCAGCGAAGCAGGGCCCTGAAGTTGGACATTGATGCTCAGGGGCTCCTGGAGGCCGGCGGTGAACAACTGCACCTTCTGCGACTCGGTGAGGGGGCCGGCGCGCGTCAGCAGGGCCAAGAAACGCTCCTGATAATCCGCCACCATGGTGGTGCGACGGCAGGCGACAAGCTCACCCAGCGGGTTGGATCGGATTGGGGGGCCAAAACGGCGATCTAGGAGCTCGGTGAAGCGGTGCCACCCCGGGGTTCCTTCATCTTGCTCGAGCCGCATATACCATTGTTGAGCTGTGCCCTGCAGATGCATCACCGCGAGCCAGACCTTCTCCTCCTCAATGGTGCGCTGGCCGCGAAAATAATGTTCACAGCGATTGAGGAACGGGAGCGGATCTCCGCCACCGTCGTATGTCGGAAAATCGATCTTGTGGAAGAGCGTCTGTCCCATCGGCCCGTCCTTGCGGAGATTGAGCATCTCTGGAGTGCGCGCGCGGAGAATCTCCTGCTGGCCGGCCTCGAGGCGGGTCAGCTGCTCGCCGACGGTGTCGAGGGTCTCCATCTTCTTCAGTAGGCCCACCATCAGCTGGCGGAGCTCCTCGTCGTCAGCCTTGGCGCCGCTGGTGCCCAGCTGTTTCTTGCCGGTGGTGTCGTCGCCCATGGTGCCGAGGATCGTGGTCTCTGGATACCAATGTTATAGTGGACAGATAGCTAGCCGCGGAAGGAGCAGATCGATGCCTGCTCTGTTCTGCGTTTCAGGTTGGGAAGGGGATTTGGGAGAGATTGATCTATTACTTGATTGAAAGTAGTTACAGGGCCTTTATATTTATAGGCCAATCCTTGCCCCCTTTTTCAAGACTCTAATACCAATCCAATTCTAAACAAACTCCTAAACCAAGCTAATCCTTTTATCTCTAACCAAACCAACTAAATCTGAATCCTAACAAACTAGGAAGCCTCCTCAGGCGCCGGCTGGGCCAGCCTCTACTTCTTGCGCCTGGAGTAATATTTGCCCCACATAACACTGGAGGAATGGAAAGCCCTCCTACCAGGCACATTTCATGCATCACACCGGCACCCTCTAATTGATGATTGTGAGCCTTGTCCACCTGCTAGAGGGTCTTCCAACAGTGTATGAAAACTAAATCTACTGAACAAAGGATGACTGGTGTGGGAGGTTAGCGGGTCCCGGCCCAAGTTAACGGGCGCGCCGGCTGGTGTGGGCTGGCTGGGTGGGTTTGGTCGGGTGGCTAGTTGGTTCGGTTCGGTCGGGTGTAGTATAGCGCATATATATATATATATATATATATATTATATATATATATATATATATATATATATATATATATATATATATATATATATATATATTGTTTTGCTATAGTGTATCTAGGTGCATTCTGTATAGAGAATGCACCCACCCTTGTTGCAACTAGTTCTTTTCCAGTTGCAACTGGGCTCATTTTGGTTGTAATTTGTTCACGTCGGGTTGCAACTAGGAATCTAGTTGCAATTGGTTCGTATCTAGGAGGAATTGCAACCAGGACAATACCTCGTTACAACTATGGTAATAAACTAGTTACTTTATCATTGAAAAAATCATTTACAACTAGAACAATATATAACCTAATTACAGGTATTGTAATAAGACGGTTGCAACTTGTCTAGTTCTAAATCGCGACCCACATGCATGCATACCGCGCTTGACCTCATTAGCTTGTGCGGCCCTACGCCAGTCACCCTCCCAGCGAAGCCTTCCCATGAGTGTAGCCCCACAAACCCCCAACCTTGTGGGACGCACAATGGAGACTCCCTTTTATTTTTTATCACCACATGGCCCTAGTGACACCTATAACCATCTGTCACGAGCTCAAGTTATTTTTAATTAGTTTCGTAATGACTATCTTATTGAACCAGGGCAATGCACATGCCATCACAAATTAATGTTAAGGGACAATAATCAAATTACAACCTGAACAAATTGCAATAGGACATGTCTTCCGGTTGCAACTAGAACAATAACTCGGTTACAACCACATAAGAGCAAGTATAGTAACCAGCGAAGAGCGAGCTGAATCCAACGTGGACGAGAGAGAAATTAGGAGAGAGAAAGAACCGGGAGTTGCTAGACGCCATCTCAAGTGGGCGACGTGCACTATGCCGTGTTGTGCCTCACCGCTCCTCTGCTTCTTATTGGCTGCCATCCATGGGGAACATTAAAGGATGGTGGGTCCATCATTGTGCCCACGTTTTCTTACAGCCCGCCGCGGGCTGAACCACTATCCTTGCTCTAAGAAAGAGGTGCATGTCACATAATTTATACTAGAGCACTAATGTAGTCACATCCTCCCGTTACCACTAGGATAGTAACCTCACACTAGGTCCAACCGAGACACTTAACAGATTGCAAGTAGTGCTAATTGCAACTTGCACACTTAACTGATTGCAACTAAAGCCAATTACAATTAGGATGATTTACTAATTACAACCAAAACACTGGGCTAATTGCAACAAGGGCATTTGTACGATTGCAACTAGTGCGAGTTATGGTAAGTGGAAAAAAGAAGTCACTGGATGTACACAATATACCAAATCCATCAAATAATTCGTTAGCCATGCTATGCTTGTTCACTCGATCTCCTTGGCATTGTCACTCATGCAAGAGGTCTTCTCGATCTCCTCATCATTGTCAAGGGCGTTGTGCTCGAACTTGATTAGTATGGCGGTCATGTTGTGAAATGTCGGCACGGCATAGCCGAAAGAGCCTCTAGCAGATGACATGCAGGTCAGTCATTGCCTGCTTTACTCGGACAAAGTGACAAACAAAGTGCATGTTCAGGGCAACAATTTTTCCATCAACTCTTAAAGTTATCTTTTAAAAAAATAGCAGAGGCAACAACTGCTACAGCAAAAGAAACATGACTCTCACTTGTAGACTTCAAGAGTAAACCGAAAAATGAAAGAAACAAATATTGGAACGTCATGAAGTGAATCCTGCTTCCGAGCTCTAGTCCAAGCTTAATTTGCCTCTCCGGATATGATTCAGATTCGAAGAAATTATGCGTGAGCTGCCGCGACTGTTTCTGCACAAACCACTGATAATAGCTCGATCTGCCCGCGCATGTCGCCCCTTTCTGCTGCCACTCTCGTCGTCTCTGCCTCCGCACTTGTTGGCTACTCCACCTCCACGCACGCCACCACACTTGTTCGCACCACCTTTGTTGCGCCAATCAGTAGTACGGTTGCTCCCTATGTACACTGCACTGATCGTGCTCTACTCACCTCTCTTGCCTTAGCACTGTGCTACCTTGTCACCCCGAGCTTCGCCACACCCTAACCTTCACCTACGCTAAGCCTCACATGTGCTTCATATCCTTGATCTCACTCCGTGCGTGCGCATGTTGACCGCTGGGCTCTTCTCGAGCCACGCCTGCTAACTATGCGCTTACTGGCTACTCCATCAGTCCCCGCACTCGGTGGCCGCGCCATGCCGCCCCCATCTCTACGCTCGCCATCTTCGCTCGCTCCGAGCCGACAGTCGTGCGGTGCACCAAGGACATGCTGTTTTACCCACTAGAGAGCAGTAATCAAACTGAAGCAATTGCACCTTATGGAGACCTCCGATTGCAACTAGGATAATATCTAAGTTACAACTAGGATAATTAGCTAGTTACAACTAAAGCAATTGCAAATTGACTTGGGGGCCTCCAATTGCAACTAGAACAATATCCCAGTTACAACTAGGACAATATCCCATTTGCAACTAGGATAATTAGCTAACATCAAATGTTAGCAAATGTTTAATTGGTATGAAAATTTGAAGAGATAAAAAAAACTCCACAAAAATTAATTAAGACACGAGACCAATTGCTACCGTGAATAGAGTGTGATTGCAAGTTATGCAGTAACCTAATTTCTACGTGAAGATAATCGGAAAAATGTGTGATGACTAATTTGGGACAAACAGTGATACTAGCCTATTGATTTAAATTTCAAATATCAAAGCGTGCAAAAAAACCTTTGTCGCGTGCGTGCGCATGTTGACCGCTGGGCTCTTCTCGAGCCACGCCTGCTAACTATGCGCTTACTGGCTACTCCATCCCAGTCCCCGCACTCGGTGGTCGCGCCATGCCGCCCCCATCTCTATGCTCGCCATCTTCGCTCGCTCCGAGCCGGCGGTCGTGCGGTGTACCAAGGACATGCTGCTTTACCCACTAGAGAGCAGTAATCAAACTGAAGCAATTGCACCTTATGGAGACCTCCGATTGCAACTAGGATAATATCTAAGTTACAACTAGGATAATTAGCTAGTTACAACTAAAGCAATTGCAAATTGACTTGGGGGCCTCCAATTGCAACTAGAACAATATCTCAGTTACAACTAGGACAATATCCCATTTGCAACTAGGATAATTAGCTAACATCAAATGTTAGCAAATGTTTAATCGGTATGAAAAATTGAAGCGATAAAAAAAACTCCACAAAAATTAATTAAGACACGAGACCAATTGCTACCGTGAATAGAGTGTGATTGCAAGTTATGCAGCAACCTAAATTCTACGTCAAGATAATCAGAAAAATGTGTGATGACTAATTTGGGACAAACAGTGATACTAGCCTATTGATTTAAATTTCAAATATCAAAGCGTGCAAAAAAACCTTTGTCACGTGCGTGCGCATGTTGACCGCTGGGCTCTTCTCGAGCCACGCCTGCTAACTATGCGCTTACTGGCTACTCCATCCCAGTCCCCGCACTCGGTGGTCGCGCCATGCCGCCCCCATCTCTACGCTCGCCATCTTCCCTCGCTCCGAGCCGGCGGTCGTGCGGTGCACCAAGGACATGCTGCTTTACCCACTAGAGAGCAGTAATCAAACTGAAGCAATTGCACCTTATGGAGACCTCCGATTGCAACTAGGATAATATCTAAGTTACAACTAGGATAATTAGCTAGTTACAACTAAAGCAATTGCAAATTGACTTGGGGGACTCCAATTGCAACTAGAACAATATCTCAGTTACAACTAGGACAATATCCCAATTGCAACTAGGATAATTAGCTAACATCAAATGTTAGCAAAAGTTTAATCGGTATGAAAAATTGAAGAGATAAAAAAAAACTCCACAAAAATTAATTAAGACACGAGACCAATTGCTACCGTGAATAGAGTGTGATTGCAAGTTATGCAGTAACCTAATTTCTACGTGAAGATAATCAGAAAAATGTGTGATGAATAATTTGGGACAAACAGTGATACTAGCCTATTGATTTGAATTTCAAATATCAAAGCGTGCAAAAAAACCTTTGTCGCGTGCGTGCGCATGTTGACCGCTGGGCTCTTCTCGAGCCACGCCTGCTAACTATGCGCTTACTGGCTACTCCATCCCAGTCCCCGCACTCGGTGGTCGCGCCATGCCGCCCCCATCTCTACGCTCGCCATCTTCGCTCGCTCCGAGCCGGCGGTCGTGCGGTGCACCAAGGACATGCTGCTTTACCCACTAGAGAGCAGTAATCAAACTGAAGCAATTGCACCTTATGGAGACCTCCGATTGCAACTAGGATAATATCTAAGTTACAACTAGGATAATTAGCTAGTTACAACTAAAGCAATTGCAAATTGACTTGGGGGCCTCCAATTGCAACTAGAACAATATCTCAGTTACAACTAGGACAATATCCCATTTGCAACTAGGATAATTAGCTAACATCAAATGTTAGCAAATGTTTAATCGGTATGAAAAATTGAAGAGATAAAAAAAACTCCACAAAAATTAATTAAGACACGAGACCAATTGCTACCGTGAATAGAGTGTGATTACAAGTTATGCAGTAACCTAATTTCTACGTGAAGATAATCAGAAAAATGTGTGATGACTAATTTGGGACAAACAGTGATACTAACCTATTGATTTAAATTTCAAATATCAAAGCGTGCAAAAAAACCTTTGTCGCGTGCGTGCGCATGTTGACCGCTGGGCTCTTCTCGAGCCACGCCTGCTAACTATGCGCTTACTGGCTACTCCATCCCAGTCCCCGCACTCGGTGGTCGCGCCATGCCGCCCCCATCTCTATGCTCGCCATCTTCGCTCGCTCCGAGCCGGCGGTCGTGCGGTGCACCAAGGACATGCTGCTTTACCCACTAGGGAGCAGTAATCAAACTGAAGCAATTGCACCTTATGGAGACCTCCGATTGCAACTAGGATAATATCTAAGTTACAACTAGGATAATTAGCTAGTTACAACTAAAGCAATTGCAAATTGACTTGGGGGCCTCCAATTGCAACTAGAACAATATCTCAGTTACAACTAGGACAATATCCCATTTACAACTAGGATAATTAGCTAACATCAAATGTTAGCAAATGTTTAATCGGTATGAAAAATTGAAGAGATAAAAAAAACTCCACAAAAATTAATTAAGACACGAGACCAATTGCTACCGTGAATAGAGTGTGATTGCAAGTTATGCAGTAACCTAAATTCTACGTGAAGATAATCAGAAAAATGTGTGATGACTAATTTGGGACAAACAGTGATACTAGCCTATTGATTTAAATTTCAAATATCAAAGCGTGCAAAAAAACCTTTGTCACGTGTGTGCGCATGTTGACCGCTGGGCTCTTCTCGAGCCACGCCTGCTAACTATGCGCTTACTGGCTACTCCATCCCAGTCCCCGCACTCGGTGGTCGCGCCATGCCGCCCCCATCTCTACGCTCGCCATCTTCGCTCGCTCCGAGCCGGCGGTCGTGCGGTGCACCAAGGACATGCTGCTTTACCCACTAGAGAGCAGTAATCAAACTGAAGCAATTGCACGTTATGGAGACCTCCGATTGCAACTAGGATAATATCTAAGTTACAACTAGGATAATTAGCTAGTTACAACTAAAGCAATTGCAAATTGACTTGGGGGACTCCAATTGCAACTAGAACAATATCTCAGTTACAACTAGGACAATATCCCAATTGCAACTAGGATAATTAGCTAACATCAAATGTTAGCAAATGTTTAATCGGTATGAAAAATTGAAGAGATAAAAAAAACTCCACAAAAATTAATTAAGACACGAGACCAATTGCTACCGTGAATAGAGTGTGATTGCAAGTTATGCAGTAACCTAATTTCTACGTGAAGATAATCAGAAAAATGTGTGATGACTAATTTGGGACAAACAGTGATACTAGCCTATTGATTTAAATTTCAAATATCAAAGCGTGCAAAAAAAATGCGAAGGCCTGTAGGAAATTTGCACCTCAAAAAAAATTGCAACATGAATCGTGAGGCCACAAAGCCATCGGGAGAACCATTCCTGGCCCAAAAGCCACAGCCCCAACGAGCTAGCAAGCAGACGGCGGCGGACGCATCCCTTTCCATCAGATTCTGTCTCTCGTAATCTCGTTGCCTTACCTATTCACGCTCGGCAACGGCGGTCGTGCGGACACATGCTGCTCGGCGCTTCCGCAAGCAACGCGACCCGGGGGGGATCCGACTTCCCGAGTTACCCGGCTTCAGGATTCAGTGGGAATTGAAGAAGCTGCGATGCTCCTCAAGCGGGAACCGAACGGAGCTCCCATGCTCGACCGTCTCGCGTACACAGCACCCGTCGACGCTGCTTGAGGCCGCCGTGCTTCGCTTCCGCCTGCGAATTGCTTTCGCCATGGGGCTTAGTACTGCACGGACTGTGGACGGCTAGGAGAGGGGAGCCGACTTCCCTGCGCCGCCGCTCCCAGCAAGGAGCACCGATGCTTGCTCCCAAGTAGCTGCGCAGCCACTCGCTACCCTCCGCCGTCGCTCGCCAGGCTCGCCGCCGCCTGGGAAAAAGGGAAAATTAAATTTAATCGGAGAGCGGGGGGGGGGGGGGGGGGGGGCCACGGGTGGGGTGCAGGTGGGGCCAAGCAATGGACACGAGAGGATGGGTGGTTTGGTCGGTTGGGCTGGGGAGACGCGGGTCGGCGGGTGGGTGGGGCGGTACAGGCGCGCAGGATTGGCCTGGGTGCATTCTATGAGTAGATTGCACCCACGTGCAATATAGATATACAGTAAGTATATATATATATATTTCATATCCGAGCCACCCACCGTTCCATGCGCCGCGCGCTATACCCACTCCGTCTGGTTTTTTTCTTGATTTTCGCTCCGGTCCTCCACATCCCCCGCTACCGGTTCGGTCCTCCCATGGTGGGTCCCACAAAACCTGCGGCAGTTCAGTCTGTGCCCCGAGCCGACTCAGTTCCCCGCCGCCGCCCACGCCCCCCGTCCCGTCCCCCGTTCCGCCACCGCCGCCGCCCACAGCCCGCTCACCTGACGACCTCGTCGGCAGCTTGTACGATACCAACCAGCTTGCTTGGATTGGAGACGCATTTGCGGCGTTGGAGCTCGGCGGCGGCGGCCGGCAGGTTCCTACCCGTCCCTTGTGGTAGCCGCCATTTTCTTTCCTCAGCAGTTCCCCCTTCCAAACCCGCTCGTCATGACAAAAAATCGCATTTGAGGCGTTGCATCTCGATGGCAGCGGCTTATTCTGCCCCCAATCCCCATTGCAATGTTCCTTCCATTCTCCTCCCGTATGATTTCAATTGATTTAGGTTGATTTGCCGTGTAAGTGCCATTGATTTGTGCAGGTTATAGAACAAAGTTGGCTGTAGATTGTTGCAATGTCTTTGTTTCCTCTCCTGTTTGATTTCATAGCGTGTACATTTTTTTATATACAATTTCAATCTTCAGTGCCTAGAATTCGACGGCGCGGCCAGCTTCGGGCAGCTTGACGAGTTGCCCCAACTCATCGGCGTCTCCCCGGCACCTACTGCACGACAACTGCGACTGTCTCCATCTGCTGCGGCGGGATGGAGCGAGGATGCTGTCAGCTGTCGCGAGATGCAGCTGCCAAGTACCGAGGTCATCGTCGTTGCCGTAGCAGATGATGACGAACTGGACTGCTTCATGGTAATGATACTGTGCGACTCTCTTCCTCGTCTGCGTCAGGTGGAGCTGGAAGTAGAATGTTTGGTTATAGTACTTTGTTGCACTTGCACGTCCGGTGGTTGAGCAAATGCATATAGGCTATGAATTAAGTAGAATCTTTTATTTTTGAATACTATTTTCCCTATCACACTTTGATTATAACTGGTATAACTATTTTTTCAACCCAACCCTGAAGCAAAGTTGCCTTTTATTGGTGTTCTTACAACCTAATGCTGACATGCAAACTATGCTTAGTTGTCTGATTATTATGCTCATAAAGGCCTTGGAATTTAGATTCTTTCATTTACTGAGAAGAAATGGGTTGTTTGAAATGGGCCACAAGTAATTTAGGAAATAATAATGGTTCAACACATATTTTAATTCAGAACCTAATGCTGGAGTCGACATTCTCAAGAGCATTTTTCTTTTGATTTTTTGTATGCTGCAGCCTGCAACTGATTCATACAAGATTACAGATCCAAGTTTACTAGAAGTTCTGACCATGTCCCTGTATTTATGTTTCTGCAGCTTAGCAGCCTTCCCCTACGGAGTGCTGTCTATGGCAATGGTTTTCATGAACAAAGAATTTCTTATGCAGTTTGAATTTCAAGGAGTTCACGACTGAGAATGTCACATAAAAAGACATCAGCATAATGAAGCTTCTCATGGTGCCATTACTCACACTGGTAAGAGTGCATTACTGGAGACTTCTTTGGGCTTCCTATCTGATGAGTTAAATTTGGACTCTTGATATTTCGTAGGTACTCTGAATTTCTGAGTGGATATATACGTGTAGTGATTGTAGTCTTTTCTTTGTTGTTGGATTTCATCGAATTGAAGGTTTGGTGTCCAGCCATGGTTAGAAATAACTTTGTGATTTATTTTTGCCATGGAGTTTGAGATTTCATTTATGTTCATGCTTGCCATGTTGTCTTCATATAATACAATATTTGGGACCACTTGATTTCTCTATTCTCAGTTTATCTCTCTTGTGAAGTGTGAGGAACTGAGGACACAAGGAGCTGATGGGCGAGCTGGTTACGGCAGCTTGCAGCCTGAGCTTCCTTGGTGTTGCCGTGAAGATCATGGAGCTCATTGCCAGAGCCTGCCCATCTCTCCATCAGCTGGGGGCAGGGGAAGTTCCTGCGAGAAAACTTGTGTTATATCATACAGCCAAAGCCAACTTTACTGTCTTTCATTGTAGTCTTGATTCTACGAGAAAATAAGACTTTGTGACAACTGGGATGAGCTGCCTGCTTGTTGCAAAATCTACATATTCAGTTGGACGAGCTGCTAATTTCTATGTACAGGAGTCAGATTAATCTGTTAATGCTATTTCAGTTTCTCCAAATTGTAAAGTTCCTTTTTTATGGCCGTCATGTCTGAGGATGTGTGAAGCAGAATGTATACTTTCCACATGGATCGCTGGAGCTCGTGCTGGAAGAGTTGCTTGAGTGACAGAAATTGCCCACGCACAGACCGCCGGGTTGCCAGAGACCACCCGCGCTGGAGGATCTGCTAGCTGGTGATTATGGCGGGTGGAGACCCGACGGTTTATCAAATTTCAATTTGATTCCGTGTGAGCATGAGTCGGGTGGAACATGCTAGCCTGTACAACTGGATGATTCAATTAGAGTGGGGTAGAAATGATCCTTTTTTGTTCCGTCAATCTGTGCTACAGTGGACATAACGAACAATGGGACAGAGTACTAATATATGATTTAGTGTGCTAGTAAGCTAGTATGTCGTATACTTAGCTTTTGTATGCTCACAATTTAAGATAATGTCAATGTTGTGAATCATAAAGAGGCTCACTTTTTTCCTCGTGAACGAGTTTCATACACCGAATATCCGTTGGCGGCTTTTAAACAATCTTATTTTGAACTTACAGCAATGAAACCATGACAGAGGCAGGAGAACATCATTAAGTACTAGCGGTAAAAGTTGGCTTTGGATCACAAGTTTGGTCAGTCAGATCACGAATTCTATAACTCTCTTTTTTTGAACACAGTTTCATAAGCTGATATATAGTGGCCGCTCAAAAACACCTATTTATAAGCTGATATATAGTGGCCGGTCGAAAACAACTATTTTGAACATAAAGTAATCAGCCTTGAGAGGTGGCAAATGAACATGTAGTACTAAAGAAAGTAGTTGGTTTTTTATCATATACTAGTAAGGTGCACGTGCGACACGCACGTGTTTAAACTTCTTTTTAACAAATTGAATGACCACTAACAGGTTAGAAGGATCATACAATTTTCAGAATCATCTTCATCTTTCTGTTCTCAATGTATACACATCACAATCTCATTAATTTGACCTTCATGCTAAACCTATAGACTTTGATATATCATTCATTATTGAGCCAAAAACCTACAACAACAAAACACCTGAACTCCAAAACACAGTTTATTGAAAATTGTTGTTAATTACAGTGTCAACATAGATGACAAGTTACTAAATTTCTGTGCAACAATTTAAGTTCTGTGCACCTTGAACTCTACCAATATCAACTATGCTACAGGAGAGGGCAACCAGACGTGCAATTGCAACTGATATTCTCATTAATAAAAATAAGTACATTAATGTCCATGGTTAAAATCCCTGCTACCAAACCAATCATACGGTGGAAAATAATATAAAGTAGTAAATCAGGTCTGAAACACAAGTTTTGCGTATTTGTATGTGCTGAAGGTTCGTGAATTGCTCTGAAACGTCATTTTGGGTCTAATGGAGTAGAATATATGTTTTTGTTGTGAAACCATTTTCACAACTTCGGTACCCGAAGTAGTACATTCAGGTCTGAAACACAAGTTTTACAACGCTTTGCGTGCCGAGGTTTGCGAATTGCTCAGAAACACTCCTAAACATCATTTTGGGTCTAATGGAGTAGAATGGATGCTTGTGTTGTGAAACTATTTTCGCAACTTCGGTACCCCGAAATAGTGCATTCAGGTCTGAGACACAAGTTTTGCATCTTTTTACGTGCTTATTCGACCTCAAGGACGTCAGGATGGTCCGCGCGGCGGAGTTCGTGGACTCAGTGGGCGATAGCGCAGCCTTGATCCCGGTCGTCTTGTGCGGGTGAGCAGCATGCCGGTGCTAGCCGCGGTGGTAGCGGCCGTCCCTTGCTCGCGGCGGCACCGTCGGTCACGGTCGTCTTCACAAGAAGCCAAACCTAACAAGATCAATCCCAGCTATCACATTCCGCAAGCTTTTCGTTAAGTAGGTCAAGACATAAGCAAGTGAAAGAACATACAGATAGCTTAAGTTGGTTAAAAAAATCAACACCGGACTACTTATATAAGAGCATCTAAAAGAGTTTGCCAAATTTTATTCGGCAAATCTTGTGTTTTGCCAACTTCTAAAAAAGATATGTCAAGTAAAAAATAAGCTCATCTTCAACAGTTTGGCATAATTCACTTGCCAAAACCAAATCTAACTTACATCAGAAACTTGAAAGAGAAACAAAATAATGTTTATGCCCTTCCACCTCTTGAAAACTTGTATCAGGAATCCTTCTCTATTCTTTATTTCTTTTTTCACCCTCCTACCTGACTTGGCCACGCCGATGGCAACCGGGATCGGCGCGCGTATATTTACGTGTGGGGAGGTGAGTTTTGCGAAATTTCTATTTTTGCCAAGTTGGTTTGCCAAATTGTTGGAGGCCAATTTTTCTTGTTTTGCCAAAATTAGATGGATGCCAAGTTAGTTTGCCAAACTGCTGGAGATGCTCTAAATACATTTCAGGAACAGACTGATAGCTTGAGATGAGATTCTAATTCTGTGGTACACATTTGATGGTTTTGGAAAACTATATTTCTTCAATTCCTATGAGATCCAGTTCAAACACGATTGGAGCATTAGCATGAAGTTTGGAAATGCTAACTTATCACTCTCTTGAATAGGTCATTCTCTGATGGTGTGGTTAGTTCACTGTCCTTTACGCCCTCCATGTTTTCTTTGTACCCCTATTCCAAGAGCAGTAAAAAATTTTAAAAAACTTAGGTTTCCATCTTTTCATAAAAAAAATTCTGGCATAAATGTTTTACAAATATTCCAAGGCAAATTCCATTAACATTGGACATAAGCAGACAAACCTGAAACTTAATGCAATGCTGCCTGATCTTTGAGCATACTTCCTAAAATTTAAAGAATGTGCCCTCCTGTGCAACAGATAAAATTACAAGTCAGATATACATGAAAACAAAGCAAATAACAAATCTGGCAGAGAGCTCACTTATTGAGCTCTGGAGCTATGTATCATCTCGTTGCAGTATAATCGTGCTGGGAATATGTATCAATATTGACCTTTTGTTTCCAACAGTATTTCATGGAATTTAACCTTGCAACAATGGCCAGATAAAATCCAGACTCCACATAATAATGTGAACACAACTAGGTTCAATAAAAAATTATATGGAAAAGCAATTAGCAACTAAAACAATTTGGCCGATATGGAAACATGCTAGATTAGTGTCTATCAGAACTATTGAAAGAGGCAGATATCCAAATACTATTAGAAATGCAGCTTCTGTTTCGATTAGTGGATAAATGCTATTTTGTCAGATACAACAGTAATTTCAAGCTAAACTTTGCAGAAGAGCTATAGCAAAGAGTTGTGGAGGAGCAACATTGTATGTTAATTACCAATAAGATGAAGTCCAGCAAAATGCAGAAAAGTGAGAACTTATAGTAGAAACCAAGATCCATCCGCATGCAAAAGAGATTGCTCCAATTCAAATTTTGGTTGTATGTATACTGAATTCGTTACCAGGTAATGCAACAATAGTTAGCTTCCAAAATGCAAGCAGCACAATTAATATATCCACTGACTGAATTTATTACTGAATTTAGGAGGCCAGGGCTCACGGCGCCGGTGCTGCAGTTCGGCACAGAAGCTAAAGCCCGTGGCCCCCGGTGCAGCGGTGGCACAGCGTACGGAAGCCAGGCCGGTGGCTCCGACCCGTCGATGGGCGGAGCAGGCTGGTGCGGGATTCGGAGGCCGATGGGCAACCCAAGTGCTGGCAGTTCTGGAGGCACGCGACAGCGGGCGGCGGGATAGAGGCCCACAACGGCGCGGCTGCGGCAGCCTCCAGGGGAGCCGGTGACGGCTCGGATGCACGCGTCCTCCGTGCGGGAGGTGGCGCGATGGCGCGTGTGTCAGCGCAGGTCACGCGGGTGGGTGGCCACACTGGCCAGGGTAGATTCGCAGCGCGCTGAGCAGCCGCCGACGCCTTGGCCTTGAGCCCGCGCTCTCCCTTCCGCCGCCGTCGGAGCACGCGCTGCCTTCCTCCGCCCTTGGAGCTCGAGCAGCCGCCGACACCTTGCCTTTGCTCTGCCACCTCGGCCGCGGCCACGCCACAGATCTGGAGGCGGCCTGCGGGGGCTGCGGCGGCATAAGCGAGGGCGTGGTGCGGTCGCGACTCGCGTGGGGGGTGCCGTGCAGGTAGTTGACCGAGCGGGCCAGATGCAGTTAGGTGGGTGGCCCCGGCGGGTATGGAGGGTGGGTAGATACGGGGTGAGTGAGAAAAACAATTCGTTTTTGGCAGAAACACTCTCCAAATTACGATTTTTTGGTACTTCATAGTCCTTCCACCCTATCCACTCTTAAAAACATATGACGGGTGGGTCCGACGTGAGGGGTAAGGCAGACCCGAATTGAGTGAGAAAAGTTTTCAATTGTCTTCGCTCCTTATAGTATAGATAAACAGTCATATTTTTACAAGATCAACGAGTGAAATGAAAATTCTGATATTCTTGATCATAACTCACATTTTTTTTATCTTAGTTAAATGTTAATTGTGTGATGAGGGCATGAATGAATTGAACATGTGCTTGTAATATTTATGTTTTTATTACTGACTTTTTTTTAAGAAATCAAGAACTTCGGTAGCTTCCTGTGGATATATTGATGGCCCGGGGTGACGAACCATCACAAGGTATATGGGCTCGTAATTTTTCCGCAAGAGGCAAGCTCCATCACGGCTCGAGTAAATAGAAAAAAAGACCTCCATCACGTCTTGTCCGGTCAAAAAGTGTCGCAACAACCACGCTAGCAGGGGGAAAACTGCACGACGTGGGTGGTAACGGGCCCTTATTTTGTACTAAGAAATTTAAGAATCGGACAGTAATTCTATTTAATTTTGAACTAAAAAATAAAAGAGTCTAGTTGGATTGTGAAGAAAGCATTAGGGTCATGTCCCTTTACCACCCCTACGTGCGCTAGGTGAAACTGGACCGGCAACTGGGAGGAAAAAAACCGGAATTGCCATGGGGGCGGGCGTACAGGCGTCGAGGCGGGGGTGCTGAGGTTGGCTCGGGTATGGAATAATATTCCATACCCTGGGTATGAAATAGCACTGCCCTATACATACATATATATATACATATATATATACATATATATATATATACATATACACATATATATATACAGTATATATATTGGAAGCCCCAGCCAACCAGCCCGGCCAACCAGCACCCGCGCCACCCGCACCCGAGCCTGGCCCACGTGTGCAACCGTCGTCACCCCGCCGCGCCCCCGACCCGAGCCTAGCCCACGTGCGCACCCGCCCTCGCCCCGCCGCGCACCCTGACTCCGTGCGGGCCCCTCTCCCCCACGCACCACGTGCTTCCCCGGAGTCGTACCGGTCGTTCCCATCATACGTACTCACAAACTTAGTCATACAAACCTACGATTCCTTTATGGCATTAGAAAACCGCACTCCTCAGCGTGAGATTCGCTGCTTACGGCAGATTCTGATCGTAAGTTCATATGAAAATCATCTTACAAACGCTCAATTCTTTTGTGGTCACCAAAAACCGTAACGTTATTCGTTGCATCAAATTTACTCGTTAATTAAATGCTTCATTCGAACTATCCCGATGTCTGTCAATATGTATGACATTAACCAGCGTATTTTACCTTTTTTTAGTTGTCTTTAGAGTCTTGTTCAACTTGTATGACACTAATTTACATGTATATATGATTAATCAGTAAGGTCTGTACAAAGGTACAACATGGGGTAGTTATCCAAGTATATATGACCATTATAGACAGTTTGTATGACATATCATGGTTTATATGACGTTTGACATGGTTTATACACAGGGGCGGTATCATCTTTGTACGCGTGGCATGGTGACGTAAGCAGGCGGTGGTTCCGGAGAGACGCCAGTTACTTTTTCTTAAACCGCGCCGTACAAAAGATAAGGACACACTCCATTTATTTACCCCCCCACTCTCTCTATTTTGTCCGCACTCGCCGCACTCGCTCCACCTGTCGGTGTTTTAACCCGGCAACCTACCAAGGGGGTTACCCGAGGTAGACGATTGTGGTGGGGATCGCCAGACCTGGAACTCGAAGGTGTGCGCAAGGACACGGGACACAAGATTTATACAGGTTCGGGCCGCCAAGGTGGCGAACCCTACGTCCTGTTTGGGGGATCAAGTATGGCGCCTTGCGCTTGGTGTTGGGTTGGTTAGCTGTCCTCCTAGGTACCCGGCCCTCCTTTATATAGTCCAGGGGGCGGGTTCCTAGTTGGTTACAAGGCGGGAGTCCTAGTAGGATTACACGGAACGAGTCCTAGTAGGATTACAGAGGAATTCTAGTAGGAGTCCGTCTTCATCCTTCCTTGTATGAGTACCAGGGTGTATGCCCGACAAGCCCTCGAACACGTTGGAGTCGAGAGTAGTAGTTCGAGTAGTCTTGAAGCCTCTTCGAGTAGTTCCTGAGCGTCCTCGAGTACTGCTTGGAGAAGTCTTCAATAGTACTTGAACTGCCACGAGGCTGGAAGGTGGTCCAGCTCATCAGTCTTGAAGTTGAGATTATATGGAAGTGCGATTGCAAAATCACACTCCATATGGAGTAGCCCCCGAGCCTTGGGTTGAGTCATAGACTCTAGTTGAGGGTCAACCTTGCTTCTGAATCTTCCGTCTTGAAAATTTTTGAATGATGGGTGTAGCATAGCAGCCCCCGAGCCTTGAAATGATTAGGTAATCAATCCAAGGGTCTTCAGTATTCGCAAAAGCCATCATCCGAGTACTCTTGCAGCGTGTATCCCCCGAGATAAGAGAGCCGTATGAGTCACGTCGAGTAGTTGTTGTTGTAGAGCCCCCGAGCTTGAGAGCTAGCGAAGTCTGCTAGAGTTGTTCTCGAGTAGTAATTTGAATGCAGCCCCCGAGCTGGAGAGTTTCCGAGTAGCAATTTGGTGTCGAGCCGTGGAGCTTGAGAAGTAGCCGTGTCATCAGAGCGGACTTTAGATGAGACCGAAGTCAACTTTAGATGCCGGCAGAGTGGACTTTATAATGCGACTTGAAAACCGAAGTCGACTTTGTGCCGCACGGAGCGGACTTTGAAATGCGACTTGAAACTGAAGTCGACTTTAGTTTTGCCGCGTGAAGTGGACTTTGAGATGCGACTTGAAAATCGAAGTCGACTTTGTGCCGCGCGGAGCGGACTTTGAGATGCGACTTTAGATTGCCGCGTGGAGCGGACTTTAGATGTGACTACAGTAGTCGACTTTGTGCCACGCGAGGTGGACTTAAGATGCAAAAAATGAAAAGCACTTCCGGAAGGCAAAATCGAATGAAAAACCAGAGAAAACGAGTAGTTTTGCCACCGAAGCGGGCTTAAGATTGCGACTGTTGAAGTCGACTTGTGCTACCAGAGTGGGCTTGGGTGCGACCGTTGGCGTCGACTTGTGCCGCCGGAGTGGGCTTGGGTGCGACCGTTAGCGTCGACTTGTGCCACCGGAGTGGTCTTGAGGTTGCGACCGTTAGCGTCGACTTTTGCCACCGGAGTGGACTTGAGGTTGCGACCGTTGAAGTCGACTTGAGTACTTAGGGTACTAGGACCCATGGTATGGAGCACGAGTACTTAGGGTGCCTGGACCCATGGTATGGAGCGCGAGTACTTAGGGTACTTGGACCCATGATACGGTGCGCGAGTACTTAGGGTACAAGACCCATGGTACGGTACGCGAGTACTTAGGGTACGAGACCCATGGTACGGTGCGCGAGTACTTAGGGTACGAGACCCATGGTACGGTGCGCGAGTACTTAGGGTACGAGACCCATGGTACGGAGCGTGAGTACTTCGGGTACTTGAACCCATGGTACAGTACGCGAGTACCTAGGGTATGAAACCCATGGTACGGAGCACGAAGATCACGTGCAGCTAGGTACCATCGTTGCCGGGATGCGAGGGCCACTTACAGCTAGGTTCCATCGAAGTTTACACACGCAGTATGCCCCCGAAGTAGGCGAAGGTGCGACTGGAGTCGACTTGAGTACCTGGGCCATGGATTTCAGACCCAAGGTACGGTTGCCGCCGGAACGGTCTTGAAGGTGCGACCGGAGTCGACTTGAGTACCTGGGCCATGGATTTCAGACCCAAGGTACGGTTGCCGCCGGAACGGGCTTGGGTGTGACCGTTAGCGTCGACTTGTGTACTTAGGGTATGAAACCCATGGTACGGTGCGCGAGTACTTAGGGTACGAAACCTATGGTACGATGCGCGAGTACTTAGGGTACAAAAACCCATAGTACGGTTGCCACCAGAGCGGGCTTGAGATTGCCTCCTTGGGATACAGCCATTGTGACCTCCGAAACTCGGTACACCCAAAGCTGTGGCGAGAGCCCCCGGGATGTAATGTACCGAACTCGTGGTGGAGCCTCCGAAACTTAGTGTACCAAATTCGTGGCCGGAGCCCCTGAGATTGAGTGTTGTAAGCTCGTGGCGGTTTGGTCAGTATACCCCAAGAGTGGTCAGCAGAGTGTAGATCTCGTGAGAACCCGCCGATGAGCGTACACGAGTGAGTAGTCGGCATGTTGTCCTACATGACGAGGAGAACAAGCAAAGAAAAGAAAACAGTAATCATTTAAATTAAATGACTTAGCTGTTGTTGCCTGGGCAGACTGTTGATGCGACCGTTGGAGTCGAGTTGTGCCGCCGGGGCGGACTTTAGATTGCGACCGTTGACATCGACTTGTGCAGCTCTGGAGGGTAGTTCCCATGTAGAACCGTGCACAGATGAGTAGTCTTTGGCGTGTTTGTCCTGCGCACGGAAAACAAACCAAAGCAAGAAAAAGCAATCATTTGAATAAATGACTTAGCTGTTGCCGCCATGGCAGTCTTGTAGATGAAGCCGTGGCGGTCGGCGATGGAGCCGTGATGGTTGTTGCTGAAGTTGACTAGTTAGGGTTGATTCCGACTACTTATTGGGGGCGTGACAGCCGTTCTCGACTAGTTTGGAAAACTAGTCGAGATGAGTAGTCGACGCGATGCGGCCGGAAGACGATATCGCGGCGGCGCATGACGTAGTCAAGGTAGAGCTGGTGTGGCCACAAGACGATGTCGCGGCGGCACACGGCGTAGTCGAGGTAGAGTCGACGTTACCGTGAGACAAGTAGTCGCGGCGCACGGCGTGGCTGAAGTAGAGCCAGTGCGATCGGACAATAAGTTGAGCGGCGGCGCAGTCGAGCCGCGAGACGGAGTGACCGGGCGCACGGCGAGAGCCAGTGCGACCGACCGACCGTCGAGAAGTCGAGCGGCGAGACGGCGCGTCCGGATGCACGGCATAGACGCAGTAGGGCCGGTGCAACCGGGCGACGAGTAGTCGAGCCGCGAGACGGAGTGATCGGGCGCACAGCAAGAGCCAGTGCGACCGAACAACAAGTTGAGCAGTGGCGCAGTCGATCCGCGAGACGGAATGACCGGGCGCACGCGAGAGCCAGTGCGACCGACCGATCGACGAGAAGTCGAGCGGTGAGACGGCGCGTCCGGATGCACGGCATAGGCGCAGTAGGGCCGGTGCAACCGGGTGACGAGTAGTCACGGTGCACAGCAAGGTTGACGTAGAGCCAGTGCCACCGGGTGACGAGTAGTCGCGGCGCATGGCGAGGTTGAAGTAGAGCCGCTGTAGCCGAGAGACGAGTACTCGCGACGCACGGCAAGGTTGAAGTAAAGCCGAGGCGACCGGGAGACAAGTTAATGCAGTCGGGAGCCGATGTAGTTGTACCCGCATACATCTTCCAGTGTGCAGCAAGCAAAGATTTGGAGGCTTCCTGGTAGCTTCGTGCGCGGGTAGTAATTTTTAGGATATTGAATTTCCAAATGAAGTAATGGCTGCGTGGCTTCTTTGGAGAGAACTAGAAGCTAGCCAATGCAATTATTGGCCGCATAAAGAATTAGAGGTAGCATAGCTCACGCTCCGCTTCAATTTTGCATGCCACTAATTATGGAATTCTGCCCTTGACCATGTAGCTGTTTGGATCTAGTACGTGCTTCTAGTGTTGGTGGAGTCCGACACGCAGCAGTATGTTGGGAGTTCAGGTTCGAGTTGGACTCGAACTCGGTCTTGAACAGAATCTTGAAGAGTACGGACTTTGCATCGGACTCTGCGAGTTAGCGAGCGATTGTTTCCTCCACGGATTTGACGACGCAATCACAGAGACCGGATTGGACAGGAACACGAAGTCGCCTGGATCCGGTTGCTGCTTGATCCAACACAGCGAGTTGCCGTAGATGATTGAATACGGCGAGTTGCTGGAGATGAATAGCCAGGCCGTGTCTGAAGACTGATTTGATGATGAGGTCCTTCGAATTCGCCGGTGATCATGACGATCACTCCTACCTGGCGCGCCAGCTGTCGGTGTTTTAACCCGACAACCTACCAAGGGGGTTACCCGAGGTAGACGATTGTGGTGGGGATTGCCAGACCTGGAACTCGAACCTGTGCGCAAGGACACGGGACACAAGATTTATACAGGTTGGGGCCGCCAAGGTGGCGAACCCTACGTCCTGTTTGGGGGATCAAGTATGGCGCCCTGCGCTTGGTGTTGGGTTGGTTACCTGTCCTCCTAGGTACCCGGCCCTCCTTTATATAGTCCAGGGGGCGGGTTCCAAGTCGGTTACAAGGCGGGAGTCCTAGTAGGATTACACGGAACGAGTCCTAATAGGATTACAGAGGAATTCTAGTAGGAGTCCATCTTCATCCTTCCTTGTATGAGTACCCGGGTGTATGCCCGACACCACCCACTCTTCCCCTTCCTTGCGGTTGCCGCTTCATCTTCCCCGGCGACGGCGGCGGTTATTTGAGGTACCGGGCCCTTCTCCGGCCGTATTTTACCACGATCTTCTCTCCCGCTGCTGATTTGCCTCATTTTAATGAATCCTTGAGTACTGCGGCAATGGAGCAAGAAGTTCCTGGCGGTGGAGGAGGTGACTCCGGCACCCTTCCGAAGCACGGCGAGCGCGTAGCTGGAGAAGGAGGCGGCGCCGTACCTGCAGAAGGCGGCGGCGGCGGACCTGGAGAGCACGGCGGCCCTAGCCCTGGAGGCGAAGGTCAGACTCGACCCGACGACGCCGCGCGTGTCGAGCTCGGTCGGCGCAAGAAGATGCCCACGAAAAAATCGGCTTTTTCGAGGAACCCACCTCCCGTCGCCGACAATACTGGTGGTGCGGGCCTTGGACAGAAGAGGGCGGCATGCCGGGGACCACGACCATCGGATGGAGATGAGTCCCCCACCGACGACAGTGGAGATGATTTCATGCCCCAGAAGAAGATTCGTAAAGAAGAAACCGCTTCAGGGCGCCCGTCTCCTCGTATCACTCGTTCTGCAAGCCGTCCCGTTGAGCAGCCTGCCGGGATTGGACGTGGTGGTGGACGCCGAGGTCGCGACAGGGCGGGAGGGAGGAGCAATCCCCATTCAGTTAGATTCGAGGTAGATCTTTCGAACTTTATAGTTTGCGGTTGCCTAGATTGTAGGAGTAGATGCTATTTTATATGACTGATGTTATTATATCTCTGTGTCAGGAGAATGTCTCTACAGAAGTTCAAGAATCTAGGTGTAGCCCATCGCCCGTGCAATCGGTTAGTTTATTTGACTCATTCTCTTCTTGCAATGCTAATCGAGTTTGTATGATCTTGTAAGCTGTGATGATTGCCTTTAGTGTATTACTATAATCATCTGATTGGAATTGATTATGCAATATGTATGATCCAATTTGGCAGGAATGTATGACTGTGTGCCATGAGATATTTGCTGCATTTATTGTTTACTGAAATACCCTCATATGACCTCTGTTGATTGTTTGTATGACCTGGTTATGACCTCTGCTGATAGGCAAATATTTGACCTAGACACTTTTATTTATATTACATGGCAGTAGAGGTACATGTATCTAATGTTTTGTTGATATAATGCTAGGTTTGTACATGATGCAGCATTATGTATGATCCACTTGTCAGAAATGTATGACAGTGTAACAAGATTAATTCATACTTTTTTGTTGAACTTGCATCAATTTTAACTTGTTGCATTTAGTTTTTGCTGAAATATCACCATATGACTACCTTTGAAAATTTATATGACCTGGTTGCACACTTTATTTAGTATGATATGGCAGCTCAGGTCTTGGTATTGGACATGATGCATTATTATGTATGACTCAATTTACAGAAAATGTATTACAGTGTATCATCATTAATTTTTATGACATCATTGTATACTTCATATGCCAAATGTGAAATGCAAAGTGCTAAGGCATAGGCACATATATGACCAGCTACTTTGAGTTTGTATGGTCTTTCAATTGTGTTTTGGATTTTTTCTGTTATAATTGTTGGAGTTGTATTGACACAGCAATATGTATGATGCCTTTGTCAGAATTGTATGACTGTGTACCATGATTAATTAATTCACATTAACTGATAAACTATTGTTTGCTTAAATATGTTGATATTGCTTTGCCTAATAGTTTATATGACCTGCTTATATATTTGACATGCCAAACGTATATTCACAAGGCATAGGCACATGTATGACCTGCTACACTGAGTTTGTATGATCTTCCGGTTGTTCGCTGGACCTGTTTTTTTTTGTTATAAATGTCGGTTTTGCCATGTAGCAGCGTTATGTATGAAGCATTTTTGGCAGAATTGTATTAATGTGTACCATGATTATTACTATTTGATGAACTTTCAACAATTCTTATTTTGGTGCATCTATTATTTGCTCAGATAGCATCAGTATGGCTCTTAGTTTATATGACATGCTTATATACTTTATATGCAGTTACCTGTCCATGCAAAGCACAATTATCAGTGTATTATATGATATATATCACTGGATTGTATGATTGTTATCACTGAATTTGATATAGTGTTTTATGCTTTTTGTCATTGGATTATATGCATTTGTTATCACTACTTTTTTTTGCATTGATTCTATGTTTCTATGACTTTAACTTTATTTCTGTGTATTGATGTTTGTAATCTTTTACAATTTCAGACTCAGAAATTGAATGTTCAATGTTCTCCCAAAGAGACACATGAAATTCTGCAGTCATTGAATCAGCGCCAAAAAGAGTATGTAATTGCTAAGGGCTTTGGTTCTCTTTTTGAGATGACTCTTGAAGGGTTAGAGACTCGGGGGTTATTTCATTGGTTGTTGGATCTCACTGACCCATTCAATATGACTATCCGTTGCGGGCCTGGCAAGGAGTTGAAGATCACCAAGGATGTCATTCACTTTATCACTGGTCTTTCCAATTCTGGTGGTCTTCCTGAGAAGTTTGATTGGTCTTCTCAAGTGGCTGAAGCAGCCAATTTTCGGCAGAACCTTCAATTGAGTAAAGGAGTGATTGGTGTTGATAGGATGAAGGCTGAAGTTAGCAAAGGTGGTGCAGATGATCAGACCATGAGGTGTCTGTTTCTTATTGTGTTCAACCGTTTGCTCTTTTGCAAAGGCACCCACGAGATCACCAATGAGCACATAGCGTGGACCAAAGATATCCAGCATTTTGCTCAATTCGACTAGTGTCAACTCATTTACAATGATTTGTGCCATGCTATTCGTAAATGGCACAGTCAGGACAGAAGCCAAGTCACTACCACGGTGTATGGATGCTCCGTTGTCATTCTTGTAAGTCCATGTATCCAATCATGCACTATATGCTTTCTGTCACTGGATTATATGTTGTTTTTACCTCTGTATTATTTGCTAGTTATAGCGGGATTACCAGCAGTTTTTTGTATATGCAAAAGCACATCTATCACTGGATTATATGCCTTTTTCAACTGCATTATATGATTGGTATCACTGGATTATATTTATGGTTATTTGCCTTTTTTCACTAGTTTATATGCTGCTGTTTGTCAGCAATTGTTTAGTATTATTAAGTCCATTGCCTTAAATGATTCACATTTTTTTCTTTACATTCTGTCACAGACCTATTATCTGGACCATCTATATGAGAATGCTTCACCTGCTGGCCACTTGGGTACTCCCCGATGGAAGTTATATGGAAGCGAACGCATCCAGAGGTTGGTCAAAGCAGACCACAAGCTTGGCACTTGGGGCTCATGCGATGTAAGTGTACTTATGGACTTTATATGATATGCTTCATCATTTCTATGATTTGCTTCACCATTTCCATGACCTGCCCACACAATTTAGTATGTACGACATTCATTCCACATATATATGCTATGTAAGATTCTGTTACTAGGCTTATATGACCTCATCCTTACATTTACATGATCAGATCACAAATGGAGTTTATATGATTTGCTTTAAAACTTAGATGAAATGCAAATACATTTAGCATATACATTTCCTGCTAATTGAGTTTATATGATGTTGCTTCACCATTTATATGATCTGCACTCACATTTTATCTGATATTCCTTTCTATCACACATATATGCTTCACCATCTAACTCTTTCTTTTTGTTATAGTTCTGCAGCCCAACTCAAACCTGTTATGCCGTTGGTCCAAGAATCCATATACCTCGTTTGAGTTCACTTTTGGCATACAAGATCGTCCAGTGCACTGAACCTCTTTCCGAGAAAGTGCAAAATTTTTCTCTGAGTATGATCATGACATGGCTTCACTGGCGGACTCATTGGAACAAACTCGTCTTTAGCTTGTTCATAAGCAGTTTGAGTTAGCAGAAAACTTTGCTAAGTTGATTGATGAGTTGATGCTGGCTGAAAACCAGGGTGATGGTAATCCAAGTGCTTCCCATGGAAATGTTGGACAACAAGATGTTGGCAGTGGAGGTGTTGCTGATGATACACAAAAACGTACAGGTAGTTCATACGATTCAGACTGCATCTTTCTATGATTATTCCTGGTTCCTGCATTCATCCTTGTGTCAAACTGCTTTATATGACTCCATAGGATACTTCATATGACCTGCCAACATCCCCACATAAAGAGTATAAGGATTATACACTTGTATGACCTGCATCTCATATATATATGTTTTCCTTAGACAAGTAATTTGATGCATCTTATAGGTCATGGTTTGGTTTATATGATTCTGGACCACTGTTTAAATCATGCCTTTTTTCTGAACCTTCTGCACTCACATTTTGTTGGATTTCTTTGCCTTCTTTATATCACTTTTCATATATTTTGCTTTGTTTCTATTACCTGTACTGATAACTTGCATCACACATGGACTCTAGGACCTAGCAACTGTTCTTTGTTTGTATGATTTAGTGTTTTGCTATTTTTCATTCAGATGCTGAACAGAGCCAGAACAGCCAATACTCCTTCCTGTCTTCCCTAGCATCTCAAAGTCGTAACAACAATGATCGCCGGCAAGCAGATCTTGGTATGGCCTTTTTATGTTTGTCTATCTAAGTCACTTCCTTTTTGCTTCTATTTTTTAAAATTATTTACTTCTATTAAATTTCAGAATGCAACAGCCCACCATTTGATCAGAACTTGCAAGGCAGCACTGCCACGCAGTTGGAGAGTCAGAATCAGCCTGGCATGACCGAGAGTCAGTTTGATAAATATGACAAAGCTTTTTCATTTAGAGGAGATCATGAGGAGCAGGCTTTAAATGAAAATCAACAGGATGTTGCATCACCGCCCAAATCTCCTCTTCCTGAGTTTTCATCTGGCACTCAAGGCTCACGTAAGATTCTGTGCCTCTAGTTCTAGGTATATATGTCATGTTCCACAACCGTCACACATTTCTTCGAATGCAGCTTCTAGGTTCCTTATTCTTAACCAAACCCAAACACAACAAAAATCTGCTGGATTATTGGATGGAGACAGTTCTATCAATGACATCATGAACAAGGCATGTGAGCATATATACAAGGATGTTCTAATTGAAGAAGTCAATGAAATGGATGATAATACCAGTGGTCAGCAGGAGCCGAAGAATTCTACTCCTGGAGTTGTAAGTTCTTTTAATCTTGCCCATATGCTGGTTTTGTGTATGTTTAACATATATGTATGGTGTTCTTGGCTGAAATGTATGCTTGCTGTAGCTATTGTAATATGTAGATCATTCATAAGTTTTTGTGTTAGATGTACCATGGTTAATATATACTATTTGAAGAACTTTCAACATGTTATTTTTGCTCCATTGCTTGTTTTTCAATATCCTCACTTGAGACCATTACATAGTTTATATTGCCACATACTGATTTGCTATGTATAGACCTTTTATATGACATTGCTATTACATATGTATGCTTTCATCGCAGAAGCATATCAATTGTTCACACAACTGTATATGGTGTGTATGCCAAAGCTTTATACACTTTCCTCATGGCAGGTTCAACCAGATTCTGCCACACAAGCTCTGAAATTTTACCTAACCCCTGCTGATCAAAGAGATTATAGCCAAAGACGATCCTTGTTTGATGTGTCAACAGGAGGAAATGTGTGTACTCCCATTCCATTTCAGATAGTATCTTTGTTGTCATATATAGTTGAGGCAGCAATCTGAATTTCTTTGTTGTCATATATAGGTCAGGCAGCAATCTGAATTAGTGCATTACTTTTTTTTACAGGCTGATCATACAGATAAAGGCAACCTATGTCACAAAGAACCTGAACGCACTCCAACAGTTGCAACTGTTGTGAATTCAAGTTTTTTGAATTGTGACATTGTCAAAGCACGGGAGTTACGGTCGCTATTTTTGGCAGATGATCTGGCACCCGACTCACCACTTATGACGTAAGAATTGATGATGACTTAATAATTTAATTCATTTGTGCACTGCATTGTACACTTAATCTAACAGTGTTAATTTTATATGATATGCACACATACCATGTATGATTTGCTTGTATAGAACTATGATTGTATGATCCATTTTGCCAACAATTCTTGTATTGTTTCATATATTGTTTGCTCAAATAGCCTCATATGACTCTTGTTATAGTTTATATGACATGCTTATATACTCCATATGCCAAATGTCTTATATGACCTGCTATGGTGATTTTGTAATATCTTTTAGCTGTGGTCTGTAATATCCTTTTTTTGTTATAACTATGATATTTCTCATGACGCACCAGTATGTATTATGCTTTTGGCTGGATAGTATGGCTGTCTACCATGGTTAACTTATACATTTCTTGATGAATATTTAACAATTCACAGTTGTACATGTTTGTACATCATATGATCGTGTTTAAACTTTATATGACCGGCAGATAGGCAAAGATATTTGTGCCATATATCTAATCTCTTCTCATGTTTTGTATGAAGGCAAACACTGATGCATTATGGCGGGAACAGTATCGCAACTGGAGAAGATGTTGTGCTGTCATTCAAAGACAAGCATTGTATGGAGTATAATTTCATGGAATTTTTCCTAAAATGCTTCCGTTCTGATAATGCATCAGTAGAACAATGGAGAAATGGTAAAATTGTTATACTTGATGTGCATTGTGGGGTAAGCAACTAATTTCTATGCTTCATTCATTTCAACAGATTTCATATAATTGGAGCACATGTTTATATGATTTTCTGGACTATTACTCCGAGTTATTTGTTGATCTCCTACGTTTATGTTGTTTGCAGAGGATCCTAAATTCAGAAAGTGAATTTGTCGCTGGTATGAAAGAACCATGGCAATTTGACAAAAAGGAGTTTGCTGACAGATTGCACGAAACATTGCCACAACACAATGGCATGAAAGATTGCAAAGTAATAAGTTCCTTTGGTCCACATCTGTTTGACGTTCATGCATTAATTTTATACATTTATGTTTCAACCTGCCAGTATGTATGATCTCCAGTTTTGGTTTATATGCCCTGTCCTTTTGTTTTGTGCTGTTTTGACAGTTCCTTTGTATGCTACTGTAATATCCAATAGATTTAAATCTCAGCACTTTTGTATGCAGCTTATGGTGCCTATACTTGACAAGGGACACTGGGTTCTCTTTCTGATCGATGAGCTTTTAAACAAGATCCTCATCTTTGATTCGAACCCATACAGACAATCGGGCACTGATCCATATGAAAGGCATACAATGCAGAGGATGATGGGTGGCCGTAACACAAAGTGGGCTCCTACCCTCATGGGTAGGTTGTCAACAGCCTTGCATGAGGTTAGACCAAAGGTTGGCTTATCAAAATTTGGGAAGTGGGAGCTTACTGTTTTTGAAACTACACCACTAATGGAAATGGGCTCAAATGACTGTGGGTTCTATCTGATGAGGTACATCGAGTCATATGATGCACTCAAATTCAGTGTAGCAGACAGCATTCAACAAGTATGTTCTATGACTCAAACTTATGTTAATACGACCATCTGCTTTATATGATGTATTTGTCACTGTTGTATGACACTTTGTCGTCATCTTGTGCAGGAGATTCCGGGAGATCTTCGTGCTCAAGCGCTCAGTTACTTGATATTTCACAAGTGCAACCTTTTCAATGATCTGCCGCCTGCAATTGAGGCCCTTCGTCAATAGGGATGCTAGTCTTCGTGATCAATTCGTGAACAATATGCTAGTCTTAAAGTAGGAATTCGTGATGAACTTGGTCGTCAGTGTATTTGAACAATATGCTAGTATCGGTGAACAATGTTGTGTGTCGAACAACTAATTCTGTGCACTGCTGGGCAATGTCCCACTATTGGTGAAGTCATATAAACATAGGTAGTTTATGAATAGGACCCCTATTACCTTCGGATGATCTATATGGCTTTACCTTCTAATCACATGCGAAATCTATGTTTCCATTCGTTCCCTTCCAATTCCCTGCACTTACTTGTATGAAATGCATGTTTGTATGCCTGGTCTTGTTGGTTTATATGCTTGGTGTTGTAGGTATATATGCCCGCTTGAGTTGTGTCTTGTGCTTCGCACAACTGGGGCTTGTATTTTGATACCATATACGCGCATGCGACTGACCATATAAATAGTTTATCACGTAAATTTTCATGTTTATATGATGATTCTCACTAATTTGTATGATTGTCCAACTAATTGGTATGAGTGGCTAGCTTGTAGTTGATGTTTATATGATGGACCTATATGATACGGTAACTCTGTATGGTAACTCTGTACAAACAATCATGCAAGAATGAAAATTTGATGTTTATATGATGGACCTATACGATTTATATGACTAACGTTATTGCATTGGACGTAAATTATACACATGACTTACACATAAATTCTCCACATTTCTATGATTCTGCTTAGACATTTGTGAAAGAGTTTTATATATTGGGTAGTTAGATATGCATTGGGTTTGATAGTTGTATGATGCATCATTTTGATTAGGTATATCTGCCTTCTTTTGATATTTTGTACGACGCACATCTCCATAGTGCAATTTATTTTATCAGGATATAAACGTCAATCAAAACACGTCCTTAGATCAAAACACGTTCTTGGAGTACTGCAGAATGCAGTTCACCCCACATCATCATCCAAACTTCAAGTTTGCAATCATACAAATATATCTAGTTCTACCCTAAGCATCCATCATGTCTGGTGATTCACACTCCGCTCCTGAAGCTGCTATCATTTGTGGATGCGTTTTGTTCTTTGACCCTGGAGGCCTTCCTCGTCTTCTAGGTTCCATCATTTCCTTCATGTTTATTTCATGACTACCAGCGTTGTTCCCCATTGCATCAGATTTCAGCTTGTTCTTCGCTCCCGGTGGTCGTCCTCTCTTCTTTGTTCCTAGTTGAGCCAACCTTTCCTTGTTGTGCGGGAGGAGAAGGTAGGTGCGGCTATCGTGACATGCTTGCAGGCCACATGTGCTGCACGTCCTATTGTTCTTCTTTGGTCCTTTGGCCCCAAGTTTTAGTACTCGCTGCTCTGAAGGTTTTATTGTCCGTCCCTATTTTTGCTTTTTCAGGAGGTTGCAGGCTCACTCCTTCGCCAACCAGCAAGGCACTCTGTTATCAAATGTTTGTATCAGACCACGCCATTATTAGATTTTAGCAATACATTTGTGGGCATATCATCATACATAGTGCATACCATGCTTGACTAATGTTTATACGATCATCCAATCTCATTTGTATGACTAACGTTGAAATGTGGAATTATTGACCATATAAGTTATTGAGCATATCATCATATATACTGCATACCTTGTTCAATGTCCCAGCTCGTAGTGATTTTTTTGTTGTCGTCTCTTCATTTGTACCATTCTCCTCTACAATTATTTGTCTGCTCCTTCCCTGTGTATTAGTTACTTTAAGATATTAATATACTTTCATAAAGATATAATAAATGCTCACAACCCATTGTCATATATATCTTATTCAAGGTGCATAGAAAGTCATTACCTCTTGGTCTTTCTCACAAGGTGCATTAGTCTCAAGTTGTATTCCCTGTAAATATGTTTTTTAAGACATTCAACAATGCAAGTGTGTTTACTGTAACTAAGCATCAGTCATACAAAATCAGACGGAAGGTCATATATAGTACTCACATCGCTCATTTGCCCCACATTGTCGTATTCAGCTGGCCTATCATCATCAACATCATGATCTGAATCATCATCTTCAGCTACTCCAGCATCTTGATCATCTTATT
Source organism: Cenchrus fungigraminus (assembly GCA_036936925.1). Taxonomy (NCBI): domain Eukaryota; kingdom Viridiplantae; phylum Streptophyta; class Magnoliopsida; order Poales; family Poaceae; genus Cenchrus; species Cenchrus fungigraminus. Next base: position 44,121,118 of record CM072772.1, read on the forward strand.
TGCAAATCACCAATAATGTGTATATGTTTTAGTGGACATCATACAAACAACATTATAAGAACATATATAGAATATACGTTTACCTCCACGTCGGAAGTCACACAACTTTCGTCCCAACCAATATCTGGTTTGATAGTAGAGAGAAGGTCCACTAGTTGGGTTAGTATTTCAATGGCTCTTTCAAAACCAGCTTTGGACATACTTCCATGTCTCACAACTGCCATTGACTTTGATAGTAGCATTTTTGTTCTATACGCCTTTGTTTCACCATCCTTGCCAACCAGTTTCTTATCAGTTCTATCAAATGGCAATTCTTGATGTGCATTTTTTGTGTATATCCTTAGGATGTATTTGCTTGGGATTTTTTCCAGGTCCACTTGCATGAAAACACGGCACAAGTACGGGCAAAAAAGTCCTGGAACAACAACATTTACATACAAACTACATGAGCCACTCGTGGTCATACAAACATATGAACAAGCTCAATGGTATATAAACTTCATGTATCTATCATACATAGCAGGTATTGGTTATAAACTAACAGTTGGAGTCATATATACCAGGGAGTACAAGCATACAAACATTCGAACTCGGCATTTTATTTTGCATGTAAATTTAAAGGTCATTACCTATGTGTTCCCATGTCTTGCACTCGCATGTAAATTCTCCTGTTTCTTTGTTAACATATACTTCAAACTGGTGTTGTCCCCACACTATCTTCTCCGACCTTTTCGTGTGTTGCACTACCAGCAATTTTCACCTTTCTCAATATCTTTGGTTACTCTGTATGCACTCGCATTGACCAATGTTTCTTCCCACCTGGCATACACAGTTTTTATGTATAGACGAGCCAGACCTACCCCAAATTCCTAGTTTGTCATACTTTCTACTCTTGCCTATTCAAATAATATAAATATATTACTACGAATCATAGAATCTCAGTTGTATAAAAATTTTGTACATTGTATGACTGTTGGTGATGAAATGTATACAACACTTGACAGTTCAATCAAATTGACTTCCACAACTAGCATACATTCCAGGCAAATCCATCATACATATCATGTTACAAAAGAAACCATGACCTTGTATTACACTAATTTACAAAATGTACGACAGGCAGATATGAATCATAAATATTGATGACAAATGGATCATACATATTTGCATTACAATCAACTATGTATCATGTCCATTTTGTGGATTACAAAAACAAAAAAGGATCATACAAACTGCATTACAGGAAGATATGAAATGTATGACGGGTTGAGATGAAATGTATACCGTTCCAGCATATGTTGTAGCACCCTCGGTCATCTTTCTCCTGTGTAGTAGCTTCATCATTTGTTTTGCAAACTCATGTAGCGGTGTGTTTGCATCCACATGGCACTTCTTGACTATATGGTTGACACTCTCTCCTCGCTGCGTAGAAACCATAGTGCCACAATAATCTTTCTTGAAGAAAGCCGGAACCCACTCTTGTCGAATGGCATACAAGGTCCTCAGTGTAGCATTCTCACCAAGATTGAATTCATCCACAATTAATATTTTCCATGCATTTTCAAATTAATGGACTGTCAATGGATGGTTTATCACTGAGTAGGATTTCCCTTTGAAGTCCCTCTTGGAATATGTAGAGTATAGTTCATTGAGTTGTGCACTGAACTTTGACAGTATATGCCACTTGCATAACCTGTGAATGGTCCCTGGGAAAACCTCTTTAATGGTTGCTGGCATTGCAACATCTTGGTCTGTGAACAATAGTTTCTTTTTAGCAAGCAGATATAATGTTTTGCAAGTATGTAAATGAAGTTTGTATGCTAGTTTTATCTTTCATGGGTAATGCAAAGTTCAAATGTGTTAGCATAATCATATAAGTGTTTAAAGCATATAAAGTTTAGGTGTAAGTCATGTAACAAAATTTAATATCGAAGTCAATACTGTCAGTCATATAAACCAGTGTGGTTCATCATACAAAAAGTATTATAAATTTCTTTCAAGCAAGATTATTGTGCCAGCAGTTACATTAAATATCAAGTAGACAGATCATATAATCCACAAGCATACATTTCGCCCACCATTCATATTGATACTTCATAACTAATTCCAGATTACACACAAAAAATGAAATTTTTAGACAACATCCTACATATCATACAATGCAAAGGAGTTCTATAGGACAATTGCTGCTCACCATAGAGTCATACAAACCAGCACATATTCTCAACATATAGTCATACAAACCAGTACGGTGTACAGTACAAACTGGATTTCGCGTACATACCTGTGAGGATGCATCTTGGAGCAACACCACCCATGCACTTCAAGAATGTATCAAAAACCCACTTGAACGTGTCCGTAGTCTCATCACCAAGCAAGGCAAATGCAAAGATGGTGCATTGCATATGATGATTAGCACCCACAAACAAGCCCAGAGGTTTCTTGTACATATTTGTCTTGTATGTTGTGTCAAATGTAAGCGCGTCCCCAAAGTCTGCATATTCACCTTGCTGGCTTGCATGTGACCAGAATAAGCTTAGTATTTTTCCCTCTCAATCTAACTGGAAGTCACAAAAGAATTGTGGATTTTGTTGCTTGCAGTAAGTGAAGAACTCTAGCAGCTTTCTTATGTCATCAGCTCTGCTCTCACGCATCCTATTTGCTTTTCTACAAAAAATGTTGAAACACCCATTGCTTAGTCATATATGGCATTTACATATGGCATATATGACACGAAGAATATGATGTAAAGATCATAATCATGGTATTCAGATGATGCACTTGCCATAGGAAAGGAAACTTTGCATGCAATCCATGTTCATACAGTGTCGTTTAACAGGTAGTACAATCCAGAATAGTTATTATATCGAAAATCACAGGGTTCAATCATATATACATCATGCAGTTGTCATAGAATATACTTACATATTTGCTATGTCCTTGTGCATCATAGGAATGCATTCCGGTCCATCATGCATGTTTGAAACCATGTCAACAATGCAGTGGTGAGGACATCTGCTATCTTGCATAGCTCCTATGAACTCAACCATTGGAGAATTTAGCTGCTTGTTGCACTGGAATTGCCTTGACTGTGACGGCAACAGTTTGTGGTTGTGATTCAAATTGACATAGTCAATTGTGTATGACACAATAGAACCACTTTGATCTCTCACTTTCTTCAACCGTATTGCAGCTTTGCACATATTTCTCTTTGTCATCTTCTTCCTCTTGCGGTCTTCACCAGGCCTGTAGAATTTGCATGAACCTTCTTTTATACAATTCACCCATGTAGACTCAGGTCTTTCTCTATAAAGCTTGACACCAAACCCTACTTTTTCACCATACTTAGCAAAAAAATTCTTTGCTTCTTGAGGTGTTTTGAAATTCATTCCAATTGTAGGTATCAGTTCAGGAGCTATGCCTGGAGGCTGCATGCATCAGGTAACATATATATGTCATACAAACTATTATGATGATGCATATAAAATGAAATTATGTATATAACAACTGTCATATAAACTTGTTTGTCGATTCGTACAAACGTGTCATACAAACTGCGTCCAGTATCATATCTATAAAATAGCACAAGTTGCATAATCAAGTACCTTAAAACTCATATAAACAATCAACTACGCATACAAACATCTGGATATAAACTAGGTTGCTGGTGCATATAAACAATCAACTATGAATACAAACATCTGGATATAAACATCTCAAAAAGTCATATATATCTGGTTTATCAAACATGCAAACCGTGCACAATATCACATAACCACGCACATTGCATCATGCAGCATACTATGACACAGTTTGTATTATTCTGCATATTTTTCAAATGGCACAACCATCATAGTCAAGTTGCCGAAAACTAATATAAACATTATTTTTTTCATATAAACATGTGTCATATATAACTGTGTGTTGACGCATACAATACAAATTCTTTAACCCTATAAACATTATGTAGATCAAACAAACTAGCTTTAACCAGCATCACAACAATGTCGTATTATTTCGGACATACAGTCATACAAACCGTGCAGAATAGTATATAACTACACACATAGCATCATCGAGCAGACTAGCCATGGTCCAGATCATATTATTCCGCATATCCATCAGATTGGACTAGTAGCGTATTCAAGTACCATAAATATCATATAAGAAGCATACAAACTATCATACTAAAAGATCAACTATAGAAATATGCACAAAAATCCAGCCTTTTTTCGAATATATGCAAGCAGGCTAAAAAAGCAAAATGCATACAAATTGAGTATTGTTGTTATCAATACGCGATGGCCAAAAAGCATACATACGATCGACTTCTGAAACATACATACAGTAGGCTAGAAGCATACAAACTCACTATTGATGTCAAACTGACAATACACATAGCAGGAAAGAAGCATACATACAACTCATCAACTGGATATGCATAAAATCATATTTTTTCAAGTTGAGAGTAATCCATACATGTGTGTAGATCGTATTTTCCGATGGTGTATCCATTGTCGCCATAAATTGTTTCCAGCGCGTGTGGAACAGTTTGAGATAGACCTGGCGCCGGCAACACAACTTCTGGGGTGGAGAAGTGATGAGTTGGAGAAGGATCAGAGGCGTTGGAGAAGTCGAAGGCCATGGGTCGCAGCGTCGAAAGTGGTGTCCTCCCTGGCTCCGATGATGTAACCGTCGGAGGGGTTACATACTCCCCGCCGCGGTAGGCAGGGCTTCCTGATGCTGGGCCTTCCGTCCTTGGTGTACTTCTTGGTGGCCGCATGGACGCCGTTGTCGGAGAGGAATTCGATTCCTGTCGCGGAGGAAGCCAGGTCGGAGGGCGAGGACAACTCGACCGCAGCGGTGCTGGCGGCAGATGAGGTGCCTGAGGGCTGCTTGCCGTCCTCGGAGGACCACCTCCTGTTGGTGGAGGTTCCATGGTACTGCTTGTCCTCGCCCCCCAAATTGGTTGGTAGTAGGTGGGGTTTGTTCTAGATCCTGGGTCGGATTAGACGTGGGTCTTATGTAGGACAAGCGCCCTCGCCCCAAAGAAGATCTTTTGTCGGGACGTACGGACACCACTCCACTTTCAGATTCGACGTCTGACTCTAGAACATTCTCATGTTGACGGCGTATTTATATGACATTTACCTGTTGTGTATATGACGTTCACCGTTTTCATATATAACATTGAGCTGAGGTATATATGATGCTAATGTATACACGTTTAGTTGCCGTCGATATATATGACGCACTGCTCAAACTTTGGCTGCAATACTCATACAAATGTTTGTTTTGGATTGTATGACGTCTAGATTCTCTATGTACATACGGTTGTTTGTTTTGGATTGTATGACGTCTGGATTACACAAGAACCAGTATTGGACGGGTCTGGTTCTACTCTTGGTTTATACGACGTACGGATAGCAACTATCATCTTTGTACGGCCCCTCTACACGGTTTATATGACATACGAATCACATAGGCTACACTGCTAATGGATGTTACAATTTTTTGGTTTATATGACACAGGGATACCTACTTTTGTACGAAAGCTTCTAGTTCTTGGTTTATACGACGCACGGGCAAGGGGACAACGACTAATTTGTCGGTTTGTATGACGTACGGACAACGGCCTCCCTTTCGGTCGTACGGATGCCACTTTTGGTGTGCGTCACGCGCGGGGTGCGCGGGTGGCACGCTGGTTGGTCGAGGTGGCGCGCTGGCTGGTCGGGGCTTCCAATAGCTATTGGAAGCCCTGGTGTGACAACCCGCCCGAGAAAATATCGTACTATCGCCTAAACCAATCCACTTTGGTCATTAAGCGATAATAAAGTACCATCCCGTCGTCAGTTGCCGGGTCAAAGCCCGGCAAATCACTTGGATATCACACAGAGGATCGAACATATGCATTAAAACTCACACGAAGGCGAGTCCAGAGTACATTACACAAATTAAATCCAAATTTGCCCCGAAGGGTTAATTATTACAAACCGTTGTTCATGACATGATAAGTAAAGGTTCAAAGTTTGAAAACAGCGGAATAATAAACTAGCGATACGGTAGACATCACAGGAGGGCATCCGTGATGACATCACAGGAGGGCATCCGTGATGCCATCACTCGTCGTCATCCACCCATTCCAGCTCCCAGCCGGGTGGAATCTCTCCAGGCCACACAACATCTGAAAGCAACAATTATAGCAAGACTGAGTATACTAATACTCAGCAAGACTTAACCGTCGGGTGATAACTACATCACCACACTCTAGACATGATCGGCCTTTTGGTAGGTGGTTTCTTTTGCTGAAAAGCAACAAAGAGTATGTCCTTACTTTCAATATTTTAGCTCAAATTCTAGTTGATTACCATTTCTAAGTGAGCCAACTATTACAAACAAGAAGTGTACAATACAATTAATCCACGCAGTAATATTAACACAGTTCCATCATTAAGGGATATCATGGCCAGTTGATTAAGCAGTCTCAGATAACGGTGAGAGGCCGACAATCGATTGATTTATAACCTTGCAAGGTGGACCTAAACACACGGAAGGATGCATACCCCAAGAAAGTCCAAACAAAAGCGAAACGGGGTATGCACCGACCAGGCGGTTCCCGTCGATCTTCAGCTCGGGATCGGAACCTACATTCCTTGGTATAAGGCTTACTGGATCGCTCCCACACGAACGTCCAGACTCACACAGGTACCACACTGTTACAAGCAGGGGGACACATCGTTGTGCCCCAGGTGTAGTAGGGAAAGGTTCCCTTGCTGCGTCAATCGGGTACTAGGCTTACCGGTCCCATTCCCGACAAGTGCTTAGTACGTTCAAAACCTTAGCCCACGAAAGCCACTGGACCAGAGCCCAAATCCCATGCTCTTACCACATGAGCAATCCATTTATAAAGATCTTATGATTCCAACATAAGAACCTATTCTCGCGAGTGACGAACATCACTCGACTTTTACCGGGTCCTATAGCATAGCAGCTATCGACCTAACATACTAGTAAAAGAATATAGGTACCTAGGGATCATGCATCTAGTGTTTCCATTCAACTCCTGCAACGTAAATGCACAAACATAGCAAAGGTAATTGCATAATTTTAAAAAGAAGGGTTAATGATCCGGGGCTTGCCTTCGTCGGCAAGGTTGGCCTTGGGCCCTTCTGGACTTTGGTCCAGGTCTTGCTCTACAGCGACGTAGTGCACGTCTCCGTTAGCTCCTTCGTCTCTTCCTCCCGACACGAGCGTTTAGCTACCGTCGGGAAGATCTACACGAGGATGCATATGCAAGATTTAATTGACGGTTTTTATTTAATTAATTACAACACAACATATGACAATCATGGGGTGCATGGTTGACCACATCACCTAGATAAACACATATTTGGTATATTCTTTCTATTTATTATTTATTCTTTTTTATGGTGATTGTGTACACATTTACAAAGTTATTAATTTAAATTCTCCAAACAGCAAAGGGAGGTGGTCTCAACCTTCTTAGCATGTTTCACATCACATTCATAAGGTCATTAGGTGTGGCATTGGTGATTTTCCAATTTAACTTTATATTAAGCTTCAATTGGCTCCGATTATTTTTATTCATAAATAAATTCATAAAAATGCAGTGGGGGTGTTTCTGAAGTACTATTGACCTAGATAAGGCCACTGAACAAGATTTCACCTTTACATGAGCTATAAATTAATTACCCCAAAAATGACAATTTTTAGATGCCAAAACAAGATAAATGCATATAAAAATAAATAAAGTACTTTTGGATCCAAACTTTCTCTTACTGATTCTCTGGTCCAAAACTGAGCTATGCAACCAACAGATACATCTAGGGCTACTATAGATCTTGAGCTATGCAATTTCTTTTTAAACTAACATAAATCAAGAATAAATATTTATGACAGATATAAAATCATGATTAATTCACTAAAGGTGTATTTAGGCATGAAACAATCATATCCAGAAGTTAAGCATAAAAGCATATTTATTTTAAGCTATAAAATTCATTTAATCAGATTCATAACAAACACAAAATAAATCATATTAAAAGATTTACTCAGAAAATTTGTGCAAATTTTGGTGTAGAGCCTAGACATGGCATTACTCACAACATATCCAAAATTCAGCTTGAGATCACATGTAGATTTTGAACTACAGCAAATCTATATTAAACTATTTTCAATTTTTCATGCAAAATTTATCAGTCAAAAGTACGGTCATGCTTTGTGAAAGTTGTAGATTTAGTCACAAGGAGACCAACAAAATTAGTTTTGCATTTTTATCATTTTTCTACAATTTTCTATGATTTTTCTAAGATCCTGGACTTTACATTTACTATTTAAGAATCTCTTTCGCAGGAAGGTCCTTGGAAAGAAACTAACTTCACATATATGCCCTTAGTTTGCAACAAAGTCCCTGGAAATAATTTTACCCCTGCAATGTGGCCCTTGGGCCATGGGGGCGCGCGGGAGCCGGAATTCCGGCGAGGTGCTCGCTGGAGAGGGCTGGGGAAGGGGCGGAGTGGGGTCTAGGGCTCACCTACGACCGATTTGTGGCCGGGATTGGGGCGGGAAGGCCGCCGGCGAGCTGGGGCGGCGGAGTCCGGCGGCGGCGACCGCGGGAGCGACTGCTCCGGCGAGCTCTCGGCTGGGGAACGAAATGGGGCGGCGCGGATGGCTCCAGTGAGTCCTAGGGGAGGCAAAGAAGCTATTTCTAGGCGGTGGAGGCGAGCGGAGTGGGGAACTCCGCGGCGGCGGCAACCATGGCGGCGGCGGTGGCGCGGTTCCTTACTCGGGAAGGGAGCACCGGCCGCTTTTATAGGCACGGCGGCCTCCCTTTCGCGGCCAAGGCTCCGGGGTAAGGCACGGGGTCCAAGGTTCCTCGGCAATTGTGCTAGCGGCAGAGAAAGGGGGTCCGGTCAGTGGCGCACACGGCGTCGGCGCGTGTCGCGCGTGGGCGTTCCGCGCTCGAAAGGGGGGGTCCGGCAGGGCGCGTGCGCGCGGGAGTCCCGCCTCGATCCGCAGCCTGGTGGGGCCCGCAAGACCTCGAAGGACGGCCGGGGTGCGGACGCCAAGGTGCAGGCGCGCAGCGGCCAGGGCCAGCGCGTGCGCGCGCTCGCCGGCGCTCTAGAGCGTGAGGAGGGGAGGGGAACCAGTTGGTCAACGCACTTTGACGGCGACTTTTCTCAAAATTTTTGAACTGAGCAAGGAAAACCTTGAATAGCAAAGTTGAAGTTCCAACTATCCTCTACAACATTTGCAAAGGCCGACATATGGTTTGGTGATTGGTTTGGCTTGGAACGTGTCGCGAAAATCAGCATTTGCACAGCTCAAAACACTATTCATATGGCCTTTGACTGAGTTTTTGAGCTTCGAATCTTCAAAATTTGAAATGCCGTCAATTATGAAAGTTGTGTCCTAGGATCTAACCTACAACTTTTATATTGGCCAAAAGTGAAGTGTTCGAAAAATTTTGGGAGAACGCGCCAAAAGTTCTAGAAACAGGTATGGACATTAGGGGATTTGACCGGGGTTTGACTCGGGTTTGACCACTAATGAGTGTTGACATGATTAGCGAGTGTATTAGCACAAATTAATGGTATTTAAGCACCTGAGGTGTTACACCTGACCATTAGTCTAATATTACTCTCTCTATATATATATATATAGAAACACATACTACACCTTTGGGGTAGAATCCTATTCTACACGCACAGGCACCTAAACCAACTGACCGGTCCGAGCCGGCCATCCAGCCACCTCAACCGGGTCCGTGAGTGCGCAACCCGTTAACCCCACGCGCCCTACCCGCTACCGGGTATCCATCCCACCAACCCTTCCGAGATTCATTTTCCCCGGGGAAAAAGTCCATTTTTGACCATCCAATTATAGGCTAAGTTTGGTTTTGGCCATCGAACTTCAAAACCGGACATCTTTGACCATCCAACTATCAAAACCGTTCAAATTTGGCCATCGGGTAGTTTTGATAGGCGGTTTTCAATTTTTTTATTTATAATTTAGTCCTTAGATCTTAAAATGATTATTACTTTTTGCTCATACTTCCGATTTCGGTGATTCTTGCGGTCACGCATTCATAATGGTGAGCTTTGTCTTTTCAGATATTATTTATACTATTTTATCACTATTTGTTATATTATTCTTATGTTGTGGTGTAGGAACAATAATATACGAAAAGTAAAATAAACGGGTACAAAATAATATGAACAACATTTTAAAATATAAAGCTCATCGTTAAGAACGCATGACCACAAGAATCATTTAAATCAGAGATACAAGTACAAAATAGTAATCATTTTAAGTTAGGAGGACTAAACCGTAAATAAAATGATTAAAATAGTTCTTGGATCTTAAAATGATTACTATTTTTTCCTCATATCTTCGATTTAAGTGATTCTTGTGGGCATGCGTTCCTAACGATGAGCTTTATATTTTAAAATGTTATTCATATTATTTTGTACCTGTTTATTTTACTTTTCATATATTGTTGTTTCTACATCACAACATAAGAATAATATAACAAATAGTGATAAAATAGTATAAATAACATTTGAAAAGACAAAGCTCACCATTACGAATGCGTGACCGCAAGAATCACCGAAATCAGAAGTATGAGAAAAAAGTAATAATCATTTTAAGATCTAAGGACTAAATTGTAAATAAAAAAATTGAAAACCGCCCATCAAAACCGCTCGATGGCTAAATTTGAACAGTTTTGACAGTTGGATGGTCAAAAATGTCCGGTTTTGAAGTTCGATGGCCAAAACCAAACTTAGCCTATAGTTGGATGGTCAAAAATGGACTTTTTCCTTTCCCCGGCGACCCCGCCTCTATCGGGCGGCGGCGGCGATTTGCGGAGGCGAGCGGGACGGCATCGGGAATGACGGCGAGGGTCTCCGGCGGCCATGCACGGGAGGCTCCCCCCACCGCGAGCCTTCCAGGCCTCCATCCATCCCTATCTCGATCCCGTCCTTTTTTTCTCTCGAGCCTGGGCTGCAGCGGCGATTTGCGAGCGGCGGCGATTGGCGAGCGTCGGCGACGGGAGCAGCAGCGATTGCCGAGCGTCTCCAGCGGAATCGAGCGTTGGCGGCGGGAGCAGCAGCGATTGGCGTGCTAGCGAGTGTCTCCAGCGGAATCGAGCGTCACGGCCAGCGTTAGAGAGGGAAGGAGACACCATGCTCGGATCGGTGGAATCGAGATGGACGGCGGCGAGAACGAGCCGGAGGAGCCCTCTTCGCAGTGTCGGCAGCGCCTCCTCGCCCTACCCCAGCGTTGGAGCGCCTCCTCCGAGACCCTGACCTCGCGGGGGGACGAGGGCTCCTGCCCGTGCCCGCACCCGTGGTTCGGAGAGAAGGCGGCGACAGCGGCGGCGGGAGGTCGCGAGGGTCAGTGGCGGCACAGGGTCGTCAGCAGGTCGGTCTAGCACTGCTCCCCCTCCCCCATCTCTCTCGATCTAAAGCCCAGAATCTCCCCTCAGCAGCCTTGGGCCGATGTGTGTGCAGGACTGTAGGGCACAACGCCGGCGGGCGGGGGCTTCTCAATCTGCTGAAGAGACCTTCACATCGGTCTTTGGCAGGCTCCGGTGAGGATCCCCAACCACATGCTGATTTTTTTTTTGTCCATGACCATGGATCCCTTCATATTTATCCATTCCTACTTTTTGCTAGGGTTTGAATTTGTTTGTCAGATTTATCTCGATTTCTCGGTGATTGTGGGTGATTGTGGTATGTTGATCATTCTGCAACGAATGGAAGAAGTACCTTTAAATCAAGGTGACACACACAGCCCTGGACACACCCTCATGCCCTCCCTGTTCCAATGTTTTTTTTCTGTGATGCTGAGGACCATGTGTGGTTCGAGGGCCGGTGGATGGTCGCTTCCTGGTGTGATGAGTGATTGACAACGTTGTGTGGACTGACTCTTGGCTAAGTATTGCAGGTGCAGGTTGCGGTTTGACTGGTGTTGGTGCAGGTGAAGAACAAGCGTGAAAGGTCGTTGCCGGTGAGGCCTCCAGGTATGGGGAAGACAAGTAGGATTGGTTCGAGGGACCCGGTGGCCAGCGAAGTCAAGTGCGGGCCGCATGGTGGCAAGAACAGCGGGACGAAGTCGTGGACGGTTTCTTGGTTGAGCCTCAAAACCAAGGTCGAGCCGGGACTACGTGGGAGCCGAGTCATGAGTGGTGATTGGCGGAGGCTACACCGAGTTCGCGGGGTTTGCAGTGGTTCACCAGAAAACCACTGGGTTACTCGGTTGAGCCACAAAACCGAGGCCAAAGACTCGACGAGGAGGTGCGGCCACCCAGACCGGTTCAACCGCCCAGAAGGGGCGGTCAGACCGCCTGGGCCGGTCTAACCGCCCAGGGGGGCGGTCTGACCGCCTGGGTCGCAGCCGCCGAGAAGCTTCGAAGCGGAGGACACGCGTCGGGATCGTAAGGCTTGCGTCGAGGCTAAGCAAGGTTGCAGTTGCTGGGCATCCGTCCGATGGAGAAAATCTGAAGACTTCCAAATTCGCCCTTGAGGGGCATGTATCCCTAGTTATCTAGTAAGGGTAGTTTGGTCTTTTGGGTGCCTCCATATAAACACTTGAGGGGACGGATGGCAGCCAACTCTTGGAACCCTAGCCCATTTGTTTTCCCATTTTCGTTTCTATTTTCCTCTAGTTTTCTAGGACTAGCTTGAGAGCTTCATGTGAGATCTAGAGAGAGGGATGGATGATTGGGTGGCAAGCTAGACCTTGGATGAACCTTCATGGTATGTATAGATGATTCGGCGTGGTTCCTCAAGGTCTTGTGTTGTCTTTCCCGTTCTCCTTTTTGGTGATTTTCGGAGCCCTTTCTTGTGATTTTCTTGGCGTAGTTTTGATGGCGATTTCTTGCGGGATTCTTGTTGGGTGTCACGTATGAGGACCTTGTGCCTCTTTGGCTGGTGACTTTGCCCCAAGAACTCCCTTGAATCGACCTCGATTTGGTGGTTTTTCGAGTTGCTCGAGTTCTTGACCTACAGGGCCTAAATCCGCGATTCCCTTTGATTGTGGGCGTTTTGGTTCGATTCCTTTGAGGGAGAGGTTGCCCAGGAGGTAACCCAGCTATCCCCGAAGTTTCGGCGCAATCCGTGGGGTGAATCGGGAGATCGGTCAATGGGAAGTTGAGGGTTGACTCGCGGCCAGTTTTTCTGGGTAGGGCGGTCTAACCGCCATAGGGGGGCGGTATAACCGCCCTGGGTCATCCAGGTGAAGGTTTTGATTTTGCCAGGTTTTCCTCTGTGAGTTCGTTCGCCTTGATCAGAGGAGCCTTCAGGTGAAATCTCGGTTCGTTTTGGTGCAGTTTGCTAGGAGTTCTTGCCTTGAGTTCGTTGCTGGGTACAGGAGGTTAGACCGCCCATGGTAGCCGGTCTAACCGCCCCTAGGCCCGTACGTGAAGTTTTGGTTTTCGCCAAGATTTCCTGGTAGCTAGCTTAGCCTTGACCAGAGATTTCTGTTGGTGAAACCGTGGTGCGTTTTGGTGCTCAGAAGAGGTGTTTCGGAGGATTTCTCGGTTACCAGGTGGAGGCGGTCTAACCGCCCCCCATACCCGGTCTAACCGCCCCCTCCAGATAGCCAGCTCCCGAGTCGTTTCCGCTGCCGTGTGCGTGTAGGAGTTGAGGCTGCTGGTAGTGTTTGTTCCTAGGACCAGTAGCACTTCAGTGGCTACGTGGTTTTGGCAAATGGAAGGTTGCGTGCGGAGCGTGTGATTTTGGGTGTCCGACCGAGTTCATCTTGTTTGGGAAGTCATCCCATTCGAGAAGAATTTTTTATCGGCTCCCATTCACTCCCCCCCCCTCTCTGGTCGCCTAATCGGTCCTTCAATTGGTATCAGAGCCGGTTCGGGTCTTCATTGACTCTTACCAGTCTAAGATCCAAAGATGGCGTACCAGGAACGGGGTTCGGGTCCTCCGCACTTCGATGGGAAGAACTACCAGATGTGGCAGAGGCGGATGGCAGCATTCCTCCGCGGAAAGGGTCAGATCCTTTGGGACGTTACGGTGAACACAGCTTATGTTCATCCGATGAACTTCCTTGCTCCAGGATCGAGGGATATGTTCAAAGCCAACAACAAGGTTGTCGACTACTTGTTTCGTGCTCTGTGTCAGCCTGAATTCGATCGGGTTTAGACAGAGGACTTAGCTTGTAGGATTTGGGAGCAGTTGAAGGATGCTCATGCTGGGAATGCTCAGGTTCAGGCTCGGATGTACGCGACTTACCGGAGAGAGTACGAGAACTTCACTCATCTCCCCGGTGAGTCCGTCGATGCCCTGTTCCAGCGGTTTACGGTCGTTGTGAACAACATGAGAGCCAATGTGGCCGTGCTCCCATACGATGATCATGATAGAGCCGTGAAGCTCTTGCACTCGTTGGATCGTACCGTATGGGACGGGAAGTTTGAGGCTATTGTTGAGTCCGAGAAGTATGACACCTTGACGGTAAACGAGCTGTTCTCAAAGCTCAAGTCTGCTGAGTTGGACCGTGGTATGACAGCCAAGATCGAGAGCCCGACTGATTCTCATAGTCTCGCTCTCGTTGGTGGCAAAGGAGCTAAGTCTAACGCTAACGCATCCTCCAAGATGTACTCTCTGTCTTCTTTGATGTCTTTGCCAGACGAGGAGTTCGACGTGCTTGGAGAGGACGAGCTGGCATTGCTGACCAGGCGGTTCGAGAGGCTACACGAGAACCGGGTGAACACGAGGAGGACAGCACGGACGTGCTTTCAGTGCGGCAAGCCAGGACACTTCGTCGCCGACTGCCCGGAGAAGATGGAGAACAAGGACGGCTACAAGGACGGCTACAGGCACCGGTCGAGCAAGGACGGCAGGTACCGATCGAGGCTCGATCACAAGCACAAGAACAAGCACAAGGACAAGCGACGGTCGAGGAAGAAGGATGGCCGCGGCAGGAAGGCCCGAGCGATGGTCGGAGCGAGCGACGTCGACTCCAGCTCCGCCTACTCTTCCTCGAGCTCGAGCGGTAGTGAAGATGAAGGTGATCGGCACAAGAACAAGAAGTCATCCAGACCTGCTTTGCTAGGTGCTTGCACTTCTTGCCCTGTTTTGCATGGAAAGATTGATGAGATGCATGCTTACACTGTTTCTCTTGAGGCTAAGTTGAAAGAGCATATTCCCACTTCTTGCTCTACTTGTGAATTGCATGCGGTTAAGAATTTGGAGCTTGCACATTATGTTGATCGCTTGCAGGATGAGAATGATGAGCTGAGGAAATGTATGAGCTGGTTGTCGGGTCAGGAGCCTCAGCTTGGTATCATGATATCGGCTTTCAAACGCTATGATGGTCAGGCACTTGGGGCTGACAAGCTTGGAGAGAACAGTGGTGAGGGAGTTGAGAGAGTTGGAGAGATTCCTATCCCACCACCATACAGATACAAGAACAAGTCTGAGCCCAAGCCTAACCATCTCAGAAACAAACTTGACACTACTCCAGATCCACCCATATTCCCTCACCCAACAAATGATTTCCAAAAACCGGTGAAGTTTGTGAGCCCAAAGGGAGGTGAGGAAGGAGAGAAGAAGAGTGAGAAACTGAGTGAGCAGCCCCAACCCAAGCCTAAGCCTAAGCCACAACCCATAAAGTTCCATTGTGGGTATTGTGGGAGAGATAGTCACAAGGATGAGTTTTGCTTCAAGAGGAAGCATGAGGAGAGAATTGCTAGAGAGTGGGCTAACAAGGACAGGTACCACCCCTCTAATGGTGTACCTGAGCCTCGTATGCCACTGCCCAGGGGCAAGGCGGTTGTGAGGAGTGTTCCGGCACGGGGAGATGCGAGTTCCCGCAGCCAAGGTGGCTTTCTGGAGAGGGCGGTCAGACTGGTCTGGAGGGGCGGTCAGACCGGCCCTGCCCAGAGGGTGACAGTTAGACCGGCCTGGCTAGGCGGTCAAACCGGCTCCCCCCAGAATTCTGGGCGGTTCGGTTTTCGAAGTGGTGAGTCGAGTGGTTTCAGTTCTGGAGGTCGTGGTTCTGGTGGTTGGCATGGTGAGTCTGCAGGTGGTCAGTTTGCTAGACGTTCTCCCCCTCGTGCTCAATACGGGGATGGGAGGAGTCGTAGCTTTGAGATGGAGAGGAGGAACGGTCCACGGTCTTCCTTTCGTGGTTTTCGTCCTCCTCCAGCTAGAGAGGGTTGGTTCCCTCATAGTGGTTACCGTGGTGGTGTTCGTGGAGGTAGTTTTGATAGGAGAGATGCTTTGGATTGTGCTAACCCCACTTTGGAGCAAATGGCTCGGCACTGGTTTTACTCTTTTGGTACTAACCCCAGTGCTGAGTCGTTTGTTCACTCACGTGCTCGCTTTTGAATTTCAGGTGGGAGACTTGAGGAACGTTTGGTTGATTGACTCTGGTTGCTCGAGGCATATGACCGGAGACAAGGGGTGGTTCTCAAGTCTCGTCCCGGTGGTGTCCAAGACATACATCATTGGGGACAATGGGCGAGGGCGTGTGCTATCAGAAGGTGAGATCAAGGTAAGTGACAAGGTCACTCTCAGGCGTGTTGCTCTTGTTCAATCGCTGGAGTTCAATTTGCTTTCTGTGTCCCAGTTGTTGGATGAGGGCTTTGAGGTGTTGTTTCGACCTGGTGGTTCTCGGATTTTAGATTCTCGAGGGGACCTTGTTTGCATGGTCGTTCCCGAGGGTCAAGTGTTCCGAGCTGATTTCTCTCAGTCTTCTGGTGTGGAGCGTTGCTTTTTGGCTGGTTCTTCGAGTGAGTTGTGGAAGTGGCATAGGAAGTTGGGTCACTTGAGCTTTGACCTTTTGTCTCGCTTGAGTAAACTCAATTTAGTCCGAGGATTACCACGGTTGAAGTTTGAGAAAGAGTTGGTTTGTGCGCCGTGTAGGCATGCCAAGATGGTAGCCTCTTCTCACCCGCCTCTCACCGATGTGATGACTGAGCGTCCATGCGAGCTGCTCCATATGGACCTTGTTGGCCCAGCTCGTGTGCGATCTGCGGGTGGGAAGTGGTATATCCTTGTTGTGGTGGACGACTACTCTCGGTATGCGTGGGTGTTCTTTCTTGAGGAGAAAGGGGAGACGTTTGGTTTTGTTCGAGATCTTGTCTTGAGGTTAAGAAACGAGAGGCACGGAGATGCCATACGAGCGATCCGCAGTGACAATGGCTCGGAATTCAAAAACTCTCGCTTCCAAACCTTTTGCCATGACTTGGGTCTTGAACATCAGTTTTCGAGTCCGTATACGCCTCCCCAGAATGGCATGGTGGAAAGGAAAAACAGGACCTTGTGCGAGATGGCTCGGATGATGCTCGACGAGCATAGGACTCCGAGAAGGTTCTGGGCTGAGGCGGTCAATACCGCGTGCTATGTGTCGAACAGGATCTACCTCAGGGTTCACAAGAAGAAAACCTGTTACGAGTTGATGCACAGTCGCACACCCAAGGTGAGTCACTTCCATGTCTTCGGTTGTAAATGCTTCATTCTGAAGAAAGGGAAGAAGTTGGACAAGTTCGAGGCTAGGTCTGTCGATGGCATTTTCTTTGGTTATGCATCTCATTCTAGAGCATTTTGTGTGCTCAATCTTGAAACTAACCAAATCGTGGAGACTTGCGAGGTAACCTTCGACGAGACACAACCACGTAGTCAGCTTGTTTTTGAGTGTGCAGGTGACGACGAACTTGCGAGGAGATCTTTCAGGAGGAGGAGCATGAACATGGAGATGATGAAGATGGCGGTGTGGTGCCCGCAGCTGAACATGTACCTACTACTTCGACGACGATCGTGAACGGGACCTCTTCCACACCTACAACGACAAACCCAGATCAAGGCGAAGCTGCTGTTGAGGGGGAGGTAGCATCAAGGCGAGAACCTCCCCGGCAAGTGCAAGTGGATCACCCAGCTTCGAGAATCATCGGCGACATGAATGAACGCACTACACGGTCGAGGGTTCGGAACAATTCTCATTTCGCTCATGCTGCTTTTGTTGCCACCTTTGAGCCCAAAGACATTGTACACGCGCTATCTGATCATAATTGGGTTAATTCGATGCATGAGGAGTTGGAGAATTTTGAGAGGAACCAAGTTTGGGTGTTGGTTGACCCTCCCCCAGGGTGTAAGCCGATTGGGACAAAATGGGTGTGGAAAAATAAAGAGGGAGAGAAAGGAGAAGTGGTGAGGAACAAGTCAAGACTTGTTGCTCAGGGGTACAGTCAGAAAGAGGGGATCGACTACGAGGAGACTTTCGCTCCTGTAGCTCGTTTGGAGGCGTTCAGGATCCTTCTAGCCTTTTATGTGGCTAAAGGGTTCAAGTTGTACCAGATGGATGTGAAGAGTGCTTTCCAGAACGGTGTGTTGGAGGAAGAGGTGTATGTGAGGCAACCACCGGGGTTTGAGAGTGAGAAGTACCCCCACCGGGTGTACAAGTTGAGGAAGGCGCTGTATGGGTTGAAGCAGGTGCCTAGAGCTTGGTATGGTAGGTTGAGGGGGTTCTTGTTTGAGAGAGGGTTTGAGATGGGGAAGGTTGATCAGACCTTGTTTCTCCTCAGGTAGGGCAGAGATATCCTGATTGTGCAGGTATATGTGGATGATATTGTCTTTGGTGGCTCGTCTAACTCTCTTGTTGCAAGGTTTGCAGAAGACATGAGTAGGGAATTTGAGATGAGCATGATGGGCGAGTTGCAGTTCTTCCTCGGGCTACAAATCAAGCAATCAAAGGAAGGAACATTTGTGCACCAAGCTAAGTACACCAAGGACATTGTGAGGAAGTTCAAGATGGAGGACTCCAAGGCCATGGTGACGCCTATGAGTACGACTACAGCTCTTGATGCGGACGAGGAAGGTGAACACGTGGACCAGAAGGAGTACTGGAGCATGATCGGGTCACTCCTCTACTTGACGGCGACGAGGCCGGACATCCAATTCTCGGTATGTCTGTGCGCTCGTTTGCAAGCGTCTCCGAGGACTTCGCATCGGCAAGCAGTCAAGCGCATCTTCAGGTATTTGCGACATACTCCCGACTTTGGCCTTTGGTACTCTGCGTCTTCTTCTTTGGCACTTCATGGATTTTCAGACGCGGATTTTGCCGGGTGTCGGTTGGATAGGAAGTCCACTTCTGGAACTTGCCAGTTCTTGGGTTCTTCTTTGGTGTCTTGGTCTTCCCGCAAACAGTCGAGTGTTGCTCAATCCACTACCGAGGCAGAGTATGTGGTCACTGCTAGTTGTTGCTCTCAGCTCCTTTGGATCACATACACCATGAGTGACTTTGGTGAGGAGTATACCCATGTTCCACTTCAATGTGATAGCACCAGTGCCATAAGCGTTGCAAAGAACCCAGTGCTCCATTCCAAAACCAAGCACATAGAAGTGAGGTATCATTTTCTGAGAGACAACGTAGAGAAAGGAAAAATTGCTTTGATCCATGTACCCACACATGACCAGCTAGCCGATATTTTCACCAAACCCCTAGATCAAGCAACTTTCACTCGTTTGCGGGGGGAGCTTGGTGTGTGTTTGATTTCTTAAGTTGGTGTGTGGGAGCTCCTTTGTAGCATATGTATAGCTTTCCTTTGTGCATTTCTTGCATTTGGCATGGCATATGTAACATGATGTATAGACATCTTTATATCTTATGTTGCATGCATTTTGTATCATATGCATTGTTTAGGAAAAGCTTCTCCTATATATTTTGTTCACCATGGAATGATATGTATGTCTTTGTGAGCTAGTGTGGTAAGCTATGGTTAGTTTGGCTTAACTCTTGATGATCTTGATTTATATCCATGGTTGATGGCTATGTTTTTGAAAAATGTCACTTGTATGCTCTCTTGTGAGTAAATGTCTTTATATGATCTTGACATGTTTTAGTGGCTTGGCTATGCTTAATTTGTGGTTGGATAGCTTATTTTGATCATATGGGGCCAAAGGCTCATTTGCCATCATGAATGTTTAGCCCCCTTGCTTAATCTTGTGGAGGGGCATAAGTTCCTTTTTGTCGCAAAGACATTTCATGTACCAATTTCAAATCTGAAAATGAAATGTAAATTGCTTAGAAAATGTGCTCCCATGTCATATGTGCTAATTTTAAATTTTGCTTTGGGTGCTAAACCGTTGCATGATGCCTACCAATGAGAAATCTCATATCTAGAAGTAGGCACATGGCTCGGTGGCTTTGACATGACATGAGGTGATTGTGGGTGTTTATGATGGTCTTATGATTAGAATGGTTGTCCTAGCATGAAGTTTGTGTGGCTTTGCCATTTTGATATGTTTTGCTCATGTTTAGGACTTTGCTAAATGAGAGGGTAAATTTTCGCAAAATTACTCAATTCTATCTTAGCTTCGTCCAATGGTTGTGAAACTTGGTGATCATGTAGTTGATGTCATTACGAAGCTATAGAGTATCTAACTTGCTCATTTGGACATGTGTAGCATCTTGTGATGAATTTTGTATATTTGAGAAGCTCTATGTTGAATCTTTTCGCATTTTACCTTGATTCATGCATTGTCAACAAGGGGGAGAAGTTTGTGCATGATTTGGGAACCTGGGAGCATTTGGAAGGTGTCCAAAGTGGTTCGGGCAGTTTTTGAAAAGTTTGGTGCAGGGCCGGTTTCTTGGGGCGGTCTAACCGCCCCCCAGGCGGTCAGATCCCAGAGGGGCGGTCAGATCCCAGGGCATGCGGTCTAACCGCCCTGGGCAGAGTGAGCAGGTTTTTGACCTTTGTTGCATTCCCATGTTGCATTGCTGCATTGGTTCAGGGGGAGTGTGCTTTGGCTCAGGGGGAGCTTGCATGTGTGCAGGGGAGCTCTTTGTGTTGTTCGAACTTTGGATTGGTGGTTTGTGCTCTTTGCTTGAGCATGGTTTTGTCTCGGATGTGTCGAGCCGTTGCCCTTGCCTAAGGGGTCCGAGACTTGTTCTTCTTCAAGTGATCTTGGTCTTTGCATTTCCTTTGGCTTTCGATCGCTTGTTGGAGTTTCTTTTAGTCGTTTCTTTTCTTTTCCTTTTCTCTTTGGTTACAAATCATGTGTGTTGTCAATGCACTCATCAAGGGGGAGATTGAGGACCATGTGTGGTTCGAGGACCGGTGGATGGTCGCTTCCTGGTGTGATGAGTGATTGACAACGTTGTGTGGATTGACTCTTGGCTAAGTATTGCAGGTGCAGGTTGCGGCTTGACTGGTGTTGGTGCAGGTGAAGAACAAGCGCGAAAGGTCGTTGCCGGTGAGGCCTCCAGGTGTGGAGAAGACAAGTAGGCTTGGTTCGAGGGACCCGGTGGCCAGCGGAGTCAAGTGCGGGCCGCATGGTGGCAAGAACAGCGGGACGAAGTCGTGGACGGTTTCTTGGTTGAGCCTCAAAACCAAGATCGAGCCGGGACTACGTGGGAGCCGAGTCATGAGTGGTGATTGGCGGAGGCTACACCGAGTTCGCGGGGTTTGCAGTGGTTCACCAGAAAACCACTGGGTTACTCGGTTGAGCCACAAAACCGAGGCCGAAGACTCGACGAGGAGGTGCGGCCACCCAGGCCGGTTCAACCGCCCAGGAGGGGCGGTCAGACCGCCTGGGCCGGTCTAACCGCCCAGGGGGGGCGGTCTGACCGCCCGGGTCGCAGCCGCCGAGAAGCTTCGAAGCGGTGGACACGCGTCGGGATCGCAAGGTTTGCGTCGAGGCTAAGCAAGGTTGCGGTTGCTGGGCATCCGTCCGATGGAGAAAATCTGAAGACTTCCAAATTCGCCCTTGAGGGGCATGTATCCCTAGTTATCTAGTAAAGGTAGTTTGGTCTTTTGGGTGCCTCCATATAAACACTTGAGGGGATGGATGGCAGCCAACTCTTGGAACCCTAGCCCATTTGTTTTCCCATTTTCGTTTCTATTTTCCTCTAGTTTTCTAGGACTAGCTTGAGAGCTTCATGTGAGATCTAGAGAGAGGGATGGATGATTGGGTGGCAAGCTAGACCTTGTATGAACCTTCATGGTATGTATAGATGATTCGGCGTGGTTCCTCAAGGTCTTGTGTTGTCTTTCCCGTTCTCCTTTTTGGTGATTTTCGGAGCCCTTTCTTGTGATTTTCTTGGCGGAGTTTTGAGGGCGATTTCTTGCCGGATTCGTGTTGGGTGTCACGTATGAGGACCTTGTGCCTCTTTGGCTGGTGACTTTGCCCCAAGAACTCCCTTGAATCGACCTCGATTTGGTGGTTTTTCGAGTTGCTCGAGTTCTTGACCTAGAGGGCCTAAATCCGCTATTCCCTTTGATTGTGGGCGTTTCGGTTCGATTCCTTTGAGGGAGAGGTTGCCCAGGAGGTAACCCAGCTATCCCCGAAGTTTCGCCGCAATCCGTGGGGTGAATTGGGAGATCGGGCGATGGGAAGTTGAGGGTTGACCCGCGGGCAGTTTTTCTGGGTAGGGCGGTCTAACCGCCATAGGGAGGCGGTCTAACCGCCCTGGTCATCCAGGTGAAGGTTTTGATTTTGCCAGGTTTTCCTCTGTGAGTTCGTTCGTCTTGATCAGAGGAGCCTTCAGGTGAAATCTCGGTTCGTTTTGGTGCAGTTTGCTAGGAGTTCTTGCCTTGAGTTCGTTGCTGGGTACAGGAGGTTAGACCGCCCGTGGTAGCCGGTCTAACCGCCCCTAGGCCCCTGGGTGAAGTTTTGGTTTTCGCCAAGATTTCCTGGTAGCTAGCTTAGCCTTGACCAGAGATTTCTGTTGGTGAAACCGTGGTGCGTTTTGGTGCTCGGAAGAGGTGTTTCGGAGGATTTCTCGGTTACCAGGTGGAGGCGGTCTAACCGCCCCCTCCAGACAGACAGCTCCCGAGTCGTTTCCGCTGCCGTGTGCGTGTAGGAGTTGAGGCTGCTGGTAGTGTTTGTTCCTAGAACCAGTAGCACTTCAGTGGCTACGTGGTTTTGGCAAACGGAAGGTTGCGTGCGGAGCGTGTGATTTTGGGTGTCCGACCGAGTTCATCTTGTTTGGGAAGTCATCCCATTCGAGAAGAATTTTTTATCGGCTCCCATTCACCTCCCCCCCTCTGGTCGCCTAATCGGTCCTTCAGATGCTTGTTTGGAAGCATACAGCCATCCAGTAGTGGGATGCATTTTATCGAGTTGTCAGCCCGAGCGGTAGTTCAGTAAGATGCTAGTTCAGTAGTTCAGTATGATAGTAGTTAAGTAGTATTAGTATTATGTAGTTGAATTTTAGAACGGGGGTTTCCTGACGACTACTGAACACTAATGGACTTTTTGCTTTAGTTTTTTTCTTTTCTAGTACTACAACCATAGCTCTGCATACACAGTAAAAATTTGAGCATTGGTTTTTTTCATTGTCCAGTACCAGAAGCTTATGGGAGCATTTTTTTATTGCAGGTTCAGTAGTGTAAATTATTGTTTCCTGCCATTTTTTGGCAGCAGCCTTGTCATGACGCACATACTATTAGTAATTTTTTGATAATTTTTAGCTTCACTAATTTTGCCAACACAATTGAGATTCTCTCAATTCATGGAGATGGAGTCCCTACACTTCCGTTAGTAGTTCAGTAATACCCTTTTAAACATGACAGCTTCATGTCATTACTGGATGACCTGGTGGCTGATGTAGAAGGCTTACAATCATCAGCAAGACGACGTTGGTTTATAATGCGAAGGTCCCTGCTAGCTGGCTTTTCTCCATTGATGATTTTTTTTTTGTTGGTCCCCCTTGTCAAAACAAGCCAATGCCAGATGTTACCTAAACTACTAGGTGGGTTGATAGGTCACCTGCAAGGGCACATAGTGGGGGCACCACCCAACATGTCCAAACGACCAACATGAATCAGGTATTATTTTTTAACAGCAACTTAGTAATTCCACATAAACGTCAAAGAACACACATGTATACTGAATTACTGGATGTGGCTTTTCCATGTGTGAACTGATTTTGTAATTCAGTTTTTTTTTTACATCTGTTGGTGTAATTCACGCCATAAGATTGAAGTTCGGTAATTCAGTACATTTCATGAGATTGATTGTTTTGTGGCTCCATAAATCGAGAGCACAAATGTGTACTGAATTACTAGATGTTTTTTCTGTCTGAAATGTTTTGGTAATCCAGTATTTCACATGTGTTGGTAATTCGGTAATTCATGACATGATATTGAAATTCGGTAACGTCAGAAGCTTGGATATACTACTGTCAGTAATCAAAAATTTAAATTACTGACCATCATTTTGAGGCTTCTGTAGTTTCACCACTCATTACTAAACAACATTTTTCATGCAATGCAGCAGCCTTTGGCTTGCTTGATTTCTCAGTAATCGTGTAATCATAGCCTTATGATCCATGCTCTCCTCTCTCACAGCAGCCTTTGGCTTACTTTATTTAGTCGGGGCAATGCAGCAGGTGGAGAAAAAGTGGGCAGATCCATGCTCCGGTGGCAGAGTGGCTGAGTGGGATTTTAGAAATCGTCGTTAGTATTTGATGCTCAGTAATTAAATGGTTCCCTATATTTTTCTCGCCCTTGCAGCTGCCCCATCGAAGAGTTGTGCATGCTTTTGCAAATCTGTGTCAGTGGTTGTGCATTCTAGGAGATCACTGGATCGGCACGAAGGACTACCATGATGGGGAAATGCATTGCTAATCATTAATTGTTGTCCATGTACTTGACCAGGTTTCTGAATATGTACAGCCATATTGCAGATGTTCAGAGTTGTTATTCAGAAATTGATGTACAATATTTATATTTTTCCAGTCAGAGTTGTTTCTCATAGCTGTTGTACTTGTAAAATAGACAAATTATTCCATGTTTGACTATATTCGATGGAATCCTGTAATCATCACCTCATGTAATTTAAACTTTCTCAGTAATGAAACATGTTAATTATTAGTATTTTTGAATATCCATGCCCATTTTTTGTTTCTTTTTTGCTATTCTTCTTGATGGGAAAACCAGGAACTTTTCAGATGTTGTGAGTATCTAGTTCATAAATAATGCAGTATCTTTGTATGCCCATGGGGGTTCTCTGCGCTTGTGGTTTCATGTAGGTGTGAACTGGTTTGTGACTAAATTCAATAATCCAATGTAGACCTCAACAAGCTTGGTGAATCACCGATCAACCACACTGATGACAATGACGATTTAGTTTAGTAATTGGTTTGAGCATTTTTGGTTTCAACGCTAGGGGGTAGCTGTGATGTGTTGTAATTATTGAGGTTTTGTTATTGTATACATATATTACTTGCAATAGTATTGTCAGTAATTCAAAGGCTCTACACATCAGCAATAATCCACGGTATGCCAGTAATCCTTTTTTTCAGTCCTTTGTTCAGTAATCCTTTCATCAGTAACATTCAGTAGTTCTCTAACCCACAAGATTCATGAGCTCATTGTTCCACACTCATAGTATCTCAAAGGTCCTTTGTTCAGTCATCCTTTGTTCAGTAATCCCTCCGTCCTTTTGTTAAGTGATCCTTTTGCTCAGTAATCTTTGTTTCAGTCCATTGTTCAGTAAACCTTTTGTTCGGTAATGCTTTATTTCAATAATCCTCTGTTCAGTCCTTTGTTCAGTTCCCGAGTACCACTATAATCACAGTTCACACACAATAGCTACCAGTAGAGAAGAGAGAGAGAAAGAGAGTAATTCGTACAGGTTGAATACCTTCTCACTTCAATTACGCTCAATCACAGGCAAATGACAACGGAGGCATGTCGATTTTTGGTGTGGTAGCAGGCTGTGCTAATCCCCAGGCTTCTCCGTAGACTGATTTTGTGGGGATTGAGCTCCAGCTCGCGCTCGTTACCCTCCAGCAAGCCGCCAGCCCCCGGAGCTTGCCGCACCCTGCATCTCGGAGCTCCTGTGGGAATCGCGCCGTAGCTGCTGACCAACGCACCTGTCCACAGCTGGATGCCCGCCGCGGGCCGCTGCTGGCTGCTGCTCGCAGAATAATCACATGACCCTGTTGTCATGCATTCCAATTTCTCTCCCAAATCAGCAGAATACGGACGGAACGAAGAAATTAGTGCCTGAAATCAACAGAAAGCTAAACGAGAGGTAGAGGATGAAGAATATTGGATCGATCCAGTATCCCTGCTCTCTGGATGGTCCACAGTAGCTCGGTGCACCGCCGCATCATCGTCCGGTCCTTCCTCGCCGCCAGCGCCAGCATCCTCTCCACGGCCGCCACCGACGTCGGGCTCGGCCGCATCCTGGGCTACATGGCCACCACGGCACCCCCTCCTCTGCACTTCTGCATCGCAGGCACGCCATGGCCGTGAGCCTCGCCTGGGCTCGCGGTGTTCGCCCCTCTCGGGCGGATTCCGCGGCGCGCCCCGGAGGCCGGAGCTGGCGGAGGGAGGGCACGGTCCGGCGGAGGAAGGAGGCGACGGGTGGAGGGCGCGTCCTCGTCGCTGCTGCTCCCCGCGCTCCGGGCCGGCTCACGCTCGCCAGTCGTGTCGCTCCGCGCCGCTCCCGGCTCCCGCTCGCGTCGTTCCGCGCCGCTGCGCCCGCAGCTCGCTGCATGCCGCGCGCCCTCGTCGCGCTGCTGCTCCCCGCGCTCCGGGCCGGCTCGCGCTCGCCGGTCGCGTCGCTCCGCGCCGCTCCCGGCTCCCGCTCGCGTGGAAGAGGAAGCCCGATTGGTATGGGAAGACGGGTGCGGGGCGTGTGTTGACGGGTCTGGAGGTGGAGGTGGGATCCGATATGGTTGGTCAGGGGGTTGGATGTTGGGTTGGTTGGGTGTAGAATACCTAGGGTGTAGAATAGCGCTGCCATGTATATATATATATGATGAATGTTGTGATGATGGTGGTACACTAGGCTCGGAATGGGTGCTAGTCATTACCATCTGATTTGTTGTGACTCCTTTTTATGATCCTCTCTCTCTATTTTAAACTCTTTTGTGGACATAGCTATCTTTCTCTCTTTTTTCTTAGACCTTCATGTGTCCAACTTTTTTTCCTTTTTTTTCACTTGGACCTTTATGTGTTCATACTTTTTTTCTATAACCATGTCTCTTTTTGTAATATTAACTAGAAGAGAGAGATCAACACATAGTATGGAGCTTTATTTTTGTGGAATGGATAGATGGTACATTGCTAGCTCTCAACTGAGCATAGCAAGGAGGATATTGGCGTGTACGTGTATCTTGATCATGAAAGCATGAAAAGAATTCTCACAAGGGTCACAACAATTTGACAAAACTCAATGCAACGACAAGTAGCATATGTGTATGAGGTTTTCAAGATGTCTCATCATATGGTTTTGGTAGGACTTGCACATCAAAGAGGAGCTTTGCAAAGGGTTTTCAAAATTTTCAAATAAATTTCTCAGGAACTCAAACATTAGGAGTGAAGATCATTTCACCAGATCATATCTCAAACATCAACTACTTAGATAAGCATGGTTTCCTAAAGATATATTGTTCACAAGCATCAAGATGGAATAAAACATATGCAAGCCAACCATATGAAACATGTCGAGCATTGGGAGCATGTTGATTCAATTGAGTTTGGTTTATATGATCACATTTAAGGCCCATTTAAACTCATGATTCCAAAAGTAGAGAAGTAGGGGTGCACATACTGTCGCTTTTGAAGAAAATAGGGAATGAGGTGGACAACTGGTGATTCGGCCAAACCACAAGGGTGACCGACTTGCTCTAGTGCACTTACCTTATCCCTCATTGATTTAGCATAGTCGGTGTTGTGCGGCACCATGGTGGGAGATCTCAATTGTGTGTTTCGACGAGCCTGAGAGATCTCCCCCACACTTGCTCTTGTACCTGGTGTTATTATTCAAAGAAAAGATGGAAACAAAAAGGGAGGCTCTGCTAGCCGAAGAGCTAGGAAGCCTTTATTCAAATTCAAATACTTTTGTGTTTTTTTAAGAGAGCAAGATGCAATAACCAACACCATCTTCAAACCAAAATAAGATTTAGTATGAGAGAAACTTACTCGGGATACTCACATATCTCCCCCACACTTGGAGTTTGCATTGCTAGGTAACACAACTCAAGTGTGCGGAGTTCAAGCTCCCTTCATAATATTCTCTCACCATGAATTACTTCGGTGTTGTAGTTGGTGTAGCTCTCATGTTTTTAGGCATCGCCTATCCATTGGTCCTCTCAATCTCCACCTGAAACGGTTAGCGACCAAAAATACCCGAAGGACAAGCTACCCTGAAGACATGCTCTTGCTTTTATTTGCAAAGGAAATCTAAATGATTACTCAGGCTATCTCCCGATAGTGCTTTGTTTTTTGTCGTAAGCTCGACCATGAGGAACCTTCATCTTACAGCCAATCGAGATAATGGAACTTCCTTCATCGTAGTTCTAGCTACAAGGTTAGTACCAGAAATGACCACGAAATTTGCAATTTTTATGATAAACAAAAGCATCTATAACCTTCCTTTCGAAGTTAGCATGCACAAGGAAAATGAGGAGGTTGTAGGTTTCGTAAAGGTCATAGGCAATGGGGTTTGATAACTCTGGAAACTTTTGATGTGAGCATGGGATTTGTGATCCCTCTAGTGTAAAACCTTCATGCTCGAGTCCTTTTTCTGAATCCAAAGTCAATGCCTCAACAATGTCCATAGACCACACATGTTCTTGGTTGACCTCATGTCTATGACATTGGAGAAGTGTATCTCAAACCTCAAGATGATATGTTTGCTTTTCTTGGTCGAGTGCACTACTCAATACCCCTTCAATGGGTCTTTCGATGAGAATGAAGGGTGGATCTCCTTTTGGGATGTCAAAGATATGATAATCTAGGAAGATCTCATACTCTCCGATCTTTGTTCGAATGACTCTAAGGATTCCCTCAGTCTCTATGGTTTGACCCGAAATCCATTGGAGACGCTTCTGAGAGAAAGAGAGGGGTTCGTCGGGAAAAACCCCTAATACTAAGGATTTAGGAATGATATTGATTCCGACCCTAGGGTCGTAGATCACATCCTGGTAAGAGAGGTTTCCTACTTGGCACGACAGTGACTTTAGCTCGGGATAAAGCTGGGCTTGATCCATGCCTTCTGCTTCTCTCAACCATTCCCGACTACTGATTGCGGAGATATATTCCAACCTTTATCTCCGTCTTTTCACCTCTTCTGGGTTGGGTAAGTTGACTTCTTCTCTCTCGTGGTTTGGATCTTTTCCCTTCTTGGGAAGTACTTCTCCGTCCAAGGTTTAACAAATAGTTCGTCATAGTATTCATAGACGAAGTCACACGAGGGATCATCGAACTCCTAATAAGGTTGGAAAGGTTCCCCTGTGAACCATGTTTTGGTAAGAGGAGGATTGGTGTTTGTGGATATGAATTTTTCTAGGATAGGTTCCTCCTCTATGGTTTTTGGTTCCGAGAGAGTGTTGGGTATGTGCTCTTCTTGAATGATCTCTTCCTCATCCGGGAATTCATCATAAACTCCCGTGTAAGGGGTATTTTCAAGGATTTTTTGTTAGAATGTCCTTACACTCAGAAAAAGTGAGGTGAGTGAAAGATCCTCCGGAAGAAGAGTCTAAGAAAATTGCTGACTCTGGTCCAAGACCATCGTGAAAATGTTGCAAAAGAATAGGTTCCGCGATACCAAGGTCTGTCCCAGAATCTACAATTTTTGTGAATCTTGCCCATGCGGCTCCTAGAGATTCGGTCTCCTATTGCTCAAAACAGAGGACCTCTCGTTAGAGTTTAACTACTTGGGGAGTAGGGAAGAATGTTAGACAAAAAGTCCTTTGTAAAATTTCCCAGTCTGCCTTCATACTTCTCACAGAGAGAGAATACCATTGTTTTGCTCTCCCCATTAATGAAAATGGAAAGAGTTTCCACTTTAAGGTATCTTGACTCATTCCTGCGATCACAAGACACAAAGAAAGTTGTTCGAACTCACGCAGGTGAGAATAGGGACTTTCATCCTTATCACCAGAGAAGCATTGCTCTCAGACCATAGCTATGAAGCTGGGACGTAGCTCATAGCTAGGTGTTTCAATGGAATGTGATGAAGGTGGAGGCTCCAAATGCTCGCCCTTTGGAGCGGAAAACTCAAAAAGGGTTGGATTTGAATCCATATGATAGATGGGGTGATACACGGACGAACTAGGTTCGGGATCAGAACAGCTATCGTTCCCCGGCAACGGCGCCAGAAAGCTTGTTGACACTTGCTAGCGTCGCCACCAGGTTTATATCCCCGGCAACGGTGCCAGAAAGCTTGTTGGTGTATTTTATGATCACAGATAAATCTGCAAGCGCACGGATACCGTTGTAGATTTCACCCGGGAGTATTCCAAGGTATCGATTTCCATGGGGAATGAGAAGTGTAGCGAACCTGAACTAATTCGTCCGGGGGATATGACGATGAAGGGTAAAGAGGCAAGGGAGATTTCGGGTGGACAGGGGATAAGCTGAGGAAATCAAGGATCTTTAGAATCACGATAGACTTAAGTCAAGTCTTGTCGCTCGTCGGGGCCAGAGGGAAAAGAGCCACGAAAAGGGATGGGAAGGGGGCTCTGATGTCGTATTCCTACCCCCTAAACTAACGTGGTGGATTACAAAGCCCGTACGGAGCTGTCACCTCCCTAGGGTACCACACAGTCCGTTGATCAAGGCGGCAATCCAAGGTATTGGAGAGTCTAGACACCGCGTCTACACTAACCAAGTACTACTTTACTCCGCGCTAGAGCAAAGCAATCATGGTAAAGCAGCAAAGCTACTAAACAGTAATCGAAGAACCTAAGAGCGAACAAGAATATGAATTGAGACTTGATTACTCACAGATCCAGACTTACAAAGTATCCCGGGTGTGGACGACCGTAGTTGTACCGCACCCGCCGAGGTACAAGAAGAAGAAGAAGAGGACCGACACTCCGGCTTCTACTTCAACACTCACATCTCAACTCTCTCTCTCCCTACTATCTAGATACTAATTTGTGGAGGGCTCCGCCACTTGCTTCAATGCACCTTGTGTGTCTTCTATGAAGTGCCGGTGTCGGTGTTTTAGCCCGGCAACCTACCAAGGGGGGTACCCGAGGTAGATGATTGTGATGGGGATCGCCAGACCTGGAACTCGAAGGTGAAGGCAGAGACGCGGGACACAGATTTATACAGGTTCGGGCCGCCAAGGTGGCGAACCCTACGTCCTGTTTGGGGATCAAGTATGGCGCCCAGCGCTTGGTGTTGGTTGAGATGTCCGGCTAGGTACCCGGCCCTCCTTTATATAGTCCAGGGGGCGGGTTCCTAGTCGGTTACAAGATAGGAGTCCTAGTAGGATTACACGGAATGAGTCCTAGTAGGATTACAGGGGAATTCTAGTAGGAGTCCGTCTTCATCCTTCCTTGTATGAGTACCCGGGGTGTATGCCCGACAAGCCCCCGAGCATGTTGGAGTCGAGAGTAGTAGTCCGAGTAGTCTTGAAGCCTCTTCGAGTAGTTCTTGAGCGTCCTCGAGTACTGCTTGGAGAAGTCTTCAATAGTACTTGAACTACCGCGAGGCTGGAAGGTGGTCCAGCTCATCAGTCTTGAACTCGAGATTTATAAGGAAGTGCTATTGCAAAATCGCACTCCATATGGAGTAGCCCCCAAGCCTTAGGTTGAGTCGCAGACTCTAGCTGAGGGTCAATCTTGCTTCCGAATCTTTCGTCTTGAAAAAATTTGAATGATGGGTGCAGCATAGTAGCCCCCGAGCCTTGAAATGATTAAGTAATCAATCCAAGGGTCTTCAGTGTTCACGAAAGCCATCATCCGAGTACTCTTGCAGCGTGTAGCCCCCGAGATAAGAGAACCGTATGAGCCACGTCGAGTAGTTGTTGTTGTAGAGCCCCCGAGCTTGAGAGCGAGCGAAGTCTGCTAGAGTTGTTCTCGAGTAGTAGTTTGAATGCAGCCCCCGAGCTGGAGAGTTTCCGAGTAGTAATCGAGCTGTGGAGCTTGAGAAGTAGCCGTGCCGTCAGAGCAGACTCTAGATGCGAGCGAAGTCGACTTTAGATGCCGGTAGAGCGAACTTTAGAATGTGACTTGAAAACCGAAGTCGACTTTGTGCCGCGCGGAGCAGACTTTGAGATGCGACTTGAAAACCGAAGTCGACTTTAGTTGCCGCGCGGGGCGGACTTTGATATGCGACTTTAGAAGTCGACTTTAGATTGCCGCGTGAAGCGGACTTTGATATGCGACTTTAGAAGTCGACTTTGTGCCACACGGGGTGGACTTAATATGCAAAAAACAAAAAGCACTTCCGGAAGGCAAAATCGAATAAAAAATCAGAGAAAATGAGTAGTTTTGCCGCCAGAGCGGGCTTAAGATTGCGACCGTTGAAATCGACTTGAGATTGCGACTACAGAAGTCGACTTGTGCCGTCGGAGCGGACTTTAGGTGCGACCATTGGCGTCGACTTGTGCCGTCGGAGTGGACTTTAGGTGCGACCGTTGGCGTCGACTTGTGCCGCCGGAGCGGACTTTAGGTGCGACCGTTGGCGTCGACTTGTGCCGCCGGAGCGGACTTTAGGTGCGACCGTTGGCGTCGACTTGTGCCACCGGAGTGGACTTTAGGTGCGACCGTTGGCGTCGACTTGTGCCACAGGAGTGGGCTTGGGTGCGACCGTTAGTGTCAACTTTTGCCACCGGAGTGGACTTGAGGTTGCGACTGGTGAAGTCGACTTGAGTACTTAGGGTACTAGGACCCATGGTACAGAGCGCTAGTACTTAGGGTACGAGACCCATGGTACGGAGCGCGAGTACTTAGGGTACGAAACCCATGGTACGGTGCGCGAGTACTTAGGGTACTCGGACCCATGGTACGGTTGCCGCTAGAGCGGCCTTGAGATTGCCTTCTTGGGATACAACCATTGTGACCTCCGAAACTCGGTACACCCAAAGCCGTGGCCAGAGCCCCCGGGATGCAATGTACCGAACTCGTGGTGAAGCCCCCGAAACATAGTGTACCAAACTCGTGGCCGAAGCCCCCGAGATCCAGTGTAGTAAGCTCGTGGCGGTTTGGTCGATATATCCCAAGAGTTGTCGGCAGGGTGTAGCTCTTGTGAAAACCCGCCGAGAAGCATACACAGATGAGTAGTCGGCATGTTGTCCTGCATGATGAGGAGAACAAGTCAAGAAAAGAAAATAGTAATCATTTAAATAAATGACTTAGCTGTTGCTGCCTGGGCAGACTGTTGATGCGACCGGAGTCGAGTTGTGCCGCTGTAGCGGACTTTAGATTGCGACCATTGACGTCGACTTGTGCCGCCGTAGCAGACTTGAGATTGTGTAGTTCTGAAGGGTAGTTCCCGTGTAGAAGCATGCACAGATGGGTAGTCCTTGGCGTGTTTGTCCTGCGCACGGAAGACAAGCCAAAGAAGAAAAAACAATCATTTAAATAAATGACTTAGCTGTTGCTGCCAGGGCGGTCTTGTAGATGAAGCCGTGGCGGTCGGAGATGGAGTCGCGATGATTGTTGCTGAAGTTGACCAGTCAGAGTTGATTCCGACTAGTTGTTGGGGGCGTGACTGCCGTTCTCGACTAGTTTGGAAAACTAGTCGAGATGAGTGGTCAACACGATGCGGCCGGAAGACGATGTCGCGGCGGCGCGCGGCGTACTCGAAGTAGAGCCGGTGTTGCTGCGAGACAAGTAGTCGCGACGCACGGCGTGGCTGAAGTAGAGCCGGTGCGACCAGACAACAAGTCGAGCGGCGGCGCACGGAGTAGTCGAGTCGCGAGACGGAGTGACCGGACGCACGACGAGAGCCAGTGCGACCGACCGATGAGAAGTCGAGTGGCGAGACGGCGCGTCCGGATGCACGGCGTAGGCACAGTAGAGCCGGTGCAGCCGGGCGACGAGTAGTCGAGACGCGAGACGGAGTGACCGGGCGCACGTCGAAAGCCAGTGCGACCGACCGACGAGAAATCACGGCGAGACGGTGCGTCTGGATGCACGTCATAGGCGCAGTAGAGCCGGTGCAACCTGGAGCCAAGTAGTCGCAGTGACCGGGCGCATGGCGAGAGCCAGTGCGACCGACCGACGAGAAGTCGAGCGGCGAGACAGCGCGTCCGGATGCACGGCATAGGTGCGGTAGAGCTGGTGCAACCGGGCGACGAGTAGTCGAGGCGCACGACAAGGTTGAGGTAGAGCCCGCGTGGTTGGGTGGCGAGTAGTTGCGGCGCACGGCAAGGTTGAGGTAGAGCCAATGCGACCGGACAGCAAGTCGAGCAACGCACGGAGTACTCCCAGCGCACGGCGTAGTTGACGTAGAGCTGCTGCGGTCGGGAGATGAGTAGTTGCGGGGCACAGCATAGTTGACGTAGAGCCCACGCGGCCAGGGACTACTTATAGCCCTAATGGGTCGGTGGCTGCAGGAGGGGGTACTTGTAGGCGAGAGCGAGCCAGAGTGGCGAGCAAGGAGGTGCGGTCGGCCCTGTGATCCACCGCCTATGGACTTGATCACTGATCCTTGGTCTGTTGCACGTCGGTTCCCAGCTCGGATTCGCCTGATTCACCGGTTCATAGGTGCGCCCGTACCTAGAGGTGCGACCGGCCCTACCCAGTGGCCGTGTGATGCACCAATGGTGTTGAGGGACGTACAGGATCACTCCTTGATGGTGGTTGTGGCGGTTAAGTGTGGGTCCATCGATCCAAGTGCTTCCAACCTTAGCCTTTTGATCAAACCGACTTGAAATCGACGCTTCTCGTTCATTGGTGACTTGTTCATTGGATTGGTAGTGACATGGACCCGAGAGGAGGATTTTGGGTGGTGCAGCCAGACCTCGTTGGTGCGGCCGGACCTAGGAGGTGCAGCCGGACCAACTTCTGTGGTGTCTGGCCTATGGACTTGGTCCCCTTGGATATTATGCTAAGTGTAGAGGCATTTGGCAAAGTTTGGTGTTGATCGGAGGAGGTTGATAGGTCCGACCTACTAGGTTCGGCCGCACCTACCCCCCACATGTCTCGTGTCACAATCTTCCGGGAGGCATAATTTCTGCATCCGAACTCCGAATTGGCTGAACCAAAACTTCATTTCGATCATCTCGACGAGAATATCGCAATGGTGCTATCAAACTAAGCATTTGAGGTTGTTTGTCAAGATGCTTTATTTGTGCTATAATGTCTCATTATGACCTGCATCCAAATATTCACCAAAGCTCGTGGAATCCGTTAGTTTATAACCCTACAGCTATAATGCAAGCTTTGATGGAGTGAATTTTGTTCAAAGTTGAGGGTTGAAAATAGGGACTTAACGACCATCAACACTGTGGCCTCAGGTTCCATGTGCCTGATCCACCACTGCTTCCTGGGTTGCTTCGGTTCTGCTGTAGCTAGGGTTGAGAGGTGTAGTGACGTGGCTTCGACGGCTGGTGTCGAAGCGAGCCTGACTTCTGCCACTTCCCTGAGTGTCTTGCACAGTTTGTCCGCTTCATCTTGTCTCCACGAGCATCCATGTACTCAAGCCGAGACCTCTCGACAATCAGTGCCTTGTCAATGCGGGAGCGAAGTATACGGCAGTCATGAGCGGCCAGGTGGTGTGCCATCTCATGGTGAAGTCCCTTTCGAAACCAGTAGACTTTCTTCTTCTTAGTGTTGGTATCATCTGGAGTGTACCTCATCATCTCTTGAAAGCGGATGGTGTACTCCTGCATAGTCATACTCTCCATCTTCAAGTGGCGAAACTCGTCTGCCTTGTTGTCCATCACTGCTTCTGGGATATGTTACTCTATGAAAGCTTCAACAAACTCGTTCCACCTGATGTGATCCGGGTCTGGGTGTGAGTCATAGTAACTGTCCCACCAAGCACCTGCGGTGCCGATCAGCTGGTGCGCTGCAACCGCCACACACTCCTCCTCTGTGAGCTCTGTCAGCTCCAGCTTTTTCTCAATCTCCCTCAGCCAGTTGTCTGCATCCATAGGGTATGTTGAGTTGTCGAAGGTTGGCGGACGCATCTTGTTGAAGTTCCCCACTTTCTTATGAAAGCCCTCTAGGGGTACTGTTCGGCACCCTGTTGTTGTTCTGAACCAACATGTTGGTGATAGCCAGCATCAGCTGAGTTTGAATGGCCATGATGTCAGCTAGGTTTGGTGGCGGTGGTGGTGGTGGTTTGAGCTCGAGGACGGGCATGGTGGCGGGACAAGAGCTTGAGGACGCAGGCGCGCAACAACATCTGACGGCCTCAAGTCACCCCGGCGATGGAGCAGTGCCGCACTCGACCCTCGCCGCCGAGCCGTGCCTCGTTGCTGCAAGCCTGCAAGCCACAACCCTGATCTGCCGAGCACCAATACGAATTTGAAGGACCGAACTGGTGACCAGAGAGGGGGGAGTGAATGGGAGCCGATAAAAATTCTTCTCGAAGGAGATGTCTTCTCCAACAAGATGAACACGGGTAACCAAAACACGTCTCCGACTCAACTATCCAAGTTGGCCAAGACCACGTAGCCACTGAAGTGCTACTGATCCTAGGAACCAACAACCACCCAAGCCTACTCGAGAACGCAGCGGAACAAGCAACTCGAGCAGCACTCAGACCACACCGGTCAGACCGGTCACCACCACCGGTCAGACCGATCCTGGTCGAATCACCCGGAATAGACCGCCGGATCACCCGACAACCACCAGAGACACTCCGGGTCACCCGAGCAAGACTTGACGATTTCCACAACAAAGCCCCTGCACCGGTCAAACCGGTACACCACACCGGTCAGACCGGTCCTGTTGGAAACCCCAAATCCAAGAAACCAACCTCCCGAGCTCCAAACAGCACCAAACTCGAAACAGCACCAAACCTCGAACCTAGGGAACACACCAGAATGTTCACCCGAGCCAAAACCCAACAGGGGCTTGCACCGGTCAGATCGGTGGAGGGCACCGGTCAGACCGGTCAGGCCTGGGCGCTCGGGACGAACAGCGAGCCGCAGGTCAACTCCCCCAGATCCACTTCCCGATCTCCCGATTCGCCCCATGGATTTGCACAAGACTTTGGGGATACTAGGAGTACCTCATGAGCATCCCATAGCTACGATTTGGTCCACCAAAACTTGTTGAATCAAGAGGAATCGAAGGATTTCCACCAAGAACACCACTTTCCCGAAACCTAAGAAAACCCCAAAATCGAGCACCTTTTCTCACGGATTTGTGAGGGGGTCACCAGGAAAAGAACCACGAAGGGTTCATGCATACATCCAACCAAATCCCCAAGAAAACGGCCTCAAATCCACCACAAGAAAATCGCTAAGAAATGGCTCTGAAAATCACCAAAAAGGGAAAACGGGAGAGACACCATCAAGCCTTGAGGAACCACGTCGAATCATCTATACATACCTCACCACTCACCACTTGGGTTATATGGAGGCAACCGAAAGACGAAACTATCCCTATTACATTAAACTAAGATACACGCCCTCGAAGGGCACTTTGGGAATCTTCGTTGTAGCACCATTAGACGGATGCCCGGCGACCGCACTTCGCTTAGCCTTGACGTAAGCCTTGCGATCCCGACGCGTGTCCTCCGCTTCGAAGTCTCCGGAAGGCGTCGTCGCACACCGGTCAGACCGGTCTGACCCACTGGTCAGACCGGTCCAGTGCTGTTGCCCTTCGGTCTTCGGCCTTGGCTTTGTGGATCAACGAAGGAACCCAGTGGTTTTCTGGTGAACCACTGGAAACCCCGCAAACTCGGGGTAGCCTTCGCCAATCACCACTCATGACTTGGCTCCCACGAAGTCCCAGCTCGACCTTGGTTTTGAGGCTCAACCAAGAAACCATCCACGACTTCGTCTTGCTATTCTTACCATCATGTGGCCCGCACTTGACCCCGCTGGCCACCGAGTCCCTCGAACCAAGCCTACTTGTCTGCTTCACACCTGGAGGCCTCACCGGCATCGACCTTTCGCGCATGTTCTTCACCTGCACTAGCACCAATCAAGCCGCAACCTGCACCTGCAATAATTAGCCAAGAGTCAGTCCACACAACGTTGTCAATCACTCATCACACCAGGAAGCGACCATCCACCGGTTCTCGAACCACATAGGTCCTCAATCTCCCCCTTGATGAGTGCATTGACAACACACACATTTGGTAAGCAAAGAGAAAACGAAAAGAAAAGAAACGAACAAAGAAACTTCAACAAGCGATCGAAAGCCAAAAGAAAGGCAAAGAGCAAGATCACTTGAAGAAGACAAGTCTCGGTCCCCTTAGGCAAGGGCAACGGCTCGACACAACCGAGACAAAAACAAGATCAAAGAAAGAGCAAAAGACCACCAAACCAAAGCTTGAAAACCACAAAGAGCTCCCCCTGCACACATACAAGCTCCCCTTGAACCAATGCAACTCCCCTGGACGAATGCATGCAAACCTCTTCACAAAACAGAGCAGCAGCACCAGCTCAGCTCAGACCGGTTAGACCGGTCCACAGCACCGGTCAGACCGGTGCACAACCTCTACACAGGTCCTGACACCTACACCGGTCAGACCGGTGACCTCGACCGGTCAGATCGATGACCTCCTGGGAACTGCAAGAGCCCAAAAATGGCTCGAAACCACTCGGAAACCTTCTAAATGCATCCAGAAGCACTTTTCCTTCACAACCATCTCCCCCTTGTTGACAATGCATGAATCAAGCCAAAATAAGGAAAAATGCAACCTAGAGCTTCTCAAATAGACAAAATTCAACACAAGATGCTACACATGTCCAAATGAGCAAGTTAGATACTTTATAGCCTCCTATGAACATCAGCTACAAGATCACCAAGTTTCACAACCATTGGGCGAAGCTAAGATAAAATTGAGCAATTTTGCGAAAAATCACCCTCTCATAAGCAAAGTCCTAAACATGAGCAAAACATGTCAAAATGACAAAGCCACACAAACTTCATGCTAGGACAACCATTCTAATCATAAGATCATCATAAACACCCTCAAGCACCTCATGTCATGTCAAAGCCACCGAGCCATGTGCCTACTTCTATGTATGAGACTTCTCATTAGTAGGCATCATGCAATGGTTTAGCACCCAAAGCAAATTAAATTAAGCACATATGACATGGGAGCACATTTTCCAAGCAATTTACATTTCATTTTCAGATTCATATTGGTACATGAAATGTCTTTGCGACAAAAAGGAACTTATGCCCCTCAACAAGATAAAGCAAGCGGGCTAAACATTCATGATGACAAATGAGCCAATGGCCCCATATGATCAAAATAAACCATCCAAGCACAAATTGAGCATAACAAAGCCACTAAAACATGTCACGATCATATAAAGGCATTTACTCACAAGAGGACATACATGTAGCATTTTTCAAAAACATAGCCATCAACCATGGATATAAATCAAGATCATCAAGAGCTAAGCCAAACTAAACCATTGTCGTATGGACATCCCTAGGCCCACTACTCAGGCGGGTACCAGGACCGACTACTACGTGGGCCCCTGGGACTACTCGACTTGGGCTGCATGGCACAAGACGCGCGTGAAGCACAAGGCATCCAGAGGGCTAGTACTCAGTTAGGAAGCTAGACATGTCTGGATCCATGTAGAGTACTCCTAGTCGTGTACGACTAGAACTCTCTCCCTCAAACCGACTTGTAACCCTACCTCCCGGACTATATAAGGCGAGGCAGGGACCCCTATCTATCTATCCGCATCATCTTGTAAACACACCCAATCAATCCAGAGCTACGCAGCATACAGGACGTAGGGTATTACGCACCTCGCGGCCCGAACCTGTCTAAATTGTGTGCCACGTGTCTCTCCTTCGAGTTCCCGATCTCGGCGAGGCCACAAACGTCTACCTCGGGTACTCCCCTTGGTAGGTTACCAGGTTAAAACACCGACAGCTGGCGCGCCAGGTAGGGGATCTCGCCGAAGATCTCATGGTGAACTCGACGGCTTCAATCGTCATCAAGCCAACTGCCGCCTTCAATCGCGGTGACACTTTCGTCTTCGCCTCCTGGGTCTGCACCGCTGACGGCATTGGATCCTTCCAGCGCTACCTCACCATGACCCCGGACCCGGAGACTGGACTCGTGACGCTTCCCGAAGCCATCACGGGCCAACTCGTCGAAAAATTCGACGAATTTTCGCTCTACAACCAAGTCACTGACTTCGAGATTGGATCCAGCTCCAACTCGAACTCGATGTCACCTTGGATCGAACCGCGCAAGCTGGCTCCTGAGCCATCGTGTGGGCCGGTTTTTCCCCACGAGCACTTCCCATACGGCCTCCGCAACGCTACTACAGCCTACGAGGATGCACTCGTCCCGCATCGGGCCGACAAGGAGGTCGTCTCCGAGTACTCCTGTGACTCCAACGCCGTCCCCGACTACAACTCGGACTCCTCCTACGAGTTTGACTTCGGTCTCGATCCGATCGAGCTCAAGTCCGAACTCAACACCATCGAGGAGCCGTTGTCAGGTCCCGCCGCTGGCTTGGTCATCACGTCTACTCTCGCCGGCAGATTCGTCTACTGGCCCGACCGTAAGCCCGCAGACCTGACCGACGACAACTCACGCTGTGTCGCCTACCTTGAGACACTCCCCTTCCAGGAGGGGACACCGCTAACTCTAAATGCAAAGGAGTACTCACCAAGCGAGCTGGCAACTACCGACTCCGGACTCTGCACGCCTGACCGTGAAGTATTCATCGCAACTGGGGAAGCTGGAACCTCGGAGGCCCGACCTGATCGATACCTCGACGACATCTCCGAGGACGAGGCATCAGCCAATGCACCCGCGGATGAGACTACCGAAGCCAAGAATGCCCGACGCGACCGTAACAGGAAGCGGGCAGATCGACGCCGAAGGCTCCGGGAAGCTCTCCCCATCAGGAACCTCAACGAAGCTCTGGACCAAGTCGCCAACAGGGTCCACACTACCCCTGAGCAATGCCTCATGTCCATCACTACGATAGCTCGAACAGCCCAGGGGCACCGTGCAGGCGAACTTATCACCAAACTCACTGAGGATGCCTACTTCATGCGGGTCAACAACAGGGTCGCCGGAGCTAGAAATCACAAAGCCACTAGTCGCAGCCGTACTCCAGCAGAAGTCGGACCCAACCGCGTCCGTGGTGAACACCAGCCGACCCCCAATCGCTCTAGAGCCTCTGTGGGAGGACCTTCGCAAGGCGGCGGCGGCGGTGGCGGCAGTGGTAGCTCTTCCCATGGCGCCGGCAGAAGAGCCGGTGGCGGCGGCGATCGTGGAGGCTGAGGCCACGCGAACAGCCACGCTGCCAGCAACGAACGTGGCGGCTACGACGCCCGCCACAGGATCGACGAGATACACCGCGCCAAGAAGACTACCGACGTCAACAACAGCGACGGCTTCCCCGCCTACTCTTCATGACTTCGCGCTCTGCTTCTTCCCTAGAAGTTCAAGCCTTTCGGGATTACCAAGTACGACGCGAAGCAAGATCCAGTTCAGTGGCTCAGGTGTTATGCCCTGGCCATTGAGAATGCTGGTGGCGACAACGACACCAAGTGCCTCTACTTCCCCTTCTGTCTGGACCAGGCTCCACTCACATGGCTCGAGTCGCTCGACAAGAACTCGATCGACGAGTGGGACCAGCTGAAGGCGCAGTTCACCAGCAACTTCGCGGGCGCCATGGGACGCTCGGGTACTCGCATGGACCTGGCGATGGTCAAGCAGGAACAAGGCGAGACGCTCCGCCTGTACATGTGCCGCTTCTTCGACAAGCGTGCGACCGTAGTCGACGTCACCGACAAAGAAGTCATCGACTGCTTCCAAGACGGCCTCTACCACTGTCGCACCTTCGAAGACTTCGGTCGCCGCCGCCCAAGCTCAATCACCAAGCTCAAGGACATGATCACTTCATGGGCCGACGAAGAGGACAAGGCGAACGCCAAGTACGACTCCATTCGCGGCAAGAGCAAGAACAAAACGGGTGGCAACAGCAACAACAAGGATCAAGGGGGTCGCAACAACAACAGTAATAACAACTACTCGTGTCGTAACCGCAAGCGCAAGCCAGACAACATAGTCGCAGCTGTACAGCGCCCTGCGAAGGACAGCCCCAACAAGACCTCCGGCGGCTTCAGAGACTTGCTCAAAGAGAAGTGTCCGTGGCATCTGGACGGGAACCACACAACCGACCAGTGCTACCAGCTCCGGCGAGCACTCAAGGATGTCCCTGAGCCACGACACCCTCACGACAAAAAGGGCAAGAATAAGGTCGACGAAGGCAACGGCGACTTCCAAGAACCCGACAAGACGGTGAATGTCCTCTTCAGCGGACTACCCACCAAGCGATCTCAGAAGCTCACCCTACGGGAAGTCTTGAACATTGAACCAGCGGTGCCGACGCCTCTCAGGTGGTCGGAGGTACCCATCACCTTCTCCCGCGTGGATCAATGGACGAGCTTCTCCGAACCGGGACGTTTCCCACTCGTCCTGAAACCAGTAGTCGCGGGCTCTAGACTCAACAAGTTACTCATCGACGGTGGAAGCGGACTCAATGTCCTCTTCACCAAGACCTTGAAGAAGATGAAGCTCGACATCACCGGCATGCTCACCAAGAGCCCGTCGCCCTTCTACGGCATCGTCCCAGGCAATGTGGCTATACCACTTGGCTCAGTGGTTCTACCAGTTACCTTCGGGACAAGGGAGAACTACCGCACCGAGTACATCAAGTTCGAGGTTGCGGACTTCGAAACCTCCTACCACGCCATCCTCGGCAGACCAGCTCTTGCCAAGTTCATGGTGATTCCTCACTACGTGTACTTGGTACTCAAAATGCCAAGTCCTGCCGGAGTACTCGCATTGCAGGGGGACTTGAAGATTTCCTACGACTACGACACCAAAGCCGTGGAACTCGCAGCAACCAATCAAGTACCCAACACAATGATGGAGATCTTCGCTGCATCCAAGAAGCTTGCGCCAACCGAACTTGAGATACCTGAGAAGACCGACACCTCCAACAAACCTCAGCCAACAGAGGAAGTACAGGTGAAGGCCATCGACCTTGGGACCGGTGACAGCAGCAAGACTACCATGATCGGCGCGGGGCTCGACCCTAAATAGGAAGACGCGCTCGTCAGTTTCCTTCGGGCTAACCGAGACATCTTCGCGTGGAAGCCAGCAGACATGCCACGTGTGCCCAGGAGGCTGATCGAGCACTCACTCAACATCAATCCTAAAGCTACCCCCAAGCGACAACATCTCCGCCGTTTCGCTGACGACCGACGGGACGCCATCAATAAGGAACTCGCCAAACTACTCGCGGCGGGCTTCATCCGAGAAGTCTTCCATCCTAAGTGGCTCGCCAACCCCGTCCTCGTCCGCAAGAAGAAAACCAACGAGTGGAGGATGTGCGTCGACTACACCGACCTCAATAAGCACTACCACAAGGACCCCTTCGGGTTGCCACGGATTGATCAAGTCATCGACTCCACGGCGGGCTGCGACCTGCTTTGCTTCCTCGACTGCTACTCCGGGTACCACCAGATTGCAATCAAGGAAGAAGACCAGGAGAAGACCGCGTTCATCACCCCGTTCAGCGCCTACTGCTACACGACGATGTCGTTCGGGTTGAAGAACGCCGGTGCTACCTATCAACGAGCTATCCAGGCCTACTTCAAGGAGCAGCTCAACAAGAACGTCGAAGCCTATGTGGATGATGTAGTCGTCAAGACCAGAAACTCCGACACGCTCATCGCCGATCTTGAAGAGACTTTCGCATCTCTGCGGAAGTACCAGTGGAAGCTCAACCCCAACAAGTGCGTCTTCGGCGTACCTTCGGGGAAACTACTCGGCTTCATCATCAGCCATCGCGGCATCGAAGCCAATCCAGAGAAAATCTCTGCCATCACCAACATGAAAGCTCCAACCTGCATCAAGGATGTCCAGAAGCTGACCGGGTGCATGGCGGCCCTGAATAGATTTATCTCGAAGCTCGGAGAGCGGGGACTACCCTTCTTCAATCTACTCAAGCACCAAGAGAAGTTCGTGTGGACCGCGGAGGCTGATCAAGCTCTGACGCAGCTTAAAGACTTCTTGTCAAAGCCACCGGGCCTCACGGCTCCTCGCAAATAGGAGCAGCTACTGCTCTACCTCGCCGCGACTACTCACGTGGTCAGTACTGCCATCGTTGTCGAGCGGCAGGAAGATGGCCACGCCTATCCAGTCCAGCGGCCAGTCTACTTCGTCAGTGAGGTCCTGTCTGAGTCCAAGGCACGGTACCAACCGGTCCAGAAGTTACTCTACGCAGTACTCATCACCTCGCGGAAGCTACGACACTACTTCCAGGAGTACTCGATCACTGTCGTCACCGACTACCTGCTTGGTGACGTACTCCACAACCAAGATGCTACCGGGAGAATCTCCAAGTGGGCGGTCGAACTTGGCGTCCTCAACATCGACTTCAAGCCACGCACCGCCATCAAATCTCAAGCACTAGTCGACTTCATGGCAGAATGGCGGGAGAATCAACTATCCACTCCAACAGAGTGACCAGAGCATTGGGTGATGTACTTTGATGGCTCACTCAAGCTCGAGGGCGCGGGCGCAGGGGTACTCCTGATCTCTCCAAAGGGCGAACAACTCAAGTACGTCCTGCAGATCTTCTGTAAGGTCTCAAACAACAAAGCCGAGTACGAGGCTCTGCTACACGAGCTCCGACTCGCAATCTCACTGGGCATCAAGCGACTACTAGTCTACGGCGACTCCGCTGTGGTCATCAACCAAGTCAACGACTCCTGGGACCGCAACAAGGAGAACATAGACGCCTACTGCCTAGAAGTTTGCAAGCTCGAGAACAAGTTCTATGGTCTCGAGTTTCACCACGTCGTCCGTGACAACAACGTCGCAGCGGACGTCCTGTCGAAGCTTGGTTCTACT
Organism: Cenchrus fungigraminus; assembly: GCA_036936925.1. Lineage (NCBI taxonomy): Eukaryota > Viridiplantae > Streptophyta > Magnoliopsida > Poales > Poaceae > Cenchrus > Cenchrus fungigraminus. The sequence continues at coordinate 44,165,894 of CM072772.1, forward strand.
CGCGCTCAAGTGCCCGCTGGAGTCTTCGTCCACGAACTTCACACGCCATCCATCACAGAGCCGGAGCTAACGACCACTGACCCTGGGCCATCACAGCCTAGTCAGGGGTCATGATGATCGACGTGGACTGGAGACAACCCTTCATCGACTACATCCGCGAGCAGAAGGTTCCATCTGACAAGAACGAGGCCGAACAACTCGTCCGCCGAGCCAAGACCGACGTACTAGTCGGAGACAAGCTCTACAGGCGGGGCGCCACTTCTGGAGTACTCAAGAACTGCATACCCCGGGAAGAAGGCAAGGACATCTTGGAGGAGATCCACAAGGGTGTCTGCGGCAACCACGTGTCCTCACGTACGCTGGTGAGCAAAGCTTTCCGACGAGCCTTCTACTGGCCCACAGCTCTGGGTGACGCCGAAGAACTCGTCAGGAGGTGCCAAGGATGCCAATTCTTCGCCAAGCAGCAACACGTCCCGGCCTACAAACTAGTCACCATACCGCCAACCTGGCCCTTTGCCTGTTGGGGGCTCGACATGATTGGGCCTCTACCAACTGCGCCAGGAGGATTCAACAGAGTTCTGGTGGCCATCGACAAGTTCACCAAGTGGATCGAAGTCAAGCCGGTTACCTGCCCAAAGGCTGACAGAGTACTCGACTTCTCGGATGAACTCGTGCATCGCTATGGGCTTCCCAATCGCATCATCACAGATCTGGGGTCCAATTTCAACAACCATCAGTTCTAGGAGTACTGCGAGAACAGCGAGATCGACATCCGATATGTCTCAGTCGCCCACCCGCGCGCTAACGGCTAGGTGGAGCGCGCCAACAGGATGGTACTCGACGCCCTCAAGAAGCGGTTGCACGACGCAGCTAACACCAAAGGAGGCAAGTGGATCAAGGAACTATCCAACGCACTCTAGGGGCTTCGTACTCAACCTACCAAGCCAACAGGGCAGTCGCCCTACTTCCTGGTCTACGGCTCCGAAGCTATTCTACCCGCTGATGTGATGTGGGAATCCCTGGCAGTAGAACAATACGACGAAGGCATCTCAGAAGACAGTCGACGGGTTGACATCAACAGCCTCGAAGAAGCTCGCTGTGCTGCCCTCGTCCAGTCAGCAAGGTACCTCGAGGGTATCCGACGCTACCATGATCGCAACGTCAAGGAACACTCCTTCAACGTCGGCGATCTAGTTCTCCGTCGCATCCAGAACACGGACGGACTACACAAGCTCAGCTCGCCTTGGGAAGGTCCCTTCTCAGTCTCCAAGGTGACCGAACCGGGCTCTTATCGTCTTCAGACACTTGAAGGCGACGACATCAGCAACTCGTGGAACGTCGACCAGTTGTGTCGCTTCTACACGTAGTCGCTCGACTACCTATCTATGGGTCCAGCCTATACGGCTACTCACGGACTCCTCGCTGTAAGCGGCCTTCTGGTCCTAGCACTAGTCTACGGACTACTCCTATCCAAGATCCAGTGTTAACGGCTACTAACGGATCTTGGGCTGCACATTGCCTAAGGGCCTTGGCAGCGGTCTATAGACCATGTACTCCTCTGATCCAGCTATAACAGCTACTAACGGATCTCCAGCTGTAAGCGATCCAAGGACCCTTGCAATCACTTAGCCGTAGGCGGCCTTCGGGTCTTGGCGACTTCATACTTGTAACGGCCCTGGCCATCCAGGTGTACTCTTTCCTCAGTAATAAAGTTCGATTCTACTCAACTTGTTTACTGTACCTCCTAAACTAGGCAGATTCTACTGAGTACTACTACTCACTACTTCTTCAAACGGCTTGGTACTCCGCACGCTTCGATGCAAGCTGCGGCAACGAGTACTCATCACAGCATAGAAGTGGACCAACTTCAATCATATTCAAACAAGTTTCTAACTAATTTGTTTGTCTTACATCAACTACCCTGTACATGAGCTACTTCTACAGGTACATCTACTGGAGGTTCAGCTTTCCAGCGACTTGCTCCGCGATTGGCGCCATCTCCTCCAGCAGAGTCTTGTACTGCTCGTCTGAACAGTTCGCCGCAAGGCCGCCAGCTACCACATCCACTGGAGCCTTTGGGAAGTACGACTTCATGTAGGTGAGTACTTGGTTCGGTATCGACTTCGCCAAATGCTTGACGTACGTCGCCAGGCGCCCGGGGGCTTCCTTCAGCCTATCTACCAAAGGCGCTATCTTAGGCCCACCGGGGTGTGGAACCAGCAATCTCGCAATGGGAAGAACGGCTTCTTCAAGTTCTTTCAGTTGCGCCCGCAGCTTCTCGCAATCTTCATTGAGCTTCTGCAGAGATTTGTAACAACGCACAAGGTCAAGATCTGAGGCTTCATGGAGCTCCATGTGCTTGATGCACTCATGGCGCAACTGTGCGTACTCGTACTCGACTACCTCTCGGCGGTCGGTCTCTCGGTACGCAATGTTCTTGAGGTCCGTCTCGGAAGCCTTCAGCTGGTCGAGCCTCGCTTCAAGATCTATAGACAACTCGTCAACAGTCTCAGACTACACATAAGCTCTACAACAAGTACTCAGCGATCGCGGCGGAAGGCATACCTTTGTTTTTCTGGCGCAGAGTCTTGTTCTTCTTGATCAAGTCATCGCTCTTCGCCTGCATCTCTTGTACCTCGTTATGGTAGGGGCGAAGGCGCCGTCAAGTTTGGATTGGAGTAGGGCTGAATGCTTCTTCGACTTGTCCAGCTCCTTCTCCAGAGCTTCGGCCCGGATGACCGTGTCACCGTACCCTTTCAAGAGCTCAGTCTTTTGGCGGGACCTCTCCACCAAGCCCTGTGCAAGATACAAAGCTCAATCAGTACTCAGTACCCAATAAGGCAAGATAACTCAAGGTACTTGCAATGTACCTTGATCCACTGCTCTGTGCGACGCCACGACTCCATGCTCAGAGACACGAAGGCCGGGTCGACTAGTTCATCGTCCAGCAACTCGAGACCTCCGCGGCTCGAGGTCCCAGTCTCTTGCATCGGCGCCGAGAGGAGCGGCGCCGTGTCCTCCACCATCGCTTCACGGACGACGACTTCAGTCCCTGCTTTGGGTTGCGAGTCCACTCGTGCTTCCGTCCTTGGCTCGGGGGCTATCGAAGTCGCCGGCCCGGGGGCTATCGAAGTCGCTGGCCCGGGGGCTGACGAGGTCACCGGCTTGGCAATTGGCTCCGTAGCCGTCGCTTCAACATTAGCTGTCTCCATGGCTACTGCCTCAGGGATCGCTGCTCCTTCGGCTTGTGGTCCTGTTTAGATCAATTCAGCAACAGCGGCGGATACGACTACTCTACACGACAAGTACTCGCGGCAACAGGATGCGTACCTTCCACCAGAGTGGCTTCTTCAAGCCTTGGTCTATCGCGGCTTCGACTTGTGGTGGTGGTGTGGGCTCTCGTGCCTCCGCCGAGCGGTCCTCACCATCAGCAGGCACGGTGATCTCCGCCTCATCCCATGACAAGTCTGTGGATTTACTGCATCCAAAAGTACTGCGTTAGTGACACGGAATTGATAGCTCGCGACTACTCGAAGATTCCGTGTAATTACAGCGTCGACCGCACCACCGTGACGGTCAGGGCACCCAGCAGACTGGCGATATCCACAATGTCAGCCTCGCTGGCACTTCCTGCCTCAACAGGAGGCTCTTGCTCCCTCTCCTCTGGCTGCTCAACGGCGATGGCCGCAGCAGGGGGAGGACCCTGTACTTCTTCGGTTGACGGCTGTGGATGGCTCTCCACAGTCACGGCTTGCTCCTGTGCCTCTTCCGGCACTACATCATCAGTAGCCGGAGGCGGGCTGGTAGTCCCAGCCATTGCCCCCACAGTCTCCCAGATTTCTTCCTCATCCTGGGCAGCGGGGTGCGAGGAAGGGATGTCCTGCAACAATACAAGTCAAGCAGTCAGCACTAGACTACTCATTGTCAGCACTCGACTACTCTAGTCGCGGTACTCACCTCTTGTCTGGTGGCTTCCGACACCTTCAATTTCTTCACAGCGCGTTTGCGCGCCACGTTGCGGGGCTTCCTCCGCGGAGCTGGCAAGCTCGCCTCGAGACTGGATGGCTTGTCGACTACTGGAATATGCGGCATTCCAGCTCGGTTGAACCTGGAGCGAAACTGGAAACACTGCTGCAGCGTCTCTTTGTCCTCGTCGTTGGAGGTGTCCTCGATGACAACGGCATCATCGCCTTCGCCGACCTCTCGGCGCTCCTTCGCTTTGGGCTCCGCCTTCCCCTGTGTTTGGTTCTCAAGCCGTGGGGGGGAGGGCGGGATGGAGATGTACTTCTTCAGATCATCCTACAAGATCAAGCAAGTATAAGTACGACTACACATGCAATTGGTACTCGGGGGCTCTGGCCACGACTACTAACCTCATTTGGCGGCTGCGCCGCGGAGTACTCTGGCATGGGGCATGACGTGTACGCGGGCATGTCTTCGAAGATCTTCCCCAGCCGTTCGATGATCACGTCATCTTCAATTTCTTCACCGGGCATCCGGGAAGAGTCTTCGTCGCCAGTGTACTCGTAGCCGAGATGGTCCTCAGTCCTCAGTCCTCATCTTCAATTTCTTCACCGGGCATCCGGGCATCAGCGGCTGTACTCTCCTCTTCATGAAACTGAAGGCTACATGTTCAGCCCTCAGTCCGGCCTCCCTCAGGGCCTTGATCTTCTCCAGCAACGCAGGCAGCTGGAGGCCTTCCTTCATGGTGGGCTCCGAGTTCCACCATGGCGCATGCTTTGGTTGACGACCACTCGGCTTCGGCAGCTCTGGGTGGTGGTTGCTGATGTAGAACCACTTCGACTTCCAATCTTGGTTGGAGTCTATGAGCTTGTACGGCAAGTACTGCCCGGCGGCGTCTTCACGCATATGCACCCCAGCGCCTCCAACTACTCGGGGGTCGTCTGTGCTCGGCTGCGGCTTCAATCGGAAGAATTTCCGGAACAGGATCCAGTGGGGCTTGATCCCCACAAATGCTTCGCAGAAGTGCCCAAAGATGGAGACATGGAAGATACCGTTGGGGTTGAGGTTGAGGTACTCGATCCCATAGTACCTGAGCATCCCCTTGAATAAGTCGCTCGCCGGCAGTGCGAGTCCGCGCTCTACGAACCGCGCGAACATCGGGATCTCATCCGGGTTCTTCTCCATCGGGTACGGATCTCCAGTGGCGACGCGTCACAGATCCATCTCCTTCTCGCGGAGGAATCCGCTGTTGACCAGGGCGAGGAGGTCCTCGGTCTTCAGTTTCGCCTTCTTCCACTCCTTCGCCGGATTCGACGGAGTGGAGGGGGGCGGCAACGACGACGACTGGCCGGCATCGCCAGCCTCATCGTGGCTCCTCTTCTTCGACGCGTCGGTCTTGGTGCTCTTCGACGGAGACGCCTTCATCCTTCCGGTCATGAGTGTTTTCACTCGCATTCGCTCGGGGGCTGCGGAGGAGGATGGGCTACAGCGGCGGCGTGACAGTAGAGCTAAGCTACTTAGCGGCGGCGGCGGCAGCAGCAGTGGCAGGAGGAGATGATTCAGATCTAATCACATCGAAATGCAATCGCTGGAAGTGAGAAACCCTAAGGGGTTGCCCTGCTATTTATAAGCCACCAAGCGGCTCAGTTCTGAACGGGCGGATAAGTTTCAGGCGGCTGACTCAGCGGCGGCAGACTGACTCTTCGTATTCCAGTACTCGACGCTCTCAATCTCGGGGGGCTCGACTTCAATCGACGGATTCAGTGGGCTACAACAGATCAAGATCCCACTCCGGACACATTCTACAGTCAAGATGACCCTTCAATTCGAGAGAAAATACTCGACTCAAGGCTCGGGGGCTCCGTGCCACGTGTCCTTCGGTTTTTTCTCCGGATTTTTCGGGATAAGATTGGCAGAACTTCAGATTGACCTTCAGCTTGAATCTACAATTCGACCTAAGGCTCGGGGGTTACATTCCATATGGAATGCGATTCTTCGAATCGCATTTTCTATATGGTTTTTCATCAAGACTTCACGGGTACTATTGAAGACCTTCGAGAGAAGCACTCGGGGACGCTTGGGGACTACTCGAGAAGACTTCAAGACTACTCAAAGATCAGCTGGAGTACCTTCCAGCCTCGGGATGATTCAAGCATTCTTGAGGACTTTCGGCTTGTGGAACTCGAGGACGCTCAAGGACTACTAGCCAAGGCCATCAAGACTACTCGAAGACATCCTGCTCGACTACAAAGTACTCGGGGGCTTGTTGTATGGACATCCCTGGGCCCACTACTCAGGCGGGTACCAGGATCGACTACTACATGGGCCCCTGGGACTACTCGACTTGGGCTGCACGGCACAAGATGGCGTGAAGCACAAGGCATCCAGAGGGCTAGTACTCGGTTAGGAAGCTAGACATGTCCGGATCCATGTAGAGTACTCCTAGCCGTGTATGACTAGAACTCTCTCCCTCAAACCGACTTGTAACCCTGCCTCCCGGACTATATAAGGCGACGCAGGGACCCCTATCTATCTATCCGCATCATCTTGTAAACACACCCAATCAATCCAGAGCTACGCAGCATACAGGACGTAGGGTATTACGCACCTCGCGGCCCGAACCTGTCTAAATTGTGTGCCACGTGTCTCTCCTTCGAGTTCCTGATCTCGGCGAGGCCACAAACGTCTACCTCGGGTACTCCCCTTGGTAGGTTGCCGGGTTAAAACACCGACAACCATATCATACCAAACTAGCTCACAAGATCATATATAGCACATTATGGTGAACAATGTATATAGGAGAAGCTTTTCCTACACAATGCATATGGTACAAATGCATGCAACCTAAGATTCAAAGATGCCTATACATCATGATACAAAATGCAATGCAAATGCAAACATGCACAAAGGGAAAGCTATACATATGCTACAAAGGAGCTCCCACACCCAACTCAAGAAATCAAACACACACCAAGTTCCCCCGCAAACGAGTGAAAGTTGCTTGATCTAGGGGCTTGGTGAAGATATCGGCTAGCTGGTCATGTGTGGGTACATGGATCAAAGCTATTTTCCCTTTCTCAACATTGTCTCTCAGAAAATGGTACCTCACTTCTATATGCTTGGTTTTGGAATGGAGCACTGGGTTCTTTGCAACGCTTATGGCACTGGTGCTATCACATAGAAGTAGGACATGGGTGTACTCCTCACCAAAGTCACTCATGGTGTATGTGATCCAAAGGAGCTGAGAGCAACAACTAGCAGCAGCTACATACTCTGCCTCGGTAGTGAATTGAGTAACACTAGACTGCTTGCGGGAAGACCAAGACACCAAAGAAGAACACAAAAACTGGCAAGTCCCAGAAGTGGACTTCCTATCCAACCGACATCCAGCAAAATCCACGTCCGAAAATCCATGAAGCGTCAAAGAAGAAGACGCGAAGTACCAAAGGCCAAAGTCGGGAGTGTATCGCAAATACTTGAATATGCGCTTGACTGCCTGCCGATGCGAAGTCCTTGGAGACGATTGAAAACGAGCGCACAGACATACCGAGAATTGGATGTCCGGCCTCGTCGCCGTCAAGTATAGGAGTGACCCGATCATGCTTCGGTACTCCTTCAGGTCCACGAGTTCACCTTCCCCGTCCACATCAAGAGATGTAGTCGTACTCATTGGCGTCTCCATGGCCATGGAGTCCTCCATCTTGAACTTCCTTACAATGTCCTTTATTTACTTTGCTTGGTGCACAAATGTTCCTTCCTTCGACTGCTTGATCTGGAGGCCGAGGAAGAACTGCAACTCACCCATCATGCTCATCTCGAATTCCCTGCTCAGGTCTTCTGCAAACCTTACAACCAAAGAGTGAGACGAGCCACCAAAGATAATATCATCCACGTACACCTGAACAATCAAAATATCAATGTCCTGCTTGAGGAGAAACAAGGTCTGATCTACCTTCCTCATCTCAAAGGCCTTAGCAAACAGAAACCCCCTCAACCTGCCATACCAAGCCCTAGGCGCCTGTTTCAACCCATAGAGCGCCTTTCTCAACTTGTACACCCGGTGGGGGTACTTCTCACTCTCAAACCCCGGTGGTTGCTTCACATACACCTCTTCCTCCAACACACCATTCAGGAAGGCACTCTTCACGTCCATTTGGTACAATTTGAACCCTTTAGCCACGGAAAAGGCTACAAGCATCCTAATCGCCTCCAAACGTGCTACGGGAGCAAAGGTCTCCTCGTAATCGATCCCCTCTTTCTGACTATACCCTTGCGTCACCAACCTTGACTTGTTTCTCACCACTTCTCCATTCTCACCCTCTTTATTTTTTCACACCCATTTTGTCCTGATAGGCTTACAACCCGGTGGAGGATCTACCAACTCCCAAACTTGGTTTCTCTCAAAGTTCTCCAACTCCTCATGCATTGCGTTGACCCAATTAGAATCAGATAGCGCGTGTCCAATGTCCTTGGGCTCAAACGTAGCAACAAAAGCAGCATGGGCAAACTGAGAATTGTTTCGAACCCTCGACCGTGTAGTACATTCATTGATATCCCCGATGATCCTCGAAGCTGGGTGATCCACTTGAACTCGCCGGGGAGGTTCTCGCCTTGAAGCTACCTCCCCCTCAGCAACAGCTTCTCCTTGATCTGGGCTTGTCGTTGTACGTGTAGGAGAGGGCACGTTCTCGATCGTAGTCGAAGTAGTAGGTACATGCTCAGCCGCGGACGCCACGCCACCATCTTTATCATCTCCATGTTCATGCTCCTCCTCCTGAAAGATCTCCTCGCCAAGTTCATCATCTCCTGCACAATCAAAGACCAAAGAGCTACGTGGCTGTGTCTCGTCGAAGGTAACCTCGCAAGTCTCCATGATTTGGTTAGTTTCCAAGTTGAGCACACGAGATGTTCTAGAGTGAGTAGCATAACCAAAGAAAATACCATCGACCGACCTAGCCTCAAACTTATCCAGATTCTTGCCCTTCTTCAGAATAAAGCATTTGCATCCGAAAACTTGGAAATGACTCACCTTGGGAGTGCGACCGTGCATCATCTCATAGCACGTCTTCTTCTTGAAAGCTCGAAGAAAAATCCTGTTCGACACATAGCACGCGGTATTGACCGCCTCAGCCCAAAACCTCCTCGGAGTCCTATGCTCATCAAGCATCGTCCGGGCCATCTCACACAAGGTTCTGTTTTTCCTTTCCACCACACCATTCTGGAGGGGCGTATACGGACTCGAAATCTGGTGTTCAAAACCCAAGTCATGGCAAAAGGTTTCGAAGCGAGAGTTTTAAATTCCGAGCCATTGTCACTGTGAATCGCTCGTATGGCATCTTCGTGCCTTTCGTTCTTCAACCTCAAGACAAGATCTCGAACAAAACCAAACGTCTGCCCCTTTTCCTCCAAAAAGAAAACCCAAGCATACCGAGAGTAGTCGTCCACCACAACTAGGACGTACCACTTCCCACCCACGGATCTCACACGAGCTGGGCCAACAAGGTCCATATGGAGCAGCTCGCATGGACGCTCCGTCATCACATCGGTGAGGGGTGGATGGGAAGAGGCTACCATCTTGGCATGCCTACACGGCGCACACACCAACTCTTTCTCAAACCGCAACCGGGGCAATCCTCGGACCAAGTTGAGTTTACTCAAGCGAGACAAAAGATCAAAACTTAAGTGACCCAACTTCCTATGCCACTTCCACAACTCACTCGAAGAACCAGCCAAAAAGCAATGAGCCACATCAGAGGACTGAGAGAAATCCGCTCAGAAAATTTGACCCTCGGGAACGACCATGCAAACTAGATCCCCTCGAGAATCCAAAATCTGAGAACCATCAGGCCGAAACAACACCTAAAAACCCTCATCCAACAACTGGGACACAGAAAGCAAATTGAACCCGAGCGATTGAACAGGAGCAACACGCCTAAGAGTGACCTTGTCACTTACCTTAATCTCACCTTCTGAAAGCACACATCCTCGCCCATTGTCCCCAAAGGTGATGTATGTCTTGGACACTACCAGGACGAGACTTGAGAACCACCCCCTGTCTCCGGTCATATGTCTCGAGCAAATGGAGTCGATCAGCCAGACGTTCCTCAAGTCTCCCATCTGAAATTCAAAAACAACACGTGAGCGAACAAACGACTCAGCACTGGGGTTAGTACCAAAAGAGTAAAACCAGTGCCAAGCCATCTGCTCCAAAGTGGGGTTAGCACAATCCATACCATCGCGCCTATCAAAGCTACCACCACGAAAACCACCACGGGAACCACCACGAGGGAACCATCCCTGTCTCGCTGGAGGAGAACGAAAGCCACGAAGGGAAGACCGTGGACTGTTGCTCCTCTGAGACTCAAAGCTACGACTCCTCCCACCCTCGTATTGAGCACAAGGTGGAGAACGCCTTGCAAACTCAACACCACCAGACTCACCATGCCAACCACTTGTACCACGACCAAAGGAACTGAACTGAGCATTCTCACGAGCACGGAAACCGAACTGCCCAGCACCTAGACCTGCACCGGTCTGATCGGTCCCCCTGACCGGTCTGACCGGTGGTCCTCGGCCAGCAGCACCACCTGACACTCTCCGATCTCCCCAAGCCGGAACCGTACGCACAATGGCCTTTGCCCTGGGTATTTGCTTACGAGGCTCAGGTACACCATTTGAGGGGTGGTACCTATCCTTGTTAGCCTACTCCTTAGCCATTCTCTCCTCACGCTTCCTCTTGAAGCAAAACTCATCCTTGTGACCATCTCTACCACAATACCACAATGGAACCGGATGGGTTTTGGTTTAGGCTTGGGTTGGGGCTGCTCACTTGGCTACTCTCCCTTCTTCTCTCCAACCACATCTCTCTTGGGATTCACAAATCTCACCGGTTTTTGGAAGTTGTTTGTTTGGGGAGGGAACACGGGTGGATCTGGAGTTGTGTCAAGTTTGTTTCTGAGATGGTTAGGCTTAGGCTCAAACTTGTTCTTGTGAGTTGTTTGTGGTGGGATAGGAATATCTTCAACTTTCTCATCTCTCTCACCACTGCTCTCTCCAATTTTGTCAGCCCCAAGTGCTCGACCATCCTAGCGTTTGAAAGCCGCTATCATGATACCAAGCTGAGGCTCCTGACCCGACAGCCAACTCAAACACTTCCTCAACTCATCATTTTCATCCTGCAAACGATCAACATAATGTGCAAGTTCCAAATTCTTTACAGCATGCAGTTCACAAATAGAGCAGGAAGTAGGAACAAGTGCTTTCAAATCAGCCTCAAGTGAAACAATATAAGCACAAGACTCAGCAAGCTTTCCATGCAAAACAGGACAAGAAGTGCAAGCACCTAGCAAAGCAGGTCTAGACTTGAGCTCAGCCACTTCAACCCTAAGCACATCTAGTTCCTCACACTTGAGGCATGCTTTTCCTTAAGAGTCATAAGATGAGCTAAGAAAACAGAGCAATCACCACAATCAACCTCATCAGAAACAACAGGTGAAGCCTTAAATGAATCTATCTCAAGCTTAGCATCAAGGTTATGTGTTTCTAGCTCAGCTACTCTGTTCCTAGCATCTTCAAGCGAGGCCTTAATCTCTTTCCTCATTTTCTTAGCCTCTCTAAGCATGTCATCGCGGTTATCAAGCAACTTGCCAAGCTCCTCATTCTCCTGGCGGAAGAAGGAAAGCTCATCACGTACCTCATCCTCGGAGTCGGAGTTCGAGTCGCTCTTCTGGCTCTTCTTGCTACCGGAGTTGTGTGCCATGCCGCAGAAGCCATCTCGTGTGAAGCAGCTCAGCTCGCTCAATTTCTTGGACGCCTTCATGCTCTTACGCCGATCACCTTCATCTTCGCTGCTACTGGAGCTCGAGGTAGAGTAGGCGGAGCTGGAGTCGACGTCGCTTGCTCCGACCATCGCTCGGGCCTTCTTGTCGTGGCCGTCCTTCTTCCTCGATCTCCGCTCGTCCTTGTTCCTGTGCTTGTGCTTGTGATCGCGCCTCGAACGGTGCTTGTTCTCCATCCTCGACCGGTGCTTGTAGCCGTCCTTGTTCTCCATCTTCTCCGGATAGTCGGCGACGAAGTGTCCTAGCTTGCCGCACTGGAAGCATGTCCATGTGTTCGTCCTTGTGTTCACCCGGTTCTCGTGCATCGTCTCGAACCTCCTGGTCAACAGTGCCAGCTCGTCCTCTCCAACCACGTCGAACTCCTCATCTGGCAAAGACATCAAGGAAGACAAAGAGTACATCCGGGAGGATGGGTTAGTGTTAGACTTAACACCTGAGCCACCGACGAGAGCAAGACTATGGGAATCAGTCGGGCTCTCAAGACGGGCTGTCACACCACGATCCACCTCAGCTGACTTGAGCTTAGAGAACAGATCGTCTACCATCAAAGTGTCATACTTCTCAGACTCTAGAATGGCCTCGACCTTTCCATCCCAAATTGTACGATCCAGTGAGTGCAAGAGCTTCACAACTCTGTCATGATCATCGTACGGGAGCACGGCCACATTGGCCCTCATGTTGTTCACAATCACCGTGAACCGCTGGAACATGGTGTCAATTGACTCACCGGGGAGATGAATGAAATTCTCGTACTCTCTCCGGTAAGTCGCGTAGAACCGAGCCTGAACCTGAGCGTTCCCAGCATGAGCATTCTTCAACTGCTCCCAAATCCTACAAGCCAAGTCCTCTGTCTGAACCCAATCGAATTCGGATTGACACAGAGCACGAAACAAGTAGTCGACCGCCTTGTTGTTGGCGTCGTGCATGTCCCTTGATCCTGGAGCAAGGAAGTTAATCGGATGAACATAAGTTGTGTTCACTGTAACATCCCAAAGGATCTGACCCTTGCCGCGGAGGAAAGCAGCCATCTACCTCTGCCACATCTGGTAGTTCTTCCCATCGAAGTTCGAAGGACCCGAACCCTATTCCTGGTACACCATCTTTGGATCTTAGAATGGTAGAGTCCCGAAAGACCCGTAACCGGCTTTGATACCACTTAAAGGACCGAACTGGCAACTAGAGGGGGGAGTGAATGGGAGCCGATAAAAATTCTTCTCGAAGGAGATGTCTTCTCCAACAAGATGAACACGGGTAACCAAAACACGTCTCCAACTCAACTACCCAAGTTGGCCAAGACCACGTAGCCACTGAAGTGCTACTAATCCTAGGAATCAACAACCACCCAAGCCTACTCAAGAACGCAGCGGAACAAGCAACTCGAGCAGCACTCAGACAACACCGGTCAGACTGGTCACCACCACCGGTCAGACCGGTCACCACCACTGGTCAGACCGGTCCTGGCCGGATCACCCGGACTAGACCGCCGGATCACCAGACAACCACTAGAAACACTCCGGGTCACCCGAGACCCCAAACCGGAACACCCGAGCAAGACTTGACGATTTCCACAAGCAAGCCCCTGCACCGGTCAGGCTGGTACACTACACCGGTTAGACCGGTCCTGGGTTGGAAACCCCAAATCCAAGAAACCAACCTCCCGAGCTCCAAACAGCACCAAACTCGAAACAGGAGCAAACCTAGAAACTAGGGAACACACCAGAACATTCACCCGAGCCAAAACCCAACAGGGGCTGCACTGGTCAGACCGGTCACCACCACCAGTCAGACCGGTCAGGGCCTGGGCGCTCGGGATGAACAACGAGCCGCGGGTCAACTCCCCCAAATCCACTTCCCGATCTCCCGATTCACTCCACGGATTCGCACAAGACTTTGCGGATACTAGGAGTACCTCATGGGCATCCCATAGATACGATTTGGTCCACCAAAACTTGTTGAATCAAGAGGAATTGAAGGATTTCCACCAAGAACACCACTTTCTCGAAACCTAAGAAAACCCCAAAATCGAGCACCTTTTCTCACGGATTTGTGAGGGGGGTCACAAGGAAAAGAACCACGAAGGGTTCATGCATACATCCCCAACGAAATCCCCAAGAAAACGACCTCAATTCCACCACAAGAAAATCACCAAGAAAAGGCTCCAAAAATCACCAAAAAGGGAAAACGGGAGAGACACCATCAAGCCTTGAGGAACCACGCCGAATCATCTATACATACCATGAAGGTTCATACAAGGTCTAGCTTGCCTCCCGATCATCCATCCCTCTCTCAAGATCTCACCATGAAGCTCTCAAGCTAGTCCTAGAAAATCCTGAGGAAAATAGGAAGGGAAAATAGCAAAGGGAAATGAGCTAAGGTTCCAAGAGATGGCTGTCATCCTCTCACCACTTGGGTTATATGGAGGCAACCGAAAGACGAAACTACCCTTATTACATTAAACTAAGAGACACGCCCTCGAAGGGCACTTTGGGAATCTTCGTCGTAGCACCATCGGACGGATGCTCGGCGACCGCACTTCGCTTAGCCTCGATGCAAGCCTTGCGATCCCGACGCGTGTCCTCCGCTTCGAAGTCTTCAGAAGGCGTCGTTGCACACCGGTCAGACTGGTGCTCCTCACCGGTCAGACTGGTACCCACCGGTCAGACCGGTCTGACCCACTGGTCAGACCGGTCTAGTGCTGCTGCACTTCGGTCTTCAGCCTTGGCTTTGTGGATCAACCAAGAAACCCAGTGGTTTTCTGGTGAACCACTGGAAACCCCGCGAACTCGGTGTAGCCTCCGCCAATCACCACTCATGACTTGGCTCCCACAAAGTCCCGGCTCGACCATGGTTTTGTGGCTCAACCAAGAAACTATCCACGACTTCGTCTTGCTGTTCTTGCCACCGTGCGGCCCGCACTTGACCCTGCTGGCCACTGGGTCCCTCGAACCAAGCCTACTTGTCTGCTCCACACCTGGAGGCCTCACCGACATCGACCTTTCGCGCTTGTTCTTCACCAGCACCAGCACCAATCAAGCCGCAATCTACGCCTGCAATACTTAGCCAAGAGTCAGTCCACACAACTTTGTCAATCACTCATCACACCAGAAAGCGACCATCCACCGGTCCTTGAACCACACAGGTCCTCAGAATTGCGCTAGGAGCCTTCTACACAGAGGGAGATGCGCAAGACGAGAGAAAGAAAGCACACGCAACAGGAAGAACATGAGAAGCAAAAGCCATACACTCGGGTAAAGAAAGAGATAGCATCATGTAGACAAAGAGATAAGGGACAACCATACAAACAAAAGAGATAAGGGGTAGTTTGGTCCTTTCATCTATTTTTCTTCTATTTTTAACTAGATCTTATTTGCTTGATATCATAGTATATAGCCTTTAATTTATCTTATTTGCTTGATCTTATTTGTACCAATTAAAAAATGGAATAGCATGCAAAAGCTCGACCAACACAGACAACTCAAGATGACTCTAATCAAGCACAATAACAATACTATGGAAACATCATGATCCTAAATTCCTAATAAAGATAAAATTTACATTGAGTTTTTTAGACAAGCTTGAAGGTATGATTCGAAATGAAAAAAAGTTACATTTCAATCCTCTGGATAAGTTTGCAATTTGCATTTTCTCAAATGGCATATGTCGTGCATATTCGCGCATTATATCTTAATATCTTAATTAAGTACAAAATGACTACAAAGATCAAATGTGTACATGATGATCATGATTTTTGTGTCAAAAGATGAATTAAATGTCTTGCAGATGGACAAACAGACGACTCGCCACCCGAATCGCTCCGGTCTCGGGCGAGCCCCGCCGCCGCGTGGGATCCACGGGCGCGAGAGCTCCGCCGCGAGCACTGGAGCTTCGACGCCGCGCAGGATCTGCGGGTGCAAGTGTGTGTCTCGACCGGTGGCCGTCGTGGGCGAGCGCAGTGGGAGCTTGGAGGAGGAGTGGGAGTGGAAGGGGTAGGAGGGAGGAGGGGTGTTGTGGAAAGAGGAGGAGACAGTGAAAATATTAGACTGCAGGTGGTGGAGCTTGTGGACGGGACACGTCCATGTGGCATTCGCACAAAAAAACAAAAAAAATCAGATATTGAGCATAAAAAATGTACACGTGCATGTGTAGTTGATCATAAGCTACATATAAAGCATTAAACAGCTTACAAACGGCTTCTATGTCTGCGGGTTGTATGAGTTGTCTGTATGTCTGACTGTACGATAAATTCGAGGTTCTGCAAACGACGAGTCGTCTATGGGCTATACATGCCCTTAGAACCTACATTGAGGTGAGCAAAAATGCACGCACCTATACAAAACACGCCTCCTTGATTTTATTTTCACTTGATAGGACAGAGGCGGCGACCTTCGGTACTCTGTGCGGCCGTCCCCTTCTAGCGCTCCACTGCCTGTTGCCGTTGCTGCTTCTACTTGCGGTGGCAGCGGTGGGCCTCCCACAACCATAGCATCACTGCCCCATCCCCAACTCCTCTTCTTTCTCCCATATTTGGTCTCCTAAGCTCAGATTAGATCTAGATCGATGCTCTTGTCCCCTCGGCCATCAGCGTCCACCCGACGCTCGGCTGGGCCCTGAGCGTCGTGAGTGACGGGTTTGAGGATGTCGTTGGGCTGTCTGCTCTAGCCGGCAGGCCTCCTCCGTCGCACCCCTCTCCCTCCGCCTCCCCTCGTCGTCCTTGGTGTCGACGGCAGGAGCTAGCGGCAGCTCGACACAAGCATTGCCCCTCTACCTCTTCGGGCCTCCGTCGTGCTCCCGCTCCTCGTTCTCGGTGGCAGATGCTGGAGCAGGGCCTCCGTCGTGGGTCTCCGTGGGTCATCGTCGGCGTCCTCGACCTGTGGCATCGCGGTCGCGCCACTTTGGGACTTCCATCCCCGAGCTTGGGCCGACCTCGCCGTGGCTGTGCTAGCACCACCCCACACCTTGTTGCACCACAAGATGGTGCATGCCTTGCTACCGATGTTTCCTCATCTGGAGGTGGCCCTGTCCTTCCACCGTTCTTCTGCGGCGGCGCTGCAACATCCTCGACTGCCCTCCACCCCTTTCTGACGAACCCACATTCTTTGGATGCGGTGGCGCTCTGGTCGCACTGAGGGCTAGCAGTGGTGCAGGTGCCTCGGCCTTTGGGCACCAGTGGTTGTGCAGTGAGAGCGTCGCGCTCGGTGCGCGGGTGGGGAGTGCTCCAACTTCGCACAACCCTGGTCTTTGGTGTCTGTTGTTGCCGTGCAACAAAAGTGTCACACTCGGCGGGCGGGGAAGTGCTTCACTTCTGCACAGTTTGCCTTTACTCTCCTCCGGCGACCTTCATCTTGCCCTGCTGAAGTTCTCTTGTGCTTGCTCCTGCTTGTCTCCGCCCATCCTGGCTTGGTTGGCATTGGTCACTAATTTTCTGCTGCACTCCCCTTCGGGGATTCCTCCCCCAGTGTGTGTTGTAGTGTGTTGAATTGGTTGGCTTCCTGTTTCTTTGCAGGTAGTCATGTCCAACCTACGGTGTTGAGTACCAATCGGTTCTCCAGCTTGTGGTGAGGAGTGATTCAGGTCGAGCTTTATCCTTGACCGTCACCAGCTTGGGCTTTCTAAGGTGCTGGCCAATTGTAAGCCAGATGGTGTTGTTGTCAGGCAAGGTTGCGGCCTGATGGTTCTCTTCAGGGCTTCCTTGGTTTTCGTCCTTGGAGCTTGAATTTGGCTCGGACCTTGTGCCCTTTTCTTTCTGTTTTTTGAGATATGGTGGGCTTGTGCGATCTGTAATCATTTGTGGCTACCTATTCTTCTTCTGTAAACAATGTATCCTGATCACTGTCTTTGGCAACAACGACGTACATCTGATCTTGTAATATTGCTTTAAAGAAATGAAATTGTTTAGGTGGGCTTTTTTAGCCCCCTGTTCACCAACTCCCCTATGAATTTTTCCAGCCAAACAATCTCAGCTCTAGCAACTAAACCACAGATACGCTTCAAAAAAAACAGTGGATCTAACCCTAAATCCATGGATTTTGTGGAGTGCCTCAGGAGGTGCTCCACCAACTCCAAGTTTTGTGGACTTGGTGAAAATTACCCACCACTACCATCGGTAAGTTGAAAATGCAGGGTTCGATTTGTTTCTGTTTCTCCCCATCGCTTCTTCTTCACCTACCGCAACGCCATGCCGCGAGGCCGCGCGCCCGCCTGCCTGGCGGCGAGGTCGACTCCCTCCTGCCCGGCAGCACGGCCGTACACCCGCCTGCCTGGCGGGGAGGCCGGCGCCCGCCTTCACGGCGGCGAGACGAGGTCGCACGCCCGCCTGCCCGGTGGGGAGGCCGACGCCTGCCTTCCTGACGGCGAGGCCGCGCACCCACTTCCCGGTGGTGAGGTGAGGCCGCGCGCCCGCCTTCCCGGTGACGAGGCGAGGCCGCGCGCCCGAGTGTCCGGCGGCGAGGACGCGTCCTGCCTGCCCGATGGTGAGGTCTTGTGCTCACCTGGCAGGCGAGCCGCTGTTGCACCTCATCCTCCGCGGGTGCCGGCGTAGGCTACTCCGCCTCGCCATCCACTCCTGCCGCTGCGAGCCACCACGAGGATGGTGAGGCCCAGCCGCCGTTCTATGTGTGGGAAGAAGAAGTAGTGTTTTTTTTCTTTTTTACTCTTCTGACATGCGGGCCCTATATGTCATTGGGATGGTGGAAAATCGGGAGTTGTACCAAACACTTTTTGAGATCTCAGATCTGTTGAAGTATTAGGCAATTTACAGATTAAAACCATAATATAAATCATGACGAACTGAACAACTAGATTAAGCATGTGTAGTATACTAACATGATTCAAAATTATGCAACTATTGTAAGCACAACTCGAATACTAGATAGATTGTACAGATAGAACATGACGAACAATAAGATTAGATCACAGAAATAATACTTGCTGCTGGTGTTTGTAGATCACAACTTGATGGAGAGGTTCCCAAAGTTGAAACTCAGGTCGTTGAGATCGTTGTCGCTATCTTCGATTAGTGGTGGCGGAAGACTTTGAATCGACTGACGAAGATGATGCCGGGATGTAGCGCCTCTTGTTCTTGATGGAAGATGGGTCGTGATGAGGATTGGGAGCAGTCACGCAGAGAGCACTTCCCAAAAACCTTATTCGCCTTCTCCCGGTGTAGGATCGCAAAGACGACAGTTCCGGATGCCTGCTCGCTCGGTCACTGGTGCACGCGAACGATCAGGCTGGAGTCTTAGCGACGGCGGCGCAGCAACGAGAAGAGGCAAAACTCTAGCTTTCAATGATATGTCTTTTAGCATGGCTGGTGGTCTGCTTATATATTGTCCAGGTAAACCGACCTCCACCTTCAACTAGCAAGGTGGCACTAAAGAATTTCTACTCTTATGAATGGGCCTTTGAGATCTATTAGGAATTTCTGAATTTGTTATTGGGACAAGCCCATATATACAACATGAATTCCAACAAGAACCATAGTGGAGTTGCTCCATGTCTGTTCATCCCCGTTAAGGGTCCCTGCTTCTCCTTTTATAGCTTAAGGGGAGCAGGGGTACAAAGGGTAGGAAGGTAAAATCGTATTATGCTACAGTGCCGTAACAGTGTCAGAATAGTGTCGCGATGTGGGCTTTCGTCTTGGATTGGCGTCGTACGTTGGCTAGATGCGGTAGCCCCCGTGTAGGGCGGCGTAGGTGACGAGCCCTCGTCTCGAGGCAGCTATCTTCGGCTTGTTGATTCGGTGCGCTCGGTAGGTCGGGAACTCTCTGTATGAGCCCTCGACCTTACTTCTGGTGGCTGCTTGGTCGGGGTACGCCGTTCGATGGCTTACCCGCGAAGGATTCACCTGTCCCCGATCCCTGTAGTGCTCTTAAGTGACGGGACATTTTTTATTGTGGCCCCTCACGCGGGGGGAGATCTCATCATTACCTGACAATCGGGATTTCCCTGCCATGTGACCCTGGCACGCCTGCGGGCGGCGGGTCCGCTCCCGCCACATTGCGGTTCCCCTCGGAGGGGGCCCTGCCTTTGATCGAGGGGGCGAGGCCTTAGGTCGTGCGAGGCGGAGTCCTCCGTCGGGACGCCCGTTAGGTCGGGGTGTTCCCTTAGGTCGCTCGAGGCGCGAACCTTGGTCGGAGTCAGGGCATCAGGCAGCGTGGGCCTTTGACTCGGTGGTGATGGCCCCCAGATGTCCTGCTCGTGCGAGGACTTGGGCCGGCCTTCTTGGTGTTGATGCTGGGCCTCACTCGTTGTGGGCCTTCTTAGTCTTGTTGATGGAGGGATTAGGGGTTAAATTAATCACTCCCAGTTCATCCCCTCATCGAGCCTCAAATAGTTCCAAGAAGAGCTAAATAGAAAAGCTATTTTAAAGCTATTTGCAACTAGCTCACCTAAAAATCTATGGGGTCTTCGAATCTCATGGCTATTTTTTACTATCTACTTTTTAGCCCAAATATCTCAAAAGGAGCCAAACATGTGGGCTATTTTAGAGCTACTTGTAACTAAGGGCGTGTTTGGCAGAGCTCCGGCTCTGAAAAAATAGCTCCGGAGTTGCAGATCCAAGGGCGGTAAAAAAAACCTTGACCGTGTGTAGTGGTGACACCCCCCGGGCCCTGGCCCCGTGGGGCACGTGATGTGCCCACCTAGCCGTGGGTCCCGCGATCCGGTCGCGTAGGCGTAGCTACGACCTACGGCGGCTGGCTGGCGCCGTGGCGCGCGACTTGGGCTGTGTTTGTTTGTTAGACACTAAATTTTAGTCTCGAGGAATCTTGCGTGCAGAAGTACCAAATGAAGTTTATTTACAAAATCTTTTCACAGATGAGTGCAACTTTGCGCGACGAATCTAATGAACCTAATTAATCCATAATTTGCTACAGTGATGCTACAGTAATTATCCTCTAATCATGCGGTCAAAAGCCTCATTAGACTCGTCTCGCGATTTAGCCCGAGGGTTGTGGAGGCAGTTTTGTAAAATAACTTTATTTAATACCTCTAATTAGTGGTCAAACTTGTTAATTTGGACCGGCTAAAGTTTAGCCGCACCAACCAAACACGCCCTCGGCAGCGCGGCGAGAGCTGGAAGCGAGCAGAGCGAGCGAAAGCGGCGCGGCGCGCCCACGCGACGTACCCGTGGACCCGCCCAGCCCGCGGCCCGAGCCCAGAAAGGAAAATAACACCTCACGCCGTCGCATCGCACGGACCAACCCCGCGATTCATTCCCCCTCTACCGCTGCGGCCGCGGCGACCCAACCCGACCCCACCTCCCCGCCGCCGCCACCCCCGCCGCCGCCCTCGCCGTACGGAGCCCCGGCGGCCGCGAGCACCCAGCGCTTCCGCCTCCCTCCGCCCACGCGTCCGCGCGCTCACCATCGGAGCCCGTCGCGGCCTCGACTCCTTCGCCCCGTCTCCCCGGCGGCGATCCGGCCGGCCCCAGAACCCTAGGGCTCCGCCGCTGCAGGTAGCTGACCCTCCCTTGCGTGGGCCTCTCTCTCCCCTCCTCCTCCCCGCTCCTTCTGTCGGATGAGGATTCGAGACGGGCGGCGCGCGGGCCCGCGCCCGGTCGTGCGCTCGAGATCGTAGACCTAAGCGCGGTGGAATTAGATCTGTGGGATTAGGGGGCGCGTGGGCTAAGGGGAAGCTTGGGGGGCAACCGCTGCTCGGGTCAGATTTTGTTGGTACCGGCTTCTGGGATCCAGATTTTGCTTGCAAATGTGAGCTACTTGTTTTGTTGCTTTGCTGGGTAGCAAACAATTGTAACATAGCTTTGTTTGAGTTTTGTCTGTGTGGACGCATTCATGCTAATGCAGCTGCAGTTTAGCTCCAGCTAGCATGATGTCAGTTGCAAAATATTCAACATATGATGTTGCATCTAGCCAATCATATTACTTTTCTAGTTATCAGCTTGTCTTTATTGGTATCGTGTTGCTTGTGTTTTAAGATATGTTGCACTAGCCAATCCTGTAATCAGATGGTGACGATCACATACTTAGTCTTATGTGATCTCATATGACTCATTCGGTTTCAACATCTTACACAATCTCCAATGGCGTGCTCTGTGAATGGAACAGTGAAAGTGTACTTTGATGATCTAGAGTACAGGAAAGGAACTCCTGCAAATTTTCTTGTTCATGTTGTCATCTCTGTATGTTCTTTGATTGATGCAGCAGATTTTTTCTGGAAAGATAATTGAAACGTGCACTATTTAATTTCTGAGTGGTATATTATGTACATAATGTAGCACATTTGATTCACAATCGTTTACATACATCTCTCTGTACAACTTCTTCGTTCTATTGCTACCTTTGCTTCAATTGCCATTGCAAGACCTAGGTTCGTTGTGTGCCAAATGAGTTATGAGCAATCTGACTGTCGAGCTAGCACCTTTGCCATAGTTTTTCCGCTTCTTAGTAGCTTTGTAAGGTTGATAATACAAATTTTGCTCTAGATGCCTGCATGTCTGACCTTTTATAGGGAGCATGGGGATCTCTACGTAACTGCAATATTAGATAATCATATGCACAGATCTTACAAGGCAATTACATAGGATAAGGTAATCATGCGACCATAATGTCATAGTATGATGGCCAGCCTCTAAATACTTGTTCTCCAATCAGTTTGTCACTAGTAACCACTGCAATTTGTGTCTGGTGTATGCAAAGCATTCTTATTTGTACTCAGCGTTAATTCTAAGTTATTTATACAGGAATGATGAGTCATCAGCAGCAAATGGCCCCTCCTAGTAGGGGTTCTGTGAATGGATTCCCCCATCATAAGCTGGACAGGGAGAGTAGTGGAAGGCATGACAATAAAACAAATTTGGTGAGGTCATCATCTGGTGGTCTTGGTGGTGCAGGTGAACATCATACATATTAGATGTTATGACACATCAAAACTCAAGAGCTATTGTTGATATTGTCTCCTTTTTTTTTAAAGAAAATGGCATCAACTTAGGGCATGCAAGCCAGTCAAGGGATCGGCTAATCTATGTTCTAACACAACTTATTGGGCATCATGTGGACGTGCATGTGAAAAATGGGTCTATAATCTCTGGAATTTTCCACGCAACAAACTCTGACAAAGACTTTGGTACACCTTTCTTTTTATCTTTTGCAGCTTTCAAGAATCCTTTTCAGCTTTATATGAATTGTGTTGTCATATTCCTTCAATGCTTAGCTTCAGCTTCTCCCACAGGAGTTGTCTTAAAAATGGCTCAGGTCATAAAGGATGGTGCCAGAGGACAAAGATATGCCACTGATGTTGTAAAGAAGCCTGAGACTATGATAATACCAGCAAGGGAGCTTGTACAAGTTTTCGCCAAGGTTTCTTTTTTCCATTTCCATCTTTGTTATATAATATGGTTTGCAAATTTTTACTTTGTTATTCCCTCCCTCAATAGTAGTTTTCTGTGGGTACCTCTGATGTCTTTATTGGTTGAATTGACAAGATGTCATGAATTATGTTCTAATTATCTATTTTCAATTATCAATTATCAGGATGTAGCACTTGGCGGTGCTGAGCTGCCAAAAGGTCCTGGCCATGACAAAAGGAAAGATTTACTGATTGATTCTGCTATTTCCCGCACTCATTATCTTGAAGAGAGGGAACTTGAGCGATGGGCACCAGATGAAGGAGATTCAGAGTGTATTGAACTCGAGAAATTTGACAGAAAGGGAAATAGGTATTTCTTGTGCTGAAGCAAATTTAAGCTTTTCTTTTCTTGCATTAGTTGCAACTTGCACAACCTACCTTATGTGTATGGTCATGAGATGAGCAATCATGTCTGCTTAACTCATCAGGGTTTATGTCATTTCATTTCAATTGCTTATCAGTTCTGTTAATTGTTTTAAGCCGAGCCATTGGTAATTAGATCCATAACACATGAGCAAGTAGACAACCATCCATGTCTCATTAAACAATGAAACTAATTTGTAGATGATAATATTGATCGGCAATATGTCACTTTGTCATCGTGACAGTGTGTAGGCACTTTTCCTTTATAGTAATATAATCGTATTGCTTCTCATAAAGAAAATCATAGTTCTTCCATCAGTTTGTATGTTCTGGATGGAAATATTGCTGAAACATGTCTTGACTTCAATGTAAGAGAAACAAGTTTTAGGGAAGGAATGTTACATAATCCTGTATTCCAGTGCTGATCTATTGTTTTATGTGATTTTGTTGTACATGGCTGCATGACTGATTATAGCAACTCATGCTTGTAGGAGCTGGGACCAGTTTGAAACCAATGCAGCTTTGTTTGGGGTAAAGAGTACTTTCAATGAAGAAATTTATACCACAAAGCTTGAGAGAGGTCCTCATATGAGAGAGCTAGAAAAGCATGCTTCAAGAATAGCTAGAGAAATAGAGGGAGAAGATACCAAAGATATTCATCTTGCAGAGGTAAGCCTAGGCTCACATATATGTTTTTGCTCCAATTCTTGAAAGTACATAATATTATTGTAGACTGAAGGCTGAACGGCATAAAATATATTATGGAAGCACCTGCTTATTAGTAAACATCTGAAGTATTGAGATTACATCTGCAGGAAAGGGGCTTGTTCCTGGGTGATGACTTGGACCATGATGAAGAGATAAAATATTCAGCAGTGCGTAGAGACACTGATAACAGCAAATACAAGCCATTTACAAATGTCCCAAGCAGTACACGTCATGTTGATTCATTTAATAGGACTGTCAACATTGATTCCAAGGATTCACTGGCATGCTCATCAACAATGGTACAAACTAATTTTCATACTAACGTCACTAGTTATGTACAGTGTAGGTGTTTGGCACAGTTTGTACTGTACACTTTTGCTGGTTAATTAATGTTTACTGCATACGTTTTTTGAAAGCTGGGGTGTATGAGTATTTGAGTCTGTGGTCTCCATGTTTCTTTTAGCAGGAATAAGTTTGTGGAGTATTTGCCTTTTTCACGAATAGTTTATATATGTTCTTTGGTTTTCTGCATTGTTGGTTTTTTTCGTTCTAGAGGTTCTTTGATGCCAAATTACAATTTTTTGTTTCCAGAGTATGACCTATCGACACACTATTCATAAATAATAGCTTTTCTAATGCAATATTTTAAAGCATGGCAGGTGCAATTTTCTTAGTTTGTATCTTTGATAATATGCAGGATGAAGAATCACCTTCCTACATGTTTGAGGATACTGATTCACCTTCTAATATCCAAACCAATAATGTTAGCCAGCCAACATCTGATGAACAATTGAATAAGCCCTTTTCTGTTGACGAAAACAGGTACAAAATCTTCTTTATTTATATGAGCCTTCAATTTATAAGCATATAAATTGCATGGGAGAATTATATATAGTAGTAGTTATGTTTCCAGGCAGAGTTCATATTACCTTTTACATTACTCCCACGATAAGGTTTTTTTTTATAGTCTAAAGCAAAATGTTTTATCTCGTCTTCTCCACCTACCCTTGGTTCTGATAAAATAAATTCATTAGCTTGATAAGCTTCTCATGCTCACATTGAACACAAACCACACAAATGTGTTCTGTGAACCACAATTATGTTGTAATTATAAGTAGTTCAAGTAGTGTTAAAGGCCTCATTGCCTTAGAATTGCAGATGTTTTCACTATGGGAATGAGAGCACGTAGCTGGTTCATATACTGAACATAACATGATATCTTTAAACAGGAAATAGACAGATCATGGTATCTTTAAAAATGGAAGTGTGCTGGTTCATATACTAAACACTTGGTTGGTCAAGTTACAATTTCAGGCCTTAGCAATTGGCATGCATGCCACCAACATAGATTTTTTTTTTATCTTCATTGCATGCTGCTGGCCATCTCAGAATTTTGACTTGCTAGAAAACACAACTTGTGGTGGGTGGGTGGTTATCTTGCTGCTGACTGCTGTGAATTTTGACTAAAGAGTAAAGACAAACCTTGGACCTAGGACAACACTAGAATATGATTAACTCTTAATCATGTATGATAACTCTGAAAGCTCGCTTTGTCCATTGTCTCAGATAGTGAACTGTTTACCATAATACAAATTGTCTTTCTCGTAAGTGTAAATGTTGTTTGGCATACAACCGCTATGCTCATTGTATACGTTCCCGCCCTATGCATGGTTTCCTAAAATTCTACTTTTTTTGTTCAAAATTAGATGGTGTGCACGTATCGTGATTTAGCTTTATGATTTTTGAACAGTTAGACTTGCAAGTGGGTTTAGTTAGAATTCATTCCTTTCGCCATAAGTTCATTGTAAGTAAAAATAATTATTGGTTATAAGAAAAAAGTTGGTGATCGAAGCTTAACTTAGAACATAAAATTTAAAGCGCACCTTGTAAAAATGAACAGAAATTGTACTCCAGTGTTAACTGGTTAGACTTGACATGTTTTCAAAGTAATAATTGCTATGGTAAATGATGTTCATTTGACTGTCCTAACAAGAACATGTTAGGACACATGACAACATAGTTGATTCATACAACAAATTTGACATTGTTGTGCATCTTAGGTTGGGCAAGAAGCTGAGCAAAGACAGCAATGAAAGCTTGGATAACAGAAAGTTGCAACCTGAGAATAATGTAAGTTCATGCTACTGTGTTGAATATAAGTATGAAAGCTATTCTTCTCACATATGTACTCAAACCTATTTTCTTTCTAGCAGTTATCTGGTGGTGGAAGATCGCTTATTTCAGAAGGTGAGTGTTAATACATCAGTTCAAAACATTTTATACTTGTAGACAGAGCAGTCAATCTGGTGTTTATTTTTTGAATCTTGATATCCAGTATAAATACAAAGTTTATTTTTTGAAGTTTTCCTTTACATGCGTCACATGATCACACATATGGTGTCTTAAGGAACTTTTGACATGTGGATCAATTACCCTGGGCACCAGCCAATTTCCCTATTATAAGCAAATCGTTTCCTGGCTGTGTCTCAAGTCCATGTTCCATAGTTTTGAGGTTAAATAGGTTGTTACTGCTACTTACAGCTGAACCTTAATTTATTTGATTGCACTGCTGTGTTTTTTCTTCTATTCTGCTTCTAAACTGCAACCAAGTTCAACAGCATACCACATGATGCTCATCTATTTGCAGGGTTGGATGGGCCACCGTCAAGTTCACATGCATATGAACCCTCATCTTCTGGTCAAGGATTCAAATCTCCAGAAACATTGGATTCGACAGTATCTGTCAAACATCCTTCCATGATGGAACCTGTGACTTCCTCTTTAAGACCTGGTAGTTCAGCGTCATCAACGTCAGAGCGCATTGCTGCAAACTCAGTTGCGAGTGCTACTGGCTTGTCGCCAAGCTCCTCAATAGGATCTCTTACCTCAGAAAAGTCAACTCTAAACCCAAATGCTAAGGTCTGACTGACAAAGTTGATTTTATACTCCATCCGGTCACTTTTCATGATGAATCTGCTACAATTAATCTTAAACTTGCCAATCTACCTAAGTTAGATATTGGATATTGAAGTTTAAAAGTTTGACTGCAGGATCTAAAACAGTATGTATTTATGGTCTGAGGGGGTATATAATTATGAGCATTGAGCCATTTTTTGTGCTTGCACACTGATGTGCATCTGTCTATTTTAGCTGTTTTGGCAATTTGTCGATAACATTGATAGTTGTTTTTAATCAGGAATTCAAGTTAAACCCTAATGCCAAGAGCTTCACTCCGTCAGTATCTCTGAGGCCACCACACCCTCCAGCATCTGATGCATCATACTACTATGCTAACAACATGCCGGCGGCACCACTTGGACCTGGTTTACCAGTGGGCATGGGGGTGAGCATTTTAGCACCTTTTCTATTTTGTGTTCTTTTGAAATCTGCTTGAACTTGATGGAACATGAGTTCAAACTGAATGCAAATGGTCATTTAGAGGTGTCATTTATGAATTTCATTGGTTGGTTTGTTTCCTCTTGTAACATCACTGAATAGGGCGCACTTGTTGACAGAAATAAATATGCCATTAGGAACTAGTTGTCCAAGTCAGGCAGTTTCTTATGTAACTTTTCTTATTAGTAATTTAGTAGTCACTTACTTCATTTGCACAAATTAAATTACAGTTCCCTCCAGCATATGGTGGCCAGCCTGTCATGTATAATACTCAACCTGGAACACCGCCCCAGGATTACATGCATCCTGCTGGGCCGCAGGTGAGGAAGCTTCACCTGTAATCGAGTTCATGTTTTCTGTTTGTTAACATCCATAGATATCTTGTCTTGGCCAAATCTCAAGAACTGCCATGCTTGATGTTATTTTCCACCCTAGATTGAATCCCCAGCTAGCTTTTTCATATTCCCTTTAATTCTATTGGGTGTATCATCTGCATGGTTCTTGATGGGGACGTGGGTGTCCGATCTTCCGTCAGGTGAAGGATAACTCGTTTTGGGCGGAGCGCAACACACCAATCCGGCTTCAAGTCAGCAAACTCGAACCCCGCAATCTTAGCACCACAACTCCTCTGGTTATCAACCGTGTCACAATCCGGTTGACCTCGCCAAGAAGGCTAATCCCTGCCTGCGAAACGAAGAACACAAGCAAGAACTCGAAAGAACGCAGCTCTCAATATGAAGTAACACTGCAGATGAATGATTAAGCACGATAGTTGGGGTTCTACAAACCGATAGACGGCGAAACTGTTCTCGACAGATTAATCTAAGCAAAACCCCAGTTTCTAAGATGACGGCTACTGAATATATGAGAAAGGGGGCGTCCTAGGGTTGGGGGCGACCTAGGAGGGGGCGCCCTCAACTTGGGCCTAAAGCCCAACAAAACCGGCGACGCAGCACTTTGGCAGATTCTGGACGTCAACTTGTTTCGACGATTCCCGTTGACTCAGGATGAATTTTGGCATGAGACCGGTGCCATTGGAAGCTCTATGAAATTCCGGTTCCAACCATATATAGAACGTCCAAAACCGACTTCGTATGCGACCTGGGCGTCGTTTTTATTGCACGCTGCTCCTGGACTTCGAACTGGACTCGAACTTGAATTGATTTGGGTCTCCACATTGGGGACTCGAACCGGATTAGCCTTGAACCTCCTCGTTGACTTGGACACCCTCTTTGGACTCCTTCTACTCCATTCCATCCGCTAAGCATGGATGTCATGTCCTCATCATCCTCCCCTTCTTGACGAAAAGCCGTCCTCGGCGTTGTTTGTGCTCTAAGATGGCCCTGCACAACACAAAGAAACACGAGGTTGCGGAAAATATGGGAACTGAGAATATTGTGGGGAGTGACATGACCATGTTTCCAATCTCTCAAAATATCATCTCCTATAGTGTTGTCGGCAAATATGTAGGCTCCTTGATCAAAACTCACACGATCTTTCTCAACACTAACCTGCAAAAGATTAGCACTAACAAAACGCAAGGCAGGAATAGATGGTTGCATAACCGCTAGTATTTGTTCAATGCAAGAAAAATCAGCACTAGCACACATAGGTAGCAGCCAACAACAATGCTCCCCTTCTTGAGAGTGAACCCGATTCGTTATGGTAAAACTAGAGGGACAATCTAGATGATCACAATCTTGTACATCAAAAGGCGATTTCAGATTTGCATAAATATAGACTCGATGTACCATATACTCTCCTTTACAATTATATTTACCAATAAAATGATATGTATAAGTAGACAACCATGGCAACTCAGCACATCGAAATTTCTCTTCCAAACTACTAAGAGCACATAAAGTATCAAACTCAACATAACCCAAAGTGTTTAAAGAAGATAATAATTTCAGTTCGTCATGTGCACAAGTAATCGGCAGAATAATATTATTTTCAGCACATGTATATTGCTTAAAATCAAAAGTATCATGCTCCCTCTCTATTTGTGACAAAGGTAATACAAGAGAAGGTTCTAGTATATCATTATTTGCATCATTGGAGGGCAAATTCAGCACATCAAGAGAGCTTTTACCTGAAAAGTTTACCTGTTCTTGTTCTTTTGTATGGTCATCTTCATTATGTACATGCTGCAAAGTATCAGTTCCAATAATAGGCAAAACAATATCATCATTTTGTAAAAATTCAGATTTAGATGAATTTGTTGTGTCATTGAAAACAACCCATTCTTTTCTAAAAGGTTCATTTTTTCTTCTCTCCTCCCTTTGGAGATCAGCTTCTAAAATTTCAGCAGTAGTCAAAGGTAGAAGTGTAAGTTTTCTGCCGTTGTACTTGAAGGAATATTTATTACCAACCTTTTTGTGTACATTATTCATATTAATCCAAGGCGTGCCTAGCAACAAATGACATGCTTGCATAGGTACTATGTCAAAATCAGCACTATCCTTATAAAAACCAATGCTAAATTCAATATGTGCAATTTCAGTGACCTTGATCTTATCATAAGAATTTACCCATTGCAAGTAGTACGGATGTGGATGTGGCTTTGTGGTCAAGCCAAGCTTCTCAACCAGCTCTAAGCTTGCAAGGTTGTTGCAACTTTCACCATCAATGATGACTCGGCAACGTCTCTCCATCACAACAAAGAAAAGCTGGAATAAATTGTTGATTTGATTTTTCTCCGCTTTCTTCATTTGATAACTTAGTACTTCTCGAACAATCTCGTCGTTCCCTGCCATTGTTAGTATGCAGACAAGAGAAAACACAAAAGGTTATCCCTATGAACTACTATATGTGTGTCAGTGGAAACACGCTCTCACACGTCTTACCAAGTTCTTACAAGGTTTTTACCAATGCAAAACAGTGGACGGTACAACCGGTGGCTGGTTCGTGATACCTGTGAGGAAGTAGTACCAAGATTGCAAGGGTTCTTTTCTCTGTACCGATCTGAAGTATATATATGTGGAGCTTTGGGAGGCTTAAAATATGGTAGCAAGGATAAACAATAATTCAATTCAGAAATTGCAAAACTGAAAATTAGTCCCAAGCTAGTCTATGTCGCCGGCCTAAACTCGTCTCAGACCTAGTTCAAGCAAGCAATCGATACAACCAGCCAAGGACAAAAAGGATGCAAGCACTTCTGAATTTTTTTATCTCACTTCTTTTTTCTTCTTTTCTTTTTTTTTATGGTGCGGCTCTTTCTTTTCTTTTTATTTTTCTACACCCTTGCCTTTTACTTTTTTTTTTCTAACAGAAAGTGCTGCAAGCAATATTTTATACAACTCTAGAACTCCACATGCACATGCACCTCAAAGGCACTCGTGGACAAACAGATCACAAGCTGTGACAAAAAGATAGCTATTGCCTGCCTTTCCAAACTATCAGGGAACACTATGGCTGCTTATGTAAAGAAAGATGGTGGCGCACAGCAGCACATGAAAAAAAATGTGGGAATCAATCTACTAGGCGCTAACAGAAGCAAGCAAGATTTGATGGACCAAGAAAAACCTAGACACAACGAGCACAATGACTCACGAGGGACCAAAATTCAGAAAAGTAATCTGAAAAGAAAAATTGTGCGGGCACAAAAGGGTTATAGGACAGCGGAAACACGATAAATAAATATTTTTGTGGGGTGGTGTTCTGGAGCTTTAGGACGATGGCGAAACGGATGAACACTAAATTAGGGTAAACCTGACGGTAATACCTGAGTCTCTGATTACCACTTGATGGGGACGTGGGTGTCCGATCTTCCGTCAGGTGAAGGATAACTCGTTTTGGGCGGAGCGCAACACACCAATCCGGCTTCAAGTCAGCAAACTCGAACCCCGCAATCTTAGCACCACAACTCCTCTGGTTATCAACCGTGTCACAATCCGGTTGACCTCGCCAAGAAGGCTAATCCCTGCCTGCGAAACGAAGAACACAAGCAAGAACTCGAAAGAACGCAGCTCTCAATATGAAGTAACACTGCAGATGAATGATTAAGCACGATAGTTGGGGTTCTACAAACCGATAGACGGCGAAACTGTTCTCGACAGATTAATCTAAGCAAAACCCCAGTTTCTAAGATGACGGCTACTGAATATATGAGAAAGGGGGCGTCCTAGGGTTGGGGGCGACCTAGGAGGGGGCGCCCTCAACTTGGGCCTAAAGCCCAACAAAACCGGCGACGCAGCACTTTGGCAGATTCTGGACGTCAACTTGTTTCGACGATTCCCGTTGACTCAGGATGAATTTTGGCATGAGACCGGTGCCATTGGAAGCTCTATGAAATTCCGGTTCCAACCATATATAGAACGTCCAAAACCGACTTCGTATGCGACCTGGGCGTCGTTTTTATTGCACGCTGCTCCTGGACTCCGAACTGGACTCGAACTTGAATTGATTTGGGTCTCCACATTGGGGACTCGAACCGGATTAGCCTTGAACCTCCTCGTTGACTTGGACACCCTCTTTGGACTCCTTCTACTCCATTCCATCCGCTAAGCATGGATGTCATGTCCTCATCAGTTCTGGTTTGTATCTCATGTAGGGCTGACCGAATGAAGTCGATTTAAAATATGCTATCTGCAAACTGTTTTATTATGAACTTTTGCCACTGCTTTATGGGGGTAATACTAAAATGTTTGTCCGTTTCTATGTTCTTTTTTCTGTCATAACAACTTTAATTTGTGGTGATTGCGATCATGCAGCTTTTATCTCCTTTTTTACCTGTTTTATCTGGAGCACCTGTCTATTTGCAACTTGACGGGGTTGCTTGTGCAAGTTAGTGCTGGACTAAGTTGACTAATTTTATATGTGCAGTATGGGCAGCAGATGATGATGGGACAGAATCGTCCTGTTTATTATTACGCACCTGTAAGCTAACAGCACTTCCAAATGCGCTTGCACATACTATCATGATTGTCGGAGCACTATAGTCGAAGTGTCTTAATTGATTGTGTTTGAATGTTTTGCAGGAGATGCAACAATACAGAGGAAGAAACTTCTAAATATACTATTTTGAACTGCTTTTGGATTAAAGTCGCAGCTATCCCGCCTGATGGGATTATAACCAGGCAAAAACCACTATTAGAATGGAAAGAACTGGCAATGATCTCACACCAACTTGTGTGCTGCTCGGATTGCTTTGACAACAAGCTCATCATTGTTCCTTACCAGTGTTCAACTCCGAAGCAGGATAATTATTTTTGTCAGACATTTGGTGTTGTAAATTAAATTGTGGGTCTTCTGTTGGACCCTGAAATGACATTCATAAATGCGTGAGTTTGCCCCATTGTAATGTTTATGCGGTCCTTTACTTCAGCTTGTTCTAATGTAAGATTTGAAAGGAATTCAGAGAGCTGAAGGGGATTACACTGCTGACTAGATATCTGGCCGTTTGGGCTCTTATCCGCTGCAGGGGACTGCCTTGTAGGTACTTGCATAATCATCTGCTGACCATTCATGTTATTAGTCACCATGATCATTTTTTTAACTATTCACCTATTTTTGGGAGTAAGAACCTACTGTTAGGGTTTGTCAAAGGGCAGCATGTTTAATTCTGAAATCTGCAAACCGATTCAGTATTTGACACCAGTTTAGTCCAGATGAACCATCTTTACGTTTGGGCTTCGTTTGAAAATTAAGTCAACTTAAGGCCAATGTGTTAAAGAGTGCTTTTTTGTACCCCTTGGCTATTTTCAGAAGTTTCAATTTGTTATTAGTTTTTCTTATTTGGTCTGCGTATACATCTGTCAGTTTTGGCATCGCACACTGAAAGGTGTTTACATATGTGATATGCACAAAGTAATATTATGCTGAAATCTGTCAGTTTTGGCACCGCACACTGAAACGTTTTTCTTAATTTGTTAGCATATATGCTGATATGCACAAAGTATACGAAGGGTACATGTTTTGCTTGTCTGCCGTGGTGAAAATGGTGATCGAAATTCTTGATTGGCCGAGCATTGTTTTTGATAAAATGATTTCATCCAACTGTTTCATATTTAACCAAACATAAAATTTGATACCTCTACAATGCATTTCACATCACATAATAGTTGTTTTCAAATATGGCAAATTTTTCGATTAACCGAGTATCGAATGTGATTATGTGATTTCGTTTCCGCTTGTTTTCATTCCTACCAGTAGGGATGAAAGTGGTATATATATTATCCGTTCGTTAGATTGAAAAGGTGGTAAGATCGTATCCGAATCTAAGTATTTAATATGTGTACTTATTTGTATCGTATTTGTATCCGGATATTCAAAGTCGGATTTGTAACATCCAAATATGATGAAAGTCGATATTCAACAATCATGATAATGTTTGTATCCGAATTTGATCCGAGAATTTGATCTGAGAAAAAAACTATTTGTAGTATCTGTTCGTATTCAATATCAGTTCGTATCCTATCTGTTTTCATCGCTACCTACCCACCAGAGGAAATTTGCAAAAACCTGTTACATCTTGATTTTTTATATGGTAAAGACTATAACAAGGCCGGCCATCTTTTCGTTGGCCGGAACGGCTGACCTGATCCACCCCGTCCGCCAAAAACAGCAGCGCGCGTCGGTCCAATTTGCAGCCAGGCCCACTAGTCATACTAATCGCCACAGGTCGCGCGCCTTTTGCCTTCTCATTTCCATCGACTCCCTCTCTCTAGGTTTTCTCTCTCTCTCCTTCCGACGATTTCTCCACCGCATCGTTGGATCCATCCATCAGCTGCGCGTCGGAACCCCAGATCGAAGACATTGAAGCATGGAGTGTGCTCGGCGGTTTGTTGTTTATCGAATCCCCATCCATTCTTCATTCATTTTTCGCCCGATTTCGTCTGATTTTTTCTCCGGATTGTGCTTTGTGCACAGGGATCTCGTGGTGGTTGGGGAGGGGGGCTAGGCCAGCGTGACTCTGAGCGTGCACGGATCCACGGATTGGAGAGCGCAAGCCTATCGCTCACGGAGGTGAGGTTTCGTTCGTTCAATCCCTATCGTTTCTGAACTTATTTTCGCATGTTGTCTCTGCAGGTCTTCAGCAGATTGGAGAGCTCATCCTATCACGCACGTAGGTGAGGTTTCGTTCCTTCAATTTCCATCGTTTTTTCAACTCATTTCCTCTCGCCTGATTTCTCTCTTTTTGTTATTTTGTTGCGCAAATGTTTCTACGTATTGGAGAGCGTGAAATCCAGCGCTTACGGAGGTGAGTTGTTATTTTTGTTCACACCACCCCATTCGATAATTCAGTCTGTAGCCCCCCTGCACATCTCGTCTTAGGCAGAGTTTGTTTTTTGCTGAGCAGTTTTCAGTGGCTAATTGACCCATCAGACCACTGCGGTGGAGGAATCTTAGAGAGGAGGGGGTTCTTCTTGGGGACTCACATAAAGGTATGCATCAACTGGTTTTTTTTATCAACCATACTTGATCTAGTGTTATTGATGGGGGATACGTATGGTGTATGCGAGATTTTAATGAAGCACGTTCGGTTGTTGACAATGAACGCATATGCTATTTTTCTGAAATACGATTCTTAGCATTTCTCGGGTTTGTGTGCCATTTCCCAATAGTTCGGCAACAACATAGGATATGATGAAGCAATTTTAGGAACACAGGATGAAGCACTGTAGGTCATTTAATATAGAAATTTAGCATTCTAGTTGTACGATTTAGCAAATTTAGCACCTACCGATTATATTTTCATTTTAATTTTTCTATTACATTTTGGAAATGTTCCTGTACCAAATCAAGCTGGAAGCGATCAGTTCATACAATGCCTAGGGTACAAAGAGAGAGAACAACACATGCAACATCGAACAATGATGTATGCCCTTCATTTGTTTAAGTCTTTTTTTTGGGACCTCTATCTAGTCTTTTTTTACTCTCCAGTCTTCTTTTCAGTACTTTTTGAATCTGAGTTAGTTTGCTGGGATACATAATTCAACCTCCGTTAGTCAATTACTTGGACACAAAACTAACAAATGGATGGTTAGTTATACGATTCATAATAATGCAATAATATAGTTTTAAAAGGCAATAATTTAGTTAAGATTATGCTGTTATATGATTCAAAAATAGGCAAATTGGAATATATGTACTACAATTGTTCGCTAATATATCATTTGTAATTGTTTTCATATACCATGTTTGGAATCATGTGGTTATTTTGCTGGGATACATAATCCAACCTCCATTAGTCAATTACTTGGACACAAAACTAACAAATGGATGGTTAGTTATACGATGCATAATAATGCAATAATATAGTTTTAAAAGGCAATAATATAGTTAAGATTATGCTGTTATATGCTTTTAAAATAGGCAAATTGGAATATATGTACTACAATGGTTCGCTAATATATCATTTGTAATTGTTTTCATATACGATGTTTGGAATCATGTGGTTATTAGCTAATAACATCCAAAGATTATGGCACTGTGGCACCATGATAATACAGTAGACTTATGCCATTAACCCTCTGCACACATATTTGAAGTTCCCCCTGTAATTGTTAACTGAATAATAACTTGTGCATTTTTTCTCAGTTTTGCTATAGATGCTTTACTAGTGCATATACTTTGTATGTACCAAGCTTCCAACTTCTTTTTGTTCCAATTACTCTGAAAGTCATCTATCGGAACTTAACCCATGATAAGGCGTAGTTCTTATTATCATAGAACTCCAGTCAACAACTACAAATGCATAGTTTATTCCACCTTTTCTGGCCACAGAAGAGACATACAGAAGAAACATCGCAACATAATTCTCAACCATATAGGTAATCAGTAGTTCAATGGTTTATAATAATGCAATAATATAGTTTAATAAGGTAATAATATAGTTAAAATTATGCAGTTATATGGTTCATAAATAGGCAAATTGGAATTTAGTTACTGTTATTTTTTAATTGGCATGCTATTTTTAACCGATTCATACCTAAGTTATTGTCAATAAGAATTATATACGCTAAACATTGTAAGAAGCTATTTGATAAGCTATGGAACATGTTTTTTAATTGGCATGGTATTCTCAGACGCTGCTGCAACACTCTTATGGACACAATCAAGAAGCTATGGAACAAGCACTATTCAGACTCAAGATTTGCTATTGGAAACTACGACATTGTCGATATTGGTGTCCCCATACAAACAAACAAGTTTTTAGCCTCTTCTTTGGATCATCAAATGTTGCTGCTGCAGGAAACACAGTTCAAGTAACAACTTTGTTGTGCCATGTTTCAATACCAACTGATTGATTATCTAGTATAAATAATGTTGATGCTTCAATGCTTTGATTTTGATGGTAACATCTGTCAGAAATTTGCATGCCATGCTATGCCTATATTCTCTAGCATGTTTCATGGTGCGTATCTCACTGTAGATGCATAGCTTCAGCATTTTCCTATCGTGTGTGTAGTAGCAAATTGTTAGGTACATATGTAGCAGCATCTAATTAGGGAATTGTTTATCCCATGTGTTTAGCAAAATTATGTGCAGCACCTTTTCTGTGCTTGACAGCTGATGGTCCATTATTTCAACACATTCTTGATGATCCATTGCTAGTTGTGTTAGTAGTCAGGTTCATACAGCATGAATTGTGCTGCACTTAAGCTAATATTGTATATTGTTTTTACTTTTTTTAAGCAGTTTCATTTGCATGATCAGAAGCAAAAAAACGACACAGATTGCAAGGGGGAACTACGCTTGGCATAAGTATGCTCAACACACCCACATCGTAAGCAATTTAAACAACTTATTTTTGCATAATGACTACAGCCAATCTGATATTTAGTTGTATGCAAAACACAATTCAGTTTTAATTTAGCAGCATGCGCAATGCAAGCATGCCACCCAAATAAGCTGTGATCTACTATTTTTTATATTACAGTATGTGTAGGGGAAGCATGCTAACAAGCTTCATAAATTTAATTATAGCTTTGTGGTGTGTTGACGTGCAAATCAACAGAAGACATCATAATGCAAATTTTCACAAAAAAGCAACCAGTAACACACAAAAATGCAACATGGCTTTGTATATATGCACAACAACACTTACAATTAAGTAAATTTATGTTAACTATTCCATGTATTTATGCCTTTTTTCTTTTTTGTTCAGGTAACTAGGGCAATGAAGTATAGGATGTTAGAGCCAAATAATAACGCCAGATCTAGTGAATAATTAACTAGAGGCAAATCCTTTTGATTTCATGAAGTTGTAAATCTGGTACAGGATGTTGGTGACAGACAACTTTTTGTGAAGCAGGAAGCAAACAATAATTGAGTTTGTAGGTTGAAAGTTGAAACTAGTACAGATGAAGCGATGGGGAACATCATGGCTCTCTCTAGGCAAATCTGTGAGTCACAAAATAAATTCTTTCTAAAAACACCATGGATTTGTGTATCCAAAAAAACATTGCCTGCAAAAACACCATGGATCTTTGTATTTGCCTGGTTATGTTGCTGTTTTGCGTTATTTTCGCCCAGCAGATCCCTGTTTTTTGCTGTATATGCTATCTTCAGTAATTTTCTGATCCCTCTTTCGTCTTGCTCAGCGTCGTCGTGCGGATCCAATTTTTGCCTTTTCCTGTATCTCTTTTACATTGCACGGCGGGGAAGGTGGCCGGCGTAGGGTGGGGAGTGGTGGGCCCTGCAAGGGCACTCCTGCCGCCAAAGGTTATAGTTTTCTCGCACGCGGGGGTCTGCTGAACGTGGAGTGGGTAATATTGCCTAAAATGGATATAGGGGATCATGTCATGCCTAATCGGGAAAGGCCATCCCATGGGACCAAAATACGGCCGGCCATCTTTTAGCCGCGTCCTTTTTATATTTTCTTTTTAGTTACCACCAAACGTGTTGACATAGAGTGCCAACCTAGATGGTCAATGTAGCTAGTCATACGAAAACCAATGAAACATGCGTGTGTGAGAATATAGCAAAGTGACCAGCATAATTAGTAGGTGTTTTTTTTTCTCGTGCAATTTCCTGTCCAAACTTAGCATGTCTGTATTACTTCTTTATTCCATTATTAAAAATCCATTTAAGGTGAGAGTTCTTTGTACAAATGATGTTATCACCTAGACTTTGTACAAGTTTTAAATTAGTATTACACCTAAAGACTTCATTCCTGTTGGAATATAAAGGATTATGAATTTGTCATTAATTAAATTGTTCCATGTTTGTGAAAAAAAGTAGTAATATTTACTATATGAAATGGGAGCATATCAGACTATTATTTAAAATATATATTTATGTAGTCATTGATGTTTTATATTCATGTTATATGTCTCAATAAACTCTGCAAGTTTTACACTCCATCCATTTTACAATACTTGTTTTAGCCGCTTCTACTATTTTTTAAAATACTTGTTCTATTCCAAGGCAACTATGACCCAGTTATCCCAACCCCGCATCTACTTAACTAGGAACAATAGCGTGCTTCGCCGCGCCCGTAGAGCATGTGTGTCGATGATATAGGTATGACCTGTGTATATTTTTAGATCAGATGTATAATATATAATACACATCATACGAATACAGTGCGCATGTTGAGTGTATGGATGTGGAGGAATTTTATAATTTGAATCAAAGAAGCAACTTGAATGGTGGAACCAACTCGTCACAGTAAATTTAATACGCCTCTGATTACCATCCTGAAGAATAAAAATCCTAACTTTTTCACAACTTACCTACAAAAATAGAGAATATAGCACCATGATTTTTAAATAATGTATGCCTCATCAGTGCGGGAAGTGATACCGTGAGGCCGAGAAGACGGCGACAATTCCGTAAAGTTCCTTGTGGTGGAACCTGCCCGTCAAAGTTCAAGTCATCGAAGTTCGAGTCATCGACTTAGCACTGATGTTTGTATTTTTTTCTATATGTATTCCAATTTAATGGGATTATTCTTTCAGTGGTAGACGACACGTCCTTCGATAGTGTGTTGACTTTCTTAATCTCCAAGATTTCGCAGCTCAATCTTTCAAAGGTGCTCATAGGGTACTAATTTTGATGTGAGGAACCTAATTTATCATAGTAAATTAAAAAGACCTGGAGTTACATCCTTATGAATAAAAATTTTAATTTTTCACAACTTTAACTAAGAATAGAGAATATAGTATCATGATTTTTAAATAGTATATGCCTCATCAGTGGGGCAAGTGATAAACGTGAGGCCAAGCAGATGACGATTTTCGCAAGGTTCCTTGTTGTGA
Organism: Cenchrus fungigraminus; assembly: GCA_036936925.1. NCBI lineage: Eukaryota > Viridiplantae > Streptophyta > Magnoliopsida > Poales > Poaceae > Cenchrus > Cenchrus fungigraminus. The sequence continues at coordinate 44,205,732 of CM072772.1, forward strand.
AACTTGCCCACTAAAGTTCGAGTCATCAACTCGGCACTAGTACTTATATTTTTCTATATTTATTCCAATTTAATTGGAGTTATTTTTTCGGTGGTAGACGACATATCCTTCGATAGTGTATTGACTTCATTAATCTCTAGGATTTGCTAGTTCAATCTTTTGAATGTGCTAATAAAAGTAGTGGGGCGTGTATGTGTTCGTAGGAGTAGAGCAGCAATTCTTTCAACGATATTGGTATCTATATAAATGAACATTTTTATAGTGAATTTGTTAAAAAAAGATAGGGGTCCATCAAACCGTGGAACGTTGGAAGGGACCTCACGCACGCTCAGTTTCTTTGGCAGCTGTGGACTCATCTGAGCTGTTAGAGCAACTTTAAAAGACTAGCTAAATCTGCTTGGATCGGTAAAAAGAAAGAAAAGAGAAGAAATTGACATCCAACAGACTAGCTATCTTTGTCCTCTCGCTATCCGGCTCGGAATACCGGCCCCCTCGCTCGCTTTCTTTAGCTAGCGACTCGGACTCGGCATCTGGCCTCGCGCGGTCCTGCTTTCCCGCCCGCGCACCCACGTGGCCTTACTTTCCCGTCCGTGCGCCCCCGCGGCCTCACCCTCCGGTTGTTGCGCCACTCTCCCCTGTGACCTCGCACCGTCGCGGCCCTGCGCCTGCCACCGTCCACTACTGGAAACGGGGCCTCTGCCGTGAGCCCGAGGCTTCGCCGAGAGCCAAAGACCCGGCTCACGGCAGAGGGGCTCTTTGCCGAGAGCAAGTGGGCCCGCTCTCGGCAGAGAAGAGGCCCACGGCATAGAGAGCCTTTGCCGAGAGCCTGAGCCCCCAAGCTCTCGGCAAAGGGCCGGCCCACGGTGCAGACATTCTTTGTCGAGAGTCAGAGACCTCAGGCTCTTGGCAAAGAATGCAGCTGACGGCGCACAAGCGACACCGTCACAGCCGTTGCTCGGCCGTCAATTCTGCCGAGAGCCAGGCCTCCTCGGCTCTCGGCAAAGAGGCTACCCACGGCACAGGGAGCACATTTGCCGAGAGCCTCCACTCTTTGGCGAGGGCATGCTCCCTACTCACGGCAAAGTTTTCAAAAAAAAAACTTCACATTTTTTACTTCAAACTTTTTCCTTGCTCAACATACACTCATACAAATACATGTTCAAAATTGGCGCCATTTTGTCTTTGTTTGCTATATTTAACAATTTTACTTCATTGTACGTAATTTTTTCATATACGTTCGATATGAACTGCAAGTGCATGAAATCATAGAGTAAATTCGTTCGAAAAATGATATTCATGTTCATCTCTAACACTATGTACATGAAATGAAGCTACATTTCCAGCATTTGGTTCTCTGATCATGATGCAAATCGTGTGTTAGAAAGGTAAAAAAATTGTATAAAATTCAAATGAAGTTTGAAAATCACAAATTTTGTCAAGTGGTTATGATATCATATGTAGAGATTGTGATAAATAGTAGAGAGCGTTTTGAATAGTTTGACACGTACGCTCTTTAGAAACCGGAACATCTCACAAGAAGTTTCAAAGAATTTGAACTAATGTCACTAGGTTTGGTCTCTTAGAGAAATTTAATATTGAATTTGACTACAACAACTTTTTTATAAGCAATACACAACATATCTAGTGTCATGTTAAGTTTTGAAGAAATTTTGAATTTGTTTGCTATTTTCAAATAAAATTTGGTAAAAATATTCTTTGGCGAGTGCTTGGCTCTCGGCGAAGAGGGGTACAATCATGGACATACCAGAGAAGAGTAAGGACAATGTTAAGGCTAGAGTCGATCTAGAAATGTTATGCGATAGGCCAAAGCAAGTCGTCCCGAAGCCTGTACCGGGCAAGACATAGAAAAGGCCTAAGGCTGATTTCGTCCTTAGTAAGGAACAAAGGAAGGAAGTACTAGAATGGATCCAAAATTTAATGTTCCCTGATGGGTATGCTGCGAATCTGAGGAGGGGAGTCAATTTAACTACTCTGCGATTAAAGAGGCTGAAAAGTCATGACTACCACATTTGGATCGAGCGACTTCTTCCAGTGATGGTTCGAGGCTATGTACCTGAGCATGTGTGACAAGTGCTGGCAGAGTTGAGCTATTTCTTCTGTCAGTTTTGCGCTAAGGAGTTATCTCGTGCTGTGATTGACAAATTAGAACAAAGTGCACCTGTGTTGCTCTGTAAGCTAGAGAAGATCTTCCACCCGGCTTCTTCAACCCGATGGAACATATGATTTTGCACCTCCCGCGCGAGGAACGATTGGGGGCCTGTGCAAAACCGTTGGTGCTATCCAATTGAGAGGGTTTGCAAGGTTCTTCGAAGCATATGTAAAAATAAAAATAAAATTGAAGGTTGCATTGCAGAGGCACAAATTCTGCAGGAGGTGTCAAACTTAACAACTAAATACTATGCTGAGCACCTTCCCAGCGTGCATAATCGACCTAGGCGAAAATGAATCGAACCTCAGCCTTTTCCGAGGACAACTCAGAAGTGCAAGTGTTCGGACGCGCAAGACCTTATCTCTTGAAGAGTGGCGCACTATCGCGATATATGTTTTGCGCAACCTTGAGGAAGTACAGCCATACATATAGTAAGTTGTCAATAAAGCTCATCATTTCCTTTCTCGCATGTTGCCTCATCTGCATCCAACCTCATTTGATTTGGTGCAGTGAATTTATTGGGCAATTTTGGGGTCATTCAAGGCCACCTAACGACCACGAGGAGGAAACCCTTCTTCGCTAGGGTGCGGGTGATAGGATTTCGCCAGTCATAACAGCGGGAACCAGAAATCCAGATTTCATTGCCTGGTTCAAACAGAAGGAAATTTAGCTTGTACTCAGTACATTAAAAGTAATTTAGCTCGTACTCAGTATCACATTAACCACTATCCTCCCTGAACTTGCAGGGCCAAACCGATCTGTTGATGAATCCTGAGGTGAGGCAGGTTTCCGGAGGTTTCGCCTTTAGGGTCAACTCATATAATGTTTATGATGTGAATGGGTATCACTTTCACACGACTAAATACGAGGAGCAAAGGCCAATCGAAGAACCACAAATAATGGAGTTTGTACGCGTAGCTCATCCGATGGGGTAGATTACTATGGAAGACTTGAAGAAATACGAACTCGAGTATCATGGTTGCAAACCTCTTAAACCTGTCATATTCAAGTGTCATTGGTTTGATCCAAGCGCTAGCGCTATGAGACAGAATAAGAATCTTAGGCTCGTCGAAATTAAACAGTCATCTGTGTACCCAGGGCACGATGTCTATATTGTGGCCCAACAGACCACACAAGTATATTACTGTTGACGGCTATTAAGTATCTATTTTAAGGCCGTCAATTCCTGCATTTTACCACAAGAACCATGCATCCATAGTAGAATAGAAGCTTATACTGACAAATTCCACCAGTGGCAATGCAAAGATGAATGTAGGTATTTAGCACAAGAAAAGGGAAGAAAGCACACCTCCATGATCCAAGCAATTCAGGTTCAGCCAATAAGGGGCTGCCATGTAGGCATCCACTAGATCCATGACGTCATCAATCCATGGGAAGATGACCCGACGAATCAGGAGCCGCCACGTGTGCGTCACATGGATCCTATGGCCCACCTACGTGTCCAAACCGCCTCAAATCCACGTGGGCACCCGGGACCGCCTTAAGGACCCACCTGACAGCCACCTGGAGAAAGCACAGCCAGGACGGGCCCACCCAGGGGTCGGCCGACCCCACAGGTCGGCCGAACCGCCTCTGGCTCGGCTCATCCTGGCCTTCCATGTGTAAGCTCCTAGTTGGTTCCTTGCCACATTCCGGGGGTGCCCGCGGCGTCTCACAAAGTTTTCCAGCCCCTATAAATAGAAGAGAGGGGGGTAAGAAGAGAACAACACATTTGAAGGCAACTTCTCACCTTTGTCTCCTTCTCCCCTCTCCTCCTCTCTTGGTTGAGGTGAAACTTCACCTCACCATGGGTGTGGGTGTGTGGAGGATCTAGCCTAGGTGGTGCTAGGTAGAGAGGGAGTGTGTGTGAGTGAGTAGAGGTGAGATGGTGATGATCCGTTCATCATCCATCATCCCCTTGTACCTCGTGGATGATGTCGTTCTTCATTTAGACTAAAGTGAGTATTTTAGTATATTCCAATTAGACTAAAGTAGCATTCATGCATAGGTGATATGTTCTTGTGTTCTTCATCCATTCTTGATCTTAGACTTGCATTCTAGTTGAACCATTCCTTTCAATCCTGTGGAGAAGATGCATAAGTTGTTTACCCGTTTGTATTCTGCTCGTCAATTAGAATATAGTGGATGCTCATGCATATCTAATTTAGATCAAAGTATCATTCATATCTCCTGTCGCCTATTTGATTTCATGATGAGTGAGGCCTAGCCCATACTCGCGGGTTCGTCTCTCCATATTTATACGGAGTGCTATAGTGTTACTACGGGACGTCAGACGTAGACGTGCTATAGTAGTGATCGGTGGTGTACACGTGGTGTCTAGACTACGGGTTATCCTTCGTTTGTCCCATATCCCACGCTTTGATAAGGTAGGCCGCGGTAGTGATAGCCGTTGGACCCTTTGTACTCTCCCATGTTCGGATACGTAGTAGAGCTTTCGGCCAGAACCGACCTATTATATCCAGGAGGGAACTGGTGCCCGAAGCGAGTGTCCTTATATCGAGCTTGCGCCCTTCTAGAATCAATACCCATAGGAGACTCCTCATCTCCCAATCTACCTCAGCAGGGATCCTGTGTCCTTGGATAGTTATTCGTAGAGCTCCCCTTTTGTTCCTAGGATTCGATACCCTTTGGAATACTCCTTAGGTGAAGTGCTACAACGGTATATCTGTGCGCTTGCGGATTCGTTCATACCCGTAGGTATACCCAGGTGATTCTTACGCTCACGCTATCCCGGCGCCGTAGTGGTGACATTAAGAAATACCAACAATTACTCAGCTACTTTTATTTGCATTTGGACATTTGTGACTTGCACTGGACCATTGTGACTTGCAGTTCGTGACTTGCACTTGCATTTGGACTCCTTATCTGCATTTGTCGATTATGTGATCATTTGTGGACTATGTGAAAGCCAATAGGATTTCGGGAATAGATTGATTGATTGATGGCCAAGGGTACAGTGTACATATATAGGCAAGGATTATTAGGGATTATAGAAACTCCCTAATCAACGGTGATCCTTGCCTAATCCACCATCTATCTATCTTAATACCGAAGGCAGCTAGCCCATTAGGCTTGGCGCCAGGCCTTAAGGCCAACCCATAGGCGCTATTCTAACACTCCCCCTCAGTCGAAACGTCAACCACTTTGCACAACGTTGAGATTGGACCTAAACTCCGTGAACACAGTAGAAGGCAGCCCTTTGGTGAAGATGTCTGCATATTGTGACCCGGTGGGAACATGCAGTACTCGAACATCACCGACGGCAACTCTCTCTCAGACGAAGTGAAGATCAATCTCGATATGCTTAGTGCGCTGATGCTGGACCGGATTGGAGGTCATGTAGATTGCACTGATATTGTCGCAATATACCAGTGTGGCGTGCTTGGGGGGACGTGCAGCTCCAGAAGAAGCTGGCGCAGCCAAGTGGCCTCTGCCACTCCATGGCCACCGCGCGATACTTGTCTTCTGCACTTGACCTTGACACGGTGTTCTGGCGCTTGGAAGACCAGGAGATGAGACTGTCGCCAAGGAACACAGCGTAGCCCGAGGTGGACTTGCGAGTGTCTGGGCAGCCAGCCCAGTCGGCATCCGTGTAAACAACAAGCTCGGTCGAGGAAGACGGTCGCAGCAGGAGTCCAAGGTGAAGGGTGTCTCGAATGTAGCGTAGAATCCTCTTCAAGGCTGCAAGGTGAGGCTCACGAGGATCGTGCATGTGGAGGCAGACCTATTGAACTGCATACGCAATATCTGACCGTGTGAACGTCAAATACTGGAGAGTGCCAGCAAGGCTGCGGAAGTCTGTGGCAGCGGATGCAGACATAGGTGCCCCCTCAGTGGCAGCTACCTTCGGGTTGGTGTCAACTGGTGTGGAGCAGGGCTTGCACTCAGACATCCCAGCACGACTCAGAATGTCCACCATGTACTGTCGCTGAGAGAGGAGGAGTCCGTCACCACGGTGCTCGACCTGCATGCCGAGGAAGTGATGCAGGGCACCTAGATCCTTCATGGCGAATTCACGCTGGAGCGCTGAGATGATCCGCCGAAGGAGGTCAGGTGAGAAGGCTGTGAGCACAATATCATCCACATAGAGGAGCAGGTAGGCGGTGTCGGTGCCACGTCGAAACACGAAGAGGGAGGTGTCTGACTTGGCCTCAGTGAACCCAATAGACAGTAGAAAGGAGGCCATCCGACTGTACCATGCGCGGGGTGCCTGCTTCAACCCATAGAGAGACTTCTTCAAGAGGCAGACATGATCTGGATGAGCTGGATCCTCGAATCCGGATGGCTGCTGGCAGTAGACAGTCTCAGATAGGTTACCGTGGTGGAAGGCATTCTTCATGTCGAGCTGATGAATGGGCCACTGGCGGGACAGAGCTAGGGACAGCACGGTGCGCTAAGTTGAAGGACCGATTAGGCGACCAGAGAGGGGGGGGGGAGTGAATGGGAGCCGATAAAAATTCTTCCCGAAGGATGAACTCGGCCTATACCTCAAATTCACAACCAAGGATTCCCACACTAGTTTGCCAAGGTCGCGTAGTCACAACGGACCTACCAACCCTAGGAACAAGTCTCAAACAAACCCCAAGCGAAAGCGTAACTCAAGAAGCAAAGGACTTAGGCAATCTGCAGTGGCCTGGGCGGACCGTCCGCACGGAGGGGGCGGACTGTCCGCGGGGACCAGGCAGACCGTCCGCAAGCACAGGGCGGACCGTCCGTAAATGGCTCCCGAACCTCCAGTAGCGCACTGCGAAAAACGGATCGTTCGTCCTCTACCCGCGGACCGTCCGCACTCTCCTAGCGGACTGTCCGCCAAACCTCGAGCAACCAAAAACACCGGACCAAACGGATCGAACGAAAGGCGAACAAGAACTCGTGATGAACACGACGAACTGCCGGCTGAAAGCCTCCTCGCGGACCGTCCGCCAGGGGCGTGCGGACCGTCCGCGTGGTGCGCAGACAGCAACCCGAGCTCGAACACGTGAAGTCAACCCTTCCTATCCATCCATGGATCTCCCAAACTGCTTAAGCTCTTGAGACAAGATTTGGGGGAGATGTGAAGCGTCCCTAGGAGATGCTATACACCAAAACTTGAGACCTCAAACGAACTAAATCGCCGGGAATCGAATCGTAACCGAGCTCTACCGAAAAGCTAGGGTTCCAACTGAAATCCTCAAATCCACGACCAAATTCGGAGTTTGAGGGGTCAAGATCAAGCACAAAGATGCACAAGGCATCTATCCATGATCCCCATAAGAAAATCCGAACTCAAACACCCCGGAATCAGAGGAACAAGCCGCGCACGAAAATCCAACGAAAATAGCTCGAAAAAGACACGAAAATCACACGAGCTACAAGAAGGAAATCGACGCAACCATGAAAGCTTCCATACACTCGTAGATCAGATTCTCTACAAAACGGTGAAGAAAATCTAAAGCAATGGAGCAAGGAAATGAGAAGCAGTCCGGAAGGATGGTTTGCCCAGAAACCCTAGAGCTATATATATGAGTCCCTCTAGGTTGGGCAAATGACCAGGCTACCCCTAGCACTTAAACTTAAGATACAATCCCCTCAGGGGCAATATGGTCAAGTAGCACTCCTCTTCATCAGACGGGCACGCCTTTGCCGCAGTCCGCGTCCTCCCGATGCAAGCCCTGCGATCCCGCCGCGTGTCCTCTGGCATCGAAGCCTCTCGGCACGCCCGGATCTCGTCTCCGCCCGCTGAGCCTCCGGTCTTGGTTTTGTGGCTCAACCAAGTAACCCGACAGTTTTGTGGTGAACCGCTGCAAACCCCGCGTGCAGACTCCGGTCGTGAGCCGCTACCCTGCACCGGCTCAAGTCGACGACTTCGTCTTGCTTTTCTTGCCACCATGCGGCCCGCACTTGACCCCGTTCGGCCACCGGGTCCATCGAGCCGAGCCTACTTGTCTCTCCACTCCTCGGAGGCCCCGCAAGGCTAAGACCTTTCGCGCCCGCTCTTCACCTGCACCAACACGAGTCAAGCCGCAACCTGCACCTGCACCTGCAATACTCAGCCAAGAGTTAGTCCACACCACGTTGTCAATCTCTCATCACACCAGGGAGCGACCATCCACCGGTCCTCGGACGCTCCGGTCCTCAATCTCCCCCTTGATGAGTGCATTGACAACATACACAGTAACCAATTCAGAGAAAAAGATTAAAAGAAAAGAAACGAATGAAAAACTCAAACAAGTGATCAAAAGCCAAACAAAAGCCAAAACGAGATCACTTGAAAGAGAAAAATCTCGGTCCCCTAAGACAAGGGCAACGGCTCGACACAACCGAGATAAAATGCTCTAAAATTGCCGACTCCTCAAGGAGAGGCAGAAAGGACTCGATACCATCGGCAAAAGAGCACAACTAAAATCAGGCGACAAAGAGCTCCAAAGCACATGAATGCCAGCTCCCCCTGAACAAATGCATTTCTCCCAAATTTTCTCCCCTTGATGCAAAACTCCCCCTGGATGCAAGAACTTTCTCCCCAAAGCAAGAATTGGGTACTATCTCTCCCCCTTGTTGGTAATGCATGAATCAAGTCTACAAATGCAAGCATGTGCTTCTCAAATAGACAAAGAGCACTACAACATGCTAAAAATGAGACATAGACAAGCAAGATAGCCACAAATTTAGTACAAGCATAGCCAACAAGATAGATAGGGACATAGAAGCATGTTACATAGCCATGATCAAAATGAAGCAATTTTCACAAAAATTTCCCTCTCATGAGCATAGGACCTAAACATGGCCAAAATGAGCACAAACAACATATAACTCACAAACTTCATGCAAGGTCACAAATTCTCATCACAAGATCATCACAAACACCTACAAGCTATCTCATGTCATGTCAAAGCCACCGAGCCATGTGTCCACTTCTAAATATGAGACTTCTCATTAGTGAACATCATGCAACGGTTTAGCACCCAAGACAAGGAATTTAAAGCATAAATGACATGGAAGCCTATCTTTCAAGCACAAGCATTTCATATATCAATTTCATGATTTACAAATTAAGCATGGTACATGAAGTGCCTTTGCGGCAAAAAGAAGCTTAGGCTTCTCCGCAAGGTAGCATGTAGGCTAAACATTCATGATGACAGATGGGTCTTTGACCCCAAGTGAAAAGAACATGGTTCCAAGCACCAATTAAGCAAGATATAGCCATAAGTGCACAATCTGAACATGAGAGGCATTCAACTCACAAGAGAGGGTCATGTATAGCATTTTTACAAAAGAAAGCCATCCACAAGCATATACATCTCAAAGCTACCAAGAGCATAGCTATACATCTCATGAGCATCACTAGCAAAGTCATAACCTCATATCCAGCATATCATGGTGATCCAAGTATATAGGAGAAGCACATCTCTAAAGCATATGATACAAATGCAGTCTATGATACAAAGATGCAAGCATGATATGATACAGAAATGAAAATGCAATATGAGTATGTACATCAAACCCCCAACCGAAGCTCAAAAAGGAAAAACCACCCCAAGCTCCCCTCGCAAATGAGCAAATGTAGCTTGGTCCAAAGGCTTGGTTAGGATGTCGGCGAGCTGCTTTTCGGTTGGCACATGGATGAGGTCTATGTTTCCCTTCTCAACATTGTCTCTCAGGAAGTGGTACCGCACTTCTATATGTTTGGTTCTGGAGTGAAGCACGGGGTGTTTGGCAACACTGTGGCACTAGTGCCATCACACATGAGAGGTACATGGGAACACTCCTCACCAAAGTCACTCAACGTGTATGTGATCCAAAGCAGCTGTGAGCAACAACTAGCGGCAGCAACATACTCGGCTTCTGTGGTAGACTGAGCTACACTAGATTGTTTGCGAGAAGACCAAGAAACAAGCGAAGAACCCAAAAACTGGCACGTCCCCGAAGTCAACTTCCTATCGACTCGACACCCCGCAAAGTCGGCATCCGAAAACCCAAGAAGCGAAAGGGAAGAGGACGCCGAGTACCAAAGATCGAGCTCAGGAGTTTATCAAAGATACCAGAAGATTCGCTTGACGACCTGCCGATGTGAAGTCCTCGGCGACGCCTGAAAATGAGCGCACAGACACACAGAAAACTGAATGTCCGGCCTCGTTGCCGTCAAGTACAAGAGGGAGCCGATCATGCTCCGGTACTCCTTCTGATCCACGGGCTCTCCGTCCTCGTCCGTATCCAATGCTGTAGTCGTACTCATCGGTGTCGACAGGGGCTTCGAGTCGTCCATCTTGAACTTCTTGAGGATGTCCTTTGTGTACTTGGCTTGATGCACAAAGGTTCCCTCCTTCGCCTACTTGATCTGAAGCCCGAGAAAGAACTGCAATTCTCCCATCATAGACATCTCGAATTCTTTGCTCATGTCCTCTGCAAACCTCGCAACCAAAGAGTGAGACGAGCCGCCAACGACAATATCATCCACGTACACCTGAACAATTAGGATATCATCGCCCTGCCTGAGGAGAAAAAGAGTCTTATCAACCTTGCCCATCTCAAACCCCTTGCTGAACAAGAACCCCCTCAAACAGCCATACCAAGCACGAGGAGCTTGTTTCAGCCCATACAACGCCTTCCTCAGCCTATACACCCTGTGGGGAAACTTAGCACTCTCAAAGCCCGGTGGTTGCTTCACATAAACTTCCTCCTCCAAAAACCCATTTAAGAAGGCACTCTTCACATCCATTTGGTACAATTTGAACCCTTTAGCCACGAAAAAGGCTAGAACGTTCCTAATCTCCTCCAAACGGGCTACAGGAGCAAATGTCTCCTCATAGTCTATCCCCTCCTTCTGACTATAGCCCTGAGCAACCAACCTCGATTTGTTTCTCACCACCTCACCATTCTCACCCTCTTTGTTCTTCCACACCCATTTTGTCCCGATAGGTTTGCAATGTGGTGGTGGCTCTACCAACTCCCAAACTTGGTTTCTCTCAAAGTTCTCTAACTCCTCATGCATTGCATTCACCCAATTAGGATCAGAGAGGGCGTGTCCAATGTCTTTCGGCTCAAAGGTAGCAACAAAAGCCGAATGAGCAAAGTGAGAAACATTCCTGGACATTGACCGTGTCGTACGTTCATTGATGTCACCGATGATTCTTGAGGGAGGATGATCAACTTGAACGCGCCTCAGTGCCTCTCGCCTGGAGACAACCTCCCCCTCAGCTACAGCTTCCACTTGATCTTGCTAGATCGTAGTCGGTGTAGGGGCTGGACCATCCTGCACCGTAGTCGTCGTAGTGGAAGTAGAGGGTACATGCTCGGCTGGAGCTTCACCATCATCACCATCATCCTCTCCAGCATCATCCTCCTCGTCCTCAAAGATCTTCTTGCCAATCTCGTCGTCACCTGCACACTCAAAAACAGACGAACTGCATGGCTGGGTCTCGTCGAAGGTAACCTCGCAAGTTTCCATGACTAGGTTAGTATCAAGGTTGAGCTCACAGAATGCTCGAGAATGACTCGCATAACACAAAAAGATCCCATCGGAAGACCTCGACCCAAACTTATCAAGCCTACCCTTCTTGAGAATAAAGCACCGACAACCAAAGGCCCTGAAATGGCTCACTCTAGGTGCTCGCCCGTCCATGAGCTCATAGCACGTCTTGTTCAAGAAGGCCCGAAGAAAAATCCGGTTCCCAACAGGGCACGTGGTATTCACAGCCTCAGCCCAATATCTCCTCTGAGTCCTATGCTCGTCGAGCATCGTCCGAGCCATCTCACAGAGCGAACGATTTTTCCTCTCAACCACACCATTTTGACAGGCCACACAGGGAGAAGAGAATTGATGTTCGAGACCCAAATCACGACAAAAGGTTTCGAAACGAGAGTTTTTAAATTCAGTGCCATTGTCGCTACGAATAGCTCGAATAACATCTCCATTCCTCTCATTTTTCAACCTCAAGATTAGATCCCGCACAAAACCAAACGTCTCCCCCTTGTCAGCCAAAAAGAAGACCCAAGCATAGCGAGAATAGTCGTCCACTATCACCAGGACATACCATTTCCCACCCGGCGAGCACACACGAGCTGGACCAACCAAGTCCATATGGAACAGCTCGCATGGCCTCTCTGTCATAACGGATGTCAGAGGTGGGTGAGAGGCGGCGACCATCTTACCATGCCTACACGGAGCACATACCAAGTCCTTTTGGTATTTCAACTTAGGCAATCCTCGGACCAAACCTAGCCCACTCAAGCGTGACAACCTATGTTACACGAGTACGGGTACGGGTATCCAATACAATACATATCGGATACGCAGATACACACTTTCGCAAAAGAAATCCCACTAAAATGGTGTATCCGGGTATCCGTATTCGCGTAACTGACAAGTATCGGATACGGATACATCACCCCCCTTGGAGTATCCGTGTAACATAGGTGACAACAAGTCAAAACTCAAGTGACCTAGTCTCCTATGCCATTTCCAAAGCTCTGCCGAAACACCAGCAACTAAACAACGAGAAGAGCCGACACACTGAGAAAAATCAGCTCTGAAAATCTGACCCTTGGGGATGATCGTGCACACAAGATCACCTCGAGAATCCAAAACACGAGAAGCGCCCGTTTTGAAACGGACCTCAAAACCCTCATCAAGAAGCTGGGAAACCGAAAGAAGATTGAACCCCAAAGACTTGACAAGAGCAACACGCCTAAGAGTCACAGACTCGCTCACCTTGACCGTGCCCACTGAAAGCACTCTACCTTTCCCATTGTCCCCAAAAGTGATGTACTCTTTGGTCATCATCGGGGTGTGGCTGGAGAACCACCTTCGATCTCCGGTCATGTGTCGAGAGCAACCGGAGTCGATCAACCAAAAGCCCTCCAAGCCTCCCACCTGAAAATAAAAAATGAGAGCGAGAGTGAGCACATGACTCAGCACTGGGGTTAGTACAAAATGAATCAAACCAGTGCCGTGCCATTTGCTCAAAAGTGGGGTTAGCAAAATCCATCCTATCTCTCCTAGGTGGAACACCCACACGTCCCCTTGGAGGACTACGCGTACCACGAGGTGGAGACCGTGGCCCGTAGCTCCTCTGGGACCTAAAACTGCGATCATTCCCCCCATACTCGTGTTGGCCACGAGCGAAGGAACGTCCAGCAAACTCACCACGCCCAAACCCAACACGCCTACCACCATCTCTCTGTGGTGGCTCACCTCGAGGCACAAACACACGCCTCTCCTGAGGGTAAATGGTACGCACCACACCCTCGCCCCTTGGCACCATCCTAGGCTCAGGCACACCACGAGAAGGGCGGTACCAGTCCTTGTTTGCCATCTCCCTAGCAAACCTCTCCTCACGCTTCCTCCTGAAGCAAAACTCCGCTAGGTGCCCATCCCTCCCACAATGCTCACAATGGAAGGGTTTTGGTTTTGGCTTTGGTTTTGGGCTCTCTTTGGGCTGTGGTTTCTCCTCACTCCGTTTCTCTCCCTTCTTCCCAAAGAACTCGTTCCCCAAGTCACTCTTGAACTTGATGGGTTTCTGGAAGTTGTCGGTTTGTGGAGGAAACACGGGTGGAGCTGGAGTTGTGTCTAGTCAGTTCCTCAGAGGGTTTGGCTTAGGAGCATAGGCATTTTTGTGGTGGGTTTTTGGTGGTTCTGGGATGTCACCGATCTTTCCCTCATTCTCACCACTTCCCTCACCAACCTTGTCCGACCCAAGCGCTTGCCCATCATAGCACTTGTATGCCTCAATCATCATCCTGAGCTGAGGCTCATGACCAGACAACCAACCCATCATCTTTCTCAACTCATCATTCTCATCCTGCAAGCGATCAACATAGTGTGCAAGCTCCATATTCTTCACAGCAGTTATTTCACAAGTAGAACATGATGTAGGAATAGGAGCTTTCAGCTGAGCCTCTAGAGATCTAGCATAAGCAAGCGAAACATCTAGCTTCTCATGCAAAACAGGACAAGAAGTGCAAGCACCAAGCAAGGAGGGCCTAGATTTCATCTCATCTAGCTCTACCCTAAGCACATCTAGTTCCTCAACCTTGGAGGCATACTTTTCCTTAAGCATAGTCAAATCACCAAGGAAAACAGAACAATCAGTGCATTCAGGTTCATCGGTCACAATAGTCAAATCATCCTGAGCCCTAGCATCAACAAGCAAAGACTCTAGCTCAACCACTTTCTCCTTAGCCTCTCCAAGCAAAGACCTATACTCCCTCTTCTCCTTGTTGGTCTTTCTAAGCACATCATCACGGTTGTCAAGCAATTCATTCAACCTAGCATTCTCCACTACCAAGAAGGATGGATCATTATTTACCTCATCCTCGGAGTCGGAGTCCGAGTCGTCCTTGTTGCTCTTCTTGCTTGCGGAGTTGTGTGCCATGCCGCAAAAGCCTTGGGCGGCGAAGCACAGGCCGTTGATGTTCTTGCTTGACCGCTTGCCCTTGTGCTGGTTCTCATCTTCATCACTTGAGCTCGATGAAGAGTAGCAGGAGCTCGAGTCGATGTCGCTCGCTCCGGCAACCATCGCTCGCTCCTTCTTCTTGTGACCACCACTCCTCCTCGGCCTCCGCTCGGACTTGTTCTTGCCCTTGTGGTCGTCCCTTGAGCGGTGCTTGTGGTCGGTCCTCGGACGGTGCTTGTGCTCGGGCTTGACCTCCATGTCTTCCGGGCACTCAGCGATAAAGTGCCCATCCTTCCCGCACCGGTAGCACATGCCCGAGCTCCTCCGAGCGTTCTTCCGGTTCGTGTACATGTGCTTGAACCGCCTGCTCAGCAACGCGAGATCCTCCTCGCCCAGCATGTCGAACTCCTCATCTGGCATGGACACAAGACAAGACAAAGAGAACTGTCTCGAAGACATGTTAGCGTTAGTGCTTGGTCCAAAAACGAGAGACAGACTATGAGGGTCAGTTGGGTTCTCGATCCTTGCTCGCACCCCACGGTCCACCTCGGACGACTTGAGCTTGGAAAACAGCTCGTCCACCGTGAGGGTCTCATACTTCTCCGACTCGAGGATGGCCTCGACCTTCTCACTCCACACGGTACGATCCAGATAGTGCAGGAGCTTCACAGCCCTGTCATGATCATCGTACGGGAGCACAGCCACATTAGCCCTCATGTTGTTCACAATCACCGTGAACCGCTGGAACATGCTGTCAATGGACTCACCGGGGAGATGAGTGAAGTTCTCGTACTCTCTCCGGTAGGTCGCAAACAACTGAGCCTGAACCTGAGCATTTCCAGCATGAGCATTCTTCAACTGCTCCCAAATCCTACAAGCCAAGTCCTCTGTATGAACCCGATCGAATTAGGATTGACACAGAGCACGAAACAAGTAGTCGACCGCCTTGTTGTTGGCGTCGAACATATCCCTCGATCCTGGAGCTAGGAAGTTAATCGGATGAACATAAGCTGTGTTCACCGTAACATTCCAAAGGATCTGACCCTTGCCGCGGAGGAAAGCAGCCATCCGCCTCTGCCACATCTGGTAGTTCTTCCCATCAAAGTGTGGAGGACCCGAACCCCGTTCCTGGTACGCCATCTTTGGATCTTAGACTGGTTAGAATCATGAAGATCCGTAACCATCTCTGATACCAATTGAAGGACCGATTAGGCGACCAGAGAGGGGGAGAGTGAATGGGAGCCGATAAAAATTCTTCCCGAAGGATGAACTCGGCCTATACCCCAAATTCACAACCAAGGTTTCCCACACTAGCTTGCCAAGGTCGCGTAGTCACAACGGACCTACCAACCCTAGGAACAAGTCTCAAACAAACCCCAAGCGAAAGCGCAACTCAAGAAGCAAAGGACTTAGGCATTCTGCAGTGGCCTGGGCGGACCGTCCGCACGGAGGGGGTGGACTGTCCGCAGGGACCAGGCGGACCGTCCGCAAGCACAGGGTGGACCGTCCGTAAATGGCTCCCGAACCTCCAGTAGCGTACCGCGAAAAACGGACCGTCCGTCCTCTACCCGCGGTCCGTCCGCGCCGGGTGGACCGTCCGCACTCTCCTAGCGGACTGTCCGCCAAACCTCGAGCAACCAAAAACACCGGACCAAACGGATCAAACGAAAGGCGAACAAGAACTCGCGACGAACACGACGAACTGCCGGCTGAAAGCCTCCTCGCGGACCGTCCGCCAGGGGCGTGCGGACCATCCGCGTGGTGCGCAGACAGCAGCCCGAGCTCGAACACACGAAGTCAACCCTTCCTATCCATCCATGGATCTCCCAAACGGCTTAAGCTCTTGAGACAAGATTTGGGGGAGATGTGAAGCGTCCCTAGGAGATGCTATACCCCAAAACTTGAGACCTCAAATGAACTAAATCACCGGGAATCGAATCACAACCGAGCTCTACCAAAAAGCTAGGGTTCCAACCGAAATCCTCAAATCCACGGCCAAATTCAGAGTTTGAGGGGTCAAGATCAAGCACAAAGATGCACAAGGCATCTATCCATGATCCCCACAAGAAAATCTGAACTCAAACACCCCAAAATCAGAGGAACAAGCCGTGCACGAAAATCCAACGAAAATAGCTCGAAAAAGACACGAAAAACACACGAGCTACAAGAAGGAAATCGACGCAACCATGAAAGCTTCCATACACTCAGAGATCAGATTCTCTACAAAACGGTGAAGAAAATCTAAACCTATGGAGCTAGGAAATGAGAAGCAGTCCAGAAGGATGGTTTGCCCAGAAACCCTAGAGCTATATATATGAGTCCCTCTGGGTTGGGCAAATGACCAGGCTACCCCTAGCACTTAAACTTAAGATACAATCCCCTCAGGGGCAATATGGTAAAGTAGCACTCCTTTTCATCAGACGGCCACGCCTTTGCCGCAGTCCGCGTCCTCCCGACGCAAGCCTTGCGATCCCGCCGTGTGTCCTCTGGCATCGAAGCCTCTCAGCGCGCCCGGATCCCGTCTCCACCCGCC
Source organism: Cenchrus fungigraminus (assembly GCA_036936925.1). Classification (NCBI taxonomy): domain Eukaryota; kingdom Viridiplantae; phylum Streptophyta; class Magnoliopsida; order Poales; family Poaceae; genus Cenchrus; species Cenchrus fungigraminus. The sequence goes on from CM072772.1 coordinate 44,222,827, forward strand.
GAGCCTCCGGTCTTGGTTTTGTGGCTCAACCAAGTAACCCGACGGTTTTGTGGTGAACCGCCGCAAACTTCGCATGCAGACTCTAGTCGTGAGCCGCTACCCTACACCGGCTCAAGTCGACGACTTCGTCTTGCTTTTCTTGCCACCATGCGGCCCGCACTTGACCCCGTTCGGCCACCGGGTCCATCGAGCCGAGCCTAATTGTCTCTCCACTCCTCGGAGGCCCCGCAAGGCTAAGACCTTTCGCGTCTGCTCTTCACCTGCACCAACACGAGTCAAGCCACAACCTGCACCTGCAATACTCAGCCAAGAGTCAGTCCACACCACGTTGTCAATCACTCATCACACCAGGGAGCGACCATCCACCGGTCCTCGGACGCTCCGGTCCTCAACAGTGGTAGGTTTGACGACGGGGCTGAATGTCTCATCAAAGTCGACACCCGGCCACTGTGTGAAACCCCGGAGGACCCAACGATCCTTGTACCGCTCAAGAGTGCCATCAGCCCGGAACTTGTACTTGAAGATCCACTTGCCTGTCACGATGTTGGCACCAGGCGGTCGCGGTACCAGGTCCCAGGTGTGATTCTGGAGAAGGGCACTGTGTTCTTCCTCCATTGCAGCACGCCACTTGCGGTCGGCAAGCGCTCAACGAAAGGTCTTCGGCACCGGAGGAAGAGAGGCGACATGGTAGGCCGCAGGCATCCGGAAGCTGCTCTTAGCCCGGGTGGCCATAGTGTGCTGATTTGTCACGGGAGGGACAGCAACAACACCCTTTGGCAGGGCAGCCAGAGGAGTCGGAGCAGGAGCAGGTCGCCGGGAGTAGTGCTACGTGAAGCGACATTTCGGGCACAGGGGCGGGAACCCAGGTGGAGGTCCGACGCCTGCGCGTAGAGCAGGCGGAACGTAGGCCGGGGAGGATGCTCCGGGCGTGCTGGGCGACGCCGTGGTCGAGCCCGCATGCAGAGCAGGTGGGATGTAGGTCGGGGAGGATGCTTCGGGCGCGCTGGGCGACGCCGTGGCCGCACGTGGCGCGGGAGAGACCGGCTCGGTGGCCGACCTGGAAGGTGTCCCCAGTGTCCGCAGCGCAGGATGAACGTAGAGTGCAGGCACTGGTGAGGCGGCAGCGTCATCAGCCGGAGGTGGGGGCGCCCCAAGCATAGTCGCAGAGGGACTGGCAGGGGCACAGGTGACATCAGTGACGCCGGAGGAAGTGCCTGTAGACAAAAACTTGTGCACCGGCCCAATAGGGGGGAGTGCACAGTCAATAGAGTCGTCCTCAAGGAACTAAAAATCCACTGAGCGCTAGGACCGTGTCGCTCGGCAAAGGGAAAGGTGGCTTCATCGAAGATGACATGCCGAGAGATGATGACTCGGTTGGACGAGACGTCAAGGCAGAGGTACCCTTTGTGATGAGCGGAGTATCCTAGGAAGACACAGAGGACAGACTGAGGGGCGAGTTTGTGGGGTGCAGTAGCTGATGTGTTGGGATAACATTTGCAGCTAAAGACTCGAAGGTGATTGTAAGTGGGTGGCTTGCCGCGAAGGGCAAGGTGAGGTGTGGAGAAGTCGAGAGTCTTAGTGGGCACAATGTTAAGGAGAGTAGTGGCGGTGGATAGTGCCTCAACCCAGTAAGAGGGAGGCATGGACGCCTGAAAGAGCAGGGAGCGAACTACATTATTTATGGAGCGGATAATGCGTTCAACTTTACCGTTTTGAGGCGAAGTGTAGGGGCAGGACATGCGTAAGTGGATGCCCTGCGCGAGAAAGAACTACCGGGAGCTGGAGTTGTCAAACTCGCGCCCGTTCTCGCACTGGACAGCCTTCACACGCGCATTGAATTGGGTGGAGGCGTAGGTGACGAAGGCGGTGAGGGTGTTGAATGTGTCAGATTTGAGGTGTAAAGGAAAAGTCCACATATAATGAGTGCAATCATCAAGTATGACCAAATAATATTTATAACTAGAGATGCTAACAACCGGAGAGGTCCAAAGGTCACAATGTATAAGATCGAACTTATTAATGGCACGAGAAGTGGACTCATGAAAGGGCAAACGAACATGACGCCCTAACTGACACGCATGACACAACTCGGAGCAATCATGAATGGGACAGGAGACGCTGGATGTGAGCTTGGACAAAGCTTCATGACCGGGGTGGACAAGACACCGATGCCATAGCGGGGACGACGCCTGGGGTGACCAAGGAGGGCGCTGGTGGAAGGTGGAGTGGGTACAGAGGCCCGGAGCTATTGCACCTAACGATCTCTCTTCGTGATGGAAGAACCTTCACAGAACAACCAGCGGGATCAAACTCAATAGCACAACTATTATCGGTAGTAAATTGGCGAACAGAGATAAGGTTCTTAATAATTTGTGGTGACACAAGAACATTATTAAGACGGAAATCAGGAGATGTCACATGAAGTGTAGAACCATTACCGACAACAATAGACGAAGGAGTAGGGTACCGCGGGAAAGAAAAGTGTGAATGGGTGGAGGACTGAGATGTCATGTGTGAGGTAGCACCTGAGTCGAAGTACCACTCGTTCGACGGCGGTGGGGTCAGCGTCGTCGTGCTGAAGGCGGAGGCGAGGGCGCTGGGATCCCTGGAAGCTAGGCTGGCCACAGGGTTGTAGAACTCCGGGGTAGCCCACTGACCGGTGGTGTCTGGAGCAGTGACGGGCGGCTGGATGAAGTGTTGTTGCTGTTGTGCTAGTAAGGTCTGCTGTTGTGCCTGTTGCTGCACCTACTGCTATGCCTGCTGCTGTGCCTACAGGTGAGGGGGCACCGGGATGGGAGCCAGCGGAGGGCGGGGGCCCCCTGGCCACATGTGGATGGAGCCCATCCATGGGTTGTAGTAGCTTGGCCAGGAGCGGGCGGCCTGCTGGGAGTAGGCTGACTACTGCTGCTGGCCGGTAGTGGCTGGACGCTAGCCGCCAAAGGTGGTGCTGGTGTTGGATCCACCTTTGCCGCCGTCGCCACGCTTGCTTCGGCGACTGTTGGCGTTCTTGGAGGTGCCAGTGTTGCCGGAGCCTGAAGACGGTGGTGGAGGAGCGTTGGCGGATGACGCAGCAGACAGATGAGCGGTGGCAGGGGCCTCCTTCTTGTTCTCCAGTGAGAGTTCCTCAAGGATGAGGTCGTTGCGGGCCTCCAGGAAGGTGGGGAAGGGACGAGCGCAGCAAAGGAGTGTGCCGACGTGGCTGAACCGCTCGTTGAGGCCCCGAATGACGTTGAGGACCAACGTGCAGTCGGTGATAGCCTCCCCGAGGGCCGAGAGATCATCGACCATCTTCTTCAGCTTGCGGCAGTAGTCCGTGACAGAGAGGTCCCCCTGGACGAAGTTTCGGAAGCGCATCTCGAGGTGGATGGAGCGGGCCTCACGATTCCCGAGGAACTGTGACTCGATGGCGCGTCAGGCATGGCGCGTGGTGGAGCCCCGGGCAGAGATGATCTCGCCGAGGTCGTCGGTGAGCGTGGCGACGATCCACGACTTGACGACGCAGTCCATCCGGTCCCAATCAGGGGAACCGGGCGTGGGGGCGTCCTCCAGAACATGGCTCAGGAGGGAGAACTTGCCGAGGATTAGCAGGAACTGGTCACGCCAGCAGTTGAAGTTGCCAGAATCGACGTCGAGGATGGTGGTGACGTGATTGCGGATGTTGCTGACGGCGACCGCCTGGGAGTGGAGTTGGAGGAGAGCCACGACCTCGTGATGAAGCATGGCGGCGCGGAGGTCGGGAGGGGGCGCGATCTCTTCAGGCGCCCTGTCGACAGGTGCGGGCGCGAGGGCAGCCGCAGCGGCCGCGTGCTCCCTGGCGGCGCGATTGAGGGCGTCGCGAGCGCGCTGGGCGGCCGCATCGCGCTCTTTAGCCGCGGCGGCGGCTTCTTCTTCTTCCTCCTGGAGGGCGCGGGTGAGGGCGTCGTCGTGGACGGCCTGGCACGCCGCGGCCTCCTGCTTGGCCTGCTTCGCGGCGGCGGCCTCCTGCTTGGCCTGCTCTGAGGCGGCAGCGGCGTCCGTGGCAGAGGAGGTCGCGTCAGCATCGTCGTGGGTGAAGGACCGATTAGGCGAACCAGAGAGGGGGGGAGTGAATAGCTTCTCGAAGGAGATGAGGACTCCGACAAGACGAACACGGCTTCCAAAACACGTCTCCGACTCAACTACCCAAGTTGGCCAAGACCACGCAGCCACTGGAGTGCTACTGGTCCTAGGAACCAACAACCACCTACACCTACTCGTGAACGCAGCGGAAAAACCAACTCGAGCAGCTACTGGGCTACACCGGTCAGGCCGGTGAGCAGCACCGGTCAGACCGGTCCCTGCTGGCAAAATCTGAGAACTTCCACAGAAGGCCTCTACACCGGTCAGGCCGGTGTAGCTCGCCGGTCAGACCGGTCCAAGCCAGGAAATCCCAAATCCACCAAACTGACCTACCAAGCTCCAAACAGGACCAAACTTGAAACAGCAGCAACACGGGACAGCAACGAACTCACCCAGACGTTCACCCGAGGCAAAACCCACAGAGCCTCTGCACCGGTCAGACCGGTGAGCAGCACCGGTCAGACCGGTCAGGCTAGGCCGCTCGGGGATGAACAACACCCGCGGGTCAACTCCCCCAAATCCAACTCCCGATCTCCCGAATCACTCCACGGATTTGTGCAAGACTTTGGGGATAGTAGGAACACCTCATGGGCACTCCATAGCCAAGATTTGGTCCACCAAAACTTGCTAAATCAAGAGGAATCGAAGAAATCCCACCAAGAACGCCTCTAACCCTAGAGCCACGAAAACCCCAAAATCGAGCCCCTTTGCTCACAGATTTGGGAGGGGAATCAAAGGGAAAAGAACCACAAAGGGTTCATGTATACATCCCCCACCAAATCCAAAAGACAAAGGCCTCGAAATCGCTCTAAGGAAATCGCCAAGAAAGGGCTCCTAAAATCACCAAAAAGGAGAAACGGGAAAGACACATCCAAGCCTTGAGGAACCACGCCGAATCATCTATACATACCAAAGAGGTTCATACAAGGTCTAGCTTGCCGCCCGATCATCCTTCCCTCTCACAAGATCTCACCATGAAGCTCTCAAGCTAGTCCTAAGAAAATCCTAAGGAAAATAGGAAGAGAAAATAGGAAAGCAAATGAGCTAGGGTTCCAAGAGATGGCTGCCATCCTCTCACACCTTGGGTTATATGGAGGCAACCGAAAGACTAAAATACCCTTACTAGCTAACTAGGGATACATGCCCCTCAAGGGCAAATTTGGAAGTCTTTGTCTTCGCACCATCGGACGGATGCCCAGCGACCGCAAACTTGCTTAGCCTCGACGCAAGCCTTGCGATCCTGACACGTGTCCTCCGCTTCGAAGATTCCGGACTGCGTCGTCGCACACCGGTCAGACCGGTGCTCCTCACCGGTCAGACCGGTACCCATCGGTCAGACCGGTCAGACCCACCGGTCAGACCCACCGGTCAGACCCACCGGTCAGACCGGTCTGGAGCTGCTGCACCTCCGTCTCCGGTTCTTCGGTCTTGGCTTTATGGATCAACCAAGGAACCCAGTGGTTTTCTGGTGAACCACCGGAAACCCCGCGAAGTCGGTGTAGCCTCCGCCAATCACCACTCATGACTCAGCTCCCACGTAGTCCCGGCTCGACCTTGGTTTTGAGGCTCAACCAAGAAACCGTCCATGACTTCATCTTGCCGTTCTTGCCACCATGCGGCCCGCACTTGACCCCGCTGGCCACCGGGTCCCTCGAACCAAGCCTACTTGTCTTCTCCACACCTGGAGGCCTCACCGGCAGCGACCTTTCACGCTTGTTCTTCACCTGCACCTGCACCAGTCAAGCCGCAACCTGCACCTGCAATACTTAGCCAAGAATCAGTCCACACCACGTTGTCAATCACTCATCACACCAGGAAGCGACCATCCACCGGTCCTCAAACCACACCTAGCTCTCAATCTCCCCCTTGATGAGTGCATTGACAACACACACGTTTTGGTAACCAAGAGAAAAGGAAAAGAAAAGAAACGACTAAAAGAAACTCCAACAAGCGATCGAAAGCCAAAGAAAAGGCAAAGAGCAAGATCACTTGAAGAATACAAGTCTCGGACCCCTTAGGCAAGGGCAACGGTTCGACACATCCGAGACAAAACCATGCTCAAGCAAAGAGCACAACCAACAAACCAAAGCTCGAAAACCACAAAGAGCCCCCCTGCACACATGCAAGCTCCCCCTGAACCAATGCAACTCCCCCTGGACGAATGCATGCAAACCACCTCGCAAAATAGAGTAGCTGCTTCAGCTTTGCTCTGACCGGTCAGACCGGTCAACCACACCGGTCAGACCGGTGTGCTAGATCGCCCAGCACCTGAACCTTACACCGGTCAGACCGGTGTACCTCACCGGTCAGGCCGATGCCACCTGGGAAACTGCCCGAGCTCAAAAATAGCTCGAAACCACGTCGAAACCTTCTAAATGCATGCAGCAAGCCAAATCATGCTCAAACTTCTCCCCCTTGTTGACAATGCATGAATCAAGCCAAAAATTCAAAAAATGCAACCTAGATCTTCTCAAAAGACAAAATTCAACAAAGGATGCTACGTATGTCCAAATGAGCAAGTTAGATACTCTATAGCTTCGTAATGACATCAACTACAAGATCACCAAGTTTCACAACCGTTGGGCGAAGCTAAGATAGAATTGAGCAATTTTGCGAAAAATCACCCTCTCATGAGCAAAGTCCTAAACATGAGCAAAACATGTCAAAATGGCAAAGCCACACAAACTTCATGCTAGGACAACCATTCTAAGCATAAGACCATCATAAACACCCACAAGCACCTCATGTCATGTCAAAGCCACCGAGCCATGTGCCTACTTCTATATATTAGACTTCTCATTAGTAGGCATCATGCAACGGTTTAGCACCCAAAGCAAATTAAAATTAGTACATATGACATGGGAGCACATTTTTCAAGCCATTTACATTTCATTTTCAGATTTGAAATTGGTACATGAAATGTCTTTGCGACAAAAAGGAACTTATGCCCCTCCACAAGATCAAGCATGGGGGCTAAACATTCATGATGGCAAATGAGCCTTTGGACCCATATGATCAAAATAAGCTATCCAACCACAAATTAAGCATAGCCAAGCCACAAAAACATGTCAAGATCATGTAAAGGCATTTACTCACAAGAGAGCATACATATGAAATTTTTCAAAAACATAGCCATCAACCATGGATATAAATCAAGATCATCAAGAGCTAAGCCAAACTAACCATAGCTTACCAAACTAGCTCACAAAGACATATATATCATTCCATGGTGAACAATGTATAAAGGAGAAGCCTTTCCTAAACAATGCATATGATACAAAATGCATGCAACCTAAGATACAAAGATGCCTATACATCATGTTACATATGCCATGCCAAATGCAAGAAATGCACAAAGGAAAGCTATACATATGCTACAAAGGAGCTCCCACACGCCAACTCAAGAAATCAAGCACACACCAAGCTCCCCCCGCAAACGAGTGAAAGTTGCTCGATCTAGGGGTTTGGTGAAAATATCGGCTAGTTGGTCATGTGTGGGTACATGGATCAAAGCTATCTTCCCTTTCTCTACGTTGTCTCTCAAGAAATGATACCTCACTTCTATGTGCTTGGTTTTGGAATGGAGCACTGGGTTCTTTGCAACGCTTATGGCACTGGTGCTATCACATTGAAGTGGGACATGGGTATACTCCTCACCAAAGTCACTCATGGTGTATGTGATCCAAAGGAGCTGAGAGCAACAACTAGCTGCGGCCACATACTCTGCCTCGGTAGTGGATTGAGCAACACTCGACTGTTTGCGGGAAGACCAAGACACCAAAGAGGAACCCAAGAACAGGCAAGTCCCAGAAGTGGACTTCCTATCCAACCGACACCCGGCAAAATCCGCGTCCGAAAAACCATGAAGCGCCAAAGAAGAAGACGCAGAGTACCAAAGGTCGAAGTCGGGAGTGTGTCACAAATACCTGAAAATGCGCTTGACCGCTTGCCGATGCGAAGTCCTCGGAGACGCTTGAAAACGAGCGCACAGACATACCGAGAATTGGATGTCCGGCCTCGTCGCCGTCAAGTAGAGGAGTGACCCGATCATGCTCCGGTACTCCTTCTGGTCCACGTGTTCACCTTCCTCGTCCGCATCAAGAGCTGTAGTCGTACTCATAGGCGACACCATGGCCTTGGAGTCCTCCATCTTGAACTTCCTCACGATGTCCTTGGTGTACTTAGCTTGGTGCACAAATATTCCTTCCTTTGATTGCTTGATTTGTAGCCCGAGGAAGAACTACAACTCGCCCATCATGCTCATCTCAAATTCCCTGCTCATGTCTTCTGCAAACCTTGCAACAAGAGAGTTAGACGAGCCACCAAAGACAATATCATCCACGTATACCTGCACAATCAGGATATCTCTGCCCTGCCTGAGGAGAAACAAGGTCTGATCGACCTTCCCCATCTCAAACCCTCTCTCAAACAGGAACCCCCTCAACCTACCATACCAAGCTCTAGGTGCCTGCTTCAACCCATACAGCACCTTCCTCAACTTGTACACCCTGTGGGGGTACTTCTCACTCTCAAACCCCGGTGGTTGCCTCACAAACACCTCTTCCTCCAATACACCGTTCAGAAAGGCACTCTTCACATCCATCTGGTACAACTTAAACCCTTTAGCCACGGAAAAGGCTAGAAGGATCCTGATCGCCTCCAAACGAGCTACAGGAGCGAAAGTCTCCTCGTAGTCGATCCCCTCTTTCTGACTGTACTCCTGAGCAACAAGTCTTGACTTGTTCCTCACCACTTCTCCTTTCTCTCCCTCTTTATTTTTCCACAGCCATTTTGTCCCAATCGGCTTACACCCTGGAGGAGGGTCAACCAACACCCAAACTTGGTTCCTCTCAAAATTCTCCAACTCCTCATGCATCGAGTTAACCCAATTATGATCAGATAACGCGTGTCCAATGTCTTTGGGCTCAAAGGTAGCAACAAAAGCAGCATGAGCGAAATGGGAATTGTTCCGAACCCTCGACCGTGTAGTACATTCATTCATGTCGCCGATGATTCTCGAAGCTGGGTGATCCACTTGCACTCGCCGGGGAGGTTCTAGCCTTGATGCTACCTCCCCCTCAACAGCAGCTTCGCCTTGATCTGGGTTTGTCGTTGTAGGTGTGGGAGAGGGCCCGTTCACGATCGTCGTCGAAGTAGTAGGTACATGTTCAGCTGCGGGCACCACACCGCCATCTTCATCATCTCCATGTTCATGCTCCTCCTCCTGAAAGATCTCCTCACCAAGTTCGTCGTCACCTGCACACTCAAAAACAAGCTGACTACGTGGCTGTGTCTCGTCGAAGGTTACCTCGCAAGTCTCCACGATTTGGTTAGTTTCAAGATTGAGCACACAAAATGCTCCAGAATGAGATGCATAACCAAAGAAAATGCCATCGACAGACCTAGCCTCGAACTTGTCCAACTTCTTCCCTTTCTTCAGAATGAAGCATTTACAACCAAAGACATGGAAGTGACTCACCTTGGGTGTGCGACCATGCATCAACTCGTAACAGGTTTTCTTCTTATGAACCCTGAGGTAGATCCTATTCGACACATAGCACGCGGTATTGACCGCCTCAGCCCAGAACCTTCTCGGAGTCCTATGCTCGTCGAGCATCGTCCGAGCCATCTCGCACAAGGTCCTATTTTTCCTTTCCACAACGCCATTCTGGGGAGGCGTATACGGACTCGAAAACTGGTGTTCAAGACCCAAGTCATGGCAAAAGGTTTCGAAGTGAGAGTTTTTGAATTCCGAGCCATTGTCACTGCGGATCGCTCGTATGGCATCTCCGTGCCTCTCATTTCTTAACCTCAAGACAAGATCTCGAACAAAACCAAACGTCTCCCCTTTCTCCTCAAGAAAGAACACCCACGCATACCGAGAGTAGTCGTCCACCACAACAAGGACATACCACTTCCCACCCGCAGATCGCACACCAGCTGGGCCAACAAGGTCCATATGGAGCAGCTCGCATGGACGCTCAGTCATCACATCGGTGAGAGGCGGGTGAGAAGAGGCTACCATCTTGGCATGCCTACACGGCGCACAAACCAACTCTTTCTCAAACCTCAACCGTGGCAATCCTCGGACCAAATTGAGTTTACTCAAGCGTGACAAAAGGTCAAAGCTCAAGTGACCCAACTTCCTATGCTACTTCCACAACTCACTCGAAGAACCAGCCAAAAAGCAACGCTCCACACCAGAAGACTGAGAGAAATCAGCTCGGAACACTTGACCCTCGGGAACGACCATGCAAACAAGATCCCCTCGAGAATCTAAAATCCAAGAACCACCAGGTCGAAACAACACCTCAAAGCCCTCATCCAACAACGGGGACACAGAAAGCAAATTGAACCCCAGCAATTGAACAAGAGCAACACGCCTGAGAGTGACCTTGTCGCTTACCTTGATCTCACCTTCTGATAGCACACGCCCTCGCCCATTGTCCCCAAAGGTGATGTATGTCTTGGACACCACCGGGACGAGACTTGAGAACCACCCCTTGTCTCCGGTCATATGCCTCGAGCAACCAGAGTCAATCAACCAAACATTCCTCAAGTCTCCCACCTGAAATTCAAAAGCGAGCACGTGAGTGAACAAACGACTCAGCACTGGGGTTAGTAAAAAAAGAGTAAAACCAGTGCCGAGCCATTTGCTCCAAAGTGGGGTTAGCACAAACCAAATCATCACGCCTATCAAAGCTACCACCACGAACACCACCACGGTAACCACTACGAGGGAACCAAACCTCTCTAGCTGGAGGAGGACGAAAGCCACGAAAGGAAAACCGTGGATCGTTCCTCCTCTCCATCTCAAAGCTACGACTCCTCCCACCCCCGTATTGAGCACGAGGTGGAGAACGTCTAGCAAACTGACCACCTGCAAACTTTCCAGACCAACCACCAGAACCACGACCACCAGAACCAAACCGAGCATCCTCACGGGCACGAAAACCAACTCGCTGTCTGCCCAGACCTGCACCGGTCTGACCGGTGTAGTGCACCGGTCTGACCGGTGTAGCTCGGCCAGCAGCACCACCTGCTGCCTTCCGGTCTCCCCAAGCCGGAACCGTCCTCACAATCGCCTTGGCCCTGGGCATCTGCATACGAGGCTCAGGTACACCATTAGAGGGGTGGTACATGTCCTTGTTAGCCCACTCTCTAGCCATTCTCTCCTCACGCTTCCTCTTGAAGCAAAACTCATCCTTGTGACCATCTCTCCCACAATACCCACAATGGAACTTTATGGGCTGTGGCTTAGGCTTAGGCTTGGGTTGGGGCTGCCCACTTGGTTTCTCACCCTTCTTCTCTCCTTCCTCACCTCCCTTTGGGCTCACAAACTTCACCGGTTTCTGGAAATCATTTGTTGGGTGAGGAAATATGGGTGGATCTGGAGTAGTGTCAAGTTTGTTTCTGAGATGGTTAGGCTTGGGCTCAAACTTGTTCTTGTATCTGTTTGGTGGTGGGATAGGGATCTCTCCAACTCTCTCAACTCCCTCACCACTATTCTCTCCAAGCTTGTCAGCCCCAAGTGCCTGACCATCATAGTGTTTGAAAGCCGCTATCATGATACCAAGCTGAGGCTCCTGACCCGACAACCAGCTCATACATTTCCTCAGCTCATCATTCTCATCCTGCAAGCGATCAACATAATGCGCAAGCTCCAAATTCTTAACCGCATGCAATTCACAAGTAGAGCAAGAAGTGGGAATAGGCTCTTTCAACTTAGCCTCAAGCGAAACAGTGTAAGCATGCATCTCATCAATCTTTCCATGCAAAACAGGGCAAGAAGTGCAAGCACCTAGCAAAGCAGGTCTAGACTTAAGCTCAGCCACCTCAACCCTAAGCATATCTAGTTCATCACAAGTAGAAGCATGCTTATCCTTAAAACCAGTAAGATCAGCTAGGTACACAGAGCAATCACAGCAATCAATCTCATCAGAAACCACAGGAGAAGCCTTAAGCGAATCAATCTCAAGCTTAGCATCTAGGTTCTGGGTTTCTAGCTCAGCCACACAGTTCCTAGCATCTTCTAGTGAGGCTCTAAGTTCTTTCCTCATCTTCTTGGCCTCTCTAAGCATGTGATCGCAATTATCAAGCAAGTCAACCAACTCATCATTCTCCTTGCGCAAAGAGGAAAGCTCATCACATACCTCGTCCTCGGAGTCGGAGTCCGAGTCGCTCTGGTGACTCTTCTTGCTGCCGGAGCTACGAGCCATGCCACAGAAGCCATCTCCCGCGAAGCAGCTCAACCCGCTCAAGTTCCTGGATGACTTCTTGTTCTTGCGCCGATCACCTTCATCTTCACTGCTACTCGAGCTCGAGGAAGAGTAGGCGGAGCTGGAGTCGACGTCGCTTGCTCTGACCATCGCTCGGGCCTTCCTGCCGCGGCCGTCCTTCTTCCTCGACCGTCGCTCATCCTTGTGCTTGTTCTTGTGCTTGTGATCGCGCCTCGATCGGTACTTGTCGTCCTTGCTCGACCGGTGCCTGTAGCCGTCCTTGTTCTCCATCTTCTCCGGGCAGTCGGCGACGAAGTGTCCTAGCTTGCCGCACTAAAAGCACGTCCGTGCTGTCCTCCTCGTGTTCACCCGGTTCTCGTGCAGCCTCTCGAACCGCCTGGTCAGCAGCGCCAGCTCGTCCTCTCCAAGCACGTCGAACTCCTCGTCTGGCAAAGACATCAAAGAAGATAGAGAGTACATCCTGGAGGATGCGTTAGCATTAGACTTAGCTCCTTTGCCACCAACGAGAGCAAGACTATGAGAATCAGTCGGGCTCTCGGTCTTGGCTGTCATACCATGGTCCAACTCAGCCGACTTGAGCTTCGAGAACAGCTCGTTCACCGTCAAGGTGTCATACTTCTCGGACTCAACAATAGCCTCAAACTTCCCATCCCATACGGTACGATCCAACGAGTGCAAGAGCTTCACGGCTCTATCATGATCATCGTATGGGAGCACGGCCACATTGGCTCTCATGTTGTTCACAACGACCGTAAACCGCTGGAAAAGGGCATCGACGGACTCGCCGGGGAGATGATTGAAGTTCTCGTACTCTCTCCGGTAAGTCGCGTACATCCGAGCCTGAACCTGAGCATTCCCAGCATGAGCATCCTTCAACTGCTCCCAAATCCTACAAGCTAAGTCCTCTGTCTGAACCCGATCGAATTCAGGCTGACACATAGCACGAAACAAGTAGTCGACAGCCTTGCTGTTGGCTTCGAACATATCCCTCGATCCTGGAGCAAGGAAGTTCATCGGATGAACATAAGTTGTGTTCACCGTGACGTCCCAAAGGATCTGACCCTTTCCGCGGAGGAACGCTGCCATCCGCCTCTACCACATCTGGTAGTTCTTCCCATCAAAGTGCGGAGGACCCGAACCCCATTCCTGGTACGCCATCTTTGGATCTTAGACTGGTAAGAGTCAATAAAGACCCAAACCGGCTCTGATACCAATTGAAAGACCGATTAGGCAAACCAGAGAGGGGGGGAGTGAATGGGAGCCGATAAAAATTCTTCTCGAAGGAGATGAGGACTCCGACAAGACGAACACAGCTTCCAAAACACGTCTCCGACTCAACTACCCAAGTTGGCCAAGACCACACAGCCACTGGAGTGCTACTGGTCCTAGGAACCAACAACCACCTACACCTACTCGAGAACGCAGCGGAAAAACCAACTCGAGCAGCTACTGGGCTACACCGGTCAGGCCGGTGAGTAGCACCGGTCAGACCGGTCTCTGCTGGCAAAATCTGAGAACTTCCACAGAAGGCCTCTACACCGGTCAGGCCGGTGTAGCTCGCCGGTCAGACCAGTCCAAGTTCGGAAATCCCAAATCCACCAAACTGACCTACCAAGCTCCAAACAGGACCAAACTCGAAACAGCAGTAACACGAGACAGCAACGAACTCACCCAAACATTCACCTGAGGCAAAACCCACAGAGCCTCTGCACCGGTCAGACCGGTGAGCAGCACCGGTCAGACCGGTCAGGCTAGGCCGCTCGGGGTTGAACAGCACCCGCGGGTCAACTCCCCCAAATCCAACTCCCGATCTCCCGAATCACTCCACGGATTTGTGCAAGACTTTGGGGATAGTAGGAACACCTCATGGGCACTCCATAGCCAAGATTTAGTCCACCAAAACTTGCTAAATCAAGAGGAAACGAAGAAATCCCACCAAGAATGCCTCTAACCCTAGAGCCACGAAAACGCCAAAATCAAGCCTTTTGCTCACAGATTTGGGAGGGGAATCAAAGGGAAAAGAACCACGAAGGGTTCATGTATACATCCCCCACCAAATCCCAAAGAGAAAGGCCTCGAAATCACTCCAAGAAAATCGCCAAGAAAGGGCTCCGAAAATCACCAAAAAGGAGAAACGGGAAAGACACATCCAAGCCTTGAGGAACCACGCCGAATCATCTATACATACCAAAGAGGTTCATACAAGGTCTAGCTTGCCGCCCGATCATCCTTCCCTCTCACAAGATCTCACCATGAAGCTCTCAAGCTAGTCCTAAGAAAATCCTAAGGAAAATAGGAAGAGAAAATAGGAAAGCAAATGAGCTAGGGTTCCAAGAGATGGCTGCCATCCTCTCACCCCTTGGGTTATATGGAGGTAACCGAAAGACTAAAATACCCTTACTAGCTAACTAGGGATACATGCCCCTCAAGGGCAAATTTGGAAGTCTTTGTCTTCGCACCATCGGACGGATGCCCAGCGACCGCAAACTTGCTTAGCCTCGACGCAAGCCTTGCGATCCCGACACGTGTCCTCCGCTTCGAAGATTCCGGACTGCGTCGTCGCACACCGGTCAGACCGGTGCTCCTCACCGGTCAGACCGGTCTAGAGCTGCTACACCTCCGTCTTTGGTTCTTCGGTCTTGGCTTTGTGGATCAACCAAGGAACCCAGTGGTTTTCTGGTGAACCACCGGAAACCCCGCGAACTCGGTGTAGCCTCCGCCAATCACCACTCATGACTCGGCTCCCACATAGTCCCGGCTCGACCTTGGATTTGAGGCTCAACCAAGAAACCGTTCATGACTTCATCTTGCCGTTCTTGCCACCATGCGGCCCGCACTTGACCCCGCTGGCCACCGGGTCCCTCGAACCAAGCCTACTTGTCTTCTCCACACCTGGAGGCCTCACCGACAGCGACCTTTCGCGCTTGTTCTTCACCTGCACCTGCACCAGTCAAGCCGCAACCTGCACCTGCAATACTTAGCCAAGAATCAGTCCACACCACGTTGTCAATCACTCATCACACCAGGAAGCGACCATCCACCGGTCCTCGAACCACACCTGGCTCTCAGTGGGTATGCGGTGGAGGTCCCGTCATGGCTCCAGCGGCGGCGCGGCTCAGATGGGTCGGGCGCGACCGAAAAACAGGGGGCGGCGCGACCTGGAAGTGGGCTGCGCGCGATTGGAGTGGGCGGCGGCGCGACCTAGGGAGGTGCGCACGGCACGGGGAGGGGCACCGGTGCGCAGCGGAGCGCAGCACGGCGAGGGACGCCGGCGTGCGGGAGGTGGCAGCGAAAGAAAACCTAGGCGATTGATATCATGAAAGCCAATAGGATTTCGGGAATAGATTGATTGATTGATGGTCAAGGGTACAGTGTACATATATAGGCAAGGATTATTAGGGATTATAGAAACTCCCTAATCAACGGTGATCCTTGCCTAATCCACCATCTATCTATCTTAATACCCGAGGCAGCCAGCCCATTAGGCTTGGCGCCAGGCCTTAAGGCCAGCCCATAGGCGCTATTCTAACACTATGTAATGATTACGAACTACATGTGATGAATATTAGCTGCCTTTGATGATTATATATGCATGTGATGATGATTATATATGCATGTGATGATTATATGTGCCTGTGATGATTTCTGTTATTTGTACGAATATTTGAGGTTGCTGGAAAAAAGAAGAAAAATGAGAGCTATGTCCATTGCTCTCGACAAAGGGCAGTGATGTCCTAGGGCTGTACACTTCTTCGCCGAGAGCTATGTCCACGGCTCTCAGTGAACGCAGCTTCTCTGTCGTGAGCCAGGTCTACGGCTCTCGGCGAAGGGGGCTTCTCTGCCGTGAGCCTGGTCCACGGCTCTCGGCAAAGTAATGGACCCCACTCGTAATGGCGTGACCCGTGGGAGCGCCTGTGCCGAGAGCCAACTAAGTCTCTCGGCACATATCCGCCGAGAGGGACCCCACCTGCTCTCGGCAAAGGCTCCTTTGCTGGTAGAAATTAGCTGAGAGGTCTTCGCTGAGAGCAAACTCTCGTTGAAGACTTCGCCGAGAGGAACCTGCCCTTCGCCGAGAGGAACCTCGCTCTCGGCGAAAGCCCAGAATCCGGTAGTGGTCCCCTGCACGCTCGTGCCGTCATGGTCGTCAGTTGCTAAGCCCTCACCGTCCCTGCCTGGCGCCGTCGCACTCTCCTTGACCGGCATGGTGGGCCTCGAGGTGGACAACAGGGGCGCGCGGAATCGAGACCGCAAACGAGAAGGCAGTGGCGGCGGCGAGGGTGAGCCAGTTGTCGGTGTGGCCGGCGAAGAAGAAACAGTCCGTGCGAAGAGAGGTAGGCGAGGAGCGCCGTTTCTCTCAGTGATTTGCCGCCAATCGAACATGCCATCGATTTACTCTGCCGAGGCACCAAATCGACGCCACCTCGTTACTGCTTCACCGCCGGTTGCTCGCGCGGCCGCCCCCAGTCCGCGCGCGGCATGCCTGTTGCGCTGCCGGCTACCCACGCGCTCCCCAGCACATGCGCCCACTCCACCACCCGCTGCCCGTGCGGCCGCCACCGTTAGCCCATGCGCATGCTCCGACGTGGCCTCGTGCGCCAGCTCACCTCCAACTGCTCACATGGCCGCCGCCCTAGCCCTACGCCTGCTCCACTGCTGCCTGCCTGCACGGCCACCGTCCCCAGTTCACGTCTAGGGGTCGTCGTTGCGCGTCAACATCCAGGCGGCAGCAACGTACAAGAGGAATCAGAATAGCAGTGATGATGGAACCGAAGTTGAATATAACGATCAAGATTAGCTAGTCTCTTGGATTAGCTGATAGAATTAAGTGGTTTTCTATTTTTACAAAGGAGTAGAACCTTCAAAGTTAGCTAACATAATATTTAGACTGTTGGAGTTGCTCTTAGGCCAGTCTCTGTGCTAGTTTCACGAATACTATTACCAAAACAGCCACATCACAGCTTTTCAATGGGATCAAATTGTCACTCTCAGTGCACAGTTTCACTGCACGATTTTATAGACATAGTACAACATTTAAGTTTTGAATTGTGTTAAGATCAATTGTCATTGTCACTATGTAGCCTTCTTTAGAGTAGAACATGATTCAGTCACAATAATAAACGAGTGGTTAACATTTGCAAATAATAGAATACCTAAGTTTGTACGTTAACAAAGTAATACATTTACAATTTTATAAGAATTGCAATGTATTTTTTATTTTCTATCCTTTTCTTTTCAAAAGGACTTATATGTGATTTCTATCTTCTAATGATCATACTGTAAAAAGTACTAGGATATTTTGGGGAAAGGATAGAATCGCAGGATCTCATCCTCATCTGATGCACTCACTTTCGCTTCCCTCTTGTGCCCGTCTCTCTTCTTCCCATCCTCCGTCCTCTCTCTCTCTCTCTCTCAAACTGCTTCAGCGGCCAGGAGGATGTGGTCTTGCGGGCGGCGCCTGCTGCAGACGCGCGGATGAGGCGGCCAGCAGTGAACCGCAGCGCGGGTCTCCCTTCGGTGCCTGCCCAGTTAGCTCCTGATCTGCGTGTTTGTGGGCAGTGGGCTGCTACGGGCGGGCGTCGGCGCAAGGCAGTTGGCGGGAGAACTCTTTGCCCCGACGGGGACATCTTTGGTGAACAGGAGGGGAATACAAAGAACCAGCTCACCGCCGACGTCTCTGCGAGCAGGAGCTTGTGGCGGGCGATTTGGAGGGGGCGGGGCAGAGGATTCGTGCGCGTATGGAGCTGGGAGGGTGCGGGAGGCAGAGCGCGGCATATTGAGGGTGCAGGATATTCGGTGATGAAACACGGAAGCCCTCAGTGCGGGTTTCGTTCTGTTTCATCAAACTAGATACTCGGGCCATGGGCGTGTCATTCCCATGAAACACCCATGAAACGTGAATCTTCTCTCTCCTATTAAAGATGGTGTCAAATCAGTATAGTTACTGACGTGTACTTAGTAATTAATGTCTATGAAATCTCTCATGAAATTGCATTGAGACTGGCCTTACGGTCCGGGAGGTGGGCGTACGACATGAAGTGCAAGGGCGGTCTCGAACCCCATCGGGGAGCGCCGCACCTTGAATCCTTGATGCCCTACCATCACGTTATTAGTGTGTCTGCAATTTGTAGTTTTGAAATCATAAATACATACTTTGTGGGGATTAAGTAAGGATATGATGGTCATTTCATTGCCCTTCTTGATTGTTATGCATGCATATATTATTACTAAAACACAAGTCATATGACAACTTTCTATAAACTCGTGATGATCACATGTAGGTAATACAACAAAAGAATATGGATGCAGCGTAGCCACCGCAATAATGGATAGATTCTATCTTTATGTTTGCCTATGTTTTGTGGACCCATTACACATCACGATTCCCTCACTTGTGAGTGGAAGATGAACTCTGGGAATGTCATGGTGATATCCCTGCATAACAAATACTAGACTTAGAATATATTACTAGACAACATAAACTATCAATACTACATAGCCTTAGCAAAAAAAAAGGTACTACCAAGCATGCGATGATTCATAAGAACTTAGCAAGTAATTAATGTATTTCAAGTTATCAATACTTTAGCAATCAGGAGATTGTATTCATTTAATTTCTCACCAATGCTGTCAATTTTCCATCAACCACAAAAGAAGTAAACTACTTCCAAAAGAATGTCAATTTTTCAAAAGAAGAACCCATCCACAATCACTATTCGCTACATGACATCAGTTGACTTGAATTCTTCTTCAAAAAGAATATATTCTTCCTTTTGTATTTTCTTAGAAGTGGAGTTGAATTGTCCTTACTTGAGGTACGTGAGAGTCATGTTCTTCAGTAGAGAAGGATGTGCCATGACAAGGCTATGCCACTCCTCGAAATCAATTTTTCCATCTTTCTTTGTATCTGCTTCTTCAAAAGTCTGCCATGACAAAGTGGTTTGATTTGCACAATTGTGATTAGTAGTTTAAAAAGGATTCCCATAATCATATTGACACTAGTTATTTTTTATGGTTCTAACTTCTTCCATTACATGGAAATTTAATACCTTGTCAATAATGACTTCGATGACCTCGTTTGAAAGATTTAGATTTGATTCAGCAAGGGTGGCCTCCATCATTTGCTTCAGCTGTAACCAAAATAAAGGTCCATCAGAATTTATGTGTTATTAGGTAATGCAGTGATACTAATTAGTTGGACAACTTCATGATCACCTCGGGTCTGTCGATGAAGCCTTGATTTTTGATATCATACAGTCTGAAAGCAACTACAAAAATGAAATTTATGTAAGAACCCCTTATTTTCATTTTAAGAATGGTAAGAAACTAAACTAATCATGGATAAGAAATCAACATAGCAATACACTAGGGAATTGCCTAATAACGTAAATTTCCATCAAAAATTGATAAGAAATCAACATGGCAATGGAGTTTTAGATAGTTATCACAGTTGTTTAATTATTTATTGTTAAGCAATGTAATTTAGCTTTAGCTATATGATATGGATGAAAACAACCAAAACAAATATTGACTTACAATTGATCTTATCATCAACAGGAGTGTCAGGATGGAAGACTGAAAGAGCTTGTGCAAATTCTTCAAATTCAAGGCCCTTGGTTTCATTTGAGTCAAACAAATCAAACACCTGAAAAAATATGAAAATCTATAAGCAAATAAGAAAACATTATGTATGTTTCATTCATGGCAATTTTAAGATACCTCAAAATAACCGTGGACCATATTTAATCAGATCATAGTAGGCATGATGAATTAATCTATACCATAAACAACGAAAGAATTGTCTTACATCTTACATATTCATCAGACTGTTGATTTTAATGAACACTCGATGATCTAAATTAAATTAAAGAGTCCCTGACATCTTATCTTGCAAAAGTGGGATTATGTGCAAAGGTGAGATCTTGCAAGGGGTTATCGGTAAAAGTTTCAAGAGACAAAAATAGAGCTTGCGAGCGAGGGTGGGATTTATGTACAAAGGTGGGATATTTGCAGGGAGTTATTGATAAAAGTTTCAAAAGACAAGAATAAAGCTCGCGGTTTGGAGATTCCTCAGGGGTCTAAAGGCAAAACTGTCTTATCTAAATTGTGAGTTTGTGACCACGACGAGTGGACAAACGGCTCATCTTCGCTTGCTTCATCTTATATAAAAAAACTTCGCTTGCTTCCTGATGTTAATGTCTTCGTCCGGCAGTGCTAAAGAATGACAAAACAGCGATGGTCAGTGGTGCTCTGCTCGACCGACGGGCAGTGCAAGTTGTTACATACACGTGTGTCGCATGTGCCCTTATGCTAGTACCTCCAAGAAGGCCTAATGATTATATTTGTTCTTGGAAAATCTATAACAGGCACTTGATGCTTGCTGGATTTTCTCTAAAGTTGTTTCTAGATTCTTCTCCCTAGGCTACCTTTTGTTTATAGGCTTCAGTTAGCCTAAAAAAAAGAGAAGAGCACACTTATTTGTAGATAAACAAAATAAGGGTGTACAATCTGCTCCTAATTGTAGACACCATGTGATGGTTGGGTTTTGGAAAGTCAACTAGTCATATTAATTAGGAGCAGATTTTCCATGACCTCTTATGGAAATTAATCTGGTCGACTGGATTTTGCCCAAGTCTACCAGTTAGTCTTTTTATCCCTAATTAACAGCTGACATGACTAATCTCTATTCATTACAATTTGGAAAGTGAACACGTGATCAAGGGTTGAGAATAATTTGACTCTTATCTTAAGAGGTCATGGAGACATGGTAACAAAGCCCCTCATTCCTTTATCCATACAACTATAAACAGATGATTTGTTCGATGTCCAAGAATGGTTTGGAGAGTACCCCATGGTATCTGATACCAATGCTACCATTTATACCAAATTTAGCAACTTGCATCGTACCCTTAACTAGCAAACAAGGGCCATGCTTAAGGAAAATGTGAAAAAGAGGTTGGAACAAATACAACAGCGCCTCATGGGAGAGTATATGACATACCCGGTCAACAAAAATAGTGTGTTGTTTGTTAGCACCAAAGACTTTGAGGTTGAACTCTTCCTGCAAACAAAAATGACACAAGCATGAACATGAGATAAAATAGGTGTGTATTATGCATATGTATGTTTCTTCAAGACTGAAGCACAAAAGAGCCGGCACAAAATAGATGGTGGTCTTGCTCGCTCGTCCAGTTCAAGAAGTGCACATGCATGTTCATGGTTTCCAAGGATCAAAATCTGGACATGCATATAGGATGCATTGCATTACGTCGAACAGTCAGGGCGTTGACCTTTCTAAAGTTATAACAATAGCACATTCTTATTTATTAGGAGTAAAAATTCACACAATTATTTTTTGGCGGGTAATTCACACCATTAATTAGCACTACTACGGTAGTATATATGCTCTAAATTATGAAAGATTTATGCATCAGACATATATTTTTTTTTCTACTCCCGGGAGTAGTTACTCCCATATTTGTATCTCACAAACTATAGGGTATCTTTGCATACTTGAGGTTTCCAAAATAAGTATGTACACATATTTGATTTTTAAAAGTGGTACGTAGATATACCCTCTTTTTATATATGAGGAAATATACGGTTTGTGAACATACTCCTATTTCTATATAGGAAATAACATACATCACAAGGTGAAAAAAAATTACGAGTTCCACTCAAATTTTTTCATGATTATCACTTTGATAAATCTTATTTTAGGTATGTTTACATACTCCAATTGATAAATGGGTATGTACACATACGCAAAGTGGTTTTTTGAATGTGGAAGTGGAGGGAACCGGGAAAAGAAGTGACCGACCTTGCTGATGACGCCATCCTCGACGGCGGCGCAGTCGATCCGCTTGAACAGCACGTAGAGGGCCTCGATCTCGTTGACGCTAACTGTACCACGCGCAGTCGTCGTTTGTTGCAGATGGGATCAGCAAGTTCAGTAAGTTCAGTTCGAAACACACGCAAGCAAAGCAATGCATCTACTCCTTACAGATGGTTTGCCTGGACAGCAGCTCGGGGTCGCGGCAGCAGCGCGTCAGAAAGCGCGCCACCTTGGCCAGCCACGACCAGAGCCCCGCCATCCGCCGCCGCCGCTCCTCGGTTTCCGGCGTCAGGCAGCTGACGGACCTCGCCGGCTTGACCGGAGACGATCTAGGCAATCCGGCGTCCGCAGTCGGCCTTTTCTTACCGGCGGGGTTAATTAGTTGGGAGCGTATGTATAGGACACAGTTGTATAGTATGTTTTTGGACCCTCTCATGTGTGTATATGTGCATCGCCTCTACACGTTTCCTGAATTGCTACGGCACCGATGAACCAGGATTCAGATCGATTTAGTTTTGATTTGTCAACAACGGAGTACAGAGGTTTGTGAGCTTCTTCGAGCAGAGAGAGGATCAGCCAATGTTCCACAAACACACTGCGAATCGGCTCAACGTCCGTGGAACGGTGGAAGTGGAGATTTCCCAGAAAAAAACTGTGAGCTCGCAAACAAGATGGGAGCCATCCCCTCCCGTAAACAGATACTCCCTCCGTTCTTGTTTGTAGCTGTAGGTCATTTTATTTGTAGGAGACGTCATGTAATCCCGAACAGAAGTAGTAGCATAATTGAAATTGTCACACACCATGAGGCTAGCCTTGTAGGCGGGACGGGTTGTGGCCGGCCAAAAACCCACAAAACGCGTCGCAAAATAAGAGTGTTTGGGTACCTTTTAGTTTCATGACTAAAACTAGTCAGGCTAAAAGTTGCTAGTCTCACCTATAATGAGCATTAATTATCTCTCTCCCTTTTCTCCCTCTCCCGCCAATAGATGGGGCATGCTACAGATTTCTATGAGGTTACTAAAAAGTTGTAGTCTCAAGACTAGTTTTAGCCCCTCTTTAGTCAGGAGTGTTTGGAACTTTAACCTCTCAAATAGACTAATTTTAGTCTGACTAAATTTAGTCTCATGGATCAAACACCCCCTGAATCTTGCAGGTTTGTAACTGTCCGCTAATTAATTTTCACGGCTGAGCTCTCTTTTGTGGACGCAATGACTCGTCCGCGGAAGCCCACATAATCCGCATCGAACCACGCGCAGGAGCGTGTTTGCTCTCGTCTCCCAGCGGTTCCATGCTCCCTGCTGATCCACCCTCGTCGCTGCGGTCCTGCTCTGGCTGGCCTCTGCCGCTTGCTGCTACTAAAAAATTCAAGTCAAGGAGAAGACGAACACCTCGGGGAGCTTGATGAGCACGCGTTGGAGCGTCATTAGCACCACATTCCACAGCTGCTAACCGTAGTGCTCGTCGTGGACATTGGCGACGAGCTCCCGAAAGGAGTCGGCGAACTCCTGGACTTAGTCATCGGCGAGCTTGCGCATGTCCTCTGCGAGGAGGTTCGCCAGCATGTGTGGTCGTGCAGGACTGATTGGCCAGTGGCCAGGACTGATTATCCCCACTCGCCGCAGCCTCCACTCTCCTCGTCCACCACAGTGGCGGAGCCAGTGGGTAGTCCAGGTGGTCCTGGGACTACCCCAAATTCCCGGTGACCAAGGTAAGAGAGCACTGTAGCCAGCACTGTGGAGCACTACTTCTACACTACAGAGCACTGTAGCGCACTGTTCCTACACTGTGTGCCTACTCAAAGAAATTTTTCTGGATCCGCCACTGGTCCACCACGCTGTCACCACCGCCGCTGCCGCCGCGAGGCTCCGACCACGCTCCAGGCAGACTGCAACCGTGCGACCGCGCAGCGAGGCATAGAGCAAATGACCGGGTGAGCTGCACAGACAACACCCGAAGGCTCCCAACATGCTGGGCGTGCCTCCACCGCTACGACAGGCCTCTCGCCCAGTGGCCAGTGGACTAAGCGGACCAACCCGCATGAGCCCGCAAAACAAACGCTGCTGCGCCGCATCAGTCGCAAACCATTGCGGGACGAAGAACCCGCCCGGCCTGCAAGCTTACATGAGGCCATCAGCGCGCCATGCAGCACCAGAGGACTAGAGGAGGCGGCCCCCAGCCCCAAGCTGCCCAATTATGTTGTCCTTTTGTACAATGCACAGAAGCATCATGAAACAGAATCATCACAGAGGACACGACGTGATCACCAGAGATCTCAATCCTGGATGGTGTCTGAAGCGTATCATATGGTGTGCCACTCTTCCGTGCTCACTTTGCTAATCAAATCTAAGCTGCCTCCAAGGAACTCTTCCCCAACATTGCAACCGAAAGCTCCAGCTTCTACTGCATAGGTTCCTCGTGTATTTTGACCTGCAATTTATCGGCTATCAAAGATCGGATTTTCACTATATCTACTTGGTATATTTCCAGTGCTCCAGCATTGTGGTCCTAAGTCAAAATTTACCAACCATCAATTTTCAGAAGTGCAAATTTGACCTCCTTTCCACTACAGCAACTACATAGCTCAGGTTTAACAACATTGTTTTAAAAGGATCACAACTCTAACAAGGGTATCAAGGTTCCTAACGGCAGGCATAGGTAAGGCTTACACATTAAAAAAAGAATAACAAGACCAACAGTACAGAAAACCATTACTTTCATAGTGCCAAATAAGCATCATCATCAACCAAAGTATGGAAGTAACAGAATTCGCAGTGTATGAATTCAATAAGCCCCTCCTGATAAACATGTGCATACTTCAACCATGGCCGAAAGTATCAGCCACAGTAGCACCTTTTCGATGTTACAAAACTTAGATATCACAAAACCGGACAGCTGGAGGAGAATTTTTCAAACAGTCTCCACAAAAAATCTCAATTTCTTAGAAACTCCATTAAAACAAAATTCCATAGCTTAGCAGATGAAGGAATGCTATGAATTCCCCCCCTCTAATAAGCAGGACAACCAAACGTAAGTCTATCAGGATCAGGAAAAGGTTTGATTACAACACACCCAAACACCACCTTGCTTTCAGAACAACACATGTGTGTCACATTGACCTAAAGAACACCTTTCTAATAACAAGCAGACACGATAAGATTTACAATAGAAAATATTAAACCTTGAGTGCACTACTTCCCTTGTTGCGTCAGAAGCAAAACCAGTGCGTACTGTTCGGGACCACAAGCTAACGCACCATTTAAGAAACAGAAGGGCTTAAAATGAAATCCAAAGAAAATTATTACCACTGCCATCACTCTGGTTGTAGCATTTTAGACAGATAATCCAAAACATGAGAATAGTTCAAAACTTAAGTTGTGATGCATTAACATTATTGCTTCTATCTTCCCACAGGAGCACTTAAAGTTAAGCACTTTGCTCTGTTGCCCAGCTATCTTCAAGTTTTAATGACTAAAGATTTCATGGCATATGGAATAATATCAAAAGTATCTATTACTGCTAAAATGATTTCATATGTTTCGCTTCTGTGTCTTTCGTTTAACCCTACAAAATCATTTTAGCAGTAATAGATACTTTTGATATAAAAGATCATTTTATTGTCTACAAGTTATGTAATAAGAGTCACGGTCACAAGCAACAGGTCAACAGAATTGAACCAAACCTGGATGTATGAAGAGCGTAAATGTCAGAAATGATACATATAAAGTCATTGCTCCAGCAGCCATCATGCAGCATGCCATACAACCTGTAAAAGGACCGTAATTCAGTGCTCCCAGAGCTGCAGCTATAACATATATACAATATGGACAGTGAATACACAAATGAAGGGTGCAATCATACTTCTAGTGTATTACACAGTTCCAACCCACTAGACAAGCCAGCATAATATGCAAAGTCAATAATAAAATATTCAAGAATTCATCAAATGCACATTATACAATCGATGATTAAAGGAAGTTTTGCCTTTCCACCAGCATTGAAATAACCTCAGAAAAACTTCAACTTGCAAGGAGTCTGGCAAATTGGTAACACTGTATAATTCATTAATGTCAAGAATATACATATTTACCATGAAAAAGTGTCCCAGGGAAGGCTTCAATAGTTGAGGCAGAATGGTTCAACAATCTGTCCATCGCTTGAAACAGCACTGCTTTGATATCAAGAATTCATTGAAAATATATATATCTTTGAAAATATAAATAGAAAAGTACATGTAAATTCCTAAAGTGAATTCAGCTTCACAGTATTTAATTTTGCAGCTCATTGATTATTGATTTATTCTACAAATTATGATATTAACCAAACACTCAACTCGTAAACATGCCAGATATTCTACTAGCAAATAGACTGTAAAGTTGTATGTTCATCGTTTATCAATAGCTCGACTGCAAGATAAGCTAATATACTAATATAATTAGGTTTGCATTCATCTTTCATGATAAAAGAAAAAAAAGAAAAAAGAAGGCACATTCTGCCTTAGGTTACATCGCCTGTAACAAACCCCATGCAGCATCCAGACCAATAATTTGGTAATTTCTATAAATTTCTGTAGAACAAATTTGAATCCTTCTTAATGCTTTCAGCATCCCTGGATTGAAATTATAAAACATGTCTGGATATAACAAGAGTCCCAACAAATTATAAATGCTTCCCACATTTGTACTGATCCATATTCAAGCAGAGTGCCTGCTGGAGACAGTTAGGATTTAGAATGTACAACTGCGGACTCAGATATGGTTGTAAAAACTCTTGCAAATTAATGACAGAAAAGGTTGATGACAAACAGACAAAGTCATAGCAACCAAAGCACAGGAAGTTGTAGCAACGAGATGAGTAATAAATATTGGAAGTACAGAGATTGAGAGTACATAAGGGGCAGCTAGGAGACATTTGTGCCAGTGCATCCTATGAAAAAAAATGTAATATAAGATTTGTTAAAATTAAAAAAACTGCAATAATTATTGAACAACACCATACTGACATCACAAGGTCCGGATTTAATGCTAAGTCCACCATAGCTATTAAAGTAATGTATACAAAGATATCCTGTGACTTTCACAAAAAATGAAAGGTATCCTATGATCATGACACACATCCAGCATTCGAATATAAGAGTCAAGGGCCAAATGAAAAATCTGTCTTGAGTTTATGTAGTAGGTTACACATGATGACATGAAGATCAGTCAACAAGAGAGTGACCCAAGAGTCCAACCATCTGCCAGTACTTGGTAATAAGTCCCAAAAATCTACATCCCTGAGCTGGAGGTTGCAATCATAATAACTGTTAGTTGTTGATAAATTAGTTGCTTTTCATTAATATTGTTTAATACCAAAAGTAATGTACCACATCCAGCAAGTTCATTAAAAAAAGGAATGTGGAAGTTGATAACAGCATGGTGCAATTTCATGGTTCCATATCATTCTAAAGCAAATGTTAGCTGCATCTGATGTAACTCTACAACTGCAGAGCCATAAAAGCAATGCCCAGCTCTTCAACCAATAAAAAAAATGCAGACAGTTCATGTATGTAAGGCCTCGACCATTATTTCTGATAGGGTTCCTAGCCCTACCAGGGATCTCTCGCAGGGAATACGAGTGAGAAGGAGGAGGCGGTGGACGACGGCGGCGCTGGTGCGCCGTGCTTGCAGGGAGAAGGAGAGGGGCGGCGCTGGTGGAGGCGAACAGGGAGGAGGCGCTACAGTACCCGCGGTTACTGTAGCGCGAGGAGAGGAGTCGAGGGTTTAGGGTTGGCCCTTGAGGCCAGCAATCAGATTGATTGCCAACTTGTTCAATCCTTCCAAGTTTGGGAGTATATATCTCCAATTACAAAAATATCTAAGGAAAGTAATCCATCTACGAAAAGGAAACTAACTAGCCACGATTACGGAAACGGCGGCGGAAATAGGTGATGGGCCTGGGGGGCGCCACCACCCCTGGCCACGCCGCCTGATCAGCCGTGCCTGGACCCTGGTGTGGCTGGGCCGTAACATCTCTCCCCTCCTCCACAAACAGCTCGTCCTCGAGCTGGAATGCAGGAAAGCGCGCCTTGAAGTCTTGGAGAGGTTCCCAGGTGATTTCCTTGTCGGGCTCGCCTTCCCATTCGACCTGCAGCTCCCAAGAGTCAAGCGTCCTCCGAGCCTGTAGTACCCTCGCCGGAATGGACACCAGGCGGCCCTCCTCCAGAGCCGGCAGAGGAGGGGGCGCTGTCGGCGGAGCACCGTAGAAGGGCTTCAGCAAGCCGACGTGGAAGACATCATGGAGGCGAGCGCCTTCCGGCAATGCCAAGCGATAGGCCACCTGCCCGATGCGCTCAACAATGCGGAACGGCCCCGTGTAGCGAGGGCCGAGCTTCCCTTTTGCTCGCGGCTCCAGGGACTGAGTCGGGCGATGCAGGAGGCGCAGCCAGACCCAATCCCCAACAGCAAACTCCAACTCGCGATGACGACGATCGTAGTAGTTGGCGTAGTTGCGAGCTTGAAGGAGCCGTTCCCTGATGTCGGCGAGAAAGGAGTCGCGGTCACGGAGTAGCTGAGAGGCCTCCTCCGACGCCTCAGTGCCTGGCGCATGGGAAAGGAGAGGCGGCGGGGGCCGGCCGTACACCACCTCAAATGGCGTCGCGCGAAGCGCCGTGTGATAGGAAGTGTTGTAGCAATACTCCGCCCAAGAAAGCCAGTCCACCCAGGCCCGTGGGCGGTCGCCAGTCGCACAGCGGAGGTACATGGCGATCACCTTGTTGACCACCTCCGACTGGCCGTCCGTCTGGGGATGGAACGCCGTGCTGAAGCGAAGCTGTACACCGGACAGCTTGAAGAGGTCCCTCCACAGGCGGCTTGTGAAGACCGGGTCCCGATCACTGACGATGGAACTCGGGTAGCCGTGCAAGCGGACGACCCCGTCGAAGAAGGCGCGGGCGACGGAGGCGGCCGTGTACGGGTGGCTCAGGGGGATGAAGTGTGCGTACTTCGAGAAGCGGTCCACCACCGTCAGGATCACCGAGCGCCCGTGGACCTTAGGCAGCCCCTCGATGAAGTCCATGGAGATGTCCGCCCAGACCTGGGAAGGCACCTCAAGGGGCTGCAGCAGGCCAGCCGGCTGGAGCGTCTGGGTCTTGTTGCGCTGGCACGTCGCGCATGCCCGTACATGGTCCTGGACGAGACGCTTGTCGTGCGGGATGTAGAACTCTGCACGGAGGCGCTGGAGCGTCTTCTGTACGCCCTCATGACCCACCGCATGGATCAGGTCCAGGGCGCGCGTGCGCAAGTCGGCGGTGTCGGGGACGAAAATGCGCGTGCCGTGGAGGAGAAGACCGTCGGCCAAGCGCCAGGGCGCCCCCAGCTCGCCGGCCTGGAGGCGCTGCGTGAGGCGGCTGGCCTCGGCGTCCTCGAGGGTGGCCGCCCGCAGCTCGTCGAGGAAGGCGAACGTCGGCCCCGAAATCGCCAGCGCCCGTGGCGTGTCGGAGGCGTCCTCGTCGCGACGGGACAAGGTGTCGGCCACGGCGTTCAGGCGCCCTGGGCGGTACTCCACCGCGAAGTCGAACCCGAACAGCTTGCTGAGCCACTGATGTTGAGGAACAGTGGACAGCCGCTGGTCGAGGAGGAACTTCAAGCTGTAGTGGTCGGTGCGGACGAGAAAGCGCCGGCCCCAGAGGTAGGGGCGCCAGTGCCGCACCGCCTGGACCAGGCCGATGAGCTCCCGCTCGTAAGCCGCCAGCTTGCTGTGACGGGCAGCGAACGGGCGGCTGAAGAAGGCCAGGGGTCCCTCCCCCTGGTGGAGCACGGCGCCGAAGCCTGTGCCCGAGGCGTCACAGTCGACGATGAACTGCCGGCCGAAGTCCGGCATCTGGAGCACTGGTCCCGTAGACAGCGCCTGCTTGAGCGCCGTGAAGGCCTCCGCCGCCTCTGGCGTCCAGGCGAAGGCCTCCTTGCGGAGGAGGCGCGTGAGTGGGGCGGCGATGGAGCCGAAGTCGCGGATGAACTTGCGGTAGTACCCCGCAAGACCCAGGAAGCCGCGAACGCCTCGCGCCGACCGGGGCTCCGGCCAGGAGGCGACCGCCTCCACCTTGTCGCCGTCCATGGCGACGCCGTTGGCGGAGATGACGTGGCCCAGATAGGCCACCGAGCGCTCGCCAAAGGAGCACTTGGAGCGCTTGACGTGGAGGCGATGTCGTCGGAGGGCTTCGAGGACGAGGCGGATGTGCTGCAAGTGCTCAGTCCAAGACGAACTGTAGATCAAGATGTCATCAAAGAACACATGCACAAACCGACGTAAGAATGGCTGGAGGACGTCGTTCATGAGCGCCTGGAAGGTAGCCGGCGCGTTGGAGAGACCGAACGGCATCACCAGGAACTCGAAGTGGCCGTGATGGGTACGGAACGCCGTCTTCTCCACGTCAGACAGGTGCATGCGCACCTGATGATACCCCGAGCGCAGGTCCAGCTTGGTGAAGAAGCACGCGCCATGGAGCTCGTCGACCACCGGGATCGGGAACTTGTCCTTGGACGTCTTGTCGTTGAGGGCGCGGTAGTCGATGCAGAAGCGCCACGAGTCGTCGGCCTTCTTGACAAGCAGCACCGGTGCAGAGAACGGCGACGTGCTTGGCCGGATGATGCCTTGTGCCAGCATGGCGGAACACTGGCGCTCGAGCTCATCCTTCTGCAGCTGGGGGTAGCGGTACGGCCGAACCGCCACTGGTGCCGTCCCGGGCAGGAGGTGGATCCTGTGGTCGTAGGGGCGGGATGGTGGGAGCCCGTGCGGCTCGGCGAAGATGCCGTCGTACTCCCGCAGCAGGTCGTCGATGAAGGGGCGGTCGTGGTCGGCGTCGACGGAGTGGGCGTGCACCACGGGCCCCTCCGAATGGGGCGCCCCAAGCCCCCGCCAAAACACCCGCCGTCCCCGCCACTGAAACGCCATGCGGAGGGAGTCGAGATCCAGCAGGATAGTGCCGAGGGTGCGTAGGTAGTCAGCGCCTAGCACCAAGTCGAAGCCGCCGAGGCCGATGCTGAAGCAGGTGATGGAGAACTCCTCCCGCCCGACGAGCATCGGAATGCCTCGCGCCACCGCTGCGCAGGGCACCTTGTCGCCATTGGCGACCGTCACACGGAGGTTGGCCGGCTCGGACTCCAGCTTGATGCGGCGCGCAACCGCCGTGTCGACGAAGGTGTGGGAGGAGCCGGTGTCGGCGAGGGCCTCCAAGCGCTGACCGTTGATGAAGACCGGGATCACTATGGTGTCCCTGGTGCGGATGCCTGCGATCGCGTAGAGCGACACGCGCGGCGTCTCCTCGGTGGGGGTCGCCTGCTCCTCCTGCGTGGGCTGCTCCGCCATGAGAGCCGCGTGCAAGGCGGCCTCCGCCTCGGCGTCGGCCGCGCCGTCCTCCGGGTCGTCGGTGATGAGGAGGTTGAAGAGCCGCTTACATTGATGACCGCGAACGAACTGTTCGTCGCAGTTGTAGCAAAGTCCCATGCGGCGACGCTCCACCATCTCTGCCGGTGTGAGACGGCGGAAGGGGCGCGAGGGCGCCTGCACCTGGGTTGGTGGCGGCGCCGCTGCCGTGGGCGCGCCGGTGGGCGGCGCAGTAAGCGCCAGGGGGGGTGCGCGCGCCGGCGGTGGCAGCGGGAAGCGCGTGGGCGCCCTGTACGGACGGGGCGCGGACGGCAGCTGCGACGCCGCCGCGCGCCATTCGTATGCCCGCGCCAAGTACATGGCCGTCTGAAGATCGTCCGGCTGGCGCAGCTCGACGTCGACCCGGATATGGTCCGAGAGACCGCCGATGAACAGGTCCGCTTTCTGGTGTGGCAGAAGGTCGTCGGTGTGGCAGACGAGTTCGTTGAAGCGCTCCTGGTACTCCTGGACCGAGCCCGTGAAGGGGAGACGCGCCAGCTCGGAGAGGCGGTTGGTGCGCACCGCCGGGCCGAACCGTTGATGGCACAGGTCCGCGAAGCGATCCCACGTCGGTACGCCCTCGTCGATCTCCAAGGCGTAGTACCACGTCTGGGCGACTCCCTTCAGGTGGAAAGAGGCGAGCCAGACGCGGTCAGCCGGCGCCGTCTGCTGTCCGCGGAAGAACTGTTCGCAACGGCGCAGCCAGTTCAGCGGATCGACAGACCCGTCGTAGGAGGGGAACTCCAGCTTGCTGAAGCGCGGAACGCCCAGCCCCTGGAATGCGCCGCCGCCGGCGCCGCCGAGAGGGGGCTGCTGGTAGGCGCGGTAGGCGTTGGATGCGCCCCCTGCGGTACCGCCCGTCCTGCGGCCGGTCACAGATGGGTTAGGCCGGTCGGTGAAGAGTGGTGGCTGCGACGGCGAGTGGGGGAACGGGATCTCTGTGATCGGCTTCGGCGCCGATGTCCCCTGGGGGATCGTCGTAGACGACGCGGAAGTCGGTGGGATGCCGCCATAGCCCGGCAGCCCGTGCGGAAACCCCTCCGTTATGGCGACGGTGGTGGCCGGGGCGGCCACCTCGAGCGCCTGGACGCGGGTGCCCAGGTCCTTGATAGCCGAGGAGGCCTCCCGCATGATCTGGGCGAGCTCGGCCAAGGTGGGCTCCGGACTGGTGTCCTTCGTCGTGTCGTCGGCACCTGGCATAGCTGATACCAGGTTGATAGGGTTCCTAGCCCTACCAGGGATCTCTCGCAGGGAATACGAGTGAGAAGGAGGAGGCGGTGGACGACGGCGGCGCTGGTGCGCCGTGCTTGCAGGGAGAAGGAGAGGGGCGGCGCTGGTGGAGGCGAACAGGGAGGCAGCGCTACAGTACCCGCGGTTACTGTAGCGCGAGGAGAGGAATCGAGGGTTTAGGGTTGGCCCTTGAGGCCAGCAATCAGATTGATTGCCAACTTGTTCAATCCTTCCAAGTTTGGGAGTATATATCTCCAATTACAAAAATATCTAAGGAAAGTAATCCATCTACGAAAAGGAAACTAACTAGCCACGATTACGGAAACGGCGGCGGAAATAGGTGATGGGCCTGGGGGGTGCCACCACCCCTGGCCGCGCCGCCTGATCAGCCGTGCCTGGACCCTGGTGTGGCTGGGCCGTAACAATTTCATTAGAGTGATAGTGTACAAAACTGTAGCTTTCAGCAACATTATGATACCTTATCATCCAGGGATGCGAGCTTATACATTAGCTCACTACTTTTTTTGTGCATGCAGTTGCAATAGTCCAGAAAACAAAATACAGTAGTTTACTCCAATGCTGGAATATTTATGAAGCAAGAAACAAAATGATGGAAAACGATATAAAAGAGTTGTAAAGAATACTGAAGACAAATTTTCTTTGTTATTTCAAGATCTGGTGCATTTTGTACGGCATTCATGAAAAGCCACACTGAAAAGAATATATTGTGAACTCCTAAACTATATGAATCAACTAAGCTGAACAGTTGTAAGAAGCCTTGTGAGTTTACTAAGGGTTTCTCGAGCAGAAACAGTGTCAGGATGGTGCTCGCCACAGATAGATGTGCGGATAAATATTGCCTTCCTTATCAGGTCATCTCCAATGTCATATTGTCCACCTCGGAGCATCAGCTTGGCCCTTGTCTCCAATACAGAAGCTTTCAGAAGAGCCAGCTCCTGCCAAAGGTAAGTATACTGGGCTTCTGACTGAGCTTTCCCAAAGCAGGAGAATGATTTTTCTCTCCATTTGCCAGCATGAGCAAGCATGGACTCAGCTGCTCTCTCTAACGCATCAGTGCACAGGCGCAGCAACTCCAGTGCAGCGTTACACCGTGAGTATGTTATAAATGTGTGTATAGCAAGTGGCACAACAATCTGTTTGACAAAGAACATCAGTTCAGATGGTCTCAGTTCTACCAACAAAGGATCGGAACCAAATCCAAAAACCATGAAGCAGGAAGACCACAGGTGCTCAGAAGAATGTTTGATTGAGCCTTGGAGGTACACTGATTGAACCACAGCCTGAGCCGTTCGTGTGCCTCCGCGCTGTCGAGCATATAGCCTGATCAGATCATGAAATTGTACATGTTCAGGCTTTGCACTGCATCTCGCAATTCCAAACCTCATTAACATTGCAGCTGCTTCAGCTTCAGATCTTTTCATCCTAGAAGTTGCAAGGCCACAAGATAGTGTTCGCCACAACTTCCTCCACCTTGGACCTCTCCGGTGCTTCTTGGGGACTTTATGTGCAGCCAGAGCCAACATGTGAAGTGGAACTGCAGAGGGTGCAAACCAACTGCTCACTTGAACCATCCGAGTTGCCAGACTCCTAGGACCATCAGCGTGGTCAAATATGGATAAGCACACATCCAGCAGCCGGACAAGGATTTCATGATTTTTCAAGCTGAGAACTTCCTTCTCATTCCACGAGAAATTTCTTATGAGTGGTGTCCGATTCAATGTGTCAAGTAGCCTAGTCGGACTGATTGGGAGGTCCGAGAGTATAGCTCCAACAATACTTAGGCCGAGAGGGAGTCTTCCAAGCTTTTCCTCAATGATTTTGAGGGCATCGATTTCCACCAGCGGATAGTCCTTGACACCTCCCTTCATTAAAGTCATTGCCTCAGCACCAGACAAATAAGAAAGCTTCATTGGCTCCAAGTTGATCATGCGTGGAAGACGTGTTGTTATGATGAAGTGAGTCTCCCCACCGAAGTGTGGCAGAAGGTCCATTATGACTCTCTTATCCCACCAGTCCTTCTCACTCTCCAAATTATCAATTATGACTAAAAATGGTATGTCACGCATCAATTCTTGCCGTATTTTGGAAATGGCTTCCTCTTCCTGCTCTTCAAAGCATCGATCACTCCCCTTTTCATGCAAGTGACTATCCACGCTTAAATCTACTTCCAGAAAAGTTCTCAGAGCCAAATAGTTCTGTCGAATATATCTGCTTTCCCCTCTGACCCATAAAACCATCTTATATCTCTGGAAGAATCTATACGCATACTCCAAAACCAACTCTGTCTTGCCAATTCCAGGATCCCCTGATATGCAAGCAATACCCTTTCCATAAAGTATCTTCCTAGATCTCTTCTTCCTTCCATGCCTTATGCCATTCTTCACTCTCAATGGACGCACATGTCTCGATGGACTGCCCAGTCTCTGCATCTCAATGTCTTTCTCAGTCTCTTTCCACAAAACTGGCTCCTTACCTTTGCTGTCATCAGTATTTACTTGCTCATGATTGTTAGCAGACCGCCTAACCGCGAGGCCTTTTCTTCTCTGCTTTGTCTTGAGCTCAAAATATTCTCTTTCTCCATCTCCTGTGACGTCACCGAACAAAATGAGCTCCAATTCTGAGAGCTCTTTTTTCCTGCCGACAAAATCATTGTTACGGGGGAAAGGAAATTCCTCCTCCATCCTCCCTTTCCATCTGTTCACCCTATCAACCACACTTCTCCTTCCTAATTTTGTGGCCAACAGAATAACTGCTTGCAGTATGCAATCTCTCCAGTTGCCATCATTTGCTTCTAACTGCACATCAACCACCCTAGAAAGGGCATCAACTGATTCCATCCACTCATGTTCTATCCCACCATACAACATCCACAGCTCGCCACCATGTTTCTCCCACAGCTCTCCTCTCTTCTCGATGATATCCCTGGCAAGGCAATCAGCTGCATCCAAGTCGAAAAATATAGGGATGAGATTTTTCTTGCCAAAGAAGTTCCTGAGCTCCTCTATGGTATAAGGGTTACCAAATGACTTCTTTGTGAGAACAACAACTCCATATGTGGAAGCATTCATTATCCTCTCAACAGCATCGTGGCTGTGAGAATTCCGGCACCTAGATCTGTCAGAAACAAAGCAGCTGATTCCGTGTATCTCTAGTTCTGCACGAAGCCAGTTTGTGAACCTCAGCAGTGAAGCCTTGCGGCCATGAAATCCAATGTATACATCATAGCTCCGAATCCTACTGACAGAGGCAGCTGATGTCATTGGCTGGGATGATGAAGATTTGCGGTATATTCCTCCCAGCCTCTTCGGCTTCTCCTTCCTGGCCGAGCGACCACCATTACTGGTCGCCGACGAACTACCTTGGCACAGGCCATTGAAAGTGGAAACAAAGCTGGGATTGTTGTAGACAATGGCTGGAGTGCCAAAGTTGCTTGAAGTGCAAAGGCTAATAGGAGGAGACGCATCTGATGGCAAGACCAGGACATTGGCTGACGGTGGCCGCTCCGGCTGTTCGAAGGAGTCACAAGAGAGTATATCACTGATTTTCAGAGCAATGCCATTCGCGGAGCACTTGTTCTCAGGACCGGCATGCTCCGGCGCACGAGCAGAGAGCGAGCGTGGCGTGAAGAAAGGGGACTGGTTCGCCGAAAAAAAAGCCGAGGATGAGGAAGAGAGGTTCCTTGATGGTGCCGAGACCAAAGCCTCGGCATCGGAGGTTTCATGCTGAAGCTTCATGAAACCATCATCTTCAGCACTGCCCAGCCCTCAGAATAGTTTGGAGTTCAGTCCATCACCGTGGCGCAATGGTTATCTGCGGAAGTCAAAGAAACGATTCTCTCAGTTATCTGAACTGTACGGATAAACCTGATGATAATAATACAATGGAGCTGACCCTTTGAGAGAAGAATGGTAGCAATCAACATGATGCGTAAGCAGTACAGCAGAAATGCCAAGCATTCGAGTGATCTTTGCGATGAAGAAACGGACAAAGGAGTACTAGCAGCAAAAAAAGACTTTATTTTGAGGCCAAAAGACAGGCTGACTCAACAGGAGCAAACGAGCGAGATTCAGAAACCAATAGAGTGGGGAAAACAGGCTGTCATCTAAGCGGCGCATTAAATCGGCGATCAAAAGAAAGCAGCCAATCATAACTCAAATCAGTACTGGCGCATTAGGACGTACTAACAGCCGACCAAGTACCGCCACACAAATGAAACCACTTCCACGGAAGAAAGCGGTGAAGAGGACAGAAAAAAAAAAGCAAAAGGCTGTCTGCGACGCTTCGCAGTGTCAGCAATCAATGTGCGGTGCGGTCGCAATAACAGCGGCATCATCCCGCGAGATAACCACGGGAAGAGGAGGGCGGGGGTAATTGAGCGATGATGATGATGCCGAGGGCGAGGCGTACAGCCAGCCACCACCGAGCACGACGTACCTGGGGGCGGAGCGGCAGCGGCGGCGGGCACGGAGAGCGGCCGCGCCTCCATCTAGCAGCGAGGAGGAGCGTAGTCCGGCCGGCGGCGCCTTCGATCTTGAGGCGGCCGGTGCTGCGCTGAGGATAGAGCTGCGGATGGATTGAGATCAGCGTGGGCGGCAGCAAACGAACCAACCGAAGGGAAGGGAGAGAGGGAGTGAGATTCGGATCTGGGTGCGAAGCCTACCAACCGAATCTCGGATGACGACTCGCCGGCGACACGAGTCCCGTCTCCGCGCGGATCTCGGCTGGGACTCCGCTCCGCTGGACGTGGGGGGGGGGGGGGGGGGGGGCGGCGGCCGCTTTTGCGGGTGGTGGTAGTGGCGGGGCGAGGATCCAGCCAGCGGGGAGCACAAGGGGGAGGGAGGGAGGGAAGCGCGCGGGCGGGGAAACGGGGCGGAAAGGTGAGGCGAGACCGCGAGACGAGAGGTCGGGGAAGTGAAGCAGAAAGGGAGAGGGGGTGGGATTACTAGGGATTAATCGCCGCGGGCCGGGTGTGTTAATTAAGAGTATTAGGAGTAGATTAGGATTAGAGTAGAGTGGGGGAGTGCCATGCCGGCTGCTGCCTGCCTGTTGCGTTCACATGTGTGTCCGTGTGGGGTGATGAGCGCGATGGATTATTATTGTTTAATTTAATCCAACGGGAGTGCCGTCGCGGCTCGGCGGCTGGCTGGCAGTGTCAGGCCGGACGGCGCGCGGTGCCCAGCAGGGTTTTTTATACCGCCCGGTATATTTATACCGCTACCCAGCGGTAACGGTATACCGGAGTGGTATAAATGGTATACCGCTTCTCACCGCTCGAATTCAAAATCCAAACCAAAATCGCTTATACAAACGGTAACCAGCGGTATACCGCGGTATAAAGTATTTATACCGCTGCGGTAAGAATTTATACCGCTCGGTAATGAATTAAAACCGGTGCAATGAAAAAGGGTCTCCGGCTTGAAAGAAATGAAAATTTTGGCATGATGTTGGCACAAAGTAGTGTTAAATACCACCCCCAATCAATAATTTATAGTTATGCATAGAAATACCACACCAAACACAATAATATTAGGCGTGCATAAGTGAGTTGATAGTTCAAATACAAAAGACTTACTTAATCGTATACCTAAAGAAAATGTACCTAAATCTGAAACAAATCCTAACTAAAATTGGATCCTACCACAAATCCTACATTCCTACCACAAATTATCCTACCTAAGGCAACAATTCTATTTCTACCAAAAGCAACAATTCTATTTCTACCTCTACCTCACATCCTAAATCCTACCTAAAATCCTAAACCAAAATAAACCTAAATCCTAACACAAATCCTAAATCCTAACACAAATCCTAAATCCTAAAGCTACACAAATGAAAAAAAATATTACATACCTGTCCGCGGTATACCGCCAGCCTCGCCGCGGTATACCGCACCTCCCGCGCGGTAAGCCGCCCCGGCCGAGCGGGAGCGGGCGGATCCGGCCGCGGGGCGGCTTACCGCAGCTCCCACGCGGTATACCGCGCCCTGGCCGCGGTATACCGCCTGCGGCGGCGCGGACGGCGACCTGAGGCGGCGGACCAGCGCTCTCTCACTGCGGACGGGGCGAATGGAGGCGACTGGAGTCACGGGAGACCGGCTGGAGCTGCTTCTAGGTCATCCAAGTCATTTGGGCTTCATGGGCCTTAACGGGCCGGCCCATGATTTTTCTTTTTCTTTTTTTTATAACTTCTAAACCTCGAAATAAATACCAAATGCACTCAAATTTGAAAACTTTCAACACCATCAGACTCTACAAATCATGAACTATTTTTTGGAGATTTTTATTGATTTTTTCATTTTTTTGAATTCAAATTCAAATTTGAAAATTCGTAGAGGTTGCTACCGCTCGGTACCGTTACCGTACCCCGGCGGTAACAACGGTTACCGCGGTAACCGGAGCGGTTACCAGCGGTAAAAAAAACCCTGGTGCCCAGCCAGCGGCAGATGCAGCAGTCAGCACAGGGGGGCTGTGGCTCGAGGCTGACCCGACCGACACCCCCGACAGGAGAGCCAGGCGGAAGCTGACCCCAAGCCCAACTCGAACCCCTCAGCCCGCAAGCTCGAGCTTCCCGTAAGGTGTACCGGGATGGATTCGGATGTCTGGAAATCTTAATTATCCGTATTCGTATCCGCTAAAAACGTTGATATGGATATCCGTATTCGTATTCGTTTTTAATATGGATGTCAGATAGATGTATTCGAATCCGATTTTCAATATTATCCGTATTCGACATTATCCGAATTATCCGACAAAAATCCGACATATCCGACATTATTCGTATCCGTAAAAAATAAAGTACACATAGAAACCATCTAAAATTTATTTATATTACTAAATACTAATTACAATGATGTTAATTTTAATATTGCTAGTAAAATAATTATTTACATCATTTTAACTATTAAAAATTATATATATGACAAGTAACTAGTTATGCTAACCTAATATTACTAAATTATATAATGATATTTTTAAATTAATTTTGATGTGTCTACTCATAGTAATTTTAAATACATTATATTATTTAGCAAATAAATAAATTATATTAAAATGTATTTATGTACTTATTTTTACTAATAAAAGATGTTTATATATTTACAAAATTACTTATTTTATATTTATTGTGATATATTAATTAATTAATATGTTATTTGCAATAAGATATCTATTATGTATAATGATCATAATTTACTCTCTACTTGTAACATGATTTGATCAATTATAAAACCATCGACAAATGAAATTGATACTCATTATGATTCTATGCTATAAATCGAATAAGTATTCGAATGCGAATCTGAATTCGAAATATCCGTTTTGTATTCGTATTCGTATCTGAATTCGAAATAAAATGTGGTAAATAGTGACATCCGAATTCGTATCCGTGCGTATCCGATCCAAATCCATCCCTAGGTACTCTCGAATCCTCTCCGATCTGTGCTGATGGCGACGACCGGAGGAGGAGAAGAAGCACGAGGGTCTCGTCCACCCCGTGTGCAGGATGATGCTAACCCTAACGTCACCGACATGCTGAAGAACCTCAACCTGACAGAAGAGGAAGGAGAATACGCAGCCTTCAGTGATGACGAAGACGATGGGGAGGTTGCAGCTACAGAGTTGGCGCTGGTGGGGAAGGTGATCTTCCCAGGCACCCTGAACAAGAACACGATCCTGGGAGCATTACGGCCGGCGTGGGTAACCCGTATGGCCTGAAGCTCTGCCCGATCGGGGAGATGACTGATAACCTGTTTGTGGCCGAGTTTGGTAGCAAGGAGGACAAAGAACGTATCCTCGGCGCATCGCCTTGGGTATTTAGGAAGTACTCAGTGATTCTACGTGAGTACGATGACAAGTTGAAGCCGTCGGAAATACGCTTTGACAGGATGGAGATCTGGGCAAGGCTTATGGACGTGCCGCTGGGTTGGATGAACAAACACAGGGGCGCTCGCGCCATGGGCCTCCTCGGTGAAGTTGTGAAACTAGACGTGGATGATGATGGCAAGGCCAGCGGCCCGTTCCTCAGGGCGAGAGTGGCCATTGACATCAATAAACCTCTTAAACGAGGTGCCTTACTGAAGAGGAGTAAAGACAGCCCCCCGGAATGGTTTGCCGCTCAGTACGAAAGGCTCCCCTACTTCTGTCGTTCGTGTGGAGTGCTGGGACATTCTGATTCGGTGTGTGCAACACCGGCTCCACGGGATGCGGAAGGAAGGTTGCCCTATGAAACCAAACTCCGAGTTGAGGACAAGAAGAAGAAGCCTCAGAGTTTTAAGGAAGCTGCAGCTGAATCTCTTGGCAGTGCTACGTCGTCAGCATCCAAACATTCGAGGGAAACTGCTAGTAAGTCTGAAGATCGACATGCAGAGAACCGGAAAGGAAAATCTGCCCCGGAAAATGAAGGGGAAATTACTTCTCCCTTAAAAGGATAAAGCTGTGGACAAGGAAAGGGACCAACCCAAGTATGTGCCTGTTAGCCGGACCTTGTTCCAAGCAAAAAAGGGAGAGACACAGAAGCCGGCCAGGAAGAGGAAGACCAAACCAGCTGGGATACCATATGACTCAACGCCGGACCTTAATCTGCCGGTGATGGATACTTCTGCGTTGGTTCCAGCAGGTCTGGTGCATGCTCGAGTATCCCAGTTGGCTAATGGACGGGAAGGGATCGAGGATGGGTCCGAGGAGTTGCTGAAAAAGCAGAGACGTTCATCCACCTCAAATGACGCGCGATCGGCGGCGGCTGCGAAGGGCAGCCCCCGCCGGGCACAATGAATTGTCTTAGTGTGAACTGCAGGGGCTGCGGGCGGCCCGAGGCAGTTCGAGATTTGCGGCTCCTGGTGGAGACGTGCAAGCCCGCAGTGGTCTTCTTAATGGAGACTAAGTTGT
The DNA here is from genome assembly GCA_036936925.1 of Cenchrus fungigraminus. Classification (NCBI taxonomy): domain Eukaryota; kingdom Viridiplantae; phylum Streptophyta; class Magnoliopsida; order Poales; family Poaceae; genus Cenchrus; species Cenchrus fungigraminus. The sequence goes on from CM072772.1 coordinate 44,264,529, forward strand.
CGGAGGAGAGAGCTTTGGGAGTGATGAAAGCTTTGGGTTTCCCTGATGGGGAGGTGGTGGCTGCTGATGGTTCGAGCGGTGGTCTCACTCTGTTCTGGCGTAGAGACGTGGTAGTGGGGCTACAAAGCAAATCACGCTCACACATCGACATTTTTTAGCCAATGACAGCTTGAGCTCTCAGCAATGAGGTTTACTGGGTTCTATGGTGAACCGAGACGGGAGATGAGAAAGAACAGTTGGTACCTAATGTGGTTCCTTAGGGCGCAATCTAACTTACCGTGGCTGTGCGCCGGGGACTTCAATGAGGTGCTGATGGCAGAAGAACACTTTGGGGTGAATGAACGGGAGCACTGGCAGATGGCGGGCTTCCAGGAGATGGTAGTTGATTGTGGCTTCCTTGATTTGGGTTTTACTGGCCTACCGTACACATGGGACGACCATCAAGCAGACGATCACAATGTCAAGGTACGGTTGGACAGAGCTTTAGGGGACCACAAATTCATGGAGGTACTCGGGGGAACTTCAGTGAAACATGTGCCGACGACCTTCTTGGATCATGTGGCTCTGCTAATTGATGTCAGGGAAGAGGTTCCGAGACGGTGTTGGCGCCGCCAAGCTAAACCTTTTAGATACAAGCATATGTGGCAAAGACATGAAAGTTATGTTGATTTTGTTAACCAAGCGTGGGAGCCAAGCAGTGGGGAAGGTAGCTTGCTATCTGTAACTGAATCCTTGTCCCACTTACAGTCGTCTTTTGGTGCCTGGGATGCTGAAGTCTTTGGCTCGATCCGTCAAAAGTTGAAGTCTCTAAGGGCGGAGCTAGAGCGGGAACGAAGTAGCACCCTGTATCGAGGGCCGACAGAAAGGGAACGCGGCCTGATGCGTGAGCTTGCTGAATTGTTGGCGAGGGAAGAAGTTATGGAAAGGCAACGGTCCTGAACTGAATGGCTAAAGGATGGAGATCGAAATACTGGTTTCTTTCAAGCTAAGGCCAAAGCGCGTGGACGCACAAACCGCATACGTGTGCTAAAACGTGCTGACGGCTCTGAGGAGACAGAACAGGAGGGACTTGAATGCATGTCATCAGAGTTCTATAGTGGACTCTTCACGGCGCAAGAGAACCTCCAGCCCGAACTGATATGCCAGTATGTTCCAAGAAGAATTACGACAGAGATGCAGGAGGTCCTAGAGCGACCTTTCTCTGGGGAGGAGGTGGAAGCAGCCCTATTTCAGATGGGGCCGACCAAGGTGCCCAGTGCAGATGGATTCACAGCAGGGTTTTTCCAGAAGCATTGGGCTCCAGTGAGAGACAAGGTACTGGCAGCAGTGCTCGGATTTTTGAACGGGGGTGAGATGCCTGAGGTAATCAACCAAACTATTATTGTTCTGATTCCTAAAGTTGCAAATCCTCAGGAGCTTACTCAGTTGAGACTGATATCCCTATGCAATGTCATATATAAGTTATGCTCGAAGGTTTTGGCAAATCGACTCCGTCTTATTCTAGATGATGTTGTGTCTGAGGAGCAAAGTGCGTTTATTCCAGGGCGACTGATCACAGACAACGTGCTTATAGCCTACGAGTGTATACACTACCTGCGAAACAAGAAGGGTAAGACAGGGGCTTGTGCCATCAAACTTGACATGGCAAAAGCCTATGACGGGGTGGAATGGAATTATTTGCATGCCATCATGGTTGCCTTGGGTTTTCCAGAGATGTGGTGCAACTTAATTATGAAGTGCGTGACTTCAGTAAGTTTCTCTGTCAGAGTTAATGGCGTGTTGTCTCCTCCTTTCAAACCTTCTCGCGGCATTAGGCAGGGGGACCCGATTTCTCCGTATTTGTTCCTGCTTTGATCAGAAGGTCTCTCTTGCTTGCTGAAATCAAGGGGGCCCTGTATATTTCAAGGGGGATAAGGGTCAGCCAACACGCGCCATGGATTTGACACCTCCTATTCGCTGATGACTGCTTGATATTCACACAAGCTTCAAAGAGGGGTGCTGACAGAGTTTCACAGATACTTGAGCTCTACAACAGAGGGTCGGGTCAACTAGTTAACAAAGACAAGTCCGCAGTTTTCTTTAGTGAGAATTGTGAAGAGGATTCCAAGCAACAAGTGCATGAGGCGTTGTCAATTCCAAATGAGGCGCTTGGGGAAAAGTATTTGGGCCTTCCAACCGCAGTGGGGTGTGCTTCTGACGGCACCTTTGATTATGTGCCTGAACGTATCAGAAGCTTTGTTCACGGTTGGGGAGGGAACTTACTAAGCTGTGCTGGGCGTGAGGTGCTACTGAAAGCTAATGCACAAGCAGTTCCAACGTATGCGATGAGCTGCTTCAGGCTGCCGGCGCCAACTTGTAAGAAGATGAAGCAGTATATCATTAAGTATTGGTGGGGAAGCTCCATTGATAGCCATAAAATCCATTGGCAACGGTGGTCTAAACTTACGAGGCCGAAGGGAGAAGGTGGCATGGGTTTTAGGGACTTGCCGCTGTTTAATCAAGCAATGTTGGGGAAGCAGGGTTGGCGCCTGATTATGAGGCCGAACTCTCTTTGTGCCAGGGTGTTAAAAGGGAAATATTTCCCTTCTTGCAGCTTCCTGGAAGCCACGAGGAAGAAGAAGAGTTCTGACACTTGGAAGGCTATTCTATTTGGCAGACAGGCGCTAGTCAAGGGCTTGATTAAGAGAATTGGACCGGGTGATACTATTGACATTTGGTCGGACAACTGGATTAGGGGCACTACATCAATGAAACCACTTGTTCGATTACCGGATGCTCACCCTGAGAAAGTTTGTGATCTATTCCTTTCGGGATCCCGGGAGTGGAATGTGGAACTGGTACAAAACACTTTCTGTGCTACGGATGCTATTGAGATCCTAAAACTTAGACCCGGTATGAGGATGAATGAAGATGTTATAGCTTGGGAACTTGAGAAAAACGGTTTGTACTCAGTGAGAAACGGCTCGACGGCTGGCTGGTAGTGTCAGGCCGGACGGCGCGCGGTGCCCAGCCGGCGGCAGTTGCAGCAGTCAGCACAGGGGGGCTGTGGCTCGAGGCTGACCCGACTGACACCCCCGACAGGAGAGCCAGGCGGAAGCTGACCCCAAGCCCAACTCGAACCCCCCAGCCCGCCCGACCCAAGAGTTACGTGTGAACGAACGAACATGCCGACGGGCCATACTTGTCTAGGCCCAACATGTTAGAGACCGTTTGGCTTGCTTATTTCGGCTTGTTCTACAGTATTTTTCTCTCATAACAAATCAGCCAACTTAATCAGTGCATAGTGTTTTCTTCTCACAACAAACCTGTCGGCTTCTCCTCCGAAAACACCAGCCGACGGCAAAGGTTTTTCACAAGCACCCACAATAATGCTTTTGCATAGAAATATAGAATATCATCTTAACTAGTCCGGTGGGATAAGACCGCACCACTGGTTTTCAATAAAAAGAACGAACCTTCTCCGGATTTAGAGAACTCCTGAACCCCGATTTCACTGACAAGGGGATTTTTTTTAAACCAGCTCCATAATTCGCTCTAATGCTGATTTCACCGATGAGGAGATTTTTTTTAACTAGCTCCATAATTCGCTCTAATGAGGAATCAAACCTGGGTCTCCTGGTTACCATACCTCGGCCTCTCTAACCAAGTAGACTAGAGAAGCTTCGGTTCATAGAATATCATCTTACAAATCCTGAAAAATAGTGATGCTTTTATTCGTAATTGAGCTAGCTAGCCCTGTGCTTGTGAAAGGGTAAGCCCGTGACATATGCTCAGAACAATCCATTGTACTCTCTAAACTAACAGCAGTACATAAACTAATCTCTTTGTGCTGAAATATTATCCTTGTTATTTTTATTTTATTTTTCCTTACAATTTTGACCGTTCGTGTTATTCAAAAATTTGTTGCAAACATAAAAAAGATAAATCATTATCAAAATACCTATAAGTTAATCATGTCACAAACAAAGTAGATGATACTTACATAATTTTTTAATTAGATGAATGATCAAAGTTGTAAACAAGGTCAATGGTGATAAATATTTCGATCTATAGGGAGTACATCAAGATGTTGATCGTCGCATTCTTCTAATCAAAGAGCCGGATAGTGTTATGAAAATGAATCTCTTTTATGGTGCTTTACTATATCATCGTAATCTTTTTACGGTGTTAGAAAAAGATTAGTATAAAAACATCTTGATGTTGTATCTTCATTTATGGTACAAGGAGTATATATAGTATAAGGGTATTATGGCAAATGTAGAAGTGGCATGTATGTTGCATTTTTTTCTTTGAGATGGTAATTACGGATATATTTTCCATTTGAGGTTACATTAGCCCATTTAGTAACAAAATGGTCCAAATTACTCCTCTCAAGTATAACCAACATCTGAATAACCGCCTAAAGTATTTCTTGATTCAGCTCAACATCTAAACTATACCATTTGGTTAAGAATAAACAATTGCAAATTTTCGAGTTTCCCCTTAACAAAATTTGTCTTTTTTGTTTCTTCATGCACAAGTAGAGTTTTAAGTTCAAATGTTGCAAGATGATAGCAGACGATATAAGACATGTTCAAAAAAATATCATGATTTTTTCATCAGTATTTTGATAGGGTAGTATATTTAATAATAAAATTTATCATTGAAATACAGAATTATATAAAAATTAATGATGAAAAATTTATAAATATTTTGCTAATATAGATTATGATGTCCACTACCATCTTGCAAAGTCTAAAATTAAACCTCAACTTGTGTATGGAGTAACAAAAATGACATTTTGCATTATTGTGTAAGTTGAAATAAATAGCTAAGTTTATAGGGTAAATTGAACCAAAACATAGTTTAGGGGATTATGTGAGCTTTCCTATACTCGAGGGTAGTAATTTGGACCTTTTCCATTTAGTTTTACTTAATAGAAAAAAGTTTACTTTCCATCTCTCAACTATTGCAAAAGCGTAATATTCAACCTTTATGTTTTATTATTTGGTGCAAGTCCACCCCCTTAATTAACTAAACTGGTGCAGTTGTCATTGTTGACGGTTAAGTAACGCGTCAAATTACGATCCGCAAGCGCACAGGTCGGTTGTAGCTTTTCCCTTAGAGTATCCCCCAAGGTTAATCAATCCGTGGAACAAGTGGATTGCTATGCTCAACAAAGCACTAATGTTGTTGATTTAAAGCTCTTTATCAAATATGAGTAAGTAAGGAACTTAATCTAATCTAATCTAGATTAAAGAAAGCAAAGTAGAGAGCGATGGAATGGAGATCTCAAGAATGTAGAATGCTTGTCCAAGGGATCTAGGATCACTTGAAGATGTAACCACCTAGCAAGAACAACCCGATCTAATCTATCAAAGGTAAAGGTGCACGGAGTCCAACCCTTTCCCTCTCGCATACTAGTCACTACACGAGGGTAATCCGTGATCGAACACCAAGTGCACAAGACGTTGATGTGTTCTAGGCATGCATGATCAAAAGTGTGAACCAAGTTCATTATGTTTTTCCTCCCGCGCACTGTCACTACACGATGGTAATCACATAAAGAACAAAAGGAACACGATACGTGAGACTACGAGCGATGCATCCCCAAAGCAAGCCAGCCGGCCAATAAGATTAACGCACCATCAACATGAATATGATAGCAAAAAGATTCAAAACATAGGTTCGGTGATTACAACTCAAGATCCCCCTTCAACCCCTAGGACAAACAAGGACTTTAACCCATAATGTTACACATTGTAGCGCTGATCATGGTGTAGAATCCTCCGAAGTAGATGAAGGCCACGAGTGCTCCCTTCGCGATCCAATCTCCTTCCTGTTCTCGGTCTTGTGGTGGCGGATGACTAATGAATCTCCTCGTGGCTCTTTGCGTCCAAACTCTTAATAGCCCGAGGGGGTACTAGGTCAAAGGGGAGGTCGAACCGGGCCGAAAATGGGCCAGGCCGGTCGGCCCAGGGCCTTTTTGGCCCAGTTCGACCCCGTTTTTCGCGTGCGAGCTCCTCATGTAATTGCTGATTAACTCTCTTCTGCATGTGGGCCCTTGACGTTGTTTTTTCCGCGGTTTAGATAAGGGTACTTGTTGCACAAGCTCCTGCATCTTCTGTTTAGGTCCCTGGAGTTTTACGACTTCATGCTTTGGTCCTTGGGTCAATTGGAGTCATGTTCACTTCGAGTCTTGACTTGTGCCGGGCTTCATTATCTTCTCATAAAGTGCTTGATGAACTTTACCCGAAAGTACTTATTTAGGTGCTTAAATCCTGCATAAACAACATACTCCAAAAACCACATGCAAGAGCGAACTTGTTATATCAAGGGGGTTAGTACCATTAGATCGGATATCAAATCAATGCCAACATTGAAAGTAAACTCATGGCTAGGAGCGTCAAAGTCGACCGTCAACAACTCCCCCATGCTTAAACCTTGCTCGTCCTCGAGTAAGCCTTCAATGGATATCAGTGTTGCCTTTCATTGTTCACACCTTGCACTTGATCATACATGAAGAAAACATAATGCTCTCTAAATTTTTTTGTTAGAGTTTCAGTGTACTAGCCTTCATCCCTACGGAGGGTGGATATCGAATAGGCTCATCCCACAAGTAAATAATCATGCTCCCAAATTTTGAATGAATCTCAGAAATTTTGAAATGAAGTGTAAGATGAAGAAAGAGCCAAACCAAGTTCAAAAATTTAAACCTCCTTGCATCTTGCTCATGAACTCTCATCTCATCTTGTCTCTCAAGCCTATTTGTTCTACTCCTTTCCCCTCTCAAAACTTTATATAAGTGGAAGGCTTTATCTGGAGCTTTGGGAAAAGTTTAGTCCTACCAAGATATTATAATCAGGATATTATCGAAAGACAAGCTTCTCATGGATTTACCGAGCCTCGTCAAAAAGGTCATTGGAAAATAATGTTTTCAAGGAGGGGGGAGAGATGAACACACACTTTTTGAGATGAGTGGACATGTGCAAATGGCAAAGAGTGATCCCGAGGCACAAACAAAGTCCTCATTATCGGATTGCACATGGTTGGAAAGATGAGTATGGGTCTTGATCTTGAATCCTCTTGAAATTCCTAATGCGTCTAGAGATTCGTGGAGTTTTTTTATATATACACATATTTTTTTTTCTTCTCTCTCTTTCTTTCTTCTTTGTTGTCATCATTTTTTCCTTTTTTTCTTCTTTTTTTATCTTTTCTTTTTATCTTTTTATTTATTTTTTTACTCCCATAAACTCTAGACTACATTAGTACCTACCTTCTTGGCAGCCCCCCATGCTTAGACGATTGCACGTCCTCGGGCAAAGAGGTGACGAAGTTTTTGTGCCAAGGTAGGTACTGAAAATCCTAAATTTTCCTGGAGAGAAACACTTGAAATCTTCTAGGGATCCTTCACGCACCCTTTATGTCGTCTTGGAGGTCTCCCAAAATGAAACTTTAATTTTGGCACCTTCATTCTTGTGATCTTCCTCAAAATATTCATCCATACTCAAGAATTGAGTTGTGGTCAAGGAGGTAAAACACAAAAAGATATTTTGGGTTTGTGGGTGGATATCCGGTGAGGTTTGCAAAATTTCCGATGTGGAAACTTACAATGCACGGATAGAAAAGGCTAGCAATAAGATAGATACACAAAAACGGAATGACCAGCTTCTTAGTCTCAAGCCTTGAATCAATGCACCCAAAAATAAATCTTGTACACTAAGTTTTTGCATTCAATTAAATATAAGGCTTTGGATAGGTTGAGCAACATGCAAAAGGTATTAATGACAAGGTTAGCATAACTTTTAAGAACGAAAATAGATCATCTTTAACCATCCAAAATTGAGAGCATGAGAAAAACTATGGGTCTTCATCTTTATCATAACCTCCACAAAGGATTAAGCTAGCATTTAAATTTAATTTCAGATTTGAATTAATGAGAGCATTAGCTTAATCATGCATAAAGCAAGCACAAAGACAAGCAAAGCGGCAATGATCATCATATATCAACTTGGCATAATTTTCCATCCTCACCAAAGGTCATGAGTAGGGGGCAATATTTATTCATGATGATTTGAAGCAAACATTACTACTAACACGCATGCTGAAAATAAATAAAGTAGAAGGTTATTTACAAACTTACCTTGTTTTCGTCGCTTAGCCTTGACGATCCGGGTCACCATCCAAGGTGTAGACGTCAATGTATTTAGTGGGCACAACGTCAGGCTCCAGGAATACCTTGAGTCGTTGTCCATTCACAACATATTGATCTCCTTTGGCGTCCATGATTGTTACCGCTCCCGATGGTGACACTGAATGTACGACATATGGTCCATCCCATTTGCTTTGCAATTTTCCTTTGCCGAAGACCTTGTATCGAGAATTGTATAGTAGGATCTTGTCTCCTTCCTTGAATTCCTTCTTATGCAATCTTTTGTCGTACCATCTCTTCATCCTTTCTTTATAGATGCTAGCGTTGTGATATGCCTTCAATCTTAGCTCTTCAAGTTCACTTATTTGAATCCTCCGCTTTATTCGTGCCACATCAATATCAAGATTCATCTCCTTTATTGCCCAATAAGACTTGTGCTCTAGTTCTACCGGTAAATGACATGTTTTTCCATAGACAAATTGATAAGGGGTCATACCTATCGGTGTTTTATGTGCAGTCCGGTATGCCCACAACGCTCCGTCTAGCTTCTTTGACCAATCTTTTCCTCCTTTAGTCACCGTCTTCATGAGGATTCCTTTGAGTTGCTTGTTCGATGTTTCTGCTTGGCCATTTGTTTGTGGATGATAGGCCGTAGACACCCTATGCTCGATTCCCAACTTTGCCAAGCATCTTTTAAAATCCTTGCCAATAAAGTGTGATCCACCATCACTTATTAAAATTCTAGGAACGCCGTATCGAGGGAATATCACCATCTTGATCATTTGAATGGCCTCTTCTGTAGATGCTTTCCGACATGGAATTGCTTCAACCCATTTTGATACATAATCAACTATGACCAAGATGTGTTCATATCCATTCGAGTTCACGAATGGTCCCATAAAGTCGATGCCCCAAACATCAAATAGACCAATTTGCAAATTATAATTCAGCGGCATTGCAATCCTTTGTGATATATTTCCACTCCTCTGGCATTCCGGGCAAGTTGCAACAAACCTTTTAGCATCCTCATGCATCTCAGGCCAATAGAACCCGCTTGCCCATACCTTTGTGAAGGACCGATTAGGCGAACCAGAGAGGGGGGGAGTGAATGGGAGCCGAAAAAAATTCTTCTCGAAGGAGATGAGAACTCCAACAAGAGGAACACGGCTTCCAACTCACGTCTCCGACCCAACTACCCAAGTTGGCCAAGACCACGCAGCCACTGGAGTGCTACTGGTCCTAGGAACCAACACTCAACCCTCCGAGCCAGAACTCACCAAAACACACAGCGGAAACTTGCACGGCTTGCTGCCTGTGCTACACCGGTCAGACCGATGACCTGCGCCGGTCAGACCGGTGACACCTCAAACCGGTGGCTACAGCAGCCGCACAGCAAACGTTCCAGGAAGCTTCAGTGACTCCTCTAGGCCCTGGAACAAAAACCACCTTCGAGACACAACCTGGAGGGAAGAAGAACCCCTCACAAAACCTAGCAAAACAACTCCAAACACGCCAAGAACTGATCAGCAGGACCACGGGACAAAACCACACGGACAAGGCTATTCCCCGAGACAAAAACCCACCAAGGGCTAGCACCGGTCAGACCGGTCAAGAGCACCGGTCAGACCGGACGCGCCTGGGCAGCTCGGGATGAACAGCGCTCGCGAGTCAACTCCCCCAAATCCAACTCCCGATCTCCCGATTCGCTTCACGGTTTTGCACAAGACTTTGGGGATAGTAGGAACACCTCATGGGTACTCCATAGCCAAGATTTGGTCCACCAAAACTTGTCAAATCAAGAGGAATCGAAGAAATCCCACCAAGAACGCCTCTAACCCTAGAGCCACGAAAACCCCAAAATCGAGCCCCTTTGCTCACGGATTTGGAAGGGGAATCAAAGGGAAAAGAACCACGAAGGGTTCATGCATACATCCCCCACCAAATCCCAAAGAGAAAGGCCTCGAAATCGCTCCAAGAAAATCGCCAAGAAAGGGCTCCGAAAATCACCAAAAAGGAGAAACGGGAAAGACACAACCAAGCCTTGAGGAACCACGCCGAATCATCTATACATACCAAAGAGGTTCATACAAGGTCTAGCTTGCCGCCCGATCATCCTTCCCTCTCACAAGATCTCACCATGAAGCTCTCAAGCTAGTCCTACGAAAATCCTAAGAAAATAGGAAGGAAAATAGGAAAACCAAATGAGCTAGGGTTCCAAGAGATGACTGCCATCCTCTCACCCCTTGGGTTATATGGAGGCAACCGAAAGACTAAAATACCCTTACTAGCTAACTAGGGATACATGCCCCTCAAGGGCGAATTCGGAAATCTTTGTCTTCGCTCCATCGGACGGATGCCTAGCGACCGCAAACTTGCTTAGCCTCGACGCAAGCCTTGCGATCCCGACGCGTGTCCTCCGCTTCGAAGATTCCGGACTGCGTCGTCGCACACCGGTCAGACCGGTGCTCCTCACCGGTCAGACCGGTACCCACCGGTCAGACCGGTCTGGAGCTGCTGCACCTCCATCTTCGGTTCTTCGGTCTTGGCTTTGTGGATCAACCAAGGAACCCAGTGGTTTTCTGGTGAACCACCGGAAACCCCGCGAACTCGGTGTAGCCTCCGCCAATCACCACTCATGACTCGGTTCCCACGTAGTCCCGGCTCGACCTTGGTTTTGAGGCTCAACCAAGAAACCGTCCATGACTTCATCTTGCCGTTCTTGCCACCATGCAGCCCGCACTTGACCCCGCTGGCCACCGGGTCCCTCGAACCAAGCCTACTTGTCTTCTCCACACCTGGAGGCCTCACCGGCAATGACCTTTCACGCTTGTTCTTCACCTGCACCTGCACCAGTCAAGCCGCAACCTGCACCTGCAATACTTAGCCAAGAATCAGTCCACACCACGTTGTCAATCACTCATCACACCAGGAAGCGACCATCCACCGGTCCTCGAACCACACCTGGCTCTCACTTTGCTTGTGTTCTAAAATGTCCATAGTGTCCTCCATATTCCGATGAGTGGCATTTTCTTAGAATTTCTTCTCTTTCTTCCCGCGGCACACATCTTCTTAGCACTCCATCATCTCCACATCTATATGTGTATGGTGCATCCCAATAAAATTTTCTACTTTCGGCAATTACCCTTCTTTTAGCATTTTTGTCCAAGTGATCTAATGGCATCTTCCGTAGGCATCTTATGATATCATGCATCCATCCTCCCCTATCAAGTATTCGATATAGATGGTCATCTCTCATTCTATCTTCAATTAGCTCCATCCCATCATCTCCATGGTGCATCCTTGATAGGTGGTCGGCTACAACATTGTCCGACCCTTTCTTGTCTCTAATTTCCATATCAAACTCTTGTAATAATAGAATCCATCTAATCAAACGTGGCTTGGCATCTTTCTTGGACAAAATGTACTTGATTGCAGCATGGTCAGTGTACACGATCACCTTCGAGTTCACAATATAAGATCTGAATTTTTCAAATGCGAACACCACGACAAGCAATTCCTTCTCCGTAGTTGCATAATTCACTTGAGCTTCATTTAGAGTTTTACTTGCATAATAAATTGCGTGCACCTTCCCTTCCTTCCTTTGTCCAAGAACGGCTCCAACGGCATATTCACTTGTGTCGCACATTATCTCAAATGGTAAATTCCAATCGGGAGGTTGCATAATTGGTGCACTTATGAGAGATTGCTTCAACGTCCGGAAAGCATGCAAGTATTCTTCATCAAATTCGTATTCCACATCTTTTTGGAGAAGTCGTGTCAATGGCTTGGTGATCTTTGAGAAATCCTTTATAAATCTTCTATAAAATCCGGCATGCCCGAGAAAGCTTCTTAATGATTTGATATTTGTCGGAGGCGGCAACTTTTCAATCGTTTCAATCTTAGCTTTGTCCACCTCTATTCCTCTCTCGGAGATTACATGTCCCAAGACTATCCCTTGTTTCACCATAAAGTGACACTTCTCCCAATTAAGCACTAGGTCAATTTCTCCACACCTTTCAAGGACTTTTTCCAAATTTTTCAAGCAACTTTCAAAACACGTACCATGCACCGAGAAGTCGTCCATGAATACCTCCATAATTTCTTCAATAAAATACGAGAATATAGCCGTCATGCATCTTTGAAAGGTAGCCGGTGCATTACATAAACCAAATGGCATTCTTCTATATGTGAAAGTTCCATATGGACATGTGAAGGTTGTCTTTTGTTGATCATCCGGGTGAATGGGAATTTGCATGAACCCAGAGTACCCATCAAGGAAACAAAAGTAAGAATGTTTAGCTAACATTTCAAGCATCTCGTCGATAAATAGTAACGGAAGTGATCCTTCCTTGTTGCCTTGTTCAACTTTCTATAGTTGATGCACATTCTCCATCCGGTTACAACCCTTTGTGGTATCAACTCATCCTTCTCATTCTTCACAATGGTTATTCCTCCTTTCTTTGGTACACAATGCACCGGGCTCACCCATTCACTATGTGGCACGGGGTATATTATTCCGGCATCCAACAATTTGATCACCTCCTTCTTCACCACCTCACGCATGGCATGACTCAATCTTCTTTGATGCTCGATAACGGGCTTGCATTGTTCTTCAAGTGGTATGCGATGGGTGCAAAAGGCCGGACTAATACCCTTCAAGTCGCTTATCGAGTACCCGATCACCTTCTTGTGTTTTCTCAATAAATTCAGCAGCTTATCCATCTCTTCCGGACTCAATTCATCGCTCACGATGACGGGTATGTCTTATCGGCTCCCAAAAATTCATACTTTAGTCCCTTGGGAAGTGACTTCAACTCAATATCGGGTGCTTCGGGTCCTTGTTGTTGCAAGTCTCCAATATCTTCATAATTTTCTTCATCCAAGCTTCCATCTTGTGCCTTCAACCCCTCGGTTGCTTCCGCTAGTTCTTTGTCTTGATCATCATACATAACATCATTCTCCATTGCTCGTTGGAGAGGATCCCTGAAAGTATCAACAAAATAAAGATCCTCTACCTCTTTGTTATCAAGAGGTAGAGGTAAAGCAATACGAGAAGCAGGTAGGAAATCATATGTGAATTTATTTCCATCTAGATCAATAGTAACTCTACCCTTTCCAGCATCAAGAACGGCATTGACTAACTTAAGAAAAGGCCTACCAAGAATTATATCATCATGTTCATCATGGCAAGCATCAATTACGAAAAAGTCGGTTGTAATAATTTTACCCGAGATAGCAACATCTAAATCTCTAAGCACACCCAAAGGTCTTGTCATCCTACCATCTCCCATGATTAATTTTATTTGTGTTGGAGCAAGATTTAAAGTTTTACTAAAAAGTTCATAATAAATTTTGGAAGACATGACACTAACATGAGCTCCTATGTCACATAAGGCTCTGCAAATTTTCTCTCCATTAATGTTGCAACTTATGTGAGGTGTCGGTAGAGAGGTACCTTCAACATGATCGGCTCCTATCGAGTACACTTCGGCTAGGTGTGCATATGGTGAGTCTTCCGGTTTCACTCCCATAATCCTCTTTACTTCGGCAATGTGGTCCGGATCTACCTCTTCATCCTCATTGAAAAGTCTTTGAATAATTTCTCCGGCCGATTCTTTGTCCAACTCGTACCCTGAGTGCCTCTCCTTCGGAAAGTTGAATTCTATAGCTCTCGCCGACTCTTTTTGGTTCGGGTATGGTCTCCTCTTGTTGAATATTTCTTCAAAGTTAATTGGGATCCAATCCATTTGTTCGAACTCCTTTAGCGGCTTTGCATTTGCCAAACTTCTTCCTTGTACCTCTTCGAGCTTGCGAATTTTGATGCCTTGGATTGGTTCCCCTTCATTGTTGGTTGCTTCTTCAATCTTTTTTTGTCTTGCTTCTTCTTTTTTGTCTTGCTTCTTCTTTCTTAACTTCCGGGGCTTCTTTTCTTGAAATTCCAGCAAGTACCTCCACACAAGTTTCTTGCTCAATGCTTCCCGAAATATGTTCTTCCCAATTTCTTTGCATGGCCACCCCCTCGCTTAATCTTTGTAGTAATTGGGTGGCCTCCGTGAGTATTTTCTCCATGATATTTCCGCCTGCACACATTTGAACATACCGCATGCATTCGGGGGTTAGGGAAAAATAAAAAGTATGCAAGAGTACATCACCGGAGAATCCGAGCCTTGGTCCTTGTTTGATCAATCCATTGAATATTTCCCAAGCTTGATCTATTCCTTCCTCTTCTCCTTGCGCAAAATTTATCACTTGCCTCCTCACATTTTGAACCCTACTTATCAGAAAGAATTTTTCACAAAATTTCTTCACCAATCGATTCCAATTTCCTTCCACCTCGAAGGATGCAAGTGAGTGCCATCGTTTTTCTTTATCCGCAAGTGAGTATGGAAAAAGATTCCATTTGTACCAATCGACCGGAACTCCTTCTTGTTGCACCGTGTTTCATAGCATCATGAAACGCTCGATGTGCCAATATGGATTGTCCGTCTTCACCCCTCTAAATGGGTTCGCTGCCACCATCTCAATCATTCGAGGCTCGATCTTGTACTCGGTAGCCTCGAGTATCAAATCTGATTTTTGGATTTTAATATCCTCCAATTGCGGGCTAGCATAGTACCATAGTGGTTTTTCTTCTTCCTCCATGGGGTGATTGACAAAAGCCATCTAGACAACAAAAAAGACAAAAAAAACAAAAACAAGGATTTCTAGACAACAAGTTAGGTGTTAGTAATCAACAAAATTAATACAAAGTTAAACGTAGCAAACTAGCTTGTTCCCCGGCAACGACGCCAGAAAAGCTTGTTGACGGTTAAATAACACGTCAAATTACGATCCGCAAGCACACGGGTCGGTTGTAGCTTTTCCCTTAGAGTATCCCCCAAGGTTAATCAATCCGTGGAACAAGTGGATTGCTATGCTCAACAAAGCACTAATGTTGTTGATTTAAAGCTCTTTATCAAATATGAGTAAGTAAGGAACTTAATCTAATCTAATCTAGATTAAAGAAAGCAAAGTAGAGAGCGATGGAATGGACATCTCAAGAATGTAGAATGCTTGTCCAAGGGATCTAGGATCACTTGAAGATGTAACCACCTAGCAAGAACAACCCGATCTAATCTATCAAAGGTAAAGGTGCACGGAGTCCAACCCTTTCCCTCTCGCGTACTAGTCACTACACGAGGGTAATCCGTGATCGAACACCAAGTGCACAAGACGTTGATGTGTTCTAGATATGCATGATCAAAAGTGTGAACCAAGTTCATTATGTTTTTCCTCCCGCGCACTGTCACTACACGATGGTAATCACATAAAGAACAAAAGGAACACGGTACGTGAGACTACGAGCTATGCATCCCCAAAGCAAGCCAGTCAGCCAATAAGATTAACGCACCATCAACATGAATATGATAGCAAAAAGATCCAAAACATAGGTTCGGTGATTACAACTCAAGATCCCCCTTCAACCCCTAGGACAAACAAGGACTTTACCCCATAATGTTACACATTGTAGCGCTGATCATGGTGTAGAATCCTCCAAAGTAGATGAAGGCCACGAGTGCTCCCTTCGCGATCCAATCTCCTTCTTGTTCTCGGTCTTGTGGTGGCGGATGACGAATGAATCTCCCCGTGGCTCTTTACGTCCAAACTCTTAATAGCCCGAGGGGGTACTAGGTCAAAAGGGAGGTCGAACCGAGCCGAAAATGGGCCAGGCCGGTCGGCATGGGCCTTTTTGGCCCGGTTCGACCCCGTTTTTCACGTGCGAGCTCCTCGTGTAATTGCTGATTAACTCCCTTCTGCATGTGGGCCCTTGATGTCGTTTTCTCCGCGGTTTAGATAAGGGTACTTGTTGCACAAGCTCCTGCATCTTCTGTTTAGGTCCCTGGAGTTTTACGACTTCATGCTTTGGTCCTTGGATCAATTGGAGTCATGTTCACTTCGAGTCTTGACTTGTGCCGGGCTTCATTATCTTCTCATAAAGTGCTTGATGAACTTTACCCAAAAGTACTTATTTAGGTGCTTAAATCCTGCATAAACAACATACTCCAAAAACCACATGCAAGAGCGAACTTGTTATATCAAGGGGGTTAGTACCATTAGATCGGATATCAAATCAATGCCAACATTGAAAGTAAACTCATGGCTAGGAGCGTCAAAGTCGATCGTCAACAGTCATCCTCCCCTTAGTTTAACAATGGTTTAGTGCTAAATAATAATGTTTTATGCCACAAATAACCCCTGCTTAGTTATGTAATATGCTCAATCAAAGCTAGAAATTCCGAAAAAATATAGTAAATACTCTAAATTACCTATCCCATAAAAAAGCTAAAATTTGACGGTACCCATTTACATTGAATTTTATGGCAATTGACTCAAATGCATGGCTAATAAGTGATAGTTAGATAATACTTGGCTTGAACCGATGTTATATGATATTATATCATTGCTAAACTAATGCACGGATGATAAATGCACTAATTTAGATAGTTAAGAGTTTGATTTGCACAAAATAAAGCATGAGGGATTAATGTCACACTTCTACGATACTTGAGGGATGAAAATAGACCTTATTACTAGTTGATATACTACTAACTAATAGGGATCTATGTACTATGTAGCATTGTTGGTAGTATAAAACACCGTAAAAGAGCTTAGAAATAATTGTTAGGCCCATGCTATTGTATCCGTTACTATTTCAACTTGTTGTGACACATATTCGTCAGGGCTAAAAGACCAGCTCCATTCAATTTTTATTGATCATTTTTTTTGGATAAAAAGAGAGCTACGTATTCTTGTATTAAGGAAAAGACATTGCAATTTTGTTGCAAATTACACTGTCGATTACCTATCGTTTAGCTATTTATTCAGATTAAACATCCATTAAATGATTATTAAATGAGAAAATCCTTATTTTACATTGGAAGGTGACACATCTTTTTTCTTGACTCTTGTATCATTATTACTTAGTATAACCATTGTTATATCATTATTTAGTATAACCATTGTTATATCATTATTTAGTATAATATAAACTAAGTGCCAATAAAATACAATATAAACACATTTCCAGGGAGATAGCATACATACATTTTTAGAGGCAGACACTGTTATTTTTTTAATCTTTTGCTATGAAACTATTATTTCCCCTTTTTGGGAGGAGAACAGTGTGTTTTCTTTAAGCAAAGCACGGCTGCAGCGCGTGGACTGGCTGCCGGCCCGTGATCCCTGCTACGTCCCCGCCCGGGCCGGCCCAAATATGTGCCTCCCTCGTTGCCAAATAAAGAAACTTCTGCTGTGCTGCTTGCTCCCCAACCCCACCGCCATCCAGTATTTATAGCCCCCTCGGAGAGAAGGGAGGGATTTTAACCAAAACCAAACCAAAATCAAAATCAAACAAGAGAGCGGAGATGAGCGGTGGTGTGGAGGAGGCGAGCGTGGAGGGGGAGGGCAAGGGCGGCGTCGGCGGCGGTGCTCGTGGTGGCGGCGAGATGGGGACGGCGACGGCGGCTGCGGTGAGCCTGGAGGCGCTGCGGGAGCGGATGGCGGACTTCGCCAGGGAGAGGGACTGGGAGCAGTTCCACTCTCCTAGGAACCTGCTCCTCGCCCTGGTCCGTCCCCCCTCTTTCCTGCACTCTTTTAGGAGAAATCCTGCTCTGAAATTAATTAACGACTTTATTATTTAGTTTCGGTGTTTTTTTTTGAAAGAGTAGTTTCGGTGTTTTTTTTTTGAAAGAGTAGTTTCGGTGTTTATTGGAGGTTTCTTGATTCATGGTGCTCCGCGATTTTAAAAAAATAAAATAAAATGGGGAATAATAAGGATGTGTGTAGGCGGTTCAGTTCTTTCTCCGAGAAGAGAGAATGATTGGACGCAGGAAAGCCTTTGGCGTCCTTGCGTCCGGCAGTCCTCCCCGTAGTTGTCAGGTCCTCCCCCTTTTTGTTCTCTTCCAGTGCCACATTGCGAGTTGCTGCTGTCCTGGTAAAAAATCTCACACGATGCGTGTGGTTTCGCCCATGGGGAACAGAGGGGGGCGGAAGAGGGTTCTGGTAGAAAGGGGAGGCACTCAGGAATCGAAAGAATACAGGGAAATGTCCGGTGATGTGGGCTGCCTAAAATTTTCTGATTTTGAAAAATTGGTCGGTCAAATGAAATGTTAGTCCTGTTGATGTCGCAGGGAAGAATTGTAGTGGCTACAATGCTGAAATGTACGGACCAAACAGTGAGTGCAGTCCTTTTGAGGGGAAAGCACCTTTAAATGTTGGCATGTAGCCATGTACTATGAACCAATGGTCCAACATGCATGTATGTATAATTCGGTTTCATGACATGTTCAGCAGCAACAAAGTTTAGTAAGCGGTGTTACAACTGCCAAGATTATGGAGTTCATATAAATGTCATATGTCTCATAACAACTCATTTTCTATTTTGCATAAAAGGGCGGCCTAGTGCAAGTGGTAGTGCTTGCCGCCTGTGAACCGAGAGGTCACAGGTTCGAGCGGTGGCCTCTACACATTGCACGATGTGTGGGAAAGACCTCCCGCTAATAACCTCCCCCAGACCCCGCACAGTGCGAGAGCCTACGGCACTGGGTACGTCTTTTTTTTTAATTTGACACTCTAGCAGTGATATGCGTGGACAGCTGTATTTGTTTCGGCAGATGTAGGTTTTAATCTTGATGATACTGGAAATTCGGTTTATCATATGAAAAGTTGGTTGGTGTAAACCAAACTAGAATATGTTAAGTTGCGGCCTTCGTTTCATAAAAATCTAATTCATCATCTGGTGTCTAATACCTTTTGAAGCTGTTTATAGGATAGCCAAAATGTTCGTGGTTATCCTTTGAAGAAAAGAGCATTAGACTCATCATCTGGTGTCTAATATCTTCTGAAGTTGTTTACTGGATCACCAAAATGGTTATGATTGTCTAGGAAATCCACCCAAAACAAAGGGCTTGTTAGGAGAGATTAATTTTTGTATGAACATTTATATTGTCTTATTTACAGGGGAAAATGAAAATTAAAATGTATAAACTTTCATTTTATCAACCTTTTCATATGGAACATGTGCAGGATTTTCTATTAACCTTTCCCCTAGTATTTTTACATCTATGTGATGCCAAAGCATAACAGACGGCCCAGGTCGGCCTGAGGACAGTGTATGGCCCAGGAGTCTCACGGGTTACGTTTCCTAGTGTCAGGGCAGGGCCAGGGTTCGGGGATTTTCTTGGCCTGCGTGAGAAGACCTTCTTCTTAGATGTAATGCCCGGGGGGCGGCTTGCCCCTCGCAGGTCGATTTTTTACTTGTTGGAACTCGTTTATTATTTTCTTTGCAGGATATGAAATAAATCTAAACAATATATAGAACAGCTGCTGCTTTCTCCATCCAAAAAACGACATAAGCCATTCATCATCCATGCCAGAGCAGGTTCTCCCAGAGAGACTCTGCAAGAGTACAGCAGACAAAAAACAAATCCTCAATCCTGTCTACCTGGGGTAGATCCTTCTGCAACGTTCTCTTTGTATTGTCTTTTCTTTTTACCATCGGGTTATCCAAATCAACAGTTTGAATGAGTTGCCCTACGCAAGATGCCCACTCGGCTGCACCAGATGCCGATTTGTTTTGCTCCTTCTGTACTGTGGTGCTGTGGTGGGGGCTAACAACAAAAGTTTATACAGCACACTTTTGTGCCCAAGTGTTGCCCAGCTAGGAGATGCCCATGATGGTGATGTGGGAGCAGTACCAACTAGCTCCTGGCCCTAGTCTATCTAATTGGCACCCAGCAGAACTTTTTTCATGGATTTTCGTGTCCCTTATTATGCATGCTTGCTTCACGTTGTGCAGGTTGGAGAGGTGGGGGAGCTCTCTGAGATATTCCAATGGAAAGGAGAGGTGCCCAAGGGGCTGCCAGGCTGGGATGAGGCTGAGAAGGAGCACTTGGGCGAGGAGCTTGCCGACGTGCTCCTCTACCTGGTCCGCTTGTCGGACATGTGCGGGGTCGACCTTGGCAAGGCTGCCCTGCGGAAGATGGAGATCAATGCACGCAAGTATCCAGTTGGCCAGTGCAAGGGCTCATCCAAGAAGCACACCTACTATGGCTCCACTAACAGCGTTAGCGCTGGCGCCAAGGACAATGTCACGAACAAGGAGGATAACAATGGAGTCTAAAAAGACTTGAGGATCCTTGAATGATTGGCTGGTCCCTGTGTTGCATGATCTAGGTTAAGTGCTGATGAAAGAGGGGTCCTCTATTTTGGTGGTAAATGAACAAGTATGTGGGTTCAAGTTCCCCTAGATATTAGATGGCTAAAGAACAGTGTTAACCATAATGCTTTGTAGGTTACATATCTAATTGTACTGGCATTTAGCTTCTGCTGTTTTCAGCATATGATGCAAAAGCAAATCTGGCTACTATTTTTACTTGCAGCAGTAGTACTACTGACACTGCTTTATGGTGCACAGCTGCTTTCTGACAACTTTGTATCTTGCATATGATGCAAAGTTTTCAATTGAGTCTATGTATGGTAATGAAGCTCTAGTCCTTGCATCAGTACTAATGAATGAAGATTGTTATAAGATCTGTATGAACAGAGTCTGACAAGTGGACCTTACATGTCCAAGTTCAGCCAGCTTTGCTGTTAAGTGGAGTCAAATGGACAGTTACTGGCTTACTGCTTGGGTGACCGCCTGATTGAAACCACTGGGTGCAAATTGTGGGGCTTTTTTCAGGGTGATCTGAATGATGCCAGGTTACCTGAATTTAACAGGCTCTGATCAACAATTTAAGGATGGATTATCCCCTTCCAAATGAGATAAATACCATAATGTTAGTATGATTCATGTAATATGGAGACGCCTTTTTTTAATGTTATGATTCATTTGGAAGAAGGTTATGCAGATTTCTGGCTGCAGTACAATCAGGGCGTGCATGATGTAGTGTCAAGATTTGACACTTCATGGACCCTGAACTATCCTGCAGGGGATATGATCTGGTTTGTTCTAAACTTCTAACACTGCTGTATAAATGTTAAACCAAGCTGCTATCGACATTAATAATGCTACTGCTGTATTGCATATTTATAGGTTATGCTGGTGACAGAGGTTTAGGTTTAGCACAACAGACGTTGGTGGCATCACCTGCCCTTTTCAGAAACCTTGGCGATGAACGGGCAATCGTTGCGGGCTCCTCGACCGCAACCAGGATCTGAGGATGAGCAAAAGAATTCAAATGCCAACACAGAAACTCAGGAAATACAAATTCCTGCACAAGATTTGAATGGAAGATGTGATTTTGAGTCGGGTATGTACATCATGTATTCGTGACTCCAAAAGTGTCCTCTGTTGAGATGAAAATTGAAAAGTTAAAGGAGTTAGCAGCAGCCAGCAAGCCGATGGGGACATGCTGGGCCCGCTGTTCCTTGGGCTGGATACGTGGGCTGGACAGTGAGGTGATGTGGTGGCACTTCGGGAGGCAAAAAGCTCGCCGGGGGTGCTTGCTTATCCGCTTATCTGCTGCTGTGCTTCTCGTCGTGGGGACGTGATCATGGCGAGTCCTGTCAGCTGGAATCTCGCCGCCGATCTGCTCCGTTGCTGACGAGGATGAAGGATTGGGATTTGACGGTATTGGGAAATGGGAATTGTTCATCTCTGTCCTGCTAACCACCGTCGGCGAGCTGCTAGCAAGTTTGAGGTTTAAGTCACGGATAGACTTCTCTATTTGCGTAGTGTTTTTACTTATTTACGTAATATTTTGCTCTTACACCAAATCAATTGTACAAATTAACAGAACTCGTTTTAAAATCTGCCAAATAGACACTAAGGGTCTGTTCTTTTGCTTAGAAATGAACAATGAATAACACTATTCACCTATCACATCTATCACATCTTCTCTCACAAGAAACACTATTTTAACACTATTCATTTACAATTTTACTATTCCTTTTCACACCAAAGAACAGGCCCTAAATCTCTACCCCTAAAAAGACTGTAGGGCAACGTCGCCACCCCGTGGTTCTGCCCCCGGGCGTTCTGCCGGCAGAACCATCCCGCGTTCCTGGGCGCTCGCCCTTCGCCCCCGTCCGCGTCGTTGCTCCACCTCCGCCCTCCATCCACGAACCTCCCTTCCCCTCGATCCACCATTCCACCGCATTCCGTCGTCGCCTCCTCCGCTGCCGGCCTGCCGGGCTCCTTCTCCGGCTGGCCGTGCTTCCTCCCCGTGTCAAATCGACCATGGCGTGGACATCCCTCCCCCCTCCTTCCCGAGATCCGGCGGCCACCCGAAAAAAGGAGATGCCCGAGTAGAGGAGCTTGACGCTAGAGCGGAGGAGGGGTCGGCTTGTGCAGCACCTCGATCTCCTCACCGCGGCTCGCCGCGCCGCAACTCCGGCCCCTCGCCGCCACCGCTGCTACTCCCTGAAGGCGCCCCCCTCGCCACCGTCACTACTGCTCCCCATAGTCGGTCCCCCTGCGCTGCCACTTCTCCCTGCAGCCAGCCCCCTCGCCGCCAACGCTGCTCCTTGCGGCCAGCCCTACACCGCAGCGGAGGAGAAGGGCATGGCGGCACGCGGCGGGGTAGGGGCGATGAGGCTGCAGGGAGGGGAGGCCAGTCACTCCCTGCACCACCCCATGGCCGCTTCCACGCGTTCCTCAGTTCCTGTCGGAGTTCAAGTTTGAGATGCCAACACCTCTTCTTTCCCTTCCTGCATCACCATGGGAATCAAATTGATCAAAGAATGCGTGCGTCGTTGATGTGTGTTTGCGTGCGTGCAGAAGTTTGTGGGGATCCCAAATTTGTGTGCTTACAGTTAGAGGTAACCACACCCTCTCCATCTAATTTCAAGTATTTTTGACAGGTGAAACATTCAGCTGCCCAAGACTAATGATTTTAAGTCTTTTGCAGCATAATGATTTTGATGTGGAGAGATTCATCACAAATTTTTACAATTGGTAATGCTGTAATTCTATTGCTCAATCTGCTACAACTCTTGGTCAATGTAGTGCCGCTCAAGCTGAAATCATCAACATACTTAATAATCAAAACTGGCCTATGCATCCTGGATTCCTGGTAAAGCATCAATCGACTTAGAAGTTGTGATTACACTTTTTTCCGGAAAAAATTGGCTGGAGGTAAGTATTATATTTTCTGGGACCCTTTTAGACTTGCATGTCTTCCACCAATAAAATAAGTGGAAGAAAAATAAATGATGGGTTTGCTATGTTACGAAATGAGCTTCAGCTACTGTAATCTGAAAAGGTAACAAGGATACTCCCAAATTTCCTTTCTGAATTAAAAAAAAATCTTACCAATTCCCTTTCTGAGTTAAAAAATCTAGGGGGATGGTGTGATAGATAAGCATATAAATTCTGATGCAATTGTCCATATCTGTCAGCCTGTTGTACTTGAGAAGATAAGCATACAGTCGACATCTTTTACATTAGTTGCTGAATAACATAGATGTTGGTCATGCCCTATGTTTTAAATTTTGAGTGTGTGCCCTATCAAATAGAAGATGCTCTTCCTTTTCTCGTTATTGTTTTATTACTCCATAGTTCCATTGCTAGCTTGTTACTTCTTGGAAAGAAGTTTAGGATCTATTTGAGCCAGATACTGAATGTTTCAATATTAGTTGCATTTTCTGAAATAGTTAAGATTCTGTGAAGATGTCATCGTCAAGGACTTTGAAGAAGGGAAAGAAAATTTTCAGGCTAAATGCAGACATATGCTGCAGTTCTGTCCAGAAAATGTTGAGGAAACTTCATAGTGTTTTTATTGTCAGCAACTGTGTCAATTTATTTATTAAATGTATGTTGCATTGCCTTCGGTCAGGGATCAGTAGTAAATCTGGATGTGGGAAGAGCTATAATGGAACCCAGTTCCTTGTACATTTCTCACATGTGTGTGCAGGATTCGACAAGAACATTTCTCTTCAAAGCACTTGCTGTATTCGCATTAAGGGAAATCAACCTCACAAAGGTCTGGCCAACAACTTTGTCTTGTAATTCGCATCCATTCTGTAGAAATAATGAACTGTAAGTGCTCTGTTTTTTAATGGATGTGCAGATTGAAAGTCGTCCACACAAGGAAAGGCCTCTTCGTGTATCTGATGGCTGTCTCTTAAAGTTAGATGCCAAACCTGTGGCCTTCTAAATTATTCAATTTCTCTTCCTGCAGTTATTCATGAATTATAGCATTGCTTAGGCAGTTAATATCTTACTAACCCATTCAATCCTGGGTTGCACCAGGAACTTCGACCATCTCTTTTATGCTGATCTTAAGGCTTCAATGGCTGATCCAAAAACTCAGAATGCTCTTGGAAATTTGAAGGTGCTCTTTCTTGCTTAGTACAATATGGTCAAAGAGAACTGTGCTGATGTTGCTTTATTTACAGGAGTTTGCAACCTTCTTAAGAGTCCTGGGAAGCTATCCTACAGATGTGAACGAACCTTAGATAGCAAGTACTTCTGTACATCACATGCTGGTGAGTAATGAATATCCGTTTCTGCTGTTGGTTTTTGTGACTATTGTATGATGCAGGAAAGAAGAGCAAACACGCCATTATAAGGTCTATTTGAGTGTGCTCATAGTTGAGCAATTCAGCTATTAGTTTTAGCTTTGGATTGTGGATTCAGCTTATAAAAGCATATATTAATTGGATTGTGGAATCAGCTTACAGTAGCAATTCAGCTTTTATAAAAGCTTTGGATTGTGGATTCAGCTTACAGTAGCAGACCCAGCCTGAAATCGGGCCTTTGAAGAAAAATAAAACCTCATGGATTAATTATATTAATTGGGCCTTTAACAAAATCAAGCCATTCTAGAAGGAAGTATAGATTTGTAGAATACAGTACTAAATTTATGTATATGGAAAGTTCTGTCACTACAATAATGATTCATTTCCTCAAGGATCTAATTAGTTCACAATTGTCTTGTAATCCAGGAATTGTAGAAACGAGGGGAAATGGGCAGCCAGCTGAAAAGACAGGAGCAATTATCCAGATGATGCTAATTTTGATGGAGTGAATAGGCATATCTACATTAGAACTGTAGGGATGATGATACCGGGAAGAAAAGCGCATCTTTTGCTGGTGATGTTCTTCATACGAGGAGAATACCTTAAAGAGCTGTCTCCTTTTATATAAAATTATGAAGGAACTTGCTGCAATACATATAGAGATCAAAGGGTTGGATATTTGGTTGGTAAAAAAACAGTTATAGTAGAATTGTCTATCTGTTATTGGAGTTTGGTTTGTTAGTCCACCCTGCTGCATGAAAGGTTTATTGATCAAAGGGTTGGATATTTGGTTGGTAAAAAAACAGTTATATTGGAATTGTGTGTCTGTTATTGCCACCTTGCTGCACGAAAGGTGTCCGTTGGGCAGATCTTAAAGCGGATTATGCTGATTTGTATCGAGCAATCTGTTTCAATTGAATGGTCATCATAGTATGGAGCAATGTGGTTTCGATGCTCATCTGGATGCCCTTTCGGGATGGTCAAACCATATTGTCTTATTTTCAAATATAGTTTATATGTTTGAATGTTTGTTTTGCCGTGGCAACGCACGGACACAATCCTAGTAAAGATAAAAAACGTGTAAGAGCAACGTCTCCACCCCGTGGTTCTGCCCCCGGGGCGTTCTGCCGGCAGAACCACGGGCGGGTCCGTGCCTCTCGCCCCGCCTCCCTCTTTTTTCAGGCAAAACCCTAACCGCTGCCGCACTAGGACGGCGTCTGCGCTCGCCTCCGCCACGACCTCGCTCCCCTCGCCGTCCTCCCACGCCGCTCCCCCTCACCCAGAGCGTCCGCCTTCCGCTCAGACCGCACGCGGGCTCCCTCATCCGCGCGTCCGCCTTCCGCCTCCGCCTCCGCCTCCGTGACCTCGCCTCCGCCTCCCATGGCGGACGGGCACGAGGGCAGCGGCGGACGGGGCTCCTCGACGGCGCACGCCTCCCTCCCTCCGTCTCCTGCTCGGGGACGACGAATCGACGACCGGCGGCGCTCGATTTGCCCCACGGGCCTCCTCCCCACCAGCGCCGCCACATCAACCTCCTGCGCACAGATTCGGCGGACACGACTCCCTCCACGGCGGCGCCCGCTCCCTCCGCCACCGGCGCCAGCGGCAGCGGAGCTCCACGTGCGCGATGTGGCTCAGCGAGGAGCAGCGCGAGGGCGGGATGTCGCGTCGCGTCTCCGGGCCTACGCGCCACCGTATCTCTCCGGTGTCTCCGGATCGACGTCGCCGCCTGGTCGACGCCACCGTCACGCAGCCGCATCTCCGGGTCGATGCCGCCACCAAATCGCTGGTTCTCCGGCCGTCAGCGAGCGGTGAGGCAGCCCTGCCCCTCCACTGCTCTCACCGCCGAGGAGGTGCAAGGCCGCCGGAAGAGCAGGGGACTCTTGCGGCGCCACCCCCTCTTACTCCCCACGCCGGCGGCCCCTCGATTTGGAGCAGAGGAGCAGAGGACCCTTGCGGCGGCGGGAGGACCAAGGGCGGCCTTGTCCCGAGGACGGCTGCTGCGGACCAACCCTCCACCCATCCTTTCGTGAGATGATTTCTTCAACTCCGTGCATGAAATCGATTGATTTGTGTTATCTGTTTCTGTTCCTCCATTTATTTGCTTGATTTCTTGATATGATTTAATCAATTTGGGATCTAATTCCTTGTACAACAATTCAATACTGTAGGCTTACAGTGATTCATCCCGTGCTATAACATTATCTCTAATTTCTGAATATGAGATTTCTGAATATGAGAACATCAAAATGATGGATGATGCATCTATGTATATCATTATATTTATCTGCTTCCCTTATTTCAATTTTGTTCTTTGTAGGATATCGACATCTGAAGATCCTGCAGTGTGCAGTGACAGAAACAGGTTGAGAAATAAGTATGACAGTAAGCTACTTTGAGAAATAAGGATGCCAGTAAGATCTTCAGTGTGTAGTGACATGACTCTTTCTATTGATATAAGGATGCCAGTAAGCTGGCCATTCTGACTGGTGTCATAAATGTTATTTCAGGTCGCAAAATTTGAAACTGAGAAAATGCTTATTACTTCACTTTTTGGGTAAGTACTAAATAATACACTTCTAAAATTTGTACTGTTTCTATTGAATAAGATGGAAAGTTATTATGCACATTTCTACACCAACATGCTAACAACAACAGGTTCTCATGGTGACCGCCTATTAGTATCTTTGTCTGAAGATCTCCTTAACACTCTTGTACTGATAATTTGCAGGTGCTACCCCCAATCTTCAGTAAGGCAGTAGTCCCTCATTCCGTGACTATTGTCTTTTCGCATCTAAGATTCTAGAGTCTGAAATTGCATAAAAAATTCTCGAGTCTAATGTCGCATCTAAAATTCTGTAGTCTGGAAAAGCAAACAATTATTTTTCTTGGAATTAGTTTGTCCATTAACATTGTGCTTTGTTGCTCACTAGGCAGTAAATGTTGGATGTTTTGTAGCATGTAAAATTAGAGTTGTTGGGAACCTGTACTGACTACTTGTGCGGAGGAATTTATTCAAAGGATTGTGAAGCTCTTAGAAAAAATGAGAGGAATGGATCTCAGTCACACCTACGAATGCTTAAAAGAAACACCTGTATATTAGTGAGTGTTTGTAGATGCCTGATTAATAATTAGTACATCTGTGACATATATACGTATATATGGTGTCTATATGGTGTGATTTCTTATATCCATATATCATGTCTCAGTGTATTTTCGGAAGGAAATAGCATCAGTATCCTTTGGTATATGCGTCTATTTGCCTATATGCGTGTTTTAGTATAGATTCTGCAGTTCTAGGTGCACTCAGGCGTTGGTTGCTTTAGTATGACAGTTTTGCTCACACATTGTTAGGATGTTTTCAGAATTAGCAATTACATCCATTGTCTGTGTAAGAAGATAATGGAATTAGCATTGCTATGTAATGCCAACCTGTGCTCTGAATGAAGCCCTGTGATAGTTAATATATGTTTACATGATCAGACAGTAAGTGAACTAATCGGTAATTAAGATTAGCAAGATGTATGATCTAGGTTCATGATGAGATCCTATTAATTATGCTTGCACATGCTAAATTGTATCACATGCCTATTCCTTTGTTGATTTCCAATTTGGTTACCTGGTAGTGTTGCTGATTTGTTATGAAGGCATACCCAAGTATTGAAAAGAGTAGTATGATTTTTGCCAGCTATATGCTTCCTGCATGTGGAGCTGTCTACAGTACCTTGGTGAGGATATTCATGTGTTGACAGACTCTGTAATTACCTTAGTTGGGATGGGATCAGTTCCTTTCGCATCAAAGGTTGTCTGAATAATCCACCGCCTGTTCCATGGTAAGAATCTGAAAGCCCCTGATTTCCATGATGTGTAATTTTTTTTGCCCCCCTTGTTACCATGATATCCATTTGAGAACAAGCCAGGATTTTATTCTTTCATAAAATAGGCTAGCTTCAAAATATTTCTTATGGATCAGCATGTGCATTTGATTTGTTATGAAGGAAAACCACTAGATTAGACTAAAATGAGATGAAGGCTTTGAGAGATGAGATGACTACTTGCATCTGGATCAGTTCTTTTTGCATCAAAGGTTTGTCCAAATTTATATGCATGCTATTTTGATCGAAAGTGTTTCAGAAACAAACATTGCAAATTCTGGTGTTGAGGTTGCACTTTCTTCCTGGAATTGTTATTTCTATTAGATGTTACTTCAGTTTAATAATAGTAGCTACTAGGATTGACTTTTAAAAAAAATATTGCAAGCTAAGAATATTGGCTTATGTGTGTTTTTTAGTTTTCTTGCAACAGAAGTGACACTGAAAATATGCAATGAAAGTTAGGTTTTCTAATAAGCAAAATGACACTAAAGAGGAGCTATACCAAGAAAACTAATGCACCATGTTCCAACAAAAATGCAGATAGGGATTCTGACAGAAGTAGGATGCTTGGATAGTTGGATGGAAGCTCCTCAATGTCTCTCCTTGTGATGCCGGACGTTCAATGAGGTTGGTTCAAGCTGAACTTGTTATATATTCTAAGTACCAAACATTCCAAGTTTCCAGCTGGTTGCTAATATGGTCTCAGGCGATTAGCACGAGCATGGACCCCATAAGAAAAGGTTGCTTTTTATATGTGGTGAATTTTAATCTGATCAGTTGTCCTGTTATTTGAAATATTTTTTATCAAGTGCATATTATGAGGGATAATTACTGTGGTTAAGAATGACAATCATGTGACACAGTAGCTTTTGGCTTGTTTAGCTTTCATGAATTTGCTGTGTTTTCATCAACTTTCCATTTCATAAATATATAATGAATTTGTTTCTTTCTGGGAAAAAAATAAAATCTTCTTCATTTATAATTGAATTGCCCGTAGCAACGCACGGGCACGATCCTAGTAGACACTGAAGATGGTAGGGTATCATGCATGTGCCCTTGTGGCTTTGTAGTAGCTAGGTTCCTCCAGCATTGGAATTGCAAACAATTATAGGACACGACCCAATTTGAATGACATAGTAGCGACTCATGAGCGTAGATGTGTATATTTAGTACTACATCGCTAGAATGCTAGTTGAACAAAGCTGAAGCCAACTTATAAGCTTTTGTCCATTAGCCATAGCACATTTGAGTTAACCATTTTATACGGAGCGAAAAATATAAAGAGTGTGTTGTTGGAATTTATGGTGTATATAGGTTTGGCCCAAATAAGAAATTCAGAAATTCCTAATAAATCTCAAAGGCCCATTTATAAGAGTGCAAAAGAGAGGAGTGGGAATCTTTTAGTGCCACCTTGCTAGTTGAAGGTGGAGTGAACCAACTTAAATATGGAAGTTGTTCTCATCTTCTCAAGACTAGTGTGAGAAGGAGAAAGGGAAGTCCACACGCACACTCGCCCGCCTTGACGAGTGGGGCATGGCGAAGGGCGCACAACACCTGCGTGAATGGTCTGCTGAAATCCGGCTCCTCGCCATGCGGGAGCACGGTGTCCTTTTGCAGTTTTACTTTTGTTCCTTTCCAAACGTATCCAATCAAAAACTAGGGCTTTGCCAATGGTCTGCTGAAATCCAGCTCCGAAATCCAGCTCCTCGCCTTGCGGGAGCATGGTCTCCTTTTGCAGTTTTACTTTTGTTTCTTTGGTTTGCAGAGTCCTGAATGGATACAACATTGAAGGACCGGAACGGCGAACCAGAGAGGGGGGGAGTGAATGGGAGCCGATAAAAATTCTACTCAAGAATTCGGCCTATGAACCCAAAATCACTCGGACACCTCCGCAAACTTCTCTTGCCAAATCCACGTAGCCACTGGAGTGCTACTGGACCTAGGAGCAAGATCCACCCAACAGCAACTCAAGACACGCAGCGGAAAACAACTCGAACCAGCTGCTGGCAACCAAAACCGGTCAGGCCGGTTTCTGAAACCGGTCAGACCGACCGTCTGGGACTTAGCCTCTTACAGACAGGGGAAACCGGTCAGGCCGGTTTGGCAAACCGGTCAGGCCGGTTTTGTCCAGGAAATCCCCAAAAGACCTTCGAGACCCAACCTAGCCAAAACACCTCAAGAGCCCTTCAACCCTTGAACAAGAAAAGCCATGGCATGAACGAGACTCTCCTATTCAGAAACTCCTCTCGACAGCCCACAGGGGCTAAACCGGTCAGACCGGTTTGGGAAACCGGTCAGACCGGTTTTGCCCAGGCAGTCGGGAAGAACTCAGCCCGCGGGAAAAACCCAAACTTCACCTCGATCGATCTCCCAATTCGTTCCACGGATTCAAGTGAGACTTTGGGGATAGCTGGGGTACCTCGTGGGCTACCTTTGGCTAGAAGCTCGGTCCCCAAAACCTACCCAATCAAGAGGAATCGGAAGTCAACCCTCAAGAACACCTTCCTAAGATATCCACCGAAAACCACCAAATCGAAGCCGTTTCGGAGGGTTTGTTGGAGCAAGATCACCAAGCAAAGAGGCACAAGGTCCTCATACGTGACATCCAACAAGAATCCCTCAAAGAAACGCTCCCAAATCTTCTCCACGGAAATTCCAAGAAAAGGCTCCGAAAATCACCAAAAAGGAAAAACGGGAAGAACACAATCAAGCCTTGAGGAACCACGCCGAATCATCTATACATACCAAATAGGTTCATACAAGGTCTAGCTTACCGCCCGATCATCCTTCCCTCTCACAAGATCTCACCATGAAGCTCTCAAGCTAGTCCTAAGAAAATCCTAAGGAGAATAGGAAGGGAAAAATAGGAAAACCAAATGAGCTAGGGTTTCAAGAGATGGCTGCCATCCTCTCACCACTTGGGTTATATGGAGGCAACCGAAAAACTAAAATACCCCTAAAGCCTAAACTAGGATACACGCCCACCAAGGGCACTTTGGGAATTTGTCTTCGTAACACCATCGGACGGATGCCCGGCGACCACACTTCGCTTAGCCTCGACGCAAGCCTTGCGATCCCGACGCGTGTCCTCCGCTTCGAAGCTTCCGGCGCCCTGCGACCCCAAACCGGTCAGACCGGTTTCCCAAACCAGTCAGACCGGTTTTGGCCTGACAGCCACGCCCGGTCTTCGGCCTCGGTTTTGTGGCTCAGCCGAGTAACCCGGTGGTTTTCTGGTGAACCACCGCAAACCCCGCGAACTTGATGTAGCCTCCGCCAATCACCACTCATGACTCGACTCCCACGAAGTCCCGGCTCGACCTTAGTTTTGAGGCTCAACCAAGAAACCGTCCACGACTTCATCTTGCCGTTCTTGCCACCATGCGGCCCGCACTTGACCCCGCTGGCCACCGGGTCCCTCGAACCAAGCCTACTTGTCTTCTCCACACCTGGAGGCCTCACCGGCAACGACCTTTCGCGCTTGTTCTTCACCTGCCTCCGGCAACGACCTTTCGTGCTTGTTCTTCACCTGCACCTGCACCAGTCAAGCCGCAACCTGCACCTGCAATACTTAGCCAAGAATCAGTCCACACCACGTTGTCAATCACTCATCACACCAGGAAGCGACCATCCACCGGTCCTCGAACCACACCTGGCTCTCAATCTCCCCCTTGATGAGTGCATTGACAACACACACATTTGGTAACCAAAAAAGAAAAGGAAAAGACAAGAAACGATTAAAAGAAAACTCAAACAAGCGATCGAAAGCCAAACAAAGGCAAAGAGCAAGATCACTTGAAAGAGGAAAAAACTCGGTCCCCTTAGGCAAGGGCAACGGCTCGACACAATCGAGTCAAAAACAAGCTCAAGCAAAGAGCACAAACCACCAAAGAATACAAGAGCTCCCCCTGCACATATGCATACTCCCCCTGGACATGTGCCAGCCCTGGGCACAAACCGGTCAGACCGGTTTCCCAAACCGGTTAGGCCGGTTCCCAAAACCGGTCAGGCTGGTTTAACTCAGCAGAAACACCCCCCAAAAACAAAAAATGCAAAAGAAATGCACAAGCTCCCCCTTGACTGTTGAAGTATGTTCTAGAGATGCAATACAACTTTTCTCAACCAACTTCTCCCCCTTGTTGCCAATGCATGAATCAAGGCTCAAATTTTGAAATGATGCAACGAGAGCTTCTCAAATATACAAAATTCATCACAAGATGCTACATATGAGCAAGCTAGATACTCTACAGCATCGTATGAACATCAACTACATGATCACCAAGTTTCACAACCATTGGATAAGGCTAAGAGAGAATTGAGCATTTTTGCGAAAAATCACCCTCTCATGAGCAAAGTCCTAAACATGAGCAAAACATGTCAAAATGGCAAAGCCACACAAACTTCATGCTAGGACAGCCATTCTAAGCATAAGACCATCATAAACACCCACAAGCACCTCATGTCATGTCAAAGCATACCGAGCCATGTGCTTACTTCTATGTATGAGACTTCTCATTGGTAAGCAACATGCAACGGTTTAGCACCCAAAAGCAAGTAAATTAAGTACATATGACATGGGAGCACATTTTCCAAACAATTTACATTTCATTTTCAGATTTATAATTGGTACATGAAATGTCTTTGCGACAAAAAGGAACTTATGCCCCTCCACAAGATGAAGCATGGGGGCTAAACATTCATGATGGCAAATGAGCCTTTGGCCCCATATGGTCAAAATAAGCTATCCAACCACAAATTAAGCATAGCCAAACCACAAAAACATGTCAAGATCATGTAAAGGCATTTACTCACAAGAGAGCCTACATATGAAATCTTTCAAAAACATAGCCATCAACCATGGATATAAATCAAGATCATCAAGAGCTAAGCCACACTAAGCCATATCACACCAAACTAGCTCACAAGATCATATATAGCATATCATGGTGAACAATGTATATAGGAGAAGCTTTTCCTAAACAATGCATATGATACAAAATGTATGCAACCTAAGATACAAAGATGCCTATACATCATGTTACATATGCCATGCCAAATGCAAGAAATGCACAAAGGAAAGCTATACATATGCTACAAAGGAGCTCCCACACACCAACTCAAGAAATCAAACAAACACCAAGCTCCCCCCGCAAACGAGTGAAAGTTGCTTGATCTAAGGGTTTGGTGAAAATATCGGCTAGTTGGTCATGTGTGGGTACATGGATCAAAGCTATCTTCCCTTTCTCTACGTTGTCTCTCAAGAAATGATACCTCACTTCTATGTGCTTGGTTTTGAAATGGAGCACTGGGTTCTTTGCAACGCTTATGGCACTGGTGCTATCACATTGTAGTGGAACATGGGTATACTCCTCACCAAAGTCACTCATGGTGTATGTGATCCAAAGGAGCTGAGAGCAACAACTAGCTGCGGCCACATACTCTGCCTCGGTAGTGCATTGAGCAACACTCGACTGTTTGCGGGAAGACCAAGACACCAAAGAAGAGCCCAAGAACTGGCAAGTCCCAGAAGTGGACTTCCTATCCAACCGACACCCGGCAAAGTCCACGTTTGAAAATCCATGAAGCGCCAAAGAAGAAGATGCAGAGTACCAAAGGCCGAAGTCGGGAGTGTGTCGCAAATACCTGAAAATGCGCTTGACTGCTTGCCGATGCGAAGTCCTCGGAGACGCTTGAAAACGAGCGCACAGACATACCGAGAATTGGATGTCCGGCCTCGTCGCCGTCAAGTAGAGGATTGACCCGATCATGCTCCGGTACTCCTTTTGGTCCACGTGTTCACCTTCCTCGTCCGCATCAAGAGCTGTAGTTGTACTCATAGGCGTCGCCATGGCCTTGGAGTCCTCCATCTTGAACTTCCTCACAATGTCCTTGGTATACTTAGCTTGGTGCACGAATGTTCCTTCCTTTGATTGCTTGATCTGTAGCCCGAGGAAGAACTGCAACTCGCCCATCATGCTCATCTCAAATTCCCTGCTCATGTTTTCTGCAAACCTTGCAACAAGAGAGTTAGACGAGCCACCAAAGACAATATCATCCACGTATACCTGCACAATCAGGATATCTCTGCCCTGCCTGAGGAGAAACAAGGTCTGATCGACCTTCCCCATCTCAAACCCTCTCTCAAACAGGAACCCCCTCAACCTACCATACCAAGCTCTAGGCGCCTGCTTCAACCCATACAGCGCCTTCCTCAACTTGTACACCCGGTGGGGATACTTCTCACTCTCAAACCCCGGTGGTTGCCTCACAAATACCTCTTCCTCCAACACACCGTTCAGGAAAGCACTCTTCACATCCATCTGGTACAGCTTGAACCCTTTAGCCACGGAAAAGGCTAGAAAGATCCTGATCGCCTCCAAACGAGCTACAGGAGCAAAAGTCTCCTCGTAGTCGATCCCCTCTTTCTGACTGTACCCCTGAGCAACAAGTCTCGACTTGTTCCTCACCACTTCTCCTTTCTCTCCCTCTTTATTTTTCCACACCCATTTTGTCCCAATCGGCTTACACCCTGGGGGAGGGTCAACCAACACCCAAACTTGGTTCCTCTCAAAATTCTCCAATTCCTCATGCATCGAGTTAACCCAATATGATCAGATAACGCGTGTCCAATATCTTTGGGCTCAAAGGTGGCAACAAATGCAGCATGAGCGAAATGAGAATTGTTTCGAAACCTCGACCGTGTAGTGCGTTCATTCATGTCGCCGATGATTCTCGAAGCTGGGTGATCCACTTGCGCTCGCCGGGGAGGTTCTCGCCTTGATGCTACCTCCCCCTCAACAGCAGCTTCGCCTTGCTCTGGGTTTGTCGTTGTAGGTGTGGGAGAGGGCCCGTTCACGATCGTCGTCGAAGTAGTAGGTACATGTTCAGCTGCGGGCACCACATCGCCATCTTCATCATCTCCATGTTCATGCTCCTCCTCCTGAAAGATCTCCTCGCCAAGTTCGTCGTCACCTGCACACTCAAAAACAAGCTGACTACGTGGTTGTGTCTTGTCGAAGGTTACCTCGCAAGTCTCCATGATTTGGTTAGTTTCAAGATTGAGCACACGAAATGCTCTAGAATGAGAAGCATAACCAAAGAAAATACCATCGACAGACCTAGCCTCAAACTTGTCCAACTTCTTCCCTTTCTTCAGAATGAAGCATTTACAACAAAAGACATGGAAGTGACTCACCTTGGGTGTGCGACCGTGCATCAACTCGTAACAGGTTTTCTTCTTATGAACCCTGAGGTAGATCCTGTTCGACACATAGCACGCGGTATTGACCGCCTCAGCCCAGAACCTTCTCGGAGTCCTATGCTCGTCGAGCATCGTCCGAGCCATCTCGCACAAGGTTCTGTTTTTCCTTTCCACCACGCCATTCTGGGGAGGCGTATACGGACTCGAAAACTGGTGTTCAAGACCCAAGTCATGGCAAAAGGTTTCGAAGCGAGAGTTTTTGAATTCTGAGCCATTGTCACTGCGGATCGCTCGTATGGCATCTCCGTGCCTCTCATTTCTTAACCTCAAGACAAGATCTCGAACAAAACCAAACGTCTCCCCTTTCTCCTCAAGAAAGAACACCCACGCATACCGAGAGTAGTCGTCCACCACAACAAGGACATACCATTTTCCACCCGCAGATCGCACACGAGCTGGGCCAACAAGGTCCATATGGAGCAGCTCGCATGGACGCTCAGTCATCACATCGGTGAGAGGCGGGTGAGAAGAGGCTACCATCTTGGCATGCCTACACGGCGCACAAACCAACTCTTTCTCAAACCTCAACCGTGGCAATCCTCGGACCAAATTGAGTTTACTCAAGCGAGACAGAAGGTCAAAGCTCAAGTGACCCAACTTCCTATGCCACTTCCACAACTCACTAGAAGAACCAACCAAGAAGCAACGCTCCACACCAGAAGACTGAGAGAAATCAGATCGGAACACTTGACCCTCGGGAACGACCATGCAAACAAGATCCCCCCGAGAATCTAAAATCCGAGAACCACCAGGCCGAAACAACACCTCAAAGCCCTCATCCAACAACTGGGACACAGAAAGCAAATTGAACCCCAGCGATTGAACAAGAGCAACACGCCTGAGAGTGACCTTGTCACTTACCTTGATCTCACCTTCTGATAGCACACGCCCTCGCCCATTGTCCCCAAAGGTGATGTATGTCTTGGACACCACCGGGACGAGACTTGAGAACCACCCCTTGTCCCCGGTCATATGCCTCGAGCAACCGGAGTCAATCAACCAAACGTTCCTCAAGTCTCCCACCTGAAATTCAAAAGCGAGCACGCGAGTGAACAAACGACTCAGCACTGGGGTTAGTACCAAAAGAATAAAACCAGTGCCGAGCCATTTGCTCCAAAGTGGGGTTAGCACAAACCAAATCATCACGCCTACCAAAGCTACCACCACGAACACCACCACGGTAACCATTACGAGGGAACCAACCCTTTTTAGTTGGAGGAGGACGAAAGCCACGAAAAGAAAACCGTGGATCGGACCTCCTCTCCATCTCAAAGCTACGACTCCTCCCATCCTCGTATTGAGCACGAGGTGGAGAGTGCCTAGCAAACTGACCACCTGCAAACTTTCCAGACCAACCACTAGAACTATGACCAAAGAACCTGAACCGAGCCTCATCCCGAGCACGAAAACTAAACTGGTCATCCTGCTGTCTCCAAACCGGTCTGACCGGTTCTGGAACCGGTCTGACCGGTTTCGCTCTCCGATCAGCCCAAACCGGTCTGACCGGTTTCTAAACCGGTCTGGCCGGTTTAACTCCTCCAGCAGGGTTCCTTCCACTCAAAGCACTCTTTTCTCCCCAAGCCAGAACTGTGCGAACTATGGCCTTAGCCCTGGGCATTTGCATACGAGGCTTAGGTACACCATTAGAGGGGTGGTACCTGTCCTTGTTAGCCCACTCTCTAGCCATTCTCTCCTCAGGCTTCCTCTTGAAGCAAAACTCATCCTTGTGACCATCTCTCCCACAATACCCACAATGGAACTTTATGGGCTGTGGCTTAGGCTTAGGTTTGGGTTGGGGCTGCCCACTCGGTTTCTCACCCTTCTTCTCTCCTTCCTCACCTCCCTTTGGGCTCACAAACTTCACCGGTTTCTGGAAATCATTTGTTGGGTGAGGGAATATGGGTGGATCTGGAGTAGTGTCAAGTTTGTTTCTGAGATGGTTGGGCTTGGGCTCAAACTTGTTCTTGTGTCTGTTTGGTGGTGGGATAGGGATCTCTCCAACTCTCTCAACTCCCTCACCACTGTTCTCTCCAAGCTTGTCAGCCCCAAGCGCCTGACCATCATGGCGTTTAAAAGCCGCTATCATGATACCAAGCTGAGGCTCCTGACTCGACAACCAACTCATACACTTTCTCAGATTATCATTCTCATCCTGCAAGCGATCAACATAATGCGCAAGCTCCAAATTTTTAACCGCATGCAATTCACAAGTAGAGCAAGAAGTGGGAATAGGCTCTTTCAACTTAGCCTCAAGCGAAACAGTGTAAGCATGCATCTCATCAATCTTTCCATGCAAAACAGGGCAAGAAGTGCAAGCACCTAGCAAAGCAGGTCTAGACTTAAGCTCAGCCACTTCAACCCTAAGCATATCTAGTTCATCACAAGTAGAAGCATGCTTATCCTTAAGAGCAGTAAGATCAGCTAGGTACACAGAGCAATCAACACAATCAACATCATCAGAAACCACAGGAGACACCTTAAGCGAATCAATCTCAAGCTTAGCATCTAGGTTCTGGGTTTCTAGCTCAGCCACACGGTTCCTAGCATCTTCTAGTGAGGCCCTAAGCTCTTTCCTCATCTTCTTGTCCTCTCTAAGCATGTGATCGCGATTATCAAGCAAGTCAACCAACTCATCATTCTCCTTGCGCAAAGAGGAGAGCTCATCACATACCTCATCATCGGAGTCGGAGTCCGAGTCACTCTGATGACTCTTCTTGCTGCCGGAGCTACGAGCCATGCCGCAGAAGCCATCTCCCGCGAAGCAGCTCAGCCCGCTCAAGTTCCTGGATGACTTCTTGTTCTTGCCCCGATCACCTTCATCTTCACTGCTACTCGAGCTCGAGGAAGAGTAGGCGGAGCTGGAGTCGACGTCGCTCGCTCCGACCATCGCTCGGGCCTTCCTGCCGCGGCCATCCTTCTTCCTCGACCGTCGCTCGTCCTTGTGCTTGTTCTTGTGCTTGTGATCGCGCCTCGATTGGTACTTGCCGTCCTTGCTCGACCGGTGCCTGTAGCCGTCCTTGTAGCCGTCCTTGTTCTCCATCTTCTCCGGGCAGTCGGCGATGAAGTGTCCTGGCTTGCCGCACTGAAAGCACGTCCGTGCTGTCCTCCTCGTGTTCACCTGGTTCTCGTGCAGCCTCTCGAACCGCCTGGTCAGCAACGCCAGCTCGTCCTCTCCAAGCACGTCGAACTCCTCGTCTGGCAAAGACATCAAAGAAGACAGAGAGTACATCCTGGAGGATGCGTTAGCGTTAGACTTAGCTCCTTTCCCACCAACGAGAGCGAGACTATGAGAATCAGTCGGGCTCTCAATCTTGGCTGTCATACCACGGTCCAACTCAGCCGAGTTGAGCTTCGAGAACAGCTCGTTCACCGTCAAGGTGTCATACTTCTCAGACTCAACAATAGCCTCAAACTTCCCGTCCCATACGGTACGATCCAACGAGTGCAAGAGCTTCACGGCTCTATCATGATCATCGTATGGGAGCACATCCACATTGGCTCTCATGTTGTTCACAACGACCGTAAACCGCTGGAAAAGGGCATCGACGGACTCGCCGGGGAGATGAGTGAAGTTCTCGTACTCTCTTCAGTAAGTCGCGTACATCCGAGCCTGAACCTGAGCATTCCCAGCATGAGCATCGTTCAACTGCTCCCAAATCCTACAAGCTAAGTCCTCTGTCTGAACCCGATCGAATTCAGGCTGACACAGAGCACGAAACAAGTAGTCGACAACCTTGTTGTTGGTTTCGAACATATCCCTCGATCCTGGAGCAAGGAAGTTCATCGGATGAACATAAGCTGTGTTCACCGTGACGTCCCAAAGGATCTGACCCTTTCCGCGGAGGAACACTGCCATCCGCCTCTGCCACATCTGGTAGTTCTTCCCATCGAAGTGCGGAGGACCCGAACCCCGTTCCTGGTACGCCATCTTTGGATCTTAGACTGGTAAGAGTCAATGAAGACCCGAACCGGCTCTGATACCACTTGAAGGACCGGAACGGCGAACTAGAGAGGGAGGGAGTGAATGGGAGCCGATAAAAATTCTACTCAAGAATTCGGCCTATGAACCCAAAATCACTCGGACACCTCCGCAAAGTTCACTTGCCAAATCCACGTAGCCACTGGAGTGCTACTGGACCTAGGAGCAAGATCCACCCAACAACAACTCAAGACACGCAGCGGAAAACAACTCGAACCAGCTGCTGGCAACCAAAACCGGTCAGGCCGGTTTCTGAAACCGGTCAGATCGACCGTCTAGGACTTAGCCTCTTACAGACAGGGAAAACCGGTCAGGCCGGTTTTGTCTAGGAAATCCCCAAAAGACCTTCGAGACCCAACCTAGCCAAAACACCTCAAGAGCCCTTCAACCCTTGAACAAGAAAAGCCATGGCATGAACGAGACTCTCCTGTTCAGAAACTCCTCTCAACAGCCCACAGGGGCTAAACCGGTCAGACCGGTTTGGGAAACCGGTCAGACCGGTTTTGCCCAGGCAGTCGGGAAGAACTCAGCCCGCGGGAAAAACCCAAACTTCACCTCGATCGATCTCCCAATTCGTTCCACGGATTCAAGTGAGACTTTGGGGATAGCTGGGGTACCTCATGGGCTACCTTTGGCTAGAAGCTCGGTCCCCAAAACCTACCCAATCAAGAGGAATCGGAAGTCAACCCTCAAGAACACCTTCCCAAGATATCCACCGAAAACCACCAAATCGAAGCCGTTTCGGAGGGTTTGTTGGAGCAAGATCACCAAGCAAAGAGGCACAAGGTCCTCATACGTGACATCCAACAAGAATCCCTCAAAGAAACGCTCCCAAATCTTCTCCACGGAAATTCCAAGAAAAGGCTCCGAAAATCACAAAAAAGGAAAAACGGGAAGAACACAATCAAGCCTTGAGGAACCACGCCGAATCACCTATACATACCAAATTGGTTCATACAAGGTCTAGCTTGCCGCCCGATCATCCTTCCCTCTCACAAGATCTCACCATGAAGCTCTCAAGCTAGTCCTAAGAAAATCCTAAGGAAAATAGGAAGGGAAAAATAGGAAAACCAAATGAGCTAGGGTTTCAAGAGATGGCTGCCATCCTCTCACCACTTGGGTTATATGGAGGCAACCGAAAGACTAAAATACCCCTAAAGCCTAAACTAGGATACACGCCCACCAAGGGCACTTTGGGAATTTGTCTTCGTAACACCATCGGACGGATGCCCGGCGACCGCACTTCGCTTAGCCTCGACGCAAGCCTTGCGATCCCGACGCGTGTCCTCCGCTTCGAAGCTTCCGGCGCCCTGCGACCCCAAACCGGTTAGACCGGTTTCCCAAACCGGTCAGACCGGTTTTGGCCTGACAGCCACGCCCGGTCTTCGGCCTCGGTTTTGTGGCTCAGCCGAGTAACCCGGTGGTTTTCTGGTGAACCACCGCAAAACCTGCGAACTTGATGTAGCCTCCGCC
The DNA here is from genome assembly GCA_036936925.1 of Cenchrus fungigraminus. NCBI lineage: Eukaryota > Viridiplantae > Streptophyta > Magnoliopsida > Poales > Poaceae > Cenchrus > Cenchrus fungigraminus. Next base: position 44,305,748 of record CM072772.1, read on the forward strand.
AATCACCACTCATGACTCGGCTCCCACGAAGTCCCGGCTCGACCTTGGTTTTGAGGCTCAACCAAGAAACCGTCCACGACTTCATCTTGCCGTTCTTGCCACCATGCGGCCCGCACTTGACCCCGCTGGCCACCGGGTCCCTCGAACCAAGCCTACTTGTCTTCTCCACACCTGGAGGCCTCACCGGCAATGACCTTTCGCGCTTGTTATTCACCTGCACCTGCACCAGTCAAGCCGCAACCTGCACCTGTAATACTTAGCCAAGAATCAGTCCACACCACGTTGTCAATCACTCATCACACCAGGAAGCGACCATCCACCGGTCCTCGAACCACACCTGGCTCTCAAACATCAGAGTCCAAACGTATCCAATCAAAAGCTAGGGTTCTGCCTCTTCTCCTTCGAAATCCAGCTCCTCGCCTTGCGGGAGCACGGTGTCCTTTTGCAGTTTTAGTTTTGTTCCTTTTGTTTGTAGAGTCCTAAGTGGATACAACATCAGAGCCCAAATGTATACAACCAAAAGCTAGGGTTTTGCCTCTTCTCGTTGCTGCGTCGCCATCACTAAGTCTCCAGCTTTATCGTTCGCGTGCACCAGCGACCGGGCAAGTAGGTCTCCGGAACCAGCGTCTTTGCCATCCTGCACTGGGAGAAGGTGAATAAGGTTTTTGGAAAGCGCTCTTCGCACGACTGCTCCCAATCTTCATCACAACCCGTCTTCCATCAAGAACCAGGGGCGCTACGTCTTGGCGTCATCTTCGTCGTCAGCAGATTCAAAGTTTACCGCTGTCACTGATCGACGACAACAACAAAGACCTAAACGACCTTGACTTCGACTTTAGGAACCTCTCCATCACGCTATCATCTACGAACAACAACAGGTATTATTCTCGTGCTCTAATCTTTTTGTTCACCATGTTTAATCTATTCAATTTGTCTAGTGTAGGATTTGTGCTTAGAGCATCTCCAAGAGTTTGACAAATTTTACTTGGCAAATCTTGTGTGTTTGCCAACTTCTAAAATGATATGCCAAGTAAAAAAAAAGCTCATCTCCAACAGTTTGGTATAATTCACTTGCCAAACTCAAATCTAACTTACATCATGAACCTTGGGAGAGAAACAAAATTATGTTTATCCCCTTCCACCTCTTGAAAACTTACAGCAGGAACCCCTCTCTGTTATTTATTTCTTTTTTCACCCTCCCACCTGTCTAGAAATGACGACGCCAAGCGTGTGCCGCACGCGTAATTTACGCTCTAGAGGCTAGTTTTTCCCAAGTTGCCAAAAATTACCAAGTCTTTTACCAAACTATTGGAGGAGTATTTTTAATGTTTCTGCCAAAAATCAAAGATGGCAGCTGGATTTGGCAAACTGCTGGAGATGCTCTTACAATAGTTGCAATGAATCATGCTATGATTTGTCATATGTTTTTGAATCATGTCAGTTTCATGCACATGCTTAATGTAGTTGTTCGGTTTGTCATGATTTATGTTATGGTTTTAATCTGGATATTGCCTAATATTTCAACAATCCAAAAACCTTATTCTAGATCTTTTCTAGTACCTATGGCTAGTTTTGTTGACGCGCTGTGGCCGGAGAAATTCTCTGGTGTGCACTTTAAGAGGTGGTCTGTTAAGGTCACAGATTGGCTTACTGCCATGGAAGTTTTCTGTGTCAAAGATGGCTTATCCGAGGGAAACATCTATGATGAAGACCGGAGTAGATTCCAGAAAGCCGATAATATCTTTGTGGGAGCTGTGCGTAATGTGCTATCGGATCATCTGTTTGATTCAATGATGCATATACGAGACACAAAGGCTTTGTGGGATCATCTGAATACTACCTATGGTGCTTCAGATGCAGGTAAGGAATTGTACATCATGGAGAGCTTTCATGACTATAAGATGGTTGCAAACAAATCTATAGTCGAGCAAGCTCATGAGATACATCGCCTGGCTAAGGAACTTGAACTCCTTAAGTATGTTATTCCCAATGAAATTGTGGCTGGTTGCATTATTGCAAACTTGCCTTCTCCATGGAGGAACTTTGCTACAAGACTTAAACACAAGAGACAAAAAATATTGGTTGCAAACCTAATTCAATCTCTTGATGTTGAGGAGAAGGTTTGGGCTAAAGACAATACTAAGAAGGGGAATGAGGAGAATCATAGCGCCTACTGTGTCCAGAGAAATTTCAAAGGCAAGAACAAAGGAAAGGGGAAACAACAACCTTTTAATGTCAAAGCAACCACTACCTTAAAGAAGAAGAAGAAAGACAAGTCTGAAATGCCTTGTTTCACTTGTGGTGAACTTGGTCATTTTGCTAAGGATTGTCCAAAACATGTGGACTATAAAGACAAAAAGGTCAACCTCGTGGCTGCAACCAATGTTGATGATGGGTATGGTAATCTTCCCACTGTACTTTCAATATTTCAATCACCTAGTTGGTGGCTTGATACAGATGCTAATATTCACGTGTGTGATGACGTCTCTTTATTTTCTTCTTCTTACCAGGGGCTCCAAGGTTCTTCCGTCCTGATGGGGAACAAGTCACATGGATCTGTTCGTGGTGTTGGTATGGTATATCTAAAGTTTACTTCGGGGAAGATCGTGCAACTGAAGAACGTGTAGCATGTCCCTACTATTCGCAAGAATGTGCAACAAGTTCATCTTTTTTACATATTTCAATTGAACCATTCGCCATTCATAGTAGTATGAGCTCTAGCATGTGGAGATGTTAGTTGCCAACTCGAATTCATGTAATTTGGTTGAGTGTTCATCCACAGTAGATGTTTGTTTGTCTATTATAAATATTTGTCCGCCCTCTGTAAATATTTGTTCGGTGAGTTTGTATAATTTTTTTCATGCTTATATCTATTTTGTTCTCTAAGTATATAATTGGGTTTATTGGATATATATGACATTACAACTTTCACAGTTTGAAGATATGTTATTACAATTTGTCTATTCGCAAATATGTCATTACAATTGTTCATACTTTGAACCATGACATTATATACATCTATGATTCTTTTGGATCTGTTTTTTATTCCCTTGGACCCACTTGGAAGCTTTCATATTTCGTATGGTAAAAATGGCGCCCTTGCTACATCTCTTTCCTCCACTCCCTGACATGTGGACTCTATGTCATCTTCTTCTCCACATTTATTCCCCACGGGCCACAACCAATCCACCATCCATCCCTCCCTTCCCGACAATGCTGCTATACGCTATGGTGTAGATACACCACTTAATCGCCGCGCCGTCCAGCTGCCGATCGACGGCCGCGTCGTCTTTATGATTACTGACTAGTTGGGAGATCTACTCCGTATTTTCTGTTCCCATATCATAATCAGTCCGCTTGCTCATTTCACGGTGTTAAGGGTAGCCGGAAGCAGTGCTTGTGTGTCGTTAGGAGAGGTGGACATCTAGATCATGCATGACCGGGAAGCTGAGTCATTTGCAGCTTGTGGGCCCAGGCGCATTTAATTGTTGGGTGAGAGCGGTGGTAGCCAATTGAAAATGCAGCATGACAATGTATTTCTTTTTACGTTTTTATTTGTGCTAAGTAAATTTATTGATGGCAAATTCTTTAAAATGGCACTAGCTGTTTCAACCATGTGTATAACGATTGGCCAAATTTTAGATTCCAACAATGCATGTTTCACTCGAATATATATAAAAAGTTTTTTTAAGTGTGTTAAGAAAATTAAAATAATAAAATTTCTTTGTGGTTGATGGCAAACTTATTAAAACGGTAGTAGCTATTTCAACCATGTGTATAATAATTGGTCAAATTTATTTCAACCATGTGTATAATGATTGGTCAAATTTAGATTCCAACAATGCATGTTCCACTCAAATATATATCTAAATTTATAAGTTATTTCTTCTTTTTAATGTCTAACGTTACAAATCAAATCATGGAGCACCAAATTGAGACAAATAATATTATGGGGGTTGTTTGGAGAACTAGTCAAAAGACTATTTGGACTCCACTCCAAATAGCTCCAATTAGCACCTCTTAGGGAGACAATTTTTTAGAATGGGTTAGTTGCAAATATCTCTAAAATAGCCCAAGGCTATTTGGGCTAAAAAGATGAGAGCTAAAAAGTAGCCATGGGATTCAAAAACCTTTATATCTAAATTTAATCGAGTCATATGTGTCCTTATATATGTACCATGTTTTCATGATACACATTCGTGAGTTTATTGCAAGAAAACTATAATAATACAATTGAACTAAATAGCAACTTGAAGCGGATTTTTTATTACGAACAAAATTGCAACAGTTTTCAGTTGAAATAACTTTCCTACAATAATAACTTATACTACAAAAGTACAAATTGCTAACATCATGTACATGTGACCCCCCCATGTTATGATGAGACACATAATTTCGTTTAACTGATATGGATCAACCAGTCAATTTGTAGTGTACCCATCATCTACCGAAATTCCACCCGTCCAATCCTGGTATATATCGATTTGTAAATGTTACAACAACACGAACTTATATCTGCAACCAAGGGAACGTGGGAAAGAATTTCTAGCAAAGGGAGCTATATCTGCCCCTCAGAGAAATTGTATAGGCTCCGCAAAGGAGCAAGCGCCATGGGAAGCATCACTCCAGAGATCTAGAGGAAGAAGATGATGATCTCTACCAGCAATGGATGGTGGCCGATGGGTATGATCAATTGGGTGGGGTGGTTAAGTGCAGCTCGCCATGCATTTACTGCACGCGCTTACGGAGGCCAACGGAAAATTGAAAAGGTGATTTCTCACGCATAATCACACAAGGAACCGCAGAATCAACCCTATCCGCTCGCTGACTCAACTTGTCCCCAATCCACTCGCCGCCGTTGGATAAGGTGGTGTATATACAGCATTGCTACCTCCCTTCCCTCTTAGACTATGGTCGGCTGGCCGTGGTGGGGAGGGCCGCCTCTGCCTTGGAGCTGAAAAGTTCGTAGACATGGAGCTACTCGTTCGTTCTTCTGCTGTGTTTATCTCCCTCAAATCCTCTCTCTATTCTACCTGCTGCAGCAACTACCACTGCCAAATTCACGTCTGGTAATGGTGGATCCTGCCACGGGACATCTCCATGCCCCTCTCCTTGCTACCCTCTCTCTATCCATGGAGTTTCTCCATCCAATTTGGTTCTTGGCGTTGTCGATTTCTACCGTCCCTCAATTTCTCCTATCGGCATCTATGTTTAATTTGAGCTCAATGACTTCATGGATTAGCTAGCTTGCCGCCAATTGACGGTTTATATTTGTATCAAAGTTCGTTTGGATTTGCAAGCGGACAAATCCTTCGTCGTAGTCTAGGGACCCTTGTTCCCTTAAGTGTGAACCCAAGGTATCGAATCCGTGGAACAATGTGCGATGCAAGAATCAATCTAATAAAGCCAAGAACACTTAATCTTCAAAAGGGTTGCTTTTGCATCTAATCTAAGAAAACATCAAAAACTCATCTAATCTAAGAAACACCGGAGGTAGCAACAGATAGAGAGGGGAGGTAAAACCAATCTAGAGAGATTGAATCGAGCTCTTGTTGAAGTTCCAACCAAAGAAGAAGGTAGCAAATCGAATCTCATAAAAAGCCTCTTTAAATCACGGCTTCCGTTCCAACTCCGAAGATACCCGCCTTTTGGAACCTTCGTCCTGTCACAACACACCCCTATTCGTACTGGTTAGCCTAGGGCTAGTCCAAAGGACAAGATGAAAACATTTGGTAGGTCAGGCATGCACCTATAGCCACCACGGCTACAAGAACACCCTATGCGATCTATCTCGATAATAGATCGGGGAGAAAGAAAACCCAAACAAAGACAAAGTCGTAGAGAAAGCACTTGATCACTAAGAATCGGATTGCAATTTGTAAATTCAACATAGTAAATGATACATGGACAAGATAACCACCGGGATCCTACCTTGATCTTGATCCTAGCTCCTGGAACTCCGACGTGGTCTTCCTTGCAAGGTTCCCACGCCGGCTAGGGAAACCCTAGTCAACTATCAAGACCCTCTCCTCTCCGAAATGGTGTCCCTCTCTTCTCTGCTCCTCGGCGGTGAATGACGAATGGTATTCTACGTGGCTCTTCGCACGAGGAGTATAAATAGTTTGAGGGTCAGCTAGGTCAAAGGGTGCAGCGAATGGGGCCTGGAATGGGCTGGGCCGACCGGCCTGGGCCCACCCCGACCCGGTTCGCGGCCTCCTTCGTCAGATGCTTCTCGTGTCTTCTGGAAACTTCACCCTTCTGCATGTGGGTCCTTGGCATCAGTTTCTCCGCGGTTTGGATAGGGCTCCTTGTCGCGCAAGCTTCAACATTTTCTGTTTAGGTCCTCAGAGTTTTCTGCTTTCACGATTTGGTCCTTGGGCCTCTTGGAGTCATGTTCACTTCATATCTTGACTTGTGTTGGGCTTCATGATCTTCTCACGAGGTGCTTGATGAACTTTACCCGGAAGTCTTTCATTTAGCGCTAAAGTCCTGCATAAACAATAAACTCCAAAAACGACAAGCAAGAGCGAACTTGTTATATCAAGGGGGTTAGTACCAATGGATAAGATATTAAATTAATGCCAACACCGAAGGTAAACTCATGGCTAGGTTGACGGAAATTCACCGTCAACAGCTCCCCCATGCTTAAACCTTGCTCGTCCTTGAGTAAGCCTTCGATGGATATCATATTGCCCTTCATTGTTCAAACCCTGCACTTGATCATACACGAGAAAACATAATGCTCTCAAAATTTTGATTTGTTAGAGTTCTATAGTGTACTAGCCTTCATCCCTACGGAGGGTGGATATCAATTAAGCTCTTCCCACAAGTAAATAAACATGCTCCCAAAATTTAAATAGATCTCAGAAAATTTAAAATAAAGAATGAGATGAAAAAGAGCTAAACCAAGTTCAAAAATTTAAACCACTTTGCATTTTGCTCATGAACTCTCATGTCATCTTGTCTCTCAAGCCTATTTGTTCTACTCCTTTCCCCTCTCAAAAACATATATAAGTGGTAGGCTTTATATGGAGCTTTTTGGGAAAAGTTTAGTCCTACCAAGATATTATTATTGAGATATTATCAAAACAAGGCAAGCTTCTCATGGTCTTACCGAGACTCGTCAAAAAGGTCATTGGAAAATAATGTTGTTTCAAGGAGGGGGAGAGAAAAATACACACACTTTGAGATAGGTGGACATATGCAAATGTCAAAGAGTGATCCCGAGGCACAAAGGAAGTCCTCGTTATCGGATTGCACATGGTTGGAAAGATGAGTTTGAATTTTGATATTGAAGCTTTTTGAAATTCCTAATGCATTTAGAGAACCGAGGAGTTCACTTTATTTTATTTTTATACATACTCATATTTTTCTCATACATATTTTTCTTTATCTTTTTTTCTTTTATTACTCCCCTTGAACTCTAAATTGCATTGTACCTACCTCCTCCCTAATGCTTAGACGTTTGCTCGTCCTCGGGCAAAGAGGTGATAGAGATAAGGTAGATACCGGAAATATATTTTCCTTCGGAGAGATACTTGAAATCTTCAATCTTGGCACCATCTTGCGATCTTCCTCGAGTTGACGATCCATACTCAAATGATAGGTTGTGGTCAAGGAGGTAAACACAAAAGATGATATTTTTGGTTTTAAGGGTGGATATCCGGCGAGGTTTGCGAAATTTCTGATGTGGAGATTCACAATGCACGGATAGAAAGGCTAGCAATAAGATAGGTACGCAAAAACGGAATGACCAGCTTCTTAGTCTCGAGCCAGAGAAATCAAGCTGAATGAATTCACCCAAAAATAAATCTTGTATACTAAGTTTTTGCACTCAAATAAATATATGGCTTTGGATAGGTAGAGCAACATGCAAGTGGTATTAATGACAAGGTTAGCATTACTTTTTAAGAACAAAAATAAATCATCTTTAACCCATCCAAAAATTGAGAGCATGAGAAAAACTATGGGTCTCGTCTTTATCACAACCTCCGCAAAGGATTAAGCTAGCATTTAGATTAATTTCAGATTTGCATTTTAAGAGAGCATTAGCTTAATCATGCATAAAACAAGTACAAAGATGAGCAAAGCGGCAACTATCATCATATATCAACATGGCACAAACTTTCTATCTTTGCCAAAGGTAAAAATATGGTGGTGATTTTATTCATGATAATATTAAAACTAACACACATGCTGAAAATAAAAGAAAACAGAAAATACTACGCATACATAGACGCACACAAGCTGAAAAATAAAGAAAAGGAAAAGGAAAAGGAAAAATCAAACCAAAGTAAAAGAAATAAGCTTCTCCTCTCTTTAATCTTCCGCCAGCGGTTGGTATTGGTAGTCTTGGTTATTGTATCCTTACTCATAATAAGTTTGCACCGGTCCTCCTATGAATTGCTCCGGCCGTGCTAAGTGAAGGCGACCTAGATCAAAAGTGATGTTCGCGGTCCCTTCACCCATTTGATTTGCATTTGATTGGATGGCTGCAATATTTTGCATGTTCCTTGCAGCGTATCCTCCAATGATGGCCACACTTTGTTGTGGTTGAGAAAGGTGTGCATATTGCTCCGCAAAGACTACGTTGGGTACCGTCAATTGAGTTGGTGGGGGCATGACTACGGCACTCCCCCATGCTTGCATTGGTGCACCTCCGTAGTGTCTTGGCGACATCGTGATTCCTCCATATGGCGGCACATTAACTTGGGGTGCACCCTCTTCTTCTTCTTGGGCTGCGGAAGATCCTTCCTCTATAATTCTTCCTCTTTTGTTCTTCCTTGCTAGCACAAGAAGTCCTTCCTCTAACCAATCTTCTTTCCCCTCAATAAATAATTTCAGTCTTACATCCGGTAGGGGTAGATTAACTTTGACCACTTTGTAGCCTCTCCTTTCATCTCCACTTATGTATTTTCCTTGCTTCATATATTCAATTCCTAAGGAAGTCTCGGCGAGGAGAAATTTCGGGTTCCTTGTAATTCCCGGCCTTAATGAGATGGGCAACATGGAGAGGTAATACCCCGAACCAATGTCTTCGGATCTCGAGATTGCTTCGCAACACCACCGGTTGATCATAAGGTATGAGGGGTCAATTGGTTGCCCAACAATTAAGGCCGAGTAAAGCCAATTCAACTCTCGGTGATCTTGGTCTCTCTAATCCTCCCCAAAATCCTTTTGCACATCCATGAGTGAAACACCTTGATGATGGGGTTCCAGATACTACTCCTTTGCCGATTATCTTCTCCCGCAATCATTCCCCAAAATCCTTCCAATGCATTCTCATGCACATTTACTTGCTCCGGGGCTCCCCATCGAAATCCAAGCAACTCTCTAATGTACTCATAGGAAACCACTTGTTCATCTCCTTCCAAATGGAATGAAAGACTCGACACTCAATCAAGTATTGGCGCCATGGTCATGAGAATTTCTAAGGCCAACTCCTTGTGGGTGTTTGCCGACACTCCGTTGGAAAATTGCACCCAACCTAGGTTTCCCAACAAGTGATAAATATCCGCTTGAAAGCCCAACACTTGGAGAGCTTGGTCGTCGAAGTCGACATTTGCCACAAGCCTCTTCTCAAGGTGAGTGAGCTTCTCCTCCTCTTCCTCCGTCTTGATGATAAAACCACACTTAGAATACTGTGGGGCATATGGAGGTGGAGCGGATGATCGTGTCAAACGATGAGGTTGGACGGGCGGCTCCTCCGTGAGTCCTTGTGGTTCGGTGAATCGCGTAGACGAGCTTCGTGTGGCCCTCATGCCACCGAGGAGCAAGGTGTCGCTCCTTGGCGGTGCTGTGTCCTCCTCCATGCTCCGGGGAGACTCGGAGACCGAGTACCTCCTTGAAGAACTTGTTGATGGAGCCTTCGACGATGACGAACCCTTCTTCTTGGAGAGGAAGCTAGAGGCTGCCTTCCACATGAATATTGCACTCACTCTCAACAAATATGTTCGAGATTTTGAGCCGATAGAAAAGCACACAAATAAAGTATATGGAAGGGTGAAATTTTAGTGGATTTTTGGTGGATGAATTGAAGCTCTAAATGGAATGCAGGGTTTCTGGAGGTACTGGACTAGGAGCTCAAGAACACGAACTAGCAACTGGACTAGAGAATTACCTGAGGAAGACGAGCACCAGGGGGCGAATAAAACGGGGAGGCCGGCCAGCCTGGGCTGACTGGCCTAGGTGCCCTGCTGCACCTCTCGGCTCCATCTTTCTGTAGTGCACTCCATGTTCCTTTGTTGCTTTGCGTCCGCGTACTCCACGGGGTTGCACCGCCAAAGCTCTCTCGTCCACTCCTTTGCTTGCATGATTGAGTCTCCAACTTGATTGCTTTGCTTTGAGTCACTTCCATGCCTCCTTGCCTCACATGCCTCCATGGGAATCCTGCAAAACAATGTCTTGGCTGCCCCCATGCTTGTCTTTTGCATGTGCCTTGATGTTAAATGATGGAGGGGCCTCTCGTGATGCATCATGGTGCTTGTGTGGTTAGGTGAGTTACCTCCCTCTAATCATGTTTTAATGCTAAGTATTCCTCTAATTTCGAAAAATAAAATTTAACTCGGAGCTAGCAATGAGTTCAAATATATTTAGAGGAGTGTTTAAGCATAAAAAACAAATGTAAGTCGAAAAAGTTTTCTGACTTGTTTTATTTCAGTCTCACCGGTATTGATTGCTTCAATTAATTGAGAGCAAGCTTTTCCCGGCTTGATCGTGGGGGCATAGGTTTAGGTTCTAATTTTGGCTAAATGTGAGAGAAAGATTTTGAATGAAATAAAATCAAGTGAGGCTTAGACAAATTCTAGCTCTAGAAACCAAGGGATATGAATTTTAACCAACCCAAAAGTCAAGTTTCCTTAGTTCACGCGAGTCCTACCATGCGCTAAAATTTAAAAACCATCTAGGAACATAGCGTGACTCTACTCGTGTGTTTTTAATCATGAAAAACAAATCAACCTTAACATCATGAAGAGGATGAAAGGTTGAGGTAGGTTCTGAAATTTTGGTTTTGGTTTCTCAAAAAGAAGCAAAAAACACATAGGATGGCTCATGTTATGGGTTTATGATCCAAATAAAATAACCAAGCAAAAATTATAACTCTAAACATTATCCAACCACTTAAGAGTTTATAGAATGTCTTGCGTAGCAAATTCTAAAACCAACTTACTTGAAAGACTCAGAAAAATCTTGATCGGGTTGTCATCCCGGTAGCTTATTCTTGACTCGGCGAACAGGTTGCCTCCCGCCTAGCGCTTCATTTATAGTCCATGGATAGACTTCTTCACTTGTTCACTTCGGATCAACGCTATTTGCAGGTGTTGCAATCTTGGGTACCCACTTCTGCACCATCTTTGCCTTAGGCGCAGGCTTATTCTTCGGCTTCGTCATCTTTTTGGTCTTCATAGGCGGCTTTTGTTCCTTGATCTTGACGGATGCAACAACTTCTTTGATTCCTTTGATTCCTTCTTCTCCGACTCTTCCTTCTTCCTTGGCTCTTCCTTGCTAAAGTGACGATGAGGTGGAATATATTTAACATTGATCATGTTGCATACCTCGAAGCGTGGTCGAAACTTGAAAGAACTCCTCTTGCCGTTGATGTCGAACTAGATGTCTCCCTTGCCGACGTCGATAGTAGCTCCGATGGTCTTGAGGAAAGGCCTCCCATGGATGAGCGGTGGCTTCTCCCTTTCTCCCATCTCGAGCACCACAAAGTCGACGGGGATGAAGTGGTGTCCGACCTTCACGGGCACATCCACGGTGATGCCGAAAGGATAGCGAATGGAGTTGTCGCCCAACTCCAAGCACATGGCCGTAGGATCTAGCTCCGGTAGGCGTAGCTCCTCGAACACGTCTCTTGGCATGACACTCACACTTGCTCCAAGGTCGCATAATGCCTTCTCAAACTTGAAAGAACCAACGGAACACGGAATTGTCAGGCACCCGGGGTCTCCTTGCTTCTCTAGTCCGTTTGCAATAGCGGCACTACATTGCTCGGACATCTTGACGTGATCCACCCCGAGTGTTGCTATCTCATACTTGTTTGCAAGTACATCCTTGAAGTAGAGAGTGTACGTAGGAACTTGGAGAACGTCTAATAGCGGCATGTTGATGCTTAACCTGCGCACCACTGAAGGACCGATTAGGCGAACCAGAGAGGGGGGGGGGGAGTGAATGAGAGCCGATAAAAATTCTTCTCGAAGGAGATGGGAACTCCAACAAGACGTACACAGCTTCCAAAACACGTCTCCGACTCAACTACCCAAGTTGGTCAAGACCACGCAGCCACTGAAGTGCTATTGGTCCTAGGAACCAACAACCACCTACACGAGAACGCAGCGGAACTAGCAACTCGAGCACCACTGGGCTACACCGGTCAGGCCGATGAGCAGCACCGGTCAGACCGGTCCCTGCTGGCAAAATCTGAGAACTTCCACAGAAGGCCTCTACACCGGTCAGGCCGGTGTAGCTCGCCGGTCAGACCGGTCCAAGCCAGGAAATCCCAAATCCACCAAACAGAGCTACTGAGCTCCAAACAGGACCAAACTCGAAACAGCAGCAACACGAGACAACAGGGAACTCACCAAGACGTTCACCCGAGCAAAACTCAACAACGAGTCTGCACCGGTCAGACCGGTGTGAGGCACCGGTCAGGCCGATGTGACCTGAGCTCTCGGGATGAACAACACCCTTGGGTCTACTCCCCCAAATCCAACTCCCGATCTCCCAAATCACTCCACGGTTTTGCACAAGACTTTGGGGATAGTAGGAACACCTCATGGGCACTCCAAAGCCAATATTTGGTCCACCAAAACTTGCTAAACCGAGAGGAATTGAAGAAATCCCACCAAGAACGCCTCTAACCCTAGAGCCAAGAAAACCCAAAATCGAGCCCCTTTGCTCACGGATTTGGGAGGGGAATCAAAGGGAAAAGAACCACAAAGGGTTCAAGCATACATCCCCCACCAAATCCCAAAGAGAAAGGCCTCGAAATCGCTCCAAGAAAATCGCCAAGAAAGGGCTCCGAAAATCATCAAAAAGGAGAAACGGGAAAGACACATCCAAGCCTTGAGGAACCACGCCGAATCATCTATACATACCAAAGAGGTTCATACAAGGTCTAGCTTGCCGCCCGATCATCCTTCCCTCTCACAAGATCTCACCATGAAGCTCTCAAGCTAGTCCTATGGAAATCCTAAGGAAAATAGGAAGGGAAAATAGGAAAACTAAATGAGCTAGGGTTCCAAGAGATGGCTGCCATCCTCTCACCACTTGTGTTATATGGAGGCAACCGAAAGACTAAAATACCCTTACTAGCTAACTAGGGATACATGCCCCTCAAGGGCGAATTCGGAAATCTTTGTCTTCACTCCATCGGACGGATGCCCAGCGACCGCAAACTTGCTTAGCCTCGACGCAAGCCTTGCGATCCCGACACGTGTCCTCCGCTTCGAAGTCTCCGGACTGCGTCGTCGCACACCGGTCAGACCGGTGCTCCTCACCGGTCAGACCAGTACCCACAGGTCAGACCGGTCAGACCCACTGGTCAGACCGGTCCGATGCTGCTGCACCTCCGTCTTTGGTCTTGTCTTTGTGGATCAACCAAGGAACCCAGTGGTTTTCTGGTGAACCACCGGAAACCCCGCAAACTCGGTGTAGCCTCTGCCAATCACCACTCATGACTCGGCTTCCACGTAGTCCCGGCTCGACCTTAGTTTTGAGGCTCAACCAAGAATCCGTCCATGACTTCATCTTGCCGTTCTTGCCACCATGCGGCCCGTACTTGACCCCGCTGGCCACCGGGTCCCTCGAACCAAGCCTACTTGTCTTCTCCACACCTGGAGGCCTCACCGGCAACGACCTTTCGCGCTTGTTCTTCACCTGCACCAACACCAGTCAAGCCGCAACCTGCACCTGCAATACTTAGCCAAGAATCAGTCCACACCACGTTGTCAATCACTCATCACACCAGGAAGCGACCATCCACCGGTCCTCGAACCACACATGGCTCTCAACCACCTCCACAAACTTCTCAAAATGATAATCTAGTTTACCTCGGAAGTAGCATGGCTTGAGTTGCATCATCTTCATGTCTTCCTGAGGACCTATGTGGTTCGAGGGACCGGTGGATGGTCGCTTCCTTGTGTGATGAGTGATTGGCAACGTTGTGTGGACTAACTCTTGGCTAAGTATTGTAGATGCAAGTTGCGTCTTGATTGGTGTTAGTGCTGGTGAAGAACAAGCACGAAAGGTCGATGCTGGTGGGCCTCCAGGAGTGGAGCAGACAAGTAGGCTTGGTTCGAGGGACCCGATGGCCAGTGGGATCAAGTGCGGGCTGCGTGGTGGCAAGAACAGCAAGACGAAGTCATGGACGGTTTCTTGGTTAAGCCTCAAAACCAAGGTCAAGCCGAGACGATGTGGGGGCCAAGTCATGAGTGGAGATTGGAGGGAGGCCACACCAAGTCTGCGGGGTTTCCAGTGGTTCACCACAAAACCACTGGGTTGCTTGGCTGAGCCACAAAGACAAGGCCGAAGACTCGGTGTGGCTGTCAGGCCAAAACCGGTCTGACCAGTTTGGGATCACAGGGCATCAAGACGCTTCAAAGTGGAGGACATGCATCGGGATCGCAAGGCTTGCGTCGAAACTAAGCAAGGTGCGGTCGCCGGGCATCCGTCCGATGGTGCTACGATGAAGATTTCCCAAAGTGCCCTTCGGGGGCGAGTATCCTAGTATTATGTAATAGGGGTAGTTTTGTCTTTTGGTTGCCTCCATATAACCCAAGTGGAGAGAGGATGTCCGCCATCTCTTGGAACCCTAGCTCATTTGCTTTCGCTATTTTCCCTTCCTATTTTCGTTAGGATTTCCATAGGACTAGCTTGAGAGCTTCATGGTGAGGTCTTTAGAGAGGGATGGATGATCAGGAGGCAAGCTAGACCTTGTATGAATCTTTCTTTGTATGTATAGAAGATTTGGCGTGATTCCTCAAGGCCTTTTGTTGTCTCTTCCGTTTTCTCTTTTTGGTGATTTTCGGAGCCTTTTCTTGGGAATTTCGTGGTGAAGTTTTGGAGACGTTTCTTTGCGGGATTCTTGTTGGATGTCACGTATTAGGACCTTGTGCCTCTTTGCTTGGTGACTTTACTCCAGCAATCTCCCGGAAACGGCTTCAATTTGGTGGATTTTGGTGGAGTTCTTGAAAAGGAGTTCTTGATGGTTGACTTTCGATTCCTCTTGATTGAGTGAGTTTTGGGGCTCGAGCTTCTAGCCAAAGGTAGTCCATGAGGTACCCCAGCTATCCCCAAAGTCTTACTTGAATCCGGGGAGGGAATCGGGAGATCGGTTGAGGTGAAGGTTGAGTTTTTCCCGTGGGCTGAGTTCTTCCCGACTGTCCAGGCAAAACCAGCCTGACCGGTTTGGCCCCCAGTGGGCTGTCGAGAGGAGTTTTGGATAGGCAAGTCTCTTTCAGGCTATGGCTTTCCTTGTTCAAGTTTGGAAGGTTCTTGAGGTGGTTTTGCTCTGGTTTGGTCTTTTGGGGATTTCCTGGATAAAACCAGCCTGACCAGTTTGCCAAACCGGCCTGAGCGGTTTCCCCTGCCTGTGAGAGGCTAAGTCCCAGAGGACCGGTCTGACCGGTTTCAAAAACCAGCCTGACTGGTTTTTGGCTCCAGCAGCTGTGTTCGTGTTGTTTTCCGCTGCGTGTTTTCGAGAGCTGTTGGTTGGGTCTTGTTCCTAGGTCTAGTAGCACTTCAGTGGCTACGTGGATTTGGCAAGAGAAGTACACGAAGGTCTCCGAGTGATCTTGGGTTCATAGGTCGATTTTTTGAATAGAATTTTCATCGGCTCCCATTCACTCCCCCCTCTCTGGTTCGCCTTTCCGGTCCTTCAATGGTATCAGAGCCGGTTACGGGTCTTAATTGACTCTAACCAGTCTTAGATCCAAAGATGGCATACCAAGAACGGGGATCGGGTCCTCCGCACTTTGATGGAAAGAACTACGAGATGTGGCAAAGGCGGATGGCTGCTTTCCTCCGCGGCAAGGGTCAGATCCTTTGGGATGTTACGGTGAACACAACTTATGTTCATCCGATTAACTTCCTTGCTCCAGGATCGAGGGATATGCACGACGCCAACAACAAGGTGGTCGACTACTTGTTTCGTGCTCTCTGTCAATCCGAATTTGATCAGGTCCAGACAGAGGATTTGGCTTGTAGGATTTGGGAGCAACTGAAGAATGCTCATGCTGGGAACAGTTAGGTTCAGGCTCGGTTGTTTGCGACTTTCCAGAGAGAGTACGAGAACTTCACTTGTCTCCCCAGAGAGTCCATAGACACGATGTTCTAGCGGTGCACAGTGATTGTGAACATGAAGGACCGGATTGGCGACCAGAGGGGGGGGGAGTGAATGGGTGCCAATAAAAATTCTTTCCAAGAACTCGGCCTATATCCCAAAATCACTTTCGAAGAATCCCGCACAAACTTGCCAAGATCACATGGTCACAATGGACCTACTGACCCTAGGAACAAGTCAGAACAAGCCTAGGAACAAAGCGGAAGCAAGCACAAAAGGAACCGGGAGAAAGAGCTAGCGCAAGACAACCTACAGCAGAAATTGTCGGAACTACCGGCCCAAGGTCGGTACTACCGATAAGGGCTTACTGGAACCCAAAAACCAGGTTATTGGTACTTCCGGCACAGGGTCGGTACTTCCGATTATCGGTACTACCGGCCCAAGGTCGGTACTACCGATAAAGGCTTTCTGTCAGCCAAAAATCTGGTTATCGGTACTACTTGCACAGGGTCGGTAGTACCGGCAGCCTCCAGAAATCAGCCCGCGAAACAGCCCTAAACTTTCAATCAATGGATCTCCCAAACCACTTGGAGTCTTGAGACAAAATTTTGAGGAGATGATGAGCACCCCAAAGGGAAGATATTCCCCAAAAATTTCGGCCTCTAACTCCCTACAACTCCCGGAGTCGCAAATCTTGTGCCTCTACATCAAGAACACGAAGAACACGAAAACCACCAAAATCGAAGGCATTATGGGATTTGAGGGGCAAGATCACCAAGAAAAGAGGCACACCAACCTCATGTGTGATTCCCAAAACAAATCCCACAAAGAAACACCTCCAAATCCTTCCCACGAAAATCCTAAGAAAAGGCTCCGAAAATCACTGAAAAAGAGATACGGGGGAGCAACAAGAACACTTGAGGAATCACGCCGAACCTCTTATACATACCATGAAAGATTCATACAAGGTCTAGCTTGCCTCCTCAACATCCATCTCTCTCTCAAGATCTCACCATGAAGCTCTCAAGCTAGTCCTATCGAAAACCTAAAGGGAAAATAGCAAAAACTAGAGAAGCAAAATGAACTAGGGTTTTCAAGAGGTGGCTGCCATCCTCTCTCCACTTGGTTTATATGGAGACAACCGAAAGATGAAACTACCCCTATTACATGAAAGGAAGATACATACCCCTCAGGGGCAATATGGTCAAGACTTGGTATTTCTCATCGGGCGGCCACGCCTTCGCTGCAGTCCGCGTCCTCCCGACGGAAGCCCCGCGATCTCGCCGCGTGTCCCCCGGCATCGAAGCTTCTTGACACGCCCTGATCCCATCACCTCCTGTCGAGCCTCCGGTCTTGGTTTTGTGGTTCAACCAACTAACCTGACGGTTTTGTGGTGAACCACCGCAAACCCCATGTGCAAACTCCGGTTGTGAGCCGCTACTCTGCACCGGCTCAAGTCCATGACTTCGTCTCGCTTTTCTTGCCACCGTGCGGCCCGCACTTGATACCGTTCGGCCACTGGGTCCATCGAGCCGAGCCTACTTGTCTCTCCACTCCTCGGAGGCCCCGCAAGGCTAAGACCTTTCGCGCCCGCTCTTACCTGCACCAACACAAATCAAGACGCAACCTACACCTGCAATACTCGGCCAAGAGTCAGTCCACACAACGTTGTCAATCACTCATCACACCAAGGAGCGACCATCCACTGTCCTCGGACGCTCCGGTCCTCAATCTCCCCCTTGATGAGTGCATTGACAACACACATAGTAACCAATTCAGAGAAAAAAGAAAAAGAAAAGAAACAACCTAAAAACTCAAACAAGTGATCAAAAGCCAAACAAAAGCCAAAACAAGATCACTTGAGAGAGAAAAAACCTCAGTCCCCTAAGGCAAGGGCAACGAATCAACACAGCCGAGATAAAATGCACCAAAATTGCCGACTCCTCAAGGTAAGGCAAAAGGGCTCAACACCATCGGCAAAAGAGCACAAATCAAATCAGGTGACAAAGAGCTCCCAAAGCATGAATGCAAGCTCCCCCTGAACAAATGCATTTCTCCCATTTTTTCTCCCCCTTGATGCAAAACTCCCCCTAGATGAATGAATTGGGTACTTTCCTCCCTCTTGTTGGTAATGCATGAATCAAGTCTACAAATGCAAGCATGTGCTTCTCCAATAGACAAAGAACACTACAACATGCTAAAAATGAGATATAGACAAGCAAGATAGCCACATATTCAGTACAAGCATCACCAACAAGATAGATAAGAGCATATAAGCATGTGACATAGCCATGATCAAAAAGAAGCATTTTTCAACAGAATTTCCCTCTCATGAGCATAGGACCTCAACATGGCCAAAATGAGCACAAAGAACACATAGCCCACAAACTTCATGCAAGGTCACAAGTTCTCATCACAAGATCATCACAAACTCCTACAAGTTATCTCATGTCTTGTCAAAGCCACCAAGCCATGTGTCTACTTCTAAACATGAGACTTCTCAAAGGTAGACATCATGCAACGGTTTAGCACCCAAAATAAGGAATTTAGAGCATATGTGACATGTAAGCATATTTTTCAAACATAAGCATTTCATATACCAATTTCATGATTTCAAATTAAGCATGGTACATGAAGTGCCTTTGTGGCAAAAAGAAGCTTATGCTTCTCCCCAAGGTAACATGTAGGCTAAACATTCATGATGACAAATGGGTCTTTGACCCTAAATGGAAAGAGCATGATACCCAAGCACAACTTAAGTAGGATATAGCCATTTGAGCAGTAAATGAGCATGAAAGGCATTCAACTCACAAGAGAGGATCATATATAGCATTTTCACAAAAATAAGCCTTTCACATGCATATACATCCCAAAGCTACCTGTAACATCCCTCAAATTTAATGAGGAATGTTAATTAATAAAAATGAGGATTTAAAATTTTCGATGAATTATTTGGGTGATTATCAATTTAATTAAGGATGTCTTCCTTTATCTCTCCCTTAATTCCTAGATTTATTTTGAGCTAAATAAAATTTCTAGGGAATGTAAAATGCTAGTGTGAGAAACTTGGAGTTTATTTGGATTTATTTGAGATTTAATTGTGTGGGATTCAAATTTGAACTCATATTCAAATTTGAATCAAAAATTAGAAAAGGGTAGAGAAGAAAAGAAAAGGGGAAGGGGATTGCACTGTTGGGCCACGTTTCCAGACCTGGAAGTCCACCCGACCTCCTCCTTCTCTTTTTCTGTACACACCCCGCGCCCCTCTTCCATCCTCTGCACAGCCCACCGCGGCCCAACTCGCGCCGGCCCGTTCAACACCAACCCCCTTCGCGCTGAGTCGCTGCCGGGCGGGTCCCACGTGACGTCGTGCTCGCGTCACGCCCGACGTCACCCGTCATTCCCCTCCTTTAGCGCTTTCGCTTACGCGCGCGGCCAAAGGCTTGCTGGAGCACCGCCCTTGCACCGTCGCGATGCGCCCCTGCGCGCATCCTTGCATCTCGGCCGTCCACGCATCCCGCGCTGCCCTCTGCTATAAGTAGGCCGCGCCGCAGCCCCGGGGAACTCCCAACCCTAGCCGCCGGGGAGTTCTCCCCCTTCCACTGCACGCCACTGCCCGCCGGAGGAGAAGAAGAAGGGGGGAGGAGAGGAGAAGGCCCGGAGGCCGTCCGGGGGAACGCCGTCCGCTGTCGCCGTCGGAGCCGCCCGAGAAGAGGAGCCGGACCCGCTGTCGCCACGCACACCGTCATCCCCTGCATCCCCTGTTCCGTACCGTCATCACCTTCTTTGCCGACAGCCAACTCCGCACTCTTCACCAACGCCTTCACGTTGGCCCGTGGCCACCAAGGTGAGGCCGTGTTTCCTCGCCCATCTGTGGACGACCCGGCCTTCGAGCCGAGGCGGAATGCGTGCTCGCCGCCGCGCCGCCGCGCACGTCGCATGGTGAAGCCGGCCATCGAGCCGTGCTGGGACTTTCTTGCAGGTGCCGTTGCCTTTGCCTGAGGAACGCGCACGCCTCCACCGCCACCCTTGACACGCGTAGTCGCGCACACCGCCGGAACGCCGTCGCCCTGCTCGCCGCGTCGCCATGGCCGTCGCCATGGAGGTTTGCTCCGTGCACGCGGTAGCAGGGGGAAAAGCGTCACCCTGGTGGCGGTTCAGTACTCGCCTCGCCACCGGCATACGTGCACCCGCACACGCGCTCGTGCCCGGCCGCGGGAGCCCGAGGTTCGCCGCCGCACGCGCCGCCCCGAGCTCCGCCATGGGAGCGCCGGTTCGGAACTCACACGCGTGAGGGCGAAAGCCCCGGTTTTGGGTCTGTTTCTATCCATTTGTATCATGCGCACGCAGACCTGGCATCTAGCCGCGCTTGCACGCCGTCTCCGGTGAACTCCACACCGCGCCGCCGCGCCTTCCTTTGCGCCGCCGCCGTGGAACACCTCCCCGGCCAAAGGCCTGCCTTTTCTTGGCGTCATCTTGTTCGCAGGGGCCGTCACAACCTCGTGCTACTATTGGTGGTTTGGCATGAGGTACCTCGCCGCCGGCGAGCCCCTTACCCGCGCCGCCGCCCCTCAGCGGCATTTTACCGAACACAAGGCGGCACCGGGCGCTAAACCTCAGGGCTTGGCACACACACATCACAGCCCACACGTGCACGTGCCCACAAACGATCCGCTGGGATCCCGTGCGTCGGCCCACTCACAGGCGCGCCACAACTGCGCACGCACGCCACCGCGCCGCACCAGATCCCCCCCGGATCCCACGCGCACAGCCACACGCGCCGCCACGTGGGCTGCCACGTGGGCAGGCGCTGGCCTTAAGCCAGCCATGTGGCGGCCGTGTCAGCGCAGGAGCTGGCCAGCAGCTAGCTATAAGTCCCTTTAGAGCTAGATAGAGATAGATTAGGGCTAGCTAAAAGTCTCTAATGTTGTAAATGCGTTTTAATTTCAGAAATGTAGTTTATCTTTAGAAAATCATAATAAATCCGTTTTAGCTCCGAAAAATATGAAACTTCTTTTGAAAATCTTCTAAAAATCCAAACTCCGTGCTAGGCTAGAGTTTGCCTCTTTTTGGATCTTATTGGCTCTTCATTTGGGATTTATTGCTATTAGTAGCCGAGTTTATTTATTTAAATACGCTTCTAGGAGCTGCCGGAGCCGGAGAGCTGAACCAGGACTACGACGACGACCTCGGCTACGACGACTACCCGCACCCAGGTTCACGCCCAACCATTCATTGAATGCCCATTAGGCATGGCTATTAGAACTGCTAGTGCTTTAATTACTGCATAGTGATGGATATGATGAACCCGTGCATAGCCTCTTTTACATACTTGTCCTTGATTGACCTACTACTACTGTTTACTTAAGCTAGATGATGTGCTGAGCTTGCTATGTAGGTGTCAGGATTATTGTGGTAGTTTCTTGGTGTGTGTTGGGAAAACCGGCAGGAGAAGGTGTTTTGGGATACTTTGGCGGGGGTGAGCTCGAGACAACCCGATCTGGGATCGGGGGCCAGGGATCGTCTTCTCGGACGCTGCCCAATGTGGTGCCTATGGTGGGTACACTGTTTTAGGAGCACAGGTGTTGGGGATTTTGTGATGACTTGGAGGATATGAGCTCGCCCCGGTCTGAAACCGAGTGGGTCGCCTGTTACACGGGACTTTCGTACACACCACCTCGCCGAGAGTGGGGATAGGGCCGCCCGACCCTAGCAAGTGCGATGCCATACCTGCCAGTAGGATAGAGGGTATCAGTGAGAGGGTTAGGGTGAAGTCCCTTCCCTTTGGGCGCTCCCCGTGTGGCCACACGGGGGCATTTTCACAGTTCTGGGGTGGACCTTTGCGAAGGACCGCATCGAGACCCGGATGCAGGATGGAATCGTAACTCCTAGGTGTTCGTTCAGTAGGGTAGGCTCGGTCGGCCGTACACCGTCTAGGTACTATTCTGAGTTGGGTACTGGTGTACACGCTCTGCAGAGTTTAGATCTATACGTATAGCCGCGTCCTCGGTTACAGACATACCCGTTGTTTCTCCGACTCTTACGTTTTGGGATTTCTACCTCCCCCTTATAGGATGAGTGTGATTGGTGAGCCGTGGTTGTATTCGGGGAGAGGAGAGTTGCTCCCTCTGCCTCGCGGATCCGGGTGCAACCATTGAGGTGCGAGGAATGGGAGTTCTCACACCGACCCTAGATGGAGATAGGTGATGGTGACGGTGATCTGTGTGACCAGATGTGTCCGTATGCGGATGAGAGATATGGGTTATGGTGGAATTATGGAGATATTACTCTACTTATTGCTGCTGCTGCATAGGAAACCCTGCTACTACCTTGATATACTCTTTTCCCCTTAGAAGTAGGCCACTTAAAGCTTGCATACGGTTGCTGACGTGGACCTATCCCGATCCTTGGGGATAGCCCCTGAGCTTGCAGGGTACGAGTCCGACTACGACAACAACGCCGACGGATGGTACGACTGAGGGGGCACGACACTTCGCTCAAGGATGCCTGTGGGGGATGCCTGAGGATGGAGACACCTTTTGGGAGATAGCTACCGCTGCGTAGGCTCTTATTTCTGTTATTCCGCCAAGAGGCGGGTATTGATGTACTCCGAATAATCAGGACATGTAATAATCAGATAATTATTCGTACTCTGATGATTTATTTCGATGTATGACTGTGTTATTTATCTGTGATGAATGCCTGTGCGTGATAGCGTCTGATCCAGGGACTATCACGAGACAGAATGCTGGGTTTTCTGATTTTGAAAACCCAGGGCGTTACACTACCAACAGCATAGCTATACATCACAAGAGCTCACTAGCAAGATCATAAGCTCACATCCAACATATCACAGTGATCAATGTATATAGGAGAAGCACATCTCTAAAGCATATGATACAAATGCAGTCTATGATACAAAGATGCTAAACATGATATGATACAAGAATGAAAATGCAACATGCATATGTACATCAGACTCCCCAACCCAAGCTCAAAAAGGATAAATCACCCCAAGCTCACCCCGCAAATAACGAGAAAATGTAGCTTGGTCCAAAGGCTTTGTTAGGATATCAGCGAGCTGTTTCTGGGTTGGCACATGGATTAAGTCTATGTTTCCCTTCTCCACATTGTCTCTCAAAAAGTGGTACCTCACCTCTATATGTTTGGTTCTGTAGTGTAGCACTGGATTTTTGGCAACACTAATGGCACTCATGCTATCACACATGAGAGGAACATGGGTACACTCCTCACCAAAGTCACTCAGCGTGTATGTGATCCAAAGCAGCTGGGAGCAACAACTAGCGGTAGCTACATACTCGGCTTCTGTGGTAGACTGAGCTACACTTGACTGTTTGCGAGAAGACCAATGTCACACTTGACTGTATTAAGTTGGTCAGATTTTATTAGCAAGCACCTGTTTACTAAGTGTAAGTTTATACAAACCCAAAACTTAGCATTTATAAACCATTCCCTCAAACCATATATAAACCACGATTTAAATTCCATCTTCAAGTTCAATTATCATGTGAGGGTTCAAGCCGCTCTTGACTGTGAGCACGGCTGATCGATCAGTTTTACACTTTGTAGAGGTGTACACTTTCACCACAGCTCGTGTTCCCCATGTTGCCCGGGTTAGCTAGACCCTTAAACACTTCCGAGGTGAGTGGCTAGGGGTCCACTACGAAGCCTTTACAAAGGTATGCAAAAGCACCAACAACCCACGACAGTTACAGCTCAGGGCGGACCATAACCCTCCCTAATGGTCAACACCTTAGCAAAGGATGCTACCCCAAAAGAACTGGGCTATACCCCTGCAACCCCGAGCCCCTTGTGTTCCTTTCGGATAAGATCACCAGTACAATCGCACATCTAATTAATTGGCTAAGCCAGAGCCATGTGGACTGTGGTTGCACTGTTTTCTTGGGTGGTGCTCCACGTTCCGATTTAATTCATGTGATCTTGTATTACCATGAAGCACCAACTTTATCTTAACCAACATTTTGTAAAGATTCAATTCCATCACCCCATAGTGTAGCAACTAAGCATTTATCTACCCAAAAACAATTGTTTAAATCAAGTTGTTCAAGGTATAGGGATAACAACTAGTCATTTCCTTAATAGGCATTTCCCATTAAATTTATGCATAACAACATATAAAAATTAAATTGTGATAACATGCTTGTTATTAGGACAAGAAGAATATGTAGGGGGAAAAACCACTTGCCTTCCTCGCCTAAAAAGTGTGGCTCGTCCTCTTCAAACGACTGCACCTGCTCGACCTCGAACGACACGTCCTCTACGATCACACAAGAAAACATGCAATAAATAAAACAATACATCAAACATTACTACAAGACTAAAACAAGCTTCTAAAACTAAAGAGAATGGCAAGACGATCGCATGGACACCAAAAACGCTTAAAACGGAGCTAGAACGGAAAAGATATGACCTAAACAAGGTTTAGGGGCTAGATTGTGAAGAAAACTAACTTCCAGGGTCTTATCTGCAAGAAACCAGGGACCTAAGCCTAATTATGCTTAAAAACAGGAGGGCTAACATGCTAAAAACCAACTAAGGACTGCGGGACATAAAAACTAAGGAGCTCAGGGTTCTAAACATAAAAACAAGGACCTGCTTGAAAGGATTTCTATAGGTGGAAGGATATCGTTGTGAATTTAGAAAGTTCAGGGGCTTTTTTGTAAAGTGGCAGAGATAAGCTCGGTTGACCGGTATGTGGTCGGTTTGACCAGAAGCTTGGGCAGATCTAGGCCGCTCGTTCGCAGATGGACGGCCGGCGGCGGCTGCTGGCATGCGGGCGGCGGTGGGACGGCTGCGCACGGCGGCGAGCGGCGGCGCTGCGCCGGTGTGGCTCGAATTCGAGCGTTCGGGCTCCAAACTCAACAAAAATAAGACGAAAACGAAGCTTACGAGGAATGGAACTCACCTAGGGCTTCGAGAGGAGGAGAACTCGGCGACTTGGGGAGATCGAGCCGCCGGGGGAACTCCGGTCTTCTCCCTTGGGCGACGGCGCAGCGCGAGAGTGGGGAGCTCGGGTGGAGCAGTGCAGGTTGGAGCAGCTCGGGGTCTGCCTTTTATAGGTCCTAGAGGGGAGGGGAGAGGGCATCTAAGGCGGTGGAGGGAAGCCCCGACGGGCGGCGCGCCATGAATGGTGGTGGAGCCGGTGGAGCGGTGGTTTCGGAAGGGGAAGGGGCAAGGTGGCGGTGTGAGGGAGTCGGCGCATTAATGTGTGCTCGGTGGAGGGAGGGGAAGCGGCGCGGGAATGGGGGAGGGCGCCGGGATGGCGGTGCGGCCGGCCATGGGAGGAGGAAGGGGGGCGTCGGGAGGTAGGGGACGGCCCTGACATGTGGGGCCCGCCTATCGGTGAGCGAGAGAGGGGGATAGATAGGTGGGCCGCGGGAGGAGGTTTGGGCCGGGAGGCCTACGCGGCTGGGGGCTGAAGAAAAAAGAGAGAGAGGGGGGGGGAAGAGAAGGGTGGTGGGCCGGCGGGGTTGAATAGGCCAAGCTGGGCCACGAGGAGGATATGGGCCGCAGCTGGGTTTAAAGAAGAGAGGAGGGAAAGAGAGATAGAGGGTTGTTTCCAGACTTTGAGCTTTTGAACTTTTATTTGAAAACTAAAGCACTTCAAACAATCAAAACAAATGCAACGGCATGTATGCATTCAAACACTTGGTGAATTCTAAATTATTTAAATTTTGTTCTAGTATTTAAAAGTCAATTTTATTTGATCCATTTATTTAATCCTTAGATAAATAAAAATCTAACCATGTTTCTATTATTTTAATGTGATGGAATTTTTAGGGTGTTACAACCAAGAAACCAAAGAGGAACCCAAAAACTGACACATTCCCAAAGTCGACTTCCTATCGACTCGACACCCCGCAAAGTTGGCATCTGAAAAACAAAGAAGCGAAAGGGATATCTTCTAAAATCTGATTTATCCGTTCTGTTTGGCCGTCAGTCTGGGGGTGATATGCGGAATTGAAATTAAGCTTTGTATCCATTGATTCATGCAACTTCTCCCAAAAACGTGACGTAAACTGAGTTCCTCAGTCTGATACTATTTTCTTTGGAACTCCATGTAAACATACAATTCTGGACATATACAACTCTGCCAACCTAGCTCCTGTATATGTTGTCTTGATAGGTATGAAATGGGCAACTTTAGTCAACCTATCCACAATGACCCATATGGAATCATATCCATCACGAGTACGTGGTAATCCAACAATAAAATCCATTCCAATCTCTTCCCATTTCCATTCAGGTACTTTCAATTGTTGGAGTAAACCTGCTGGTCTCTGGTGCTCCGCCTTTACTCGTTGGCATATGTCACACAAGGCAACATGACTCGCTACGTTCTTTTTCATTCCATACCACCAATATTTCTGTTTCAAATCTTGATACATCTTAGTACTACCGAGATGTATTGAATATGCTGAGCACGGTTTCACAAAGATGGTCAATTTCAGGCACACAAATCCTGTTTCTAAACCAAACAGTTCCCTGCTCATCTTTAGTGAAATCCGGAACGTTACCCAAACCAATCAATATCTTGTATTCTTTAATCTTCTCATCATTTAGCTGACCTTTCCTAATCTCCTGCTCAAGCGTGGACTCAACTTTCAATGTCATAGCTTCATTTTGAGCAATAATTCCTAAATTGAGTTGTGCCATTTCCCAACACAATTCCTGAGGCATCAAACGAGCGATAAGCATATTTTCTTGGCTCTTCCGACTCAAAGCATCTGCCACAACATTGGCTTTGCCGGGATGATACTGTATATCGAGATCATAGTCTTTCATTAACTCTAGCCATCTGCGCTGTCTCAAATTAAGATCCCTCTGAGTGAAAATATACTTCAAGCTCTTATGATCGGTAAAGATTTTGCACTTATTCCCAACCATATAATGTCTCCAAATCTTTAGTGCGTGCACTACGGCAGCCAACTCCAAATCATGAGTGGGGTAGTTTTGTTTGTGTTTCCTTAATTGCCTAGAGGCATAGGCTACCACTCTTCCTTCTTGCATCAAAACACAACCAAGACTAAGGCGTGAAGCGTCACAGTACACATCAAATCCCTTGTGGATGTCGGGCATGATTAACACGGGGGCGGTGGTTAACCTCTTCTTAAGTTCTTCAAAGCTCTCTTGGCATTTAGCATCCCACTTAAACTCTTTTCATTTTTCGAACAATGATGTGAGGGGTTTTACTATCTTCGAGAATCCTTCAATGAACCTACGGTAGTACCCTGCCAATCCAAGGAAACTCCTGATCTCAGAAATGTTCCTGGGTGGCTCCCAGTTTAGTATATCCTGAACCTTGCTTGGGTCTACTGCAATTCCTCCATCGGTGATAACGTGCCCAAGGAATGAAACTTCCTTCAACCAAAAATCACATTTGCTAAACTTGGCATACAATTGATTCTCTCGCAGTTTCTGCAACACTAATCTCAAATGCTCCTCATGTTCCTCTTCATTCTGGGAGAAAACAAGGATATCGTCAATGAACACTACCACGAACTTATCAAGGTATTCCATGAACACCTTGTTCATCAAGTACATGAAGTATGCTGGTGCATTCGTCAATCCAAAGGACATAACTGTGAACTCATATAGACCATATCGGGATATGAATGCAGTCTTGGGAATAACTTCGGGTCGAATCTTTAACTGATGATACCCTGAACGTAAGTCAATCTTGGAGAAAACTTTGGCACCTCTCATCTGATCAAACAGATCCTCAATCCTAGGAAGGGGGTATTTATTTTTAATGGTTACATCATTAAGAGACCTATAGTCTACACACATCCTTCTAGAACCATCCTTTTTGTCAACAAAGAGAACAGGTGCTCCCCAAGAGGACGAACTAGAATGGATATACCCTTTTCTTACTAACTCCTCTATTTGTTTCTTTAATTCAGCCAAATCCTTAACATCCATTCTATATGGTCTTTTAGAAATAGGAGCAGTGCCGGGTAAAAGATCAATCTTGAACTCAATATCACGGTCAGGTGGCATACCTGGTAACTCATCTGGAAATACGTCGGGGTACTCATTTACAACCCTTATTTCTTCCAAGGTCTTTCCTTGTAGTGTATTCACTGTCCCTTGTTCTTTTGATGGGGCATCAACAAGAAACTCAATTCTTTCTCCTTGCGGGCTAGTCATGAGCACTGACCTCTTGCGACACTAAATAATTCCATCATGTTTGTCCAACCAATCCATTCCAAGGATCACATCTATTCCCCTGGATTTTAGAACTATTAAATCGGCTAGGAAATCTATCCCCAAAATTTTAAGATTCACCCGTGGGCATAAATGACTAGCTTTCATTTCACTGCCCAGGGAGCTAACTAGCAACGGTGTCTTCATAAGACTCATAGGCAGGTTATGTTTTTCCACAAATTGATTGGTAACGAATGAATGTGATGCTCCAGAATCGAATAAAATTGATGCGGGTTCAGAGTTGACAAGGAACATACCAACCACAACTTCTGGAGCTTCTTGGGCTTGCTCAACCGTCACGTGGTTTAACTTACCACGCACGTAGTTCTGTTGGGCCCTGTTGCCTTGAGGAGTAGAATTCCCAGTGCGAACCTGAGAAGATGACTGTCCAGGCCTTTGTCCATTACCTTTCTGGGGAGTTTGCATCCCACGCTTGGGACAGTTGTTGGCATAATGTCCCAACTCTCCGCACTTGGAGCAACCACTAGGCTGAACTGGGGTGGTGTTTCTCACGGATGCACCTGAGGCATTGTTCGGGCGATTCTGCTGCTGATTTGGAGCGCGAGGAGTCTGCTGATTAAAGCGTTGGGGCTGCTAAGCTAAACGCTGAAACGACTGGTTCTGCTGAAAATTTCCACCCTATCCTCCTGAGCAAAATTGAGGATTCTGTGGTGCATTATAGCGGGGACGTGCATTGCTGCTGGATTGCCCTTGGGACTGGAACTTGCACTTCTGCTCGCCAAGTTCCTTATGCTTGCTTTCAAGGCCGATGGCCTTGTCTAGCAGAGTTTGGAAGTTGGGGAAAGTGTGGCTCTGGAGCTGATAGTTCAGTGGCCCTATGAGACCATCCAAGAAATGCTCTTGCCTCTTTGGGTCTGTGTCCACTTCATCTGGAGCATAACGAGACAACTTGGTGAACTTGTCCCGATACTCACTGACAGACATGTTGCCTTGCTTTAAGGTGAGAAACTCCTTCTGCTTTAGCTTTATCACACTAGACGGGATGTGATGTGTACGAAAAGCTTCCTGGAACTCCTGCCAGGTGATGGTGTCAGCAGCAGCATGTGCAGCGGTGTAAGCATCCCACCAATCGGCTGCTGCGCCCTCCAAGCATCCTGAGGCGTACAAGACCTTCTCACGATCATTGCACAGTGTGATATTCAGCTTCTTATTAATGGTCTTAAGCCAATCATCAGCGTCGAGAGGATCCACTGAATGGGAGTAAGTGGGCGGGTGGTGGCTCATGAACTCTCTATGCTTGTTCACTGGTGGTGGAGGTGGTGGGGGTCCTTGTGGTGGTGGCTGGTTCTGCTGTGTTTGCATATTCTGGACAGTGGCGGTAAGGTTCTGAATTAACTGCATTTGTGCCGCAAAGAACTGCTGCATCATGGGATCCATCGCTAATCCTTATGGTGGAGGAGGGACTTGACTCTGCTGATTAGCGATGTGAGCACGTATCACGGGTGGTACGTCCTGTCCACCTCCTGACCTGGTGTTTACCATCTGATTGTTAGAGAAAGGTATTTCAGATAAGAAGCAGAATTGATAAACATGAGTAAGGAAAAAGGGGCTAAGATTTAAATTTAAACTTAATTATTTTATTAATGCATGTGTGGCCATCACTCCACAAAGCATTTCAATCATAGCAAAGATCCAAATCAAACATGTTTTCAACCATCAAACATTTATTACATCGATTACGTCCTCGCAGGGATGGATCTAGCGAACACAACTCAGGGGTGGGCATCCTATCCCAGAAGACTTGTGGTGATGGAGGAAGAGCCGTAGCGGAGACTCTTGCGGGGTGGTGACTCCGCAGGGAAGGGAGTCGCGTCAGGCTGAACTGGTGGCTCCCTGCGGTCACGCTCGACCTCCAACTGAGCAATCCTGGCGTAGGCGTCCTTCAGCTTGTCATGGGTCTGCTCGAGCTCAGAAGTAACACCCTCCAAGTCGGTGTTGAGTGTTGCAGTGACCTGGGCGAGAGTGTGGAGGCGTGGGTCCTCGGAGCCTGCCAACGGTACCACCGTCTGCTCAGTGCCACTGGTATGACGAGGGATGTGGCGGTAGTCACTGATGCTAAACTCCTGGTCATGCCTGGAATGAAGAGAGAACAGAGCCCTTCTAGCGGCGTTGCTGACGGATGCACGGTAGGTGGAGTGAGGTGTAGTAGAGTCATGCGTCGTGCGCGAGATGTAGCCTCCGCCGGTATGGTTACGCTCCCTGATGTGGACTCGGGTCATGTAGTAGGTGCCAAGCGGTGGCTCGGTCCAACTGTGAGTGACGTACATGAGATACACAGTGTTTCCCAACTCCAGCAGGGTGTTCCGAAGCAACCAGGGGAAGTAGCCAGGTGCCACCTCGGACGAGTGCATGAGGCAGAACGGTTATCTCTCGCGAGGACCGTCATAGTAGAAGTCGTTGTATTCATCAGCACCTTCATTTTCTTCTTCATTATCATCTTCTATCTCGTCACCATCCTCTGTGTCATCTCCGGAGTCATCTGGGTCTCCACCCGCGGCAGTTGGTGCAGGAACAACCAGAGCGACGGGGGCAGCTGGTGGCGGCACCTCCACTGCCGGTGGGGAAGGCAGAGCCCGCGGAGACCTCAGCTCTCCATCCGAGTCAACCTCCAGGATAACTCCATCTCCCACATCGACGAAGTAGTAAGGGTCCTCCTGCTCCTCCTCCACGGGCTGGACCGGAGGGGGTAGCTGCGCTCCAAAAGGCTGAGTCCTGGCCATCTATGAGATCAAAACTGAACTCAGAGTAGAATAAAACAATAAAAGGGGACAAAATTTTAACCAAAAGCAAATAAGATAGATTTTTAGGTGTATTTAGGATTTTTTTGAGTGAGAGAGCAGATACGTCTTTCTAGGAAATGTCCTTATTTCGACCATTTCTATCTAAGGCTGCGCCCTACAGTCAGCACTACTCTGATACCACTCTGTCACACCCGTTTTCCGAAGAAAACCGAATGCATCTCATACGTGTGCCAGAATCATAAATTCACACATATGATAGACAAATGAGTGTAATATCATATTACAATGCTCAAATGTACAAAGAGAGGTTTATTAACTTATTACACTCATAACGTTAGACTCGAAGTTCTTTACACGATCATCGGTAACTAGACGATGAAACACCGTCTTCATCTCCACAAGCCTCTGACTAGGGGAAACGCATGCCTTAGAATCCATCGAACTCATCGAAGAACTCTGCTCTAGCATCCTCCTCTGAACACATATATGCAAGGGTGAGTACACTTATGGTTGGTACTCAGCCCGTGGGGGAAAATGCAAAGCTATCAAGGGTAGGCTAAGGCTTTCAGCGATAAGCATTTTTAAGTTGGTCAGATTTTATTAGCAAGCACCTGTTTACTAAGTGTAAGTTTATACCAACCCAAAACTTAGCATTTATAAACCATTCCCTCAAACAATACATAAACCACGATTTAAATTCTATCTTCAAGTTCAATTATCATGTGAGGGTCCAAGCCGCTCTTGACCGTGAGCATGGCTGATCGATCCGTTTTACACTCTGCAGAGGTTGTACACTTTCACCACAGCTCGTGTTCCCCATGTTGCCCGGGTTAGCTAGACCCTTAAACACTTCCGAGGTGAGTGGCTCGGGGTCCACTACGAAGCCTTTACAAAGGTATGCAAAAGCACCAACAACCCACGACAGTTACAGCTCAGGGTGGACCATAACCCTCCCTAATGGTTAGCACCTTAGCAAAGGCTGCTACCCCAAAAGAACCGGGCTATACCCCTGCAACCCCGAGCCCCCTATGTTCCTTTCGGATAAGATCACCAGTACAATCGCACACCTAATTAATTGGCTAACCAGAGCCATGTGGACTGTGGTTGCACTGTTTTCTTGGGTGGTTCTGCATGTTCCGATTTAATTCATGTGATCTTGTATTACCATGATGCACCAACTTTATCTTAACCAACATTTTGTAAAGATTCAATTCCATCACCCCATAGTGTAGCAACTAAGCATTTATCTACCCAAAAACAATTGTTTAAATCAAGTTGTTCAAGGTATAGGGATAAAAACTAGTCATTTCCTTAATAGGCATTTCCCATTAAATTTATGCATAACAACATATAAAAATTAAAGTGTGATAACATGCTTGTTATTAGGACAAGAAGAATATGGAGGGGGAAAAACCACTTGCCTTCCTCGCCTAAAAAGTGTGGCTCGTCCTCTTCAAACGACTGCACCTGCTCGACCTCGAACGACACGTCCTCTACGATCACACAAGAAAACATGCAATAAATAAAACAATACATCAAACATTACTAAAAGACTAAAACAAGATTCTAAAACTAAAGAGCATGGCAAGACGATCGCATTGACACCAAAAACACTTAAAACGGAGCTAGAACGGAAAAGATATGGCCTAAACAAGGTTTAGGGGCTAGATTGTGAAGAAAACTAACTTCCAGAGTCTTATCTGCAAGAAACCAGGGACCTAAGCCTAATTATGCCAAAAAACAGGAGGGCTAACATGCTAAAAACCAACTAAGGACTGCGGGACATAAAAACTAAAGAGCTCAGGGTTCTAAACATAAAAACAAGGACCTGCTTGAAAGGATTTCTATAGGTGGAAGGATATCGTTGTGAATTTAGAAAATTCAGGGGCTTTTTTGTAAAGTGGTAGAGATAAGCTCGGTTGACCGGTATGTGGTCGATTTGATCGGAAGCTTGGACAGATCTAGGCCGCTCGTTCGCAGATGGATGGCCGGCGGGACGACGGCGCGCGGCGGCGAGCGGCAGCGCTGCGCCGGCGTGGCTCGAATTTGAGCGTCCGAGCTCCAAACTCAACAAAACTAAGACAAAAACGAAGCTTAGGAGGAATGGAACTCACCTAGGGCTTCGAGAGGAGGAGAACTCGGTGACTTGGGGAGATCGAGCCGCCGGCGGAACTCCGGTCTTCTCCCTTGGGCGACGGCGCGGCGCGAGAGAGTGGGAAGCTCGGGTGGAGCGGTGCGGGTTGTAGCAGCTCGGTGTCCGCCTTTTATAGGTCCTAGAGGGGAGGGGAGAGGGCGCCTAAGGCGGTGGAGGGAAGCCCCAGCGGGCCGCGCGCCATGAATGGTGGTGGAGCCGGTGGAGCGGCGGTTTCGGAAGGGGAAGAGGCGAGGTGGCGGTGCGAGGGAGTCGGCGCATAGATGCGTGCTCGGTGGAGGGAGGGGAAGCGGCGCGGGAATGGGGGAGGGTGCCTGGATGGTGGTGCGGCCGGCCATGGCAGGAGGAAGGGGGCGTCGGGAGGTAGGGGATAGCCCTGACATGTGGGGCCCGCCTGTCGGTGAGCGAGAGAGGGGGAGAGATTGGTGGGCCGCGGGAGGAGGTTTGGGCCGGGAGGCCTGCGCGGCTGCGGGCTGAAGAAAAAATGAGAGGGGGGAAAGAGAAGGGTTGTGGGCCGGCGGGGTTGAATAGGCCAAGCTGGGCCACGAGGAGGATATGGGCCGCGACTGGATTTAAAGAAGAGAGGAGGGAAAGAGAGATAGAGGGTGGTTTCCAGACTTTGAGCTTTTGAACTTTTATTTGAAAACTAAAGCACTTCAAACAATCAAAACAAATGCAATGGCATGTATGCATTCAAACACTTGGTGAATTCTAAATTATTTCAATTTTGTTCTAGTCTTTAAAAGTCAATTTTATTTGATCCATTTATTTAATCCTTAGAAAAATAAAAATCTAACCATGTTTCTATTATTTTAATGTGATGGAATTTTTAGGGTGTTACAACCAAGAAACCAAAGAGGAACCCAAAAACTGACACATTCCCAAAGTCGACTTCCTATCGACTCGACACCCCGCAAAGTTGGCATCTGAAAAACCAAGAAGCGAAAGGGAGGAGAACGCCGAATACCAAAGACCAAGGTCAGGAGTGTATCGAAGATACCTGAAAATCGGCTTGACAGCCGCCGATGTGAAGTCCTCGGTGACGCCTGAAAACGAGCGCACAGACACACAGAAAACTGAATGTCCGGCCTCATTGCCGTCAAGTACAAGAGGGAGCTTATCATGGTCCGGTACTCCTTCTGGTCCACGGGCTCTCCGTCCTCGTCCGCATCAAGTGTTGTAGTCGTACTCATTGGTATCGACAGGGGCTTCGAGTTGTCCATCTTGAACTTCTTGAGAATGTCCTTCGTGTAGTTGGCTTGATGCATAAATGTTCCCTCCTTAGCCTGCTTGATCTGAAGCCCGAGAAAGAACTGCAATTCTCCCATCATAGACATCTCAAATTCTTTGCTCATGTCCTCTACAAACCTTGTGACCAAAGAGTGAGACGAGCCGCCAAAGACAATATCATCCACATACACCTGAACAATTAGGATATCATCGTCCTGCCTGAGGAGAAAAAGAGTCTTATCTACTTTGCCCATCTCAAACTCCTTGCTGAACAAGAACCCCCTCAACCTACCATACCAAGCCCGGGGAGCTTGTTTTAGCCCATACAAGGCCTTCCTTAGCTTATACACTCAGTGGGGAAACTCAGCACTCTCAAAGCCTGGTGGTTGCTTCACATAAACCTGTTCCTCCAAAAACCCATTCAGAAAGGCACTCTTCACTTCCATTTGGTACAATTTGAACCCTTTAGCCACCTAGAAGGCTAGAAGGATCGTAATCGCCTCCAAACGAGCTACAAGAGCAAATGTCTCCTCATAGTCTATCCCCTCTTTCTGGCTATAACCTTGAGCAACCAACCTCGATTTGTTTCTCACCACCTCACCATTCTCACCCTCTTTGCACTACAAATCGTATGTGTCATAAAACGAATTTGGCTCGTTTGTAGCTGGGTTGAGCCCAAAACTGTTCCAGTAGGCTGGCGTTGTTCATATAGCCCAAAAAAGATTTTGCTGGGCCCAATTGTAGCTTTTCAGATGAAATTTGATTAGGGTGGGCCCGTTTTGGTTGGGTCGAGTCCAACAGGTAAGCACATTGTTGCAGCCTTCTGTGTCACGTTAATTTGAAAAAAATTGACTTTTGGCCCAATTAAAAGTGGGCTAAGCCCACTGAAGGACAACATAAAATTAACTAATT
Organism: Cenchrus fungigraminus; assembly: GCA_036936925.1. Classification (NCBI taxonomy): domain Eukaryota; kingdom Viridiplantae; phylum Streptophyta; class Magnoliopsida; order Poales; family Poaceae; genus Cenchrus; species Cenchrus fungigraminus. The sequence goes on from CM072772.1 coordinate 44,341,338, forward strand.
ATGCATCAATATTAATAGATTTCATTTCAATTCTGATCCTTTTTTTAGAATAATTCCGATCTGGTTGGCAAAATAGTAATCATCACATATTTCTTTATACAATAAAGCAAACTGTTGTTTATTATCTAGCATGACCATATTGTTCATCACACAAACTATTACAAGATAATAGTATCATAAAGAACATTGATTAACAAAGCTAAATCCAGGTCATAATCACAAGAGAAAGTGGAGATTTGATCTAATGATCTTAACCTCTTCATCTTTTACTGCTAAGCAGTAGACGAAGGTGGTCCTCACTGTCTTCGGTTAGTTCTGCAACCTCTTAATCTCAGCAGACTGCATTTTCAGAGTTGATTCTGATTCTTCGGTCTTCTTCTTCAAGGTACATAACTCTTTTTGGTGAGCAACAAACAGTTGTCGAAGTTGTACCCCATCCTGATTGGGAGCGTCAACTCACTCTTCATCAACACTACTACATAAGGATTTGGTACCCATTGTTGAGTACTCGGCTGCCTCTATTTTAATTTGTTCGGGAAGAAGCATCATTGACTTGGTAGCTTCCATCTAGCAACAGTGGATCCCAAGTCAGATTAGGACCTTGTAATTGATTCAAACTAAGGAAACAAAGGTGTTAAGTTTGTTACCTTAGAGCAGGTCTGAACAGGAGCGACTTCAGATGTTGACCCTTTGGCCTGCTGAAACAAGTACAAGAACAAGAGGTAAGGGTTGAGATCATTCGCAATCGGAAACAAAGATGGTGTTAAGTTTGTTACCTTGGAGAAGGTCTGAACAGGAGCGACTTCAGATGTTAACCCTTTTGCCCGCTGAAATAAGTACATGAACAAGAGGTAAGGGTTGAGATCATTCGCAATCGGAAACAAAGAAGGTGTTGAGTTTATTACCTTGGAGCAGGTCTAAACAGGAGCGACTACAGATGTTGACCCTTTGGCCCACTAAAACAAGTTCAAGAACAAGAGATAAGGGTTGAGATCATTAGCAATCGGAAGCAATTTCCTCTATTAAGTTCAATGCGGTACATGAACGATCAGACCCAATCCATCATCACCCAAGCATGCACCAAAAATATGGAAAGCCAAAGAGCATGGGTAAGCAATATAATAGTTTCATCCTTTAATTTCTACAAAGCTCAAATAAGTTGACTTGGAACAATCTCTTGCAATAGGGAACAGAAGATCCACAATCACCCAAGCATGCAACAACAATATTCAAAGTCAAAGAGCATGGGGAAGTAGTCCAACAATTTCATCTAAAAATTTCTACAAACCTCAAATAAAATGACTTCTAACAAACTCTTGCAATAGGGTACAGTAGATCCACAATCACCCAAACATGAAAGAATATTATAGAAAGCCAAAGAGTATGGGGAAGCAATCTAATTGAATCGATCAATACAGGGAGGAGACCGCAGACCTGACGAATAGGACAGGAAGAAGGTGCCGAATGCCGTCTCGATTTAGCAGCCCGACCTTGCACCTTCAGCACGATGTTCTGCGCAACTGTTGCAGATCTGTAGCCTCCAGGGTGAGCCTCGGGGGAGCCGGCAGAGCAACGAGTTTGAACCATCCTGCAGCTTCAAGGACGTTGCCGAGGAAGGCCGCCGCTCATAGAAGTGGAAGGCCGCCGCTCGTAGCAGAGGAAGCCGTCGTCGGTAGCTAGGTTGCCGTTGCTGCTTCCGCCGCAGATCTAGGTCTCTTTGGCGGTCGAGGAGAAGATCCCCTGATTTTGGAAAATTACCAAGAGGGAATTGGGAGACCTGGTTCCCTCTTTGTTTTATATATAAACGAGGAGGACCAGAAGGAGGAGCGGGGAATTCAAAATTTCAAGTCCCGCCTTTGTGGTCCAGAGCGGGAAACGAAAGACTTTGGATCATGGACCCAAGCGTCGGTGACCCAAACGAAAGACCACTTGGGTGTCGGAGCCAAACGTCAGTGACCTTACGCAGAGAGGCAAGTTGTTGACTGGGTTGTCCGTGCCACCATGGATCATGGAATGGACAAACACACACAGGACTATACTCTACTTCATATTCACATTAGACGGATGATCCGATTTTTGCATTACAAATGTACTCATTGCAACAAATTAACATACCATTTCAATTGTTTATTACATGACTAAAAACACTTAAACAAAATATTAAAACTATAGAGGACCCTGGTACAACCCTTCAGGTAATCTTCTACGGAGATTGTGCATAAATTCAGGATGATCAGTGCATACAACCGCCCAATCATATGTGAGTATTCCGTGAGGAAAGATTCGCTCTAAGAGAGACATGCACTTGTCCTGCAATTGTGTGTAGTTAGCCTGAATTGCCCATCGTAGAAATGATGTCATAGTTTCCTCGGTTGCCATGTCCCACATCTTTGACGCACAGTGCAGCTTCAACCTTTCGACTTGGTACATGTCGGCGACCGAGAGTAAATAAGGCCATGCATTGGCAGGAGTGTCCCATAAATCAGCCTCCTCCGGGAGTGATCTTTCACTAGCATATTTGATCAGGACCGAGAAGCCATCAGGGTGTGTGTCAATAATTGTAACAGTTTCAGAGCTAGACTCCACTCCTGGGCCATAGAGCATTGCCTCCATCACACAAGATACTTTCGCCACATCGGCACGTATCGCTCGTATCACCCGGCATTCTGCACCTACGTGGAAGACAACTTCCACAGGGGCTTGGGCTGCAACGCTTTCGCATATGCTTTTTTGCACTGATGGAGGAGGAACTTCAATGCAGTCGTCCTCCAGTACTGAAACAACACATGATATGTGTATGCGATCTTCATTGGATGTCACGAGCTCAATGTCATGATGCTCCACCAGACACTCAAATCCTCTTTCTTGTAAATCCCGATTCATGAAACAAACTTCTTTTGTAGCTTGAACTCGAAACGTATCATCTTCATCGTTTGGGTCTCCAGCCATCGCACACAACAATACTCGCACCTACGTGGAAGTAGTCACAGGATTGATACAATAACATAATGCGACCGTATCGCCATGTGTGAGTGTGTGTATTCATAGCAGAAACGAGACACGTACCATTTGAGATTTGTGCACAGGAACGAGGATGACGGCAATGCCGTCTGGAACATCCATCCACTGATTATCATTCATACCTGTAGGATAGCAATGTAGCTTCCATTGATGGCCTCACACCATGAACGTACCGGATTCCTTGTACTGGCCCGCGGTTCCTTCTACTTTCGCTTCCTGGCTTGAGACTGAGAAGTCGGCTTGTATGGAAGGAATCATTTTAGCATCTAAAGCCATTAACACAAATGGCCTGCAATGATCGTCTCGTGCCTAAACTGTCTCTTATTATAGTAGGAGTGAATGTGTCATTCCGAAACGTCCGTTCGTGGACATCAGTTACCACCCGGAATGGACGCATCCCTTCTTCAGTGCGGGTGTGGCCACGTTCGGGTCATGAACTTCCCGGTTCTAGTACTTAAGTGCGATTCACAATGATCGACACGTCCGTTCAGAGGGGGTGTGCACACAAGTTCGTCGGTTAACGCCCGGTGCCAGTGCTTAACTGCAATTCTCAATGATCGACACGTGGATCAACTTGTGAGAGCGTGTCGTTCCCAAATGCCCATTCGAGATGCCCTTCTGTGCTTATATGCATGTTAATATTACACACACACACATACACAAAAACATATATTGCTATTCCAATTCTAGCTTATTCCATTTTGGTCGTGTCGCGTCAACAAGTTCATCACGTTTCTCAGTCTCCAAGGCCTGCGGGAATCATCAAGTGCGAATCCAGACCATTCATAGACCTTTACAGTCACGACTCACGCAGCGTACCTGATCGAGGAGGACTTGTCAAGTCATCCCGCACCCTGCGTGTTGCAATGCAAGGACCATCCGGTCCATCTGATTACAGCACCCAATCTTGTTCTCTAGATCCAATTGACGCCTAAACCATTACATAAATAAACGGTAGAGAGTTGTCTCGTTGTTGATGCGGCATGAGCTAATCCAGTGAGATGGGCATTAGATGCAGCTGATGTGGCGTGATTTGTCTGCAGGACTTTCTTGTGCTCTAGAGAGGAAAGTCCGGAAGTAAACACATACCTAGACACGTCGGGCTCATCCCGTGATACCCATCGTTCATGCATGTAATCAATGCACACCACTGAAGATTCTGACCTAGATAGATTCCTATCATGCGTAGGCCTGACTATATTCCGAGCGTCTCACGTTTTCCATAGTAACTTTAGTAATGCTACACCGAGCTCACATGACCGCTATAGTCCTCGATAAATAGGCGAGTGCGGCACAGCGTTCTTGAAAGCAAGGCCAACACTCATCGGTTCCCCGTCTTGCATTTCTCTACTTCAGTGGGATACAAGGGTGAGATCATTTTGTTGGCTAATCTTGTTTACTTTATGTATGCATGGTATCGAGACGGTCACATCATTAGCTTATGTAGGGTTTGTTCTTCGTTTGTGTATGCAGTACGTGGGGAATGGCCGGGCAAGGAAGGGACGGAGCATGGAACTTGGAGGAGTCGGGGAAGGGGGAGCTGTCGGGCGCAATAGCACCTCACCACCACCCGGTTCAGCCGCTGCCATCGGCACCGCAATAGCACCAGACCCCAATGGCACATCCACTTCCGCTGGTATCGGCACCTCAGCAGCACCCGACCCCAATGGCACCTCCACTTCCGCTGGCGTCGGCACCTCAGCAACACTCGGGGGTGATGCCACCTCCAGTTCAGCCACTGGCAATGGCAGCTCAGGATCAACTGAACCTCATGGCACCACCTTTTCGCCCACGGCCTAGGCCGCCACCTCTGCTGTTGCCTGTTGAAATGCCACCCCCACGGCCAGTGCTCATTAAACAAGATGAATCGCAAGACCTGAAATGGTCTGTGTTGCTTTGGCATCAGCAGGGCGGGCCCGCCTGTGTTTATCACGAATGTATGTGGGTGTGCCCTTTTTGCCACAGGGGTCACAGGCAATGGACCATTCGTAACCTGCTGTTACACATGCATAACATCGCCGTTTCACCTGCCTGGGTTTGGGATACAAGGGCGAGGCATTGCGCTTTGAAGGAGTATCTGATCCAGGAGCCACGTTGTGCTGCACTCTGTGCAGTGGCTAGATTTCCATGAGCCTGTGGTGGTAGTAGTATGTCGTGATGGTAGTAGTATGAGCCGTGATGGTAGATGCTAGTAGTATGTCATTCAGAGTATGTCGCTGTAGTTCCAACTATGGTGGATCGATCCATCCTCATGTGTAATCAATGCGTATGCATGCATTTGTGTCGTTTGTATTTGGATTGTGTTGTTTCTAATAAAAATGGTAATGTGTTTGTACTCCCTTGGTATAAATTCGTTGTATACGGAAAGTCCGTTCCATTGATTTCTTAAATACTGGATGAACACAGGACGAAAGTCCGGTTTGTAGTTTTCAGTCAGACCGGATTAAATTGTCACTGCTACGCAATGAGAAAACCAACATCTTACAAGGAAAAAACAGTAGTAGTTGTATTCAATCAGACCAGATGAATAGAAGGTGAATCTTCGTTCTGCTTCTTCAACTCCTACTTCTACTAGTAGCAGTTAACACTAATCCACTAATCAAGGCACCACTTCTTTGTCGATGGTGCACCCGGCGCCTTGTTGCAGCTGCTCACGGACGAGGATGTCGCTCTGTTGCCGCCGCCCGTGGAAGATGGTGGCAGACCTCCCAGGGCGCCGCCGGCGGATGAGGCCGTCCCTCCAATGCCGCCGCCAGAGGATGATGTCGCCGCTCCATGGCGGCCGGTCAAGCACAGCCTTGGCACCGCTCCATGGCGGATGATGATGGCCGGTCGATGATGGCCTCTGCTCGGCGAGGATGGCAGAGATCGACTGCCGCCGACCGATGAGGATGAGAGAGGATGATGGCGCCTAGAGATGATAGTTCCCCGGTGAGTGGTGGTGCTTCCGCGCCCCTGACCCCTGGCACCTCTTGCTGACTTGCGAGTGGTGCGATGTTTCAGAGGCACATGATCTTGGATTTCATTTTGTTCCACAAACTCGGAATCATCAGAGGATGTGTCAACCACCACCCGAATGGGCCTCCGCTCTGCCTCCTCTTCATCAGACCACTGGGGATCCTCCTTTTCATCAGAAGAGGAGGAGGATGTGGCTTGCGCCGCACCTCTAGGAGACAATGGCTCCATGGGGAGAGGAAGAGAGCGCTGTGCGAGGATGAGGTTTTTTGTTGGTTGCAAGAGTTGGGAGAGGAAGAGGGCGCTGTGCGAGAATGGGGTTTTTTGTTGGTTGCAAGAGTGGGGAGAGGAAGAGGGCGCTGGGAGGAAGGGGGATATTTATGGCCAGAGGAACCCATTCATCCATTATTGAAAAAACTACTCCCGAAAAGATTAGAGTAGTTTTCTATAATGTGGGATCCGTTCTGGTCAAACTAATTCAATTTTGACCAAATTTACAGTAAATTGTGTTAACACTTATATCTTCATATAAACTTATCGGGAAGTGAGAATTGCATTCTTTTGTAGACGGAGGGAGTACGTTCTGAGGAAGGGGGAAAGACCGTTCAGCGGAATGTTAACGGACCGGAAGAAATAATAGTAGTCCAGAAGGTTCTTTTAGCAATACATCAGTATACCGGACCATATGGACTACCTTTTCCACTCATTTGTCTTTGTTGGAGCTGTAACTCCTCCATTGTTCTCCACAACCTTGTTCTTTGGCTATCCTGTCAATGATGCCTCGTCCCTGGGCAAATCTTATTCCTGACATTGTTGTGAGCGTCGCCAATAAGATCAGTGCTGCAAGAGATTTCATCATGTTCAAAGCTATCTGCAAGGGTTGGAACTGTGCTCGTTCAGGTGAGGCACACCCGTTTGACCCTTGGATTCTGAAATCTGAATTTATCAGTGAATCTGGAGTAGTGACATTTGCATCCGTCGCTAATATGCGGCTTTTTGAGGTCTCCTTTATTGTATTGGCTGGGAAAAGGACTAGATTGATTGGTTGCGGCGGATCTGGAAGCCTAGTCGCCTTAGATTGCAGAGATTGGTGCAATGCGCTCATGCTGAATCCTTTGTCTCCTCGGAAGCACATTCACCTTCCTCGACTACCAAAATGGAGCCAAATGGCTACTCTCCAAGCTTGTATCTTGTGCCTTGAAACAGCAGCTGGTGCAGAGTCATTTGTCGTGATTACTTTCTTTTGGCCAGAGAAATCTTTTGCAGCGCTTGGGTCATTGCCCGTTTTCATGTGGCATTTGGGTAGCCAATTCGACTAGACTACACTACCTTTGGAAGATTTCTGGTGTAGTTCTTCTGAACACATGCGGATCTACTTGGGGCAAGATCTTCCAGCACCTCCCCATCCTGTTGGACTTCGGTTGTCATGGGTTATTGGCATGGGCAACTCTTCTCTACTCGAAGGTGAAGACCGATTAATCTTTGTTGTTCTAGAGGAGAAAGAAGCTGAGGTGGTAGAATTAACTTTGCATTCATTTATCAGGGACATTTGGCAGCCTATTCTTTGGGAGAGAGCTCATGAGTTCCGGAATAAGATCATCTTGTTTGGTCCTGGCAAGTGCATTGTTACAAAAGAGCATGCCATTTCTGGTTTGGCTGACCTGAGGGCAAATCACATTTACTTGCTACGAACTTATCATCACGATGAAAAGAATGAGTACTGGATCTACCAGCAGGGAATAGGTATTGTTCCAGGCGTGAACACTACTCTTGCGATCCGCATTAAGCAGGTTCGTGGGGACTGGATTTGGTCGCGAGGAACATTGCTGTTGCCTAGCTATCCGTAATGAGGAACTTCGATTGTGTACCACCTGTAACACAATTCAATGAACAAATATCTATATTATCAGCCTTCGTCAATTATTCCGCGCATATGTATGAGTTTCTACCACAATCACTGTAGGGAACAAGCAGTTACGCATTCGATAATCAGGAAGGTCCTTCCCGCAAAACATCAACAGAGCGAACAAGTATCAAACATCATAAGATGGCATCTCACAGCTACTCATCACCACAAAGTTCACACCACCAACAAGTAGCAAATACCAAAATACAAGCATGATTAGCACCTCTAAACCGTCAAACTAGCAATAACACCACGAATCACATTATGCCTCATTGTTGTCCTTGCTGAGTGACCTCTTATATGAGGCCTGTCTCAGCAATTCCTTCACCTTCTTCACCACAAGTGTTGCAGAATCCAGGAGCTGCTTGACCGTCTGCAGCTCAGCGACAGTCTCTTGAATCTCCCTATTAGCCTTTGCACATTCTTCCTTCCACATCCTTGCCTCGCTTTTAGCTTTTAGGTACCTGTTGGCTTCACCCTTTTCTGTAGGAGACAACAGAGCATCGTTTCTCATTTTCTTTCTCGTCTCAAACAGGTTATGGGTTACCTCCCTGTAGTATCGCGTTATCGTCTGTAGCTCAACTGCTTTGACATTGGCCTCCTCCTTAGCAGCTGTACATGCTTCTTTCCACGACCTTGCTTCCTCTTCTGCTTTTCCCTTCATTTCCATCAGTTTCTCTAGAACTTTTAGATTCCTAATATCCCATTCAGGATCTATCCACCTAAACGTGCACACTTCATGCCATCAGTCTGCAGTCACCGATTTCGTTCATATAATTAGCGATTGACCACACTAACATCAAACGCAGAAGCAACATTTATTAGAAGTGATACAAGTTATCGTTTACCTCGCAGCAGCATACATATCGACGCCCAGGGTTGGCGCCTGTCCAGTCATACCTCAGAAGGATAGGCAACCCGTCCTTGCACTCGTTTTCATTAGGATCTATAACGATAACTTCACGAGGACCAGGCGTCGGCGATCTGGAGCTTTCGGAGTCTACTCCAAACACCTTTAAAATACATGAATATAGTCTGTTAACCCAAATCCCCAAATCCAGAATTCCCCTTAACTAGTATGACAGATCAAAGTAGCATGGCTAAACAGAGGACTGACCTGACCAGAGCGAGTCCTGCTTCTCTATTCGCTGCTAGGGCCACTACGATTTGCCATTCCCGCCACGGGCAACAGCAGATCTAAGCACCGACGTTAGCTCTAGTCTTTGCCACAAGGAAAAGGAGCGTGGTGCCGGCAAGTCTCTTGCAGAGTTGCAGTAGTGTATGCCGCGTCGTCGAGAGAAATGAGATATACACACTTGTCTGTGGGAAAACTTTTTTTTGGCTGTCGCACGCGCTTTTCTCCCGCCAACTTACCAGAACCGCTCCGTGCTGTTGTTGGGGCAGACATGTCCAGTTTCCGGGCGCGCGATGGCCGACCACGTGGAATAGTCGGCACTTGGAAACAAGCAGTTGCACAATTGTTTCTCAGGAAGGTCCTTCCTGCAAACCATCAAAAGGACGTACCATTCGATTCAGGATCAATCCAAACAAACAGCATCTTAGCTTTTCCTCCCTTTTTACCACTAGGAAGGTCCTCCTTGTGAAACATCAACAGGCCGGAGTTTCCTCAATCATAACTTTCCCCTTCTCTATCTATTATCACCATACCTCCATTGTTCTTCCTCTACCTCCATTGCAACGTGTATGAATTCCGAATGGTGAGTATGCTCGAAACGAATGACTTTGGATCATGGACCCAAACGCTAGTGACCCAAACGAAAGACCGCTTGGGTGTCGGACCCAAACGTCAGTGACCTTACAAATGATTCGATTTTTGCATTACAAATGTACTCACTGCAACAAATTAACGTACCGTTTCAACTGTTTATTACATAACTAAAAACACTTAAACAAAACATTAAAACTATAGGGGACCCTGGTACAACCCTTCAGGTAATCTTCTACGGAGATTGTGCATAAATTCGGGATGATCAGTGCATACAACCGCCCAATCATATGTGAGTATTCCGTGAGGAAAGATTCGCTCTAAGAGAGACATGCACTTGTCCTGCAATTGTGTGCAGTTAGCCTGAAATGAAGTCACAGTTTCCTCACTTGCCATGTCCCACATCTTTGACGCACAGTGCAGCATCAACCTTTCGACTTGGTACATGTCGGCGACCGAGAGTAAATAAGGCCAGGCATTGTGATTCACAATGATCGACACGTCCGTTCAGAGGGGGTGTGCACACAAGTTCGTCGGTTAACGCCTGGTGCCAGTCCTTAACTGCAATTCTCAATGACCTCCATTGCAATGCGTATGAATTTGGAATAGATTAAACCAAATCAGCATAATAAGATGACATCTCATAGCAACTCATCACCACAAAGTTCACACCACTAGTCCACCAACAAGTAGCAAACATCATACGATGATCCGGTAGCCAACACCAAAATACAATCATGATACAAGTTTCACAATAATCATCACTACTCATAACTCCATCTCATTTTTGGCCTCCTGCAGCTGTTCCTTCACCTTCTGCATCTCCTACTGTGAATTTTTGGTCTTGCGGGACTCTCTTGCATTTCTTAAAGTTCTTTCAGAAGATCTGGATGTCTCGTCTCAGGGTGAGGACTCTATAGGATCTCCAAAGAAATTGAAAACATGATAGAACAACTAGCACACAGAGAGAAAGAGCTTCAGTACACACCTAAGAACACGAAAAAGAAGGGCAGAGATCATTCTTCTTACCACAGACATTGGAATAAATGCGTCAATGAATGGGTAGGATATTGAGTTTGTTTGGTCAGTCTTTTCTTTTAAATGTTCAAGAAGTTTGTTGTCAGTTGGACTGAAACGGGTACTAATTGGCAAGGGTACCCGTTTCAGTCCAACTGACAATGAACTTCTTAAACATTTAAGAGAAAAGACGGACCAAACAAACTCAATGTCCTACCCATTTATTGACGCATTTATTGCAATGTCTATGGTAAGAAGAATGAGCTCTGCCCTCATTTTTCTTGTTCTTAGGTGTGTACTGAAGCTCTTTCTCTCTGTCACCTAGTTGTTCTATGATATTTTCAATCTCTTTGGAGATCCTAACAGAGTCCTCCCCCGAGATGAGACATCCAGATCTTCTAAAATAACATTAAGATGTTCTTGTAGAAATAAACTCATCCTTGGAGAAAACTCATCTCGATCTGAAAAATAAACTCATCTCAGTCTATACAAAAACATGAATCCCTTGAACCCAATTGTATGAGTACAGTAAAACAACCACCACACGCCACAAAACCTGGTTGTTTGCTACCTACATAAACTCAGCAAGGGCATGGTTGTCCTAAATGAACCTATCAATCCATCAAACGATCCAAATTGGAAACTAACTGAATATAACACCTATGAATTGTGCAAACGCTAACAATCGTGGCAGAATCCAGATGTCCCTTCAACAGTCTGCAGCTCCGAAATAGTATCTTCAATCTACCAATTCATAAAATGATGGACCTATCAATCCTATCAATTGTGCACCTCGACAAAAATCCATAAAACGAGTGGCTTGAAGCACATCTATAAGCTACAAAAATACAAAATCTACTGTAAGACGATGCAAAATGAAAACTAACTGAATCTGACATGAATTGTCTATAGCCTATCAACTTCTAACACCTATCAAAGTGCAAATCTAAAGGTACGATAATGAAATCTAAATCAACCATATACGCTCATCAATCCTCCAGATCCCCAAATGTAGATATCCCCAACCCTAGTAAGATAGAGGAAAATATTGCGGCTCAAACCAAAGGACCAACCTCATCATGCTGTCTCATCCTCTTGTTGCTGGGATGCGGCGGTGCAACCATCTTCCCCTCACCTCTAGGATCCGCCATTCCTACCACGAACTATTGCAGATCTGTGTAGCGAAAGTCAAAAGTCTTTGCGAAGTCTGAGTGAAGTGTCTCGCCAGCCATTCGATACGTAATTATAGACTCAACTGAAACTCACATGTGGGACCTAGTCATAGTAAAGAATTCGCATGAACTATTAGCTGAGTTTCCCATAAAACACGCACAACCAAGAAGTGGTGCAGTGGTAAATAGCATTGCATTGTTCCTTTAGGTCCCTAGTTCGAACCCATGCCATGGCAAATTATTTTTGCAACATTTCGTGACCTAGCCTCCGCTGATCTGGCGAAAATGCTTACACGTGGGACCCTGGAACTATTTATGACGACATGGAACACTCTATTTTCGAAAAAAATGCTTACATGTGGGACCCAACTGAATTTTATGACAACTTGGAACACTCTATTTTAAAATAATGCTTACATGTGGGACCAAAGTTAGTTTATGACGCTGCTGACATGGCGAAAATGCTTACATGTGGGACCCTGGAAAATTTTATGACGACTCAGAACACTCTATTTTCGAAAAAATGCTTACATGTAGGACCCAACTAAATTTTATGATGACTTGGAACACTCTATTTTTAAAATAATGCTTACATGTGGGACCAAAGTTGGTTTATGACACTATTGCGGAGCTTATGGTGTCACAAAATAAGCATGGAACAGGGAACGCTCGGCTACAGTAGCAACCATTATGACAAAAGTTTTTTTTTGTCACTAAATTTTCTGGAAGTGAAATATTATGACGAGATCAGCCAGGAACATCATAAATCAATGACGCCAAAATGTGGTTGCATCACTAATCAACGATTTTCTTGTAGTGTTGTTTTTCCACACCCATTTTGTCCCGATAGGTTTGCAATGTGGTGGTGGCTCTACTAACTCCCAAACTTGGTTTCTCTCGAAGTTCTCTAACTCATGCATTGCGTTCACCCAATTAGGATCAGAGAGTGAGTGTCCAATGTCTTTCGGCTCAAAGGTAGCAACAAAAGCCGAACGAGCAAAGTGAGAAGCATTTCTGGACCTTGATCGTGTCGTACGTTCATTGATGTTGCCGATGATTCTTGAGGGAGGATGATCAACTTGAACGCACCTCGGTGCCTCTCGCCTGGAGACGACCTCCCCCTCAATAGCAGCTTCCACTTGATCTTGCTGGATCGTAGTCGGTGTAGGGGATGGACCATCCTGCACCGTAGTCGTCGTAGTGGAAGTAGAGGGTACATGTGTGGCTGGAGCTTCACCATCATCACCATCATCTTCTCCAGCATCATCCTCCTCGCGCTCAAAGATCTTCTTGCCAACTTCGTTGTCACCTGCACACTCAAAAACAGACGAGCTGCATGGCTGGGTCTCATCGAAGGTAACCTCACAAGTTTCCATGACTAGGTTAGTATCAAGGTTGAGCACACGATATGCTCAAGAATGATTAGCATAACCCAAAAAGATTCCATCAGAGGATCTCGACTCAAACTTATAAAGCCTACCCTTCTCGAGGATAAAACACCGACAACCAAAAGCCCTGAAATGGCTCACTCTAGGTGCTCACCCATGCATGAGCTCATAGCACGTCTTGTTCAAGAAAGCTCGAAGAAAAATCCGGTTCCCAACATGGCACGCGGTATTCACCGCCTCAGCCTAATATCTTCTCGGAGTCCTGTGCTCGTCGAGCATCGTCCGAGCCATCTCACAAGGGGAACGGTTTTCCTTTTTACCACACCATTCTGTCAAGCGACATAGGGAGAGGAAAACTATTGTTCGAGATCCAAATCACGACAAAAGGTTTCAAATCGAGAGTTAATTCAGTGCCATTGTCACTACGAATAGCTCGAATAACATCTCCATTCCTCTCATTTTTCACCCTCAAGATTAGATACCGGACAAAACCAAACGTCTCCCCCTTGTCAGCTAAAAAGAAGACCCAAGCATAGAGAGAATAGTTATCCACTATCACCAGGACGTACCATTTCCCACCCGCCAAGCACACACGAGCTGGACAAACCAAGTCCATATGGAACAACTCGCATGGGCGCTCTGTCATAATGGCTGTCAGAGGCGGATGGGAGGTGGCGACCATCTTGCCATGCCTACACGGAGCACATACCATGTCCTTTTGGTATTTCAACTTAGGCAATCCTCGGACCAAACCAAGCCCACTCAAGCGTGACAACAAGTCAAAACTCAAGTGACCCAGCCTCCTATGCCATTTCCAAAGCTCCGCCGAAACACCAGCAACCAAACAACGAGAAGAGCCGACACACTGAGAAAAATCGGCTCTGAAAATTTGACCCTCGGGGATGATCGTGCACACAAGATCACCTCGAGAATCCAAAACACGAGAAGTGCCCGTCTTGAAACGGACCTCAAAACCCTCATCAAGAAGCTGGGACATCGAAAGAAGATTCAACCCCAAAGACTTGACAAGAGCAACACGCCTAAGAGTCACGGACTCACTCACCTTCACCGTGCCCACTGAAAGCACTCTACCTTTCCCATTGTCCCCAAAAGTGATGTACTCCTTGGACACCATCGGGGTGAGGCTGGAGAACCACCTTCGATCTCCGGTCATGTGTCGAGAGCAACCAGAGTCGATCAACCAAAAGCCCTCCATGCCTCCCACCTGCAAGATCAAAAATGAGAGCGAGAGTGAGCAAACGACTCAGCACTGGGGTTAGTACAAAATGAATCAAACCAGTGTCGTGCCATTTGCTCAAAAGTGGGGTTAGCAAAATCCATCCTATCACTCCTAGGTGGAACACCCACACGTCTCCTTGGAGGACTATGCGTACCACAAGGTGGAGACCGTGGCCCGTAGCTCCTCTGAGACCTAAAGCTGCGATCGTTCCCCCCATACTCGTATTGGCCACGAGTGAAGGAACGTCCAGCAAACTCACCATGCCCAAACCCAACACGCCTACCACCATCTCGTTGTGGAGGCACACCTCGTGAAACAAACTCATGCCTACCCTGACGAGGAATGGTATACACCACACCCTCACCCCTAGGCACAATACGAGGCTCTGGCACACCACGAGAAGGGTGGTACCTGTCCTTGTTTGCAATCTCCCTAGCAAACCTCTCCTCATGCTTCCTCCTGAAGCAAAACTCAGCTAGGTGACCATCCCTCCAACAATGATCACAATGGAATGCGATTGGCTTTGGCTTTGGCTTTGGGCTCTCTCTAGGCTGAGGCTTCTGCTCACTAGGTTTCTCTCCCTGCTTCCCAAAGAACGCATTACCCATGTCACTCTTGAACTTGATGGGTTTCTAGAAGTTGTTGGTTTGTGGGGGAAACACGGGAGGATCTGGGGTTGTGTCTAGTCGGTTCCTAAGTGGGTTTGATTTAGGGGCAAAGGCATTTTTGTGGAAGGTTTTTGGTGGAGCTGGGATATCACCAATCTTCTCCTCCTTCTCACCATTGCACTCCCCAATCTTATCCGACCCAAGCGCCTGCCCATCATAGCGCTTGTACGCCTCAATCATCATCTTGAGCTGAGGCTCATGACCCGACAACCAACCCATCATTTTCCTCAACTCATCATTCTCATCCTGCAGGCGATCAACATAGTGTGCAAGCTCCAAATTCTTCACAACATGTATTTCACAAGTAGAGCATGAAGTAGGAATAGGAGCTTTCAATTTAGCCTCTAGTGATCTAGCATAAGCATGTGATTCATCTAGCTTAGCATGCAAAACAGGACAAGAAGTGCAAGCACCAAGCAAGGAGGGCCTAGATTTCATCTCAGCTAGCTCAACCCTAAGCACATCTAGTTCCTCAACCTTGGAGGCATACTTTTCTTTGAGCACAATCAAATCACCATGGAAAGTAGAACAATCAGTGCATTCAGGTTCATCGGTCACAATAGGAGCAGACTTCAAGGCATCAATTTGAGATCTAGCATCAACAAGCCTAGACTCTAGCTCTATCACCTTCTCCTTAGCCTCTCCTATACTCCCTCTTCTCCTTGTTGGTCTTTCTAAGCACATCATCACAGTTGTCAAGCAAGTCATTCAACCTAGCATTCTCCGCTACCAAGAAGGCAAGATCATTGTTCATCTCATCCTCGGAGTCGGAGTTCGAGTGATCCTTCTGGCTCTTCTTGCTCTCGGAGCTGTGTTCCATGCCGCAGAAGCCTTGGGCGGCGAAGCATAGGCCAAATTACGAGTGATCCTTCTGGCTCTTCTTGCTCGACCGCTTGCTCTTGTGCCGGTCCACCTCTTCTTCATCATTGCTTGAGCTTGATGACGAGTAGCAGGAGCTCGAGTTGATGTCGCTTGCTTCGGCAACCATCGCACACTCCGTCTTCTTCTTGTGGCCCACTCTTCCTCGGCCTCCGCTTAGACTTGTTCTTGCCCTTATAGTCCTTCCTCGAGCGGTTCTTGTGGTCGGTCTTTGAGCAGTGCTTGTGCTCGGACTTGATCTCCATGCCCTCCGGGCACTCAGTGATAAAGTGCTCGTGCTTCCCGCACTGGTAGCACATGCCTGAGCTCCTCTGTGCGTTCTTCCGGTTCGTGTACAAGCGCTCGAACTGCCTTCTCAGCAACGCGAGATCTTCCTCGCCCAACACCTCAAACTCCTCATCTGGAATGGACACAAGACAGGACAAAGAGAACTACCTAGAGGACAAGTTAGCATTAGTTCTCAGTCCAGAAATGAGAGCCAGACTATGAGGGTCAGTCGGGTTCTCGATCTTGCCTCTCACATCCCGATCCACCTCAGAGGACTTCAACTTGGAGAATAACTCATCCATGGTGAGTGTCTCATAGCGATCGGACTCCAGAATGGCCTCGACCTTGGCACCCCACACAGTACGATCTAGAGAATGCAAGAGCTTCACAGCCCTGTCATGGTCATCGTACGGAAGCACGGTCACATTGGTTCTCATGTTGTTCACAATCACCGTGAACTGCTGGAACATGGCGTCTATGGACTCACCGGGGAGATGAGTGAAGTTCTCGTACTCTCTCCAGTAGGTCGCAAACAAGCGCGCCTTCACTTGGTTGTTCCCAGCATGAGCATTCTTCAACTTCTCCCAAATCTTGCATGCCAAGTCCTCTGCTTGAACCCGATCGAATTCTGGTTTGCAAAGGGCACGAAAGAGATAGTCGATCGCCTTGTTGTTGGCGTCATGCATATCTCGAGAACCTGGGGCAAGGAAGTTGATGTGGTGGACATAGGAGGTGTTCTCCATCACATCCCAAATGATCTGTCCTTTGCCAAGAAGAAAAGCAGACATATGACACTGCCACATCTGGTAATCTTTACCATCAAAGTGTGGAGGACCCGAACCCCGTTCTTGGTACGCCATATTTGGATCTTAGACTGGTTAGAATCACGAAGATCCGTAACCGGCTCTGATACCAATTGAAGGACCAGATTGGCGACCAGAGAGGGGGGGGGGAGTGAATGGGAGCCGATAAAAATTCTTTTCAAGAACTCAACCTATATCCCAAAATCACTTTCGAAGAATCCCGCACAAACTTGCCAAGATCACGTAGTCACAACGGACCTATAGACCCTAGGAACAAGTTAGAACAAGCCTAGTAACAAAGCGGAAGCAAGCACAAAAGGACCCGGGAGAATGAACTAGCGCAAGACAACCTACAACAGAAATTGTCGGAACTACCGGCCCAAGGTCGGTACTACCAATAAGGGCTTACTTGCACCCAAAAACCAGGTTATCGGTACTTCCGGCACAGGGTCGGTACTTCCGATTATCGGTACTACCGGCCCAAGGTCGGTACTACCGATAAAGGCTTTCTGTCAGCCAAAAATCAAGTTATCGGTACTACCTGCACAGGGTCGGTAGTACCGGCAGCCTCCAGAAGTCAGCCCGCGAAACAGCCCCAAACTTTCGATCGATGGATCTCCCAAACCACTTGGAGTCTTGAGACGAAATTTTGGGGAGATTATGAGCACACCAAAGGGAAGATATGCCCCAAAAATTTGTCCTCTAACTCCCTGCAATTCCCGGAATCGCAAATCTTGTGCCTCTACCTCAAGAACACAAAGAACACGAAAACCACCAAAATCGAAGGCATTCCTACGGGATTTGAGGGGCAAGATCACCAAGAAAAGAGGCACACCAACCTCATGTGTGATTCCCAAAACAAATCTCACAAAGAAACACCTCTAAATCCTTCCCACGAAAATCCCAAGAAAAGGCTCCGAAAATCACCGAAAAAGAGAAACGGGGGGAGCAACACAAACTCTTGAGGAATCACACCGAACCTTCTATACATACCATGATAGATTCATTCAAGGTCTAGCTTGCCTCCTCAACATCCATCCCTCTCTCAAGATCTCACCATGGTGCTCTCAAGCTAGTCCTATCGAAAACCTAAATGGAAAATAGCAAAAACTAGAGAAGCAAAATGAACTAGGGTTTTCAAGAGGTGGCTGCCATCCTCTCTCCACTTGGTTTATATGGAGGCAACCGAAAGATGAAACTACCCCTATTACATGAAAGGAAGATACATACCCCTCAGGGGCAATATGGTCAAGACTTGGTATTTCTCATCGGGCGGCCACGCCTTCGCCGCAGTCCGCGTCCTCCCGACGCAAGCCCCGCGATCCCGCCGCATGTTCCCCGGCATCGAAGCTTCTCGACTCGCCTGGATCCCGTCTCCGCCCACCGAGCCTCCGGTCTTGGTTTTGTGGCTCAACCAAGTAACCCGGCGGTTTTGTGGTGAACCACCGCAAACCCCACGTGCAAACTCTGGTTGTGAGCCACTACCCTGCACCGGCTCAAGTCCACGACTTCGTCTCGCTTTTCTTGCCACGTGCGGCCCGCACTTGGTCCCGTTCGGCCACCGGGTCCATCGAGCCGAGCCTACTTGTCTCTCCACTCCTCGGAGGCCCCGCAAGGCTAAGACCTTTCGCGCCCGCTCTTCACCTGCACCAACGCAAATCCAGCCGCAACCTACACCTGCAATACTCGGCCAAGGGTCAGTCCACACAACGTTGTCAATCACTCATCACACCAAGGAGCGACTATCAACCGGTCCTCGGACGCTTCGGTCCTCGGAACAACATGAGGGCCAATGTGACCGTTCTCCCGTACGATGATCATGACAGAGCTGTGAAGCTCTTGCACTCGTTGGATCGTACTATTTGGGGCGAAAAGGTTGAGGCCATCTTGGAGTCGGAGAAGTATGAGACTCTGACGGTAGACGAGCTGTTCTCTAAGGTCAAGTCGGCTAAGGTGGACTGTGGTGTGACAGCCAAGATTGAGGTCCTGACTGACTCGCAAAGTCTCGCTCTCATCGGTGGCTCAGGTGCTAAGTCTAACGCTAACCCATCCACCAGGATGTACTCTTTGTCTTCCTTGATGTCTTTGCCAGATGAGGAGTTCGACGTGCTTGGAGAGGACGAGCTGGCACTGCTGACCAGGAGGTTCGAGAGGATGCACGAGAACCGGGTGAACACAAGGAGGAACTCACGGACATGCTTTCAGTGCAGCAAGCTAGGACACTCGTCGCCGACTGTCCAGAGAAGATGGAGAACAAGGACAACTACAAGCACCGGTCGAGGACGGAGAACAAGCACCAGTCGAGGCGCGATCACAAGCACAAGCACAAGAACAAGGACGAGCGACTTCGACTCCAGCTCTGCTGTTGATAGGTGAAACCCGTATGAAGTTTTGATCCGCTAGCGTACGGATCTCCTATGCCCTTCTTCACCTATGGGAGATCCCAAAGTTCTTGTCAACCCAAGGAGCAAGGGGATTACTAGCGTTTAACCTAACACTAATCTAGTTGATTGAAGACTTATGATAGAAAGATTATAATCTATAAAGTAAAGACAAACTAACACTAAATTACGTTAAAGGGAGATGAGAGGTGCACAAGTATGAAGAATGTATGCCCATGGAGTCTAGGTACTTGAAGATGCAATCACCCAAAACATGATAAAGCCCCGATCCAATCTATCTAAGCATGTGATCAAGGATTAGATGTTTCCCTTCCCTCGTACATGTCACTACGCGAAGGTAATCGGTACTAACCCTAATGAACATGGTATGTTGACGCGATCTACGGGAGCAACCCCGAAAGCATGGTAGCTAGCCTTAAACATTAAGCATCATCAACAAATGGTATGATAGACATATGATCCAAAGAAGATAGGTGATTACACTTCAAGTTCCATTACAACTCCATGGACAAACGATAGACTTTACCCCATCAAGACGCTAGGAATGGAACCGTTGAGCATGGTGGATGCCTCCGATGAAGATGGATCCTCGTTGTCCTTCACCTCCAGCGGCACCGTGGCAAGGCCTCGGTGTCCTCCTTTGGGATTGGCGATGATCTATCTCGAGTGTTCTCCCCCAAGAGTCTCTCTCGTAGTCGATCCTCTCTTCCTTGGCGGCTTTGAGGAACTAGATGGTGTCTCTGATGAATGGCGGCTTGCGCAGGAACTTAGGGTTCCACGTACTTAACACCAAAGAAAGGGGGCCGCGAACTGACACCAGGAGGGGGTGGGCCGGTCGGCATGGGCCGGCCGGCCTGGGCCCTCCTCGGCCCGGTTTCGGCCCATCTTCTGCCACGCTTCGTATTTTGCATTTTGCATCATTTGCTCCTTCAATTGTGGACTTTGGACGTCATTATCCCCGCGACCAAGTTGAGGGATCTTTATGCATGAACTTCTGATCTTTTCATCTCGGTCCCCGGGAATTCTTCATTGAAGCACATTGGTCCTTGCCACCTTTGGAGGCAAGTTTGCACACGGTCGAAGCTCCTTGATTGACTTGCAAAACATCCTCCGAACTAGTTGCATGTTCCCTCGTTTAATACATGAATTCCTGCAAAAACACTATACTCCAAAATGCACATCCAACGGTGAACTTGTTATATCATTAGTATGCCTAGTAGCGGGTTAGTTCCAAAATGAAGTTCAAACCATAACATAACATGTGTTCTTGGTTGACGAAAATCGACTGCCAACATCCTCCCATGCTTAGATCTTGCTCGTCCTAGAGCAAGTTGCTCACAAGTTATTCATCCAAGGAGTTGAAACATGCTTCGTCAAATCCTTCCTTACAAGTTAGTCAATCATTCATCTTTAATATAAGAATCTTGAAACAAAGATCATAATGTAAACATGGGCGTTTAGAATTTTACCAACTTAAGACTTACCCCACAACTCATACACTAGAGATCCTCATCTCCAACCATACTTACTTTCTTACTTCCATCGGAGGGTTTTCACAAGCTTTTAGAAATAAAATTCCTGCATAAAGTATTAGACAAAGTCATCCTCCAAGTTCTCGCATGTCACTCATTTAAAATGGCTATCCTAAATAATTTCATAAACTCTCACCTCCCATAAGTCTCTCATTTATAATGTAAGGTGGAGCTATAGGTATGGCTAGTGAAGTTTGCACAAGTATTATCAAGCTAAGAAAATCCTCTAGTGGTCGTTCACCTTCTAAGCCAATGACCATGAGAGTTAAACCATAATGTAAGGGTATCAAGGATGAGAAGATTTAGAATGATGGACATGTGCAAAGGGAAAAAGAATAATGACTTCAAGGCACTAATGATGTCCTCGATGTCGGATTGCACATGGTATGGAATATCGAAGATTCGTTCTCAACATCATCGCATCCTTCCTTGCACTTCTCTTGATCTTCACTTAACTTATCATCCCTCATTATATCCTTCTTGCCTTGCCTTGGATTTTTCTCCCCTTTTTTTATTTTCTTTTCTCTCTTCTCTCTCTTTTTTTTCTTCTATGTGCGCACACACATTTACACACACACACACACACACACATATATTTTCTTTCCTCCACATCTTTATCTTCTTTTCCGAAGCCTTTCGCCTATCTTTTTGACATGAATAACAATCTGAATTTGAAATAAATCCTTGCCTAAATATTGAACGAATCTTCGGACATGGGTTGTGTTCAAGGAATAAGATGATAAAAAAGATGTTTGTGGTTTCGGGTATGGAATCCGGTGATGTATATGGCATTCAATGTGAAGTTCCCATTACCGAATATATGACGAGGCTAGCAATAAAAGATATAAAATCAAGGACATGATCATTGCTCGAAATTAGATCTCCCAAGAGAGTAAAGTCCTAACCCAATTCATCATACTAAACAACACTTATAGTGGAGGATATATATATAGTTTAGGCCTTGTATAGGATAGACTTGCCTCTCAACTTGGAGAAAGAAATCGCTAACCTTCATTGCAAGGGGTTTTTCATAATTTTCAGAAATAAACACCTCCAATATTAGTATTACTCAAAGCATAGCCAAAGTAAGGTCCTAGATCAAAGTTGAGCATGGATACTTTCAAAGGTAAACTTCCACTAAGCACCACGGTAAACAATTATTAACAATGTTCATGCTCAAATAATAAGGATAAAAGAAAGACATAACATGTAAAAGAAACAAAAGACTCGCACGAGACAAAATGTATAAGACTCTTTTTATTTATTTTTCTTGACTCAACACTAATTTAAGACACATCACAAGCTAAAAATTTGAAAACAAGACTCAAACTTGACTCGACTTTAAGACTCGACCTTTCACCACTTGAGCAAAAATTTAAAAGAGCTAGCTCCCCCCCCACACTTAGATCTTACGACGTCCTCGTCGTAATTTTACAAGAAGTATTAGATGGAGAAAAGCTAGCTACTACACCTAATGAAGCTTCCCATAGGAAGAGCTTAAATGGCCTGGGAAAACTCGGCCGAAACGCTGTCCCTCCTAATTTTTTAGTTCCTAAAATGGTCGGCAAAGATAGGAAATAAACCGAGCCGTTTCCAGAGAAAAATGGGCATGAACCGATGCAGAGGGGTGCTGGGCCGGTCGGCATGGGCTGGCCGGCCTACCCCCTGGTTTGGGCCCCCATGGCCCATCTTCTGCGAGCCTCTGTGTTTCGTGCATACTAGCCTATGTGGTGAAAAGGTCTAGCTAAAAATCGCAAAAAGGACTCGATAAAAAAATAAGAAAAGAAAATGAAAATTTATTTACAGAAAAGTTACCTTGTTTTACGTCTTAGGCTTGACGCTCGGGCCCATCCTCCATGGTGTATATGTTAATGTAGTCGATGGCCACGACATCGGGCTCAAGAAAAACCTTCAATCGCTGTCCATTAACCACATATTGATCTCCTTTTATATCCATAATCGTTACCGCTCCGCTTGGCGAGACCGAGTGGACGACATATGGTCCATCCCATTTGCTTTTCAATTTGTCTTTCCCGAATATCTTGAACTTTGAGTTATATAGGAGGACCTGTCGCCTTCTTTGAATTCCTTTGCTTGGAGTCTTTTATCATACCATCTCTTCATTCTTTCCTTGTAGATGGTTGCACTCTCATAAGCTTTAATCCTCATCTCTTCTAATTCACTTATTTGAATTCTCCATTTGATTCTCGCGGCATCCACATCAAGATTCATCTCCTTGATCACCCAATACGCTTTGTGCTCTAGTTCCAAAGGCAAATGACAAGATTTACCATAAACAAATTGATATGGTGTCATACCTATTGGTTTCTTATGTGCCGTCCGATATGCCCATAATGCTCCATCCAACTTTTTCGACCAATCTTTACCTCCCTTCTCAACGGTCTTGTTAAGAATACTCTTGAGTTGCCTATTTGAAGTCTCCGCTTGACCATTGATTTGTAGGTGGTAAGCCGTGGACACTCTATGCTTGATTCCCAACTTGGACAAGCACTTTCTGAAACTATTTCTCGTGAAGTGTGTTCCTCCATCTGTCAGAGGTTTAGGTTTGCACAGCCCATAGGGGTGTCAACCCCGGCGGTTTATTTGTTTGGCGGGGAGAGATCTAAGGCTAAGAACTCGAAGGTTGCGCAGTAGCACATGGAACACAAGAGACACGACGAGTTTATACTAGTTCAGGCCTCCAGAGAGTAAAACCCTACGTCCAGTTCTTGATTGTATTGCTTTGGGTGGATTGCGACTTGGGATGACTTGGCCTCAAGGGTTCTGCCTTGTCCGCCTTATATTGGCTGACGGTCAAGGTCGGTGGGCCCCGAGTCCAGGTTGGTTACAACAGGGAAACCAATCTAAGAAAAGTTACAACATCATCTTGTGATCTTCGAACTGTCTGGTGGTGTAGCCAACGTCTTTTGCCTTATCTTGCACGCCAAGTTACCCAACCGGATCGGATAAGATCATCTGGGGAATCTTCTGGAAGGTCTTCGAGAGGTCGTGTGGCCCACAAATCAGGTCTATTGGGTCCACTGTCAGGTCGGCGGGTCTTCTGGTAGGCCGTGAGTCTGGTTGGTGGGGACCCAGGGGTACCCATGTCTCACAAGCCCCCGAGCGATGTGTAGGAGTAGCGACCTCGAGAGGGTCATGACGAAGTCTTGAAGCTATCGACAGGTCGAATAGCATGCACGTCGATCCAAAAGAAAAAACTAGCCAGCTTAGCAGCCGACCAGTTTGTAGTCTTGCCGAATGAAGAGAGGTCGAGTGATGACCTATAGGAAGCAGACTTCTAATAGATCGAAACGATGATAAAAAATTTCAGAGGGCGTCAAGGACGTGCTCATAGAGTAGTATCCGAGCATCGTGGCGGGCAGGATGGCCGGTATGATGATCCAAAAAAGAAAGAGAGGAAAAATTAGGTCGAGTAACGACTTGAGGAGAAACAGGTTTTCCAACAGGTCGGTACGATGAAGAAAACAAGAGGGCGTCGAAGACGCTCTCGTAGAGTAGTCCTCGAGCATTGAAGCAGGCAGCAAGGCTGGTTTGATGCTCAAAAAAGAGAAGAAAATTTGAGTCATGGTCTTGATCGAACGAAGTGTAGAGCACACAGATCTCCTAGCATAGCTGCAAGGAGTCTGGCAGGGTCGACCTCGAGGAGGCCTTTGTAGGCGTGCCGACCTCAAAGAGGCCTCAAATCAACAAAGCCCAGTATCCGAGGATACCCAGCAAGATCTTTAAACCCACATCGTATGAAGAGGTTGTCAATGGTGCCATAGTTGAAGTTGGAAAGTCCAGAACCGTCGACGATTGAGCTATGATAATATATGTAAATCTTCATCGTTATCGAATGGAGTGTAGAGTGAAGGACCGATTAGGCGAACCAGAGAGGGGGGGAGTGAATGGGAGCCGATAAAAATTCTTCTCGAAGGAGATGAGAACTCCAACAAGACGAACACGGCTTCCAACTCACGTCTCCGACCCAACTACCCAAGTTGGCCAAGACCACGCAGCCACTGGAGTGCTACTGGTCCTAGGAACCAACACTCAACCTTCCGAGCCAAAATTCACCAAACCACACAGCGGAAACTTGCACGGCTTGCTGCCTGTGCTACACCGGTCAGACCGATGGCCTGTGCCGATCAGACCGGTGACACCGGTCAGACCGGTGGACAGAGCCGGTCAGGCCGGTGGCTACAGCAGCCGCACAGCAAACGTTCCAGGAAGCCTCAGTGACTCCTCTAGTCCCTGGAACAAAAACCACCACGAAACACAACCTGTGAAGAAGAAGAACCCCTCACAAAACCTAGCAAAACAACTCCAAACACGCCAAGAACTGATCAGCAGGACCACGGGACAAAACCACACGGACAAGGCTATTCCCCGAGACAAAAACCCACCAAGGGCTAGCACCGGTCAGACCGGTCAATAGCACCGGTCAGACCGGTCGTGCCTGGGCAGCTCGGGATGAACAGCGCCCGCGAGTCAACTCCTCCGAATCCAACTCCCGATCTCCCGATTCGCTCCACGGTTTTGCACAAGACTTTGGGGATAGTAGGAACACCTCATGGGTACTCCATAGCCAAGATTTGGTCCACCAAAACTTGTCAAATCAAGAGGAATCGAAGAAATCCCACCAAGAACGCCTCTAACCCTAGAGCCACGAAAACCCCAAAATCGAGCCCCTTTGCTCACGGATTTGGAAGGGAAATCAAAGGGAAAAGAACCACGAAGGGTTCATGCATACATCCCCCACCAAATCCCAAAGAGAAAGGCCTCGAAATCGCTCCAAGAAAATCGCCAAGAAAGGGCTCCGAAAATCACCAAAAAGGAGAAACGGGAAAGACACATCTAAGCCTTGAGGAACCACGCCGAATCATCTATACATACCAAAGAGGTTCATACAAGGTCTAGCTTGCCGCCCGATCATCCTTCCCTCTCACAAGATCTCACCATGAAGCTCTCAAGCTAGTCCTACGAAAATCCTAAGAAAATAGGAAGGAAAATAGGAAAACCAAATGAGCTAGGGTTCCAAGAGATGGCTGCCATCCTCTCACCACTTGGGTTATATGGAGGCAACCGAAAGACGAAAATACCCTTACTAGCTAACTAGGGATACATGCCCCTCGAGGGCGAAAATGGAAGTCTTTGTCTTCGCACCATCGGACGGATGCCCAGCGACCGCAAACTTGCTTAGCCTCGACGCAAGCCTTGCGATCCCGACGCGTGTCCTCCGCTTCGAAGATTCCGGACTGCGTCGTCGCACACCGGTCAGACCGGTGCTCCTCACCGGTCAGACCGGTACCCACCGGTCAGACCCACCGGTCAGACCGGTCTGGAGCTGCTGCACCTCCGTCTTCGGTTCTTCGGTCTTGGCTTTGTGGATCAACCAAGGAACCCAGTGATTTTCTGGTGAACCACCGGAAACCCCGTGAACTCGGTGTAGCCTCCGCCAATCACCACTCATGACTCGGCTCCCATGTAGTCCCGGCTCGACCTTGGTTTTGAGGCTCAACCAAGAAACCGTCCATGACTTCATCTTGCCGTTCTTGCCACCATGCGGCCCGCACTTGACCCCGCTGGCCACCGGGTCCCTCGAACCAAGCCTACTTGTCTTCTCCACACCTGGAGGCCTCACCGGCAACGACCTTTCACGCTTGTTCTTCACCTGCACCTGCACCAGTTAAGCCGCAACCTGCACCTGCAATACTTAGCCAAGAATCAGTTCACACCACGTTGTCAATCACTCATCACACCAGGAAGCGACCATCCACCGGTCCTCGAACCACACCTGGCTCTCAATCTCCCCCTTGATGAGTGCATTGACAACACACACGTTTTGGTAACCAAGAGAAAAGGAAAAGAAAAGAAACGACTAAAAGAAACTCCAACAAGCGATCGAAAGCCAAAGAAAAGGCAAAGAGCAAGATCACTTGAAGAAGACAAGTCTCGGACCCCTTAGGCAAGGGCAACGGCTCGACACATCCGAGACAAAACATGCTCAAGCAAAGAGCACAAACCATCAAACCAAAGCTCGAAAACCACAAAGAGCTCCCCCTGCACACATGCAAGCTCCCCCTGAACCAATGCAACTCCTCCTGGACAAATGCATGCGAACCACTTCACGAAACAGAGCAGCTGCAACAGCTCAGCTCTGACCGGTCAGACTGGTCGACACCACCGGTCAGACCGGTGCGCAACATGTGAACAGGACCAGCACTCTGACCGGTCATACCGGTGACCTCAACCGGTCAGACCGGTGCACAACAGAGCCCAAAAATGGCTCGAAACCACCTGAAAACCTTCCAAAAGCATTCAGTAGGCCAAAACATGCTCAAACTTCTCCCCCTTGTTGACAATGCATGAATCAAGCCAAAAATGCAAAAAAT
The DNA here is from genome assembly GCA_036936925.1 of Cenchrus fungigraminus. Lineage (NCBI taxonomy): Eukaryota > Viridiplantae > Streptophyta > Magnoliopsida > Poales > Poaceae > Cenchrus > Cenchrus fungigraminus. The sequence goes on from CM072772.1 coordinate 44,368,709, forward strand.
GCAACCTAGAGCTTCTCAAATAGACAAAATTCAACATAGGGTGCTACACATGTCCAAACGAGCAAGTTAGATACTCTATAGCTTCGTAATGACATAAACTTCATGATCACCAAGTTTCACAACCATTGGGCGAAGCTAAGATAGAATTTAGCAATTTTGCGAAAAATCACCCTCTCATGAGCAAAGTCCTAAACATGAGCAAAACATGTCAAAATGGCAAAGCCACACAAACTTCATGCTAGGACAACCATTCTAAGCATAAGACCATCATAAACACCCACAAGCACCTCATGTCATGTCAAAGCCATCGAGCCATGTGCCTACTTCTATATATGAGACTTCTTATTGGTAGGCATCATGCAACGATTTAGCACCCAAAGCAAATTAAAATTAGCACATATGACATGGGAGCACATTTTTCAAGCAATTTACATTTCATTTTTCAGATTTATAATTGGTACATGAAATGTCTTTGCGACAAAAAGGAACTTATGCCCCTCCACAAGATGAAGCATGGGGGCTAAACATTCATGATGGCAAATGAGCCTTTGGCCCCATATGATCAAAATAAGCTATCCAACCACAAATTAAGCATAGCCAAGCCACAAAAACATGTCAAGATCATGTAAAGGCATTTACTCACAAGAGAGCATACATATGAAATTTTCAAAAAACATAGCCATCAACCATGGATACAAACCAAGATTATCAAGAGCTAAGCCAAACTAACCATAGCTTACCAAATTAGCTCACAAAGACATATATATCATTCCATGGTGAACAATGTATATAGGAGAAGCCTTTCCTAAACAATGCATATGATACAAAATGCATGCAACCTAAGATACAAAGATGCCTATACATCATGTTACATATGCCATGCCAAATGCAAGAAATGCACAAAGGAAATCTATACATATGCTACAAAAGAGCTCCCACACACCAACTCAAGAAATCAAACAAACACCAAACTCCCCCCGCAAACGAGTGAAAGTTGCTTGATCTAGGGGTTTGGTGAAAATATCGGCTAGTTGTTCATGTGTGGGTACATGGATCAAAGCTATCTTCCCTTTCTCTACGTTGTCTCTCAGAAAATGATACCTCACTTCTATGTGCTTGGTTTTGGAATGGAGCACTGGGTTCTTTGCAATGCTTATGGCACTGGTGCTATCACATTGAAGTGGGACATGGGTATACTCCTCACCAAAGTCACTCATGGTGTATGTGATCCAAAGGAGCTGAGAGCAACAACTAGCTGCGGCCACATACTCTGCCTCGGTAGTGGATTGAGCAACACTCGACTGTTTGCGGGAAGACCAAGATACCAAAGAAGAACCCAAGAACTGGCAAGTCCCAGAAGTGGACTTCCTATCCAACCGACACCCGGCAAAATCTGCGTCTGAAAATCCATGAAGCGCCAAAGAAGAAGACGCAGAGTACCAAACGCCGAAGTCGGGAGTGTGTCGCAAATACCTGAAAATGCGCTTGACTGCTTGCCGATGCGAAGTCCTCGGAGACGCTTGAAAACGAGCGCACAGACACACCGAGAATTGGATGTCCGGCCTCGTCGCCGTCAAGTAGAGGAGTGACCCGATCATGCTCCGGTAATCCTTCTGGTCCACGTGTTCACCTTCCTCGTCCGCATCAAGAGCTGTAGTCGTACTCATAGGCGTTGCCATAGCCTTGGAGTCCTCCATCTTGAACTTCCTCACAATGTCCTTGGTGTACTTAGCTTGGTGCACAAATGTTCCTTCCTTTGATTGCTTGATTTGTAGCCCGAGGAAGAACTGCAACTCGCCCATCATGCTCATCTCAAATTCCCTGCTCATGTCTTCTGCAAACCTTGCAACAAGAGAGTTAGACGAGCCACCAAAGACAATATCATCCACGTATACCTGCACAATCAGGATATCTCTGCCCTGCCTGAGGAGAAACAAGGTCTGGTCGACCTTCCCCATCTCAAACCCTCTCTCAAACAGGAACCCCCTCAACCTACCATACCAAGCTCTAGGCGCCTGCTTCAATCCATACAGCGCCTTCCTCAACTTGTACACTCGGTGAGGGTACTTCTCACTCTCAAACCCCGGTGGTTGCCTCACAAACACCTCTTCCTCCAACACACCGTTCAGAAAAGCACTCTTCACATCCATCTGGTACAACTTGAACCCTTTAGCCACGGAAAAGGCTAGAAGGATCCTGATCGCCTCCAAACGAGCTACAAGAGCGAAAGTCTCCTCGTAGTCGATCCCCTCTTTCTGACTGTACCCCTGAGCAACAAGTCTCGACTTGTTCCTCACCACTTATCCTTTCTCTCCCTCTTTATTTTTCCACACCCATTTTGTCCCAATCGGCTTACACCCTGGGGGAGGGTCAACCAACACCCAAACTTGGTTCCTCTCAAAATTCTCCAACTCCTCATTCATTGAGTTAACCCAATTATGATCAGATAACGCGTGTCCAATGTCTTTGGGCTCAAAGGTAGCAACAAAAGCAGCATGAGCGAAATGAGAATTGTTCCGAACCCTCGACCGTGTAGTACGTTCATTCATGTCGCCGATGATTCTCGAAGCTGGGTGATCCACTTGCACTCGCCGGGGAGGTTCTCGCCTTGATGCTACTTCCCCCTCAACAGCAGCTTCGCCTTGATCTGGGTTTGTCGTTGTAGGTGTGGGAGAGGGTCCATTCTCGATCGTCGTCGAAGTAGTAGGTACATGTTCAGCCGCGGGCATCACACCGCCGTCTTCATCATCTCCATGTTCATGCTCCTCCTCCTGAAAGATCTCCTCGCCAAGTTCGTCGTCACCTGCACACTCAAAAACAAGCTGACTACGTGGCTGTGTCTCGTCGAAGGTTACCTCGCAAGTCTCCACGATTTGGTTAGTTTCAAGATTGAGCACACGAAATGCTCTAGAATGAGATGCATAACCAAAGAAAATGCCATCGACAGACCTAGCCTCGAACTTGTCCAACTTCTTCCCTTTCTTCAGAATTAAGCATTTACAACCAAAGACATGGAAGTGACTCACCTTGGGTGTGCGACCGTGCATCAACTCGTAACAGGTTTTCTTCTTGTGAACCCTGAGGTAGATCCTGTTCGACACATGGCACGCGGTATTGACCGCCTCAACCCAGAACCTTCTCGGAGTCCTATGCTCGTCGAGCATCGTCCGAGCCATCTCGCATAAGGTCCTGTTTTTCCTTTCCACCACGCCATTTTGGGGAGGCGTATACGGACTCGAAAACTGATGTTCAAGACCCAAGTCATGGCAAAAGGTTTCGAAGCTTGAGTTTTTGAATTCCGAGCCATTGTCACTGCGGATCGCTCGTATGGCATCTCCGTGCCTCTCGTTTCTTAACCTCAAGACAAGATCTCGAACAAAACCAAACGTCTCCCCCTTCTCCTCAAGAAAGAACACCCACGCATACCGAGAGTAGTCGTCCACCACAACAAGGACATACCACTTCCCACCCGCAGATCGCACACGAGCTGGGCCAACAAGGTCCATATGGAGCAGCTCGCATGGACGCTCAGTCATCACATCGGTGAGAGGCGGGTGAGAAGAGGCTACCATCTTGGCATGCCTACACGGCGCACAAACCAACTCTTTCTCAAACCTCAACCGTGGCAATCCTCGGACCAAATTGAGTTTACTCAAGCGAGACAAAAGGTCAAAACTCAAGTGACCCAACTTCCTATGCCACTTCCACAACTCACTCGAAGAACCAGCCAAAAAGCAACGCTCTACACCAGAAGACTGAGAAAAATCAGCTCGGAACACTTGACCCTCGGGAACGACCATGCAAACAAGATCCCCCCGAGAATCTAAAATCCGAGAACCACCAGGCCGAAACAACACCTCAAAACCCTCATCCAACAACTGGGACACAGAAAGCAAATTGTATCCAAGCGATTGAACAAGAGCAACACGCCTGAGAGTGATCTTGTCACTTACCTTAATCTCACCTTCTGACAGCACACACCCTCGCCCATTGTCCCCAAAGGTGATGTGCTTCTTTGTCACCACCGGGACGAGACTTGAGAACCACCCCTTGTCTCCGGTCATATGCCTCGAGCAACCGGAGTCAATCAACCAAATGTTCTTCAAGTCTCCCACCTGAAATTCAAAAGCGAGAACGTGAGTGAACAAACGACTCAGCACTGGGGTTAGTACCAAAAGAGTAAAACCAGTGCCGAGCCATTTGCTCCAAAGTGGGGTTAGCACAAACCAAATCATCACGCCTATCAAAGCTACCACCACGGTGACCACCACGAGGGAACCAACCCTCTCTAGCTGGAGGAGGACGAAAACCACGAAAGGGAAACCGTGGATCGTTCCTCCTCTCCATCTCAAAGCTACGACTCCTCCCACCCTCGTATTGAGCACGAGGTGGAGAACGCCTAGCAAACTGACCACCTGCCAACTTTCCAGACCAACCACCAGAACCACGACCTCCAAAACCAAACCGAGCATCCTCACGAGCACGAAACCCGACTCGCTGTCTGCCCAGACCTGCACCGGTCTGACCGGTGTAGCTCGGCCAGCAGCAACACCTGCAGCCTTCCGGTCTCCCCAAGCCGGAACCGTCCTCACAATCGCCTTGGCCCTGGGCATCAGCATACGAGGCTCAGGTACACCATTAGAGGGGTGGTACCTGTCCTTGTTAGCCCACTCTCTAGCCATTCTCTCCTCACGCTTCCTCTTGAAGCAAAACTCATCCTTGTGACCATCTCTCCCACAATACCCACAATGGAACTTTATGGGCTGTGGCTTAGGCTTAGGCTTGGGTTGGGGCTGCCTACTCGGCTTCTCACCCTTCTTCTCTCCTTCCTCACCTCCCTTTGGGCTCACAAACTTCACCGGTTTCTGAAAATCATTTGTTGGGTGAGGGAATATGGGTGGATCTGGAGTAGTGTCAAGTTTGTTTCTGAGATGGTTAGGCTTGAGCTCAAACTTGTTCTTGTGTCTGTTTGGTGGTGGGATAGGAATCTCTCCAACTCTCTCAACTCCCTCACCACAGTTCTCTCCAAGCTTGTCAGCCCCAAGTGCCTGACCATCATAGCGTTTAAAAGCCGCTATCATGATACCAAGCTGAGGCTCCTGACCCGACAACCAGCTCATACATTTTCTCAGCTCATCATTCTCATCCTGCAAGCGATCAACATAATGTGCAAGCTCCAAATTCTTAACCGCATGCAATTCACAGGTAGAGCAAGAAGTGGGAATAGGCTCTTTCAACTTAGCCTCAAGCGAAACAGTGTAAGCATGCATCTCATCAATCTTTCCATGCAAAATAGGGCAAGAAGTGCAAGCACCTAGCAAAGCAGGTCTAGACTTAAGCTCAGCCACTTCAACCCTAAGCATATCTAGTTCATCACAAGTAGAAGCATGCTTATCCTTAAGAGCAGTAAGATCAGCTAGGTACACAGAGCAATCACAGCAATCAATCTCATAAGAAACCACAGGAGAAGCCTTAAGCGAATCAATCTCAAGCTTAGCATCTAGGTTCTGGGTTTCTAGCTCAGCCACACGGTTCCTAGCATCTTCTAGTGAGGCCCTAAGCTCTTTCCTCATCTTCTTGGCCTCTCTAAGCATGTGATCGCGGTTATCAAGCAAGTCAACCAACTCATCATTCTCCTTGCGCAAAGAAGAGAGTTCATCACATACCTCATCCTCGGAGTCAGAGTCCGAGTCACTCTGGTGGCTCTTCTTGCTACCGGAGCTACGGGCCATGCCGCAGAAGCCATCTCCCGCGAAGCAGCTCAACCCGCTCAAGTTCCTGGATGACTTCTTGTTCTTGCGCCGATCACCTTCATCTTCACTGCTACTCGAGCTCGAGGAAGAGTAGGCGGAGCTGGAGTCGACGTCGCTCGCTCCGACCATTGCTCGGGCCTTCCTGCCGCGGCCATCCTTCTTCCTCGACCGTCGCTCGTCCTTGTGCTTGTTCTTGTGCTTGTGATCGCGCCTCGATCGGTACTAGCCATCCTTGCTCGATCGGTGGCTATAGCCGTCCTTGTAGCCGTCCTTGTTCTCCGTCTTCTCAGGGCAGTCGGCGACGAAGTGTCCTGGCTTGCCGCACTGAAAGCACGTCCGTGCTGTCCTCCTCGTGTTCACCCGGTTCTCGTGCAGCCTCTCGAACCGCCTGGTCAGCAACGCCAGCTCGTCCTCTCCAAGCACGTCGAACTCCTCGTCTGGCAAAGACATCAAAGAAGACAGAGAGTACATCCTGGAGGATGCGTTAGCGTTAGACTTAGCTCCTTTGCCACTAACGAGAGCGAGACTATGAGAATCAGTCGGGCTCTCGATCTTGGCTGTCATACCACGGTCCAACTCAGCCGACTTGAGCTTCGAGAATAGTTCGTTCACCGTCAAGGTGTCATACTTCTCGGACTCAACAATAGCCTCAAACTTCTCGTCCCATACGGTACGATCCAACGAGTGCAAGAGCTTCACGGCTCTATCATGATCATTGTATGGGAGGACGTCCACATTGGCTCTCATGTTGTTCACAACGACCGTAAATCGCTGGAAAAGGGCATCGACGGACTCGCCGGGGAGATGAGTGAAGTTCTCGTACTCTCTCCGGTAAGTCGCGTACATCCGAGCCTGAACCTGAGCATTCCCAGCATGAGCATCCTTCAACTGCTCCCAAATCCTATAGGCTAAGTCCTCTGTCTGAACCCGATCGAATTCAGGCTTACACAGAGCACGAAACAAGTAGTCGACAGCCTTGTTGTTGGCTTCGAACATATCCCTCGATCCTGGAGCAAGGAAGTTCATCGGATGAACATAAGTTGTGTTCACCGTGACATCCCAAAGGATCTGACCCTTTCCGCGGAGGAACGGCGCCATCCGCCTTGCCACATCTGGTAGTTCTTCCCATCGAAGTGCGGAGGACCCGAACCCCGTTCCTGGTACGCCATCTTTGGATCTTAGACTGGTAAGAGTCAATAAAGACCCGAACCGGCTCTGATAACAATTGAAGGACCGATTAGGCGAACCAGAGAGGGGGGGGGAGTGAATGGGAGCCGATAAAAATTCTTCTCGAAGGAGATGAGAACTCCAACAAGACGAACACGGCTTCCACCTCACGTCTCCGACCCAACTACCCAAGTTGGCCAAGACCACGCAGCCACTGGAGTGCTACTGGTCCTAGGAACCAACACTCAACCTTCCGAGCCAAAATTCACCAAACCACACAGCGAAAACTTGCACGGCTTGCTGCCTGTGCTACACCGGTCAGACCGATGGCCTGTGCCGGTCAGACCGGTGACACCGGTCAGACCGGTGGACAGAGCCGGTCAGGCCGGTGGCTACAGCAGCCGCACAGCAAACGTTCCAGGAAGCCTCAGTGACTCCTCTAGGCCCTGGAACAAAAACCACCACGAAACACAACCTGTGAAGAAGAAGAACCCCTCACAAAACCTAGCAAAACAACTCCAAACACGCCAAGAACTGATCAGCAGGACCACGGGACAAAACCACACGGACAAGGCTATTCCCCGAGACAAAAACCAACCAAGGGCTAGCACCGGTCAGACCGGTCAATAGCACCGGTCAGACCGGTCGTGCCTGGGCAGCTCGGGATGAACAGCGCCCGCGAGTCAACTCCTCCGAATCCAACTCCCGATCTCCCGATTCGCTCCACAGTTTTGCACAAGACTTTGGGGATAGCAGGAACACCTCATGGGTACTCCATAGCCAAGAGTTGGTCCACCAAAACTTGTCAAATCAAGAGGAATCGAAGAAATCCCACCAAGAACGCCTCTACCCTAGAGCCACGAAAACCCCAAAATCGAGCCCCTTTGCTCACGGATTTGGAAGGGAAATCAAAGGGAAAAGAACCACGAAGGGTTCATGCATACATCCCCCACCAAATCCCAAAGAGAAAGGCCTCGAAATCGCTCCAAGAAAATCGCCAAGAAAGGGCTCCGAAAATCACCAAAAAGGAGAAACGGGAAAGACACATCCAAGCCTTGAGGAACCACGTCGAATCATCTATACATACCAAAGAGGTTCATACAAGGTCTAGCTTGCCGCCCGGTCATCCTTCCCTCTCACAAGATCTCACCATGAAGCTCTCAAGCTAGTCCTACGAAAATCCTAAGAAAATAGGAAGGAAAATAGGAAAACCAAATGAGCTAGGGTTCCAAGAGATGGCTGCCATCCTCTCACCACTTGGGTTATATGGAGGCAACCGAAAGACGAAAATACCCTTACTAGCTAACTAGGGATACATGCCCCTCGAGGGCGAAAATAGAAGTCTTTGTCTTCGCACCATCGGACGGATGCCCAGCGACCGCAAACTTGCTTAGCCTCGACGCAAGCCTTGCGATCCCGACGTGTGTCCTCCGCTTCGAAGATTCCGGACTGCGTCGAGGCACACCGGTCAGACCGGTACCCACCGGTCAGACCGGTACCCACCGGTCAGACCGGTCAGACCCACCAGTCAGATCGGTCTGGAGCTGCTGCACCTCCGTCTTCGGTTCTTCGGTCTTGGCTTTGTGGATCAACGAAGGAACCCAGTGATTTTCTGGTGAACCACCGGAAACCCCGCGAACTTGGTGTATCCTCCGCCAATCACCACTCATGACTCGGCTCCCACGTAGTCCCGGCTCGACCTTGGTTTTGAGGCTCAACCAAGAAACCGTCCATGACTTCATCTTGCCGTTCTTGCCACCATGCGACCCGCACTTGACCCCGCTGGCCACCGAGTCCCTCGAACCAAGCCTACTTGTCTTCTCCACACCTGGAGGCCTCACCGGCAACGACCTTTCACGCTTGTTCTTCACCTGCACCTGCACCAGTTAAGCCGCAACCTGCACCTGCAATACTTAGCCAAGAATCAGTTCACACCACATTGTCAATCACTCATCACACCAGGAAGCGACCATCCACCGATCCTCGAACCACACCTGGCTCTCAATCTCCCCCTTGATGAGTGCATTGACAACACACACGTTTTGGTAACCAAGAGAAAAGGAAAAGAAAAGAAACGACTAAAAGAAACTCCAACAAGCGATCGAAAGCCAAAGAAAAGGCAAAGAGCAAGATCACTTGAAGAAGACAAGTCTCGGACCCCTTAGGCAAGGGCAACGGCTTGACACATCCGAGACAAAACATGCTCAAGCAAAGAGCACAAACCATCAAACCAAAGCTCGAAAACCACAAAGAGCTCCCCCTGCACACATGCAAGCTCCCCCTGAACCAATGCAACTCCCCCTGGACAAATGCATGCGAACCACTTCACGAAACAGAGCAGCTGCAACAGCTCAGCTCTGACCGGTCAGACTGGTCGACACCACCGGTCAGACCGGTGCGCAACATGTGAACAGGACCAGCACTCTGACCGGTCAGACCGGTGACCTCAACCGGTCAGACCGGTGCACAACAGAGCCCAAAAATGGCTCGAAACAACCTGAAAACCTTCCAAATGCATTCAGTAGGCCAAACCATGCTCAAACTTCTCCCCCTTGTTGACAATGCATGAATCAAGCCAAAAATGCAAAAAATGCAACCTAGAGCTTCTCAAATAGACAAAATTCAACATAGGGTGCTACACATGTCCAAACGAGCAAGTTAGATACTCTATAGCTTCGTAATGACATAAACTTCATGATCACCAAGTTTCACAACCATTGGGCGAAGCTAAGATAGAATTTAGCAATTTTGCGAAAAATCACCCTCTCATGAGCAAAGTCCTAAACATGAGCAAAACATGTCAAAATGGCAAAGCCACACAAATTTCATGCTAGGACAACCATTCTAAGCATAAGACCATCATAAACACCCACAAGCACCTCATGTCATGTCAAAGCCATCGAGCCATGTGCCTACTTCTATATATGAGACTTCTCATTAGTAGGCATCATGCAACGATTTAGCACCCAAAGCAAATTAAAATTAGCACATATGACATGAGAGCACATTTTTCAAGCAATTTACATTTCATTTTTCAGATTTATAATTGGTACATGAAATGTCTTTGCGACAAAAAGGAACTTATGCCCCTCCACAAGATGAAGCATGGGGGCTAAACATTCATGATGGCAAATGAGCCTTTGGCCCCATATGATCAAAATAAGCTATCCAACCACAAATTAAGCATAGCCAAGCCACAAAAACATGTCAAGATCATGTAAAGGCATTTACTCACAAGAGAGCATACATATGAAATTTTCAAAAAACATAGCCATCAACCATGGATACAAACCAAGATTATCAAGAGCTAAGCCAAACTAACCATAGCTTACCAAATTAGCTCACAAAGACATATATATCATTCCATGGTGAACAATGTATATAGGAGAAGCCTTTCCTAAACAATGCATATGATACAAAATGCATGCAACCTAAGATACAAAGATGCCTATACATCATGTTACATATGCCATGCCAAATGCAAGAAATGCACAAAGGAAAGCTATACATATGCTACAAAGGAGCTCCCACACACCAACTCAAGAAATCAAACAAACACCAAGCTCCCCCCGCAAACGAGTGAAAGTTGCTTGATCTAGGGGTTTGGTGAAAATATCGGCTAGTTGTTCATGTGTGGGTACAAGGATCAAAGCTATCTTCCCTTTCTCTACGTTGTCTCTCAGAAAATGATACCTCACTTCTATGTTCTTGGTTTTGGAATGGAGCACTGGGTTCTTTGCAACGCTTATGGCACTGGTGCTATCACATTGAAGTGGGACATGGGTATACTCCTCACCAAAGTCACTCATGGTGTATGTGATCCAAAGGAGCTGAGAGCAACAACTAGCTGCGGCCACATACTCTGCCTCGGTAGTGGATTGAGCAACACTCGACTGTTTGCGGGAAGACCAAGATACCAAAGAAGAACCCAAGAACTGGCAAGTCCCAGAAGTGGACTTCCTATCCAACCGACACCCGGCAAAATCTGCGTCTGAAAATCCATGAAGCGCCAAAGAAGAAGACGAAGAGTACCAAACGCCGAAGTCGGGAGTGTGTCGCAAATACCTGAAAATGCGCTTGACTGCTTGCCGATGTGAAGTCCTCGGAGACGCTTGAAAACGAGCGCACAGACACACCGAGAATTGGATGTCCGGCCTCGTCGCCGTCAAGTAGAGGAGTGACCCGATCATGCTCCGGTAATCCTTCTGGTCCACGTGTTCACCTTCCTCGTCCGCATCAAGAGCTGTAGTCGTACTCATAGGCGTTGCCATAGCCTTGGAGTCCTCCATCTTGAACTTCCTCACAATGTCCTTGGTGTACTTAGCTTGGTGCACAAATGTTCCTTCCTTTGATTGCTTGATTTGTAGCCCGAGGAAGAACTGCAACTCGCCCATCATGCTCATCTCAAATTCCCTGCTCATGTCTTCTGCAAACCTTGCAACAAGAGAGTTAGACGAGCCACCAAAGACAATATCATCCACGTATACCTGCACAATCAGGATATCTCTGCCCTGCCTGAGGAGAAACAAGGTCTGGTCGACCTTCCCCATCTCAAACCCTCTCTCAAACAGGAACCCCCTCAACCTACCATACCAAGCTCTAGGCGCCTGCTTCAACCCATACAGCGCCTTCCTCAACTTGTACACTCGGTGAGGGTACTTCTCACTCTCAAACCCCGGTGATTGCCTCACAAACACCTCTTCCTCCAACACACCGTTCAGAAAAGCACTCTTCACATCCATCTGGTACAACTTGAACCCTTTAGCCACGGAAAAGGCTAGAAGGATCCTGATCGCCTCCAAACGAGCTACAAGAGCGAAAGTCTCCTCGTAGTCGATCCCCTCTTTCTGACTGTACCCCTGAGCAACAAGTCTCGACTTGTTCCTCACCACTTATCCTTTCTCTCCCTCTTTATTTTTCCACACCCATTTTGTCCCAATCGGCTTACACCCTGGGGGAGGGTCAACCAACACCCAAACTTGGTTCCTCTCAAAATTCTCCAACTCCTCATTCATTGAGTTAACCCAATTATGATCAGATAACGCGTGTCCAATGTCTTTGGGCTCAAAGGTAGCAACAAAAGCAGCATGAGCGAAATGAGAATTGTTCCGAACCCTCGACCGTGTAGTACGTTCATTCATGTCGCCGATGATTCTCGAAGCTGGGTGATCCACTTGCACTCGCCGGGGAGGTTCTCGCCTTGATGCTACTTCCCCCTCAACAGCAGCTTCGCCTTGATCTGGGTTTGTCGTTGTAGGTGTGGGAGAGGGTCCATTCTCGATCGTCGTCGAAGTAGTAGGTACATGTTCAGCCGCGGGCATCACACCGCCATCTTCATCATCTCCATGTTCATGCTCCTCCTCCTGAAAGATCTCCTCGCCAAGTTCGTCGTCACCTGCACACTCAAAAACAAGCTGACTACGTGGCTGTGTCTCGTCGAAGGTTACCTCGCAAGTCTCCACGATTTGGTTAGTTTCAAGATTGAGCACACGAAATGCTCTAGAATGAGATGCATAACCAAAGAAAATGCCATCGACAGACCTAGCCTCGAACTTGTCCAACTTCTTCCCTTTCTTCAGAATTAAGCATTTACAACCAAAGACATGGAAGTGACTCACCTTGGGTGTGCGACCGTGCATCAACTTGTAACAGGTTTTCTTCTTGTGAACCCTGAGGTAGATCCTGTTCGACACATGGCACGCGGTATTGACCGCCTCAGCCCAGAACCTTCTCGGAGTCCTATGCTCGTCGAGCATCGTCCGAGCCATCTCGCATAAGGTCCTGTTTTTCCTTTCCACCACGCCATTTTGGGGAGGCGTATACGGACTCGAAAACTGATGTTCAAGACCCAAGTCATGGCAAAAGGTTTCGAAGCTTGAGTTTTTGAATTCCGAGCCATTGTCACTGCGGATCGCTCGTATGGCATCTCCGTGCCTCTCGTTTCTTAACCTCAAGACAAGATCTCGAACAAAACCAAACGTCTCCCCCTTCTCCTCAAGAAAGAACACCCACGCATACCGAGAGTAGTCGTCCACCACAACAAGGACATACCACTTCCCACCCGCAGATCGCACACGAGCTGGGCCAACAAGGTCCATATGGAGCAGCTCGCATGGACGCTCAGTCATCACATCGGTGAGAGGCGGGTGAGAAGAGGCTACCATCTTGGCATGCCTACACGGCGCACAAACCAACTCTTTCTCAAACCTCAACCGTGGCAATCCTCGGACCAAATTGAGTTTACTCAAGCGAGACAAAAGGTCAAAACTCAAGTGACCCAACTTCCTATGCCACTTCCACAACTCACTCGAAGAACCAGCCAAAAAGCAACGCTCCACACCAGAAGACTGAGAAAAATCAGCTCGGAACACTTGACCCTGGGAACGACCATGCAAACAAGATCCCCCCGAGAATCTAAAATCCGAGAACCACCAGGCCGAAACAACACGTCAAAACCCTCATCCAACAACTGGGACACAGAAAGCAAATTGTATCCAAGCGATTGAACAAGAGCAACACGCCTGAGAGTGATCTTGTCACTTACCTTAATCTCACCTTCTGACAGCACACGCCCTCGCCCATTGTCCCCAAAGGTGATGTACTTCTTTGTCACCACCGGGACGAGACTTGAGAACCACCCCTTGTCTCCGGTCATATGCCTCGAGCAACCGGAGTCAATCAACCAAATGTTCTTCAAGTCTCCCACCTGAAATTCAAAAGCGAGCACGTGAGTGAACAAACGACTCAGCACTGGGGTTAGTACCAAAAGAGTAAAACCAGTGCCGAGCCATTTGCTCCAAAGTGGGGTTAGCACAAACCAAATCATCACACCTATCAAAGCTACCACCACGGTGACCACCACGAGGGAACCAACCCTCTCTAGCTGGAGGAGGACGAAAACCACGAAAGGGAAACCGTGGATCGTTCCTCCTCTCCATCTCAAAGCTACGACTCCTCCCACCCTCGTATTGAGCACGAGGTGGAGAACGCCTAGCAAACTGACCACCTGCCAACATTCCAGACCAACCACCAGAACCACGACCTCCAAAACCAAACCGAGCATCCTCACGAGCACGAAACCCGACTCGCTGTCTGCCCAGACCTGCACCGGTCTGACCGGTGTAGTACACCGGTCTGACCGGTGTAGGTCGGCCAGCAGCAGCACCTGCAGCCTTCCGGTCTCCCCAAGCCGGAACCGTCCTCACAATCGCCTTGGCCCTGGGCATCAGCATACGAGGCTCAGGTACACCATTAGAGGGGTGGTACCTGTCCTTGTTAGCCCACTCTCTAGCCATTCTATCCTCACGCTTCCTCTTGAAGCAAAACTCATCCTTGTGACCATCTCTCCCACAATACCCACAATGGAACTTTATGGGCTGTGGCTTAGGCTTAGGCTTGGGTTGGGGCTGCCTACTCGGCTTCTCACCCTTCTTCTCTCCTTCCTCACCTCCCTTTGGGCTCACAAACTTCACCGATTTCTGAAAATCATTTGTTGGGTGAGGGAATATGGGTGGATCTGGAGTAGTGTCAAGTTTGTTTCTGAGATGGTTAGGCTTGGGCTCAAACTTGTTCTTGTGTCTGTTTGGTGGTGGGATAGGAATCTCTCCAACTCTCTCAACTCCCTCACCACAGTTCTCTCCAAGCTTGTCAGCCCCAAGTGCCTGACCATCATAGCGTTTGAAAGACGCTATCATGATACCAAGCTGAGGCTCCTGACCCGACAACCAGCTCATACATTTTCTCAGCTCATCATTCTCATCCTGCAAGCGATCAACATAATGTGCAAGCTCCAAATTCTTAACCGCATGCAATTCACAGGTAGAGCAAGAAGTGGGAATAGGCTCTTTCAACTTAGCCTCAAGCGAAACAGTGTAAGCATGCATCTCATCAATCTTTCCATGTAAAACAGGGCAAGAAGTGCAAGCACCTAGCAAAGCAGGTCTAGACTTAAGCTCAGCCACTTCAACCCTAAGCATATCTAGTTCATCACAAGTAGAAGCATGCTTATCCTTAAGAGCAGTAAGATCAGCTAGGTACACAGAGCAATCACAGCAATCAATCTCATAAGAAACCACAGGAGAAGCCTTAAGCGAATCAATCTCAAGCTTAGCATCTAGGTTCTGGGTTTCTAGCTCAGCCACATGGTTCCTAGCATCTTCTAGTGAGGCCCTAAGCTCTTTCCTCATCTTCTTGGCCTCTCTAAGCATGTGATCGCGGTTATCAAGCAAGTCAACCAACTCATCATTCTCCTTGCGCAAAGAAGAGAGTTCATCACATACCTCATCCTCGGAGTCAGAGTCCGAGTCACTCTGGTGGCTCTTCTTGCTGCCGGAGCTACGGGCCATGCCGCAGAAGCCATCTCCCGCGAAGCAGCTCAACCCGCTCAAGTTCCTGGATGACTTCTTGTTCTTGCGCCGATCACCTTCATCTTCACTGCTACTCGAGCTCGAGGAAGAGTAGGCGGAGCTGGAGTCGATGTCGCTCGCTCCGACCATTGCTCGGGCCTTCCTGCCGCGGCCATCCTTCTTCCTCGACCGTCGCTCGTCCTTGTGCTTGTGATCGCGCCTCGATCGGTACTTGCCATCCTTGCTCGATCGGTGGCTATAGCCGTCCTTGTAGCCGTCCTTGTTCTCCGTCTTCTCAGGGCAGTCGGCGACGAAGTGTCCTGGCTTGCCGCATTGAAAGCACGTCTGTGCTGTCCTCCTCGTGTTCACCCGGTTCTCGTGCAGCCTCTCGAACCGCCTGGTCAGCAACGCCAGCTCGTCCTCTCCAAGCACGTCGAACTCCTCGTCTGGCAAAGACATCAAAGAAGACAGAGAGTACATCCTGGAGGATGCGTTAGCGTTAGACTTAGCTCCTTTGCCACTAACGAGAGCGAGACTATGAGAATCAGTTGGGCTCTCGATCTTGGCTGTCATACCACGGTCCAACTCAGCCGACTTGAGCTTCGAGAATAGTTCGTTCACCGTCAAGGTGTCATACTTCTCGGACTCAACAATAGCCTCAAACTTCCCGTCCCATACGGTACGATCCAACGAGTGCAAGAGCTTCACGGCTCTATCATGATCATTGTATGGGAGGACGTCCACATTGGCTCTCATGTTGTTCACAACGACCGTAAATCGCTGGAAAAGGGCATCGACGGACTCGCCGGGGAGATGAGTGAAGTTCTCGTACTCTCTCCGGTAAGTCGCGTACATCCGAGCCTAAACCTGAGCATTCCCAGCATGAGCATCCTTCAACTGCTCCCAAATCCTATAGGCTAAGTCCTCTGTCTGAACCCGATCGAATTCAGGCTGACACAGAGCACGAAACAAGTAGTCGACAGCCTTGTTGTTGGCTTCGAACATATCCCTCGATCCTGGAGCAAGGAAGTTCATCGGATGAACATAAGCTGTGTTCACCGTGACATCCCAAAGGATCTGACCCGTTCCGCGGAGGAACGCCGCCATCCGCCTTTGCCACATCTGGTAGTTCTTCCCATCGAAGTGCGGAGGACCCGAACCCCGTTCCTGGTACGCCATCTTTGGATCTTAGACTGGTAAGAGTCAATAAAGACCCGAACCGGCTCTGATACCAATTGAAGGACCGATTAGGCGAACCAGAGAGGGGGGGAGTGAATGGGAGCCGATAAAAATTCTTCTCGAAGGAGATGAGAACTCCAACAAGACGAACACGGCTTCCAACTCACGTCTCCGACCCAACTACCCAAGTTGGCCAAGACCACGCAGCCACTGGAGTGCTACTGGTCCTAGGAACCAACACTCAACCTTCCGAGCCAAAATTCACCAAACCACACAGCGGAAACTTGCACGGCTTGCTGCCTGTGCTACACCGGTCAGACCGATGGCCTGTGCCGGTCAGACTGGTGACACCGGTCAGACCGGTGGACAGAGCCGGTCAGGCCGGTGGCTACAGCAGCCGCACAGCAAACATTCCAGGAAGCCTCAGTGACTCCTCTAGGCTCTGGAACAAAAACCACCACGAAACACAACCTGTGAAGAAGAAGAACCCCTCACAAAACCTAGCAAAACAACTCCAAACACGCCAAGAACTGATCAGCAGGACCACGGGACAAAACCACACGGACAAGGCTATTCCCCGAGACAAAAACCCACCAAGGGCTAGCACCGGTCAGACCGGTCAATAGCACCGGTCAGACCGGTCGTGCCTGGGCAGCTCGGGATGAACAGCGCCCGCGAGTCAACTCCTCCGAATCCAACTCCCGATCTCCCGATTCGCTCCACGGTTTTGCACAAGACTTTGGGGATAGTAGGAACACCTCATGGGTACTCCATAGCCAAGATTTGGTCCACCAAAACTTGTCAAATCAAGAGGAATCGAAGAAATCCCACCAAGAACGCCTCTAACCCTAGAGCCACGAAAACCCCAAAATCGAGCCCCTTTGCTCACGGATTTGGAAGGGAAATCAAAGGGAAAAGAACCACGAAGGGTTCATGCATACATCCCCCACCAAATCCCAAAGAGAAAGGCCTCGAAATCGCTCCAAGAAAATCGCCAAGAAAGGGCTCCGAAAATCACCAAAAAGGAGAAACGGGAAAGACACATCCAAGCCTTGAGGAACCACGCCGAATCATCTATACATACCAAAGAGGTTCATACAAGGTCTAGCTTGCCGCCCGATCATCCTTCCCTCTCACAAGATCTCACCATGAAGCTCTCAAGCTAGTCCTACGAAAATCCTAAGAAAATAGGAAGGAAAATAGGAAAACCAAATGAGCTAGGGTTCCAAGAGATGGCTGCCATCCTCTCACCACTTGGGTTATATGGAGGCAACCGAAAGACGAAAATACCCTTACTAGCTAACTAGGGATACATGCCCCTCGAGGGCGAAAATGGAAGTCTTTGTCTTCGCACCATCGGACGGATGCCCAGCGACCGCAAACTTGCTTAGCCTCGACGCAAGCCTTGCGATCCCGACACGTGTCCTCCGCTTCGAAGATTCCGGACTGCGTCGTCGCACACCGGTCAGACCGGTGCTCCTCACCGGTCAGACCGGTACCCACCGGTCAGACCGGTCTGGAGCTGCTGCACCTCCGTCTTCGGTTCTTCGGTCTTGGCTTTGTGGATCAACCAAGGAACCCAGTGATTTTCTGGTGAACCACCGGAAACCCCGCGAACTCAGTGTAGCCTCCGCCAATCACCACTCATGACTCAGCTCCCACGTAGTCCCGGCTCGACCTTGGTTTTGAGGCTCAACCAAGAAACCGTCCATGACTTCATCTTGCCGTTCTTGCCACCATGCGGCCCGCACTTGACCCCGCTGGCCACCGGGTCCCTCGAACCAAGCCTACTTGTCTTCTCCACACCTGGAGGCCTCACCGGCAACGACCTTTCACGCTTGTTCTTCACCTGCACCTGCACCAGTCAAGCCGCAACCTACACCTACAATACTTAGCCAAGAATCAGTTCACACCACGTTGTCAATCACTCATCACAGCAGGAAGCAACCATCCACCGGTCCTCGAACCACACCTGGCTCTCATAGAGACACCCAGATATCCTGCATAGCTGCAAAGAGTCTGGCAGAGACACCCGAAGCATGCCGACCTCAAGAAGGTCTCAAATCAGTAGCGCCCAAGCACCCAGAGATACTTGGCAGGGCCATTAGGCACGCACCCCACAGGGAGGCCTTCATTCCCTACGTAAAATCCTGGGTGTCCAAAGCATGCTGGCAGGGCTACAAGAGCACACCAACCTCAGTAAGGTCACGCATCCGGGGTGCCCAACTAGGTTGGCAGAGCCATAGACATACCGAGGTATTGCAAGACCTAGGTATTAAGGCACGCCGACCTCAGGAAGGCCAGTTTGGTGCCCAGACGACCAGCATAGCTGACAATCATCAAGCGGAGCCTTGATACAAAGGTATTGACGACCTAAGTAGCAGGCACACCGACCACAGGGGCCCGACGAAACCGTAGACGTGATGAATCTGGACTCTAGGCGCCCAGACGGATCTGACAGAGTAGCGAGGCACGCCTACCCCAGAAGGTCTTCAATAGAACTTATGACCATTTTGCTCAGGAAACAGAAATATAGGCTGATTGGAATAGGTCTGTTTACATGCAGAGCCATAGCGGGTGCACCAAGACGCAGAGCCTAGCAGGTGCAATGAAGAGGAAGAGCCGTAAAGGGTGCGTTTGATCGTCGTCGTCGTCCGTAGATGTAGGGAGGCGCGGGGCCATCTGACGCAAAGTCAGTCTTATCTTCTCCGTAGACTGTAGGGTCACGGGTCAACAGTGGTCGGAGATTCTCTTGCCACCCAGAAAACGACAACTTCGTCCTCTGACTACGGGCGTACTGTAGCCATGTGACACTGCAGCGGTCTCAGGCATCATTAATGCAATAGCAACAATTTTGTCGCGAGGTAGGTGGAGAAAATATCTTCGCTTTGACGCGTCCACATGTCAACAGTACCCCATAGTCACGAGGTAACAGTGTCGAGGCTCATCTGGCTGTAACCAAGTCTTGGCTCCTGCTATAAATAGCACCGTGAGGGTGAAGGCAAGCACCGAGCATTGCTAAGCTATGAAGCCGCAGAGTAGAGTTCCGGCCATTTCATGGGCATGTGACCGTCCACCAGAGCATATGATGCAAAGTCTAGGAGCTTCGAGCTAGAAGAATACTTGCGAAGTGTAGGTGTCTCCTCCAATCTCTGCACCCTCCTCCAGCGAGGAATCCAGGAGAGTTTGGAGGTGATGCTGTAGAGGCCCGAGGTGATGCTGTAGGTTCTTGGTAAGCATGAGATGCTCGTCGAGGGCTCGCAGCACCCACCCCCTGGGAAGACTGTGTCTGCATTCCATAGTCAGGCACAAAGTACGACCTGCCAGGAGCAGCGTTGTGCTGAAGTTCACCGCGAGGCCGCCATTAGGGATCTGAAGCTAGAAGAATTCTTGCGATGTGCTCTGCTGTAGCAGAGAACATGGCAAAGATTGCGCTAGGTAGATCAGGTCTTCAAATATGTTTGTTACTTGTAACGGGTAATGGATCCAATGAGGTTGCAAGCGACCTGTGTACCTTCGAAGTACTCGTGTAATGTTCGCTCTCTTCTGTCATGTACTGGTCACTTTGAGGAAATTATTTATCAAAGACGTGAAATATTGTTATTTGGGGGCTTGTCGACCTCATGGAGATCGATTTTATTATCAGGATGACCTGATAGCGTTGATGTACTTGCGACCTAAACTCAGGGTGTTAGGTCGCCAATATATCTGTTGCACATATATCCATTGGAGTGAAATCCGACGACATCATCTCGCGTAATCATCGGCAAAGAGTCGTTACGGCAGGTCCGTTGCGGTGGTAAATCCACAACGGTTATCCGCTGGGGCCCATGTAAATACGGTCGAGGGGGACGGGTGTTGACCCTCCCCTGCCTTCTTCTTCCTCCTCCCACAGCCTCCGCCGGAACTCCCCACACCATAGCTGCTGCCCTTGAACACCCATCTCGCCGCATTTAGAGCCGGAGCTCGCCGCCGTCCACAGCAATCCTCCCGCCGCCACCAAGAACTCAGATCCGCACCACACCGCATCCGCATGAAAACCCTAGTGACCTTCAAATCCAAATCCATAGATCCCGTAGAAATGGTGGCCGCTTCCTCCCAGATCCCCGACCTTCAGACGGTCTGGGATCCCTCGGAAATGACAAAGGAGAAGATCCAAGCACTGGTGAATCGGGGGTTGCTGAGGCCCAAGGTGGAGGTGGAGTGGAAGGCGCCCACGAGCGAGGCGTTCCTGACGGAGGACGACAAGGAGCAGGTCGTCTTCGCGTCCTTCTTCAAGCGTGGGTTCAACGTGACTGCCGGTGATTTCTTCAGGGGGCTTTTGTACAACTACAAGCTAGAGCTGGTACACCTCGTTCCCAACTCCATCACTATAGTATCCTCGTTCATCCATCTGTGTGAGGCGTATCTGGGGATACCGCCCCATTTTCTGTTATGGCGCTACTTCTTCAATGTCAAGACCACCGGCAAGCGTACTGGCGTCGTGAGCTCGGTGATGTTCTGCTTACGATCAGGTCGTAAGGCAGAATGGATCGACATGGATCTACCGGACAACACCAGCGGGTGGAGGTCCGAGTGGTTTTACATCGCCGACTAGGAGCCGGTGCTTCCGAAGCGAACCAGGCATAGGCCTGTGAAGATACCCGAATGGGAGATGCCCCTCTCCTCCCGCGAGAAGGAAGACCTCAAGGAGCTGCTCGCCCTCCTCGCCAACCTCAAGAAGAAAGGTCTAACAAGTGGCTCAGTGGAGATGTTGTTTAGTCGGCGCCTGATCCAGCCGATCAAGGACCGGGTGCATCCAGCCTACAAGTACTGGGATCAGTCAGACTCTACTCGTGAGGCCAACCGCAAGGTCTCCAGAGACGAGATGGTGGCTAGAGTCACCCAATTGTACACCGGGCGGATCCGCAACAAGAGGTGCCCGAAGGCACACTCCCTGACCCGACCAGCCGATCCAGTAAGTCCTGAGACTATTTAGCTCATTTGATGCCTTAACTTCTTTTGTGCCTTAGAGGAAGACCTCTTAGACTTGGTGTTTTGTCCTTTGCAGGATCGTGAAATGCAGTATTGGTGCCCGACACCTCTACCAACCGGCGAGGAGCCACATCGGAAGCTGAGGTCGCAAGACTACCAACCTCCAGCAGCTGCTCTGCTGGAGAATTATTTGTCAGATTCGTCGGTGGGAGTTGATGAGGACAACGACCATGAGGTCGGTGATGATGTAACGAGCCAGCCTGAAGCATCCAGTGCTGCGAAGCCAGGACGCCGCACAAGGGCAGCAATTGCGAAGCAATCCAGGTCGAAGGCCGAGGCTAAGGTCGAGGCAGCAAAGACTGCCAAGCTCGAGGCCGAAGTCGCAGGATGTCGAGGAGGAGGATGAAGCCATAGATGACCTGCTGGACGGTGATAACCGTGCGGCGCCAAGGTCGCCGAGCCCCGCGACCAAGAGGCAGCGGGAGCTGGAGAGGAAGATGATGGATGAGGATATCCGCCATATAAAGGAGGCACAGCTGGCTGCAGCCGGCATTTAAGCTAAGATGCCTGTGAAGGTGCGAGGTCGGCTGTTGAAGCCGAAATCATGTGTGACGGTGGTGGTGAGGTAAGACCCCAATACCACAATTTATTACATCCATTTTAGACATGAGGTCGAAGCATGCTGACGAAGAAACTATCACAGGTCGGACGCCGGACCTCAGAGCACCTCGAGTGCCCAAGGTTGTCCCGCGAAGACGACGACATCCGAACATGAGGTCGGAACTCAGAGTTCCGTTGGTGACTTGGGGATGTCGACTCCCCTGCCCATTATTGATGTAGACCCGATCAACACAGTACCCCACTGCGTCGGCTCAAGACCCGGTGGTGGACCAAGATCAGATTGAGCAGCCACAGCAGGGCCCAGAAACAACTGGCGGGGAGGTACCGTGTTCGACGTCGACGGCTCCAGAGTTGAAGAGGCAGGAGATCAACTGGAATGGCTCCCCCTGGGAGGAAGACATCTTCGAGGATGATGCAGACATGAAGGAAGTCCACCGAGCTGTCTTGACGCTTAACCAAGTGTTTACGGTAAATAGCTGTCCCTGAGTTCAGCAATTTAACGTATCATGTACCCATGACCAACTACATGTCTTTTGTCTTTGAAGCAGTCACTGGTGGACCGTGCCAAGAGCAGGGCCAACCAATGTAAGAACGCCATAGCTATGCACCTTCGGGCACAACAGCTCGAGCAGGAGCTCAAGGAGGTCAAGGAGGAGGCCGCCGCCGAAAAGAAGAACCTCCAGGAGGAGTTGGAGGAAGAACGACACAAAAATCGGGATGCTGACGAACTGCTGACGTCTGTGAGCACTGGTAAGACCAATAGCCCGCGACCTTTGTTGCTGAATTGCTTCGACTAGATCTTGTATCTGACGATGTCTTTGCACCGCAGAATTTCACAGAGAAAAGGACAAGCTCAAGGATGACCTCAAGGTTGCCAAGGAAAGAATCCGAACCCTTGAGATAGACCCGCAGGCGGCTGATGCGGGGAGGGGGGGGGGCGAAGAGCTAAAGAAAGTGATGAAGGCCGCCGTGGAGAGTGAGTATGCTGTGTACCAGAAGCTGGCTTATGAGAAACGAGCATGAAAGGACCTTGAGGTCAGTCTCGTGGTAGCTTTGCAATCATTGCAGAATGAGCAGGTGACCATTGCAGGGCTTGAGGTGGAAGTCACCGATATGAAGAATGCTGCCGACCTTGTCATGGACATGGTGGAGCCACAGGTCGCCGGGGAGGAGCCCAAGCCAGCCATTGACCGACTTATGGGTGCGCCCCAGAAGCTGGTGGATCTCTTGAGGGCGACAAGCTTGACGGTGGCTATGGAGTCGCTGGTGCGCGTGAAGTCGCACTTCCCCGAGGTAGACATGGCCAAGGTCGGGGAAGGCCTAGATGCATCGAAGGACCTCAAGGCCATAGAGACGGAGGTACAACCAGCTGCTGAGATGATAATGGACGCCATGGATTACGAAGGTGATGACGGTGATGAGTAGTTGTAGCCTCAAAGTTGTACCCTCTCTTCCTCCAGTCATGTAAATAACAATGATGATCAACTTTTGGCTCACATGTCATGCTTAGCTTATGTTTGCGCGAGCTTTGTTGCCCTGAGGCACTATGTTTTAATATGCCCCACTGACCACTACTCACGGAGAGGCTGGCTTACCGACCACTACGGCTCAGCAGGGAGGCTTACGTGTGATCGGCACGCGGGGAAAGTCTAGGACTCTGGTTTTGCAACCACACGACCAAGTAGGCTCGCAACAACATAAAGTAAACAATCGTGAGAGACGACATCCTCAGGTCGAGCGACCCTTGAGTTGGCATAGCCAAGCCCCCGAGCATGTCGAGGGGGAGGACTAGGAACTTGACCCTTGGGTTTTTTCGACCCTTGTATTGGCTTTTGCCAAGCCCCCGAGCATGTCGAGGGGGAGGGCACATGACATGGAAGAAAAGAGGATAGAACCCGAGACACAGCAGATGACTGCTTAAAATTAATATTTATTTGACTGAAAATACAAGGATGAGGAATACAGAACTGTAAAAAAACTATTCTATGGATATAATCGGCGAAGGTGCTCGACGTTCCATGGGTTAGGGACCCCTTGACCATCGCCCCACTGGAGGCAATATGTAGACGGGCTGATAACTTCTGTGATGATAAAGGGACCCTCCCAAGGGGCAGACAACTTGTGCATGCCATCGGTCTTCTGTATACGCCTTAAAACTAGGTTGCCAACATTGAAGGAGCACTCCTTGATGTTGCGATCGTGGTACCGACGAAGCTATTGATCATGGCGAGATTGCCTCATGATGGCTGCCACTCTTTGTTCCTCAAGGTTGTCGAGGTCAACGCGACAGGTTTGCTCGGCTTCTCCTTCCTCGTAGAACTGTATACGTGGAGCTCCAAAGGTGACGTCGGTGGGTAGGATGGCCTCCGAGCCATAGACCAGGAAGAAGGGCGAGAAGCCCGTGGCGAAACTAACTTGAGTCCATAGACCCCAGATCACGTGGGGTAGCTCGGCTAGCCACCGAGAGGCGTAGTTTGAATCATCATCAAAGATACGATCTTTGAGAGCTTGAAGGACCATGCTATTGGCACGCTCGACCTGGCTGTTGCACCGAGGGTGGGCGACCGACGAGTAGTAGACATCAATCATGCTGTCCTGGCAAAAATCCCAGAAGGTAGACCCTGTGAAGGCCGACCCGAGGTCGGTGATGATTCTGTTAGACACACCGAAGCGATGTGTTATCTCTTTGATGAATTTCGCCGCTTCCTCCGACGTGACCTTGGGAACAAGTCAGACTTCAATCCACTTGGTGAACTTGTCGACAGCCACAAGGATGTGCTTGTAGCCGCCAGGAGCGGTTCTGAATGGCCCTATGGAGTCAAGGACCCACATGGCGAAGGGCCATGATGGGGGGATTGTGCGCAAGGTCTGAGCTGGCAGATGCTGCTGTTTGGCAAAGAATTGGCATCCCTTGCACCTCTTTACGAGGTCTTTGGCGTCAGTCATGGCCGTGGGCCAGTAGAAACTAGATCGGTAGGCCTTGCCGACCAGATTGGCAGACGCTGCGTGGCAGCCACACTCGCCGCCATGGATCTCAGCCAGGAGCTGAAGACCTTCTGATCGCAGGATACACTTCATCAGCACACCAGTGGAGGCAGCTTTTCTGTAGAGGGCGCTGCCTATGACGACATAGTTGGCACTACGCCTAGTGATGCGTTCTCGCTCTGCTTTGTCTTCTGTGACCCTCTGATGGATCAGAAAGGTCAGGAAAGGCTCGCGCCAATCATCTTCTTTTTCTGTCATCAGCTCGTCACGGGGAGGTGTTGAAGCTTGGTCGGGCTGAGTTAGGTCCGGTTTGTCCGGATCCAACAGCTTGATGGACGGCTTGTGTAGGTCTTGGATGAACACACCCGCCGGGACTAGAGCTCTCTTGGAGCCTAGTTTGGATAGGACGTCAGCGGCCACGTTGTTGTTGCGTGGCACATGCTGGAACTCGACCCCCTCGAAGTGGCCTTCGAGCTTTCGAATCTCAGCGCAGTAAGCACCCATTGTGTCTTTCACACAATCCCACTCCTTATTGACCTGCTCAATGACAACCTTGGAGTCGCCATAGGCTAGCAGTCGCTTGATGCCAAGGGACACTGCAATTCGGAGCCTGTGGATTAAAGCTTCGTACTCTACTCCATTGTTGGAGGCTTTGTAGTGTATCTGCAGGACGTATTTGAGCTACTCTCCCTGAGGAGAGATGAGTAGCACACCAGCTCTGGCACCCTCGAGGTTAAGAGCGTCGTCGAAGTACATTATCCAGTGCTCGGGCCGCTCCTTGGGAGGGGGCATCTGGATTTCTGTCCATTCTGACACAAAGTCAGCTAGGATCTGAGACTTGATTGCCTGCCTAGGGTAGAACTCGATGTCGAACTCGCCGAGCTCAACCGACCACTTGACGATGTGGCCGTTGGCATCACGATTGCAGATGATTTCGCCGAGTGGGAACGACGAAGGCACCTTGATCTTGTGAGCTTGGAAGTAGTGCCAGAGCTTTCTTGACGTGATCAGGAGTGCATAGAGCAACTTCTGAGGCTGTGAATAATGTGTTTTAGCGTCGGCCAGGACCTCTCTTACGTAATACACCGGTCGCTGAACAGGGTAGACCTGCCCTTCTTCTTCTCGTTCGGCGACTAGGACCATGCTAACCACATTAGTGGTGGCGGAGATGTAGAGGAGGAGTGTTTCCTTCGGGATGGGAGGTGTCATGATTGGCGGCATGGTTAAGGACTCTTTGAGAGCCTCGAAAGCCTTCTGCGCATCTTCGTCTCATACGAACTTATCTGCCTTCTTCAATAGCTTGAAGAAAGGCAGGCCTTTTTCGCTGAGCTTGCTGATGAAACGACCTAGAGCCGCCATCATACCAGTGAGTTTCATGACATCCTTCTTGCAAGGTGGTCTGGCCATGTTGCGAATTGCGTCAATCTTGGTAGGATTGACTTCGATGCCTCGGTGCCCCACCATGAAGCCTAGGAGCAACCCAGAGAGGACACCGAAGACACACTTGGTCAGGTTGAGCTTCCACTGATAAGTGGATAGATTGGTGAAGGTTTCGACGAGGTCATTGACGAGCTGATCTCCTTCGGTGGTCTTGACGACCACGTCATCGACGTAGGCTTCAAGCACTTTTGTATCGCCTTCTGGTAAGTAGCGCCGGCGTTTTTCAGGCCGAAGGTCATGACCTTATAGCAGTAGATTCCGTTGGGCGTTATGAACGCCGTCTTGTCTTGGTCGTCGGGATTCAGGGCTATCTGGTGATACCCTGAGTAGCAGTCGAGGAAGCATAGAAGGATGCTACCGACTGTATGCGAGGAAGAGGGAAGGGATCTGGTCGATGCGAGGAAGAGGGAAGGGATCTTTCGGGCAGTGCTTGTTAAGGTCGGTGTAGTCGATACACATCCTTAATCCTCCAGTTTTCTTGGGTACAAGGACCAGGTTTGCGAGCCAAACCAGGTGTTTACATTCTCGGATAAATCCTGCAGCTAAGAGCTTACAGACTTCTACTTCTATGGCCTGCTTTCTATCTTTCGCAAATCGCCAGAGCTTTTGCTTGATAGGTCTTGCTGTCTTGCTTACTTCAAGGGCGTGCTCATCCAGCTCCCTAGGGACACCGGGCATGTCAGATGGACTCCATGCGAAGATGTCGGCATTGTCCCGGAGGAAACTGGTGAGCGCGAGTTCCTATTTGGGATCGAGGTCGGCCCCGATGGTGACTTCCTTGGTTGCGTCGGGCAGGCCGAGGTAGACTTTCTTCACCATGGGACTTACGTCCAAGGCGGTGGCTGTGTGCTTCTGTTCTGGCACCTCCAGGGTAGTTTGGTCGATCTTGGCGGCCTGAGCAACCATGACCGTAGCTGCGGCCTTGCACGCAGATACCTTGGCGAGGTCGACGGTGTCGCTCTCGCATTTCTAGGAAATGAGGATGTCGCCGTAGACGGAAAGGATTTCGTTTGGCGCTGGCATCTTCATGATGAGGTAAGTGTGATGCGGGATGGCCATGAACTTGGCCAACATAGGTCGACCAAGGATGGCGTGGTAGGAGGAGCGGAAGTCCGCGGTTTCAAACGTCAGGTACTCCGTACAGAAGTTATCCTCTTTGCCGAACGTGACCAGCAGGCATATACGACCTATGGGGTATGCAGCCTTGCCGGGTATGACCCCGTAGAAGGGCTCGTCGCAGGCAGTCATCTTGGAGAAGTCAAAATCCATCTTCTTCAGCGTTTCGGTGAAGATGATGTTTAGGCTGCTGCCCCCATCGATGAGGGTCCTAGGCAGGAAGGCACTATCCACTATGGGGTTGACGACCAACGGGTAGGTCCCGGGGTCGGGTATGTGCACCCAGTGGTCTTTCCTTGAAAAAGTGATGGGAAACTCCGACCACCGTAGAGGTTGTGGGGTTTCGGTGTTGACTTGGCCGATCTCCCTTGCGTTCGATCGCTGCTGTCTGTTGCTCTTGGCTGCTTGGCGGCTGCCGATGATGAAGTTGATCTGCTAGTTGGCGTTTTGAAACACACCATTGGGGTTGCCACCTTTAGGTGGCGGTGGAGGAGAAGGCTCCTTTCTGCGGTTGCTGTTATTGTCCTGGTCGTCGTAGTGGCGATAGTCAGGCCTCTCCTCGCGGCGGTCGTCCCGCCGCTCATCGCGGCGGTCGTCGCGGCGATAGTCGTCACGGTGATCATCACGTCGATCATCACGGCGATAGTCACGGCAATCCCTGTCGTTGTTGCGACGGTAAGGTCGCCGGTCACGGTAGTCACGTGGATCAGGTCGACGGTTGCGGTTGTCATAGCGTCGGCGTTGTTCTGGTCGTCATTGTTGCCGCTCTTGGTCTTCTTTGGCTTTGGGGGTACGCCTAGGGCGCACTTCAGTTGCTCACACTCCCTCATAGTGTGCTTGGCGTCGCGGTGGAATTGACACTGGTCTTCCAGTGTACAGTTGAAGTCACCTTCAAGGAAGGTGGAGGGTCTTGGTGGATCGGTTGCGTAGACTTCGTCGGATCGCTTGCGCGACCTGCCACCACCATTTGTGTCCATATGGTCATCTACTTTGTCACCTTAAAAGTCGTGTACCACCGCATCTTGTGTATCGACAAGCTTGTCAACGTAAGCCATGAGGTCGGCAATAGAATCAGCACCGGCTTCATGGATCTTCTCGAAGAGCTTGAGGTTGGTGACTCCCTTCTTGTAGTAGGCTATCACGTCTTCATCCTTGACGCCGGCGAGGGTGTTGCGGTTCTCAAAGAAATGGTTGGTGTACTCTCGGAGAGTTTCACCTTTCCTCATCTGCACTTTAGCGAGGTGGTGAGTATTGCCTGGGCGGTTGTAGGTCGCTTGGTGTTGACGCAAAAATAGGACGTCACCTTCGCACGCGACACACGTGACTCCCCAGTCTATTACGAGGCATGCCAGCCAATCTGACCTGTTGATTGACAATGGAAAATATTAGGGATCGGCTAGAGAACCGATGGCCTTTTAGCGACACGTGTACCATCCAATCGGCCGATACGAATAAAGCGGGATCGGCCGGCTCGAGAGCGACTGAGGCACGAGGGTTTGGATAAGAGATCGGCTGGAAACGACCGATCGTGACGTCAGCGCTCGAGTAGGTCGGGATCGGCTATAGTGTTAGAAGCCGACGTGATCTAGATCGAGCTGGATAATTGGTGATAATAGCTAAAAACCACAAGAATTGGTACGAAAACTTGCAGATCTAGCTAATATCAGTAAGGGGTGAATAAAGAACTAGACAAAACCTCAGCGATGTGCTCGGAGGTTAAAGCCTAGGGTTATTCGGTAAAACGGTACTCACAAGCTTGCCGGAGATCGATCGATGCAGCCCGATGAACTTGAAGGACGGCGTTGTAGAAAAGAGAAAAAACACAATGGCGAAGTCGCCGAAAAGTAGATGCTGTAAAGAAGATGCTGTAAATTGTAAAGGGTTTGCCCGGAGGTGGTTTATTTGATATTGGTGTGTACCCTTTTTCCCGACCACGCAGGTGTTGACACATCTTATCCTATATATTTATAAGTCAACTAAACATGAGAAAAGGGCATAAATGTTAATATCAACTTAGAATAGGGTGCCACTAACAGTTTTTCTGGAGATTTGGTAAATCATATAAATCCAGGAACCATTCAGGAAAAGTGCTAAAAGAATCAAATCTAGAAGACTCCAGAAGGCTTCGGAACTCAACGTGACTTGGCACCCAAGAAAGAAGCATCTAGAAGAAGCGACAGACCACCTGGCCGAAGTGGGCCCCGAGGGGAGCCCACCCCAGCCCGATCGGCCTGGTGGTGGGGCCGGTCGGCCTCCCCCGGGTGCCACCTCAGCCCTACTTCCAGAAGGTTCTTCCACCGCCTATGAGGATCAATCTAAACCACTCGTTAGGTCGGTTTGATCAAACGGCGCATGTCTACCCCTCAGGGCTATATAAGCAGCCCCCTGGCAGAGGCATCTGGAAACCTGAGTTTGCATACACCAGATCAAGTCATCAAGTCAGAGATACTACGCCCTAGAAACACCATATAGCAGAGTAGCTAGCTAGTCTAGATCTAGGAGGAGGCAAGGCGTCTACTTGGCTCCTGATCGTCTAGAGGCTGATCGAGATACTGATCTAGCTTCGCTCTTGTAAGTTCTTATCTAGTTCCTTACATTTGTTATATAGACATATGTTCTTATCAATGATTATATTCGACATTATATGCTTTGCTGTTTATTATGATTACATGTTTAGCATAGTTGATTTGCCTTTATATTCATGTATGGAGTCATATAGCCCTCACCTAGATCATTTGTTAACATGGGTGAATGGTAAAGACAGTGTAAGCGTGGTGCTCATATTGTATTTATCTGCGATTGCACCCTATATGCCGGGTCGTGTGGTAGATCGTGGTGGTGACAGCACTATTGAGTCCTTCGCAGTCCACCCCCCGTGTATAGGACTAGTGGAGCCTTATACTGTTTGGGTTGTTTCAAGTTTCGGCCTTGATCCTCCTGGATAGTCTCCCCATGCATTGATATAATAGTTCTTCTTCCATGATTGTTAAATGTTTGCACTAATCATAGTTTGCATTGACATATAGTTTAGAGTTACCGAGGAGTATCCTCTCTAACTAGACTTTGATATGTTTCTCTTGCTATAATGACACTTTCTAGCTGCTCATGATGTTATGACTTGAACAATGCTATCAATATCTTTATCTTTATGTGACTTACCCCTATTTATTGCAATTGATATATTTTGGCCACTCTACATTATAAAACTGAGAGATGAGCATGTATTAGCTATTATGGATTAGAAAGACTTCTTTCCCTGTGGTAGAATATAAATACGATACCTGGTTTTACTCCTGGTTAAAATGCTACAATGGTATATTCATATCTGTGCGCTTGCGGATTCCCAGTTTATATATATCTTCTTTTCTAGAGATCCAAGGCATATGTAAGAGTACCATATCCATGCGTTTTCTGGCACACCTGTCAGGGCTGACAACCTATATCGAGTTGTGCTATGAATCGTGTCGGAGTTCACCTTTTAGTTTAATCTGAAAGCAACATCTGATATACACTTAGCATCATGTTAAGATATACCTTTGCATTTCTGGTGCCGTCGATAGAGATGGATCTTATATCCGTTTCTAGTCGATGACGTTAGCAATGTCAACAGCAGGGTCGCTATTTATGTCCTGAGGACAACCTGACTCCTAGCCAATTACGGAACTATTTACTTGCATCTAAAGAAAACGAACACTACTAAAAATAGAAAAAGACTCTCGCAGGAGTCAAAACTTTCCTAAAACTGACTCTTGACCTGTTGTCAATCATAGACTGACCTGCCTCCACCGTGCTTTCCTTTTGGCGTATCCTCTTGATTTCCGCCTTCTTCTCTTCCCATCGGCCGATCCCTTGGTTCACCATCGGCCGATTGATTGGACCACCCTTCTCTCTCTTTAATTGGCCGATTGCCTTGCTTTCTCATCGGCTGCTCCTTATTGACTTGTTTTTCCAAAAAACGGTGTCAACACATACCCCCTAGTTTCGGAGTAAATGATATTTTGCTCCGAAATTTACTTGAATCTGACATCCTCTTCTTAATTTGATCGATAGCCGAATCTCTTCATAATACGATCAGTCTTCATTGTTTTTACTGATGGTGTCCTGTTCTCTCAATGTGACAGATCATCTGACACTTTTCTAGTACTGTTTGCCATGTGACACTTTTGGTTCTTTCGTTCTCCTTTCCTATAAGACTCACCCTTTTACCCAGGGGTTCTTCCATGGCTTCTTCAGGCTTTTGGATCTTTCTGATGTAGGCATTGGCTCCTTTAGCTTTTAGGCATGAGAGGTATCTTTTCCTGGAAAACTCTTTAGGGTTTAACGATTGTCACTGGTCATTGACAAACTCTCACTTGAAATGGCATTTCTCCTGGGTGCTGTTAGTGGGCTTGTCAACTCTGTCTGCGATGTTGAGCAGACGATTTCTGTGAACCATGCTCTGTAGTTTGTGGACGTGTTAGAGAAATTTCCCCATCGTCCATGATGTACGCGTGTTAACCCTAGTTTTGGGAGTTATCCTTTTGAATCGGTCATCCTTTGGAAACTGAACCCTTCACGGGTCATCTGTTTCCTCTTTTGCTGGATGTAGCATCTTTGGCTTCCGTCTTTTCTGATTCCCTCGTCTTTATCTCTTCTGGTGCCCTGGCTATAAATAACTACCCTCCTCCTCCATGGAGAACACATCTCTCCTTCGTCCATGGCCCGAGATAAAGATCCAGCGAGCTTTAGGCTCTTACGCTTCGGTTCCTTTCTTCCTCTCTGACTTATGATGGCTAGAAGAATTCTTGTGATATAGTCTAGGGCATACTTCCCTCTCTAGCCTCCTTTTGTGAAGCCAGGAGGTCCAACAGCTAGAAGAACCCTTGTGATGCGTCTTGGGTGCATCAGCTGATGGAGGAGGGTGGAGGTCATCCCTGGGCGTTGTGGAAAGAAGAACAACCCTATGTCTTCTTTTCCAACAATCCTGACGGGGAGAGTCACCGAATCTGGTGATTCATCTTCGTCAAATTTACGCTTCCTTTTTTGTTTTTCTCTTTCTTCGCCCCGTCATCCGTCCAGTGATGATGAATGTAATAGATCTGTTGTGATTCACCTCAACCTGTCTTCTCAATGTATTCTTCATATCTATACTGTAACATCACCATTGTAACCGAAGATGAGAGAAATATATATATTTTTTTTGTTCTAAGGGCGATTTGTACATCGGCCATGATTTGGAACCGAACATGTTTTGATGATCGGCTATTTTATACTGAAGACGATTACACTTGCAATCGGCTGTAACTTGAGTCTCCAATCGGCCATTTTAGGCTCTGATTTGACTAAGCGTCTACCCATATGCTTGGATAGTATTTTTTCAAGTATTTTCCATTTAGTGCTCTGGCAAACCTTTCCCCTTCCAATATTTCTAAGATATATGCATTGCCTAGCACACATTGGCTGATACGATATGGTCCTTCCCAAGTCGGCGACCACTTACTGTACTTTGGGTCTCTGGAGCCGATTGGTAATATAAGTTTCTAAACTAGATCTCCTTCGGCAAACTCTTTAACTTTGAGTTTCTTATCATACCACCTGGCTATTCTTCTTTTATT
Source organism: Cenchrus fungigraminus (assembly GCA_036936925.1). NCBI lineage: Eukaryota > Viridiplantae > Streptophyta > Magnoliopsida > Poales > Poaceae > Cenchrus > Cenchrus fungigraminus. The sequence continues at coordinate 44,401,883 of CM072772.1, forward strand.
CTTTTTGATATTCTCCAAGGCTCTCAGCCGATTACCAGCAAGGTCCTCTAGTTCTTCTTTCATCATGGCTGAATAATCATCAGCTGATAATTGATCTTATAAAGAAGTCCTTCTGGATCCGGTTTTTAACTCCCAAGGTAATACATCATCATGACCATACACCAGTTGATATGGTGACACTTTGGTTGCCCCATGACATACCATCCTGTATGCCTACAGTGCTTCATTAAGGATTGTATGCCACCGCTTGGGATTTTCATCGATCTTGCGCTTGATTAACTTGATGATGCCCTTGTTTGCTGCTTCTGCCTGTCCGTTTGCTTGAGCATAGTAGGGAGATGAATTCAACAGCTTGATCCCAGAGAGCTTGCGTATTCCTCAAATTCTCCTGAAGTGAATTGACTCCCTTGATCGGTCGTGATGGTCTGAGGTATATCGAACCGATAGACAATATGTTCTTTAATGAAGTTAATCATATTGCCTGATGTCACAGTCTTGATTGGGATGGCTTCAACCCACTTTGTGAAGTAATCCGTAGCCACCAATACAAATTTATGACCTTTGCTCGATGGTGGATATATTTGTCCAATCAGATCAATTGCCCAACCCCTAAACGGCCATGGCTTGATTATTGGGTTCATTGCCGATGCTGGAACTCTCTGAATGCTTCCAAACTTCTGACACTCCTGGCATCCTTTGTAGTATTTGAAACAATCCTCTAGTATCGTTGGCCAATAATAGTTGTTATTTCTGATCATCCACTTCATCTTGAATGCCGATTGATGGGCTCCACAGGCTCCCTCATGAATTTCTCCCATCAAGGTTTTAGCCTCCTCTTCACCAAGACATTTGAGCAGAACTCCATCGATGGTACGATAGTACAACTCATCTTCTAATAGAACGTATTTAATGGCTCTGTACCTCAGTTGCTTGTCGACCTTCTTGGATGGATCTTTCAGATAATCCACTATCTCCTTTCTCCAATCCTCAGCTGGTAACTCCACAGCTAAAATCGGCTGATATCCTGACGCCCCTTGAGCCAGCCGATTAGCTTCACTATTGTGACACTTAGGGATATGTTCGAGTTTTACTATCTTGAACTCTCTAAGTAGCTGAAGACATTCTTCATGATAGATCCTTAATATGTTATCTTTGCATTCGTATTCCCCTGCCAATTGATTTATCACGAGTTGAGAATCTCCAAATATCTCAACAACTTCATTATTAACTTCTCGCAATAGCTTTATCCCTATTAACACTGCCTGGTACTCAGCCTGATTATTTGTTGAAGTCTTCTCAATTGGGATGGAAAACTCATAATTTGCTCCTTGGGGTGAGATGAGGACGATTCCAATCCCAGCTCCTACTCCACATGATGATCCATCAAAGAACATGGTCCACGGAATAGGTTCTATAACTGCAATCTCAGGCCCACAATGCTGAGCTACCAGATCGACCATCACTTGCCCCTTGATTGCTTTGGCCGATTGATAGGTCAAGTCAAATTCTGACAAAGCTAAGATCCACTTCCCGATCCTGCCCTTCAAGATTGGTAACGATAGCATGTACTTGACCACATCATCTTTGCAAACCACGATGCATTCAGCAGTTAATAAATAAGGCCTCAATTTTGTGCATGAGAAATATAAGCACAAGCACAATCTTTCCACTGCTGAATATCTTGTTTCTGCATCCAAGAGCCTTCTGCTTACGAAGTATATGACTCGCTCTTTTCCTTCGAACTCTTGTACAAGGGCCGATCCAATAGCCCGCTCATTAGCCGATAAATATAATTTGAATGGCTTTTTATCTTCAGGAGGCATTAGGATAGGAGGAGATCTCAAGTATTGCTTGATGTTATCTAAAGCCTTCTGTTGTTCTTCTCCCCATACAAATTTCTGATCGGCCTTGAGCTTCAATAGAGGTGTAAACGGCTGAATCCTTTCAGACAGGTTAGATATGAATCTTCTGATGAAATTGATCTTGCCGATCAACGACTGAAGCTCCTTCTTATTTGATGGTGCCTCTATTTTGTCAATTGCGCTGATTGACTTCTGACCAACTTCAATTCCTCTTTCGTGTATTAAGAAACCCAGGAATTGACCGGCTGAAACACCGAAAGCACATTTGTTGGGATTCTTCTTTAAACCATGCTTTCTTGTGCACTCCAATGTTTTTCGTAGGTCGACTAGATGCTCCTTGTAGCTCTTTGACTTGACAACCACATCATCAATGTAGATCTCCACAATCTTGCCAATGAGTTCATGGAATATATAGTTCATGGCCCTCTGATATGTGGCACTGGCGTTCTTTAGTCCAAAAGTCATGACGATCCACTCGTATAAACCAACATGACCAGGGCATCTGAAAGCAGTTTTTGCAATATCTTCTATGGCCATGAATATTTGGTTGTACCCAGCATTACCATCCATAAAGCTGATGACTTTGTGCCCTGCAGCAGCATTGACCAATGTGTCGGCTACTGGCATCGGATATCCATCCATCGGCGTCACCTTGTTCAAGTCCCTGAAATCAATGCACACACGTAGTTTGCCATTCTTCTTGTAGACAGGGACTATATTAGAAATCCATTCGGCATACCGACATTGCCGAATAAAACCAGCTTTGAGTAACTTTGTTATCTCAGCTTTTATATCAGGGTCAATCTTGGGGTTGCATTGCCTAGGATGTTGTTGGAAAGGCCGATATCCTAGCTTAATGGGTAACCGATGTTAAACGATGGATCGGTCTAAACCGGGCATCTCGTAATATTCCCAAGCGAAGCAATCCTTGAATTCTTTTTAATAATGCAATCAGCTCTTTCTTGTATTCCGCATCTAGCTTGGCACTTATGTAAGTCGGCTTTGGTTTGCTCCCATCTCCAAGATCTATCTTCTCCAATTCGTCAGCTGATGTAAACCCATGCCCAAGCTTCCCTTCATCTTCAATGAACTGATCCATTAAATCTTGTCATTAGAGCCGACTGCTTGAACCGGCTTTAGTCCGAAATCGGACACCTTGAGATACTTGGTATCCCATGCTTTTCCAAATATGCAGCTCACTTGATCATAGGTACATCCTTGTGCTTCTGTAGCTGCCACTGTCAAGGAGGTCTCTCTTTTGACCATCTCCACTGAATCTCTGATCCATTGGATGATGCATTGGTGCATTGTAGAGGGTATGCAACAGTTGGTGTGTATCCAATGCTGACCCAACAGCAAATTATAAGATCCCCTCCCCTTAATGACAAAGAAAGCGGTTGGAAGGGTCTTACTGCCGATGGTGAGCTCTATGCAAATTGCACCTTGAGCCGGACAGACGTTGCCTTCGAAGTCCACCAGCATAATGTCGGTTTGGGTCAAATCTTCATCAGACTTCCCAATCTTGCGTAGCATGGTGTATGGCATCAGATTGACTACCGCTCCTCCATCTACTAGCATCCTGGTGACTGGTTTGCCATTGACAAAGCCTTTGAGAAACAATGCCTTCAAATGTTGTCTCTTTTCATCATCAGGTTTCTCAAAGATGGCTTGTGTAGGTTCTAGTGTTAACTGAGCCATTCCAAGTTCTTCATCGGAAACATCCGAATCAACTGGGGCCATAAACTCTTTTGGTAGGAGGACAACCATGTTTATATTAGCCTTTGGTTCATCATCCTTCCCACCATCGGTCTTAGGCTTTGGACGCCATACTTTAGACCGAACTTTCTTCTTGTTCAGCACACATCTTTCTTCTTCTTGTTGCTGTTCTAGCTGGCGTAGACGCTGGACTCTCCTTTTCTGTGACTTGGTCAAGCCATCTGGACACCATTGTGGATTAGGCTTCTTGTATGATTGGCTTGACTCCTCATTCAGTTGTAGAGTGCGTCGACGTTCAGGAGCTTGGCACATGATATCTTCATCAGGGACCAGAGAATCAGCCATCTCTTCCATCCGATTGTTTGACTTTTCATTGACTCGACTTCCCAGTTGATCATGAACACTGGCCTTGCCCCCCAGCCGATCATGGATGCTGGCTTTGCCCCCCAGCCGATCATGAACTGAGACCCGTTGATTGCTGAATTCACAGTGATCCCCAGCTGCAGGTCTTCTGTCGTCGAAGCAAACCCTCTTAGATGAGCTGCTGTTGTTGTAAGCCCCGTTGCATTCCGGACAATTTTCTGCCGTCGGCAGCTTGGTTCCTTCTTCCCAGCAGTACTTGAAGAACGGACATCTCCAATGTCCTTCGTTGCGCCGTGCCCATTCCTCTCTTCCTCTTGCTTTCTCTTGCCGTCGCTGAAACTTCTTGATTAGCATTTGGGACGTGACAGGCCGGCGTGGCTTTAAGTCTTCTTCTTCAAGCAGCAACCATTTTCCTTTAACATCGGCAGCGGTCGCTTGTACCTTGGGATCGACAACTCCTTTATTTTGAGCTGATTCTGATGTCAGAAGCTTAACATGTGATGTGTCTTTGCTAGACACCTCAACTGTATTAGTTGGGAAGGGGTGCTGATCAATCTTCATTAGCTTTTCAGCTTTGGTAGGAATTTCAAATTTGAGTTTCCCCTGCTCAATAGCTGATTGAATCTGTTGTCTGAAGATCTTGCAGTCATTGGTGTCGTGAGAGGTTGCATTGTGCCACTTGCAATGCTTCATCCTTTTGAGCTCCTCTGCAGATGGTATGGTATGGAACTGGGAGAGTTTGATCTGCCCTTGCTGGAGCAAAGATCAAATGTCTTATCGGCCTTAGTGATGTCAAAGCCGAATTTTTCTGGTTCCTTCTTACCAATGGGGCAGGATATTGTCTTCTTGCCCTTGACCCACTCTGCGAGCCCTATCATGTTATCTTCATCTTCTGAGTCAGAGTAATCCACATAAGACACCTTCTTTTGGAAGTTCTTCATAGGCTCGTAAGATCTTGCAGTCTCTTGACTCATTCGACTGACCAGCTGGCTGAGACTCTCGAAGTCATGTGATGCGTATTTCTCCCTCAAGGTTGGCAAGAGCCCTTGGAATGCCAATTCAGCCAGTTGTTTGTCTCCTAGATTCAGACTATAGCATTTATTTCTGACCTCCCTGAACCTTTGAACGAATCCAGCAACAGTTTCATCGTTCCTTTGTTTGAGTCTGGTCAGATCAGTGATCTTCATCTCATGAATACCAAAGAAGAAATAATTCTGGAACTGTTGCTCCAGATCAGACCATTTGATAATGGATTTGGCTGGAAGCGAAGTGAACCACAAAAAGGCTGGTCCTGAGAGAGATGAAGAGAACAACCGTATCCTGAGTGCATCAACATTCCTTGCTTCTCCACATTGTATGATGAATCGAGTAATGTGTTCCATTGTGGATGTATCATCTTGTCCAGAGAACTTGGTGAAGTCCGGCACTTTGAATCTTGGAGGGAAAGGTATCTGATCATAGCCAGATGGATATGGTGTTCTGTACATGCAGGATTGCTGCTTCGGTTTCATCCCATATTGTTTCTGCAGCATCTCTGAAAAATGGTCAATCAATTCTTGCTTCATATGAGACTTGACTTCAGCAGATATCTGTTCAATTGCTTGTATCTCAGCTGATGGAGTCTCTGGAGGTTGATCTTCTGAGGTTCTTAGCTGTGGATTTGGTGTCGTTGATTTCCTTGCTCCAGAACAACCTTGTGCATTTGATTGACTTGTTATAAGTGGAATTTGTCCAATCGGCTGACCAGCCGATGGAACTGGCTGATGCAAGTTCAACTGGCCTGAGACAGCCAATTGATTTAGGAGCATCTGCACCGCTTGTGTTGGATCCACCTGTTGCTGTGGTGCTATTGGCTGTCTTGTCGTTCCCTGGTCGATCGGCTGCTAAGGTGACGATCTCGTGTGAGCAACTGTATTAGCCGAGGTCAAGACAGGCTGTGTTGATAGTGGCTGTTGCAGTGGAGTAGTTTGTATAGGCATCCCCAAAGTTGGTTGAGGAACCATTCTCTGAGGTGGAACATGAGCTTTTCTTTCCATTGGTATGACCATATGAGCATGAGCTGGACTGATCTTAACTCTTTCAAAATTCTTGTTCCCATGATTGAAGTAAACAGACTCCACTCCTTCTTTGGTCATATGCACAGTCCCTGGAGTACCCCCAAACATAGCTTGATAAGACTCTGGGTACTTCACTTCTGGAATTTCTTCAGGATGGGATTCGAAGAAGCTTGAGATATTAGCTTCAAAGTGATCATGAGGGAGGCTCCACTCTACAAATCTTCCATCTTGATCTCTCTTCCCAGGATATTGCTGGTGCTGATTGGGCTGTGCTGAGTATGTTGGAATAATTGGCACCGTAACAGTAGGGCTTTTAGACATATTCCGAATATTCTGATTCTGAATCGGCTGGGCAGCCGATGAAGGACCAGGATCGGTTGTATTGATCTGTGGAGATGATGTAACCCCTACTGTTGAATCATCAATCGGTAGGGAAGCCGATTGGTCTTTTGGGAACACTGGAGGAGTTCGATTTGGTTGAAACTATGCAGGTCCCACGTATCCCCTTCTGCTCCCTTTTTGAGCGTCTCTGTCAGACAGTTCTGGATAGTATTGGCAAGGACTTTAGATTGATCAATCATCATCTGATGCATAGCCTTGTTCATCATATCTTGAAGCCCTTGAGGATCAGATGAGAAGGTGATCTGCTGAGGCATTGGAAGAGGATTCTTCTTCTAGACTCCACTTTTAGTCTGACCAGACGAAACCAAGCATAGTTCTTCAAATCGCTTCATGTGAGCTTCGAACTCAGCTTTGTCAACATCCTTCAACTGATCTTTGGAGACTGTCTGAATGTTGCCTTGGTCAACTTCATTATTATTCTTCAAATTCTTCGACATTTTTGACTTTTTTGGGTCCCACCAGGCGTGCCAAAAGTGTGTTGACGCGAAAATAGGACGTCACCTCCACGCGTGACACACATGACTCCCCGGTCTGTTGTGACGTCTGCCAGCCAATCTGACCTGTTGATTGACAATGGAAAATATTAGGGATCGGCTAGAGAACGGATGGCCTTTTAGCGACACGTGTACCAGCCAATCGGCCAATACGAATAAAGCGGGATCGGCCGGCTCGAGAGCGACCGAGGCGCGAGGGTTTGGATAAGAGATCGGCTTGAATCGACCGATCGTGACGTCAGCGCTCGAGTAGGTCGGGATCAGCTGTAGTTTTAGAAGCCGACGTGATCTAGATCGAGCTGGATAATTGGTGATAATAGCTAAAAACCACAAGAATTGGTACGAAAACTTGCAGATCTAGCTAATATCGGTAAGGGGTGAATAAAGAACTATACGAAACCTCAGCGATGCGCCCGGAGGTTAAAGCCTAGCGTTATTCGGTAAAACGGTACTCACAAGCTTGTCGGAGATCGATCGATGCAGCCCGACGAACTTGAAGGACGACGTGTAGAAAAGAGAAAAAACGCAATGGCGAAGTCGCCGAAAAGTAGATGCTGTAAAGTAGATGCTGTAAATTGTAAAGGGTTTGCCCAGAGGCGGTTTGTTTGATATTGGTGTGTACCCTTTTTACCGACCACGCAGGGTCTCTATTTATGTCCTGAGGACAACCCGACTCCTAGCCGATTACGGCACTGTTTACTTGCATCTAAAGAAAACGAACACTACTAAAAATAGAAAAAGACTCCCACGGGAGTCAAAACTTTCCTAAAACTGACTCTTGACCTGTTGTCAATCATAGATTGACCTGCCTCCACCATGCTTTCCTTTTGGCGTATCCTCTTGATTTCCGCCTTCTTCTCTTCCCATCGGCCGATTGATTTGAACACCCTTCTCTCTCTTTAATTGGCCGATTGCCTTGCTTTCTCATCGGCTGCTCCTTATTGACTTGTTTTTCCAAAAAACGGTGTCAACACTTGGTAGTTCGTGGTGAAGAGCCGTGATAGGGTCACCCACGAGGTGATGCGCTCCGCTGGGAGATTGTCGAGCCACAAGAGTGGTGCTTGGCCCATCACAAGAGGAAAGTATCCTGCCATGTGGTCTTCGTTGCCTCCTGACTCCCGGGCGGCGATGCTATACATCTTGAGCCAAATACTCGGGTTAGAGTGACCGTCATATTTTTTGATGGCTGGCTTGAAGTCTTTCTGGTATCTGATTGTCCTGAGACGTTGTGAGAAGGCCGAAAAGTTATTGATTGCTCCAGAACTGGATCCTGGGGCATAGGTTGTCGGGATGACGTAGAGATCGTTGGGAGCATCGTTGTCTTGGTCGTACTGGGCACGACGTCGGAGTTCGGTGTCATGCATCTCGCGAAGCTCTGTTGCTTGGATGGGGTCATTGGCGTTTAGGGGGTCTGGGACCCCGTTGTCGCGGTCATAGTTGGCACGGCGCTCGATCTCCGCTTCATCTCGTATGGGCTGACGCTGTTGCTGGCTGCTCCGGAGGACGCGTGTAGCTCGTACTGGTGGAGATTAAGCTCCAACGTTTTGTCCTGCGTTGCCAGCGGCGTTCTGCTGCTGGTTGCCAGCGGTGTTAGCGGCGTTGTTGGCGATGTTGTTGGCAACATTACCGGAGGGATTACCGGCAGCGTTGGTAGCAACGCTGGGCGGCTGCATGACTTCGTTCTCACCACCTCCCTCTTCAGCCACGGGCTGAAGAGGAGCGTTGTCGTTATGGTGATGACGGCGAGGTCGCTCCGACCTACTCCTGGATTAGGAACTCGAGGCCGGCCTGCTGTATCCCTGACTTCTTTCTTCGACCTGGGTGGTGGCAACGCGGATGTGAGCTTATAGGCGCCGAGTCGCAGGAGTATCTCCAAGCTGTCCCTGCTCGGTAAGGGCCACGCCTAGGTTGGCTTGAGGTGAGTTGTAGACTTCATGGCCATCTTGCTCAAAGTACCTCAGGAGGTCTCTGGCACGTAGGCGGTGTCGACGAGGCTCATCTTGACTCTGCCGCTGCTGGGCAGCGGCTGGGGCCGCGGGGGGTGATCCTCCGTCAGCGTTCTTGGTGGCGTTACCCGCGGGTTGACCACCGGCACCAGGTACGATGTTGCCTGTGGGCTAGCCCAGGGCATGGTGGGGCGCGGTGGCTGCTACGGCCGCGACATCTTCTTCTTGCTGGCGGCGCTGGGCTTGCACTGCGTTGGCGTTATCCCGTTGCTGGCGCTGTTCGTCTGTCTCACCAGCTTGAGAAGGTACATCGTCGGAGACCGCGAGAACCTCGCGATCTGGGACTTTGAACATATCGTCTGAGTTGTTGGGGGAGATGGTTGTCCTAGCGATCTGGAATGTGCCGCAGTCCGGGGACGGCGAACGGTGGATCTGGCGACCATGAGTCACAGTCGGAGGTCGACGAAGCTTCTTCAGCACACGGCACTGGCGAGCTGTGTGTTTGGAGTTCTCGTGGACAGGGCAGGGGTCGTCGAGAGGACCTCTACGGTTTCCATGAGGTGGGGTGTTGGACCCAGATTCGATCTGGATCTTCTTCTTCATGCAGCGAGAGGCCGCATGAGCTGCGTTCCGCAGGCCAAGAGGCATGCAGGGTGAAGGTGGGGTGGTCCTGCGAGGGCGCTTGGTGCGTTCACAGACCTTGATCGTATCAGAGAGAATGCTCTCGATGTGATCGAGCCCCGCGATCAGGTCGTGATGAGTGGGTGGGTGGGTTTCCGTCAACAGATCGGATTCAACCTGTTGGGTGGAGGTGACCGCATTGCTCTCGATGGCGAGACAAGCGGCTGGAGCGGTGGATTCCGCTGGCATTGAGCCAAAGCAGAAGTCGATGTGATTGGCGAGGAAGTCCACCATGCTTGCAGGGAAGACGATGCCGCTTGGTGAAGCCATCGAGTTGCATGAAGAACCTTAGATCGACCCCTACCTGGCGCGCCAACTGTCAGAGGTTTAGGTCTGCACAGCCCACAGGGGTGTCAAACCCCGGGGGTTTATTTGTTCGGCGGGGAGAGATCTAAGGCTAAGAACTTGAAGGTTGCGCAGTAGCACACGGAACACAAGAGACACGGCGAGTTTATACTAGTTCAGGCCTCTAGAGAGTAAAACCCTACGTCCAGTTCTTGATTGTATTGCTTTGGGCGGATTGCGACTTGGGATGACTTGGCCTCAAGGGTTCGGCCTTGTCCGCCTTATATTGGCTGATGGTCAAGGTCGGTGGGCCCCGAGTCCAGGTCAGTTACAACAGGGAAACCAATCTAAGGAAAGTTACAACATCATCTTGTGATCTTCGAACTGTCTGGAAGCATATCCGACGTCTTTTGCCTTGTCTTGCACGCCAAGTTACCCAACCGAATCAGATAAGATCATCTGGGGAATCTTCTGGAAGGTCTTCGAGAGGTCGTGTGGCCCACAGATCAGGTCTGTTGGGTCCACTGTCAGGTCGGCGGGTCTTCTGGTAGGCCGGACCCACTTGTCGGGGACGGCCGCGAGCCTAGTTGGTGAGGATCCAGGGTACCCATGTCTCACACCATCACTTATCAAAACTCATGGGACTCCATAGCGTGGGAATATAACATTCTTGATCATTGATATAGATTCCTCCGTTGAATCTCTTCGACAAGGGATGGCCTCTACCCACTTGGATACATAATCAACCATTACTAACATATGCTCATATCCATTTGAATTAGTGAAAGGCCCCATGAAGTCAATTCCCCATACGCCAAAAGATCAATTTGCAAGTTATAATTTAAAGGCATAGCATTCCTTTGAGATATATTCCCCATTCTTTGACATTCCGGACAAGAAGCAACGTACCTCTTTGAGTCTTCAGGCATCTCCGGCCAATAGAACCCACTAGCCCATACCTTTGCTTGAGTCCTAAAATGTCCATAGTGTCCTCCATATTCACCCGAGTGACACTTCCTTGATATTTCGACTGTTTCTTCCCTTGGTACGCACCTTTGTGAGACTCCATCCGCTCCAAGCCTAAAGAGGTAAGGTGCATCCCAATAATATTTTCAGCTCTCAGCCATCACCCTTCTTTGAGCATTCTTATCTAAGTGATCAAGTGGCATCTTTCATATGGCTCGAATAATGTTGATCATCCAAGTGTCTTTGTCGAGGATGTGATACAGATGATCATCTCTCATCGTGTCTTCAATGGGCTCTTTATCATCCTCACGATTCATCCTTGATTGATGGTCGGCCACAACATTTTCTGACCTCCTTTTATCCCGAATCTCCGCATCGAACTCTTGCAAGAGAAGGATCCACGTAATCAACCTTGGCTTTCCATCCTTTTTAGACAAGAGATACTTGATAGCCGCATGATCGATGTAGACAATTACTTTAGGATTCACAATATATGATCTGAATTTTTCGAAAGCAAATACTACCGCAAGCAATTCCTTCTCCGTTGTTGCATAATTCAATTGAGCTCCATTAAGGGTTTTGCTAGCATAATATATAGCATGTACCTTGCCTTCTTTTCGTTGTCCAACACGGCTCCAACGGCATAGTCGCTAGCGTCGCACATGATCACAAAGGGTTGACTCCAATCGGGCGGTTGAATGATATGTGCGGTTACGAGAGCTCTCTTTAGTGTCCGGAATGCCGCCAAGCACTTCTCATTAAATTGAATGGCACATCTTTTTGGAGAAGATTAGTAAACGACTTTGTAATCTTTGAGAAATCCTTGATGAATCTCCTATAGAATCCCGCATGGCCTAAGAAACTTCTCAAAGATTTGATATCCGTTGGTGGTGGAAGCTTCTCAACCGCTTCAACCTTAGCCTTGTCCACCTCGATCCCCCTCTCGGATATCACGTGTCCCAACACTATTCCTTGTTTCACCATGAAGTGACATTTCTCCCAATTTAGCACCAAGTCAACCTCCCCACACTTTGTAAGAACTTTATCCAAATTTGCCAAACAATCCGCAAAAGTTTTACCATAAACAGAGAAGTCATCCATAAATACTTCGACAATTTTTTCGATGAACTCTGAAAATACCGCCATCATGCATCGTTGAAAAGAGGCTGGAGCATTACATAAACCAAAGGGCATCCTTGAATATACAAATGTTCCATAAGGGAAAGTAAATGTTGTCTTGTGTTGATCATCTGGGTGAATGGGAATTTGCATGAACCCCGAGTATCCATCAAGAAAGCAAAAATATGCATGGTTTGCTAACCTCTCAAGCATCTCGTCGATGAATGGTAAGGGGAATTGATCCTTTTTCATTGCTTTGTTCAATTTACGATAATCAATACACATTCTCCATCCGGTCACGATTCTTTGCGGTATTAGTTCATTCTTCTCATTCTTCACCACGGTCAAACCTCCTTTCTTCGGCACACAATGTACGGGGCTCACCCATTCTTTATGCGGCACCGAGTAGATGATTCCGGCGTCCAACAACTTGATAACCTCCTTCTTCACCTCTCGCATAGCATGGGTTAACCTCCTTTGATGATCCACAACGTGCTTGCATTGCTCCTCCATAGGTATGCGGTGAGTGCAAAACGCTGGGCTAAGTCCTTTGAGGTTGTTTATCGAATATCCGCCGATCACCTTCTTGTGCTTTTTCAATAAATTCAGCAACATGTCATTCTCCTCGGGACTCAATTCGTCGCTTACGATCATGGGATAAGTCTTGTCTGGCCCCAAAAATTCATATTTTAATCCTTTGGGTAATGGCTTAAGATCCACCTCTGGTACTTGTGGTTCTTCATGTTTAATTTCCCCAATGTCTTCAAATTTATGTTCCTCCAAGCTTCCGTCTTGTGGATCTAGTCCTTTAGTTGCTTCCACTAATTCTCCATCTAGCTCATTAATAGATTCATTCTCCATTGCTCTTTGCAATGGATCCGTAAAGGTTTCAACAAAACGAAGGCTCCCTACCTCTTCGTCATCAAGAGGTAGGGGTGAGGCAATTCTAGAAGTGGGAAGAAAATTATATGTGTGATTATCCCCATCAAGATTAATAGTTACTTTTCCTTTTCTGGCATCTAAAACGGCATTAACCAACTTGAGAAATGGTCTACCAAGAATTACATGATCATTTTTATCATAGTAGACATCAACAATGAAGAAACCGGTTGGTATGTATTTTCCGGAAATTGAAACTTCTAGATTTCGGGCAATTCCAATAGGTTTAACAATTCTACCATCTCCCATGATTAATTTAGTAGAGGTTGGAACTAGGTCAATGGTGCGATCATGAATTTCATCAAAAATTTAGAAGACAAGACACTTGTGCTCTAATGTTGCATAACACCTTGCAATCAATGTTGTTGACCTTGCAATCTATATGTGGTGATGTCTTCTCTTCTTCATCAGATCCTATGGCATAAATTTCAGCGAGGCGAGCGAATGGTGATGCCTCGGGCTTGATTCCCATAATCCTCTTTGCTTTGTCCACATGGTCCGGATCCACTTCTTCGCTAAAGAGTTTTTGAAGGACCTCCCCGGTTGTCTCTAGGTTGTATGTATGTTCCACTTGTTTTTCCGGTGGAAAGTCCATCTCCAAAGCTTTTGACATCCCCTGTTGATTAGGGAACAGTATTCTGTTCTTAAAAATTTCTCCAAAATCAATTCGGACCCAATCCATTTGCTCGAACTCCCTTAGTGGCTTTGCGCTTGACATAGTCCTTTCACTTGCCTTGCTTGTCTCGACGTGACCACTCTCTGGGATAGTTCTAGCTTCCACATGTTTAATTTCTTCAACCTTTTTCAGGATTGGCTCCTCTTTCTTCTCTTCTGGGGCCGTATTTCTGAAAATTGCAGAAAGTGGTCACACACTTGTATCACATTCCGGCTTCCCCGAAAGTCGTGTTTCCCAATCTCTTCGCATGACCACTGCTTTGCTTATTTTTTGTAGAAGTTGGGCAGCTTCCGTGAGTGTTTTCTCCATGAGATCCCATCCTGCACACATTTGAACGTATTCCATGCAACTAGGGGTTAGGGAAAAGAAAAATGTATGCAAAAGTACATCACCGGGAAATCCGAGTCTTGGTCCTTGTTCAACTAGCTCATTGAAATGATTCCACACTTGATCAATCCCTTCTTCTTCTCCTTGCTTAAAGGTAATCACTTGCCTCCTTATATGTTGAATCTTGCTTATAGGGAAAAACTTGGCACAAAATTTCTTTATCAATTGATTCCAATTTCTCTCAACTTCGAAGGATGCGAATGAATACCACTTCATTGCTTCATCGGCAAGTGAGTAGGGGAAGAGATTCCATTTAAACCAATCATCACGGACTCCCTCTTGTTGTACCGTATTGCATAGTGTTGTGAAGCGCCGGATATGTCTATATGGGTTGTCCATCTCCACCCCTCGGAACGGATTAGTTGCTGCCATCTCGATGATTCGAGGCTTGATTTCGTACATTGTCGCTTCGAGAACCAAGTCCGACTCTTGTACCTTGATGTCCTCACATCGAGGTCTAGAGTAGTCTCTTAGTGATTTTTCGGGTTCCTCTAAGGGATTTCCAACGAACGCCATCTAGACAATCAAAAACAAAAACAAAAAAGAGTGTTTTTCTAGAACATAAGGGTTAGATGTTAGTAATCAACAAAATCAATGAAAGATTAAACGAAGTAAACTAGCTTGCAACCCGGCAATGGCGCCAGAAAAATGGGCTTGTTGATAGGTGAAACTCGTATGAAGTTTCGATCCGCAAGCGTACGGATCTCCTATGCCCTTCTTCACCTACGGGAGATCCCCAGGTTCTTGTCAACCCAAGGAGCAAGGGGATTACTAGCATTTAACCTAACACTGATCTAGTTGATTGAAAACTTATGATAGAAACATTATAATCTATAAAGTAAAGACAAACTAACCCTAAATTACGTTAAAGAGAGATGAGAGGTGCACAAGTATGAAGAACGTATGCCCATGGAGTCTAGGTACTTGAAGATGCAATCACCCAAAACATGATAAAGCCCCGATCCAATCTATCTAAGCATGTGATCAAGGATTAAATGTTTCCATTCCCTGGTACATGTCACTACGTGAAGGTAATCGGTACTAACCCTAATGAACACAATATGTTGACGCGATCTACGGGAGCAACCCCTGAAAGCATGGTAGCTAGCCTCAAACATTAAGCATCATCAACAAAAGGTATGATAGACATATGATCCAAACAAGATAGGTGACTACACTTCAAGTTCCATTACAACTCCATGGACAACCGATAGACTTTACCCCATCAAGACACTAGGCATGTCACCGTTGAGCATGGTGGATGCCTCCGATGAAGATGGATCCTCGTTGTCCTTCACCTCTAGTGGCACCGTGGCAAGGCCTCGGTGTCCTCCTTCCTTGTGGCGACCTCCCTTGGGCTTGGCGATGATCTATCTCGAGTGTTCTCCCCCAAGAGTCTCTCTCGTAGTCGATCCTCTCTTCCTTGGCGGCTCTGAGGAACTAGATGGCGTCTTTGACGAATGGTGGCTTGCGCAGGCACTTAGGGTTCCACGTACTTAACACCGAAGAAATGGGGCCGCGATCCGACACCAGGAGGGGGTGGGCCGGTCGGCATAGGCTGGCTGGCCTGGGCCCTCCTCGGTCCGGTTTCGACCCATCTTCTGCCACGCTTCGTCTTTTGCATTTTGGATCATTTGCTCCTTCAATTGTGGACTTTGGACGTCATTATCCCCGCGACCAAGTTGAGGGATCTTTATGCATGAACTTCCTGTCTTTTCATCTCGATCCTCGGGAATTCTTAATTGAAGCACATTGGTCCTTGCCACCTCTGGAGGCAAGTTTGCACACGGTCGGAGCTCCTTGATTGACTTGCAAAACATCCTCCGAACTTGTTGCATCTTCCCTCATTTAATACATGAATTCCTGCAAAAACACTATACTCCAAAATGCACATCCAATAGTGAACTTGTTATATCATTAGTATGCCTAGTGGCGAGTTAGTTCCAAAATGATGTTCAAACCATAACATAACAAGTGTTCTTGGTTGACGGAAATCGACCGCCAACATCTGCCTACTCTACCTTGAGCTCGAGTAGAAGTGAAGATGAAGGTGATCAGCGCAAGAGCAAGAAGGGGCCCAAGAACCTGAGCGGGTTGAGCTGCTTTGTGCGAGATGGCTTCTGCAGCATGGCACACAACTCCGGTAGTAAGAAGAGCCAGAAGGACGACTCAGACTCCGACTTCGAGGATGAGGTACGTGATGAACTCTCCTTCTTGCGCTAGGAGAATGAGGAGCTAGGAAAATTGCTTGATAATCGTGATGACATGCTTAGGGAAGCTAAGAAAATGAGGAAAGAGCTTAGGGCCTCGCTTGAAGATGCTAGGAATAGAGTGGCTGAGCTAGAAACACAGATGCTGGATGCTAAGCTTGAGATAGATTCGCTTAAGACTTCCCCTATTGTTTTTGATGAGGTTGATTGTGCTGATTGCTTTGTTTTCCTAGATGATCTTATTGCTCTTAAGGAAAAGTAGGCCTCCAAGTGTGAGGAACTAGATGTGCTTAGGGTTGAGCTGGCTGAGCTGCAGTCTAGGCCTACTTTGCTAGGTGCTTGCACATCTTGCCCTGTGTTGCATGAAAAGCTTGCTGAGTCTCGTTCTCGCATTGTTTCACTTGAGGCTGAATTGAAATCTCCTATTGCTACTTCCTGTTCTACTTGTAAAGTGCATGCTATGAAGAATTTGGAACTTGCACATTATGTTGATCGTTTGCAGGATGAAAATGATGAGTTGAGAAAAATGATGGGTTGGTTGTCGGGTCATGAGCCTCAGCTTAGGATGATGATTGAGGCATACAAGCGCTATGATGGGCAAGCGCTTGGGTCGGATAAGATTGGAGAGTGTAGTGGTGAGGGAGGAGAGAAGATTGGTGGTATCCAAGCTCCAGCAAAAACCTTCCACAAAAATGCCTATGCTCCTTAGCCAAACCAATTCAGAAACCGACTAGACACAACCCCAGATCCACTAGTGTTTCCTCCCCAAACAATTGATTTCCAAAAACCTATCAAGTTTAAGAGTGACATGGGTAATGAGTTCTTTGGGAAGAAGGGAGAGAAACTAAGTGAGGAGAAACCAAAAGAGAAGCCTAGTGAGGAACCACAACCAAAGCCCAAGCCAAAACCAATCCGGTTCCATTGTGAGTATTGTGGGAGAGATGGTCACAAGGATGAGTTTTGCTTCAAGAGGAAGCGAGAGGAGAGAATGGCTAAGGAGTGGGCAAATAAGGACAGGCCACCCTTCTCATGGTGTGCCTGAGCCTCGTATGCCACTACCTAGGGGTAAAGCCATTGTTCGCACAGTTCCGGCTTGGGGAGTCAAGAGTGCTTTGGGTGGAAGGGACCCTGCTAGATGAGTTAATCCGGTCAGACCCATTATGAATCCGGTCAGACCGGTTTGAGCTGCTCGTACAGAGAAACCGGTCAGACTGGTTCCAGAACCGGTCAGACCAGTTTGGAGGCAGCAGGGTGACCAGTTTGCGTTTCATGCTCATAGAGATGGTCGTTTCAGTTCCTTTGGTCATGGTTCAGGTGGTAGGCGTGCTGAGTCTGGTGGTGTTGAGTTTGCTGGACGTTCTCCTCCTCGTGGTCGATACGAGTTCGAGAGAGATCGCAGTTATGAGTCTCAGAGGAGCTACGGTCCACGGTCTTCCTTTCGTGGCTTTCATGCTCCTCCAGCGAGACAGGAGTGGTTTCCCCGTGGTGGTTCTAGTTTTGGTAGTGATGGTAGGATGGATCCTAGGTTTGATGCTCGTGGTAGGATGGATTCCCATTTTGATAGGAATGGTAGGATGGATCGTGCTAACCCCACTTTGGAGCAGACGGCTCAGCACTGATTTTACTCTTTTGGTACTAACCCCAGTGTTGAGTTGTTTGCTCAATCACGTGCTCATTTTTGAATTTTAGGTGGGAGTCTTGGGGAACATTTGCTTGATCGACTTCGGTTTCTCGAGGCACATGACCGGAGATCGGGGGTGGTTCTCCAGCCTCACCCCGGTGGTGTCAAAGACATACATCACCTTTGGGGACAATTGGCGAGGGCATGTACTTTCAGAAGGTGAAGTGAGGGTAAGTGACAAAGTGGTGCTGAAGCGTGTTGCCTTGGTCAAGTCGCTTGGATTGAACTTGCTTTCGGTTTCCCAGCTTCTTGATGAAGGTTTTGAGGTGTTGTTTAATTCGCGTGGTTCTCGGATACGTGATGCTCGAGGTGACCTTGTCTGTGTGGTCATTCCTGAGGGTCAGATATTCTGAGCGGATTTTTCTCAGAGTTCGGGTGTTGCTAAGTGTTTTGTGGCTGGTTCTTCAGGTGAGTTGTGGAAGTGGCATAGGAGGTTGGATCACTTGAGCTTTGACCTTTTGTTACGCTTGAGTGGACTTAACTTGGTCCGAGGATTGCCCCGGTTGAAGTTCGAGAAGGATTTGGTGTGTGCTAAGATGGTAGCTGCTTCCCATCCACCAGTTACCGATGTGATAATGGAGCGTCCATGCGAGCTCTCCATATGGACGTTGTTGGCCCAACTCGTGTGCGATCTGTGGGTGGGAAGTGGTACGTCCTGGTTGTGGTGGACGACTACTCTCGGTATGCCTGGGTTTTCTTTTTGGAGGAAAAGGGGGAGACGTTTGGTTTTGTTCGAGATCTTGTCTTGAGGTTAAAGAACGAGAGGCACGGAGATGCCATACGAGCAATTCGCAGTGACAATGGCTCGGAATTTAAAAACTCTCGCTTCGAAACCTTTTGCTATGACTTGGGTCTTGAACACCAGTTTTCGAGTCCGTAGACGCCTCCTTAGAACGGCGTGGTGGAAAGGAAGAACAGAACCCTGTGTGAGATGGCTCGGACGATGCTCGATGAGCATAGGACTCCGAGGAGGTTCTGGGCTGAGGCGGTCAATACCGCGTGCTATGTGTCGAACAGGATTTTTCTCTGTGTCCATAAGAAGAAATCTTGCTATGAGTTGATGCATTGTTGTACCCCCAAGGTGAGTCACTTTCACGTCTTTGGCTGCAAATGCTTTATTCTTAAGGAAGGGAAGAGTTTAGACAAGTTCCAGGCTAGGTCTGTCGATGACATTTTCTTTGGTTATGCGACTCATTCTAGAGCCTTTCAGGTGCTCAATCTTGAAACTAACCAAATTGTGGAGACTTGCGAGGTTACCTTCGACGAGACACAGCCATGTAGTTTGCTTGTTTTTGAGTGTGCAGGTGACGAGGAACTTGGTGAGGAGATATTCGAGGATGAGGTGCAGCAGCAAGGAGATGATGAAGATGGTGGTGTGGCGCCCGCAGCTGAGCATGTACCTACTACTTCGACTACGATCGAGGACGGGCCTTCTCCCACACCTACGACGACGTGCTGAGGTCGAGAGGAAGCTGTTGCTAAGGGGGAGGTGGTGTCAAGGCGAGAAGCTCCCCGACGAGTACAAGTGGATCACCCAGCTTCGACGATCATCGGGAACATCAACGAACGAACTACACGGTCGAGGTTTCGAAACAAGTCTCACTTCGCCCATGTTGCTTTTGTTGCTACTTTCGAGCCCAAAGACATTGGACACGCGCTCTCTGATTACAATTGGGTAAATTCAATGCATGAGGAGTTGGAAAACTTTGAGAGAAACCAAGTTTGGGAGTTAGTGGAGCCTCCATCAGGTTGTAAGCTGATTGGGACAAAATGAGTGTGGAAAAACAAAGAGGGAGAAAAAGGTGAAGTAGTGAGAAACAAATCGAGGTTGGTTGCTCAGGGGTACACACAAAAAGAGGGGATAGACTATGAGAAGACATTTACTCCTGTAGCCTGTTTGGAGGTGATTAGGATCCTTCTAGCCTTCTCTGTGGCTAAAGGGTTCAAATTGTACCAAATGGATGTGAAGAGTGCGTTCCTGAATGGTGTGTTGGAGGAAGAAGTGTATGTGAGGCAACCACCGTGGTTTGAGAGTGAGAAGTGTTAAATGTAATTGGGAACAGTAACAATGAATAGTAATCAAAGACTTGATCTTTATTGATGAACACTATTACATATATATAGTACATGCCCATAGGGCAGTTTTCCTGGCGCCTGGCAACTGTCATTAGCAGTTGCTAACCTCCCAAGTAATTGATCATTAAGAATATTAGAATATTCTCAACACTCCCCCTCATCAATTATCTTTTGAAAACTTCAATGTTCATCATAATTACTAATTCTTGAAAAACCCTGTGGGAAAAATTAGATATACATTGATATATCAGGATAAAACTCCTTAAAAACCCAATGGGAAAATATAGGAGAAAACACCATGATAATCATGTGTATGCCCTTACAATATCATCCTCTAAAAAACCCCTGTGGGGAAAAACAAGATGATATGACATACATAATGCTGATATTGCCTCGTTAAAAACTTCATATGAGAAACCATCAAAGTAAAACTCATATAAAAAAAAGAGTACAATACAATGCACAAAGGATTTATTATTCAAATTTACTCCCCCAGATTTCTGCAAGTCTCTAAACCCCCATCCTGTTATAACTCATGGGGATAAAATAACTTGGGAGTAATATGCTCAGTCAAGTTACTCTTTGATGTAACATGATTCCATTTGTGCAACACAAGCAGCATTATCTTCAAAGATAATTGTTGGTGCATCTAGTGCGCCAATTCCATATGATTTTAATATGTGGTCAATCATTCTGCGAAGTCAAACACACTAATGTGATGCTTCATACTATGCAATTATCTCAGAATGATTAGTGGAAGTAGACACTAAAGTCTGCTTGGAATATTTCTAAGAAATAGTAGTTCCACCATTTAAAATATAAAGTCTGTCTGGAATTTGCTATCATGGGGATCAAATAGATAGCCAATATTTTCTATGTATAGCTACCTTGCTATACACATATCCCAGATGAAAAACATTCAAGCTGTAAGCCTAAACAAAGTTTGATTTCACCCAAATCTTTCATTTCAAACTCCGTCAAATGATGACGAGCTTCATTGATGTCATGTTTGTTACCAATGATATTAATATCATCAACATAGACAGACACAATGCAAATATACATTGTAGTTTTCTTTGATGAAAACACATAGACAATCATTATTGATTATGTATCCCTTATGCTTAAGGAATATACTCAACTGATTGTACCACATTCGGCTTGATTATTTTAAGTCATATCATGACTTCTGCAACTTAACACAAAAACATGTTGCTATTTGCCTTAGGATTTGATATACTTATTCCATCAGGAACATTCATGTATATCTTAGAAACCAATGACCCATACAAATATGTGGTCACTACGTCCATCAACTGCATAAATAGACGATTTTGAACTGCCAAAGATACTAAGTATCTAAATGTTATGCCACTCATAACTGGAGAATAAATTTCGTTGAAAATCAACATCAGGCCTTTGCGTGAAGCCCTTTGTAACTAGCCTTGCATTATATCTCATCACTTCATTGTTTTCATTCCGTTTCCGGACAAAACAAATTTATATCCAATAGGATGGACACTAGGAGGTGTTGGCTTAACGCCAGAAAACACTTCCCTTAGTGAGTGATGTGCACATGCCAAGCTACACTTACATAACAGAGTCGAGGACGACTCCTTTTCAAGAGGGGGTGGATGATGTGGACATCCCACAAGTTACACAAGACCAAGCATCAGATACACAAGCTCCTGCACTTCAAGGACCTATTACATGTAGCCATGCTAAGGAACTCCAACAAAAGGTGAATTCTTTCCTTGCTGAAATTAATTCCAAAATATATGAGAATGTTATACTACCTAAAAGTTGTACTTTGGTTGTCCTTAGGAATATGCATGAAGAGGACGGTACAACTAAACATGCAGAAGAAGTAAACAACAAGAAACAGTCAGACCAAGAATCACCAACTCAAACCAAGGATCTAGGAGAATTCCGTTCAGACGACTGTTCGGACAAGCCTGGAAACCAAGAATCATCCGTTCGGAATGAGGATCTAGGAGGATTCCGTTCGGACGATTGTTCGGACAAGCTTGGAAACCAAGAATCACCCGTTCGGAATAAGGATCCAGGAAGTTCGCTTCAGATCTCCACTTCAGACCAGTTCGGACCTGCATAATGAATCGACCATAACTCTTTGGTGGTGACGTCTCTGGAGCTCCATGAGTACCTGATGGAATGTGCTTGAAGTCAACTTTCCAATACAAGAAACCGCATGTCCATTGGACTTTCCAATAGAGAGTTATGACAGATTTAGTAGAGGCTGCACAGAAGGTCAACAGCCACGTAAGTCCACCTCGGGAGTTGATTTCTGGGGAGCCTTTTCACATGCTTAGCCTTTTCATTTCCATCTCGAATTCACACCCATCTAGGAGGGTTGTTCCTAGTATAAATACCCCCCTCTGTACTACTAAAAACTAAGTTTTGATTATGAATTGATAGCTCATATGGTTTGTCGCAGCCGATGCTACTGAGTGCCTTGCACACTCCTTGTTCTTCCTTGTTCTTCGAGGACTTGTGAAGAGATCTCTCTGAGGTCCCCTACTTCGTGCTATACGGCTTCTGCTCGGCTGCGTCGTATTGTGTGGACTAGTCACCGCCTTTGTTCTTCTGCCGTACTCTTGTTTCATTTTTTCTGCACCCCTTATATATTGTTTTGTGTTTGCTGTTAGTAAAAAAAATCAAACAAAAAAGTGTGAAAGAAAGAGCAAAAAAAGTGAAAAAAAGATAGAAAAGAGAAGTTGAAAGGGGCTGTGTTGCGGATTGTGTAATCAAAAGTTTTATATCTGCAAGTTCAAGTTTGTGATGCACCGAACAGCAACATTTCCATCTGGTTTGGACGGTTTGTTGCACTTTGTTTCAGTACCATAGACTTCCCTTGCTTAGCCACCTATAGCTCCACAAAAATCTAAAACCGAAACTCTCGCCTTGTATCCTTTCAACCGCTTAATCACAGGTTTGGTTACACCACACTAGCACAATCACGGTCCTTGAGAATGGGTAAGAACTTGGGTAAGCAAGAGGTGAGGTTGTGAGATTCCACATAATTTTTCCTATTCCACTTTCTCTTGCAATATCCTAACATGGCAGGATCCAATCCAAGTTTTTGTGGTGGTAGACACAGAGGAAAAGAGCGACCAATCTCTCGAGCTGTGTTACATCACTTTGAAAACTCACTTGTGGCAGCCATGGAGAGGATGTTCGATGAATGTCTTCCAATCTCAAATAGTGGGGTTCGACATCAATGTGTGAAAAACCTTTATGATGGTCATTTTGACCATAGAGGACAGCATGAGAAAGGTGCTCGTGGGCATAGTTCTCGCCCTCATGTGCTTATTGGTGCTGAAGATTATTGTGTGTCCACAAAAAGAAAAATTCAGCAAGAGACACCAAGAAATTCCTATGATCAGCAACACCCATGTGAGAAGGAGTGCCACCAGCAAAAATTGAGTGTAAGAGATAAAAAGAAAAAGTTGAGAGATGCCACCATACGTGAGGAGAGCCACGAAATTCTGTGTGAAGAAGATACACAAAAATTGAGTGAAGTAGAAGATAGGCCATGTGCAACATCTCTTTCTAACATGACAATTTTTTCTAGTTTCTCTTTTGATGTGATGCAGGTTCATAAAGAAAATGATGTAGTAAATTATGATCAACCCCCAATTTTCGATGAAGAAGATTAGGTAATGCGAATGAACAAAGATGATGAAATTTCATTGTATTTGCAACATAAGGATCAGATTGAAGGCAACAATAATGCAAATGCTTCTCATTCAACTGATGCAAGTTCAGTAGCATTTGAGGAATATTTAATTCTTGGTTCTTTTGCAACAACTGCTGCTCCATTGCCTTTACAGAACTTGGTGAAGTATGATACATATGCATATGTTGCTTCACATGATGTTGAATTGATTGTGCATCAAGACCTATGTGAGAATGAGAGCAACATAGCTAAATTGAGAGAGAGTGAAACCAAAAGTGAGTTGTGTGACTCCACCCACTATGACCTTGAGAGTACAAATAATGAAAATGTGAAGGATACACCACAGAGCAACAAAGAGTTTGAATGCCAATCATGTGAGGATATTTTTGAGACTAACCCTCTCATCCCTACCGCTAGTGTTTTCTTTTCAAGTGTGCAGGTTTGCAATAAAAATGAGGAAGACATGGCTATTCATGATGTCATCATACTTGTTGAGAGATATGAGAAGGTAGCCAATCAACCGAACCAATTGTATGTAGCCCAAAACATTAAACTTGATGAGGCAATTGGTAAGATTTCAGAAACATCATCCATGATACTAGCGCTTCGCTACCACAAATTATACTAGGTACTGAAAATGATTCAGATTTGCTTATGAAAAATATTGTGGTGAGTGATTGTGATAAAGCACATGTTTTACATAGACTTAACCATAATGTTTGTGCTGATTTGGTAGTGTCACATGATCATAACTTTGCTGAAAGTTTGCAAGTTGGTAACCATTGTTCAGTCATATATGATCTTTTCTATGCTTTGATATGGTTGATTTACATGATACTTTGCACTCATATATCAACTACTATGCATGTAAATAAGTTTGGTGATGTGAAAATGAATACTCATGATATTATTGTTTCAGCAATAGAACATAATCCAAACCTTTGTGCTGATTTGATTGAACAACATGTTGATAAATTTGATTATAAAATTTGTGATGATAATAATATTTTTACTTTGATTGATCCTTGCAATATTTTATATGCCAATAAAAACCACCAATTTCAGTTGATTAGTGGTGGTGAATTCTTTGCCAAGCTATCTCCTACCAACTGCTTGTTTTACACCATGCTTGATACACCTATTGATGTCAACAAAATGCTTGAGAATATTTCTGTGATAACATCTTCAAGATCTTTGAACACAGTTCATAGCTGCAAGTTTACATTTATTTTAATTGGAGAACATGTTGTAAATACTTTTTATGTTCATGCCATTTGCATAATGAGTGACAAGCTTACTGATTTGAAGTCAAACATGTTTTGTGTTGATTCTTGTGATCTATATTTTCCTAATGAGATGACTCAATTGTTTAGTGCTTGTAATTCAGAACCTTCAATGTCTTTCCCTTGTTTATCTAATCCACCAAATGAAAACACTCATGGGCAAAGAAGTGCAATCTGTGCACATGCTGAACATTTGTTCTCATCCATTGGCATTGACTTTAAAAGGCATACAACTAAATCTGTCCATAAATCGTGCAACAAAAATTTTGGGATTGTTATGAATGATTCGTCACAATGTTTTGAACAATTCGATCTTGGAGTGACAAAATTGGAGCTGTTAAATCAGTTGTGTTGTTTGCATGAAATTTTCGTTCTCCCATCCTATCAATTATTTGCAGGTACACAAAAGTCAATCATGATTTTTCATCGTGGCAAGATGAAAGTTGGTAATACAATGTTTCAAGCTAATAATCATTTGTGGTATAATCAAAAGTTGAGGTCGACTTTTTTCCAAGGGAGGGAGAATAATGATGTGAACATCATGATAATTGTGACATATGGACCAACTCTATGCAGTTTTTCCTTTCTTAAGAATGGTGTTCTGCGCAACAAAGACAATGACAAAACAAATGACATATTCATATACCATGCATATACTTTTGCTGTTTTGTGCAATCTTTATTCAGGTTATGAAAAGCTTGGAGCATCTTCTCCTCAAGAGGGGGAGAAAGATCAGCATTACATATGGACATTAGAAGCCATCATTGTCAAACAATTATCCAAGGTGAAAGCTAAATTAAAATTCCATCCTTCTTATTTTCCTATGGCAAAGCTACTATTTGGATTGTATGATTACAGATCGAAACACCTTGGAATACTGTAAGAAATAAATGCCATGACACCAACAAATCTTCATTTGAATCATTTCAACCATGAAGGGGTTGTTGAGTGTCCTAGAAAGAAAAAGAAGATTCATATGCAAAGGAAGTACAATGCAGCAACATTCCTCGATGATGCTGAGCTAGCTCCATTCTTTGGATCAATAGAGTCGAGGACGACTCCTTATCAAGAGGAGGAGGATGATGTGCACATGCCAAGCCTCACTTGCACAATAGAGTCGAGGACGACTCCTTTTCAAGAGGAGGAGGATGATGTGCACATGCCAAGCCACACTTACATAACAGAGTCGAGGACGACTCCTTTTCAAGAGGGGGAGGATGATGTGGACATCCCACGAGTTACACAAGACCAAGCATCAGATACACAAGCTCCTGCACTTCAAGGACCTATTACACATAGCCATGCTAAGGAACTCCAACAAAAGGTGAATTCTTTCCTTGCTGAAATTAATTCCAAAATATATGAGAATGTTATACTACCTAAAAGTTGTACTTTGGTTGTCCTTAGGAATATGCATGAAGAGGACGGTACAACTAAACATGCAGAAGAAGTAAACAACAAGAAACAGTCAGACCAAGAATCACCAACTCAAACCAAGGATCCAGGAGAATTCTGTTCGGACGACTGTTCGGACAAGCCTGGAAACCAAGAATCATCCGTTCGGAATGAGGATCCAGGAGGATTCCGTTCGGACGATTGTTCGGACAAGCTTGGAAACCAAGAATCACCCGTTCGGAATAAGGATCCAAGAAGTTCGCTTCAGATCTCCACTTCAGACCAGTTCGGACCTGCATAATGAATCGACCATAACTCTTTGGTCGTGACGTCTCTGGAGCTCCACGAGTACTTGATGGAACATGCTTGAAGTCAACTTTCCAATTGAAGAAACCGCATGTCCATTGGACTTTCCAATAGAGAGTTATGACAGATTTAGTGGAGGCTGCACAGAAGGTCAACAGCCACGCAAGTCCACCTCGGGAGTTGATTTCTGGGGAGCCTTTTCACATGCTTAGCCTTTTCATTTCCATCTCGAATTCACACCCATCTAGGAGGGTTGTTCCTAGTATAAATACCCCCTATGTACTACTGAAAACTAAGTTTTCATTATGAATTGATAGCCTCATATGGTTTGTCGCAGCCGATGCTGCTGAGTGCCTTGCACACCCCTTGTTCTTCCTTGTTCTTCGAGGACTTGTGAAGAGATCTCTCTGAGGTCCCCTACTTCGTGCTATACGGCTTCCGTTCGGCTACGTCGTATTGTGTGGATTAGTCCCGGCTTGTGGTTTTGCGGTCGTTCGGAGATCGAGTCAAAGTCCTTCGCGGTTTCGGTGCCTCTCTCCCCGTCGTTTGGTCACAACCAACCTTGGTCAGGTATAAAGCCTTTACCCACTGTTTTACAGCAATTTATCCTTATTCATGAACCTACTGTCGTGAAGATCAGGCCATCCTTGTGCCGATCCAAATCGGCACCTATCAGTGAGCTAGGCTATCTCTGTTTCTATTGCATCCTTTCTACATGTTTCAGTCTGAGCGCATCAGGCACTCAACCATGGATTTTAGATCTGGATCACTTTGAAGGATTTCAGCAATTTATCAGGGAAATCACTGTCGACAATGATAATAATACTCTCCAGCCTCTATGTAGTTAATGGCAAACCCTTAATAAATCATCATGATTTCCCAAAACAATCAATCTAGGGTCTTTAGATGTCCCAGTCTCATAATTTATGCGCATATGTGAGCTGGGTAACAATCAAATCTCTCTCAAAAGAATTGATTACTAAAAGATTTATATCAACAAAAGTTGATCTTCGTTTACCACTTTTTTTTTATTTCATATCTTGCATCTTAGAATTGCCTCTCCCCCTCTTGCGTCCAAGAAGGATAATTCGAGTGGTTATCTTTAGGATCTTCCACTCTTTCAGGCATGTTCCTTGCAAGATAAAAGGGTTTAACAACACCTTTGTAATTGGTAAACAAATCTGGCAGATTATTTGCAACATTTGCAAAACTATAAGTCTCTGAACTTGAAGTTCAGTTTCTATAGTACGTGGACCATAAAAATGACATGCTTTCTAGCATTCAATTGCTTTCTAGCATTCAATTAATTTCCCGGCATTCAATATTATGGTACAATTCTCCCCCTTAATGCCGGAAAATGATCCTTATTTAAAAAAACTATCAACGAAAGGGGTTGTAAATAGATCACCTGTCATAGGCTCTATGTACTTAATAATCTACGGGGATTTGAATTCCACATAGATTTTCGCTGAGGTGGTGAGATGGGTACATAAACAATACACACCCAAACTTACGCAAATGGGAATACTTTATAAATTTCCACGTACCAACTGTAAGGGGGGATTTTAATAATATGCAGTTAGTCGTAGTTGGATTGATTCAGCAGTGTGCAGTACTGCATGATCCCAACACAATGTAGGCAACTTGCAATTCATCAATATTGGTCTTGTTATGAGTTTAAAACTCTTCAATCAATGGCTTAGGCAAGCCATTTTTAGTGTGGATATATCGTACAAAATGCTAAACCCGAATTTCCGACAGAAAATTCAGCAGCATTGTACTTTCGAATCGATTGATTTCGATGTTCAGAATAATGAGTCTCCAACTACATTAGTTAAGACAATATTTTAGCTAGCTTTATTCATGGTTTCATGTCTAAACGAGACACATAAGACCATCTTATAGATGCATCTGTAAATACCATGTATTCTGAACGATCCACTATCAGGCTGAATTAGTCCACAAATATCACCTTGAATTCTTTCAAGTAATTTGTTTTGTTTCAGCATTCAATTTCCCTTTAGCATGTGTAGTGCATATAAATCTAAAGATTGTGGGAACTTTGCTTTATGCAAATCAAGACCAATGGAAATGCCAATAATCTTCCTCATCATTCCAACTCCAGGATGACCTAGTCTATCATGCCATGCTTGAAATGAATTTATATTTCGGAAGATTACTTTATATGCAACAAAAAATATAGGTTTTATGTATGTATAGTACAATCTAGATTCTAGGGATGGATTTTTCACAAATATGTTTGCCATATCCCATAAGATTAGTGAAGTAAAGAAATTCTTCTTTCCCATCTACATGTATTTCCACATGAAGACCATTCTTACGGATATCTTTATAGCATAATAGGGTACAAGTTAATTCTAGATACAATAAGGTATCCTCTCTCATTAATTGAGTACTCTTAGGGAGAATAATAGTGGGTCAAACTGAACCAACTATCAAAGCATCATACATTGATGTTCATAATCTTTCCTTCTCTTTAAGAGTCCGGAAAAAAATTCAACTCCCAAAGAATATAGTTTCTAGTACCACTATCAACAATATTTAATTCCATCCTACATTGGATTGACATCAAATATATTCTATAGTCTAATAAGAATGCATACGAAAAAGTTCTTCTTATTAAACATATAGAAAAACATACATAATCACACAAATGTATTACAGTATCCAACATATGAGTATGACATTACAATACATATGTGCTCACAATACATCCATCACTAGCAAGTTTGCAACTCTTCAAATCACAGAGTTTGCACAACTTAAATTATTACAATACTTTAACAATCCCACACTATAATGAAATAGATATCAACTTCGGATTGAGACTCTTAGATGTAATCTCCAAACATGTCATTTGAGTAGAACTCTATGAGCATGTCATCGATACTAGGAAGCTTCTCCTTCATGAGATCATGGTTGTCATTTGGTTCCACAGGAGCCATGCCTGAACAACATACTTCCATAGTAGTACCAGGAGCAAGATTGAAATGTGATTCATATCTTGTCGCTTTGACTTTACTTTGCTTTGCTTCCTTTAAGGACTTTTGGTAGAGAGCAACCAAATGTTTTGGAGTACGACAATCCTTAGCAAAGTGATTAAAAGTGCCACATCTATGACATTTAGTGTCATTCTTGGCCTTAGTATCACCCTTTTGCATAGGATTTGGCTTTTGCTTCTTGTTGAATTTGCGTTTATCAGGCATGTTCTCTGGGTCACCAGAACTGGATCCCATGAACCTTTTATTATTCTGTACACTATGAACCTCAGGAAGAGGTGCTGCACCTGTAGGATGCTTATGATGGTTCTTCATTAGAAGCTCATCATATATCTCAACCTGAGTTAGTGTATGAATAAGCTGAGAATATTGAGTGTAATTACTCGCCCGATACTACTGTTGTAATACTCGATCCATAGGAAGCATGGTAGAAAGAGTTTTCTCTATCTTATCACCAT
This sequence comes from Cenchrus fungigraminus, assembly GCA_036936925.1. NCBI lineage: Eukaryota > Viridiplantae > Streptophyta > Magnoliopsida > Poales > Poaceae > Cenchrus > Cenchrus fungigraminus. The sequence goes on from CM072772.1 coordinate 44,431,902, forward strand.
CCGTTGGTTCTTTCTCACAGAATTTCAACTTAGAGAAAATCTTATGAACAACATGATCATAATCAGCAATGGACTTGAAGTCCTGCAAATGCAAATGATTTCACTCATGATTAGCCTCAAGCCATGTGAGTTCATTTTACTCCTCATATCGCTCTTTAAGCGGAAGCCATAGAACTCAAGGGTTCTCCTCCATAAGGTACTCTTCTTGTAGATCATTTTGGATTTAATACGTTAAAATTATTAAGGTACCGTACTTCTTTTGTTCATCCAATACTACACCTTCAATAGGCTCGTTAATGAATGCCAAAAGTTCGCAGGACGCAAAGTTAATCTTTATATCCGAAGCCCAAGTGGGGTAATTGTGACCATCAATGGCAAGTTCATCGAACTCCTTTGCCATGGCCATAGCTTACAAAGTAGGACCACATGATTTAATAGTTCATACATGAAATATAATCAAGTGGCTAAACAATGTTGTAATAAATGCAAATTAATTCGAATAACATAACTTTTCAAGGATTTAGAAAAGTACAAGGTAAACAAATAGCATGTAAACCCTCAATTTTTAATCTCATCAACTTGTATACATGGTAGATAGTCTCAAATGCCATAGGACATAGAGTAGATCAAAAATGATAGGCAAATAAATTGCTGCCAAAGCATGGTCTCAAGGCAAGTAATTCATCATGAATTAAATGCAACCTTGGCTAAGGTCTCTACCACACCATATGTATACTCAAGTTAATGATTAAGTATTTAATTTGGTAATCACTACAATAGTGTAAGCCAAAATTCCCAATGGTAATCACTTCAATAGTGTAAGCCATTGTAATATTTTCATATTTAATCCTTGTTTTGGGAACATTTTATAGGTAATCATCAATCTTAAAAAATGAGCATGATGTAGACCTTTAGTAATAGACCGTCAAAATCCATATACATGGATATGATCTCTATTAATGTTTGTATCCCAAAATTTTGAGAGAAATGCATAAATTAATTGCAAAATATCACTAGTAATATTTTACTAATGAGTAAAATCACAGTGTTGAGATGGTGTATGTGAAAAAAATTATGGCAATAACGAAATAAAGTATGAAAGTGACAAATTTACACAAAACATACTAGCATTAATATTCGAAATTGCACGGTACATAGGTGATAAATACACATTTGTACATAACCATCACATGATAGATCTAGACTTAATCAAGTAGCAAGACTAAACAGTGATAATCAGCAGTAATTAACATAGTCTAAAAGCTATGATTAAAGATTAAAACTGCTGGAAAATAAAAAAAATAGAAACATAATTAAAACAATGAAGGTGGCCCAGCGCAGCCACCCGGCCCAGCCGGCCTGCGCCGCTGCACTCGGCCTGCACCGCTGGCGCCCGGCCCAGCTGGCCGACGCAGCCGTGCGGCCCGGCTACCATCTGGCCTTCCTGGCCCGTTCCACCGCTGCCTCGCCCACGCTGCCGCCGTATATGAGGGCGGCAGACCCTAACCGCCCTCTCCCCCAATCCGCGCAGCGCAGCCGCTCAAGGCCACCGGCGCCGCCGTCCGCTCCGCCGCGCAGACCTCGATCGCCGCGAGCTGGACGTCCCAGCCACCGACACCGCCGCGCGCAGGCCAGTCCGTCCGTCGTCGGCGCTGTCCCTGGGACGGATCGAGGAAGGAGGCCGCCAGCGGCCCCCGGAGCTCGGTCGTCGTCGACCAGCTCGGGCCGGCGGCCCCCGCCCTTTCCCGCTTCGGTTGACGTTGAGACCGAGGGAGGAGCGCGCGTCCCCCTTGAAGGAGAGGCCGAGCCCCTGCCGCGGTTGCCGCCGTGGACTGCAGGCAGTCACCACCGCGGACGATTCCGCCGGGCAGCCACCGCCTCCTCACGGTAGATCCGCCTCCGTCACGCGCAAGCCGTCACCGCCGCACGCAGGCTGCCACGCCCGCTGGTCCGGTGCTGGATCGGCCGCCCTTCTGCCACCGGAGGTCAATCCCGGCGCAGATCAGGGAAGGAGCCACCACCAGCCCCCATGGCTCGGTCGCCGCTCAAGCAGGAGGAGGCTGCTGCTGCCGCATGGGCGGCGCGCTGCAGGAACACGCGGAGCACCGCCGCTGTTCCCTGGGTGGGCAAGTACTACTTCGCCTCTCCCAGGTACGTGAGTGCAATCGATCACTAATGCAGCCGTGAAGGCTACAAAGCAAAATCAGAAGGGAGTGCCATGGCAACGCACCAAAACCATGTAAGAATTGCATGAATGCTTACAGTATTGATATTCGTCTCCGCTGCTCCTTTCTCTGTTCTTCTTTCCGATCTGGCAAGTACAGAGCGTGGAGAGATGCGTTCTTGTTCTTGATTTGGCACAGCGGTCAGCAAGCATAAGAACGGACTGTTCATCTGCTTTCTTCTCAGGAAAGAGCAACGCGTGACGCAGTGGAGACAGCAACGCCGACGCCGGCGATTCCTCTGCGAACGTCTTCGACGAACTACTCCGGCGAAGTTCCGGCGAACTGCTCCCGGCCTTCTCTACTCAGTGGAGAGCGCTGATAACGTGTTAAATGTAATTGGTAACAGTAACAATGAATAGTAATCAAAGACTTGATCTTTATTGATGAACACAATTACATATATATAGTACATGCTCATAGGGCAGTTTTCCTGGCGCCTGGCAACTGTCATTAGCAGTTGCTAACCTCCCAAGTAATTAATCATTAAGAATATTAGAATATTCTCAACAAGAAGTACCCCCACAGGGTGTACAAGTTGAGGGTTGAAGCAGGTGCCTAGAGCTTGGTATGGTAGATTGAGGGGGTTCCTGTTTGAGAGAGGCTTTGAGATGGGGAAGGTAGATCAGACCTTGTTTCTCCTCAGGCAGGGCAAGGACATCCTAATTGTTCAGGTGTACGTGGAGCGGCTTTGGTGGCTCGTCTAACTCTTTGGTTGCAAGGTTTGCAAAAGACATGAGCAGGGAATTTGAGATGAGCATGATGGGTGAGTTGCAGTTCTTCCTCGGCCTCACAACAAAACATCCTGCGGTCCATGACGGCTGATTTTCGTCACGGATCATCAAAATTTCGTCATAAAAGGGCATCTATGACGAAATTTCAAAACGTCATGTATTGAGCGTCACAGATTAAACGCCGTGACGAACTAACATTTTCGTCATAGATTAGCGTGATCCATAACGTTCTGAAGTCGTCATAGAACCCAGCCTGAAGCCCAAAATCTGTGACGAATGTGATCGTCATGGATTAACTCGCCACGTCACTTGTAGAGATGAGGTGGCTACTGACGTGGCAGATGACGAGGCACTGACGTAGCGGGCACATGGTAGATGACGTAGTGCTGACGTGGCAGCCACGTGGCGCTGACATGGTGTTGATGTGGCGTCCACGTGTTGCTGACGTGGCGTCCACGTGTCGCTGACGTGGCGTCCACGTGTTGCTTATGTGGCAGATGATGTGAGTTTGTAACCAGGTCAAATTTCAGCCCATATAAATCGATACCAGCCCATATACATTTCAACCCATATACATTTCAGCCCAACACAACAGCTATAAATGCCAAAAAAAATCGCCAAATCACCAATAAATACACAATCCATGTCATACAATAATAAAATACACATTCCATATAAAATATTCAACCCAACAAGCCTTAAATCACAAAACAACAGGATCAAATATGTCCTTGTAGCATCACTAGCAGTCCAGCATATCAGGTCCATTGCTAGATCACTTCTAATGGCTTCCTCCTTTGATGCATCTAATCCTCAACCTGAAAGAGGAACATTACGCTATCTTTTTTTTTTAAGATCAAGGATACTACAGGAAATTGTTTCCATTCAGCAATTTATGAAAGCAATGGATATATAAGCTGTAAATATGGATAAAAGCATGAGAGTTGACCTGGGGTCCAAAGGAGTTTGCCCAAATTGTTGCCTGGTGTTATGGTAACCAGAGAAAACCTGTGCAATAAGCATACAATGGTTACACAGACAAATAAAATTCTGAAAATAGATACTATCTGACTTTGAAGAAGCATAGATGGTAAAATGATAGCAAGAAAACAATATCTCATTCCAAGGACCACTATATTTGCATAATTATTCGAAAAAAAATAGAGCTCAAAGAACTAAGCATACTACCCTAGCCATGTACTCTACAAAATAAAGCTAAAGCCTGATTTGAGGTTTTGTTTGGCTTGCATTCTGTGGGTGAGAAAGTAGAGACTTTACACAGCCAAGCCAAGCAATTCGAGAATCGTGCAAGAAAATTCAGGCTATGGTGATTCATGCAAGGGTACAATCTGACCCAATGGACCTGTTCATATGATATGTGCCATGTATTATCACTACTTGATGTTACTTACATATGTTATCACAAACAGAATCATACTTGGGTAACTAAATAAAAGTGGCTCAGTCATCTGAACATTCATATCTGAACTCTAAACTGAAGCAATCTATAAGTAGCTGTAACTTTTATGTGCTAGCCAAACGCAAGAAGCAAATCTGCACTGTTGATGCCAAATGAGTTCCATGTCTTTTTTAATAAAAGATATGAGTTCCATGTCAAGAGTACACGCATCATACATGGTGGTAAAATGCTCTTGCTGAATACATGAACACTGAATGAAATAAAAACTTTCATTGTGGCAGAAGCAATGGAATTAGTATGCACTTTACGACTCTTGACACATGAATAGGACAGACAGCAATTACTTGACACAAGCCGCCGCAATTTGGCAATGAATCTAACAGTTCTGATTATTTTAGGTGTATCCTAATTCTTACACCAGTGATTATTCACAAAGTTGTGGCCACACATAAGCTGCATTATTTCACTCACTCCCACAAATACAACCTAAATTGATCGAGAAACATAGCCTGATGATTAGTCAAACTAAACCTCCAGGCACTAGATTTCATATCCTCTAAACATCTATTGTTCACACTGTCATGATGTTGCGTATAGAGGTAAACAGCAGCTACGACCATTCATGCAGAAACTGAATGACACCTACTGCATAAAAAGTAAGAAAGGCCCTCACATGATTGGATATGAAAAGTATTTTGAGCCGAGTCAACAATTATGGAATTTCTAGAATAGGTCACTTATTCTTATTAGCATGATACTGTGAGACAAAGTATGGCTAGAAATCAGCTAGGGATAGAATTCATTACAACCTCCCAATAGGTACTTGTGGACATTTGGTGGCCCTCAACTAGTTATGCAGCTTCATAACCACTTCAATTTCTGTTTGCCTTTCTGCATCCATTGCTGAAAAGTCTTTCTTTGTATTTAGAAAAATGATATTTTTTATGAGCCTTATTCTGATAGAAAGGGATTTCCTAATTCCTTGCAAACATCAGAACCACATCTACTTAAATTTCACTAAGGTCAACAAAAAAGGGGGGAAAAGAATGTAAGTTGATATGGTCCCCAGACACTGAGGTAAGGACATTGAAATATAGCTGCAGGAGCCGACCACACATTTCTAACCATACAAAGCATCACATGGAGAACTAAATCGAACTTTACAACTCCCTTTTTTGCAGTGCTGAAGCTATTGCAATACTACAATCTCACAGCAGCAAATCCGTGCCTACATTGGCCTCAGCGAGAACCACCACCAGGTCGTTAGGATTCTACCGCCTGATGCTCTTCTCGTCGATATCCGCAGTCTGAAACCACACAAAAATTGAAAAACAAAACAAATCTCGTCAGCACTTTGCCGAGCAGAACCAGAGCAGCAGGAGCCAAGGAGCCGCCCGACGACCCAGAGCCTCCATGACTTGGAACTCGAGCCCCATCTCAAAGAGGATGTGCTTCCGCGCCACCGACGACGACCCCAGGATCAGCTGCGACGGGACGAAGCCAACACGGCTGTCAGAACGAGCGGAGGGAGAGGAAGGGATTTGTTGCAGTTGAATTGAAATTGGTGAGGGAGAACCTTGAAGGGCTGCGGGGCGTGCACAGGAGAGAGAGGGGGGAGATGTACATGACTGGAGGAGATCTGTCGCAGTGGGGTGGGGAGGAGATCCATGGCCTCACCTTGGTTGCGGGGCGTGCGCGAAGGTAGGGGAGGGAAGGGCGCCGAGGTCAACCTCGCCGGCGCCGCGGGGAGGGGGCTCGAGGCGCCGACGCCATACCGGTCCTCGAGCCACCGGACCGGGGAAGAGGGGCGTGTGGAGGCCGTTGCGCGGGCTGCCGTCCTCTGACCCGGCCGTTGTCGCCGTCCGCCCTCGAGGCCGCAGGGGATGGAGCAGGGGAGGGGGCAGCGCATCGAGGAGGAGCGGTCTGGGCCGCGTGCCTCCGCTGCGACTCCCGATCACCGCTCTCTGCGGGGCCAAGGGTCGACGGCGAGCTCGACCACGCGGCTGCTGGTGCCTCACTCTCCCGCGTGCGCAGTCATGGCCGGCCGCGGTGCCTTGGGATAGGAGACCGGGCGGAGGAGATGGAGGGGTGGGAGGGAAGGCACGGAGGCAGCCGGATCTGAGAAGGAGGTGAGGGGGAGGCGGATGGGTGGGAGGGGACAGTAAGAGAGGGGAGCGAGAGGGGAGGCGGCGGCGGAGGGCGGGAGGGGAGGGGGGCTAGGGTTTGGTCTGGGCTAGGGTTGCGAGGGTGGATGGTTGGATGGTATTTATTTGGAGCACAGATCATCTTAACCGTCAGTATCAGATGGACGGTCAGAAATGATTGGGCCATGTAAACTGAGCCCAAAAACAGCCCAAAAATAAGACTTTGGGTCCGTTTAAGCAAATTTAACATTTATTTTCTTTTGATGATAGAATTATTAAAGTTTAAGATACCGAAAATGAATTCAAATGAAACATTCATGAATACCAAAGTCGTAGAACTAATATCTACAAACTTTAATTACTTCATTAATCCATGTGACAAAGTTTGAATAATCTAGATTTTGAATTTCAAAAATTGATAACCTAAAGTAAGATTTTGGAACACTAAATGATTTCAGCTGAAAAGGTCATGAATACCAAAGTTTCATAACCCATCAAGATCTACAATTTTTATTTAGGTCATTTTTCATTTAACAAAGTGATAGTATACATTAGTCATCAATTCTGAATTCACTCACATATTTTGATAAACTATGTCCCACACATGTCAAATTTGTACTACATATTATTACCACTTTTGAAACTAACAAATTGACCTAAATAAATATTGTAGATCTTGATAAGATATGAAACGTTGATATTCATCACTTTTTCATTTGACATCATTTGTACTACATATAGTTTAAGAAACTATGTTAGTGACTTGTCAAATTTGTACTACATGTTATTACCACTTTTGCAAATGACAAAATAACTTAAATAAAACTTGTACATCTTGATGAGACATAAAAACTTTAGTATTCATCACTTTCCCATTTGACGTCATTAGTTACAGATAATTCAACCATTAACCTTCACATTATCATAGGATAATTATAATAATATTTAAATTTGTTCAAAACTTTCTACAAATTGACATGGAACCATATTTTTAGCATATAATCCTGTTGTAAAAAAATCAGATGATTTTAATAAAGCGAGATTATAGATGTTCACAAAGAGGAACATCTCTCACATAGTTTCTTATAACTATACTCAAACCTTTGAAGTTTGAACACATCATAACATTGTTGAAGTCCTATGCAACTCAAATTTGGTAAAAATCTTATTTTTGTATAAGTATGATAAAATATGAAGTTACACCGGCACTTGTCTTCGTGCAAATATCTTTATTTATTCTCTTTCGGTAGAAGAAAAGAAGCTATATAAAAAAGATAAACGAAATAGCAATTAATATGCACACGAATGATATTACATGAAAGATCATGATTTTACAAAAAATCAGAAAAAACAATCAATGAATTTGGAGTTACTATGACCGAGAAAAACCAGTTTCAAATTTTAATTATAGATTAAAAAGAAAAACGAGCTCAGCGTGCGCCACGTGGTTGCGGCGAAGCAACTTGACCATTCCAGTGCTGCCACGTGGTCCCGAAGCTCAATCGGTATGTATATAAACTAAACTATCCTCGGTTTACCACAACTCATGAAGTGTCCCAGTGGTAGCAGATGCGCTCTTGATGCGTGAGGTAGTGGGTTCGAATCCCATCCTCGCATGCTATTTTTGTCAACTTTCCTAGAGGCGATGGAGGAAAGGATATGGAAATAAACTTCTGCAATGACACGTAACTTCACTTGTAGCTTAGTGGTAACGCATCCTCCTCCTTTCCCCCACGTCATGGGTTTGAGTCCCCTGTGCGCCCCAATTTTTTTCAGTGCCGGATTATTTTTCATAGGCGATGGGCCAGCGTGGCCGTGGCGTGCGGCTGCTGGGCTGGCGGACCGGGCCATGGTTGCTGGGCTAGCCGGCAAGTTTTGTATTTCAATGTGAACTGATATGTGGATTCTTTTCACAATACAATCACAAACCAACATGTGGTCTAGTGGTAAAGGGATGCAGAGCTGATGCGCGAGGTCCCCGGTTCGAATCCCTTCAGGCGCGGAGTTTTTGCTGAATTTTTCGACTTGCTGACCGGGCGGACACGCGGGCGGTGATGAGGCGGACACGTGGCGCAGGTGGCTGACGTGGCTTCGTTGGCCGGATGAAAAAACGAGTACAAAAGAAATGAACGCATGGAAACAACAGAGATCAATGTGTAGTCTGGTGGTAAAGGTGCCTTTAGCTTGTTCATGAGGTACATAGTTCGAATCTGTGTCTCCACAATTTTATTTCATTTTTTTATTTCTCTATTTTTTCCATACATCATTCTTTTTTTCCCATGATTTCTCTAATGAAGTTTTTTTATTTATCAATGATAATCTCTAATTCTTTTAATTTATTAATCATGAGGAAGTGGCGAAATGCAATGTGGGTCGAATTATGATGAAATTGGCGCAACATCATAGTGTTTGGACTTCATATTGGGCTTCATATCCAACACTGCTAATCTATGACGAAATCTACCTGTTGTCATGGATGCAGTGTGCTGTGACGAAATCTATGACGAAATTGACACAACGTCATAGTGTTTGGACTTCATATCGGGCTTCATATCCAGCACTGCCAATCTATGATGAAATCTGAGTGTTTGTCATGGATGTAGTGCGATATGTGACGAAATCAGAAAACGTCATGGGAATTTCGTCATGGATCAAAGGATTTCTTGTAGTGCCTCCAGATCAAGCAGTCGAAGGAAGGAACATTTGTGCACCAAGCCAAGTACACCAAGGACATTGTGAGGAAGTTCAAGATGGAGGAATCCAAGGCCATGACGATGCCGATGAGTATGACTACAACCCTGGATGCGGACGAGGAAGGTGAACACGTGGACTAGAAAGAGTACTGGAGCATGATCGGCTCGCTCCTGTACCTGATGGTGACGAGGCCAGACAAACAATTCTCGGTGTGTCTGTGCGCTCATTTTCAAGCGTCTCCAAGGACTTCGCATCGGCAAGGAGTCAAGCGCATCTTCAGGTATTTGCGATACACTCCCGACTTCGGCCTTTGGTACTTCGCGTCTTCTTCTTTGGAGCTTCATGTTGACACTTGCTAGCGTCGCCACTAGGTTTATATCCCTGGCAACGGTGCCAGAAAGCTTGTTGGTATACTATACGATCACAGATAAATCCGCAAGCGCACGGATACTGCTGTAGCTTTCACCCGGGAGTATTCCAAGGTATCTATTTCTACGGGGAACGAGAAGTGTAGTGAACCTGAACTATTTCGTCTGGGGGATATGATGATGAAGGGTAAAGAGGCAAGGGAGATTTCGGGTAGAGTGGGGATAAGCTGAGGAAATCAAGGATCTTTAGAATCACGGTAGACTCAAGTCAAGTCCTATCGCTCATCGGGTCCAAAGGGAAAAGAGCCACAGAAAGGGATTTGAAGGGGGCTCTGATGTCGTATTCCTACCCCCCTGAACTAATGTGGTGGATTACAAAGCCCATCCGGAGCTGTCACCTCCCTAGGGTACCACACAGTCCATTGATTAAGGCGGCAATCCAAGGTACTGGAGAGTCTAGACACCGCGTCTACACTAACCAAGAACTACTTTACTCCGCGCTAGAGCAAAGCAATCACGGTAAAGCTGCAAAGCTACTAAATAGTAATCGAAGAACCTAAGAGCAAACAAGAATATGAATTGAGACTTGATTACTCACGGATCCAGACTTACAAAGTATCCCGGTTGTGGACGACCGTAGTTGTACCGCACCCGCCGAGGTACAAGAAGAAGAAGCAGAGGACCGACACTCCGGCTTCTACTTCAACACTCACATCTCAACTCTCTCTCCCTACTATCTAGATACTAATTTGTGGAGGGCTTTACCACTTGCTTCAATGCACCTTGTGTGTCCTTCAATGAGGTGCCGAGGGCTATTTATAGCCCCAATGGGTCGGTGGCTACAGGAGGGGATACTTGTAGGCGAGAGGGAGCCAGAGTGGCGAGCAAGGAGGTGAGGCTATATCTCCAAGTGTGGCCGGCCCTATGATCCGCCGCCTTTGATGGTGCACGGCCCTGATCAACGCTCCTGGGTCAGTTCCCAAGTCGGTGGAGCGAAATTCCGGAGTGGACAGGTGCGGCCGTGCCTAGAGGTGCTTCCAGTCCTACTCAATCGCCATGTGATGCACCGTCATGGTTAGGGAACGTCCTGGATCACTCCTTGATGGGGGTTGTGGCAGTTAAGTGTGGGTCCATCGATACAAGTGCTTCCAACCTTAGCCTTTTGATCAAACTGACTTGATATCAATGCTTCTCGTTCATTGGTGACTTGTTCATCGGATTGGTAGTGACATGGACCCGAGAGGAGGATTTTGGGTGGTGCGGCCGGACCTAGGAGGTGCGGCCAGACCAACTTTTGTGGTGTCTGGCCCATGGACTTAGTCCCTTGGATATTATGCTAAGTGTAGAGGCATTTGACAAAGTTTGGTGTTGATCGGAGGAGGTTGATAGGTCCGGCCGAACCTAGTAGGTTCGGCCGCACCTACCCCCCTGACACATCTCGTGTCACAATCTTCCGGGAGGCATAATTTCTGCATCTGGACTCCGAATTGGGTCAACCAAAACTCCATTTCGATCATCTCGACGAGAACATCGCAATGGTGCTATCAAACTAAGCATTTGAGGTTGTTTGTCAAGATGCTTTATTTGTGCTATAATGAATCATTATGACCATCATCCAAATATTCACCAAAGCTCGTGGAATCTGTTAGTTTATAACCCTACAGCTATGATGCAAGCTTTGATGGAGTGCATTTTGTTCAAAGTTGAGGGTCGAAAATAGGGACTTAACGACCATCAACACTTCACAGTTTTTCAGACGCGGATTTTGTCGGGTGTCGGTTGGATAGGAAGTCCACTTCTGGGACTTGCCAGTTCTTGGGTTCTTCTTTGGTGTCTTGGTCTTCCCGCAAACGGTCGAGTGTTGCTTAATCTACTACCAAAGCCGAGTACGTTGCTGCAGCTAGTTGTTGCTCTCAGCTCCTTTAGATCACATACACCATGAGTGACATTGGTGATGAGTATACCCATGTTCCACTTCTATGCGATAGCACGAGTGCCATTAGTGTTGCAAAGAACCCAATGCTCCATTCCAAAACCAAGCATATAGAAGTGAGATACCATTTTCTGAGAGACAATGTTGAGAAAGGGAGAATTGCCTTGATCCATGTGCCCACACAAAACCAACTAGTGGATATTTTCACCAAGCCCCTAGATCAAGTAACTTTCACTCGTTTCCAGGGAGAACTTGGTGTGTGTTTGGTTTCTTGAGTTGGTGGTGGGATCTCCTTGTGTAGCATATGTATAGCTTTTCTTTTGTGCATTCTTGCATTTTGCATTGCATATGTATCATGCTGTATAGGCATCTTTGTATCTAAGGTTTGCATGCATTCGTATCTTATGCATTTTGTAGGAAAAGCTTCTCTCATATACATTATTCACTATGACATGCTATGGATGACCTTGTGAGCCTGTTTGGTATGATATGGTTAAGTTTGGCTAAGCTCTTGATTATCTTGGTTTATATATATATGAGAATGCTATGAGGTTTGAAAATGCTAGTTTTAGGCTCTCTTGTGAGTAAATGCCTTTATATGCTCATGACATGTTTTGATGGCTTTGTTATGCTTAATTCATGGTTGGATGGCTTATTTTGATCATTTGGGGTCAAAGATCCTTTGCCATTATGAATGTTTAGCCCTCTAGCTTATCTTGTGGAGGAGCATAAGTTCCTTTTTGCCGCAAAGGCACTTCATGTACCATGTATAAATTTGAACTTGAAGTCCTTTATGCTTGAAAAATATGCTCTTATGTCTTTTGTGCTTAATTTATGCTAGTTTGGGTGCTAAACCATTGCATGATGTCTACCAATGAGAAGTCTCATATCTAGAAGTAGACACATGGCTCGGTGGCTTTGACATGACATGAGATGCTTGTGGGTGTTTATGATGGTCTTTTGATTAGAATACTTGTCCTAGCATGAAGTTTGTGTGATATTGTCACTTTGGCATGTTTTGATCTTGTTTAGGACTTTGCTCATGAGAGGGATGTTTTTCGCAAAAATGCTCAATGTGATCTTAGCTTTGTCGGATGGCTATGAAACTTGGTGGTCACAATGCCTATGTTCTCATGAAGTTGTTCAGTACCTAACTTGCTCATTTGATCATATATAGCATCTTGTGGTGAATTTTGTCTATTTGAGAAGCTCTAGATTGCATCTTTTTCAAATTTGAGCCTTGATTCATGCATTGGCAACAAGGGGGAGAAAGAAAGGTGGAGAAAAGTTGCATTGCATCCCTAGAACCTATTCCAGCTGTCAAGGGGGAGTTTGTGCATTTCTTTTGCATTTTTGGGTTTTGGGCTGAGCTTCTGCCGAGTTAAATCGGCCTGACCAGTTTGGGAAACCGGCCTGACCGGTTTTGGTGCAGTGCATGCACAAGTTCAGGGGGAGTGTGCATATCTGCAAGAGGAGCTCTTGTGTGTTTTGAGCTTTGTTATGGTGGTCTTTGCTCTTTGCTTGAGCTTGTTTTTGTCTCGGTTGTGTCGAGCCATTGCCCTTGCCTAAGGGGACTGAGACATTCCTCTCTCAAGTGGTCTTGCTCTTTGCCTTGGTTTGGCTTTCGGTCGCTTGTTTGAGTTTCTTTGGTCGTTTCTTTTCTTTTCCTTTTCTCTTATGGTTATCTAAGTGTGTGTTGTGAATGCACTCATCAAGGGGGAGATTGAGGACATATGTGGTTCGAGGACCGGTGGATGGTCGCTTCCTGATGTGTGTTGACACATATTAACGTATACTTTTACTTGTCAACTAAACATGGAAAAGGGCATAAAATAAATATAAACATAGACGTAGGGGTTTATCTGACAGATTTCCACGAGTTTTGGTGAAGTTATGATTTGCAGGGAGTAAATAGGAAAACAACGAGAGTTATCATGTTATACGACCCCAAGACGTGTCCCAAATCATACTTCGATCCTACTCCTACAAAAGAGCAACCTAGAAGTATCTCAAATGAAGAATTAAAGTGTAACATTGCGAAGAGCTCGTCGAGATGATTGAAATGGATATATCATTTGCCATATTCGGAGTCCAGAATCAGAAGATATCAGTCGCAGAGCGGGGTTCGATAAAACAGGTATAACTCCCTCATCCGGACTCCGTTTGATGCGAACTACACTTTTCGAAAACAGCATGATGACACGCACACACCCGTCAAAGTTGGGCCTGAAGTGCTACAGTAGGAGGCCGACCGGCCCCCCTACTGGACCGATCGGCCTGGGCCCGCATCCTCTCAGGCTCCGCTTCCGGTATGTTCCAGAAGGTTCCTCTACCGACCTATAAAACTGTATCTTGGCCATTGATCAAGGTCGGTTGGATCCTACGGTGATGTGACACCTCCTCCAGACTATATAAGCAGACCCCAAACCCCCTGGTTCAAGCATTGATCAAGATGTAGAACTAGAAGCCCTAGATTAGAGTTGAGAGCAGAGCATCAAGTTCAGAGATTAGATCCACGATCCTAGAGATCTAGCTAGTCTTGTTCGAGATATTGGAGCACGGTGATGGGGAAGAGTTGGAGGAAGCACCGGACTTGTCGGTGTCTCCTCTTCAGCTTGTACCTGCGGGATCAAGTTCCTTCTGGAGCTTGCTTCTGAGATTCTACGACATGATCAACTTCTTATTTGAGTAAGCACATTGTTCTTATTATTCTTATTGTCTGCAACTCTATTTTGAGTACTTTACTTTACGGGAATCTGTAGAGTAGAGGAGTAGTTTAGGTGTAAGCATGGTGCTTAGATCTGGGTTACTTGTGGATGCCTCCTGATATTCCGGATCGTGTGGTAGATCATGGTGGTGACAGCACCATTGAGTCCTTTGTAATCCACCTCCCGTCTATCGGACTCGTAGGACTACCCCTGTTGCTGGGAGATTCCCTTTACTAAGTGTTTCTCGTTGTCAATGTCCCGATTAAGGTGTAAGAACATAGCTTGCAAGAGTAAGAACTAGACAGCCGTAGCACCTCCCTTACCTCTTATCTTCTCAAGTCCTTAGATACTTGCTCAGTTGGATTAGCTATACACCTCAACATACTCTCTCATCCTTCTCCCTGTGGATACGATATTTAAAACCCTCTTCCTGGGTGAAGTGCTCACCGGTATCCATGCACTTGCAGATTATTCCTCATAATATTTCTGTGGGCTTAACAAATACCAATAAGCATTTCTGGCACCGTTGCCGGGGAGAACGGTTGCTGAGAGAATGTTGAAAATCATAGCTAGATCTTGTACTATACTTTTACCTTTGTCTTTTTATTCTGTCCTTTCTTATCACCTATTTCTAGTGGGATCATTTGATTCCACATTTATCTATCTTATGCTGCACCGTAAAGCAGAGCTCTGGCCGCTAGAATTCTTAGATCCTATCCTTACATCTAGTCATGAGCCACGCCTACGGTTGACCGAAATGATCATGAAACAATCCTTCTTAGGAGCGACACACGAAAACTCTAGCCTTCATTTTTGATGGCCCGGGCCTGAAGAGATGAAGCAATAAAGAGCCTGGGAAACCATAAGTTCCACCTTCTATGTAGACTTTTACACCATAGTTCACCGCAGGGTCCGGATCATATCCTTAATAGGGTAAGGAATCTTTGTATCAATATCCTCTAAGGGTAGTCAATCTTTGGCCCCATCCTAAGAATGTTGTGCGCATGACCATCATGCATTATCTGGAAGAACTTTTCTCTCCTTTAAGCAAGGTTTGTCTTTGACAAACTCAGCGGGTGGAACCCATACACTAGCATTCTTTATGACCACTCAAAGGAAGAAGAATCGTCCTCTAGCCAAAAAGGGAAGTTCTGATAGCTAGCACTCCAATCCGAAAACTTAGCTATCAAACCCAAACCATCAATGCCCTAAAAACCTTTAAGGGAAGAAGAAATTCAACCCTTGTAGATGATGAGTTTGGGAAGATCATGAAACTTCTAGCTTCACAAGAGACTTCTGAGCATACAAAACCCCTAAGGAGATAGTCTCTTAGAAAGCATCCTTATTGCTACACACGGACATTGGGGGAACCTCAAGGATGGCATATCTAATCGTGCCAACGAAAGAGAGCAAAGCCATCAAGGAGCCACTCCTGTCTCTCTCTTTCTATGTTCAGATTAGATAACCTTTCGAACCCATCTTTAACCTCATCCTTGGGACCAATGAATCCTCTTGTGCCCTTTTTCTTATGTCTCCTCTCGATCCTAAAGGATCTAAGGAAGACCAAAAGGAGCACATTATCTGGAGAACCTCAATGAGCATGAAAGCTACTTCATAAATAGAACTTTTCCACCTAGTCCATGCTCATTTGAGAAAACTCCTAAACCAATTGCCATCTCAAATCTTGCTGCACAATGAAATCTCCAACCCCCCTCATGCTTCCTTTCTTAAAAGATTTAGCAAGGGTGGTTGCCGATGAATATCCTGATGACTTGAAATCTTGAGATTGGCAATATAATGGAAACCACTCCATCATCCTGATCTATAATTTGAAGGTTTTCCAAGGAAGAGCTTTTTGTCCTAAAACAAGCACGCTAGGGGAAATAATATAAAAACTAATATATACCCCTATGATATGAGCATATGATTATAAAAAAATATTCCTTCGGGTATTCTTGTCGCTAACCATTCCAAGTTTGTGGTAAAGAAAACGAAGGATGACAATACAAGGTATGTCCAACCAGTCATTACACAACATAGAAACATCTCTTACCATGTTGCTACTAGCTTGGTTGTCCCTACCTTTATGCCATGCTCAATCTGCTAAACACTAATCATGCTCTACCATCACTGTTTGAGTAAATCTCTGTAATGCCTTCATCTTTTGTCTGCCATAGTAAGTTTTGGTTTGGAAGTATTTGCTGTGCTTCCATAGGCTTTTAAATTAAGCGTGGTGCTTCGGTTAATTAGCCTTCCTTAATCCGATTAGACATGGAGTCTGGTTTGGTTATTGAACTAGAAATTACTTGTGTAGACAATGGTATATTTTGTTGAACTAACCCCTGTAGGAGGAGACTCTAAAATAAGCTTGGGGAGGTCTAGATGAACTCGCTAGAGATAGAGCAAGAGACGTGAGTAAATAAAAATCATGGATGGAAGAATTCCCTATGAACCAAGAAGAAGAAGAGTGACACAAACAAGATCAACAATGGTGGCCGCTTCCTCCCAGATCCCCGACCTTCAGACGGTCTGGGATCCCTCGGAAATGAAAAAGGAGAAGATCCAAGCACTGGTGAATCGGGGGTTGCTGAGGCCCAAGGCGGAGGTGGAGTGGAAGGCGCCCACGAGCGAGGCGTTCCTGACGGAGGACGACAAGGAGCAGGTCGTCTTCGCGTCCTTCTTCAAGCGCGGGTTCAACGTGACTGCCGGTGATTTCTTCAGGGGGCTTTTGTACTACTACAAGCTAGAGCTGGTACACCTCGTTCCCAACTCCATCACTATAGTATCCTCGTTCATCCATCTGTGTGAGGCGTATCTGGGGATACCGCCCCATTTTCTGTTATGGCGCTACTTCTTCAATGTCAAGACCACCGGCAAGCGTACTGGCGTCGTGAGCTCGGTGATGTTCTGCTTACGATCAGGTCGTAAGGCAGAATGGATCGACATGGATCTACCGGACAACACCAGCGGGTGGAGGTCCGAGTGGTTTTACATCGTCGTCTAGGAGCCGGTGCTTCCGAAGCGAACCAGGCATAGGCCTGTGAAGATACCCGAATGGGAGATGCCCCTCTCCTCCCACGAGAAGGAAGACCTCAAGGAGTTGCTCGCCCTCCTCGCCAACCTCAAGAAGAAAGGTCTAACAAGTGGCTCAGTGGAGATGTTGTTTAGTCGGCGCCTGATCCAGCCGATCAAGGACCGGGTGCATCCAGCCTACAAGTACTGGGATTAGTCAGACTCTACTCGTGAGGCCAACCGCAAGGTCTCCAGAGACGAGATGGTGGCTAGAGTCACCCAATTGTACACCGGGCGGATCCGCAACAAGAGGTGCCCGAAGGCACACTCCCTGACCCGACCAGCCGATCCAGTAAGTCCTGAGACTATTTAGCTCATTTGATGCCTTAACTTCTTTTGTGCCTTAGAGGAAGACCTCTTAGACTTGGTGTTTTGTCCTTTGCAGGATCGTGAAATGCAGTATTGGTGCCCGACACCTCTACCAACCGGCGAGGAGCCACATCGGAAGCTGAGGTCGCAAGACTACCAACCTCCAGCAGCTGCTCTGCTGGAGAATTATTTGTCAGATTCGTCGGTGGGAGTTGATGAGGACAACGACCATGAGGTCGGTGATGATGTAACGAGCCAGCCTGAAGCATCCAGTGCTGCGAAGCCAGGACGCCGCACAAGGGCAGCAATTGCGAAGCAATCCAGGTCGAAGGCCGAGGCTAAGGTCGAGGCAGCAAAGACTGCCAAGCTCGAGGCCGAAGTCGCAGGACATCGAGGAGGAGGATGAAGCCATAGATGACCTGCTGGACGGTGATAACCGTGCGGCGCCAAGGTCACCGAGCCCCGCGACCAAGAGGCAGCGGGAGCTGGAGAGGAAGATGATGGATGAGGATATCCGCCATATAAAGGAGGCACAGCTGGCTGCAGCCGGCATTTAAGCTAAGATGCCTGTGAAGGTGCGAGGTCGGCTGTTGAAGCCGAAATCATGTGTGACGGTGGTGGTGAGGTAAGACCCCAATACCACAATTTATTACATCCATTTTAGACATGAGGTCGAAGCATGCTGACGAAGAAACTATCACAGGTCGGACGCCGGACCTCAGAGCACCTCGAGTGCCCAAGGTTGTCCCGCGAAGACGACAACATCCGAACATGAGGTTGGAACTCAGAGTTCCGTTGGTGACTTGGGGATGTCGACTACCCTGCCCATTATTGATGTAGACCCGATCAACACAGTACCCCACTGCGTCGGCTCAAGACCCGGTGGTGGACCAAGATCAGATTGAGCAGCCACAGCAGGGCCCAGAAACAACTGGCGGGGAGGTACCGTGTTCGACGTCGACGGCTCCAGAGTTGAAGAGGCAGGAGATCAACTGGAATGGCTCCCCCTGGGAGGAAGACATCTTCGAGGATGATGCAGACATGAAGGAAGTCCACCGAGCTGTCTTGACGCTTAACCAAGTGTTTACGGTAAATAGCTGTCCCTGAGTTCAGCAATTTAACATATCATGTACCCATGACCAACTACATGTCTTTTGTCTTTGAAGCAGTCACTGGTGGACCGTGCCAAGAGCAGGGCCGACCAATGTAAGAACGCCATAGCTATGCACCTTCGGGCACAACAGCTCGAGCAGGAGCTCAAGGAGGTCAAGGAGGAGGCCGCCGCCGAAAAGAAGAACCTCCAGGAGGAGTTGGAGGAAGAACGACACAAAAATCGGGATGCTGACGAACTGCTGACGTCTGTGAGCACTGGTAAGACCAATAGCCCGCGACCTTTGTTGCTGAATTGCTTCGACTAGATCTTGTATCTGACGATGTCTTTGCACCGCAGAATTTCACAGAGAAAAGGACAAGCTCAAGGATGACCTCAAGGTTGCCAAGGAAAGAATCCGAACCCTTGAGATAGACCCGCAGGCGGCTGATGCGGGGAGGGGGGGGCGAAGAGCTAAAGAAGGTGATGAAGGCCGCTGTGGAGAGTGAGTATGCTGTGTACCAGAAGCTGGCTTATGAGAAACGAGCATGAAAGGACCTTGAGGTCAGTCTCGTGGTAGCTTTGCAATCGTTGCAGAATGAGCAGGTGACCATTGCAGGGCTTGAGGTGGAAGTCACCGATATGAAGAATGCTGCCGACCTTGTCATGGACATGGTGGAGCCACAGGTCGCCGGGGAGGAGCCCAAGCCAGCCATTGACCGACTTATGGGTGCGCCCCAGAAGCTGGTGTATCTCTTGAGGGCGACAAGCTTGACGGTGGCTATGGAGTCGCTGGTGCGCGTGAAGTCGCACTTCCCCGAGGTAGACATGGCCAAGGTCGGGGAAGGCCTAGATGCATCGAAGGACCTCAAGGCCATAGAGACGGAGGTACAACCAGCTGCTGAGATGATAATGGACGCCATGGATTACGAATGTGATGACGGTGATGAGTAGTTGTAGCCTCAAAGTTGTACCCTCTCTTCCTCCAGTCATGTAAATAACAATGATGATCCACTTTTGGCTCACATGTCATGCTTAGCTTATGTTTGCGTGAGCTTTGTTGCCCTGAGGCACTATGTTTTAATATGCCCCACTGACCACTACTCACGGAGAGGCTGGCTTACCGACCACTACGGCTCAGCAGGGAGGCTTACGTGTGATCGGAACGCGGGGAAAGTCTAGGACTCTGGTTTTGCAACCACACGACCAAGTAGGCTCGCAACAACATAAAGTAAACAATCGTGAGAGACGACATCCTCAGGTCGAGCGACCCTTGAGTTGGCATAGCCAAGCCCCTGAGCATGTCGAGGGGGAGGACTAGGAACTTGACCCTTGGGTTTTTTCGACCCTTGTATTGGCTTTTGCCAAGCCCCCGAGCATGTCGAGGGGGAGGGCACATGACATGGAAGAAAAGAGGATAGAACCCGAGACACAGCAGATGACTGCTTAAAATTAATATTTATTTGACTGAAAATACAAGGATGAGGAATACAGAACTGTAAAAAAACTATTCTATGGATATAATCGGCGAAGGTGCTCGACGTTCCATGGGTTAGGGACCCCTTGACCATCGCCCCACTGGAGGCAATATGTAGACGGGCTGATAACTTCTGTGATGATAAAGGGACCCTCCCAAGGGGCAGACAACTTGTGCATGCCATCGGTCTTCTGTATACGCCTTAAAACTAGGTCGCCAACATTGAAGGAGCACTCCTTGATGTTGCGATCGTGGTACCGACGAAGCTATTGATCATGGCGAGATTGCCTCATGATGGCTGCCACTCTTTGTTCCTCAAGGTTGTCGAGGTCAACGCGACGGGTTTGCTCGGCTTCTCCTTCCTCGTAGAACTGTATACGTGGAGCTCCAAAGGTGACGTCGGTGGGTAGGATGGCCTCCGAGCCATAGACCAGGAAGAAGGGCGAGAAGCCCGTGGCGAAACTAACTTGAGTCCATAGACCCCAGATCACGTGGGGTAGCTCGGCTAGCCACCGAGAGGCGTAGTTTGAATCATCATCAAAGATACGATCTTTGAGAGCTTGAAGGACCATGCTATTGGCACGCTCGACCTGGCTGTTGCACCGAGGGTGGGCGACTGACGAGTAGTAGACATCAATCATGCTGTCCTGGCAAAAATCCCAGAAGGTAGACCCTGTGAAGGCCGACCCGAGGTCGGTGATGATTCTGTTAGGCACACCGAAGCGATGTGTTATCTCTTTGATGAATTTCGCCGCTTCCTCCGACGTGACCTTGGGAACAAGTCAGACTTTAATCCACTTGGTGAACTTGTCGACAGCCACAAGGATGTGCTTGTAGCCGCCAGGAGCGGTTCTGAATGGCCCTATGGAGTCAAGGACCCACATGGCGAAGGGCCATGATGGGGGGATCGTGCGCAAGGTCTGAGCTGGCAGATGCTGCTGTTTGGCAAAGAATTGGCATCCCTTGCACCTCTTTACGAGGTCTTTGGCGTCAGTCATGGCCGTGGGCCAGTAGAAACTAGATCGGTAGGCCTTGCTGACCAGATTGGCAGACGCTGCGTGGCAGCCACACTCACCGCCATGGATCTCAGCCAGGAGCTGAAGACCTTCTGATCGCAGGATACACTTCATCAGCACACCAGTGGAGGCAGCTTTTCTGTAGAGGGCGCTGCCTATGACGACATAGTTGGCACTACGCCTAGTGATGCGTTCTCGCTCTGCTTTGTCTTCTGTGACCCTCTGATGGATCAGAAAGGTCAGGAAAGGCTCGCGCCAATCATCTTCTTTTTCTGTCATCAGCTCGTCACGGGGAGGTGCTGAAGCTTGGTCGGGCTGAGTTAGGTCCGGTTTGTCCGGATCCAACAGCTTGACGGACGGCTTGTGTAGGTCTTGGACGAACACACCCGCCGGGACTAGAGCTCTCTTGGAGCCTAGTTTGGATAGGACGTCAGCGGCCACGTTGTTGTTGCGTGGCACATGCTGGAACTTGACCCCCTCGAAGTGGCCTTCGAGCTTTCGAATCTCAGCGCAGTAAGCACCCATTGTGTCTTTCACACAATCCCACTCCTTATTGACCTGCTCAATGACAACCTTGGAGTCGCCATAGGCTAGCAGTCGCTTGATGCCAAGGGACACTGCAATTCGGAGCCTGTGGATTAAAGCTTCGTACTCTACTCCATTGTTGGAGGCTTTGTAGTGTATCTGCAGGACGTATTTGAGCTACTCTCCCTGAGGAGAGATGAGTAGCACACCGGCTCTGGCACCCTCGAGGTTAAGAGCGCCGTCGAAGTACATTATCCAGTGCTCGGGCCGCTCCTTGGGAGGGGGCATCTGGATTTCTGTCCATTCTGACACAAAGTCAGCTAGGATCTGAGACTTGATTGCCTGCCTAGGGTAGAACTCGATGTCGAACTCGCCGAGCTCAACCGACCACTTGACGATGTGGCCGTTGGCATCACGATTGCAGATGATTTCGCCGAGTGGGAACGACGAAGGCACCTTGATCTTGTGAGCTTGGAAGTAGTGCCAGAGCTTTCTTGACGTGATCAGGAGTGCATAGAGCAACTTCTGAGGCTGTGAATAATGTGTTTTAGCGTCGGCCAGGACCTCTCTTACGTAATACACCGGTCGCTGAACAGGGTAGACCTGCCCTTCTTCTTCTCGTTCGGCGACTAGGACCATGCTGACCACATTAGTGGTGGCGGAGATGTAGAGGAGGAGTGTTTCCTTCGGGATGGGAGGTGTCATGATTGGCGGCATGGTTAAGGACTCTTTGAGAGCCTCGAAAGCCTTCTGCGCATCTTCGTCTCATACGAACTTATCTGCCTTCTTCAATAGCTTGAAGAAAGGCAGGCCTTTTTCGCTGAGCTTGCTGATGAAACGACCTAGAGCCGCCATCATACCAGTGAGTTTCATGACATCCTTCTTGCAAGGTGGTCTGGCCATGTTGCGAATTGCGTCAATCTTGGTAGGATTGACTTCGATGCCTCGGTGCCCCACCATGAAGCCTAGGAGCAACCCAGAGAGGACACCGAAGACACACTTGGTCAGGTTGAGCTTCCACTGATAAGTGGATAGATTGGTGAAGGTTTCGGCGAGGTCATTGACGAGCTGATCTCCTTCGGTGGTCTTGACGACCACGTCATCGACGTAGGCTTCAAGCACTTTTGTATCGCCTTCTGGTAAGTAGCGCCGGCGTTTTTCAGGCCGAAGGTCATGACCTTATAGCAGTAGATTCCGTTGGGCGTTATGAACGTCGTCTTGTCTTGGTCGTCGGGATTCAGGGCTATCTGGTGATACCCTGAGTAGCAGTCGAGGAAGCATAGAAGGATGCTACCGACTGTATGCGAGGAAGAGGGAAGGGATCTGGTCGATGCGAGAAAGAGGGAAGGGATCTTTCGGGCAGTGCTTGTTAAGGTCGGTGTAGTCGATACACATCCTTAATCCTCCAGTTTTCTTGGGTACAAGGACCAGGTTTGCGAGCCAAACCAGGTGTTTACATTCTCGGATAAATCCTGCAGCTAAGAGCTTACAGACTTCTACTTCTATGGCCTGCTTTCTATCTTTCGCAAATCGCCAGAGCTTTTGCTTGATAGGTCTTGCTGTCTTGCTTACTTCAAGGGCGTGCTCATCCAGCTCCCTAGGGACACCGGGCATGTCGGATGGACTCCATGCGAAGATGTCGGCGTTGTCCCGGAGGAAACTGGTGAGCGCGAGTTCCTATTTGGGATCGAGGTCGGCCCCGATGGTGACTTCCTTGGTTGCGTCGGGCAGGCCGAGGTAGACTTTCTTCACCATGGGACTTGCGTCCAAGGCGGTGGCTATGTGCTTCTGTTCTGGCACCTCCAGGGTAGTTTGGTCGATCTTGGCGGCCTGAGCAACCATGACCGTAGCTGCGGCCTTGCACGCAGATACCTTGGCGAGGTCGACGGTGTCGCTCTCGCATTTCTAGGAAATGAGGATGTCGCCGTAGACGGAAAGGATTTCGTTTGGCGCTGGCATCTTCATGATGAGGTAAGTGTGATGCGGGATGGCCATGAACTTGGCCAACATAGGTCGACCAAGGATGGCGTGGTAGGAGGAGCGGAAGTCCGCGGTTTCAAACGTCAGGTACTCCGTACAGAAGTTATCCTCTTTGCCGAACGTGACCAGCAGGCATACACGACCTATGGGGTATGCAGCTTTGCCGGGTATGACCCCGTAGAAGGGCTTGTCGCAGGCAGTCATCTTGGAGAAGTCAAAATCCATCTTCTTCAGCGTTTCGGTGAAGATGATGTTTAGGCTGCTGCCCCCATCGATGAGGGTCCTAGGCAGGAAGGCACTATCCACTATGGGGTTGACGACCAACGGGTAGGTCCCGGGGTCGGGTATGTGCACCCAGTGGTCTTTCCTTGAAAAAGTGATGGGAAACTCCGACCACCGTAGAGGTTGTGGGGTTTCGGTGTTGACTTGGCCGATCTCCCTTGCGTTCGATCGCTGCTGTCTGTTGCTCTTGGCTGCTTGGCGGCCGCCGATGATGAAGTTGATCTGCTAGTTGGCGTTCTGAAACACACCATTGGGGTTGCCACCTTTAGGTGGCGGTGGAGGAGAAGGCTCCTTTCTGCGGTTGCTGTTATTGTCCTGGTTGTCGTAGTGGCGATAGT
Source organism: Cenchrus fungigraminus (assembly GCA_036936925.1). Classification (NCBI taxonomy): domain Eukaryota; kingdom Viridiplantae; phylum Streptophyta; class Magnoliopsida; order Poales; family Poaceae; genus Cenchrus; species Cenchrus fungigraminus. Next base: position 44,456,214 of record CM072772.1, read on the forward strand.
CAGGCCTCTCCTCGCGGCGGTCGTCCCGCCGCTCATCGCGGCGGTCGTCGCGGCGATAGTCGTCACGGTGATCATCACGTCGATCATCACGGCGATAGTCACGGCAATCCCTGTCGTTGTTGCGACGGTAAGGTCGCCGGTCGCGGTAGTCACGTGGATCAGGTCGACGGTTGCGGTTGTCATAGCGTCGGCCGTTGTTCTGGTCGTCATTGTTGCCGCTCTTGGTCTTCTTTGGCTCTGGGGGTACGCCTAGGGCGCACTTCAGTTTCTCACACTCCCTCATAGTGTGCTTGGCGTCGCGGTGGAATTGACACTGGTCTTCCAGTGTACAGTTGAAGTCACCTTCAAGGAAGGTGGAGGGTCTTGGTGGATCGGTTGCGTAGACTTCGTCGGATCGCTTGCGCGACCTGCCACCACCATTTGTGTCCATATGGTCGTCTACTTTGTCACCTTAAAAGTCGTGTACCACCGCATCTTGTGTATCGACGAGCTTGTCAACGTAAGCCATGAGGTCGGCAATAGAATCAGCACCGGCTTCATGGATCTTCTCGAAGAGCTTGAGGTTGGTGACTCCCTTCTTGTAGTAGGCTATCACGTCTTCATCCTTGACGCCGGCGAGGGTGTTGCGGTTCTCAAAGAAATGGTTGGTGTACTCTCGGAGAGTTTCACCTTTCCTCATCTGCACTTTAGCGAGGTGGTGAGTATTGCCTGGGCGGTTGTAGGTCGCTTGGTGTTGACGCAAAAATAGGACGTCACCTTCGCACGCGACACACGTGACTCCCCAGTCTATTACGAGGCATGCCAGCCAATCTGACCTGTTGATTGACAATGGAAAATATTAGGGATCGGCTAGAGAACCGATGGCCTTTTAGCGACACGTGTACCATCCAATCGGCCGATACGAATAAAGCGGGATCGGCCGGCTCGAGAGCGACTGAGGCACGAGGGTTTGGATAAGAGATCGGCTGGAAACGGCTGATCGTGACGTCAGCGCTCGAGTAGGTCGGGATCGGCTATAGTGTTAGAAGCCGATGTGATCTAGATCGAGCTGGATAATTGGTGATAATAGCTAAAAACCACAAGAATTGGTACGAAAACTTGCAGATCTAGCTAATATCAGTAAGGGGTGAATAAAGAACTAGACAAAACCTCAGCGATGTGCTCGGAGGTTAAAGCCTAGGGTTATTCGGTAAAACGGTACTCACAAGCTTGCCGGAGATCGATCGATGCAGCCCGATGAACTTGAAGGACGGCGTTGTAGAAAAGAGAAAAAACACAATGGCGAAGTCGCCGAAAAGTAGATGCTGTAAAGAAGATGCTGTAAATTGTAAAGGGTTTGCCCGGAGGTGGTTTATTTGATATTGGTGTGTACCCTTTTTCCCGACCACGCAGGTGTTGACACATCTTATCCTATATATTTATAAGTCAACTAAACATGAGAAAAGGGCATAAATGTTAATATCAACTTAGAATAGGGTGCCACTAACAGTTTTTCTGGAGATTTGGTAAATCATATAAATCCAGGAACCATTCGGGAAAAGTGCTAAAAGAATCAAATCTAGAAGACTCCAGAAGGCTTCGGAACTCAACGTGACTTGGCACCCAAGAAAGAAGCATCTAGAAGAAGCGACAGACCACCTGGCCGAAGTGGTTCCCGAGGGGAGCCCACCCCAGCCCGATCGGCCTGGTGGTGGGGCCGGTCGGCCTCCCCCGGGTGCCACCTCAGCCCTACTTCCAGAAGGTTCTTCCACCGCCTATGAGGATCAATCTAAACCACTCGTTAGGTCGGTTTGATCAAACGGCGCATGTCTACCCCTCAGGGCTATATAAGCAGCCCCCCTGCCCCCTGGCAGAGGCATCTGGAAACCTGAGTTTGCATACACCAGATCAAGTCATCAAGTCAAAGATACTACGCCCTAGAAACACCATATAGCAGAGTAGCTAGCTAGTCTAGATCTAGGAGGAGGCAAGGCGTCTACTTGGCTCCTGATCGTTTAGAGGCTGATCGAGATACTGATCTAGCTTCGCTCTTGTAAGTTCTTATCTAGTTCCTTACATTTGTTATATAGACATATGTTCTTATCAATGATTATATTCGACATTATATGCTTTGCTGTTTATTATGATTACATGTTTAGCATAGTTGATTTGCCTTTATATTCATGTATGGAGTCATATAGCCCTCACCTAGATCATTTGTTAACATGGGTGAATGGTAAAGACAGTGTAAGCGTGGTGCTCATATTGTATTTATCTGCGATTGCACCCTATATGCCGGGTCGTGTGGTAGATCGTGGTGGTGACAGCACTATTGAGTCCTTCGCAGTCCACCCCCCGTGTATAGGACTAGTGGAGCCTTATACTGTTTGGGTTGTTTCAAGTTTCGGCCTTGATCCTCCTGGATAGTCTCCCCATGCATTGATATAATAGTTCTTCTTCCATGATTGTTAAATGTTTGCACTAATCATAGTTTGCATTGACATATAGTTTAGAGTTACCGAGGAGTATCCTCTCTAACTAGACTTTGATATGTTTCTCTTGCTATAATGACACTTTCTAGCTGCTCATGATGTTATGACTTGAACAATGCTATCAATATCTTTATCTTTATGTGACTTACCCCTATTTATTGCAATTGATATATTTTGGCCACTCTACATTATAAAACTGAGAGATGAGCATGTATTAGCTATTATGGATTAGAAAGACTTCTTTCCCTGTGGTAGAATATAAATATGATACCTGGTTTTACTCCTGGTTAAAATGCTACAATGGTATATTCATATCTGTGCGCTTGCGGATTCCCAGTTTATATATATCTTCTTTTCTAGAGATCCAAGGCATATGTAAGAGTACCATATCCATGCGTTTTCTGGCACACCTGTCAGGGCTGACAACCTATATCGAGTTGTGCTATGAATCGTGTCGGAGTTCACCTTTTAGTTTAATCTGAAAGCAACATCTGATATACACTTAGCATCATGTTAAGATATACCTTTGCATTTCTGGTGCCGTCGATAGAGATGGATCTTATATTCGTTTCTAGTCGATGACGTTAGCAATGTCAACAGCAGGGTCGCTATTTATGTCCTGAGGACAACCTAACTCCTAGCCAATTACGGAACTATTTACTTGCATCTAAAGAAAACGAACACTACTAAAAATAGAAAAAGACTCTCGCAGGAGTCAAAACTTTCCTAAAACTGACTCTTGACCTGTTGTCAATCATAGACTGACCTGCCTCCACCGTGCTTTCCTTTTGGCGTATCCTCTTGATTTCCGCCTTCTTCTCTTCCCATCGGCCGATCCCTTGGTTCACCATCGGCCAATTGATTTGACCACCCTTCTCTCTCTTTAATTGGCCGATTGCCTTGCTTTCTCATCGGCTGCTCCTTATTGACTTGTTTTTCCAAAAAACGGTGTCAACACATACCCCCTAGTTTCGGAGTAAATGATATTTTGCTCCGAAATTTACTTGAATCTGACATCCTCTTCTTAATTTGATCGATAGCCGAATCTCTTCATAATACGATCAGTCTTCATTGTTTTTACTGATGGTGTCCTGTTCTCTCAATGTGACAGATCATCTGACACTTTTCTAGGACTGTTTGCCATGTGACACTTTTGGTTCTTTCGTTCTCCTTTCCTATAAGACTCACCCTTTTACCCAGGGGTTCTTCCATGGCTTCTTCAGGCTTTTGGATCTTTCTGATGTAGGCATTGGCTCCTTTAGCTTTTAGGCATGAGAGGTATCTTTTCCTGGAAAACTCTTTAGGGTTTAACGATTGTCACTGGTCATTGACAAACTCTCACTTGAAATGGCATTTCTCCTGGGTGCTGTTAGTGGGCTTGTCAACTCTGTCTGCGATGTTGAGCAGACGATTTCTGTGAACCATGCTCTGTAGTTTGTGGACGTGTTAGAGAAATTTCCCCATCGTCCATGATGTACGCGTGTTAACCCTAGTTTTGGGAGTTATCCTTTTGAATCGGTCATCCTTTGGAAACTGAACCCTTCACGGGTCATCTGTTTCCTCTTTTGCTGGATGTAGCATCTTTGGCTTCCGTCTTTTCTGATTCCCTCGTCTTTATCTCTTCTGGTGCCCTGGCTATAAATAACTACCCTCCTCCTCCATGGAGAACACATCTCTCCTTCGTCCATGGCCCGAGATAAAGATCCAGCGAGCTTTAGGCTCTTACGCTTCGGTTCCTTTCTTCCTCTCTGACTTATGATGGCTAGAAGAATTCTTGTGATATAGTCTAGGGCATACTTCCCTCTCTAGCCTCCTTTTGTGAAGCCAGGAGGTCCAACAGCTAGAAGAACCCTTGTGATGCGTCTTGGGTGCATCAGCTGATGGAGGAGGGTGGAGGTCATCCCTGGGCGTTGTGGAAAGAAGAACAACCCTATGTCTTCTTTTCCAACAATCCTGACGGGGAGAGTCACCGAATCTGGTGATTCATCTTCGTCAAATTTACGCTTCCTTTTTTGTTTTTCTCTTTCTTCGCCCCGTCATCCGTCCAGTGATGATGAATGTAATAGATCTATTGTGATTCACCTCAACCTGTCTTCTCAATGTATTCTTCATATCTATACTGTAACATCACCATTGTAACCGAAGATGAGAGAAATATATATTTTTTTTTTGTTCTAAGGGCGATTTGTACATCGGCCATGATTTGGAACCGAACATGTTTTGATGATCGGCTATTTTATACTGAAGACGATTACACTTGCAATCGGCTGTAACTTGAGTCTCCAATCGGCCATTTTAGGCTCTGATTTGACTAAGCGTCTACCCATATGCTTGGATAGTATTTTTTCAAGTATTTTCCATTTAGTGCTCTGGCAAACCTTTCCCCTTCCAATATTTCTAAGATATATGCATTGCCTAGCACACATTGGCTGATACGATATGGTCCTTCCCAAGTCGGCGACCACTTACTGTACTTTGGGTCTCTGGAGCCGATTGGTAATATAAGTTTCTAAACTAGATCTCCTTCGGCAAACTCTTTAACTTTGAGTTTCTTATCATACCACCTGGCTATTCTTCTTTTATTCTTTTTGATATTCTCCAAGGCTCTCAGCCGATTACCAGCAAGGTCCTCTAGTTCTTCTTTCATCATGGCTGAATAATCATCAGCTGATAATTGATCTTATAAAGAAGTCCTTCTGGATCCGGTTTTTAACTCCCAAGGTAATACATCATCATGACCATACACCAGTTGATATGGTGACACTTTGGTTGCCCCATGACATACCATCCTGTATGCCTACAGTGCTTCATTAAGGATTGTATGCCACCGCTTGGGATTTTCATCGATCTTGCGCTTGATTAACTTGATGATGCCCTTGTTTGCTGCTTCTGCCTGTCCGTTTGCTTGAGCATAGTAGGGAGATGAATTCAACAGCTTGATCCCAGAAAGCTTGCGTATTCCTCAAATTCTCCTGAAGTGAATTGACTCCCTTGATCGGTCGTGATGGTCTGAGGTATATCGAACCGATAGACAATATGTTCTTTAATGAAGTCAATCATATTGCCTGATGTCACAGTCTTGATTGGGATGGCTTCAACCCACTTTGTGAAGTAATCCGTAGCCACCAATACAAATTTATGACCTTTGCTCGATGGTGGATATATTTGTCCAATCAGATCAATTGCCCAACCCCTAAACGGCCATGGCTTGATTATTGGGTTCATTGCCGATGCTGGAACTCTCTGAATGCTTCCAAACTTCTGACACTCCTGGCATCCTTTGTAGTATTTGAAACAATCCTCTAGTATCGTTGGCCAATAATAGTTGTTATTTCTGATCATCCACTTCATCTTGAATGCCGATTGATGGGCTCCACAGGCTCCCTCATGAATTTCTCCCATCAAGGTTTTAGCCTCCTCTTCACCAAGACATTTGAGCAGAACTCCATCGATGGTACGATAGTACAACTCATCTTCTAATAGAACGTATTTAATGGCTCTGTACCTCAGTTGCTTGTCGACCTTCTTGGATGGATCTTTCAGATAATCCACTATCTCCTTTCTCCAATCCTCAGCTGGTAACTCCACAGCTAAAATCGGCTGATATCCTGACGCCCCTTGAGCCAGCCGATTAGCTTCACTATTGTGACACTTAGGGATATGTTCGAGTTTTACTATCTTGAACTCTCTAAGTAGCTGAAGACATTCTTCATGATAGATCCTTAATATGTTATCTTTGCATTCGTATTCCCCTGCCAATTGATTTATCACGAGTTGAGAATCTCCAAATATCTCAACAACTTCATTATTAACTTCTCGCAATAGCTTTATCCCTATTAACACTGCCTGGTACTCAGCCTGATTATTTGTTGAAGTCTTCTCAATTGGGATGGAAAACTCATAATTTGCTCCTTGGGGTGAGATGAGGACGATTCCAATCCCAGCTCCTACTCCACATGATGATCCATCAAAGAACATGGTCCACGGAATAGGTTCTATAACTGCAATCTCAGGCCCACAATGCTGAGCTACCAGATCGACCATCACTTGCCCCTTGATTGCTTTGGCCGATTGATAGGTCAAGTCAATTTCTGACAAAGCTAAGATCCACTTCCCGATCCTGCCCTTCTAGATTGGTAACGATAGCATGTACTTGACCACATCATCTTTGCAAACCACGATGCATTCAGCAGTTAATAAATAAGGCCTCAATTTTGTGCATGAGAAATATAAGCACAAGCACAATCTTTCCACTGCTGAATATCTTGTTTCTGCATCCAAGAGCCTTCTGCTTACGAAGTATATGACTCGCTCTTTTCCTTCGAACTCTTGTACAAGGGCCGATCCAATAGCCCGCTCATTAGCCGATAAATATAATTTGAATGGCTTTTTATCTTCAGGAGGCATTAGGATAGGAGGAGATCTCAAGTATTGCTTGATGTTATCTAAAGCCTTCTGTTGTTCTTCTCCCCATACAAATTTCTGATCGGCCTTGAGCTTCAATAGAGGTGTAAACGGCTGAATCCTTTCAGACAGGTTAGATATGAATCTTCTGATGAAATTGATCTTGCCGATCAACGACTGAAGCTCCTTCTTATTTGATGGTGCCTCTATTTTGTCAATTGCGCTGATTGACTTCTGACCAACTTCAATTCCTCTTTCATGTATTAAGAAACCCAGGAATTGACCGGCTGAAACACCGAAAGCACATTTGTTGGGATTCTTCTTTAAACCATGCTTTCTTGTGCACTCCAATGTTTTTCGTAGGTGGACTAGATGCTCCTTGTAGCTCTTTGACTTGACAACCACATCATCAATGTAGATCTCCACAATCTTACCAATGAGTTCATGGAATATATAGTTCATGGCCCTCTGATATGTGGCGCTGGCGTTCTTTAGTCCAAAAGTCATGACGATCCACTCGTATAAACCAACATGACCAGGGCATCTGAAAGCAGTTTTTGCAATATCTTCTATGGCCATGAATATTTGGTTGTACCCAGCATTACCGTCCATAAAGCTGATGACTTTGTGCCCTGCAGCAGCATTGACCAATGTGTCGGCTACTGGCATCGGATATCCATCCATCGGCGTCACCTTGTTCAAGTCCCTGAAATCAATGCACACACGTAGTTTGCCATTCTTCTTGTAGACAGGGACTATATTAGAAATCCATTCGGCATACCGACATTGCCGAATAAAACCAGCTTTGAGTAACTTTGTTATCTCAGCTTTTATATCAGGGTCAATCTTGGGGTTGCATTGCCTAGGATGTTGTTGGAAAGGCCGATATCCTAGCTTAATGGGTAACCGATGTTAAACGATGGATCGGTCTAAACCGGGCATCTCGTAATATTCCCAAGCGAAGCAATCCTTGAATTCTTTTTAATAATGCAATCAGCTCTTTCTTGTATTCCGCATCTAGCTTGGCACTTATGTAAGTCGGCTTTGGTTTGCTCCCATCTCCAAGATCTATCTTCTCCAATTCGTCAGCTGATGTAAACCCATGCCCAAGCTTCCCTTCATCTTCAATGAACTGATCCATTAAATCTTGTCATTAGAGCCGACTGCTTGAACCGGCTTTAGTCCGAAATCGGACACCTTGAGATACTTGGTATCCCATGCTTTTCCAAATATGCAGCTCACTTGATCATAGGTACATCCTTGTGCTTCTGTAGCTACCACTGTCAAGGAGGTCTCTCTTTTGACCATCTCCACTGAATCTCTGATCCATTGGATGATGCATTGGTGCATTGTAGAGGGTATGCAACAGTTGGTGTGTATCCAATGCTGACCCAACAGCAAATTATAAGATCCCCTCCCCTTAATGACAAAGAAAGCGGTTGGAAGGGTCTTACTACCGATGGTGAGCTCTATGCAAATTGCACCTTGAGCCGGACAGACGTTGCCTTCGAAGTCCACCAGCATAATGTCGGTTTGGGTCAAATCTTCATCAGACTTCCCAATCTTGCGTAGCATGGTGTATGGCATCAGATTGACTACCGCTCCTCCATCTACTAGCATCCTGGTGACTGGTTTGCCATTGACAAAGCCTTTGAGAAACAATGCCTTCAAATGTTGTCTCTTTTCATCATCAGGTTTCTCAAAGATGGCTTGTGTAGGTTCTAGTGTTAACTGAGCCATTCCAAGTTCTTCATCGGAAACATCCGAATCAACTGGGGCCATAAACTCTTTTGGTAGGAGGACAACCATGTTTATATTAGCCTTTGGTTCATCATCCTTCCCACCATCGGTCTTAGGCTTTGGACGCCATACTTTAGACCGAACTTTCTTCTTGTTCAGCACACATCTTTCTTCTTCTTGTTGCTGTTCTAGCTGGCGTAGACGCTGGACTCTCCTTTTCTGTGACTTGGTCAAGCCATCTGGACACCATTGTGGATTAGGCTTCTTGTATGATTGGCTTGACTCCTCATTCAGTTGTAGAGTGCGTCGACGTTCAGGAGCTTGGCACATGATATCTTCATCAGGGACCAGAGAATCAGCCATCTCTTCCATCCGATTGTTTGACTTTTCATTGACTTGACTTCCCAGCTGATCATGAACACTGGCCTTGCCCCCCAGCCGATCATGGATGCTGGCTTTGCCCCCCAGCCGATCATGAACTGAGACCCGTTGATTGCTGAATTCACAGTGATCCCCAGCTGCAGGTCTTCTGTCGTCGAAGCAAACCCTCTTAGATGAGCTGCTGTTGTTGTAAGCCCCGTTGCATTCCGGACAATTTTCTGCCGTCGGCAGCTTGGTTCCTTCTTCCCAGCAGTACTTGAAGAACGGACATCTCCAATGTCCTTCGTTGCGCCGTGCCCATTCCTCTCTTCCTCTTGCTTTCTCTTGCTGTCGCTGAAACTTCTTGATTAGCATTTGGGACGTGACAGGCCGGCGTGGCTTTAAGTCTTCTTCTTCAAGCAGCAACCCTTTTCCTTTAACATCGGCAGCGGTCGCTTGTACCTTGGGATCGACAACTCCTTTACTTTGAGCCGATTCCGATGTCAGAAGCTTAACATGTGATGTGTCTTTGCTAGACACCTCAACTGTATTAGTTGGGAAGGGGTGCTGATCAATCTTCATTAGCTTTTCAGCTTTGGTAGGAATTTCAAATTTGAGTTTCCCCTGCTCAATAGCTGATTGAATCTGTTGTCTGAAGATCTTGCAGTCATTGGTGTCGTGAGAGGTTGCATTGTGCCACTTGCAATGCTTCATCCTTTTGAGCTCCTCTGCAGATGGTATGGTATGGAACTGGGAGAGTTTGATCTGCCCTTGCTGGAGCAAAGATCAAATGTCTTATCGGCCTTAGTGATGTCAAAGCCGAATTTTTCTGGTTCCTTCTTACCAATGGGGCAGGATATTGTCTTCTTGCCCTTGACCCACTCTGCGAGCCCTATCATGTTATCTTCATCTTCTGAGTCAGAGTAATCCACATAAGACACCTTCTTTTGGAAGTTCTTCATAGGCTCGTAAGATCTTGCAGTCTCTTGACTCATTCGACTGACCAGCTGGCTGAGACTCTCGAAGTCATGTGATGCGTATTTCTCCCTCAAGGTTGGCAAGAGCCCTTGGAATGCCAATTCAGCCAGTTGTTTGTCTCCTAGATTCAGACTATAGCATTTATTTCTGACCTCCCTGAACCTTTGAACGAATCCAGCAACAGTTTCATCGTTCCTTTGTTTGAGTCTGGTCAGATCAGTGATCTTCATCTCATGAATACCAAAGAAGAAATAATTCTGGAACTGTTGCTCCAGATCAGACCATTTGATAATGGAGTTGGCTGGAAGCGAAGTGAACCACAAAAAGGCTGGTCCTGAGAGAGATGAAGAGAACAACCGTATCCTGAGTGCATCAACATTCCTTGCTTCTCCACATTGTATGATGAATCGAGTAATGTGTTCCATTGTGGATGTATCATCTTGTCCAGAGAACTTAGTGAAGTCTGGCACTTTGAATCTTGGAGGGAAAGGTATCTGATCATAGCCAGATGGATATGGTGTTCTGTACATGCAGGATTGCTGCTTCGGTTTCATCCCATATTGTTTCTGCAGCATCTCTGAAAAATGGTCAATCAATTCTTGCTTCATATGAGACTTGACTTCAGCAGATATCTGTTCAATTGCTTGTATCTCAGCTGATGGAGTCTCTGGAGGTTGATCTTCTGAGGTTCTTAGCTGTGGATTTGGTGTCGTTGATTTCCTTGCTCCAGAACAACCTTGTGCATTTGATTGACTTGTTATAAGTGGAATTTGTCCAATCGGCTGACCAGCCGATGGAACTGGCTGATGCAAGTTCAACTGGCCTGAGACAGCCAATTGATTTAGGAGCATCTGCACCGCTTGTGTTGGATCCACCTGTTGCTGTGGTGCTATTGGCTGTCTTGTCGTTCCCTGGTCGATCGGCTGCTAAGGTGACGATCTCGTGTGAGCAACTGTATTAGCCGAGGTCAAGACAGGCTGTGTTGATAGTGGCTGTTGCAGTGGAGTAGTTTGTATAGGCATCCCCAAAGTTGGTTGAGGAACCATTCTCTGAGGTGGAACAGGAGCTTTTCTTTCCATTGGTATGACCATATGAGCATGAGCTGGACTGATCTTAACTCTTTCAAAATTCTTGTTCCCATGATTGAAGTAAACAGACTCCACTCCTTCTTTGGTCATATGCACAGTCCCTGGAGTACCCCCAAACATAGCTTGATAAGACTCTGGGTACTTCACTTCTGGAATTTCTTCAGGATGGGATTCGAAGAAGCTTGAGATATTAGCTTCAAAGTGATCATGAGGGAGGCTCCACTCTACAAATCTTCCATCTTGATCTCTCTTCCCAGGATATTGCTGGTGCTGATTGGGCTGTGCTGAGTATGTTCGAATAATTGGCACCGTAACAGTAGGGCTTTTAGACATATTCCGAATATTCTGATTCTGAATCGGCTGGGCAGCCGATGAAGGACCAGGATCGGTTGTATTGATCTGTGGAGATGATGTAACCCCTACTGTTGAATCATCAATCGGTAGGGAAGCCGATTGGTCTTTTGGGAACACTGGAGGAGTTCGATTTGGTTGAAACTATGCAGGTCCCACGTATCCCCTTCTGCTCCCTTTTTGAGCGTCTCTGTCAGACAGTTCTGGATAGTATTGGCAAGGACTTTAGATTGATCAATCATCGTCTGATGCATAGCCTTGTTCATCATATCTTGAAGCCCTTGAGGATCAGATGAGAAGGTGATCTGCTGAGGCATTGGAAGAGGATTCTTCTTGTAGACTCCACTTTTAGTCTGACCAGACGAAACCAAGCATAGTTCTTCAAATCGCTTCATGTGAGCTTCGAACTCAGCTTTGTCAACATCCTTCAACTGATCTTTGGAGACTGACTGAATGTTGCCTTGGTCAACTTCATTATTATTCTTCAAATTCTTCGACATTTTTGACTTTTTTGGGTCCCACCAGGCGTGCCAAAAGTGTGTTGACGCGAAAATAGGACGTCACCTCCACGCGTGACACACATGACTCCCCGGTCTGTTGTGACGTCTGCCAGCCAATCTGACCTGTTGATTGACAATGGAAAATATTAGGGATCGGCTAGAGAACGGATGGCCTTTTAGCGACACGTGTACCAGCCAATCGGCCAATACGAATAAAGCGGGATCGGCCGGCTCGAGAGCGACCGAGGCGCGAGGGTTTGGATAAGAGATCGGCTTGAATCGACCGATCGGGACGTCAGCGCTCGAGTAGGTCGGGATCAGCTGTAGTTTTAGAAGCCGACGTGATCTAGATCGAGCTGGATAATTGGTGATAATAGCTAAAAACCACAAGAATTGGTACGAAAACTTGCAGATCTAGCTAATATCGGTAAGGGGTGAATAAAGAACTATACGAAACCTCAGCGATGCGCCCGGAGGTTAAAGCCTAGCGTTATTCGGTAAAACGGTACTCACAAGCTTGTCGGAGATCGATCGATGCAGCCCGACGAACTTGAAGGACGACGTGTAGAAAAGAGAAAAAACGCAATGGCGAAGTCGCCGAAAAGTAGATGCTGTAAAGTAGATGCTGTAAATTGTAAAGGGTTTGCCCGGAGGCGGTTTGTTTGATATTGGTGTGTACCCTTTTTCCCGACCACGCAGGGTCTCTATTTATGTCCTGAGGACAACCCGACTCCTAGACGATTACGGCACTGTTTACTTGCATCTACAGAAAACGAACACTACTAAAAATAGAAAAAGACTCCCACGGGAGTCAAAACTTTCCTAAAAGTGACTCTTGACCTGTTGTCAATCATAGATTGACCTGCCTCCACCATGCTTTCCTTTTGGCGTATCCTCTTGATTTCCGCCTTCTTCTCTTCCCATCGGCCGATTGATTTGAACACCCTTCTCTCTCTTTAATTGGCCGATTGCCTTGCTTTCTCATCGGCTGCTCCTTATTGACTTGTTTTTCCAAAAAACGGTGTCAACACTTGGTAGTTCGTGGTGAAGAGCCGTGATAGGGTCACCCACGAGGTGATGCGCTCCGCTGGGAGATTGTCGAGCCACAAGAGTGGTGCTTGGCCCATCACAAGAGGAAAGTATCCTGCCATGTGGTCTTCGTTGCCTCCTGACTCCCGGGCGGCGATGCTGTACATCTTGAGCCAAATACTCGGGTTAGAGTGACCGTCATATTTTTTGATGGCTGGCTTGAAGTCTTTCTGGTATCTGATTGTCCTGAGACGTTGTGAGAAGGCCGAAAAGTTATTGATTGCTCCAGAACTGGATCCTGGGGCATAGGTTGTCGGGATGACGTAGAGATCGTCGGGAGCATCGTTGTCTTGGTCGTACTGGGCACGACGTCGGAGTTCGGTGTCATGCATCTCGCGAAGCTCTGTTGCTTGGATGGGATCATTGGCGTTTAGGGGGTCTGGGACCCCGTTGTCGCGGTCATAGTTGGCACGGCGCTCGATCTCCGCTTCATCTCGTATGGGCTGACGCTGTTGCTGGCTGCTCCGGAGGACGCGTGTAGCTCGTACTGGTGGAGATTAAGCTCCAACGTTTTGTCCTGCGTTGCCAGCGGCGTTCTGCTGCTGGTTGCCAGCGGTGTTAGCGGCGTTGTTGGCGATGTTGTTGGCAACATTACCGGAGGGATTACCGGCAGCGTTGGTAGCAACGCTGGGCGGCTGCATGACTTCGTTCTCACCACGTCCCTCTTCAGCCACGGGCTGAAGAGGAGCGTTGTCGTTATGGTGATGACGGCGAGGTCGCTCCGACCTACTCCTGGATTAGGAACTCGAGGCCGGCCTGCTGTATCCCTGACTTCTTTCTTCGACCTGGGTGGTGGCAACGCGGATGTGAGCTTGTAGGCGCCGAGTCGCAGGAGTATCTCCAAGCTGTCCCTGCTCGGTAAGGGCCACGCCTAGGTTGGCTTGAGGTGAGTTGTAGACTTCATGGCCATCTTGCTCAAAGTACCTCAGGAGGTCTCTGGCACGTAGGCGGTGTCGACGAGGCTCATCTTGATTCTGCCGCTGCTGGGCAGCGGCTGGGGCCGCGGGGGGTGATCCTCCGTCAGCATTCTGGGTGGCGTTACCCGCGGGTTGACCACCGGCACCAGGTACGATGTTGCCTGCGGGCTGGCCCAGGGCATGGTGGGGCGCGGTGGCTGCTACGGCCGCGACATCTTCTTCTTGCTGGCGGCGCTGGGCTTGCACTGCGTTGGCGTTATCCCGTTGTTGGCGCTGTTCGTCTGTCTCACCAGCTTGAGAAGGTACATCGTCGGAGACCGCGAGAACCTCGCGATCCGGGACTTTGAACATATCGTCTGAGTTGTTGGGGGAGATGGTTGTCCTAGCGATCTGGAATGTGCCGCAGTCCGGGGACGGCGAACGGTGGATCTAGCGACCATGAGTCACAGTCGGAGGTCGACGAAGCTTCTTCAGCACACGGCACTGGCGAGCTGTGTGTTTGGAGTTCTCGTGGACAGGGCAGGGGTCGTCGAGAGGACCTCTACGGTTTCCATGAGGTGGGGTGTTGGACCCAGATTCGATCTGGATCTTCTTCTTCATGCAGCGAGAGGCCGCATGAGCTGCGTTCCGCAGGCCAAGAGGCATGCAGGGTGAAGGTGGGGTGGTCCTGCGAGGGCGCTTGGCGCGTTCACAGACCTTGATCGTATCAGAGAGAATGCCCTCGATGTGATCGAGCCCCGCGATCAGGTCGTGATGAGTGGGTGGGTGGGTTTCCGTCAACAGATCGGATTCAACCTGTTGGGTGGAGGTGACCGCATTGCTCTCGATGGCGAGACAAGCGGCTGGAGCGGTGGATTCCGCTGGCATTGAGCCAAAGCAGAAGTCGATGTGATTGGCGAGGAAGTCCACCATGCTTGCAGGGAAGACGATGCCGCTTGGTGAAGCCATCGAGTTGCATGAAGAACCTTAGATCGACCCCTACCTGGCGCGCCAACTGTCAGAGGTTTAGGTCTGCACAGCCCACAGGGGTGTCAAACCCCGGGGGTTTATTTGTTCGGCGGGGAGAGATCTAAGGCTAAGAACTTGAAGGTTGCGCAGTAGCACACGGAACACAAGAGACACGGCGAGTTTATACTAGTTCAGGCCTCTAGAGAGTAAAACCCTACGTCCAGTTCTTGATTGTATTGCTTTGGGCGGATTGCGACTTGGGATGACTTGGCCTCAAGGGTTCGGCCTTGTCCGCCTTATATTGGCTGATGGTCAAGGTCGGTGGGCCCCGAGTCCAGGTCAGTTACAACAGGGAAACCAATCTAAGGAAAGTTACAACATCATCTTGTGATCTTCGAACTGTCTGGAAGCATATCCGACGTCTTTTGCCTTGTCTTGCACGCCAAGTTACCCAACCGAATCAGATAAGATCATCTGGGGAATCTTCTGGAAGGTCTTCGAGAGGTCGTGTGGCCCATAGATCAGGTCTGTTGGGTCCACTGTCAGGTCGGCGGGTCTTCTGGTAGGCCGGACCCACTTGTCGGGGACGGCCGTGAGCCTAGTTGGTGAGGATCCAGGGTACCCATGTCTCACACCATCACTTATCAAAACTCGTGGGACTCCATAGCGTGGGAATATAACATTCTTGATCATTGATATAGATTCCTCCGTTGAATCTCTTCGACAAGGGATGGCCTCTACCCACTTGGATACATAATCAACCATTACTAACATATGCTCATATCCATTTGAATTAGTGAAAGGCCCCATGAAGTCAATTCCCCATACGCCAAAAGATCAATTTGCAAGTTATAATTTAAAGGCATAGCATTCCTTTGAGATATATTCCCCATTCTTTGACATTCCGGACAAGAAGCAACGTACCTCTTTGAGTCTTCAGGCATCTCCGGCCAATAGAACCCACTAGCCCATACCTTTGCTTGAGTCCTAAAATGTCCATAGTGTCCTCCATATTCACCCGAGTGACACTTCCTTGATATTTCGACTATTTCTTCCCTTGGTACGCACCTTTGCGAGACTCCATCCGCTCCAAGCCTAAAGAGGTAAGGTGCATCCCAATAATATTTTCAGCTCTCAGCCATCACCCTTCTTTGAGCATTCTTATCTAAGTGATCAAGTGGCATCTTTCATATGGCTCGAATAATGTTGATCATCCAAGTGTCTTTGTCGAGGATGTGATACAGATGATCATCTCTCATCGTGTCTTCAATGGGCTCTTTATCATCCTCACGATTCATCCTTGATTGATGGTCGGCCACAACATTTTCTGACCTCCTTTTATCCCGAATCTCCGCATCGAACTCTTGCAAGAGAAGGATCCACCTAATCAACCTTGGCTTTCCATCCTTTTTAGACAAGAGATACTTGATAGCCGCATGATCGATGTAGACAATTACTTTAGGATTCACAATATATGATCTGAATTTTTCGAAAGCAAATACTACCGCAAGCAATTCCTTCTCCGTTGTTGCATAATTCAATTGAGCTCCATTAAGGGTTTTGCTAGCATAATATATAGCATGTACCTTGCCTTCTTTTCGTTGTCCAACACGGCTCCAACGGCATAGTCGCTAGCGTCGCACATGATCACAAAGGGTTGACTCCAATCGGGCGGTTGAATGATATGTGCGGTTACGAAAGCTCTCTTTAGTGTCCGGAATGCCGCCAAGCACTTCTCATTAAATTGAATGGCACATCTTTTTGGAGAAGATTAGTCAACGACTTTGTAATCTTTGAGAAATCCTTGATGAATCTCCTATAGAATCCCGCATGGCCTAAGAAACTTCTCAAAGATTTGATATCCGTTGGTGGTGGAAGCTTCTCAACCGCTTCAACCTTAGCCTTGTCCACCTCGATCCCCCTCTCGGATATCACGTGTCCCAACACTATTCCTTGTTTCACCATGAAGTGACATTTCTCCCAATTTAGCACCAAGTCAACCTCCCCACACTTTGTAAGAACTTTATCCAAATTTGCCAAACAATCCGCAAAAGTTTTACCATAAACAGAGAAGTCATCCATAAATACTTCGACAATTTTTTCGATGAACTCTGAAAATACCGCCATCATGCATCGTTGAAAAGAGGCTGGAGCATTACATAAACCAAAGGGCATCCTTCAATATGCAAATGTTCCATAAGGGAAAGTAAATGTTGTCTTGTGTTGATCATCTGGGTGAATGGGAATTTGCATGAACCCCGAGTATCCATCAAGAAAGCAAAAATATGCATGGTTTGCTAACCTCTCAAGCATCTCGTCGATGAATGGTAAGGGGAATTGATCCTTTTTCATTGCTTTGTTCAATTTACGATAATCAATACACATTCTCCATCCGGTCACGATTCTTTGCGGTATTAGTTCATTCTTCTCATTCTTCACCACGGTCAAACCTCCTTTCTTCGGCACACAATGTACGGGGCTCACCCATTCGCTATGCGGCACCGAGTAGATGATTCCGGCGTCCAACAACTTGATAACCTCCTTCTTCACCTCTCGCATAGCATGGGTTAACCTCCTTTGATGATCCACAACGTGCTTGCATTGCTCCTCCATAGGTATGCGGTGAGTGCAAAACGCTGGGCTAAGTCCTTTGAGGTTGTTTATCGAATATCCGCCGATCACCTTCTTGTGCTTTTTCAATAAATTCAGCAACATGTCATTCTCCTCGGGACTCAATTCGTCGCTTACGATCATGGGATAAGTCTTGTCTGGCCCCAAAAATTCATATTTTAATCCTTTGGGTAATGGCTTAAGATCCACCTCTGGTACTTGTGGTTCTTCATGTTTAATTTCCCCAATGTCTTCAAATTTATGTTCCTCCAAGCTTCCGTCTTGTGGATCTAGTCCTTTAGTTGCTTCCACTAATTCTCCATCTAGCTCATTAATAGATTCATTCTCCATTGCTCTTTGCAATGGATCCGTAAAGGTTTCAACAAAACGAAGGCTCCCTACCTCTTCGTCATCAAGAGGTAGGGGTGAGGCAATTCTAGAAGTGGGAAGAAAATTATATGTGTGATTATCCCCATCAAGATTAATAGTTACTTTTCCTTTTCTGGCATCTAAAACGGCATTAACCAACTTGAGAAATGGTCTACCAAGAATTACATGATCATTTTTATCATAGTAGACATCAACAATGAAGAAACCGGTTGGTATGTATTTTCCGGAAATTGAAACTTCTAGATTTCGGGCAATTCCAATAGGTTTAACAATTCTACCATCTCCCATGATTAATTTAGTAGAGGTTGGAACTAGGTCAATGGTGCGATCATGAATTTCATCAAAAATTTTAGAAGACAAGACACTTGTGCTCTAATGTTGCATAACACCTTGCAATCAATGTTGTTGACCTTGCAATCTATATGTGGTGATGTCTTCTCTTCTTCATCGGATCCTATGGCATAAATTTCAGCGAGGCGAGCGAATGGTGATGCCTCGGGCTTGATTCCCATAATCCTCTTTGCTTTGTCCACATGGTCCGGATCCACTTCTTCGCTAAAGAGTTTTTGAAGGACCTCCCCGGTTGTCTCTAGGTTGTATGTATGTTCCACTTGTTTTTCCGGTGGAAAGTCCATCTCCAAAGCTTTTGACATCCCCTGTTGATTAGGGAACAGTCTTCTGTTCTTAAAAATTTCTCCAAAATCAATTCGGACCCAATCCATTTGCTCGAACTCCCTTAGTGGCTTTGCGCTTGACATAGTCCTTTCACTTGCCTTGCTTGTCTCAACGTGACCACTCTCTGGGATAGTTCTAGCTTCCACGTGTTTAATTTCTTCAACCTTTTTCAGGATTGGCTCCTCTTTCTTCTCTTCTGGGGCCGTATTTCTGAAAATTGCAGAAAGTGGTCACACACTTGTATCACATTCCGGCTTCCCCGAAAGTCGTGTTTCCCAATCTCTTCGCATGACCACTGCTTTGCTTATTTTTTGTAGAAGTTGGGCAGCTTCCGTGAGTGTTTTCTCCATGAGATCCCATCCTGCACACATTTGAACGTATTCCATGCAACTAGGGGTTAGGGAAAAGAAAAATGTATGCAAAAGTACATCACCGGGAAATCCGAGTCTTGGTCCTTGTTCAACTAGCTCATTGAAATGATTCCACACTTGATCAATCCCTTCTTCTTCTCCTTGCTTAAAGGTAATCACTTGCCTCCTTATATGTTGAATCTTGCTTATAGGGAAAAACTTGGCACAAAATTTCTTTATCAATTGATTCCAATTTCTCTCAACTTCGAAGGATGCGAATGAATACCACTTCATTGCTTCATCGGCAAGTGAGTAGGGGAAGAGATTCCATTTAAACCAATCATCACGGACTCCCTCTTGTTGTACCGTATTGCATAGTGTTGTGAAGCGCCGGATATGTCTATATGGGTTGTCCATCTCCACCCCTCGGAACGGATTAGTTGCTGCCATCTCGATGATTCGAGGCTTGATTTCGTACATTGTCGCTTCGAGAACCAAGTCCGACTCTTGTACCTTGATGTCCTCACATCGAGGTCTAGAGTAGTCTCTTAGTGATTTTTCCGGTTCCTCTAAGGGATTTCCAACGAACGCCATCTAGACAATCAAAAACAAAAACAAAAAAGAGTGTTTTTCTAGAACATAAGGGTTAGATGTTAGTAATCAACAAAATCAATGAAAGATTAAACGAAGTAAACTAGCTTGCAACCCGGCAATGGCGCCAGAAAAATGGGCTTGTTGATAGGTGAAACTAGTATGAAGTTTCGATCCGCAAGCGTACGGATCTCCTATGCCCTTCTTCACCTACGGGAGATCCCCAGGTTCTTGTCAACCCAAGGAGCAAGGGGATTACTAGCGTTTAACCTAACACTAATCTAGTTGATTGAAAACTTATGATAGAAACATTATAATCTATAAAGTAAAGACAAACTAACCCTAAATTACGTTAAAGAGAGATGAGAGGTGCACAAGTATGAAGAACGTATGCCCATGGAGTCTAGGTACTTGAAGATGCAATCACCCAAAACATGATAAAGCCCCGATCCAATCTATCTAAGCATGTGATCAAGGATTAAATGTTTCCATTCCCTGGTACATGTCACTACGTGAAGGTAATCGGTACTAACCCTAATGAACACAATATGTTGACGCGATCTACGGGAGCAACCCCTGAAAGCATGGTAGCTAGCCTCAAACATTAAGCATCATCAACAAAAGGTATGATAGACATATGATCCAAACAAGATAGGTGACTACACTTCAAGTTCCATTACAACTCCATGGACAATCGATAGACTTTACCCCATCAAGACACTAGGCATGTCACCGTTGAGCATGGTGGATGCCTCCGATGAAGATGGATCCTCGTTGTCCTTCACCTCTAGTGGCACCGTGGCAAGGCCTCGGTGTCCTCCTTCCTTGTGGCGGCCTCCCTTGGGCTTGGCGATGATCTATCTCGAGTGTTCTCCCCCAAGAGTCTCTCTCGTAGTCGATCCTCTCTTCCTTGGCGGCTCTGAGGAACTAGATGGCGTCTTTGACGAATGGTGGCTTGCGCAGGCACTTAGGGTTCCACGTACTTAACACCGAAGAAATGGGGCCGCGAACCGACACTAGGAGGGGGTGGGCCGGTCGGCATAGGCTGGCTGGCCTGGGCCCTCCTCGGTCTGGTTTCGACCCATCTTCTGCCACGCTTCGTCTTTTGCATTTTGGATCATTTGCTCCTTCAATTGTGGACTTTGGACGTCATTATCCCCGCGACCAAGTTGAGGGATCTTTATGCATGAACTTCCTGTCTTTTCATCTCGATCCTCGGGAATTCTTAATTGAAGCACATTGGTCCTTGCCACCTCTGGAGGCAAATTTGCACATGGTCGGAGCTCCTTGATTGACTTGCAAAACATCCTCCGAACTTGTTGCATCTTCCCTCATTTAATACATGAATTCCTGCAAAAACACTATACTCCAAAATGCACATCCAATAGTGAACTTGTTATATCATTAGTATGCCTAGTGGCGAGTTAGTTCCAAAATGATGTTCAAACCATAACATAACAAGTGTTCTTGGTTGACGGAAATCGACCGCCAACATCTGCCTACTCTACCTTGAGCTCGAGTAGAAGTGAAGATGAAGGTGATCAGCGCAAGAGCAAGAAGGGGCCCAAGAACCTGAGCGGGTTGAGCTGCTTTGTGCGAGACGGCTTCTGCAGCATGGCACACAACTCCGGCAGTAAGAAGAGCCAGAAGGACGACTCAGACTCCGACTTCGAGGATGAGGTACGTGATGAACTCTCCTTCTTGCGCTAGGAGAATGAGGAGCTAGGAAAATTGCTTGATAATCGTGATGACATGCTTAGGGAAGCTAAGAAAATGAGGAAAGAGCTTAGGGCCTCGCTTGAAGATGCTAGGAATAGAGTGGCTGAGCTAGAAACACAGATGCTGGATGCTAAGCTTGAGATAGATTCGCTTAAGACTTCCCCTATTGTTTTTGATGAGGTTGATTGTGCTGATTGCTTTGTTTTCCTAGATGATCTTATTGCTCTTAAGGAAAAGTAGGCCTCCAAGTGTGAGGAACTAGATGTGCTTAGGGTTGAGCTGGCTGAGCTGCAGTCTAGGCCTACTTTGCTAGGTGCTTGCACATCTTGCCCTGTGTTGCATGAAAAGCTTGCTGAGTCTCGTTCTCGCATTGTTTCACTTGAGGCTGAATTGAAATCTCCTATTGCTACTTCCTGTTCTACTTGTAAAGTGCATGCTATGAAGAATTTGGAACTTGCACATTATGTTGATCGTTTGCAAGATGAAAATGATGAGTTGAGAAAAATGATGGGTTGGTTGTCGGGTCATGAGCCTCAGCTTAGGATGATGATTGAGGCATACAAGCACTATGATGGGCAAGCGCTTGGGTCGGATAAGATTGGAGAGTGTAGTGGTGAGGGAGGAGAGAAGATTGGTGGTATCCAAGCTCCAGCAAAAACCTTCCACAAAAATGCCTATGCTCCTTAGCCAAACCAATTCAGAAACCGACTAGACACAACCCCAGATCCACTAGTGTTTCCTCCCCAAACAATTGATTTCCAAAAACCTATCAAGTTTAAGAGTGACATGGGTAATGAGTTCTTTGGGAAGAAGGGAGAGAAACTAAGTGAGGAGAAACCAAAAGAGAAGCCTAGTGAGGAACCACAACCAAAGCCCAAGCCAAAACCAATCCGGTTCCATTGTGAGTATTGTGGGAGAGATGGTCACAAGGATGAGTTTTGCTTCAAGAGGAAGCGAGAGGAGAGAATGGCTAAGGAGTGGGCAAATAAGGACAGGCCACCCTTCTCATGGTGTGCCTGAGCCTCGTATGCCACTACCTAGGGGTAAAGCCATTGTTCGCACAGTTCCGGCTTGGGGAGTCAAGAGTGCTTTGGGTGGAAGGGACCCTGCTAGATGAGTTAATCCGGTCAGACCCATTATGAATCCGGTCAGACCGGTTTGAGCTGCTCGTACAGAGAAATCGGTCAGACTGGTTCCAGAACCGGTCAGACCAGTTTGGAGGCAGCAGGGTGACCAGTTTGCGTTTCATGCTCATAGAGATGGTCGTTTCAGTTCCTTTGGTCATGGTTCAGGTGGTAGGCGTGCTGAGTCTGGTGGTGTTGAGTTTGCTGGACGTTCTCCTCCTCGTGGTCGATACGAGTTCGAGAGAGATCGCAGTTATGAGTCTCAGAGGAGCTACGGTCCACGGTCTTCCTTTCGTGGCTTTCATGCTCCTCCAGCGAGACAGGAGTGGTTTCCCCGTGGTGGTTCTAGTTTTGGTAGTGATGGTAGGATGGATCCAAGGTTTGATGCTCGTGGTAGGATGGATTCCCATTTTGATAGGAATGGTAGGATGGATCGTGCTACTCCCACTTTGGAGCAGACGGCTCAGCACTGATTTTACTCTTTTGGTACTAACCCCAGTGTTGAGTTGTTTGCTCAATCACGTGCTCGTTTTTGAATTTTAGGTGGGAGGCTTGGGGAACATTTGCTTGATCGACTTCGGTTTCTCGAGGCACATGACCGGAGATCGGGGGTGGTTCTCCAGCCTCACCCCGGTGGTGTCAAAGACATACATCACCTTTGGGGACAATTGGCGAGGGCATGTACTTTCAGAAGGTGAAGTGAGGGTAAGTGACAAAGTGGTGCTGAAGCGTGTTGCCTTGGTCAAGTCGCTTGGATTGAACTTGCTTTCGGTTTCCCAGCTTCTTGATGAAGGTTTTGAGGTGTTGTTTAATTCGCGTGGTTCTCGGATACGTGATGCTCGAGGTGACCTTGTCTGTGTGGTCATTCCTGAGGGTCAGATATTCTGAGCAGATTTTTCTCAGAGTTCGGGTGTTGCTAAGTGTTTTGTGGCTGGTTCTTCAGGTGAGTTGTGGAAGTGGCATAGGAGGTTGGATCACTTGAGCTTTGACCTTTTGTTACGCTTGAGTGGACTTAACTTGGTCCGAGGATTGCCCCGGTTGAAGTTCGAGAAGGATTTGGTGTGTGCTAAGATGGTAGCTGCTTCCCATCCACCCGTTACCGATGTGATGATGGAGTGTCCATGCGAGCTCTCCATATGGACCTTGTTGGCCCAACTCGTGTGCGATCTGTGGGTGGGAAGTGGTACGTCCTGGTTGTGGTGGACGACTACTCTCGGTATGCCTGGGTTTTCTTTTTGGAGGAAAAGGGGGAGACGTTTGGTTTTGTTCGAGATCTTGTCTTGAGGTTAAAGAACGAGAGGCACGGAGATGCCATACGAGCAATTCGCAGTGACAATGGCTCGGAATTTAAAAACTCTCGCTTCGAAACCTTTTGCTATGACTTGGGTCTTGAACACCAGTTTTCGAGTCCGTAGACGCCTCCTTAGAACGGCGTGGTGGAAAGGAAGAACAGAACCCTGTGTGAGATGGCTCGGACGATGCTCGATGAGCATAGGACTCCGAGGAGGTTCTGGGCTGAGGCGGTCAATACCGCGTGCTATGTGTCGAACAGGATTTTTCTCTGTGTCCATAAGAAGAAATCTTGCTATGAGTTGATGCATTGTTGTACCCCCAAGGTGAGTCACTTTCACGTCTTTGGCTGCAAATGCTTTATTCTTAAGGAAGGGAAGAGTTTAGACAAGTTCCAGGCTAGGTCTGTCGATGACATTTTCTTTGGTTATGCGACTCATTCTAGAGCCTTTCAGGTGCTCAATCTTGAA
Source organism: Cenchrus fungigraminus (assembly GCA_036936925.1). Lineage (NCBI taxonomy): Eukaryota > Viridiplantae > Streptophyta > Magnoliopsida > Poales > Poaceae > Cenchrus > Cenchrus fungigraminus. The sequence continues at coordinate 44,480,279 of CM072772.1, forward strand.
ACTAACCAAATTGTGGAGACTTGCGAGGTTACCTTCGACGAGACACAGCCATGTAGTTTGCTTGTTTTTGAGTGTGCAGGTGACGAGGAACTTGGTGAGGAGATATTCGAGGATGAGGTGCAGCAGCAAGGAGATGATGAAGATGGTGGTGTGGCGCCCGCAGCTGAGCATGTACCTACTACTTCGACTACGATTGAGGACGGGCCTTCTCCCACACCTACGACGACGTGCTGAGGTCGAGAGGAAGCTGTTGCTAAGGGGGAGGTGGTGTCAAGGCGAGAAGCTCCCCGACGAGTACAAGTGGATCACCCAGCTTCGACGATCATCGGGAACATCAACGAACGAACTACACGGTCGAGGTTTCGAAACAAGTCTCACTTTGCCCATGTTGCTTTTGTTGCTACTTTCGAGCCCAAAGACATTGGACACGCGCTCTCTGATTACAATTGGGTAAATTCAATGCATGAGGAGTTGGAAAACTTTGAGAGAAACCAAGTTTGGGAGTTAGTGGAGCCTCCATCAGGTTGTAAGCTGATTGGGACAAAATGAGTGTGGAAAAACAAAGAGGGAGAAAAAGGTGAAGTAGTGAGAAACAAATCGAGGTTGGTTGCTCAGGGGTACACACAAAAAGAGGGGATAGACTATGAGAAGACATTTACTCCTGTAGCCTGTTTGGAGGTGATTAGGATCCTTCTAGCCTTCTCTGTGGCTAAAGGGTTCAAATTGTACCAAATGGATGTGAAGAGTGCGTTCCTGAATGGTGTGTTGGAGGAAGAAGTGTATGTGAGGCAACCACCGGGGTTTGAGAGTGAGAAGTGTTAAATGTAATTGGGAACAGTAACAATGAATAGTAATCAAAGACTTGATCTTTATTGATGAACACTATTACATATATATAGTACATGCCCATAGGGCAGTTTTCCTGGCGCCTGGCAACTGTCATTAGCAGTTGCTAACCTCCCAAGTAATTGATCATTAAGAATATTAGAATATTCTCAACACTCCCCCTCATCAATTATCTTTTGAAAACTTCAATGTTCATCATAATTACTAATTCTTGAAAAACCCTGTGGGAAAAATTAGATATACATTGATATATCAGGATAAAACTCCTTAAAAACCCAATGGGAAAATATAGGAGAAAACACCATGATAATCATGTGTATGCCCTTACAATATCATCCTCTAAAAAACCCCTGTGGGGAAAAACAAGATGATATGACATACATAATGCTGATATTGCCTCGTTAAAAACTTCATATGAGAAACCATCAAAGTAAAACTCATATAAAAAAAAGAGTACAATACAATGCACAAAGGATTTATTATTCAAATTTACTCCCCCAGATTTCTGCAAGTCTCTAAAGCCCCATCCTGTTATAACTCATGGGGATAAAATAACTTGGGAGTAATATGCTCAGTCAAGTTACTCTTTGATGTAACATGATTCCATTTGTGCAACACAAGCAGCATTATCTTCAAAGATAATTGTTGGTGCATCTAGTGCGCCAATTCCATATGATTTTAATATGTGGTCAATCATTCTGCGAAGTCAAACACACTAATGTGTTGCTTCATACTATGCAATTATCTCAGAATGATTAGTGGAAGTAGACACTAAAGTCTGCTTGGAATATTTCTAAGAAATAGTAGTTCCACCATTTAAAATATAAAGTCTGTCTGGAATTTGCTATCATGGGGATCAAATAGATAGCCAATATTTTCTATGTATAGCTACCTTGCTATACACATATCCCAGATGAAAAACATTCAAGCTGTAAGCCTAAACAAAGTTTGATTTCACCCAAATCTTTCATTTCAAACTCCGTCAAATGATGACGAGCTTCATTGATGTCATGTTTGTTACCAATGATATTAATATCATCAACATAGACAGACACAATGCAAATATACATTGTAGTTTTCTTTGATGAAAACACATAGACAATCATTATTGATTATGTATCCCTTATGCTTAAGGAATATACTCAACTGATTGTACCACATTCGGCTTGATTATTTTAAGTCATATCATGACTTCTGCAACTTAACACAAAAACATGTTGCTATTTGCCTTAGGATTTGATATACTTATTCCATCAGGAACATTCATGTATATCTTAGAATCCAATGACCCATACAAATATGTGGTCACTACGTCCATCAACTGCATAAATAGACGATTTTGAACTGCCAAAGATACTAAGTATCTAAATGTTATGCCACTCATAACTGGAGAATAAATTTCGTTGAAAATCAACATCAGGCCTTTGCGTGAAGCCCTTTGTAACTAGCCTTGCATTATATCTCATCACTTCATTGTTTTCATTCCGTTTCCGGACAAAACAAATTTATATCCAATAGGATGGACACTAGGAGGTGTTGGCTTAACGCCAGAAAACACTTCCCTTAGTGAGTGATGTGCACATGCCAAGCTACACTTACATAACAGAGTCGAGGACGACTCCTTTTCAAGAGGGGGTGGATGATGTGGACATCCCACAAGTTACACAAGACCAAGCATCAGATACACAAGCTCCTGCACTTCAAGGACCTATTACATGTAGCCATGCTAAGGAACTCCAACAAAAGGTGAATTCTTTCCTTGCTGAAATTAATTCCAAAATATATGAGAATGTTATACTACCTAAAAGTTGTACTTTGGTTGTCCTTAGGAATATGCATGAAGAGGACGGTACAACTAAACATGCAGAAGAAGTAAACAACAAGAAACAGTCAGACCAAGAATCACCAACTCAAACCAAGGATCTAGGAGAATTCCGTTCAGACGACTGTTCGGACAAGCCTGGAAACCAAGAATCATCCGTTCGGAATGAGGATCTAGGAGGATTCCGTTCGGACGATTGTTCGGACAAGCTTGGAAACCAAGAATCACCCGTTCGGAATAAGGATCCAGGAAGTTCGCTTCAGATCTCCACTTCAAACCAGTTCGGACCTGCATAATGAATCGACCATAACTCTTTGGTGGTGACGTCTCTGGAGCTCCACGAGTACCTGATGGAATGTGCTTGAAGTCAACTTTCCAATACAAGAAACCGCATGTCCATTGGACTTTCCAATAGAGAGTTATGACAGATTTAGTAGAGGCTGCACAGAAGGTCAACAGCCACGTAAGTCCACCTCGGGAGTTGATTTCTGGGTAGCCTTTTCACATGCTTAGCCTTTTCATTTCCATCTCGAATTCACACCCATCTAGGAGGGTTGTTCCTAGTATAAATACCCCCCTCTGTACTACTAAAAACTAAGTTTTGATTATGAATTGATAGCTTATATGGTTTGTCGCAGCCGATGCTACTGAGTGCCTTGCACACTCCTTGTTCTTCCTTGTTCTTCGAGGACTTGTGAAGAGATCTCTCTGAGGTCCCCTACTTCGTGCTATACGGCTTCTGTTCGGCTGCGTCGTATTGTGTGGACTAGTCACCGCCTTTGTTCTTCTGCCGTACTCTTGTTTCATTTTTTCTGCACCCCTTATATATTGTTTTGTGTTTGCTGTTAGTAAAAAAAATCAAACAAAAAAGTGTGAAAGAAAGAGCAAAAAAAGTGAAAAAAAAGATAGAAAAGAGAAGTTGAAAGGGGCTGTGTTGCGGATTGTGTAATCAAAAGTTTTATATCTGCAAGTTCAAGTTTGTGATGCACCGAACAGCAACATTTCCATCTGGTTTGGACGGTTTGTTGCACTTTGTTTCAGTACCATAGACTTCCCTTGCTTAGCCACCTATAGCTCCACAAAAATCTAAAACCGGAACTCTCGCCTTGTATCCTTTCAACCGCTTAATCACAGGTTTGGTTACACCACACTAGCACAATCACGGTCCTTGAGAATGGGTAAGAACTTGGGTAAGCAAGAGGTGAGGTTGTGAGATTCCACATAATTTTTCCTATTCCACTTTCTCTTGCAATATCCTAACATGGCAGGATCCAATCCAAGTTTTTGTGGTGGTAGACATAGAGGAAAAGAGCGACCAATCTCTCGAGCTGTGTTACATCACTTTGAAAACTCACTTGTGGCAGCCATGGAGAGGATGTTCGATGAATGTCTTCCAATCTCAAATAGTGGGGTTCGACATCAATGTGTGAAAAACCTTTATGATGGTCATTTTGACCATAGAGGACAGCATGAGAAAGGTGCTCGTGGCCATAGTTCTCGCCCTCATGTGCTTATTGGTGCTGAAGATTATTGTGTGTCCACAAAAAGAAAAATTCAGCAAGAGACACCAAGAAATTCCTATGATCAGCAACACCCATGTGAGAAGGAGTGCCACCAGCAAAAATTGAGTGTAAGAGATAAAAAGAAAAAGTTGAGAGATGCCACCATACGTGAGGAGAGCCACGAAATTCTGTGTGAAGAAGATACACAAAAATTGAGTGAAGTAGAAGATAGGCCATGTGCAACATCTCTTTCTAACATGACAATTTCTTCTAGTTTCTCTTTTGATGTGATGCAGGTTCATAAAGAAAATGATGTAGTAAATTATGATCAACCCCCAATTTTCGATGAAGAAGATTAGGTAATGCGAATGAACAAAGATGATGAAATTTCATTGTATTTGCAACATAAGGATCAGATTGAAGGCAACAATAATGCAAATGCTTCTCATTCAACTGATGCAAGTTCAGTAGCATTTGAGGAATATTTAATTCTTGGTTCTTTTGCAACAACTGCTGCTCCATTGCCTTTACAGAACTTGGTGAAGTATGATACATATGCATATGTTGCTTCACATGATGTTGAATTGATTGTGCATCAAGACCTATGTGAGAATGAGAGCAACATAGCTAAATTGAGAGAGAGTGAAACCAAAAGTGAGTTGTGTGACTCCACCCACTATGACCTTGAGAGTACAAATAATGAAAATGTGAAGGATACACCACAGAGCAACAAAGAGTTTGAATGCCAATCATGTGAGGATATTTTTGAGACTAACCCTCTCATCCCTACCGCTAGTGTTTTCTTTTCAAGTGTGCAGGTTTGCAATAAAAATGAGGAAGACATGGCTATTCATGATGTCATCATACTTGTTGAGAGATATGAGAAGGTAGCCAATCAACCGAACCAATTGTATGTAGCCCAAAACATTAAACTTGATGAGGCAATTGGTAAGATTTCAGAAACATCATCCATGATACTAGCGCTTCGCTACCACAAATTATACTAGGTACTGAAAATGATTCAGATTTGCTTATGAAAAATATTGTGGTGAGTGATTGTGATAAAGCACATGTTTTACATAGACTTAACCATAATGTTTGTGCTGATTTGGTAGTGTCACATGATCATAACTTTGCTGAAAGTTTGCAAGTTGGTAACCATTGTTCAGTCATATATGATCTTTTCTATGCTTTGATATGGTTGATTTACATGATACTTTGCACTCATATATCAACTACTATGCATGTAAATAAGTTTGGTGATGTGAAAATGAATACTCATGATATTATTGTTTCAGCAATAGAACATAATCCAAACCTTTGTGCTGATTTGATTGAACAACATGTTGATAAATTTGATTATAAAATTTGTGATGATAATAATATTTTTACTTTGATTGATCCTTGCAATATTTTATATGCCAATAAAAACCACCAATTTCAGTTGATTAGTGGTGGTGAATTCTTTGCCAAGCTATCTCCTACCAACTGCTTGTTTTACACCATGCTTGGTACACCTATTGATGTCAACAAAATGCTTGAGAATATTTCTGTGATAACATCTTCAAGATCTTTGAACACAGTTCATAGCTGCAAGTTTACATTTATTTTAATTGGAGAACATGTTGTAAAAACTTTTTATGTTCATGCCATTTGCATAATGAGTGACAAGCTTACTGATTTGAAGTCAAACATGTTTTGTGTTGATTCTTGTGATCTATATTTTCCTAATGAGATGACTCAATTGTTTAGTGCTTGTAATTCAGAACCTTCAATGTCTTTCCCTTGTTTATCTAATCCACCAAATGAAAACACTCATGGGCAAAGAAGTGCAATCTGTGCACATGCTGAACATTTGTTCTCATCCATTGGCATTGACTTTAAAAAGCATACAACTAAATCTGTCCATAAATCGTGCAACAAAAATTTTGGGATTGTTATGAATGATTCGTCACAATGTTTTGAACAATTCGATCTTGGAGTGACAAAATTGGAGCTGTTAAATCAGTTGTGTTGTTTTTATGAAATTTTCGTTCTCCCATCCTATCAATTATTTGCAGGTACACAAAAGTCAATCATGATTTTTCATCGTGGCAAGATGAAAGTTGGTAATACAATGTTTCAAGCTAATAATCATTTGTGGTATAATCAAAAGTTGAGGTCGACTTTTTTCCAAGGGAGGGAGAATAATGATGTGAACATCATGATAATTGTGACATATGGACCAACTCTATGCAGTTTTTCCTTTCTTAAGAATGGTGTTCTGCGCAACAAAGACAATGACAAAACAAATGACATATTCATATACCATGCATATACTTTTACTGTTTTGTGCAATCTTTATTCAGGTTATGAAAAGCTTGGAGCATCTTCTCCTCAAGAGGGGGAGAAAGATCAGCATTACATATGGACATTAGAAGCCATCATTGTCAAACAACTATCCAAGGTGAAAGCTAAATTAAAATTCCATCCTTCTTATTTTCCTATGGCAAAGCTACTATTTGGATTGTATGATTACAGATCGAAACACCTTGGAATACTGTAAGAAATAAATGCCATGACACCAACAAATCTTCATTTGAATCATTTCAACCATGAAGGGGTTGTTGAGTGTCCTAGAAAGAAAAAGAAGATTCATATGCAAAGGAAGTACAATGCAGCAACATTCCTCGATGATGCTGAGCTAGCTCCATTCTTTGGATCAATAGAGTCGAGGACGACTCCTTATCAAGAGGAGGAGGATGATGTGCACATGCCAAGCCTCACTTGCACAATAGAGTCGAGGACGACTCCTTTTCAAGAGGAGGAGGATGATGTGCACATGCCAAGCCACACTTACATAACAGAGTCTAGGACGACTCCTTTTCAAGAGGGGGAGGATGATGTGGACATCCCACGAGTTACACAAGACCAAGCATCAGATACACAAGCTCCTACACTTCAAGGACCTATTACACATAGCCATGCTAAGGAACTCCAACAAAAGGTGAATTCTTTCCTTGCTGAAATTAATTCCAAAATATATGAGAATGTTATACTACCTAAAAGTTGTACTTTGGTTGTCCTTAGGAATATGCATGAAGAGGACGGTACAACTAAACATGCAGAAGAAGTAAACAACAAGAAACAGTCAGACCAAGAATCACCAACTCAAACCAAGGATCCAGGAGAATTCTGTTCGGACGACTGTTCGGACAAGCCTGGAAACCAAGAATCATCCGTTCGGAATGAGGATCCAGGAGGATTCCGTTCGGACGATTGTTCGGACAAGCTTGGAAACCAAGAATCATCCATTCGGAATAAGGATCCAAGAAGTTCGCTTCAGATCTCCACTTCAGACCAGTTCAGACCTGCATAATGAATCGACCATAACTCTTTGGTCGTGACGTCTCTGGAGCTCCACGAGTACTTGATGGAACGTGCTTGAAGTCAACTTTCCAATTGAAGAAACCGCATGTCCATTGGACTTTCCAATAGAGAGTTATGACAGATTTAGTGGAGGCTGCACAGAAGGTCAACAGCCACGCAAGTCCACCTCGGGAGTTGATTTCTGGGGAGCCTTTTCACATGCTTAGCCTTTTCATTTCCATCTCGAATTCACACCCATCTAGGAGGGTTGTTCCTAGTATAAATACCCCCTATGTACTACTGAAAACTAAGTTTTCATTATGAATTGATAGCCTCATATGGTTTGTCGCAGCCGATGCTGCTGAGTGCCTTGCACACCCCTTGTTCTTCCTTGTTCTTCGAGGACTTGTGAAGAGATCTCTCTGAGGTCCCCTACTTCGTGCTATACGGCTTCCGTTCGGCTACGTCGTATTGTGTGGATTAGTCCCGGCTTGTGGTTTTGCGGTCGTTCGGAGATCGAGTCAAAGTCCTTCGTGGTTTCGGTGCCTCTCTCCCCGTCGTTTGGTCACAACCAACCTTGGTCAGGTATAAAGCCTTTACCCACTGTTTTACAGCAATTTATCCTTATTCATGAACCTACTGTCGTGAAGATCAGGCCATCCTTGTGCCGATCCAAATCGGCACCTATCAGTGAGCTAGGCTATCTCTGTTTCTATTGCATCCTTTCTACATGTTTCAGTCTGAGCGCATCAGGCACTCAACCATGGATTTTAGATCTGGATCACTTTGAAGGATTTCAGCAATTTATCAGGGAAATCACTGTCGACAATGATAATAATACTCTCCAGCCTCTATGTAGTTAATGGCAAACCCTTAATAAATCATCATGATTTCCCAAAACAATCAATCTAGGGTCTTTAGATGTCCCAGTCTCATAATTTATGCGCATATGTGAGCTGGGTAACAATCAAATCTCTCTCAAAAGAATTGATTACTAAAAGATTTATATCAACAAAAGTTGATCTTCGTTTACCACTTTTTTTTTATTTCATATCTTGCATCTTAGAATTGCCTCTCCCCCTCTTGCGTCCAAGAAGGATAATTCGAGTGGTTATCTTTAGGATCTTCCACTCTTTCAGGCATGTTCCTTGCAAGATAAAAGGGTTTAACAACACCTTTGTAATTGGTAAACAAATCTGGCAGATTATTTGCAACATTTGCAAAACTATAAGTCTCTGAACTTGAAGTTCAGTTTCTATAGTACGTGGACCATAAAAATGACATGCTTTCTAGCATTCAATTGCTTTCTAGCATTCAATTAATTTCCCGGCATTCAATATTATGGTACAATTCTCCCCCTTAATGCCGGAAAATGATCCTTATTTAAAAAAACTATCAACGAAAGGGGTTGTAAATAGATCACCTGTCATAGGCTCTATGTACTTAATAATCTACGGGGATTTGAATTCCACATAGATTTTCGCTGAGGTGGTGAGATGGGTACATAAACAATACACACCCAAACTTACGCAAATGGGAATACTTTATAAATTTCCACGTACCAACTGTAAGGGGGGATTTTAATAATATGCAGTTAGTCGTAGTTGGATTGATTCAGCAGTGTGCAGTACTGCATGATCCCAACACAATGTAGGCAACTTGCAATTCATCAATATTGGTCTTGTTATGAGTTTAAAACTCTTCAATCAATGGCTTAGGCAAGCCATTTTTAGTGTGGATATATCGTACAAAATGCTAAACCCGAATTTCCGACAGAAAATTCAGCAGCATTGTACTTTCGAATCGATTGATTTCGATGTTCAGAATAATGAGTCTCCAACTACATTAGTTAAGACAATATTTTAGCTAGCTTTATTCATGGTTTCATGTCTAAACGAGACACATAAGACCATCTTATAGATGCATCTGTAAATACCATGTATTCTGAACGATCCACTATCAGGCTGAATTAGTCCACAAATATCACCTTGAATTCTTTCAAGTAATTTGTTTTGTTTCAGCATTCAATTTCCCTTTAGCATGTGTAGTGCATATAAATCTAAAGATTGTGGGAACTTTGCTTTATGCAAATCAAGACCAATGGAAATGCCAATAATCTTCCTCGTCATTCCAACTCCAGGATGACCTAGTCTATCATGCCATGCTTGAAATGAATTTATATTTCGGAAGATTACTTTATATGCAACAAAAAATATAGGTTTTATGTATGTATAGTACAATCCAGATTCTAGGGATGGATTTTTCACAAATATGTTTGCCATATCCCATAAGATTAGTGAAGTAAAGAAATTCTTCTTTCCCATCTACATGTATTTCCACATGAAGACCATTCTTACGGATATCTTTATAGCATAATAGGGTACAAGTTAATTCTAGATACAATAAGGTATCCTCTCTCATTAATTGAGTACTCTTAGGGAGAATAATAGTGGGTCAAACTGAACCAACTATCAAAGCATCATACATTGATGTTCATAATCTTTCCTTCTCTTTAAGAGTCCGGAAAAAAATTCAACTCCCAAAGAATATAGTTTCTAGTACCACTATCAACAATATTTAATTCCATCCTACATTGGATTGACATCAAATATATTCTATAGTCTAATAAGAATGCATACGAAAAAGTTCTTCTTATTAAACATATAGAAAAACATACATAATCACACAAATGTATTACAGTATCCAACATATGAGTATGACATTACAATACATATGTGCTCACAATACATCCATCACTAGCAAGTTTGCAACTCTTCAAATCACAGAGTTTGCACAACTTAAATTATTACAATACTTTAACAATCCCACACTATAATGAAATAGATATCAACTTCGGATTGAGACTCTTAGATGTAATCTCCAAACATGTCATTTGAGTAGAACTCTATGAGCATGTCATCGATACTAGGAAGCTTCTCCTTCATGAGATCATGGTTGTCATTTGGTTCCACAGGAGCCATGCCTGAACAACATACTTCCATAGTAGTACCAGGAGCAAGATTGAAATGTGATTCATATCTTGTCGCTTTGACTTTACTTTGCTTTGCTTCCTTTAAGGACTTTTGGTAGAGAGCAACCAAATGTTTTGGAGTACGACAATCCTTAGCAAAGTGATTAAAAGTGCCACATCTATGACATTTAGTGTCATTCTTGGCCTTAGTATCACCCTTTTGCATAGGATTTGGCTTTTGCTTCTTGTTGAATTTGCGTTTATCAGGCATGTTCTCTGGGTCACCAGAACTGGATCCCATGAACCTTTTATTATTCTGTACACTATGAACCTCAGGAAGAGGTGCTGCACCTGTAGGATGCTTATGATGGTTCTTCATTAGAAGCTCATCATATATCTCAACCTGAGTTAGTGTATGAATAAGCTGAGAATATTGAGTGTAATTACTCGCCCGATACTACTGTTGTAATACTCGATCCATAGGAAGCATGGTAGAAAGAGTTTTCTCTATCTTATCACCATCCGTTGGTTCTTTCTCACAGAATTTCAACTTAGAGAAAATCTTATGAACAACATGATCATAATCAGCAATGGACTTGAAGTCCTGCAAATGCAAATGATTTCACTCATGATTAGCCTCAAGCCATGTGAGTTCATTTTACTCCTCATATCGCTCTTTAAGCGGAAGCCATAGAACTCAAGGGTTCTCCTCCATAAGGTACTCTTCTTGTAGATCATTTTGGATTTAATACGTTAAAATTATTAAGGTACCGTACTTCTTTTGTTCATCCAATACTACACCTTCAATAGGCTCGTTAATGAATGCCAAAAGTTCGCAGGACGCAAAGTTAATCTTTATATCCGAAGCCCAAGTGGGGTAATTGTGACCATCAATGGCAAGTTCATCGAACTCCTTTGCCATGGCCATAGCTTACAAAGTAGGACCACATGATTTAATAGTTCATACATGAAATATAATCAAGTGGCTAAACAATGTTGTAATAAATGCAAATTAATTCGAATAACATAACTTTTCAAGGATTTAGAAAAGTACAAGGTAAACAAATAGCATGTAAACCCTCAATTTTTAATCTCATCAACTTGTATACATGGTAGATAGTCTCAAATGCCATAGGACATAGAGTAGATCAAAAATGATAGGCAAATAAATTGCTGCCAAAGCATGGTCTCAAGGCAAGTAATTCATCATGAATTAAATGCAACCTTGGCTAAGGTCTCTACCACACCATATGTATACTCAAGTTAATGATTAAGTATTTAATTTGGTAATCACTACAATAGTGTAAGCCAAAATTCCCAATGGTAATCACTTCAATAGTGTAAGCCATTGTAATATTTTCATATTTAATCCTTGTTTTGGGAACATTTTATAGGTAATCATCAATCTTAAAAAATGAGCATGATGTAGACCTTTAGTAATAGACCGTCAAAATCCATATACATGGATATGATCTCTATTAATGTTTGTATCCCAAAATTTTGAGAGAAATGCATAAATTAATTGCAAAATATCAATAGTAATATTTTACTAATGAGTAAAATCACAGTGTTGAGATGGTGTATGTGAAAAAAATTATGGCAATAACGAAATAAAGTATGAAAGTGACAAATTTACACAAAACATACTAGCATTAATATTCGAAATTGCACGGTACATAGGTGATAAATACACATTTGTACATAACCATCACATGATAGATCTAGACTTAATCAAGTAGCAAGACTAAACAGTGATAATCAGCAGTAATTAACATAGTCTAAAAGCTATGATTAAAGATTAAAACTGCTGGAAAATAAAAAAAATAGAAACATAATTAAAACAATGAAGGTGGCCCAGCGCAGCCACCCGGCCCAGCCGGCCTGCGCCGCTGCACTCGGCCTGCACCGCTGGCGCCCGGCCCAGCTGGCCGACGCAGCCGTGCGGCCCGGCTACCATCTGGCCTTCCTGGCCCGTTCCACCGCTGCCTCGCCCACGCTGCCGCCGTATATGAGGGCGGCAGACCCTAACCGCCCTCTCCCCCAATCCGCGCAGCGCAGCCGCTCAAGGCCACCGGCGCCGCCGTCCGCTCCGCCGCGCAGACCGCGATCACCGCGAGCTGGACGTCCCAGCCACTGACACCGCCGCGCGCAGGCCAGTCTGTCCGTCGTCGGCGCTGTCCCTGGGACGGATCGAGGAAGGAGGCCGCCAGCGGCCCCCGGAGCTCGGTCGTCGTCGACCAGCTCGGGCCGGCGGCCCCCGCCCTTTCCCGCTTCGGTTGACGTTGAGACCGAGGGAGGAGCGCGCGTCCCCCTTGAAGGAGAGGCCGAGCCCCTGCCGCGGTTGCCGCCGTGGACTGCAGGCAGTCACCACCGCGGACGATTCCGCCGGGCAGCCACCGCCTCCTCACGGTAGATCCGCCTCCGTCACGCGCAAGCCGTCACCGCCGCACGCAGGCTGCCACGCCCGCTGGTCCGGTGCTGGATCCGCCGCCCTTCTGCCACCGGAGGTCAATCCCGGCGCAGATCAGGGAAGGAGCCACCACCAGCCCCCATGGCTCGGTCGCCGCTCAAGCAGGAGGAGGCTGCTGCTGCCGCATGGGCGGCGCGCTGCAGGAACACGCGGAGCACCGCCGCTGTTCCCTGGGTGGGCAAGTACTACTTCGCCTCTCCCAGGTACGTGAGTGCAATCGATCACTAATGCAGCCGTGAAGGCCACAAAGCAAAATCAGAAGGGAGTGCCATGGCAACGCACCAAAACCATGTAAGAATTGCATGAATGCTTACAGTATTGATATTCGTCTCCGCTGCTCCTTTCTCTGTTCTTCTTTCCGATCTGGCAAGTACAGAGCGTGGAGAGATGCGTTCTTGTTCTTGATTTGGCACAGCGGTCAGCAAGCATAAGAACGGACTGTTCATCTGCTTTCTTCTCAGGAAAGAGCAACGCGTGACGCAGTGGAGACAGCAACGCCGACGCCGGCGATTCCTCTGCGAACGTCTTCGACGAACTACTCCGGCGAAGTTCCGGCGAACTGCTCCCGGCCTTCTCTACTCAGTGGAGAGCGCTGATAACGTGTTAAATGTAATTGGTAACAGTAACAATGAATAGTAATCAAAGACTTGATCTTTATTGATGAACACAATTACATATATATAGTACATGCTCATAGGGCAGTTTTCCTGGCGCCTGGCAACTGTCATTAGCAGTTGCTAACCTCCCAAGTAATTAATCATTAAGAATATTAGAATATTCTCAACAAGAAGTACCCCCACAGGGTGTACAAGTTGAGGGTTGAAGCAGGTGCCTAGAGCTTGGTATGGTAGATTGAGGGGGTTCCTGTTTGAGAGAGGCTTTGAGATGGGGAAGGTAGATCAGACCTTGTTTCTCCTCAGGCAGGGCAAGGACATCCTAATTGTTCAGGTGTACGTGGAGCGGCTTTGGTGGCTCGTCTAACTCTTTGGTTGCAAGGTTTGCAAAAGACATGAGCAGGGAATTTGAGATGAGCATGATGGGTGAGTTGCAGTTCTTCCTCGGCCTCACAACAAAACATCCTGCGGTCCATGACGGCTGATTTTCGTCACGGATCATCAAAATTTCGTCATAAAAGGGCATCTATGACGACATTTCAAAACGTCATGTATTGAGCGTCACAGATTAAACGCCGTGACGAACTAACATTTTCGTCATAGATTAGCGTGATCCATAACGTTCTGCAGTCGTCATAGAACCCAGCCTGAAGCCCAAAATCTGTGACGAATGTGATCGTCATGGATTAACTCGCCACGTCACTTGTAGAGATGAGGTGGCTACTGACGTGGCAGATGACGAGGCACTGACGTAGCGGGCACATGGTAGATGACGTAGTGCTGACGTGGCAGCCACGTGGCGCTGACATGGCGTTGATGTGGCGTCCACGTGTTGCTGACGTGGCGTCCACGTGTCGCTGACGTGGCGTCCACGTGTCGCTTATGTGGCAGATGATGTGAGTTTGTAACCAGGTCAAATTTCAGCCCATATAAATCGATACCAGCCCATATACATTTCAACCCATATACATTTCAGCCCAACACAACAGCTATAAATGCCAAAAAAAATCGCCAAATCACCAATAAATACACAATCCATGTCATACAATAATAAAATACACATTCCATATAAAATATTCAACCCAACAAGCCTTAAATCACAAAACAACAGGATCAAATATGTCCTTGTAGCATCACTAGCAGTCCAGCATATCAGGTCCATTGCTAGATCACTTCTAATGGCTTCCTCCTTTGATGCATCTAATCCTCAACCTGAAAGAGGAACATTACGCTATCTTTTTTTTTAAGATCAAGGATACTACAGGAAATTGTTTCCATTCAGCAATTTATGAAAGCAATGGATATATAAGCTGTAAATATGGATAAAAGCATGAGAGTTGACCTGGGGTCCAAAGGAGTTTGCCCAAATTGTTGCCTGGTGTTATGGTAACCAGAGAAAACCTGTGCAATAAGCATACAATGGTTACACAGACAAATAAAATTCTGAAAATAGATACTATCTGACTTTGAAGAAGCATAGATGGTAAAATGATAGCAAGAAAACAATATCTCATTCCAAGGACCACTATATTTGCATAATTATTCGAAAAAAAATAGAGCTCAAAGAACTAAGCATACTACCCTAGCCATGTACTCTACAAAATAAAGCTAAAGCCTGATTTGAGGTTTTGTTTGGCTTGCATTCTGTGGGTGAGAAAGTAGAGACTTTACACAGCCAAGCCAAGCAATTCGAGAATCGTGCAAGAAAATTCAGGCTATGGTGATTCATGCAAGGGTACAATCTGACCCAATGGACCTGTTCATATGATATGTGCCATGTATTATCACTACTTGATGTTACTTACATATGTTATCACAAACAGAATCATACTTGGGTAACTAAATAAAAGTGGCTCAGTCATCTGAACATTCATATCTGAACTCTAAACTGAAGCAATCTATAAGTAGCTGTAACTTTTATGTGCTAGCCAAACGCAAGAAGCAAATCTGCACTGTTGATGCCAAATGAGTTCCATGTCTTTTTTAATAAAAGATATGAGTTCCATGTCAAGAGTACACGCATCATACATGGTGGTAAAATGCTCTTGCTGAATACATGAACACTGAATGAAATAAAAACTTTCATTGTGGCAGAAGCAATGGAATTAGTATGCACTTTACGACTCTTGACACATGAATAGGACAGACAGCAATTACTTGACACAAGCCGCCGCAATTTGGCAATGAATCTAACAGTTCTGATTATTTTAGGTGTATCCTAATTCTTACACCAGTGATTATTCACAAAGTTGTGGCCACACATAAGCTGCATTATTTCACTCACTCCCACAAATACAACCTAAATTGATCGAGAAACATAGCCTGATGATTAGTCAAACTAAACCTCCAGGCACTAGATTTCATATCCTCTAAACATCTATTGTTCACACTGTCATGATGTTGCGTATAGAGGTAAACAGCAGCTACGACCATTCATGCAGAAACTGAATGACACCTACTGCATAAAAAGTAAGAAAGGCCCTCACATGATTGGATATGAAAAGTATTTTGAGCCGAGTCAACAATTATGGAATTTCTAGAATAGGTCACTTATTCTTATTAGCATGATACTGTGAGACAAAGTATGGCTAGAAATCAGCTAGGGATAGAATTCATTACAACCTCCCAATAGGTACTTGTGGACATTTGGTGGCCCTCAACTAGTTATGCAGCTTCATAACCACTTCAATTTCTGTTTGCCTTTCTGCATCCATTGCTGAAAAGTCTTTCTTTGTATTTAGAAAAATGATATTTTTTATGAGCCTTATTCTGATAGAAAGGGATTTCCTAATTCCTTGCAAACATCAGAACCACATCTACTTAAATTTCACTAAGGTCAACAAAAAAGGGGGGAAAAGAATGTAAGTTGATATGGTCCCCAGACACTGAGGTAAGGACATTGAAATATAGCTGCAGGAGCCGACCACACATTTCTAACCATACAAAGCATCACATGGAGAACTAAATCGAACTTTACAACTCCCTTTTTTGCAGTGCTGAAGCTATTGCAATACTACAATCTCACAGCAGCAAATCCGTGCCTACCTTGGCCTCAGCGAGAACCACCACCAGGTCGTTAGGATTCTACCGCCTGATGCTCTTCTCGTCGATATCCGCAGTCTGAAACCACACAAAAATTGACAAACAAAACAAATCTCGTCAGCACTTTGCCGAGCAGAACCAGAGCAGCAGGAGCCAAGGAGCCGCCCGACGACCCAGAGCCTCCATGACTTGGAACTCGAGCCCCATCTCAAAGAGGATGTGCTTCCGCGCCACCGACGACGACCCCAGGATCAGCTGCGACGGGACGAAGCCAACACGGCTGTCAGAACGAGCGGAGGGAGAGGAAGGGATTTGTTGCAGTTGAATTGAAATTGGTGAGGGAGAACCTTGAAGGGCTGCGGGGTGTGCACAGGAGAGAGAGGGGGGAGATGTACATGACTGGAGGAGATCTGTCGCAGCGGGGTGGGGAGGAGATCCATGGCCTCACCTTGGTTGCGGGGCGTGCGCGAAGGTAGGGGAGGGAAGGGCGCCGAGGTCAACCTCGCCGGCGCCGCGGGGAGGGGGCTCGAGGACGCCGACGCCATACCGGTCCTCGAGCCACCGGACCGGGGAAGAGGGGCGTGTGGAGGCCGTCGCGCGGGCTGCCGTCCTCAGCCGCCATGCTCCCTTCCTCTGACCCGGCCGTTGTCGCCGTCCGCCCTCGAGGCCGCAGGGGATGGAGCAGGGGAGGGGGCAGCACATCGAGGAGGAGCGGTCTGGGCCGCGCACCTCCGCTGCGACTCCCGATCACCGCTCTCTGCGGGGCCAAGGGTCGACGGCGAGCTCGACCACGCGGCTGCCGGTGCCGCACTCTCCCGCGTGCGCAGTCATGGCCGGCCGCGGTGCCTTGGGATAGGAGACCGGGCGGAGGAGATGGAGGGGTGGGAGGGAAGGCACGGAGGCAGCCGGATCTGAGAAGGAGGTGAGGGGGAGGCGGATGGGTGGGAGGGGACGGCAGGAGGGGAGCGAGAGGGCAGGCGGCGGCGGAGGGCGGGAGGGGAGGGGGGCTAGGGTTTGGTCTGGGCTAGGGTTGCGAGGGTGGATGGTTGGATGGTATTTATTTGGAGCACAGATCATCTCAACCGTCAGTATCAGATGGACGGTCAGAAATGATTGGGCCATGTAAACTGAGCCCAAAAACAGCCCAAAAATAAGACTTTGGGTCCGTTTAAGCAAATTTAACATTTATTTTCTTTTGATGATAGAATTATTAAAGTTTAAGATACCGAAAATGAATTCAAATGAAACATTCATGAATACCAAAGTCGTAGAACTAATATCTACAAACTTTAATTACTTCATTAATCCATGTGACAAAGTTTGAATAATCTAGATTTTGAATTTCAAAAATTGATAACCTAAAGTAAGATTTTGGAACACTAAATGATTTCAGCTGAAAAGGTCATGAATACCAAAGTTTCATAACCCATCAAGATCTACAATTTTTATTTAGGTCATTTTTCATTTAACAAAGTGATAGTATACATTAGTCATCAATTCTGAATTCACTCACATATTTTGATAAACTATGTCCCACACATGTCAAATTTGTACTACATATTATTACCACTTTTGAAACTAACAAATTGACCTAAATAAATATTGTAGATCTTGATAAGATATGAAACGTTGATATTCATCACTTTTTCATTTGACATCATTTGTACTACATATAGTTTAAGAAACTATGTTAGTGACTTGTCAAATTTGTACTACATGTTATTACCACTTTTCAAATGACAAAATAACTTAAATAAAACTTGTACATCTTGATGAGACATAAAAACTTTAGTATTCATCACTTTCCCATTTGACGTCATTAGTTACAGATAATTCAACCATTAACCTTCACATTATCATAGGATAATTATAATAATATTTAAATTTGTTCAAAATTTTCTACAAATTGACATGGAACCATATTTTTAGCATATAATCCTGTTGTAAAAAAATCAGATGATTTTAATAAAGCGAGATTATAGATGTTCACAAAGAGGAACATCTCTCACATAGTTTCTTATAACTATACTCAAACCTTTGAAGTTTGAACACATCATAACATTGTTGAAGTCCTATGCAACTCAAATTTGGTAAAAATCTTATTTTTGTATAAGTATGATAAAATATGAAGTTACACCGGCACTTGTCTTAGTGCAAATATCTTTATTTATTCTCTTTCGGTAGAAGAAAAGAAGCTATATAAAAAAGATAAACGAAATAGCAATTAATATGCACACGAATGATATTACATGAAAGATCATGATTTTACAAAAAATCAGAAAAAACAATCAATGAATTTGGAGTTACTATGACCGAGAAAAACCAGTTTCAAATTTTAATTATAGATTAAAAAGAAAAACGAGCTCAGCGTGCGCCACGTGGTTGCGGCGAAGCAACTTGACCATTCCAGTGCTGCCACGTGGTCCCGAAGCTCAATCGGTATGTATATAAACTAAACTATCCTCGGTTTACCACAGCTCATGAAGTGTCCCAGTGGTAGCAGATGCGCTCTTGATGCGTGAGGTAGTGGGTTCGAATCCCATCCTCGCATGCTATTTTTGTCAACTTTCCTAGAGGCGATGGAGGAAAGGATATGGAAATAAACTTCTGCAATGACACGTAACTTCACTTGTAGCTTAGTGGTAACGCATCCTCCTCCTTTCCCCCACGTCATGGGTTCGAGTCCCCTGTGCGCCCCAATTTTTTTCAGTGCCGGATTATTTTTCATAGGCGATGGGCCAGCGTGGCCGTGGCGTGCGGCTGCTGGGCTGGCGGACCGGGCCATGGTTGCTGGGCTAGCCGGCAAGTTTTGTATTTCAATGTGAACTGATATGTGGATTCTTTTCACAATACAATCACAAACCAACATGTGGTCTAGTGGTAAAGGGATGCAGAGCTGATGCGCGAGGTCCCCGGTTCGAATCCCTTCAGGCGCGGAGTTTTTGCTGAATTTTTCGACTTGCTGACCGGGCGGACACGCGGGCGGTGATGAGGCGGACACGTGGCGCAGGTGGCTGATGTGGCTTCGTTGGCCGGATGAAAAAACGAGTACAAAAGAAATGAACGCATGGAAACAACAGAGATCAATGTGTAGTCTGGTGGTAAAGGTGCCTTTAGCTTGTTCATGAGGTACATAGTTCGAATCTGTGTCTCCACAATTTTATTTCATATTTTTATTTCTCTATTTTTTCCATACATCATTCTTTTTTCCCATGATTTCTCTAATGAAGTTTTTTTATTTATCAATGATAATCTCTAATTCTTTTAATTTATTAATCATGAGGAAGTGGCGAAATGCAATGTGGGTCGAATTATGATGAAATTGGCGCAACATCATAGTGTTTGGACTTCATATTGGGCTTCATATCCAACACTGCTAATCTATGACGAAATCTACCTGTTGTCATGGATGCAGTGTGCTGTGACGAAATCTATGACGAAATTGACACAACGTCATAGTGTTTGGACTTCATATCGGGCTTCATATCCAGCACTGCCAATCTATGACGAAATCTGAGTGTTTGTCATGGATGTAGTGCGATATGTGACGAAATCAGAAAACGTCATGGGAATTTCGTCATGGATCAAAGGATTTCTTGTAGTGCCTCCAGATCAAGCAGTCGAAGGAAGGAACATTTGTGCACCAAGCCAAGTACACCAAGGACATTGTGAGGAAGTTCAAGATGGAGGAATCCAAGGCCATGACGATGCCGATGAGTATGACTACAACCCTGGATGCGGACGAGGAAGGTGAACACGTGGACTAGAAAGAGTACTGGAGCATGATCGGCTCCCTCCTGTACCTGATGGTGACGAGGCCAGACAAACAATTCTCGGTGTGTCTGTGCGCTCATTTTCAAGCGTCTCCAAGGACTTCGCATCGGCAAGGAGTCAAGCGCATCTTCAGGTATTTGCGATACACTCCCGACTTCGGCCTTTGGTACTTCGTGTCTTCTTCTTTGGAGCTTCATGTTGACACTTGCTAGCGTCGCCACTAGGTTTCTATCCCTGGCAACGGTGCCAGAAAGCTTGTTGGTATACTATATGATCACAGATAAATCCGCAAGCGCACGGATACTGCTGTAGCTTTCACCCGGGAGTATTCCAAGGTATCTATTTCTACGGGGAACGAGAAGTGTAGTGAACCTGAACTATTTCGTCTGGGGGATATGATGATGAAGGGTAAAGAGGCAAGGGAGATTTTGGGTAGAGTGGGGATAAGCTGAGGAAATCAAGGATCTTTAGAATCACGGTAGACTCAAGTCAAGTCCTATCGCTCATCGGGTCCAAAGGGAAAAGAGCCACAGAAAGGGATTTGAAGGGGGCTCTGATGTCGTATTCCTACCCCCCTGAACTAATGTGGTGGATTACAAAGCCCATCCGGAGCTGTCACCTCCCTAGGGTACCACACAGTCCATTGATTAAGGCGGCAATCCAAGGTACTGGAGAGTCTAGACACCGCGTCTACACTAACCAAGCACTACTTTACTCCGCGCTAGAGCAAAGCAATCACGGTAAAGCTGCAAAGCTACTAAATAGTAATCGAAGAACCTAAGAGCAAACAAGAATATGAATTGAGACTTGATTACTCACGGATCCAGACTTACAAAGTATCCCGGTTGTGGACGACCGTAGTTGTACCGCACCCGCCGAGGTACAAGAAGAAGAAGCAGAGGACCGACACTCCGGCTTCTACTTCAACACTCACATCTCAACTCTCTCTCCCTACTATCTAGATACTAATTTGTGGAGGGCTTTACCACTTGCTTCAATGCACCTTGTGTGTCCTTCAATGAGGTGCCGAGGGCTATTTATAGCCCCAATGGGTCGGTGGCTACAGGAGGGGATACTTGTAGGCGAGAGGGAGCCAGAGTGGCGAGCAAGGAGGTGAGGCTATATCTCCAAGTGTGGCCGGCCCTATGATCCGCCGCCTTTGATGGTGCACGGCCCTGATCAACGCTCCTGGGTCAGTTCCCAAGTCGGTGGAGCAAAATTCCGGAGTGGACAGGTGCGGCCGTGCCTAGAGGTGCTTCCAGTCCTACTCAATCGCCATGTGATGCACCGTCATGGTTGGGGAACGTCCTGGATCACTCCTTGATGGGGGTTGTGGCAGTTAAGTGTGGGTCCATCGATACAAGTGCTTCCAACCTTAGCCTTTTGATCAAACTGACTTGATATCAGTGCTTCTCGTTCATTGGTGACTTGTTCATCGGATTGGTAGTGACATGGACCCGAGAGGAGGATTTTGGGTGGTGCGGCCGGACCTAGGAGGTGCGGCCAGACCAACTTTTGTGGTGTCTGGCCCATGGACTTAGTCCCTTGGATATTATGCTAAGTGTAGAGGCATTTGACAAAGTTTGGTGTTGATCGGAGGAGGTTGATAGGTCCGGCCGAACCTAGTAGGTTCGGCCGCACCTACCCGCCTGACACATCTCGTGTCACAATCTTCCGGGAGGCATAATTTCTGCATCTGGACTCCGAATTGGGTGAACCAAAACTCCATTTCGATCATCTCGACGAGAACATCGCAATGGTGCTATCAAACTAAGCATTTGAGGTTGTTTGTCAAGATGCTTTATTTGTGCTATAATGAATCATTATGACCATCATCCAAATATTCACCAAAGCTCGTGGAATCTGTTAGTTTATAACCCTACAGCTATGATGCAAGCTTTGATGGAGTGCATTTTGTTCAAAGTTGAGGGTCGAAAATAGGGACTTAACGACCATCAACACTTCACAGTTTTTCAGACGCGGATTTTGTCGGGTGTCGGTTGGATAGGAAGTCCACTTCTGGGACTTGCCAGTTCTTGGGTTCTTCTTTGGTGTCTTGGTCTTCCCGCAAACGGTCGAGTGTTGCTTAATCTACTACCAAAGCCGAGTACGTTGCTGCAGCTAGTTGTTGCTCTCAGCTCCTTTGGATCACATACACCATGAGTGACATTGGTGATGAGTATACCCATGTTCCACTTCTATGCGATAGCACGAGTGCCATTAGTGTTGCAAAGAACCCAGTGCTCCATTCCAAAACCAAGCATATAGAAGTGAGATACCATTTTCTGAGAGACAATGTTGAGAAAGGGAGAATTGCCTTGATCCATGTGCCCACACAAAACCAACTAGTGGATATTTTCACCAAGCCCCTAGATCAAGTAACTTTCACTCGTTTCCAGGGAGAACTTGGTGTGTGTTTGGTTTCTTGAGTTGGTGGTGGGATCTCCTTGTGTAGCATATGTATAGCTTTTCTTTTGTGCATTCTTGCATTTTGCATTGCATATGTATCATGCTGTATAGGCATCTTTGTATCTAAGGTTTGCATGCATTCGTATCTTATGCATTTTGTAGGAAAAGCTTCTCTCATATACATTATTCACTATGACATGCTATGGATGACCTTGTGAGCCTGTTTGGTATGATATGGTTAAGTTTGGCTAAGCTCTTGATTATCTTGGTTTATATATATATGAGAATGCTATGAGGTTTGAAAATGCTAGTTTTAGGCTCTCTTGTGAGTAAATGCCTTTATATGCTCATGACATGTTTTGATGGCTTTGTTATGCTTAATTCATGGTTGGATGGCTTATTTTGATCATTTGGGGTCAAAGATCCTTTGCCATTATGAATGTTTAGCCCTCTAGCTTATCTTGTGGAGGAGCATAAGTTCCTTTTTGCCGCAAAGGCACTTCATGTACCATGTATAAATTTGAACTTGAAGTCCTTTATGCTTGAAAAATATGCTCTTATGTCTTTTGTGCTTAATTTATGCTAGTTTGGGTGCTAAACCATTGCATGATGTCTACCAATGAGAAGTCTCATATCTAGAAGTAGACACATGGCTCGGTGGCTTTGACATGACATGAGATGCTTGTGGGTGTTTATGATGGTCTTTTGATTAGAATACTTGTCCTAGAATGAAGTTTGTGTGATATTGTCACTTTGGCATGTTTTGATCTTGTTTAGGACTTTGCTCATGAGAGGGATGTTTTTCGCAAAAATGCTCAATGTGATCTTAGCTTTGTCGGATGGCTATGAAACTTGGTGGTCACAATGCCTATGTTCTCATGAAGTTGTTCAGTACCTAACTTGCTCATTTGATCATATATAGCATCTTGTGGTGAATTTTGTCTATTTGAGAAGCTCTAGATTGCATCTTTTTCAAATTTGAGCCTTGATTCATGCATTGGCAACAAGGGGGAGAAAGAAAGGTGGAGAAAAGTTGCATTGCATCCCTAGAACCTATTCCAGCTGTCAAGGGGGAGTTTGTGCATTTCTTTTGCATTTTTGGGTTTTGGGCTGAGCTTCTGCCGAGTTAAATCGGCCTGACCAGTTTGGGAAACCGGCCTGACCGGTTTTGGTGCAGTGCATGCACAAGTTCAGGGGGAGTGTGCATATCTGCAAGAGGAGCTCTTGTGTGTTTTGAGCTTTGTTATGGTGGTCTTTGCTCTTTGCTTGAGCTTGTTTTTGTCTCGGTTGTGTCGAGCCATTGCCCTTGCCTAAGGGGACTGAGACATTCCTCTCTCAAGTGGTCTTGCTCTTTGCCTTGGTTTGGCTTTCGGTCGCTTGTTTGAGTTTCTTTGGTCGTTTCTTTTCTTTTCCTTTTCTCTTATGGTTATCTAAGTGTGTGTTGTGAATGCACTCATCAAGGGGGAGATTGAGGACATATGTGGTTCGAGGACCGGTGGATGGTCGCTTCCTGATGTGTGTTGACACATATTAACGTATACTTTTACTTGTCAACTAAACATGGAAAAGGGCATAAAATAAATATAAACATAGACCTAGGGGTTTATCTGACAGATTTCCACGAGTTTTGGTGAAGTTATGATTTGCAGGGAGTAAATAGGAAAACAACGAGAGTTATCATGTTATACGACCCCAAGACGTGTCCCAAATCATACTTCGATCCTACTCCTACAAAAGAGCAACCTAGAAGTATCTCAAATGAAGAATTAAAGTGTAACATTGCGAAGAGCTCGTCGAGATGATTGAAATGGATATATCATTTGCCATATTCGGAGTCCAGAATCAGAAGATATCAGTCGCAGAGCGGGGTTCGATAAAACAGGTATAACTCCCTCATCCGGACTCCGTTTGATGCGAACTACACTTTTCGAAAACAGCATGATGACACGCACACACCCGTCAAAGTTGGGCCTGAAGTGCTACAGTAGGAGGCCGACCGGCCCCCCTACTGGACCGATCGGCCTGGGCCCGCATCCTCTCAGGCTCCGCTTCCGGTATGTTCCAGAAGGTTCCTCTACCGACCTATAAAACTGTATCTTGGCCATTGATCAAGGTCGATTGGATCCTACGGTGATGTGACACCTCCTCCAGACTATATAAGCAGACCCCAAACCCCCTGGTTCAAGCATTGATCAAGATGTAGAACTAGAAGCCCTAGATTAGAGTTGAGAGCAGAGCATCAAGTTCAGAGATTAGATCCACGATCCTAGAGATCTAGCTAGTCTTGTTCGAGATATTGGAGCACGGTGATGGGGAAGAGTTGGAGGAAGCACCGGACTTGTCGGTGTCTCCTCTTCAGCTTGTACCTGTGGGATCAAGTTCCTTCTGGAGCTTGCTTCTGAGATTCTACGACATGATCAACTTCTTATTTGAGTAAGCACATTGTTCTTATTATTCTTATTGTCTGCAACTCTATTTTGAGTACTTTACTTTACGGGAATCTGTAGAGTAGAGGAGTAGTTTAGGTGTAAGCATGGTGCTTAGATCTGGGTTACTTGTGGATGCCTCCTGATATTCCGGATCGTGTGGTAGATCATGGTGGTGACAGCACCATTGAGTCCTTTGTAATCCACCTCCCGTCTATCGGACTCGTAGGACTACCCCTGTTGCTGGGAGATTCCCTTTACTAAGTGTTTCTCGTTGTCAATGTCCCGATTAAGGTGTAAGAACATAGCTTGCAAGAGTAAGAACTAGACAGCCGTAGCACCTCCCTTACCTCTTATCTTCTCAAGTCCTTAGATACTTGCTCAGTTGGATTAGCTATACACCTCAACATACTCTCTCATCCTTCTCCCTGTGGATACGATATTTAAAACCCTCTTCCTGGGTGAAGTGCTCACCGGTATCCATGCACTTGCAGATTATTCCTCATAATATTTCTGTGGGCTTAACAAATACCAATAAGCATTTCTGGCACCGTTGCCGGGGAGAACGGTTGCTGAGAGAATGTTGAAAATCATAGCTAGATCTTGTACTATACTTTTACCTTTGTCTTTTTATTCTGTCCTTTCTTATCACCTATTTCTAGTGGGATCATTTGATTCCACATTTATCTATCTTATGCTGCACCGTAAAGCAGAGCTCTGGCCGCTAGAATTCTTAGATCCTATCCTTACATCTAGCCATGAGCCACGCCTACGGTTGACCGAAATGATCATGAAACAATCCTTCTTAGGAGCGACACACGAAAACTCTAGCCTTCATTTTTGATGGCCCGGGCCTGAAGAGATGAAGCAATAAAGAGCCTGGAAAACCATAAGTTCCACCTTCTATGTAGACTTTTAAACCATAGTTCACCGCAGGGTCCGGATCATATCCTTAATAGGGTAAGGAATCTTTGTATCAATATCCTCTAAGGGTAATCAATCTTTGGCCCCATCCTAAGAATGTTGTGCGCATGACCATCATGCATTATCTGGAAGAACTTTTCTCTCCTTTAAGCAAGGTTTGTCTTTGACAAACTCAGCGGGTGGAACCCATACACTAGCATTCTTTATGACCACTCAAAGGAAGAAGAATCGTCCTCTAGCCAAAAAGGGAAGTTCTGATAGCTAGCACTCCAATCCGAAAACTTAGCTATCAAACCCAAACCATCAATGCCCTAAAAACCTTTAAGGGAAGAAGAAATTCAACCCTTGTAGATGATGAGTTTGGGAAGATCATGAAACTTCTAGCTTCACAAGAGACTTCTGAGCATACAAAACCCCTAAGGAGATAGTCTCTTAGAAAGCATCCTTATTGCTACACACGGACATTGGGGGAACCTCAAGGATGGCATATCTAATCGTGCCAACGAAAGAGAGCAAAGCCATCAAGGAGCCACTCCTGTCTCTCTCTTTCTATGTTCAGATTAGATAACCTTTCGAACCCATCTTTAACCTCATCCTTGGGCCCAATGAATCCTCTTGTGCCCTTTTTCTTATGTCTCCTCTCGATCCTAAAGGATCTAAGGAAGACCAAAAGGAGCACATTATCTGGAGAACCTCAATGAGCATGAAAGCTACTTCATAAATAGAACTTTTCCACCTAGTCCATGCTCATTTGAGAAAACTCCTAAACCAATTGCCATCTCAAATCTTGCTGCACAATGAAATCTCCAACCCCCCTCATGCTTCCTTTCTTAAAAGATTTAGCAAGGGTGGTTGCCGATGAATATCCTGATGACTTGAAATCTCGAGATTGGCAATATAATGGAAACCACTCCATCATCCTGATCTATAATTTGAAGGTTTTCCAAGGAAGAGCTTTTTGTCCTAAAACAAGCACGCTAGGGGAAATACTATAAAAACTAATATATACCCCTATGATTATAAAAAAATATTCCTTCGGGTATTCTTGTCGCTAACCATTCCAAGTTTGGAGTAAAGAAAACGAAGGATGACAATACAAGGTATGTCCAACCAGTCATTACACAACATAGAAACATCTCTTACCATGTTGCTACTAGCTTGGTTGTCCCTACCTTTATGCCATGCTCAATCTGCTAAACACTAATCATGCTCTACCATCTCTGTTTGAGTAAATCTCTGTAATGCCTTCATCTTTTGTCTGCCATAGTAAGTTTTGGTTTGGAAGTATTTGTTGTGCTTCCATAGGCTTTTAAATTAAGCGTGGTGCTTCGGTTAATTAGCCTTCCTTAATCCGATTAGACATGGAGTCTGGTTTGGTTATTGAACTAGAAATTACTTGTGTAGACAATGGTATATTTTGTTGAACTAACCCCTGTAGGAGGAGACTCTAAAATAAGCTTGGGGAGGTCTAGATGAACTCGCTAGAGATAGAGCAAGAGACGTGAGTAAATAAAAATCATGGATGGAAGAATTCCCTATGAACCAAGAAGAAGAAGAGTGACACAAACAAGATCAACAATCAGAAGCACTCAAGGGGGAATTCATGGATGATGGATGCATCAAGGAGGGAGGCCAATTCCATTGAAGATTATCAAGCCATACCTCCTCACATACACCTGTTATACAGATGCAGAAAGAAGAAACAAGTGCCAGGAACGAAGATACACTCAAGGGAGAGACCACCACAGGGTGCTATAGCACCATCATACTCCCATAATAAAGGTAATACCCTGAGGTAAGTTGTCATTAAGATTTCCCTTTACTATGGCATCCTCATAAATAAAATGTCAAACATACTAGAGTTACAGTTTCACTCGATCCAATCTTGTGAACTCAACATGTTAGCTTTTTAATTGTTTCTAGCACCATTTTTCACTCATCATTAAAAAGATCTACGTGCTAGATTCACCTTCTGATCTTACCACCCTTGCCATAAATGTATTCATTATCATTATCTTGTTTGATGTGCCCAAGGCTACAGTAGAATAAATGAAATTTTGGTTTTGTTGGCGTTTCCCACCAACAGAGCCCATGCACTTGATCTCTACCTTGTCTTTGCAAGCAGGACTCACTTTGAGCAAAAGAGGGGAAGTCTTACTCCCCGAAGTCCCACAAGTGAAAGTCCCAGAGCTACAAACATGCACACTAAACAAGACGCTGACAGCTGCCAATATCCAAGCTTCCTTCAAGCAGCTGAATTAGCAAGGAACATGGGCGATTGCGTCACCAAGTGACTATCAAGATCAGATGATGCACTCGAGGGGTGACCAAGGATTTGAAGGATCAAAGGAAGCACGACATGACAAATTGGAGGTGTAGGCCACTTGATGAGAGCAATGGTTCAACACTCATCATCATGCTCCATCAAGAAGGCCTTACACCACCTCTGCTGTCTACCTCACTCGAAGACCACCGCTTCAATAAAGGAACAAGAAGAACAACGACACATGGAGGGATGTCTGGATGATCAACCCGATCAAATCAGACTATGAGCACCTACTCCCTTCACAACTGCTGCCTAAAGATGGACAACCCTGGAATGTCGATTATACACCGCTCCATCAACCCAAGAGGCTTCCAGAGAAGTTATCCACAACACGGGAACGTGCATTAACTCAATGTCAAAGATGGCAGACCAATCCCACTGACTCCGGATGGTGTTGTGCAAGGCGTCCCCATCAACATTCAAGACCCTTCCTAAACCCACAAGACCCAGGAAGAACAAGACGCGGAGACGCTTCCAGAAATCACAAGCCCTGTTGGACACAGAGTTGACGGACAAGGAAGACATTAAGAAGATCGAAGAGAAGTCCGCCCAACCCCAACCAACCGAACACTCAGTACCTACCACTCCAAAGGTATCCTCCGAAGGAGCGAGCATGGAGAAAGAAGCATCACCTGCTGAAGAGGACGTCAACAGTACACCTTCGGAAGACCTACCAACCAAACAAACGACATCTCCATCGGCTACCTCATCTACGCCACTCATCGAGAACATTGAAGGCACCATACCAGGCACGAAATTCCGACGAGGTGTCATTGATGACACACGCCATGGGAGTAAGTACTTAAAATCTCGCCGAGAGGTAACTCGGTATTTATCTGCATAATTATTTTCTGCATAGCATATTTCATTTAGCATGTTTCCTTTAGCATATTTACTTTCCTACACCTGCATGAGAAAAAAAACCATAAATATGTTTGCTGCATGTGCATTATTCTCTAAAAAGCCCCATGTAAGAATCCCTTACGGTGGCAGCATAAAAATAAAAATAAAAATATTGCATCCATATGTTTTTGCATCATCATCCTTTTTGCATAAAAAAACTCTGAAAAATATGTGAGCACATGAAGCCTCACAACATGTTCCTAGAATTTGCTCCTTCGGGTATATGCGGAATTAATATTTGCAGGGAGCACTACGTGAAAACCTCAAATAGGTCACGCAGCATTTGTAACGGGCCCTTAACACCCATTACATGCACCCACATCTGTAACGGTTGTTGTTTGGCGCCCGTTAGCCATAAGCGCGGCAGGCCGACCCTAGGGTTTGCCTCCACTATGCCTGTTACCAATGTGGACTTCTGGTAATGGGCTTCTTAAACGCACGTTACATGAATTCGTTGTAACGGACGCTAAATCGTGTCCGTTACAAAAGTTAAACCTATCGGTAACGGGCTCGTAAAGTCTGTTACCGATCAATGCCCTATCGGTAACGGGCTGTTTAAGTCCGTTACTGATCACTGACGTATTGGTAACGAGCTATAAAGTCCGTTGCCAATAACTTTCGTACTGGAGACGCATGTTTGTTAGGATCTGTCTCCTTTGCTGGCGACCCAATTGGATACGGTCGTTTCTTAGGACTCGTCCCCTTTGATTGCCACCCAAGGTCGTCTTTTTTCTCACATCCGAGACACGTGTTGTTGTTGCTCGTCTCTGTCTTCTCCTTCTGACACCACTCGCTCTCTCTCCTCATAAGGCCACTCCCGTTCCGACAACAACACTCGCTCTCTCTCCTCAGAAGGTCACTCGCTCGATCTCTCTGCTCAGAAGTCCCCGCCGGCCTGCCCCGTTCACCGCCGCCAGCTGCACGCGCTTTGAGGATCGCACTTTCTCTCCTCAGAAAGCCGGTGTTGCAGCAGGCCGGCCGGCCGCATGCGTGACGGCGAAAGCGGCCAGTGGACGTCGACCGCGGCGTCATCCAAAGCAAACGCCTCTGTGTCCCCTCCCCCTGGGGCTCGACGCCGTCCTCCGCGCTGTCACCGCGACCGCGACGCCACCTCCGATCCTCCTCCTCGGCCGCGCTCGCCTCGTAGAAAGTCCTCGTCAAGGTGGAAATTAATTACCCCCTTTTATTGAAATTCTTCAGGTGTCCTAATCCTCTTATGTTATCGGTTTTTTTGTGTGATGAATTATGCTCATTTGGTGTATGGAATGCAGATGGCGGCTACTGCTCGGGCTTGGATGTACATACAGCCCCAAGAAGATTGGGAGAATTTCTTAAGCGGGGTCAATGGTTTTCTAAATCAAGCAGAGGCGGATATGAGAAACCGTGGTGTTCAGGCAATGCTTTGCCCCTGTATAGATTGTCTCAACCAGAAGAAATTCGGACAATGAGAAATCATTTTTTATCATTTGGTCACAGGTGGTTTCACAAAAAATTACACGTGTTGGAATAAACATAGTGAGGAAGGCCTTAATGAACTCGAAGCAGGCTGCCTAAATGAAGGTGAAGTGCGACACCATGCTACCGACCATGATGAAGACCTTGATGATGGTGGAGTTTTTGAGGAAAATGAACCATTATTCCCACCAAAAGTGATGAGGCCTGAGGATATCACTGATCAAGAAGTTAGGGGCTTCGATGATGGTGAGGTGTTGCAACGTGTGCACAATGTTGATCAAATGTTGCGGGATGTTGAGTTTCAATGAGTGTACACACCTTCTGAATTAGCGAGGCTGAAGCAGTTCATTAAAGATTCAAAGAAACCCCTCTATCCTAATTGCCAGAAGTACTCTCGCCTTTCTGGTGATCTAAAACTTCTGCAGCTTAAGGCAGATCATGGTTGGAGCAACAAAAGTTTCAGACATCTATTGGATGTGCTTAGAGACATGCTACCTGAAGGAAACTAAATAGCAGAGTCTGTCTATGAGGCGAAGAAGATAATATGTCCTCTGGGAATAGAGGTTGAAAAAATCCATGCATGCAAGAATAGTTGTGTATT
The DNA here is from genome assembly GCA_036936925.1 of Cenchrus fungigraminus. Lineage (NCBI taxonomy): Eukaryota > Viridiplantae > Streptophyta > Magnoliopsida > Poales > Poaceae > Cenchrus > Cenchrus fungigraminus. The sequence goes on from CM072772.1 coordinate 44,511,712, forward strand.
GTTCCGTGGAGATTATGCAGACCTTGACAAGTGCCCCAAGTGTGGCTATGATCGGTACAAGAGGAAAAAGGATGGTGGAGATGATAATAATGTTGATGACGAGAACGAGCCCGGCGAGAGGGGCTCCTGTGAGGGTGGCATGGTATTTTTGCATCATTCCTCGGCTGAGAAGATGGTTCGCAACACGAAAGGAGGCCCAACTCTTGCGTTGGCATGACGAAGGCCGAAAGAAGCTTAAGCAAGAAGGCAAGTTTAGGCACCCCGCAGATGCAGCACAATGGGGTAACATTAATAACCACTTTTCGTGGTTTAATGAAGACATAAGGAGCATACGGTTTGCTATGAGCACAGATGGCGTGAACCCATTCGGTAACCAGAGCTCAACACATAGCACCTGGCCTGTCGTGCTGTCGTTGTACAACCTTCCACCCTGGCTATGCAAGAAACAGAAATATATGATGCTGACAATATTGGTCTCCGGGCCATAGCAACCTAGCGACCGTATTGATGTCTACTTGAGGCCACTAGTTGACGACTTGAAGATACTGTGGAAGCCTGTTGTGAAGGAGGTTTGGGATGAGTTCAAGCGTGAGGAGTTCACAATGCGCGCCATGTTGTTCACCACCATCAACGACAACCCGGCTCATCGCAACCTCTCTGGCCAGAGAAAAAGGAAAGGTGCAGCTTGCCCACACTGCTTGGAAGATACTTGCGCAGTGTGGCTAAGACATTCAAAGAAATACGTATTTATAGGGCACCGTCATTTCCTCGGCAAGAAATATCCATGTCGGGACATGGATTGTCAGTTTAATCGGGAAAAGGAGAATCGAGAGGCACCGTTGCATGTGACTGGAGATCTGGTCCACTTGAAAGTCAAGGACGTCAAAACTATCGAGGAGTTACCCAAACTGACTGAAAAAACCCTTGGCAAAAGAAAGAAACAAGGTGGTGAAGAAGAAGAAGAAGGAATGTGGAAAAAGAAATCAATTCTATGGGAGCTAGAGTATTAGCCGATGTTGGATGTGCGTCATTCGATTGACAACATGCACGTCAAGAAGAATGTGTGTGAAGCTACTTGTGGAACATTACTACAACAGAAGTCCAAAGCAAAAGATCATAAAAATGCAAGGGAGGATCTTAAAGATCTAGGCATTAGGCCGGAGCTCTATGCAGAGGAAACAGAGACAGGGACGGACCTTCTCGTTGCTACAACCACCTTGTCAAAGGCAGAGAGAGAAGAATTCTGTCAGTTTTTGCATGATTTGAAAGTACCTTCAGGCTACTCATCAAACTTCAAGAGGCTAGTGTCGGTGAAGGACATGAAAATGAATTTCAACTTGATGAAATCTCATGATTGCCATGTGTTGATGACATCTCTTCTTCCTGTTGCACTTAGAGGTATCAAGACAGAACTGGTTCGCGACGTGGTCACGAGCTTGTGTTTAATCTTCAATGCAATAGAACAGAAGGTAATTGATGAGGAAAAACTATTGGACTTAGAGAGGAGGCATTTCGAGACCCTATGCCTGCTTGAAGCTACCTTCCCACCATCATTCTTTGATCTCATGCTGCATCTATCATCACACCTCGCGAGTGAGATCTAGTTCCTTGGCCCATCTTACCTTCATCAGATGTTTCCATATGAGAGGTTCTTTGGATTCCTGAAATCATTGGCACATAACCGGTTATTTCCAGAGGGAGCCATTATTCGTGGCTACGAGACCATCAAAGCAGTGGAGTGGGCCATGGGTTATATGGACCCCAAAACCCCATTGGTGTGCCTCGCTCACGGCATGAAGGTAGGCTTTTAGGTGTTGGGACCCTGGGGAAAAAGTCAGTCACTCCGGAACTAGATGCCTTCCAAAAGGTTCATTTCACCGTGATACAATAGCTGCACCTAATTACACCGTTTGCTAATGAGCACAAGTGACAACTAAGTCAAGACAACCCTGACCGTGGTAGGGCTTGGCTTGCAAAGATGCACATGTAAGATTTCAGTAGGTGGCTCTGAGATTATGTCGAGACATGCAGCAATGCTGTAATAACCGACGAGATAAGGAATCTAGCAGCGGGGCCATTGTTCACTATTACAAAATACCAAGCAATGGATATCAATGGATACACGTTCTACACCATGGCCCAGGATAAAAAGAGCGTCTATCAAAATAGTGGTGTGCGTGTACAGGCTGTCGTCGACGACAGTGATGATGATGATGACATGGAGACAGACACATATTATGGTCAAATAGAGGAGATATGGGAGCTTGATTATGTAGGATTGAAGGTAGCCTTGTTTCGGTGTAGATGGGTCACCAATGGGAAGAGAGCTGTGAGCAAGGACAAATATGGTTATGTTAGTGTTGATCTCCGGGTCTTTGGTTACAAAAACGAACCGTTTGTCTTCGCCATCGATGTTGAGCAAGTGTTCTATGTACCTGACCTTGCAAAGAAGAACTGGTCTGTGGTTCTACCTGAAAAAAAGGATTGTTGGGGTTGAAAATGTTGTTGAGGAGGAGGAATACAACCAGTTTGACGAAATTCCATCCTTCGACACTTCATACAAGCCCCGACTCTTGGGAACTAACAAACCACCGTACTTGCGAAGCGACCATAGTGAAAAAATCCATATACAGAAATCAAGGAAGAAAAAGCAAGCCTGATTTCTACTGAATCCTTTTTGTAATGCAGGATGTGTCTATTGGTGGAAATGGAATCCGTTTTGTAATATAAAGGATGTGATGTATTGGTGGAATTTGAATCCTTTTTGTAATATATAGGATGTGGTGGAATTTGAATCCTTTTTGTAATATATTCTGCCTAAGATACTATATATATTCTGTTTATATTCTGCTTTAGTTCAGTAAGTATGTTGCAGACTGCTGACATTATTATGATCAGTAACGGGCGTTAATATAAAAGAGACGAGGATTAGCCAACCCGCGTCGCCTTTGTTATGGGCAAGAGATGCGAAATCACACACACAGATTACATCAAAAGAGACGCGGATTAGCCAGCCCCCATCGGCTTGTTCTTCTTCATGCTTGCAAGTGAGCAGGTAAATTGTACAAATAAATTGGACTGCACACAGATAAGCATGTCTCTTAAGATGCAAAATCACACACACAGATTACAGTCATCATTGATACATCAGAAGGTTACAAAGCGGCCATCTATGTTCATCATCACTAGGCACTACCAGGATGAGAAACATACTAAGCAAAAGAGATATACTTCCATCGGCTTGTTCTTCTTCATGCTTGCAAGTGAGTAGGTAAATCATAGAAAAAATTGGACTGCACACAGATAATCACACAAGCATGTCTCTTGAGATGCAAAATCACACACACAGATTACAGTCATCATTGATACATCAGAAGGTTACAAAGCGGCTATCTATGTTCATCATCACTAGGCACTACCAGGATGAGGAACATATATAGATCTAAACTAAGCAAAAGAGATGCTCTCGGTGGCTTGTTCTTCTTCATGCTTACAAGTGAGGAAAATACAGCAGAAGGGGAGAACATATCCCTTCAAAAGGAAATGTAAGTTTGACGAGATATGCTCCAGATTCTGCGACCATCCTGTCCGCTTGCTCTTCTTCGTGCTTACAAGTGAGCAAAGAGAAAGATACAACAGAGGGTGGAAACATATCCCTTCAAAAATCCTCCTCCTGGAGGAGAAGAGAAAGCAAAAGGAAGCGCAAATTTGACGAGAAAGATGTAGTGGGGTTGGGCTTCTCTCCCCAGACCTCAATGATCTTTCCGTCAGCTTGTTCTTCCTGATGCAGGTGGTTCTGGGCTACTCTCCCCCCGACAGCTGATGCCAAATCACAAGGAAATATATCACAAGGATTTTTCTAGCAGCTATGCTAGAGGGATGAGCAACCCAATCACCCATATCACAAGAATTCTTCTGGCAACTGAGAGAACGAGGAGGAGGAAGAAGAGAGAAAAGCAAAAGCTTGCGCCCTACAAGATCTATTCTATGTGCCATAGCTAGATCTAGATCTAGAGAAGAACGAAGTAAGTGAGGAGAACCGATAGGCGTCGGTGCCTTTTTATAGCAAAAATAAGGAAGGGATAAGATCGGTTGTCAAAAAAAAGAGGAAGGGATAAGATCAAGAGCACAGGAAATGGGAAGGTTCCCAAGAAATTGATGCCAGATCCGGTCAATGGGGAAACAGTTGCCCAGTCAATGGCTAAGAGCGGAGGCAGTGATTCCAATGTAGAATTAAAGGATACGCGGATTAACCAAACGTCGTCTCCAATGTAGAATTAGAAGATACGCGGATTAACCAAACGTCGTCTCCATTGCATACTTAAACCGTGTTTGGAAACAAATCCCCTGTATCTTCTCCTTCCAAAATAATTTAGATCCCCTGCCCCTTCATCTACCCACGAAAAAATAGCAACTGCCTACTCCTCATCGTCACCATTCCCGACCGGAGATGAATAGCATTACGGGAAGAAGCAGGCGGCACCAGCCGTCATCGCTGTTGGACCTTCCTCAAGACCTCCGCATTGAGATTGCGGCGCGTGTCGGTGCGACCTCGGAGCGGCCCTTGGCTGACCTCCGCAGCCTACGCGGTACTTGCTCTTGAAGGACCAGAACGGCGAACCAGAGGGGGGGGGAGTGAACGGGAGCCGATAAAAATTCTATTTAAGAATTCGGCCTATGAACCCAAAATCACTCGGAGACCTCCGTTAACTTCTCTTGCCAAATCCACGTAGCCACTGGAGTGCTACTGGACCTAGGAGCAAGATCCAACCAACAGCCTCTGAAAACACGCAGCGAAAAACAACACGAAACAGCTACTGCAAGCCAAAACTGGTCAGGCCGATTTCTGAAACCGGTCAGACCGATTCTCTGGGACATAGCCTCTCACAGGTAGGGGAAACCGGTCAGGCTGGTTTGGCAAACCGGTCAGGCCGGTTTGGTCCAGGAAATCCCCAAAAGACCTTCAAGACCAAAGCACAGCAAAACCACCTCAAGCGCCTCCTAGCCTTCGAACAGGAAAAACCATAGCTTGAAGGAAACTCTCCTGTCCAAAACTCTTCACGACAGCCCACTGGGGCCAAACCGGTCAGACGGGTTTGGGAAACTGGTCAGGCCGGTTTTGCCTAGACAGTCGGGAAGAACTCAGTCCGCAGGAAAAACTCAACCTTCTCCTTGATTGATCTCCCGATTCGTTCCACGGATTCAAGTGAGACTTTGGGGATAGCTAGGGTACCTCGTGGGCTACCTTTGGCTAGAAGCTCGGTCCCCAAAACCTACCCAATCAAGAGGAATCGGAAGTCAACCCTCAAGAACACCTTTCCACGAACTCCACCGAAAACCACCAAATCGAAGCCGTTTCTGAGGGTTTGCTGGAGCAAAATCACCAAGCTAAGGGGCACGAGGTCCTCATATGGGACATCCAACAAGAATCCGTCAAAGAAACGCCCCCAAAACCTCACCACGAAAATCGCCAAGAAAAGCTCTGAAAATCACCAAAAAGGGAAAACGGGAGAGACACAATCAAGCCTTGAGGAACCACGCCGAATCATCTATACATACCATGAAGGTTCATACAAGGTCTAGCTTGCCTCCCGATCATCCATCCCTCTCTCAAGATCTCACCATGAAGCTCTCAAGCTAGTCCTAGAAAAACCTAAGGAAAATAGGAAGGAAAATAGCAAAGGGAAAATGAGCTAGGGTTCCTAGAGATGGCTACCATCCTCTCTCTACTTAGTTTATATGGAGGCAACCGAAAGACGAAACTACCCCTATTACATAAACTAGGATACACACCCCCGAAGGGCACTTTGGGAAACTTTCGTCGTAGCACCATCGGACGGATGCCCGGCGACCGCACTTCGCTTAGCCTCGACGCAAGCCTTGCGATCCCGACTCGTGTCCTCCGCTTCGAAACACTTCGGTGCCCTGCGACCCCAAACCGGTCAGACCAGTTTCACCAACTGGTCAGACCGGTTTTGGCCAGACAGCCACACCGAGTCTTCAGCCTTGGCTTTGTGGCTCAGCCAAGCAACCCAGTGGTTTTCTGGTGAACCACTGCAAACCCCGCGAACTTGGTGTAGCCTCCGCCAATCACCACTCATGACTTGGCTCCCACGAAGTCCCGGCTCGACCTTGGTTTTGAGGCTCAACCAAGAAACCGTCCACGACTTCGTCTTGCTGTTCTTGCCACCATGCGGCCCACACTTGACCCCGTTGGCCACTGGGTCCCTCGAACCAAGCCTACTTGTCTTCTCCACACCTGGAGGCCTCACCGGCAACGACCTTTCGCGCTTGTTTTTCACCTGCACCAACACCAGTCAAGCCGCAACCTGCACCTGCAATACTTAGCCAAGAGTCAGTCCACACAATGTTGTCAATCACTCATCACACCAGGAAGCGACCATCCACTGGTCCTCGAACCACACAGGCTCTCAATCTCCCCCTTGATGAGTGCATTGACAACACACGCATTTGGTAACCGAAGAGAAAAGGAAAAGAAAAAAGAAACGACTAAACGAACCTCAAACAAGCGATCGAAAGCCAAACAAAGGCAAAGAGCAAGATCACTTGAAAGAGGAAAGACTCGGTCCCCTTAGGCAAGGGCAACGGCTCGACACAACCGAGTCAAAAACAAGCTCAAGAAAAGAGCACAAACCACCAAAGCAAAGCTCAAAACTCACAAGAGCTCCCCCTGCACATATGCACACTCCCCCTGAACATGTGCCAGCACTGGGCACAAACCGGTCAGGCCGGTTTCCCAAACCGGTCAGACCGGTTTCGGTCAGACCGGTTCCACCAAACCGGTCAGGCCGGATTTCAAACCGATCAGACCGATTAAACTCGGCAGAAGCTCACCCCCAAAAGCCAAAAAATGTAAAAGAAATGCACAAGCTCCCCCTTGATAGCTGGGATAGGTTCTAGGGATGCAATGCAACCTTTCTCCACCAACATTTCTCCCCCTTGTTGCCAATGCATGAATCAAGGCTCAACCTTGAAAAAGATGCAACCTAGAGCTTCTCAAATAGATAAACTTCAACATAACATGCTACATACATCCAAATGAGTAAGTTAGATACTCTATAGCTTCGTATGGACATAAACTACAAGATCACCAAGTTTCACAACCATTGGGTAAAACTAAGATAGAATTGAGCATTTTTGCAAAAATTACCCTCTCATGAGCAAAGTCCTAAACATGAGCAAAACATGTCAAAATGGCAAAGCCACACAAACTTCATGCTAGGACAACCATTCTAAGCATAAGATCATCATAAACACCCACAAGCATCTCATGTCATGTCAAAGCCACCGAGCCATGTGCTTACTTCTACATACGAGACTTCTCATTGGTAAGCAACATGCAACGGTTTAGCACCCAAAAGCAAGTAAATTAAGCACATATGACATGGGAGCACATTTTCCAAGCAATTTACATTTCATTTTAAGATTCATATTTGGTACATGAAATGTCTTTGCGACAAAAAGGAACTTATGCCCCTCCACAAGATAAAGCATGGGGGCTAAACATTCATGATGACAAATGAACCTTTGGCCCCATATGCTCAAAATAAGCTATCCAAGCACAAATTAAGCATAGAAATGCCACTAAAATATGTCATGATCATATAAAGGCATTTACTCGCAAGAGAGCATACATATGACATTTTGCAAAAACATAGCTATCAACCATGGATATAAATCAAGATCATCAAGAGCTAAGCCACACTAAGCCATATCATACCAAACTAGCTCACAAGATCATATATAGCACATCATGGTGAACAATGTATATAGGAGAAGCTTTTCATACAAGATGCATATGATACAAAATGCATGCAACCTAAGATACAAAGATGCCTATACATCATGTTACCAAACTATACATATGCTACAAAGGAGCTCCCACACCCAACTCAAGAGACCAAACACACACCAAGTTCTCCCCACAAACGAGTGAAAGTTGCTTGATCTAGGGGCTTGGTGAAAATATCCGCTAGTTGGTTTTGTGTGGGCACATGGATCAAAGCGATTTTCCCTTTCTCAACATTGTCCCTCAGAAAATGGTATCTCACTTCTATATGCTTGGTTTTGGAATGAAGCACTGGGTTCTTAGCAACACTTATCGCACTCGTGCTATCACAAAGAAGTGGAACCTGGGTATACTCCTCACCAAAGTCACTCATGGTGTATGTGATCCAAAGGAGCTGAGAGCAACAACTAGCTGCGGCAACATATTCGACTTCGGTTGTAGATTGAGCAACACTCGATTGTTTGCGGGAAGACCAAGACACCAAAGAAGAACCCAAGAACTGGCAAGTCCCAGAAGTGGACTTCCTATCCAACCAACACCGGGCAAAATCCGTGTCTGAAAAACCGTGAAGCATCAAAGAAGAAGACGTGGAGTACCAAAGGCCGAAGTCGGGAGTGTATCACAAATACCTGAAGATGTGGTTGACTGCTTGCCGATGCGAAGTCCTTGGAGACGCTTGAAAACGAGTGCACAGACATACCGAGAATTGGATGTCTGGCCTTGTCTCCGTCAAGTACAGGAGGGAGCCGATCATGCTCCGGTACTCCTTCTGGTCCACGTGTTCACCGTCCTCGTCCGCATCAAGAGCTGTAGTCGTACTCATCGGTGTCGCCATAACCTTGGTGTCCTCCATCTTGAACTTCCTCACAATGTCCTTGGTGTACTTGGCTTGGTGTACAAATGTTCTTTCCTTCGATTGCTTGATCTGGAGCCCGAGAAAGAACTGCAACTCGCCCATCATGCCCATCTCAAATTCCCTGCTCATGTCTTCTGCAAACCTTGCAACCAAAGAGTTAGACGAGCCACCAAAGACAATATCATCCACGTACACCTGCACAATTAGAATCTCTTTGCCCTGCTTGAGGAGAAACAAGGTCTGATCTACCTTCCCCTTCTCAGAACCTCTTTCAAACAGGAACCCTCTCAACCTACCATACCAAGCTCTAGGCGCCTGCTTCAGCCCATACAGCACCTTCCTCAACTTGTACACCCTCTGGGGGTACTTCTCACTCTCAAACCCCGGTGGGTGCCTCACGAACACTTCTTCCTCCAAAACACCATTCAGGAAAGCAATCTTCACGTCCATTTGGTACAATTTGAACCCTTTAGCCACGGCAAAGGCTAGAAGGATCCTAATCGCTTCCAAACGGGCTACGGGAGCAAAGGTCTCCTCGTAGTCTATCCCCTCTTTCTGTGTGTACCCCTGAGCAACAAGCCTTGACTTGTTTCTCAGCACTCCACCTTTCTCTCCCTCTTTATTTTTCCACACCCATTTTGTACCAATCAGCTTACACCACGGTGGAGGCTCCACTAACTCCCAAACTTGGTTTCTCTCAAAATTCTCCAACTCCTCATGCATCGAATTGACCCAACTGTGATCAGATAGCGCATGTCCAATGTCTTTGGGCTCAAAAGTAGCAACAAGAGCAGCATGGGCAAAGTGAGAATCATTTCGAAACCTCGACCGTGTAGTTCGTTCGTTGATGTTCCTGATGATCGTTGAAGCTGGATGATCCACTTGTACTCGCCGGGGAGCTTCTCGCCTCGAAGCCACCTCCCCCTCAGCTAGAGCATCCTCACGGTCTCGGCACATCGTCGTAGGTGTGGGAGAGGGCCCGTCCTCGATCGTAGTCAAAGTAGAATGTACATGCTCAGCCGCGGGCGCCACACCACCATCTTCATCATCACCTTGCTGCACTTCATCCTCAAAAATCTTCTCGCCAAGTTCCTCGTCACCTGCACACTCAAAAACAAGCTGACTACGTGGCTGTGTTTCGTCGAAGGTAACCTCGCAAGTCTCCACGATTTGGTTAGTTTCAAGATTGAGCACTCGAAAGGCTCTAGAATGAGACGCATAACCAAAGAAAATGCCGTCGACAGACCTGGCCTCGAACTTGTCCAACTTCTTCCCTTTCTTAAGGATGAAACATTTGCAGCCAAAGACGTGAAAGTGACTCACCTTGGGAGTTCTACTGTGCATCAACTCGTAGCAAGTTTTCTTCTTATGGACCCTGAGGTAAATCCTGTTTGACACAAAGCACGCGGTATTGACAGCCTCAGCCCAGAACCTTCTCGAAGTCCTATGCTCATCGAACATCATCCGAGCCATCTCACACAGGGTTCTGTTTTTCCTTTCCACCACGCCGTTTTGGGGAGGCATATACGGACTCGAGAACTGGTGTTCAAGACCCCAAGTCATGGCAAAAGGTTCTGAAATGAGAGTTTTTAAATTCCGAGCCATTATCACTGTGAATCGCTCGTATGGCATCTTCGTGCCTCTCGTTCTTCAACCTCAAGACAAGATCTCGAACAAAACCAAACGTCTCCCCTTTCTCCTCCAAAAAGAAGACCCAAGCATACCGAGAGTAGTCGTCCACCACAACTAGGACGTACCACTTCCTACCCACAGATCTCACACGAGCTGGGCCAACAAGGTCCATATGGAGCAGCTCGCATGGACGCTCCTTCATCACATCGGTGAGGGGTGGATGGGAAGAGGCTACCATCTTGGCATGCCTACACGGCGCACAAACCAACTCTTTCTCAAACCTCAACCGTGGCAATCCTCGGACCAAATTGAGTTTACTCAAGCGAGACAAAAGGTCAAAGCTTAAGTGACCCAACTTCCTATGCCACTTCTACAACTCACTCGAAGAACCAGCCAAAAAGCAACGAGCCACACCAGAAGACTGAGAGAAATCCGCCCGGAAAACTTGACCCTCGGGAACGACCATGCAAACTAGGTCCCCTCGAGAATCCAAAATCCGAGAACCACCAGGCCGAAACAACACTTCAAAACCCTCATCCAACAGCTGGGACACAGAAACCAAATTGAACCCGAGCGATTGAACAAGAGCAACACGCCTGAAAGTGACCTTGTAACTTACCTTAATCTCACCTTCTGAAAGCACACACCCTCGCCCATTGTCCCCAAAGGTGATGTATGTCTTGGACACCAACGGGACGAGACTTGAGAACCACCCCTTGTCTCTGGTCATATGCCTCGAGCAACCGAAGTCAATCAGCCAAACGTTCCTCAAGTCTCCCACCTGAAATTCAAAAGCGAGCACGTGAGTGAACAAACGACTCAGCACTGGGGTTAGTACCAAAAGAGTAAAACCAGTGCCGAGCCATTTGCTACAAAGTGGGGTTAGCACAAACCATATCATCACGCCTATCAAAGCTGCCACCACGAAAACCACCACAAGGGAACCAACCCTGCCTCACTGGAGGAGAACGAAAACCACGAAAGGAAGACCGTGGACCGTTCCTCCTCTCCAACTCAAAGCTATGACTCCTCCCACCATCGTATTGAGCACGAGGTGGAGAACGTCTAGGAAACTCAACACCACCAGAATCTCCATGCCAAACATCTGTACCACGACCAAAGGATCTGAATCGAGCCTCGTCACGAGCACGAAAACCAAACTGGTCACCCTACTGCCTCCAAACCGGTCGGACTGGTTCTAGAACCGGTCTGACCGGTTTCTCTGTACGAGCAGCCCAAACCAGTCTGACCGGATTAACCCGTCCAGTAGGATCCCTACTACCCAAAGCACTCTTGACTCCCCAAGCCGGAACTGTGCGAATAATGGCTTTACCCCTAGGTAGTGGCATACGAGACTCAGGCACACCATGAGATGAGTTGTACCTGTCCTTGTTTGCCCACTCCTTAGCCATTCTCTCCTCTCGCTTCCTCTTGAAGCAAAACTCATCTTTGTGACCATCTGTCCCACAATAGTCAAAATGAAACCGGATTGGTTTCGACTTTGGTTTTGGTTGTGGTTGGGATTGCTCACTTGGTTTCTCCTCACTCGGCTTCTCCTTCAGTTTCTCCTCACTAGGCTTCTCACCCTCTTTCCCAAAGAACACATTCCCTAAGCTGCTCTTGAACTTGATGGTTTTTTGGAAATCATTTGTGGGGTGAGGGAATATGGATGGATCTGGGGTTGTGTCAAGTTTGTTTCTCAATGGGTTTGGCTTAGGAGTATAGGCATTTTTGTGGAAGGTTTTTGGTGGAGCTTGGATATCACCAATCTTCTCTCCTCTCTCACCACTACACTATCCAATCTTATCCGACCCAAGCGCTTGCCCATCATAGCACTTGTATGCCTCTATCATCATCCTAAGCTGTGGTTCATGACCCGACAACCAACCCATCATTTTTCTCAACTCATCATTTTCATCCTGCAAGCGATCAACATAATGTGCAAGTTCCAGATTCTTAACAGCATGCAATTCACAAGTAGAGCAAGAAGTGGAAATAAGTGCTTTCAACTTAGCCTCAAGAGAAACAGTGTAAGCATGCATCTCATCAATCTTTCCATGCAAAACAGGGCAGGAAGTGCAAGCACCTAGCAAAGCAAGTCTAGACTTAAGCTCAGCCACTTCAACCCTAAGCACATCTAGTTCCTCACACTTGGAGGCATGCATTTCCTTAAGAGCAGTAAGATCAGCTAGGAAAACAGAGCAATCAGCACAATCAACCTCATCAGAAACAACAGGTGAAGCCTTAAGCGAATCTATCTCAAGCTTAGCATCAAGGTTCTGTGTTTCTAGCTCAGCTACTCGGTTCCTAGCATCTTCTAGTGAGGCCCTAAGCTCTTTCCTCATCTTCTTAGCCTCTCTAAGCATGTCATCACGATTATCAAGCAACTTGCCAAGCCGTTCATTTTCCTCATGCAAGAAGGGAAGCTCGTCATGTACCTCATCCTCGGAGTCAGAGTCCGAGTCGCTCTGGTGACTCTTCTTGCTGCCAGAGCTACGTGCCATGCCGCAGAAGCCATCTCTCGCGAAGCAGCTCAGCCCACTCAAGTTCTTGGATGCCTTCTTGTTCTTGCGCCGATCACCTTCATCTTCGCTGCTACTGGAGCTCAAGGAAGAGTAGGCGGAGCTGGAGTCGACGTCGCTTGCTCTGACCATCGCTCGGGCCTTCCTGCTGTGGCCACCCTTCTTCCTCGATCCTCGCTCGTCCTTGTGCTTGTGCTTGTGCTTGTGATCACGCCTCGATCGGTACTTGTTGTCCGTCCTCGACCTGTGTTTGTAGCCGTCCTTGTTCTCCATCTTCTTCGGACAGTCAGCGACGAAGTGTCCTGGCTTGCCGCACTGAAAGCATGTCCGTGTGGTCCTCCTTGTGTTCACCCGGTTCTTGTGCAACCTCTCGAACCTCCTGGTCAGCAACGCCGGCTCGTCCTCTTCAAGCACGTCGAACTCCTCATCTGGCAAAGTCATCAAGGAAGACAAAGAGTACATCCAGGAGGATGGGTTAGCGTTAGACTTAGCACCTGAGCCACCGATGAGAGCAAGACTATGGGATTCAGTCGGGCTCTCAAGATGGGCTGTCACACCACGATCCACCTCAGCTGACTTGAGCTTCGAGAACAGCTCGTTCATCGTCAGGGTGTCATACTTCTCGGACTCAAGAATAGCCTCGACCTTTCCATCCCATATTGTACGATCCAACGAGTGCAAGAGCTTTACGGCTCTGTCATGATCATCGTACGGGAGCACGACCACATTGGCTCTCATGTTGTTCACAACAACCGTAAACCGCTGGAACAAGGCATCAATTGACTCACCAGGGAGATGAGTGAAGTTCTCGTACTCTCTCCGGTAAGTCGTATACATCCGAGCCTGAACCTGAGCATTTCCAGTGTGAGCATCCTTCAATTGCTCCCAAATCCTACAAGCTCGGTCCTCTGTCTGAACCCGATCGAATTCGGATTGACACAGAGCACGAAACAAGTAGTTGACCGCCTTATTATTGGCGTCGTGCATGTCCCTCGATCCCGGAGCAAGGAAGTTAATCGGATGAATGTAAGCTGTGTTCACCGTAACATCCCAAAGGATCTGACCCTTGCCGCGGAGGAACGCAGCCATCCACCTCTGCCACATCTGGTAGTTCTTTCCACCGAAGTGCGGAGGACCCGATCCCCATTCCTGGTACGTAATCTTTGGATCTTAGATTGGTTAGAGTCCCGGAAGACCCGTAACCTGCTCTCATACCACTTGAAGCACCAGAACGGCGAACCAGAGAGGGGTGGAGTGAATGGGAGTCAATAAAATTCTATTTCAAAATTCGGCCTATGAACCCAAAATCCCTCGGAGACCTCCGTTACCTTCTCTTGCTAAATCCAAGCCACTGGAGTGCTACTGGACCTAGGAGCAAGATCCAACTAACAGCTTCTGAAAACACGCAGTAGAAAACAACACGAAACGGCTGCTGGAAGCAAAAACTGGTCAGGCCGGTTTCTGAAACCGGTCAGACCGATTCTCTGGGACTTAGCCTCTCACAGGCAGGGGAAACTGGTCCGGCCGATTTGGCAAACCGGTCAGGCCGGTTTGGTCCAGGAAATCCGCAAAAGACCTTCAAGACCAAAGCACAGCAAAACCACCTCAAGCACCTACTATCCTTCAAATAGGAAAAACCATAGCCTGAAGGAAACTCTCCTGTCCAAAACTCTTCACGACAGCCCACTAGGGCCAAACCGGTCAGACCGGTTTGGGAAACTGGTCAAGCCGATTTTGGCTGGACAGTCGGGAAGAACTCAGTCCGCGGGAAAAACTCAACCTTCTCCTTGATCGATCTCCCAATTCGTTCCATAGATTCAAGTGAGACTTTGGGTATAGCTGGGGTACCTCGTGGGCTACCTTTGGCTAGAAGCTCGGTCCCCAAAACCTACCCAATCAAGAGGAATCGGAAGTCAACCCTCAAGAACACCTTTCCACGAACTCCACCGAAAACCACCAAATCGAAGCCATTTCGGAGGGTTTGCTGGACCAAAATCACCAAGCAAAGAGGCACAAGGTCCTCATATGTGACATCCAACAAGAATCCCTCAAAGAAATGCCCCCAAAACCTCACCACAAAAATCACCAAGAAAAGCTCCGAAAATCACCGAAAAGGGAAAGTGGGAGAGACACAATCAAGCCTTGAGGAACCATGCTGAATCATCTATACATACCATGAAGAATCATCTAATATTTTAGGGAAGCAAGTTTCATTCCAAAAAAATAGTGACGGGCCCACGCGTTAGCGTCAGCAGCCAATATAAAAAAGATAACCAGCTATGGCCGCTGTCGGAGCCGCCGTCGTCGAAGACGAAGTGGCGGCCAGCCCACTTGACCACGGGGAGGTTCTCGAGCTTCTTAGCCAACCCGTGGATCCTGAAGGCGAGACCCTTCACGCTCGGCTCCTTGTCCACTTCATGAGGCGCCTTGATGTCGAAGGCCTCACCAATATATTGAAGCTTTCTGAACGCGCTCCTGAGCAGGTCGACGGCAAACTTAGTGTCGTCGACGAACGGTTCCTCGTCGGCGTCCTTGGTCGCCGGCTCCTTCCCCTTCTCTAACTTCCTCTGACAGCGGCTTTCATCGTCGTCGTCCTCCCTTCGTCCCCGCTTCGCCGGCGGTGGGCCCCTCGACACCATCTCCTCTTTCGTGATCTCTCGGTGACCGAAGATTTGTGGTGGATCGCGAGGAGGAAGAAGAAGCGAATGAGATGATAAGCTTATGGAAGAAATAGGGGAAAGCAGGGGAAGGCTGGGGAGTTATATTGACAAGACGCGGAACCGTCAGGCGCCTCTGCCCCCACCCACTACTCCACTACTGCCACTACGGCGCCTCGGGCTCCGTTTCGGGCGCAAAACCGTCCAAAACCACACGTCGCCTTTCAATTACGCGGGAAGGTGAAGGGGCAGGGGCAATGATGTCGGGCCCACTCGTCAGCGGCAGCAGGCAAACTGCGGTGCCTCTTCAATTTCCATTTATTGTTTTAGATGGCCGAGTCGCCTTCTTCTATTTCCAAACCCCGTCGCCTTCAATTTCAACCCTTGTCGCCTTTCAATTCAACCTCGTCGCCTTTCAATTTCCAAACCCTGTCGCTTTTCTATTTCCTCCCCTTCTCCTTGATGGCCGCGGTGTGCTTGATGCTGCTGCTGCCAGATGATCTTATCACCCAGATCATCATCCACTCCATCAAGGATGAGCCCATCATTCATTTTCTGATCATTCGTAATAAAATCTGCGGCACCTTCCAGCGCATCTGCGACTCTGATGAGGCACTACTGCATGTGTCGCTGTGTGAGCTTCGTCAGGTGTGCAAGAATCGCTACGTCAGGTCGTGCTTTGAGCGGCGCTTCCGCGAGGCCAATCATCCGGAGGCATTATGCTTCGAGGGGATGGAGAGGTTGATGAGGCAGCGGAATCCCGATAAGGGTCTGAAGCTCGTCGGAGATGCCGCTGCTAAAGACTCCGGTGCGAAGTACTTCTTAGCGATGCTGAAGTACCGTTGCAACCCTGCAGACCCCGAAGCCATGGCACTGCTCCACGAAATCAGCGGCGGCCCGTCGCCCCCTAACGGGTGGTGGAAGAACCACAACCTGCGGCGGCTGCGCTACCTCGTCAACCGGGATCTCGAGAACATTGCGTGGTGGTACTGGCTTGGTGGCGGTGACGACGACATTCCATTGCTGCCCGTCCAGAATCCCCACAGTTGCATTTGGGCAGCGGGATGTAGGCGCTACAGGCCGGAGACCTCAGAGATCATCCACTACTACAGCGTCGAGTGTCGCATCCGTCATGAGTTCGACCTCTGGACGCGTAACTTCAGCGTCATCGTGGAGTACGCCGTCAGCAGGATGAACATCGAGATGTAGGCGCAAGCATCAACGAACATTATCTATCTTGAATGTTAATTATTAGAAATTACTAAATGCGGATTTGATTTTATCGGGATGTCGGCTTTTAATTGGTTTTTGAAAGACAAGATTTGATTTGTCACGTTTGTGAGTCAAATCGAAGGTTGCGGTGGTCTCATTTGCCGCCGACGAGGCCTAGGGTGCCCTCTTGGGTGTCAAAACCGCCGAAGCGGGCATGGCGGGGGCGGCGGTGGGCAGCGGTGCCCTCTGCTTCCTTCTTTGTTCGATTGGAGAAAGAAGAACAGTTTATCCGTCCCGTGTCGCCGACGGTATTTCTCTTTTTAATCTGCAATCAAATTTTGTAACATGTATTTCTCCGTCGTAATTAGTCCAAATTTGATTATTTTTTTCTAAAGTTTTCTAAAATCACCGTATTTTCATTAATTTCATTGTTTAGTGTATATTCCATTTCTTGAATAATGTTTATATGCCTTATCTTGTTCTATGTAAGTACAACATATAATTAATATTTGTTTTCCACACCTCCTGTAATGAAACTTTGCATTTTCGTAATCTTAAGGTGAACACAAGGTTTTGTTAAGTTTTCAAATGCATATGAGTTCGAACATATTGCAAAGTGTGGAAAACTTCAATGTTCAAGGAACATTCTAGGAAACTATGTGAGAGATGTAGATATTTGTACACAAGTATATTATTCCTTCATCGAAACCATTTGAAATTTTGAAGACAAGTCTAGATACCCAAATTATGTTGCCAAGTCAATTTGTAGATTTTTAGAGCACACTAGATGTTAATAGAATCATTACATCATTAATATGGGATGTAAAAACAAATTCTAAGAATCTTGGGGACACAAGTGTGACTGTTGATATTTTATTCAAATACTAAATGTCTAAATACAAATTGTTCATATTTTTATGATTTTTAGGTGCTGTTTTATGGGCTTTAATATTTTAGGGAAGCACGTTTCATTCGAAAAAAATAGTGACTGGCCCACGCGTTAGCCTCAGCAGCCAAAATAAAAAGATAACCGCTGCCCGCCCGCCGGACCAAACTGCCAACAAAGGCGATGCAGGTTCACTAACCATCGTCGCCAATGACACTGGCCCATGCGTCAGCGTCAGCAGGCAAACCGTGCGCGGGCTGCTCAAAATTTCCCACCTATATTGACTATAATGCCCATGGAATTCCAATTCCACCAGAGAGCCGTTCAAGGGCACGCCAGTAATTTCCTTAAACACAGTTACACGCGCAGTTCCTCAGGGGACATATTCGGCTCCTCGCTAGACAGATCCACAACGCCCGCACTCTCCCCACCGTCGCCGCCACTCTCCCCGCTCGCCTTCACCGCTCTCTCCCCGCCGCAGCCCTGCTCTTCTCCAACCCCACCGCTCCCTGCATGATGACGGTGATGAGGACGTGGTTACTGGCGTGCGGACAGCTTCTCGGCCAACCTAAAGATGGTTGACGCAGATCCGTCATCCCCGACCACGATGACGAGTCGGCCACCTCAGGCCACGATCCGACGTGGATCCAGCCCCTCCGACCATCACGAGAACAACTACTTCATTCGCGACAGAGGTTAGTCCTGCTTGAACCCCCAACGCCCTCTCTCTGCCCGGCCACCAAATCTGCTATAAATTCATGTCAATGTAGATTAGGGAGACATGCCTTGATAGTTCATTTTTAATTGATTTAGTGTGGATTTGATGGATGAATTTTGTTGCTCCAAGTCCGTTTGAATAAATTGTTGCTAACAAATGAAGTTATATGAACTATTGAACTTCATTTTCATGTTCCTGGTGCTACAATTTTTGCTCTGTAAATTCATGAAAAGCATTGAGGATTAGTGCATACTTTAATTCTACTATGATTTGAATGTACCAGATCGACAGTTATGCTTTGGACCTGTTAGCATACTTTAATTCTGTTATGCTTTGAACGTACCAGATCGACAGTTATGCTTTGGACCTGTTAGCATACTTTAATTCTGATGGCCACATAATGTCAGTGGGAATTGCATCGTAGTGGTTTATAATGTAGTCCACCCAATCTGCTATATATTCATGTCAAGGTGGATTAGGGAGACATGCCTTAATATTTTATTTTTAATTGATTGACTGTGGATTTGATAGATGGATTTTGTTGCTCCAAGTCTGTTTGAATAAATTGTTGCAAATAGATGAAGTTATATGAACTGTTGAAATTCATTTTCATGTTCCTGGTGCTACAATTTTTGCACTGTAAATTCATGAAAAGCATTGAGAATGTTAGCATACTTTAATTCTGCTATGCTTTGAATGTACCAGATCGACAGTTATGCTTTGGACCTGTTAGCATACTTTAATTCTGATGACCACATAATGTCAGTGGGAATTGCATCGCAGTGGTTTATAATGTAGTGATAACTAGACTGTCCTTTGCTTTGTTGTGAGTGTTAATTGTTTCACTACTGTCATATATATTGTTATTGTTGGTGTCATGATGTGTTGTGAGTGTTGTTTCACTACTGTCATATATAATGTCATGATTGCTTTATCCTCTTGTTGCATGTAAACATGGAACACACAATCCATCGCTGCTGAAGTTGGACAAGGAAGCAGTTGAAGGAATTTATTCTCTGCTTTGATATATAAGTATATTGTTGTGTCCCTGTCAAAATGGTTAGCACCAATCCTTGTATGCTAATTAAGTAAAATATGAACTATGTATGTCTATGCTGATTTTATTTACAACTTGTAATGATTTCTAGTCTAATATCAGCTATTTTGCCTGTCAGAGAAAACGAATTTATCTAATAAGAATTTTGTTTAGATTTTCAGTCTTGCTTATGTTGCTCTACTGACAACCTGACATATCATCTATGTAGTCTCCCACAACAACAAACTCCTCTACCTCTAGTGCACCATCACAGCCCATCGGCGGTGAACCTTCTTCACAGGGTCACTCAGCACAGACTACTGCGAGTAGTACTCGATCCCGCGGGTCAAGGACACAAACCAAATGGCCAGAAGACAAGTTGACTGCAACTGGACTTGATACCAATTTTTGTCCTACCCCAGATGCTGTGAGGGATAGATTTGTATTGGTCTGTGGCCTCATTGCTCGGGAGAGGGTGTCAATCAACAAGGCGGTTGATGATCTCTCACCAATTGAGAAGGAACACCTGTTCACAGTTTTAGAGGAAAAGCTAGATTACCCAGCCAATCTGGAAGAATCTGTTCGCAAGAAGGCAGTTAAGGCAGCTATATCAGATATTGGAACCTTGCAACGGTGGTTCAAGGCCCATTTAAGAAAAAAATATGTGAGCGAAGAGGAGACTCCCTTTGTGAAGCATGCCTTTTTGCAGCAACAAGACTGGGACATGTTTGTGCAGGAAATCAGTTCTCCTTCATTTTAGCAATTGAGCAAGGAGATGAAACAAAAGAGAGCATTGCATAATAAGCCACACAAGACGGGCAGAAAAGGTTATCGTGGTAAAAGGAAAGAGTGTGAGGAGGAGGATGCAAAGCTAGCTGCAGAAGGAAAACAGAACCCTTGGGACCAATTTCCTGGACGTTCGAGACATTATCTACGGGCAAGGGTAGGGAAGAAGAGGAAGAATACTAGTGAAGGAAGCGGGGGCATAACATTCAGTAACCCTGCGGTGGTGGGGGTAGCAGATAGGGTGAAAACACTTGTAGCTCAGGGTAGCGATGGTTCTTTCTCTGGGATTAGGGAGAATGATATCCTCACCGCAGCACTTGAGACTCCAGAGCATCGAGGTCGGGTCCGAGGCGTGTCTAGTTCACTTGGCTGGGGTAAAGGGTTTGGTGAAGAGTTTGCTGGAATGTACAAGAAGAAGAGGAGGAACAAGAGGTCTGATGATATGATGGACATAACATTTAAAACAGTTGTCCATGCTCTAAGACTATCAGGTATCGAAGTACCGAAAAATGTACTTCTTCCTTCCCAATTACCAGCGCCTGTCAGTAAGCGAGGAAGAAGACGTGCATGGCAACGAGGAAGAAGATGCGCATGACCGCGAGGAAGAACATGCGCATGACAGTGAGGAAGACGCACATGGCAGAGAGCAAGACCATTGGAATGTCAATGAGGACGAAGCGAATCAAGTGCACAGTGATAGTCGATCACCTATGCTGGACACAATAGATAAGCTGACAGAGCCAACCGCGTGCAGCCTTTTGGATGGCACCGGGATTAATGTGGAGCTCGCACTAGCGAAAGTCTTTCCATTTCAAAAGGCTTGCCATACAGTACCGGTGCAGGATGGGTATGTTGTGGTGCAATCTACTTATGTGTGGGCCAATGCGGGTCACTACCCTATGCTTGTACCAATTGATGGGGGTGACATAGCAACCCTAGCTGAGGCTCTCGTTCAAAGGATCCAATGGCCAAAGGACAGGATCCTTATACCACCCATGATGAGACATCCCAACCCTGAAGCCGCAACAGGTAGCAGGGGTACAACATCAGATGGAGGTACTACAGCTCAGTGTCAGCAAGAGAAGGCTCAACAGCAGCAGCAACAACAACAGATCAGCAAAACTACACAGCAGGAGCGTCGACAACAGCCTGAGGAGCCCAGACAAACTCCGCCTAAGCAGCAGCTACAACATGAGGATAAGCAATAGATGAAACAGCAGCCTCTGCAGCAGCAGGAGGAGGAGCCCAGGCAATCTCCCCCTAAGCAGCAGATGCAACATGTGTAGCAGCCTCTGCAACAGGAGGAGGAGCCCAGGCAATCTCCACTGCAGAAGGGAACTAGGCCAGGAAACCTCTGTCTAAAGATGAGATTCTTAACTGTATTATTGGGACAGAACAGGAACGACCAAAATACAAGCCTGGTGCACCTATGTTGTCAGAAGCAAACTTAGAGGCTGCTGGACCAAATTGTGCCAGGTTGCATGCTTACGTCATGGAACACAGTAAGGCTAAACTTGCCTTTCCAGCAAAGGTGGATCAACACTACTTTCAACATGGTGGTGCTTTAATGTTAAACATTATATTCAGTAGCGTGTATAACCTTATAACCCTGGCTTCTCTGGATGTTACCTTCTTGAGGTTGTGGACATTGTAAGTCCCTTAGAACCTAAAAAGATGTTTCTTTAATTTTGACCACAAAGTTCATGCATGCTAACAATTTGATTTTTTGTAGGAAAATGATGGACAAGGCAGCGGAGATGCAGATCAGTGTTGGGTTTTTAGATCCAGATTTTTTACTTTCACAAATATTTCTCAGCATTCAGGCCTTGTAATAAAAGCAATCGCAAATGCAATGAACAACGACTACGTGGTGGGTGCCTACTACACTGGCAACTGGGTAACACTGATCATCTGTATGAAGTTCAAAGAGGTTTTGATATGACTACGCCGACCACACCATTGAGTATGCCGACTACATCAAGCAAGATGGAACAATCGTCAAGCAAGCTTGCACCAACCCATGTTTTTGATGGGCCAATTACACGTAGCCGAGCTAAGAAACTACAACAAGAGGTGCACGTGCTACTTTGTGAAATTTCACTTATTAATGAGAATTATATACTACCTAAGTCATGCATGTTGCTTTTACTCAGGTTCACCAAAGAAGATGACAAGAATACACCAAGAATGAACCAGAGAGATGGACCACGTCGAATCAGTTCAGCCTGACAGAACCGTCAAGAAGAACTAGTCATATCTTTTGATTCACAGAAGCTATGGAGGTCCATGAGTACACATTGGAAAGCTCTTGAAGTCTAGCTTCTAATGCCACTGGTGCCGAGTGCTTTTAGTGCAGACTGGTCAGAGTGTCAACAGTCAGCCTAACGTCCAAGTCCCCGTGCAAAACTGTACCATTCTACAACATTTCGTGGTACATGCTGCACGTAGTGTGAAAGTGCATCAAGTTAGCTTTCCAGCGCATCCAATGGCACGTCATTTGGAGTTTCCAAGATGGAGTTATTGTCAAAACACTGAAGACTACGCAGAAGACCAACAGTCACGCGGAAACTCATCAAGAGCGTGGAGGCCTTTTCACACAAGCTGTCTTTTCATTTTTGTTTCGTGTTTTCACCTATCCAGGAGGTCTGCTCCTTGTATAAATACCCCTTTGCTTCATAGCAAACATAAGACTTTGATATTTTGAAATACAGAACCCTTTGTTTAGCCGTGTGCTAGCAAACCCTTGAGAGAAATCTCTACCCCCTTGCTCTTGTGATCTCCTTCGCGGGAATACAACAGCGGCGGCTTCATCCGCTCCCAATTGGTGCTCCTACTCCCTTTGAGGCTTCCTCGATTGATTGTAGGCTGTGTTGGTTGGTTCCTTGAGAGTGTGGTTGGGCGAATCCTCGATTCAGGTTGCCGGTTAAAGACGGTGGTTGGCTTCGAGTTTTATTCGTCAGGTTGCACTAGTTATCGCTGCTTGCAGCAAGTTACCTTGGCTTCTTTTAAGCTAGTTATCTGGTGATTATCCTACGTCGTGAAGATCGGGACCCCCTTGGCGCATCATCTAGTATCAAAGCTTTCGTTACCACGGTAGGATTCTTTACCCTTAGCTACATGTATTTGTGCCTTTCTTCTATCCACAAAAAGCCAAAAAAAATCTGTTATAGCCTTTTTGTTACAATCTGTTTATCTTGTGAGTTTGGTTAAATTTCAGTCCATTAGAGTCTTTGTTTAGTTGCTGATCAATTTATCCTTTGCGTGTCCTTTTGAGCCTTTTCATATATCTGAAAAATTCCTAAAAAAATACATAGTAAACCATTCTATCCCTTGCGTAAACTTTTTGTCCTATCAAGATAGCTTCTAGTTGTGTTTGGTTCTATTGTCATTAAATTGTGCAAGTGTTATATCTATTCTTCTCTTAGTGTTGAAAAAAAAGAAAGTAAAAAAAAGGTGTTCAGAAAGTAAAAAAAAGGAGTGTTCAGAAAGTTAAAAAAAGTGTTGGAGAGAAAGGGGCAAGATCAGATTGTTGGTATGCACAAGTGCTGATCATCCTATTAAAGTTGTGTGACCAGTTTGCTATCATCCTTTTGGTGCAATTTTTGCTAGGTGATTCCCTTTACACCAATTATCCATAGCATATTCCTTGTTTGCATCAAATCTGTCTGTCTTTTGTGCATGTGTTATTACATCACATCATTCATATCTTGTGATCAGCTACATCACATCATTCATATCTTGTGATCAGCTCTAGGCATTTGATCTCTAGTTTGGATTGTTATTTAACTTTACAAGAACTAGATTTCAGATTGCATTCCTTGTGTATCTTCCCACCAAGCGCCACATATAAGCCATCGTGATCGGTACTCTCTGGTCTTGTTTTCGCCTAGCCTTCACTCTTCAAGTACCACCACACATTTTTCTTGTTGTAACCGCAAGGATTTCATAAGAGTTTTGGTTGGTAAGAGAGGTGAGGTTGTGAGAGCTACCAATACTTTCTTTTGTTCCACAAATACTGCTGCTCGTATTGAACTAACATTGCAGGGAGATGGCTGATGTAGACGATTGTGTTACTCTGGTTCAATTTAATGAATTCAAGCAAAGTTTGGAAGAGAAGCAAGATCGTTTGACACAAGATTTACAAGACCTCATGACTGAAATCAGAAGACGTCCTCCACCTAATGATGTGGACATCCCACGAGTTACGCAAGATCAAGTATCAGGCACACAAGCTCAAGTGATTCAAGGCCCTATTACACGCAGCCGTGCTAAGAAACTCCAACAAGAGGTGAATTCTTTCCTTGCTAAAATTAATTTCAAAATATATGAGAATGTTATACTACCAAAAAGTTGTACTTTGGTTGTCCTTAGGAATATACATAAAGAAGACGGTACAACTAAACATGGAGAAGAAGTAAACAATAAGAAACAGTCGGACCAAGAATCACCAGCTCAAACCAAGGATCCTGGAGAATTCCGTTCGGACGACTGTTCGGACAAGCCTGGAAACCAAGAATCACCCGTTCGGAACGAGGATCCAGGAGGATTACGTTCAGACAATTGTTCGGACAAGCTTAGAAACCAAGAATCACCCGTTTGGAATAAGGATCTAGGAAGTTCGCTTCGGACCTCCATTTCAGGCCAATTTGGACTTGCATAATGAATCGACCATAACTCTTTGGTCGTGACGTCTCTGGAGCTCCACGAGTACTTGATGGAACGTGCTTGAAGTCAACTTTCCAATGCAACAAACCGCATGTCCATTGGACTTCCCAATAAATAGTTATGACCGATTTAGTGGAGGCTTCACAGAAGGTCAACAGCCACACGAGTCCACCTCGGGAGTTGATTTCTGGGGAGCCTTTTCACATACTTAGCCTCTTCATTTTCCTCTCAAGTTCACACCCAACTAGGAGGGTTGTTCCTAGTATAAATACCCCCATATGTACTACCAAGAACCAAGTTTTGATTATTAGTTGTTAACCACATACGGTTGATCGCAGCCTCGCTGCTGAGTGTTCTTACACACCTTTGTTCTTGCGAGTTCTTCTTGGGCTTGTGAGGGATCTCTCTGAGGTCTCCTACTTCGTGCTCTACGGTTTCCGTTCGGCTGCGCCGTATTGTGTGGATTAGTCCCGACTTGTGGTTCTGTGATCGTTCGGAGATCGAGTCGAAGTCCTTCGCGGTTTCGCTGTCTCTCTCCCTGTCGTTTGGTCACAACCAACCTTTGTCAGGTATAAAGCTAGTTATCCCTACTGTTCTACAGCAATTTATCCTTTGTTCTTGAACCTACTGTCATGAAGATCAGGCCATCCTTGTGCTGATCCAAATCGGCACCTATCAAGTGGTAATCAGAGCTATCGTAGTCACGGTAGGTTTTGTTTTTACCCACACTCCCACCCTTTACAATTTGTTACTGGTTTCATCCATCATATACATGTTTGTTCTTGTCCTATAG
This sequence comes from Cenchrus fungigraminus, assembly GCA_036936925.1. Lineage (NCBI taxonomy): Eukaryota > Viridiplantae > Streptophyta > Magnoliopsida > Poales > Poaceae > Cenchrus > Cenchrus fungigraminus. Next base: position 44,537,285 of record CM072772.1, read on the forward strand.
TCCACTGAAAAGCCATAAAAAATCCTATAGCCATTTTGTTGGTACTGTTACTTTATGTTCATTCCATACATCGTGTTGCTAGTCACCGCCTTTGTTCTTTCGCCGTACTCTTGTTTAAATTTTTTATCCGCACCCCTTATATATTGTTTTGTGTTTGCTGTTATTGAAAAAAATCAGAAAAAAAAGTGTGAAAGAAAAAAAAAGACGAGAGAAAAAAAGAAGAAAGAAAGAGAATTGCAAGGTTACAAGGGGTTGTGTTGCGAATCTGTTGTCAAAAGTTTCATGTTCATATATTAAGTTTGTGGTGCACCGAACAGCAACATTTACATCTTTTTGGATGGTTTGTTTCACTTTATTTTAGTACCATAGCCTTCCCTTGCTTAGCCCCCTATAGCTCCACAAAAATCTGAAACCGGACCTCTCAACTTGTATCCTTTCAATCTCTTAATCACAGCTGCGGTACTACCACTTTAAGCACACTCACAGTCCTTGAGAACGCGTAAGAACTTTGGTAAGTAAGTGGTGAGGTTGTGTGATTCCACATACTTGTCCTATTCCACTTTACTTGCATTAGAGCTAACATGGCAGGATCTGACTCAAGTGTTCGTGGTGGGAACCATGGAGATGACGAGCCTCCTATTTCTCGGGCTGAGATGCGCAATATGGCCAACTTGCTTGTGGAGGCAATGGAGAGGATGCTTGATGACCGTCTCCCTGCTGCGAGACGAAGAGCTCCACATCACCATGATGAATCCGTTGAAGAAAATTCTGGTTTTGGGCGTGGTTTTCGTGACCATTTTGAAGGTGGTCGTGATGATCGTGGTGGTGGAAGGCGTGCTGGTCATGAGGATCGGCGTGCAGGACATGGTTGTGGTAATGGTCGTCGTGTCCACTTTGATGATGAAGATGAATCTCAGGGCAGCCATGAGGAGGAGTATGGTGATGAAGAGAATCCTTTTGCCAATAGTGGGCAGTTTGAACGTCGCCGAGGTCATCATCGTGGTGCTGGCCATGATGGCGAACATCATCGTGGTCACCATCAGGCTGATCCGGACAGTATTGCTCGTGTCAAGTTAAGTGTTCCAAAATTTTCAGGAAAGGAAGATGCTGATGCATATCTTGATTGGGAAGAGCAGTGTGATCAGATTTTCAGAGTGCATAATCTCTCTGACCAAAGGCATGTTAGTCTTGCTTCCATTGAATTCTCTGGTTATGCTCTTACCTGGTGGAATCAGATACAAGAAAATCAGCTTGTGTTGGGACGTGATCATATCAACACATGGGCTGAAATGAAGTGTGTGATGAGGAGACGTTTTGTTCCATCAAGCTATCACCGTGACCTTCGTAATATGTTGCAAACATTGAAACAAGGTTCCAAATCAGTTGATGAATATTTTAGAGAGATGGAGTTGCTCTTGATTCGATCTGATATCAGAGAAGATGAAGAGTCAAGAATGGCCAGATTTTTGTACGGTCTCAATGATGACATTTCCAGTTTTGTGTAGATGTTTCCGTATCGAACTTTGCAAGGTCTTGTTGATCAAGCTATGCGCACTGAGAGGAAGATTCAGCAAGAAGGACGTGGTCGTTCTTATGGGAGTCGATCTATCTCAACTCCATGGCGCTGGTAGCAAGCCAGTACCTCTATTGCTAGTGTTCGATCTCAAGGTGCTGCAGCTAGGTCCTCTCCATCCATTGGTGCTGCAAAGACAACATTCTCTAGTGCTTCTTCACCTGCAAATCAGCACGAAAATCGTCGTCCTACTACAAGTGCAGCAGCCCCTTCAGCTACATCAGCCGCTGCATCATCTTCGCATAGCCGAGGTATTGTTTGTCACTAGTGCCAAGGTCGTGGGCACATTGCTGCTGAGTGTCCTAGTAAAAGGACCATGATTGTGAATGCGCAAGGTGAATGGGAATCTGAAAGTGATGAAGAAAGTGCTCCAATATATGATGAAGAAATCAGGACTGATGAGACAGTGATTCGGCCTGATGAAGGTGATAATAATTGCTTCATTTCTCAACGAGTGCTTAGTGTCACTGCTGTGAAAGAAGAAAATAATCAGTGACACAATCTTTTTCACACTCGAGGCATGATCAAGGACAAGCTATGCCAAATCATTGTTGATAATGGCAGCTGTAATAATATTGCAAGTCAAGAATTGGTTGAGAGATTGGGGTTAAAACAGCAGCGACATCCTTCTCCTTACAAGATGAAATGGTTAAATGAGTCCGGTGCGTTGCGTGTGAGCAACATTGTGAATGTTCCTTTCTCTATTGGGCGATATAGTGATCATGTAGAGTGTGATGTGGTGCCGATGCAGGCATGCCAATTGCTATTGGGAAGACCATGGTTATATGGTCGTGATGTTCAGATTTGTGGTCGAACCAACAAGGTTGTTTTCATGTACAAAGGAGAGCGCCTCACTTTGCTTCCTTTGTCGCCGGAGGAAATTTTCAAGGATGATCTGAAGAGAAAATAGCGAGAGAGCAAGAACCACTTACGAGTGAGCCACATACATAGTGAGGGAGTGTTTCCACAGCCAAATAAAACTTCACAGCTGCAAAAAACTGAGCCAAAGGGAAAAGAGGGATTAGTTATGATGGCTAGGAAAGGGGATTTAAAAGAATTGAGTGAACCCAATGCCATGTTCTTTGTACTCCTGTGCAAGGACAATTTTCTTTCCACTAACGACTTACCCTCTACTTTGCCTAGTGTTGTTTTTGATGTGTTACAGGAATATGAAGATGTGTTTCCGGAGGAAGTACCACCAGGGCTGCCACCCAAGAGAGGGATTGAACATCAAATCGACCTTGTTCCTGGTGCTTCACTTCCCAACCGTGCACCATACCGAACCAACCCAGAGGAAACCAAAGAAATTCAGCGCCAAGTGCAAGAGCTCATCAACAAAGGGTATGTCAAAGAAAGTCTTTCACCTTGTGCTGTTCCTGTTCTTTTAGTTCCTAAAAAAGATGGTTCATGGAGAATGTGTGTTGATTGCCGAGCCATAAATAACATCACCATAAGGTATAGACATCCCATACCTAGACTTGATGACATGCTTGATGAACTTAGTGGTGCTATCATTTTTACAAAAATTGATTTAAGAAGTGGCTATCATCAAATTCGCATGAGAGAAGGAGATGAATGGAAAACAGCCTTTAAAACCAAGTTTGGGCTGTATGAATGGTTGGTGATGCCTTTTGGATTGACAAATGCACCTAGTACTTTCATGCGTTTAATGAATCACGTGCTTAGGCCTTTTATTGGCAAATTTGTTGCGGTTTATTTTGATGACATATTAATTTACAGCAAGTCTCTTGATGAACATGTTGAACATATAAAATGTGTGCTTGCTGTTTTGCGGAAGGAATGCTTGTTTGCTAACTTTGCCAAGTGCACCTTTTGCACCGACAAGGTAGTCTTTCTTGGCTTTGTTGTTTCAGCTCAAGGTGTGGAGGTTGATGAAGAGAAGATCAAGGTTGTACATGAATGGCTGCCTCCACAAAATGTGAGCCAAGTGAGAAGCTTCCTTGGACTTGCCGGCTTCTATCGTCGGTTTGTTAAAGATTTCAGTACCATTGCTGCCCCAATCAACGAGTTGACAAAGAAGGACGTGCCATTTCATTGGTGTGCAGCACAAGCGAAAGCATTTGAAGAGCTGAAAACAAAATTGACAACAGCCCCGCTACTTGCACTTCCAGATTTTGGTAAGACTTTTGAAATTGAATGTGATGCAAGTGGTGTAGGGATTGGAGGCGTGCTCATGCAAGAAGGGAGACCTATTGCATACTTCAGTGAAAAGCTAAGTGGTCCAACTCTTAATTATTCAGTTTATGACAAAGAACTTTATGCTCTTGTGAGGAGTTTGGAAACTTGGCAGCACTACCTTTTGCCTAAAGAATTCATTATACATTCTGATCATGAATCCTTGAAACATTTAAAGGGCCAATTAAAACTGAACAAAAGACATGCTAAATGGAGTGAATTCATTGAATCTTTTCCTTACATTGTTAAGTACAAGAACGGGAAGGATAATATTGTTGCTGATGCTTTGTCTCGACGCCATGCTTTGTTGTCTCAACTTGATGCAAAAATTATTGGCTTGGAAAGTATTAAGAATTTGTATGCAACTGATTCATACTTTGCTGAACCGTTTTCTAAATGTTGCGATGGCAAGGGCTGGGAAAAATTCCATTTGCATGATGGCTTTTTGTTTCGATCTAACAAACTCTGCATTCCAGATTGCTCTGTTCGACCTTTGCTTTTGCAGGAAGCTCATGCCGGAGGACTAATGGGTCACTTTGGTGCCAAGAAGCCAGAGCAGGTGCTGGCTCATCACTTCTTTTGGCCAAAGCTCAGAAGAGATGTAGAGCGATATGTTCTTCGTTGCGTCACATGCCACAAAGCTAAGTCCCGTTTGAACCCTCATGGTTTATACACCCCTCTACCTATTCCTAGTGTACCATAGGAAGACATTTCTATGGATTTTCTTCTCAGTTTACCTCGAACTAAGAGGGGGAGAGATTCAATCTTTGTTGTGGTTGATCGCTTTAGTAAAATTGCTCATTTTATTCCCTGTCATAAGAGCGACGATGCTTCACACATTGCTGAATTATTTTTCAGGGAAATTGTGCGCTTACATGGTGTGCCACGAACTATTGTGTCTGATCGTGACACCAAATTTTTGAGCTACTTTTGGAAGACCTTGTGGGGAAAACTTGGGACAAGATTGTTGTTCTCCACAACTTGTCACCCACAAACTGATGGGAAAACTAAAGTTGTGAACCGCACCTTGTCAACATTGTTGCGGGCTGTCCTCAAGAAGAACTTGAAGCTTTGGGAAGAAAGCTTGCCTCATGTGGAGTTCGCATACAACAGGGCGGTACATTCAACCACAAAATTTAGCCCCTTTGAAATTGTATATGGCTTCAAACCTGCTGCTCCCATCGATCTATTGCCTTTACTTATGCAGGAACGTGTGAACTTCGACGCAAGCAAGCGTGCTGAATTTGTTAAGAAACTCCATGAACGAGCAAAATCCAACATTGAGAAGATGACCAAGATGTATGAGAAGCACGCCAACAAGGGTCGCAAAAAGATTGTGTTTGAACAAGGAGACTTGGTTTGGGTGCACCTACGCAAGGATCGATTCCCAGACCAACGCAAGAGCAAGCTGCAGCCACGTGCTGATGGACCATTCAAAGTGCTTCGCAAGATCAATGACAATGCATATGAAATTGATCTTCCAAGTACATATGGTGTTAGTACAAGTTTCAACGTCACCGATCTTTCTCCATTCTTTGGGGTGTAAGAGTCGAGGACGACTCCTTTTCAAGAGGGGGAGGATGATGTGGACATCCCACGAGTTACGCAAGATCAAGTATCAGGCACACAAGCTTAAGTGATTCAAGGCCCTATTACACGTAGCCGTGCTAAGAAACTCCAACAAGAGGTGAATTCTTTCCTTGCTAAAATTAATTTCAAAATATATGAGAATGTTATACTACCTAAAAGTTGTACTTTGGTTGTCCTTAGGAATATACATGAAGAATACGGTACAACTAAACATGGAGAAGAAGTAAACAACAAGAAACAGTCGGACCAAGAATCATCAGCTCAAACCAAGGATCCTGGAGAATTCCGTTTGGATGACTGTTCGGACAAGCCTGGAAACCAAGAATCACCCGTTTGGAACGAGGATCCAGGAGGATTCCGTTCGGACAATTGTTCGGACAAGCTTGGAAACCAAGAATCACCCGTTCGGAATAAGGATCCAGGAAGTTCGCTTCGGACCTCCATTTCAGGCCAGTTCAGACCTGCATAATGAATCGACCATAACTCTTTGGTCGTGACATCTCTGGAGCTCCACAAGTACTTGATGGAACGTGCTTGAAGTCATCTTTCCAATGCAAGAAACCGCATGTCCATTGGACTTCCCAATAAAGAGTTATGACCGATTTAGTGGAGGTTGCACAGAAGGTCAACAGCCACACGAGTCGACCTCGGGAGTTGATTTCTGGGGAACCTTTTCACATACTTAGCCTCTTCATTTTCCTCTCAAGTTCACACCCAACTTGGAGGGTTGTTCCTAGTATAAATACCCCCTTATGTACTACCAAGAACCAAGTTTTGATTATTAGTTGTTAACCACATACGGTTGATCGCAGCCTCGCTGTTGAGTGTTCTTACACACCTTTGTTCTTGCGAGTTCTTCTTGGGCTTGTGAGAGATCTCTCTGAGGTCCCCTACTTCGTGCTCTACGGTTTCCGTTCGGCTGCGCCGTATTGTGTGGATTAGTCCCGACTTGTGGTTCTGCGATTGTTCGGAGATCGAGTCGAAGTTCTTCGCGGTTTTAGTGTCTCTCTCCCCGTCGTTTGGTCATACCAGCCTTTGTCGGGTATAAAGCTAATTATCCCTACTGTTCTACAGCAATTTATCCTTTGTTCTTGAACCTACTGTTGTGAAGATCGGGCCATCCTTGTGCTGATCCAAATCGGCGCCTATCACCTAATGATGGTGCAAGCAACCATGGTGAAAATGGAGAAGATAGTGATGGAAGAGGAAGCGGTCAGAGGAATCGAGGTGATGCACATGGAGAGGAAGAGGTCGGAATCGAAGAAATGATGGTGGATCTGACCCTGAAGCTTATATCACTTGGGAGCTGAAGGTGGATAAGATATTTCGTTTGCATGACTATACAGAAGAGAAGGAATTGGCAATGGCATCTCTTGAGTTTGATGGATATGCTCTGATACGGTGGGAACAACTTCTCCATGATCGTGACGAGGATGGGGAAGATCCTATTTCCACTTGGGAAGAGATGAAGCAAGAGATTGTTGGCACTTCTTACATCGTTACTAGATTTGCAACGGCGCTAGAAAGCCTGTTGGTATACTACACGATCACAGATAGATCCGCAAGCACACGGATACCGTTGTAGCTTTCACCCGGGAGTATTCCAAGGTATCGATTTCCACGGGGAACGAGAAGTGTTGTGAACCTGAACTAATTTGTCCGGGGGATATGGTGACGAATGATAGAAAGGTAAGGGTAGATTTCGGGTAGAGAGCGGATAGCTGATGAAGTTTGGGACTTGTGAGAGTCACGGATAGAATCAAGGCAAAATTTGTCACTCGTCGGGGCCAGAGGGAAAAGAGCCACGGAAAGGGATGAGAAGGGGGCTCTGATGTCGTAACTCCTACCTGCCGGAACTAACGTGGTGGGCTAAAAAGCCCGTCCAGAGCTGTCACCTCCCTAGGGTACCACAACTATTCCGTTGAACCGGGAAGCATTACAAGGTACTAGAGAGCCTAGACACCACGTCTACACTAACCAAGCACTACTTTACTCGAATCCAAAGCAAAGCAATCACAACAAGTAGAAACTACTAATTGCAATCAAAGAACCTAAGAGCGAACGATGAAATGACTTGAGACTTAGTTACTCACGAATTTGAACTTACAAAACATCCCGGGTGTGGACGACTGTAGTTGTACCGCACCCGCTGAGGTACGAAGAGAAGACCGATACTCCGGATTCTACTCCAACACTCAACTCTCTCTCCCTACTCTCTAAATACTAACTTGTATAGGGCTCCGCCACTTGCTTCTAATCACTTGTGTCCTTCTATGAGGTGCCAGGCTCTATATATAGCCCCAATGGGTCGGTGGCTGCAGGAGGGGGTACTTGTAGGCGAGAGGGAGCTGTAGTGCCGAGCAAGGAGATGCGGCCGTATCTCCAGGTGCGGCCGGCCCTGTGATCCACCGCCTATGGACTTGGACGACCCTGATCACCGCTCCGGAGGCGGTTGTAGGTCGGCTCCTTAGGTCGGTTTCACCCGGCACGTCAGTTGATAGGTGCGGCCGGCCCTACCCAGTGGCCTTGTGATGCACCGACCGTGTTGAGGGATGTCCAAGATCACTCCTTGATGGCGGTTGCGGCGGTTAAGTGTGGGTCCATCGATCCAAGTGCTTCCAACCTTAGCCTTTTGATCAAACTGACCATTCACCGGTGTATCTCATCCATCCAAGGTGTGTTTGTGGGATTGTTGATGCCGTGGACCCGAGAGGAGGATTTTGGGTGGTGCGGCCGGACCTAGTAGGTGCGGCCAGACCTAGTAGGTGCGGCCGGACCAACTTTTGTGATGTCTGGCCCATGGACTTGGTCCCCTTGGATATTATGCTTAGTGTAGAGGCATTTGGCAAAGTTTGGTGTTGATCGGAGGAGGTTGATAGGTCCGGCCGAACCTACTAGGTTCGGCCGCACCTACCCTCCGACATGCCTCGTGTCACAATCTTCCGTGAGGCATAATTTCTGCATCCGGACTCCGAATTGGGTGAACCAAAACTCCATTTCGATCATCTCGACAAGAACTTCGCAATGGTTCTATCAAACTAATCATTTGACATTGTTTGTCAAGATGTTTTATTTGTGCTATGATGTCTCATTAAGACCTGCATCAAAATATTCACCAAAGCTCGTGGAATCCTTTAGTTAATAACCCCACAGCTATGATGCAAGCTTTGATGGAGTGAAATTTGTTCAAAGTTGAGGGTCGAAAATAGGGACTTAACGACCGTCAACACACCCCCACACTTGGCCCTTTGCTCGTCCTCGAGTAAAGGTTAAGGACCAAGGTGAAAACAAAAATTCCTATGGTATGAAGCGAGCATAAGAGATATTCCGAATCATACCTTGCACTTGTGAACTTTGAAGTGTCTATCATGCCATCTTGGGTAGTTGAGGAATGGAACGATCTTGAATCAATCACTTCTTCTCCTTATGTCAAGTAGCTTGGGATTTTTTTCAATAAGTTTTCAAAATAAACCTTGCTTGGCACCTCATTTGATTCTCTCAAATCGCTCACTGTGTATAGTCCTCACCAAGGCATTAGATTGCCTTTCTTCAACCTACTTCTAATGATGTCTATATATGAAGCTCAAGGTAGGGTATAAAGATGAGGCATACTTGTATCATATGTATTGCAAAGTCAAAAACCGGATCCAAGGAGAAAATCAAATCATACAATCAGATCAAGATGTGCATGTGTAGGGATATGATGGATATGGTAAGGTGGATACTAGGCCCAGAATGGGTGCTAGATATTACCATATGTATAATGAACATTGTGATGATGGTAAGGTGTACACTAGGCCCGGAATGGGTGCTAGTTATTACCATCTGAATTGATGTAACTCCATTTTGCATGATCCTCTCTCTCTATTTTGACTCTTTTGTGGACATGGCTATCTTTTCTTTTTTTTCTTTTTTTTTCTTGGACCTTCATGTGTCCAACTTTTTTTTCTTGGACCTTCATGTGTCCATTTTTTTTCTATAGCCATGTCTCTTTTGTAATATTAACTTGGAGAGAGAGAGAGATCAACACATAGTGTGGAGCTTTATTTTGTGGAATAGATAGATGGTACAATGCTAGCTCTCAACTGAGCATAGCAAGGGGGATGTAGGCATGTACATGTATCTTGATCATGAAAGCATGAAAAGAATTCTCACAAGGGTCACAACAATTTGACAAAGCTCAATGCAACGACAAGTAGCATATGTGTATGAGGTTTTCAAGATGTCTCATCATATGGCTCTGGTAGGACTTGGCATATCAAAGAGGAGCTTCGCAAAGGGTTTTCAAAATTTCCAAATAAATTTCCCAAGCACTCAAACATTTGGAGCAAAGATCATTTCATCGGACCATATCTCAAACATCAACTACTTAGATGGGCATGGTTTCCTAAAGATATGTTGTTCACAAGCATCAAGATAATAAGTATGGAATAAAACTTATGCAAGCCAACCATATGAAACATGTTGAGCATTGGGTGCATGAGGATTCAATTGAGTTTGATTTATATGATCGGATTTAAAGCTCATTTAAACTCATGATTTCCAAAAGTAGAGAGGTAGGGGTGCACATACCATCACTCTTGGAGAAAGTGGGGAATGAGGTAGACAAATGGTGATTCGGCCAAACCATAGGAGCGACCGACTTGCTCTGGTGCACTTACCTCATCCCTCGTCGATTAGCGTAGTCGGTGTTGTGCGGCACCATGGTGGGAGATCTCAATTTTGTGTTTCGACGAGCCTGAGAAATCTCCCCCAAACTTGCTCTTGTACCTAGTGTTATTATTCAAAGAAAAAGATGGAAACAAAAAGGGAGGCTCTGCTAGCTGAAGAGCTAGGAAGCCTTTATTCAAATTCAAATATTTTTGTGTTTTTTAAGAGAGCAAGATGCAAGAACCAACACCATCTTCAAACCAAAATAAGATTTAGCATGAGAGAAACTTACTCGGGATACTCACATATCTCCCCCACACTTGGAGTTTGCATTGCTAGGCAACACAACTCAAGTGTGAGGAGTTCAAGCTTCCTTCATGATGTTCCCTCACCAAAAATTACCTAGGCATTGCAGTCGGTGTAGCTCTCATATTCTTAGGCATCGCCTATCCATCAGTCATTTCAATCTCCACCTGAGACGGTTAGCGACAAAAATACCCGAAGGACGACTAATCCTAAAGACATGCTCTTGCTTTTATTTGAAAAGGAAATCTAAATGATTATTCGGGCTATCTCCAGATAGTGCTTTGTTTTGGGTCATAAGCTTGACCACTGGAGACCTTCATCTTGCAACCAATCGAGATGATGTAACCATCATAGCTCTAGCTGCAAGGTTAGTACCAAAAAAATGACTACGAAATTTGCAATGTTTATGGTAAACAAAAGCATCTACAACCTTCCTTTCAAAGTTAGCATGCACAAGGAAAATGAGGAGGTTGTAGGTTTCGTAAAGGTCATTGGTAATGGGGCTTGATAACTCTGGAAACCTTTGATGTGAGCATGGGATTTGTGATCCCTCTAGTGTAAAACCTTCATGCTCGAGTCTGTTTTCTGAATCCAAAGTCAATGCCTCAAGAATGTCCATAGACCACACATGTTCTTTCTTAACCTCAGGTCTATGACATTGGAGATGTGTATCTCGAACCTCAAGATGATATGGCTGCTTTTCATGGTCGAGCACACTACTCAGTACCCCTTCAATGGGTCTTCCGATGAGAATGAAGGGTGGATCTCCTTTTGGGATGTCAAAGATGTGATAATCTAGGAAGATCCCATACTCTTCAATCTTTGTTTGGACGACTCTAAGGATTCCCTCCGTCTCTATGGTTTGACCCGAAATCCATTGGAGACGCTTCTGAGAGAAAGAGAGGGGTTCGTCGGGAAAGGCCTCTAATACTAAGGATTTAGGAATGATATTGATATCGACCCTAGGGTCATAGAACACATCCTGGTAAGAGAGGTTTCCTACTTGGCATGATAGTGACTTTAGCTCGGGATATAGCTGGATTACTTGATCCATGCCTTCTGCTTCTCTCAACCATTCCCAGCTACTGATTGCAGAGATGTATTCCAACTTTTCTCTCCGTCTTTTTACCTCTTCCGGGTTGGGTAAGTTGACTTCTTCTCTCTCGTGTGTTGAGTCTCTTTCCCTTCTCAGGAAGGATTTCTCCGTCCAATGTTTATCAAATAACTCATCATAGTATTCATAGACGAAGTCACACGAGGGGTGATCAAACTCTCGATAAGGTTGGAATGGTTCCCCTGTGAACCAAGTTTTGGTAAGAGGAGGATGGGTGTCTATGGATATGAATTTTTCTAGGATAGGTTCCTCCTCTATAAACTCTATTTCAGAGAGTGAATCGGAGTATGTTGATTCCTCGTCGAAGTCATATGAGTAATCAGCTGGGTACACACGGGGATAAAGGAGTGGTTCTTCATGCAAAAAGGTGCTAGTGGGTTTCTCCTCTATGGGTTTCGGTTTCGAGAGAGTGTTTGGTATGTGCTCCTCCTGAGTGATCTCTTCCTCATCCGGGAATTCATCATAAACTCCCGTGTAAGGGGTATTTTGAAGGATTTTTGTTAGAATGTCCTTACACTCAGACAATGTGAGATGAGTGAAAGATCCTCCGGAAGAAGAGTCTAAGAAAATTGCTGACTCTGGTCCAAGACCATCACGAAAGTGTTGCAAAAGAGCGGGCTTTGCGATACCAAGGTCTGGACCAGAATCTACGATTTTTGTAAATCTTGCCCATGCGGCTCCTAGAGATTCGGTCTTCCGTTGCTCAAAACAGATGACCTCTCGTCGGAGTTTCACTACTTGGGGAGTCGGGAAGAATGTTAGGCAAAAAGCCTTTCGTAAACTTTCCCAGTCCCCCTCCATACTTCTCACACTGAGCGAATACCATTGTTTTGCTCTCCCCATTAATGAAAATGGAAAGAGTTTCCATTTCAAGGTATCTTGACTCATTCCTTCGATCACAAGACACGAACAAAGTTGTTCGAACTCACGCAGGTGGGAATAAGGACTTTCATCCTTATCTCTGGAGAAGCTTTGCTCTCGGACCATAGCTATGAAGCCGGGACGTAGCTCATAGCTAGATGTTTCAATGGAATGTGATGAAGGTGGAGGCTCCAAATGATCGCCCTTTGGAGCGGCAAAATCGAAAAGGGTTGGATTGGAATCCATGTGATAAATGGGGTGATACACGGATGAACTAGGTTCCGGATCAGAACAGCTACCATTCCTCGGCAACGGCGCCAGAAAGCTTGTTAGCACTTCTTACGTCGTTACTAGATTTGCAACGGCGCCAGAAAGCCTGTTGGTATACTACACGATCACAGATAGATCTGCAAGCACACGGATACCGTTGTAGCTTTCACCCGGGAGTATTCCAAGGTATCGATTTCCACGGGGAACGAGAAGTGTTGTGAACCTGAACTAATTCGTCCGGGGATATGGTGACGAAGGATAGAAAGGCAAGGGTAGATTTCGGGTAGAGAGGGGATAGCTGATGAAGTTTGGGACTCGTGAGAGTCACGGATAGAATCAAGGCAAAACTTGTCGCTCGTCGGGGCTAGAGGGAAAAGAGCCACGGAAAGGGATGAGAAGGGGGCTCTGATGTCGTAACTCCTACCTGCCGGAACTAACGTGGTGGACTACAAAGCCCGTCCGGAGTTGTCACCTCCCTAGGGTACCACAACTATTCTGTTGAACCAGGAAGCATTCCAAGGTACTGGAGAGCCTAGACACTACGTCTACACTAACCAAGCACTACTTCACACGGATCCAAAGCAAAGCAATCACAACAAGTAGAAACTACTAATTGCAATCAAAGAACCTAAGAGCGAACGATGAAATGACTTGAGACTTAGTTACTCACGAATTCAAACTTACAAAACATCCCGGTTGTGGACGACCGTAGTTGTACCGCACCCGCCGAGGTACGAAGAGAAGACCAACACTCCGGCTTCTACTCCAACACTCAACTCTCTCTCCCTACTCTCTAAATACTAACTTGTATAGGGCTCCGCCACTTGCTTCTAATCACTTGTGTCCTTCTACGAGGTGCCAGGCTCTATATATAGCCCCAATGGGTCGGTGGCTGCAGGAGGGGGTACTTGTAGGCGAGAGAGAGCTGCAGTGCCGAGCAAGGAGATGCGGCCGTATCTCCAGGTGTGGCCGGCCCTGTGATCCACCGCCTATGGACTTGGACGACCCTGATCACTACTCCTGAGGCGGTTGTAGGTCGGCTCCTTGGGTCGGTTTCACCCGGCACGTCAGTTGATAGGTGCGGCCAGCCCTATAGGTGCGGCCGGCCCTACCCAGTGGCCTTGTGATGCACCGACCATGTTGAGGGACGTCCAGGATTACTCCTTGATGGCGGTTGCGGCAGTTAAGTGTGGGTCCATCGATCCAAGTGCTTCCAACCTTAGCCTTTTGATCAAACCGACCATTCACCGGTGTATCTCATCCATCCAGGGTGTGTTTGTGGGATTGTTGGTGCCGTGGACCCGAGAGGAGGATTTTGGGTGGTGCGGCCAGACCTAGTAGATGCGGCCGGACCTAGGAGGTGCGGCCAGACCAACTTTTGTGGTGTCTGGCCCATGGACTTGGTCCCCTTGGATATTATGCTTAGTGAAGAGGCATTTGGCAAAGTTTGGTGTTGATCGGAGGAGGTTGATAGGTCCGGCCGAACTTACTGGGTTCGGCCGCACCTACCCCCCGACACGCTCGTGTCACAATCTTCCGTGAGGTATAATTTCTGCATCCGGACTCCGAATTGGGTGAACCAAAACTCCATTTCGATCATCTCGACGAGAACTTCGCAATGGTGCTATCAAACTAAGCATTTGACATTGTTTGTCAAGATGCTTTATTTGTACTATGATGTCTCATTATGACCTGCATCAAAATATTCACCAAAGCTCGTGGAATCCGTTAGTTAATAACCCCATAGCTATGATGCAAGCTTTGATGGAGTGAAATTTGTTCAAAGTTGAGGGTCGAAAATAGGGACTTAACGACCATCAACAGAGATGAGAAGACGTTTTGTGCCTAAGCACTATCGGTGTGATCTTTTTGATAAATTGCAGAATTTGAAGCAAGGAAGTTTCTCTATTGAAGAATATTATAAAGAGATGGAGAAGGCTATGATTAGAGCCAACGTGTAAGAAGATGAAGAGCAAACTATTGCACGTTTTATGGCTGGATTACATCGCAACATTCAGCGCATTGTTGAGTTTCAGCCGTACCGCCATCTTATTGATTTGGTACATCAAGCAACCAAGGCTGAATGCCAACTGCAGCAAGATGGTAAGAGTGGCAAATCCTTGCCATTTGGTACGAGGACTATGTCTGGATGAAGCAAACCAATCTCAAAGTTTGCTGCTGCACCTTCTGTTGCAAAAAGCTCATTTGGAGGCTCACGTTCCAATGTTCAAGGTGTTTTTAGTGGGAAGAACACTGCTGCCCCAAGCATGAATTTCAAACCTGCAATATCCACCTCTACTTCAGTAGGTTCTACTGCTAAGAGTCGTGAAATTCAGTGCTTCAAGTGTGGAGGCCGTGGACATATTATTAAGGAATGTCCAAATAATCGGGTGATCATTGTGAATGATAGTGGAGAGTATGAATCAGCTAGTGTAGAGGAAGTAGTGGAGGAGAATGCTGATGAAACCCATGAAGAAGAGGTACTGCTCTTGTGGTGACACAAATATTAAGTGTTCAAATGAAAGAAGCTGAAAGTGGACAGCGGCATAATTTATTTCAAACCAGAGCCAAAGTGCAAGATAAAGTAGTGAAGGTGATCATTGATGGAGGAAGCTGCCATAATCTGGCAAGCCGTGAGATGGTTGATAAGCTTGGTTTAATGTTGCAGCGACATCCTCACCCATATCATGTTCAATGGTTGAATGATTCGGGTGACATCAAGATTGGTTATAAGGTGAAAGTTCCTTTCAAAATTGGTGAATATGTTGATACAGTGGAGTGTGATGTGGCACCCATGTCCGTGTGTCGCATGCTTCTTGGAAGGCCATGGCAGTATGACCGATACACTCAGCATTGTGGGAGAACAAATCAGTACACACTAGATTTGAAAGGGAAGAAGTTGGTACTCAAGCCTATGACACCCCAACAAATTATGGCTGAGCACTTACAAAAGAAAACTGAAATTAGTCCAGCAAGTAAAGGAGGAGAAGAGCAAAACAAAATGAGTGCCATCCATAATTCGGTGAGTGAGAGCCCCAAGCCGAATTTGAGAGATAAAAAGAAAGGAGAGTGAAAGCATCTGGTTATGTTAGCCACAAAATCTGAGATGAGAGATGTGAGGAACAACCCAGATCAAGTGCTCTTTGTACTTGTCTGCAAAGACATTTTAATTTCAGCTAACAATATCACCTCTCTTCCTAGTGTTGTGTCTAATCTTTTGCAGGACTATGAAGATGTTTTCCGAAGGAAACACCAGCTGGACTACCTCTGTTATGTGGGATTGAGCACCAAATTGATCTCATTCCAGGTGCTGCACTCCCCAACCGTCCCCCATATCGAACCAATATAGAGGAGACAAAGGAGATATAAAGGCAAGTACAAGAACTTCTTGACAAAGGTTTTGTTCGTGAAAGTTTAAGTCCTTGTGCTGTTCCTGTGATTTTGGTACCTAAAAAGGATGGAACTTGGAGAATGTGTGTAGATTGTAGAGCTATAAATAATATCACTGTCCGGTATCATCATCCTATCCCATGGTTAGATGACATGCTTGATGAACTGAGTGGGTCTATAATATTTACTAAAATTGATTTGAGAAGTGGGTACCATCAAATAAGAATGAAAACCGTAGATGAATGGAAAACTGCATTTAAAACTAAATTTGGACTGTATGAATGGTTAGTTATGCCCTTTGGTTTGACTAATGCTCCTTGTACCTTTATGAGGCTAATGAACCATATTCTGAGAGCTTTCATTAGGAAATTTGTGGTTGTTTACTTTGATGATATCTTGATTTACAGCAAGTCTTTTGAGGAACATATGATTCACATTTGTCTAGTTTTGGATGAACTTAGAAAGGAGAAGTTATTTGCTAATCTTGAGAAGTGCAGTTTTTGCACCGACCATGTTGTGTTCCTTGGCTTTGTTGTTTCAGGAAAGGGAATCAAAGTGGACGAAACCAAGGTGAAAGCCATCAAGGATTGGCCAACTCCGGTGAATGTAAGTCAAGTAAGAAGCTTTCATGGCCTTGCTGGATTTTGTAGGAGATTTGTGAGAGATTTTAGTACCATTGCTGCTCCTTTGAATGAATTGACCAAGAAAGGGGTTGAATTTAAATGGGGACAATCACAAGAAAATGCTTTTCAAGAATTAAAGAAACATTTAACTGAAGCACCATTACTTGTTCTTCCTGATTTCACTCAAACTTTTGAAGTAGAATGTGATGCTAGTGGAATTGGCATAGGAGGAGTTTTAATGCAGCAAGGAAAACTAGTAGCATATTTTAGTGAAAAATTGGGAGGTGCTCAATTAAAGTATTCTGTGTATGACAAAGAATTGTATGCTTTGGTGCGTGTGCTTGAAACATGGTAGCACTATTTATGGCCAAAAGAGTTTGTTATTTACTCCGATCATGAAGCTTTGAAGTATTTGAAAGGACAAGCAAAGTTGAACCGACGCCATGCTAAGTGGGTTGAGTTCATTGAAACATTTCCCTACATTGTAAAATATAAGAAAGGAAAGGATAATGTAGTCGCTGATGCTTTGTCTCGAAAGAATGTGTTGCTGAACCAACTCGAGGTAAAAGTTTTGGGTCTTGAAAGTTTGAAAGACCTGTACAAAAATGATCCTGAATTTTCAGAACCATATAATCATTGCGAAGATGGAAAAGGTTGGGACAAATATCATATACATGATGGATTTTTGTTTAGAGCTAACAAACTTTGTGTTCCAAATTCTTTGGTTAGATTGCTTTTGTTGCAGGAGGCACATGGAGGAGGATTGACAGGACATTTCGGGCAAAAGGAAACTTATGAACTGCTAGGAGATCATTTCTATTGGCCCAAGATGATGAGAGATGTCATCCGGTTTGTCGAGCGATGCGTTACCTGTCACAAAACTAAGTCCAAACTGAACTCTAATGGTTTATACACTCCTTTACCTGCTCCCAATATTCCTTAGGAAGACATAAGCATGAATTTTGTTTTAGGACTGCCTCGAACTCAGAAAGGAAAATATTCTATTTTTGTTGTGGTTGATAGATTTTCAAAGATGGCTAATTTTATTCCTTGTAACAAGAGCGACGATGCTTCACATGTTGCCAATTTATTTTTCAGGGAAATTGTGAGGTTACATGGAGTGCCCAAGACCATTGTGTCTGATCGTGATGTCAAGTTTGTGAGCTATTTCTGGAAAACATTGTGGGCAAAGCTTGGGACCAAGCTCCTGTTCTCGACTACTCGTCACCCCCAAACCGATGGGCAAACTGAAGTGGTGAATCGTACCTTGTCAATGCTGCTGCGAACAATGGTGAAAAAGAACTTAAAGGACTGGGAGGAATGTTTGCCTCATGTGGAGTTTGCTTATAACAGGGCAGTACACTCTACCACTAATTTGTGTCCTTTTGAAATTGTTTATGGGTTCAAACCTTTTGCTCTGATAGATTTGTTGCCTTTGCCATTAGAGGAGAGAACCAACATGGAAGCTACCAAGCGTGCTGCATATGTAAAGAAGATACTTGAGAAGACCAAGGAAGCAATAGAGCTCAAGGCGATGCGCAAGGCTGCAACCATGAACAAACATAGGAAGAAAGTGTTACTTGAACCAGGGGATTTGGTGTGGATTCATTTGCGCAAGGATCGCTTCCTCGATAAGCGCAAATCGAAGCTTATGCCACGAGGGGATGGTCCATTTAGGGTTCTTGCAAAGATCAATGATAATGCATACAAGATAGACCTTCTAGCAAGTTATGGCGTGAGCAACTCCTTCAACGTGGCTGATCTGTCACCATTCACAAGTGAAGATGGTACAGAGTCGAGGATGACTCCTTTTAAAGAGGGGGAGGATGATATGACTACGCCGACCACACCATCGAGTATGCCGACTACATCAAGCAAGATGGAACAATCATCAAGCAAGCTTGCACCAACCCATGTTTTTGATGGGCCAATTACACGTAGCCGAGCTAAGAAACTACAACAAGAGGTGCACGCGCTACTTTGTGAAATTCCATTTATTAATGAGAATTATATACTACCTAAGTCATGCATGTTGCTTTTACTCAGGTTCACCAATGAAGATGACAAGAATACACCAAGAATGAACCAGAGAGATGGACCACGTCGAATCAGTTCAGCCTGATAGAACCGTCAAGATGAACTAGTCATATCTTTTGATTCACAGAAGCTATGGAGGTCCATGAGTACACGTTGGAAAGCTCTTGAAGTCTAGCTTCTAATTCCACTGGTGCTGAGTGCTTTTGACATTCCAGTGAGGTGGCCGAGTGCTTTTAGTGCAGACTGGTCAGAGTGTCAATAGTCAGCCTAACGTCCAAGCTCTCGTGCAAAACTGTACCATTCTACAAGATTTCGTGGTACATGCTGCACGTAGTGTGAAAGTGCATCAAGTTAGCTTCCCAACGCATCCAATGGCACGTCATTTGGAGTTTCCAAGATGGAGTTATTGTCAAAACACTGAAGACTGCGCAGAAGACCAACGTGGAGTTATTGTCACGCGGAAACTCATCAGGAGCGTGGAGGCCTTTTCACATAGGCTGTCTTTTAGTTTTTGTTTCGTGTTTTCACCTATCTAGGAGGTCTGCTCCTTGTATAAATACCCCTTTGCTTCATAGCAAACGTAAGACTTTGATATTTTGAAATACAGAACCCTTTGTTTAGCCGTCTGCTAGCAAACCCTTGAGAGAAATCTCTACACCCTTGCTCTTGTGATCTCCTTCGCGGGAATACAACAGCGGCGGCTTCATCCGCTCCCAATTGGTGCTCCTACTCCCTTCGAGGCTTCCTCGATTGATTGTAGGCTGTGTTGGTTGGTTCCTTGAGAGTGTGGTTGGACGAATCCTCGATTCAGGTTGCCAGTTAAAGACGGTGGTTGGCTTCGAGTTTTATTCGTCAGGTTGCACTAGTTATCGCTGCTTGCAGCAAGTTACCTTGGCTTCTTTGAAGCTATTTATCTAGTGATTATCCTACGTCGTGAAGATCGGGACCCCCTTGGCGCATCAGGTTTGGTATCCAGATTCTTCTAAACAACATCTCGCGCTAAAGTTCGCATACCTCAAAGCTGTTGTGCATTGGTCAGTATCTTGTAGGTTTTGTTCACAAAAATTCAATCTCTTAGTGTTTCTAATTAGTATTGCTGATCATGCAGGTCCTTTGGTACAGTATCTTGTAGGTTTCGTTCACAAAAATTCAATGTCTTAGTGTTTCTAATCGGTATTGCTGATCATGTAGGGCTTTTGCTGATCATGCACAGGACGGAGTGACGAAAGGAAAGAAAAAAAAAGCCAAAAGCCACAACACTCAAGCACAAACCAAATCTCGATGTAAGACCGAGGTTTTTTTATGGTCCCTTCTTACCTATTTGGTACTGCATTAACTTGTCATTTTGGTACCTTGATGCAGTGTGCTCAGCAGCCATGGCGGTCCTCTTTGTGTGGATTCCATGTGGCATTCCATATGTTAAGACTACTCGATGACATACCTGACATCAAGAAGGCTGCTGTAAGTAGATAATAATGTTCAACCTTGTCTCTGCTCATATTCTCCATCTAATTTTAGAAACTGATTTCTACTTGTATTCTCATAAATGATTGTATTTTGCAGGATTTCAAAGCTGTCGTAGATGTTTCCACAGAAGATCTAAAGCGGGTCTGGGAGATGCTGTGTGAGTACATTCTTAAGAAGATCGACCGAAAGGGCAACTTCTATAGTGGTGCACTGTGAGTTCATTGTAGCCAGAAACTTGAAACTTGCGGCATTCAGTCTTCTTTAGTCAGGTTTTGTTGCCTGAGAAACCTGCTTGGCTTGCTTGGTTAGGGTCAGATGCTGCCTGGTTCAGGCAGTTTTCTCATGACTCCATCCAAATAAGCCCTGATGAGTAACTTGAAACTTGATGTGATCTTGCTTGTCTATAAATGAGATCTTGCTTTTGTGTTTGTGATGTCTCCTTGCTGTGGTGGCTGCCATATCCTGGCTGGTTCCAGGATGGCAGGATGCAGCCCCTGATGGCTGCCAAATCCTGGCTGGTTCCAGGATGCCGCCGGCAAGCAGGCAGGTTACTGTAGGGGTGGCCTACGTATCTGTAACGGGCGTTAATTAAAGCTCGTTACAAACACTGATCAGTGAGTAACGAGCTTCATTCGGAACGCCCATTACAAACATACCAACAATGTAACGGGGAGCGTAAAAGCCCGTTACCAATACTGACCGGTGGGCCCCAGAACTTGGCCCGTTCGTCGAGATAGAGGAGACGCGGGTTGAGAGAACGCGTCTCCTTTAGTCGAGAGACAGCAGACGCGCGTGAAAACAGATGCGTCTCATTTCATCGAGACAGAGGAGATACAGGTTCACAGCACGCGTCTCCGATGTTGTGTTCACAGTAACGGGCTCTGTTTTGGTCCCCGTTACCAAAGTTCCCTGTGGGCCCAGAGAAACAGCCATTTCACGTGACCGGTGACTAGTTGTGGTAACGGTTGTTGTTTGATGCCCGTTACTAATCCTAGCTGTGCTGAGACGCGCGTGAAATAGACGCGTCTCATTTGGTTGAGATAGAGGAGACGCATGTTTACAGCACGGCTCTCCGATGTTGACTTGATGTAAAGGGCTTTGTTTTGGTGCCTGTTACTAAAGTTCCCTGTGGGCCCAGAGAAATAGCTATTTCACGTGACCGGTGGCTAGTTGTGGTAACGGTCGTTGTTTGATGCCCGTTACGAATATGTGTTATCAGTAACGGGCATCTGCCCGTTACCTTTCTTCGCTCATTTGTAACACTTGATTGGTAACGGGCACTTTGCCCGTTACTAAAGGCAATCTATGCCCATTACCAAAGAGAGTTTTTTCACGGAGTGGAGAACATTTAAGGAGAACCCGAAGACGAACAAGTTCCAAGGATGAATCAAAGGACTACTTCAAGATCCAGCTTGGAGGAGAGCACCCCCAGTTATCACGATAAGTATTATATATCTTTTTAGCTAGTTATTATATATGTTTGATTAGAGTTAATGAGTCTTAGTTAGAGTCTATATAAATAAGAAGTGTCTTAGAAGTTGATTTCTGCTACATGTTCTTTGAAGTTAGTCCTCATGCTTGGAAATGATGAAAAGTTGTTCTGCCATAATTCCTCTTAAGCACTTAGTTTTCAAACTTAGATTCTCCTAAAAAGCTTTAAATGCTTAAATTGCTCTAAAACCCAAAACCTGTGGGAAGCACATGCTTGATCTAAGTCTAGGCTTTGAAAGATAAAGATCCATGAAAGGATGAGCTGTTGTTTATCATATTCCTAGAGACACTTGATTCCTGGTTATTTATCTTTCGAAAATCATAAAGGTTTACATGATGAGTTCCTGTACCTATGATCCTTGAGAGCTTGTCATACACATCAAGATCATCCCACTCCACCAAATATGCTGCTTCTGACCCAGAAGTACGCATCCCCATACTCCATCAAGCCACAAGCCATGTTACAATAGCTCATGGAATTCTTGGATATGTCTCTCTCAATGTTTTGTGTCAAAAAGATTCTGGTGCTACATTCGAAAATAATATATATATATATATATATATATATATATATATATATATATATATATATATATATATATATATATATATATATATATATATATATATAAGGAGAGAAAGAAAAAGTGAGA
Source organism: Cenchrus fungigraminus (assembly GCA_036936925.1). Taxonomy (NCBI): domain Eukaryota; kingdom Viridiplantae; phylum Streptophyta; class Magnoliopsida; order Poales; family Poaceae; genus Cenchrus; species Cenchrus fungigraminus. Next base: position 44,559,506 of record CM072772.1, read on the forward strand.
CGAGCGAGGGAGAGAAACGGACAAGTGTCATACTAGGCGAGAAGGGCCTACCTCCCTAATAAATTAGAGATGAATAATGGACACGTGTTCGAGGGCGAGAAGAGCCCACATCTCTATGGAGAGAGAAAAATGGACAAAAGTCCGGGGTGAGTAGAGCCCACCTCTCCAAGAATGGACAACCCAGATCTTAAAGTTTTTATAAAGAGAGATATAGTACAAGAGCTTGAGAAAAAGAAAAGAAGGCTAAAGGCTTACCACCTTTCACCCTCATCCATCCACCACTATTATCCCACCATACACATCTTACCAAGTGTGACTCCACTACTTATACCATTTACTTGAGAGGGTCATACACAGGATCTCTAAGTTTTATTTGAAATAGTGCAAAACCCCAAGATGATAGTTGATCAAAGAACTTGAGACATAGTGCTTGACTTGATTGTTCTGTCTTTTAATTGCTTAAGATTTATGAAAAGGCCAAGCACCACGGTTAAGGGTAAGAGAGAGCAATCTTGTTGAGAGGAGAATTTATTTTTCGAAAACCACAGTACTTTTGAGGTGTGAAAGCATAGTAGCAACTCCTGATCCATTGCCTGTTTTGGCTTTGCTAGGGACTAGCAAAGGGTAAGCTTGGGGGAGTTTGTTGACACATATTAACGTATACTTTTACTTGTCAAATAAACATGGAAAAGGGCATAAAATAAATATAAACATAGACCTAGGGGTTTATCTGACAGATTTCCATGAGTTTTGGTGAAGTTATGATTTGCAGGGACTAAACAGGAAAACGACGAGAGTTATCAAGTTATACGACCCCAAGACGTGTCCCAAATCATACTCCGATCCAACTCCTACAAAAGAGCAACCTAGAAGTATCTCAAATGAAGAATTAAAGTGTAACATTGTGAAGAGCTCGTCAAGATGATCAAAACGGATATATCATTTGCCATATTCGGAGTCCAGAATCAGAAGATATCAGTCGCAGAGCGGGGTTCGGTAAAACGGGCATAACTCCCTCATTCGGACTCTGTTTGACGTGAACTACAACTTTTCGGAAACATCATGACGATACACACGCACCCGTCAAAGTTGGGCCTGAAGTGCTATAGTAGGAGGCCGACCGGCCCCCCTACTGGACCGATCGGCCTGGGCCCGCATCCTCTCAGGCTCCGTTTCCGGTATGTTCCAGAAGGTTCCTCCACTGACCTATAAAACCATATCTTGGCCATTGATCAACGTTGGTTGGATTCTACGGTGTCGTGACACCTCCTCCAGACTATATAAGCAGACCCCAGACCCCCTGGTTCAAGCATTGATCAACTCCATCGACAGGCCTCCCCTCTAGTTCTAGAACTAGAAGTAGAATTAGACAAGATATAGAACTAGAAGCCCTAGATCAGAGTTGAGAGCAGAGTATCAAGTTGAGAGATTAGATCCATGATCCTAGAGATCTAGCTAGTCTTGTTCGAGAGATTGGAGCGCGGTGATGGGGAAGAGTTGGAGGAAGCACCGGACCTGTTAGTGTCTCCTCTTCAGCTTCTACCTGTTGGATTAAGTTCCTTCTGGAGCTTGCTTCTGAGATTCTATGGCATGATCAACTTCTTATTTGAGTAAGCACATTGTTCTTATTATTCTTATCGTCTACAACTCTATTTTGAGTACTTTACTTTATGGGAATCTGTAGAGTAGAGGAGTAGTTTAGGTGTAAGCATGCTGCTTAGATCTGGGTTACTTGTGGATGCCTCCTGATATTCCGGATCGTGTGGTAGATCATGGTGGTGACAGCACCATTGAGTCCTTTGTAATCCACATCCCGTCTATAGGACTCGTAGGACTACCCCTGTTTCTGGGAGATTCCCTTTACTAAGTGTTTCTCCTTGTCAATGTCCCGATTAAGGTGTAAGAACATAGCTTGCAAGAGTAAGAACTAGACAGCCGTAGCACCTCCGTTACCTCTTATCTACTCAAGCCCTTAGATACTTGCTCAGTTGGATTAGCTATACACCTCAACATACTCTCTCATCCTTCTCCCTGTGAATACGATATTTAAAACCCTCTTCCCAGGTGAAGTGCTCACCGGTATCCGTGTGCTTGCGGATTATTCCTCATAATATTTCTGTGGGCTTAATAAATACCAACAGTGTGATTAGTAATTGACAACGTTGTGTGGACTAACTCTTGGCTAAGTATTACAGATGCAGGTTGCGGCTTGATTGGTGTTCGTGCAGGTGAAGAACAAGCGCGAAAGGTTGATGCCGATAGGCCTCCAGGTGTGGAGCAGGCAAGTAGGCTTGGTTCGAGGGACCCGGTGGCCAGCGGGATCAAGTGCGGGCCACATGGTGGCAAAAACAGCAAGACGAAGTCATGGATGGTTTCTTGGTTGAGCCTTAAAACCAAGGTCGAGCCGGGACGACGTGGGGGCCAAGTCATGAGTGGAGATTGGCGAGAGGCCACACCAAGTCCGCAGGATTTCCAGTGGTTCACCACAAAACCACTGGGTTGCTTGGCTGAGCCACAAAGCCAAGGCTGAAGACTCGGTGTGGCTGTCAGGCCAAAACTGGTCTGACCGGTTGGTGAAACCGGTCTGACCGGTTTGGGATCATAGGGCATCGAGACGCTTCGAAGCGGAGGACACGTGTTGGGATTGCAAGGCTTGCGTCGAAACTAAGCAATGTGCGGTCGCCGGGCATCCGTCCGATGGTGCTAGGACGAAGATTTCCCAAAGTGCCCTTCGAGGGTGAGTATCCTAGTATTATGTAATAGGGGTAGTTTCATCTTTTGGTTGCCTCCATACAACCCAAGTGGAGAGAGGATGGCAGCCATCTCTTGGAACCCTAGCTCATTTGCTTTTGCTATTTTCCCTTCCTATTTTCCTTAGGATTTCCATAGGACTAGCTTGAGAGCTTCATGGTGAGATCTTTAGAGAGGGATGCATGATCGGGAGGCAAGCTAGACCTTGTATGAATCTTTCTTGGTATGTATAGAAGATTCGACGTGATTCCTCAAGGCTTTTTGTTGTCTCTCCCGTTTTCTTTTTTTTGGTGATTTTTGGAGCCTTTTCTTGGGAATTTCATGGTGAAGTTTTGGAGATGTTTCTTTGCGGGATTCTTGTTGGATGTCACGTATGAGGACCTTGTGCCTCTTTGCTTGGCGACTTTACTCCAGCAATCTCCCAGAAACGACTTTGATTTGGTGGATTTCGGTGGAGTTCTTGAAAAGGAGTTCTTGAGGGTTGACTTTTGATTCCTCTTGACTGAGTGAGTTTTGGGGCTCGAGCTTCTAGCCAAAGGTAGCCCATGAGGTACCCCAGCTATCCCCAAAGTCTCACTTGAATCCGTGGAGAGAATCGGGAGATCGGTTGAGGTGAAGGTTGAGTTTTTCCCGCGGGCTAAGTTCTTCCCGACTGTCCAGGCAAAACCGGCTTAACCAATTTCACAAACCGGTCGGTTTGCCCCCCAGTGCGCTGTCGAGAGGAGTTTTGGATAGGCAAGTCTCTTTCAGGCTATGGCTTTCCCTGTTCAAGTTTTGTAGGTTCTTGAGGTGGTTTTGCTCTGGTTTGGTCTCTTTGGTCTTTTGGGGATTTCCTGGATAAAACCGGCCTGACCAGTTTGCCAAACCGGCCTGACCGGTTTGCCAAACCGGCCTAACCGGTTTCCCCTACCTGTGAGAGGCTAAGTCCAAGAGGACCGGTCTGACCAGTTTCAGAAACCGACCTAACCGGTTTTTGGCTCCAGCAGCTGTGTTCGTGTTGTTTTCCGTTGCATGTTTTCGAGAGCTGTTGGTTGGGTCTTGTTCCTAGGTCTAGTAGCACTTTAGTGGCTACGATGATTTTGCAAGAGAAGTACACGGAGCTCTCCGAGTGATCTTTGGTTCATAGGTCGATTTTTTGAATAGAATTTTTATCATCTCCCATTCACTCCCCCCCTCTGATTCGCCTTTCCTGTCCTTCACTTCTTCCGGCATCTCAAACTCAGACTCTTCGGTGACGATCTTGGTAACCTTCCCCTTAGCAAATTCCTCAACCTCGGTAGATGGTTTAGGCTTTCTAGCTCCCGCGGAATGTTCCGGATCTTTGGTCTCCTTCCGCGAATGAGTTTGAATGGCCTTCGCCGCCTCGGGACCTTGAGGTTATCCCGGTAACTTCCCTTCATTAGCAGATAGGCGCCCGGCAAGTTGTCTTAATTGTGTCTCGAGCATCTTCATCATGATGAGCACTTGATGGTTGGAGCGTCCGACCTCCGTCACCTTGCCATCGATGTTCTCCAACACTTTGTCTATCGCTTTGAACTTAATGACAGTGTCCTTGTTGATCTTAGCTTGCTCGTCCATGCAATCCTTCAATTGCACACGAAGAGGAACCGAATTTGGAATGGACGAACTTGCATTAAATTGAGGTCTACATTGCCCGTAGCGGAAGTTCGGCAAATCTCCCTTCCTCATGTAGTTGAGCATCTTGGCTTCCTCCAGGCAATCCTTTTGGACATGGCCATACTCCCCGCACTCTTCACATGTGGATCTTACTTCGGCAACCTTTAGGTCTTGAGCTTCTTTCTTTTCTATCCCCATCTTCTCCAACCTCCTCATGAGCGAGTCAATCTTACCTTCAAGAAGGTCCTCCTTCTCCACTTGCATTACTCCTTTGACATTCTCCATGGGTTGAACCGGAAGTAAGCGTCCGGATGACGCCCATGTATCATTATCCGCGACCTTCTTGAATAAAGTGAAAGCTTCGGTTAGGGTGAGCTCGATGATGGATCCTCCCGCCGATGCATCAATAATCGTCCTTGATGCCATGGTAAGTCCTTGATAGAACTTTTGAACTAGATCTTCCTTTGGGAACTTATGATGTGGCACGGCCCGAGTGTACTCATTGAAGCGCTCGAAAGCTTCTGATATAGTCTCCGTAGGATATTGAGCAAAAGTAGCAATCTTATTACGCAAGTTTGAGTCTTACCCGGTGAGTAGTATTCCTTCATGAAAGCTCTCATCAAATCCTCCCAATTTTGCACCGTCTCCGCCGATTGAGTGTAGAACCATTTCAAAAGTAGCGAGAACGGAAAAAGTCTTGCCCTCATTTGGTTTTGAGTCAGCCCGTCCATGTTGAATGCTTGACATAATTGAATGAACGCTTGGAGGTGAAGGTTGGGATCCTCTTTACTGGTGAAGGGTGAATGTTGCACCATGCGGATTGTTGAGGTCTTGATCTCGAACGGCCTTCCGATCTCTACGAGGTTTAGGATAGGTAGATCGACGATGTCTGAGGTCCATAACTCCCCGATCTTGCGCTCCGGCTGTGGTTGTTCTCCCATCAGTTGCGGTTGAAGTTGATTCTCCTTAGAGCTTGGAGGTGGCAATTCCTTTGGAGAGTCCGACGATCATTCGACCTCCACTTTTGGATCTGCAAATTTCATCTTTTTGTGCTTCCCGTCTCCTTAGCCTGTAAAGTTTTTCTAGATCATCCACAAAATTTTTGGGTTTGTTGGAGAGGTAGCCGTCCATCTCCTATTAGGGTTAATAATAAACAATATATATACTATATGTATATTATGCACCTGGGTGTATTGTATGTATACCATGCACCCAGGCCGACCAACGCACTTGGTCCAGCCAACCATATCAATTAACAAGCACCCCATATCAGATCCCATCCGCACCCGACCAGATAACCCGCCAGTCTAATCATCCAACTCTGCCCCTCCACCGTCGGCGAGGGCGAGCTGCGAGCGCGAGGCGGAGTGCTAGGCTAGTCGGCTAAAGGCGAGCGCGCAGCTGCAGTTGGGCCAAGCAGCGAGCGCACGGGGCTGGCGGCATTTGTGTGGGTGTGCAGTTTGCACTGGAATCGAGCGGCTTGTGGGGGCGTGGTGGTCCCTAGCGGCGAGCGTGCAAGCGCAGTGCACGGAGGTGTGCACGAAGCTAGTGGCACCATGCGCCGATCCATAAGCAGGCTGCAGGCGCAGCGGTCAGCGGGTGGCTGGCGCATGTAGGAACTTGCAGTGCGGCGTCAGGCAAGCATCAGATGGGAAGGCGTAGTGAGCAGGGTGCTGCTGGAGTCTGGAGTTCCATCCAATTGCAAAATCGATAATCACAAATTAATCACGACCATCTCTACTCACGCGCAGGACATGGAGTAAATTACTGAAGATCCCACCCAGACACAGCCACCAACGGAGATCCACTAGTAAGAATAATCGATGTTTACTTTTAATTTTCTTACCAGTAGAATCAAGCAGTAGACTAGAAAGTGAATCGCCTCTCCTGGAACTCTGAAGTTGTATTTCCACATATTCAGTTTGATTTCACCATCATCCATATTTTTGTGGCATTTTAATTACGATTTGCTTATGCTAGCACATCCCAGTTTTTCTATGCCAAATACAGTCAGCAGGAAACATCCTTGATTTCAACCTTCATAGATTTGCGACCAAAGAAAAAAAGAACCAGCCTTTTTCTATGCTCACCTTTACTGCAGATTGGAGTTTGATTACTTTTGGCACATTTATATGGTAGTTATTGTTTAAGTAGTTTTGGTGCAACTGACAATTCCTTTTCTGATTGACCTTATGTAGAAATTGGTTTACTGCACGACTTGCAATTTGTTGTGCCCATGTTTGCAATTGGCCTCATGTGGTGGTTATGGTTATTATTAGCAGTTATTTTATTTTGTACGTCTCACAATTGCACTATATCCATAGTTACAATTGGCCTAATGTCTTGGTTTTGGTGGGATTTTTTTATCTTATCTTACATGAAAAGAAGCATGTGGATCTGATTCCACTCGCTTGGATGAATAAATAACCTTAAAAAAAGAACTGATACGAATCAACTCACACATTCATTTGTGTTGCATCTGTGCCCATATACACAGTAGTAATCCGTTAGATTTATTGTTGCAACTGTCCTATGACACAAGTTGCAATTTTATTTTGACTTTTTTATTAGAGCTTAGTCCACACATTCACATGTATTACAACTGAGCCCATATACAAAGTAGTAATTATTTTAGTAGTTTTTTTTGCAACTGGCTCACGGCACCTGTGGCAATATGGTTCACTTTGAATATTTTTAATTATCGAAATTCAACCCACATACTCATGTGTGTTGGAAATGTGCCCGTATGCAGTATAAATTGGTTTAGATTTATTGTTGCAACTGGCTCATGGCATAAGTGGTAACTCGGTTCACTTTGATTTTTTTATTGTTATCGGAACTCAACCTAGACATTCATTTGCATTGTAACTGTGCCCATATACACAGTAGTAATCGGTTTAGTTTTATTGTTGCAACTGTATAATTATCTTTTTTAACGGAGCTTAACCCACATTCATTTGTGTTGCAACTGTGCCCATATGCACAGTAGTAATCAGTTTAGATTTATTGTTGCAACTGGCCCATGACACAAGTTGCAATTTGATTTATTTTGACTTTTTTAATCAGAGCTTAGTCCACACATTCGCATGTATTTTAGTAGTTTTATTGCAACTGGCTCAAGGCACATGTGGCAATTTGGTTCACTTTGATTTTTTTTAGCATTAAAATTCAACCCACATACTCATGTGTGTTGCAAACGTGCTCATATGCAATAGAAATTGGTTTAGATTTACTGTTGCAACTGGCTCATGACAATTTGATTTATTTTGATTTTTTATTAGAGCTCAATCCACACATGTTGCAACTGGAACGGGATCTTAATTGCAACCTTACTTAATCATATGGTGAAATCGGTGGGTGAGACAATTTTACAATTTGTCTTTCTTACGTGGGTGTAACCAGGATATTATACTAATTGCAATTGGTAGCTATGACATGTTGCAATTGCCCCGGTTGTAATTTGATTATTGCCCCCCACCCACCACTTATGATGTGTGCATACCTTTCTAGTGTACTTGTAACTTGATTATTATTCTAATTGTAATTGGAGCACCCAACCAGTTATAGTTGATTATTATTATTGTAATGGGAGCACCTGACAAGTTACAATTGCTATAGTTGTAGCGCCATACTTGCAATTGTGGTATTTGTGCATGGCTTTCCAGTGTAGTTGTAACTGGGTTACTATCTCAGTTGTAATTGGAGGACCCAACTGGTTGCAATTGTGGTGTTGTGCATGTCTTCCTAATTGGCATACAATTATTAAAATAGTTTTTCGTAGTTGTGACAGGTAGAAAAACATCAGCTATATTTGGATCCTAGAAAAACAAACAGTCCTAGCTTGTCATGACAGAGGTCCTTTTTTTTAATATAATGTAACTGAACTCAACATGTATTAATATGAAACTACACGGCTTATCAGGTTGCAAACGTATACAAGCACAAGATGCAATTCAGAAATTGAATCCACTGCGGTGCAACCATGCGCCTAGCTTAGCTGTGTTTGCAATCCAGTTTGCGGCACACAAACAGTCCCTGATGCAACCACTGTACCTACTGTGTTGCAACCATGCCCTAAGTGTATTTGCAATCTTCTCACCACACATAAATTCTAAATTGAGAACTTTCCACGTGGTTAATTTTTTTCTGCGGCACACTGTTCATGTTTATGTTTGGAACCACAAATGCTTGCAGCTCCACTGCGCAAGGCTTGCAGCTCCACTGCTTGGCTGCTGCTCGCTGCGCTCCCTCCTCTTGCATCTCCTCTGCTCACAATGGCGCAATGCTGCTTGCTTGTGTTTCGGACATTTCATCCAGGCGGCTCAGATAACGTGGTTACCCTTACATGCATAATGTTGGTTGATGAACCATGACACTGATGATTCTAGTGCCATTGCTGTCAGCATGAACACAGTAATCTGGATGAATGCTTTTGAGCATGTTCACATAAGTCCATAGCTCCATAATTAGAATAAAATAATTGAAGAATACATGTTTAATCTTACTGAAATCTGCTGGCTGTTACACATCCAAAAAAACATCTATATAGATTGACTTTGGTTTCACATATGATGTTGTTCGAACTGAACTGAGGAACACAAGCACATGGGACTGAACTGAATACTAACCAATCTGTAGTCTTGATGAATATGTGATTACTTGATGGACTGCCAACATTTATTAATTACTCTCACCAATTAAATTGCATACTAAAGACTATAATAATTTAAGTGAAACTCTTTTTAGGTCCTGACTGCAAGGAGGACAAGGAAGAACACTGTGAACCAATCCAGGCAAGCTGTGCATATCAGGATGGTCGCAAAGTCACCTAATTTGGGATATTGTCTGAGAAATGATCATTCATCAAGAGCGCAGACACACGCAACGTATGATGCTGCCATGGACCTCAACTGATGAGCCACAGCAACACAGAGTAGCAGATGTTAGAGCAACTATTGTTCTAGGAATGTTGCAGCTGGCTTGTCAACTGTTTGCAATTGATACAGCACTCCAGTTGCAATTTGGGACTTGAGTGGTTGCAATTTGAGGCTTGAGAGGTGTTGCAATTGGTTTATACTACTATTTTATTATTTTTATTCTTTATTTTTTTGTAATATGTTAAACCATACTAAGAGGGATGTTTTGAGAACACGGGTGCCCAATCTTATCGTATTTGAGCCAAACGATGGGCATGAGATTTATTTATCCTATTTTTTTAATTTCAGTTTGCTTTAGAGCTATATATACTTGCCTTCCTGTGGATCTGAAGTGTTCCATATGCAATTGTGATGTGTATGCATTGCTTCGTAGTTTAGTTGTAACTAGATTATTATGCTAGATGCAATTGTGATGACCAACTGCAGTTACTCTTGTTGTGTCTATTGCTTCCTAACATAGTTGTAACCAGCTATTGTCCTAGTTGTAATTGGAGGACTTGACTAGTTGCAATTACTCCAGTTGTAACTAGATAACATAAATGGATTGTTATCCTAGTTGTAATTTGAGATCCCGAGTGGTTGTAATTGCTTTGATATTATCAGATAATTACCTGATTTCATTTTTATTTGCTGTCATTTCCCCGCAAACGAGAACAACCTTCAATAAATTTTTTTATGTATCTGTGCATCTCTTTTCATAATTTCCATTAGTACATTTCTTTTTTTAACCTGCTTGTGCGACGGTGTGAGATTGAGTAGAATAACTAATGAGTAGATAATTGCCGAGTTGCGTGCTTGCTGTTGGCCTTACCATGTTGCAATTGGTTTTTCTCACATGATTTGGAAAAAGGCAATGTGCACAGCCTTGTGCATGGGGTTCTAGTGTATTTTTAACTAAGTTATTGTCTTGCCCTAAAAAAACTAAGTTATTGTGTTAGACTCTTAGTTGCAACTGGAGGATATGACAAGGTGCACTACTCTAGTTGCAACTAGATTATTGTCTCGTGCATGAATCATCTAGCAAATTCGATTTCTTGCTCTCAATTTTTTTTCTTTTTTTCTAGGATTTCATTATTTGTCTTCAGTTATTCCATCTCCCTCTGACCAAAACTAATGGAAAACTAATGGATCATAAGCAAGTGCCAAAACCATATTCTTATTGTTTACCACTACCTTTTACTGCTTATTGCTTTATCAGTCCTCGTTATATGCAAAACTAATGGATCATAAGCAAGTGCAAAACCATCTGAATAAGATATTACTAAACAATTAGAAGCACACTCTCTTTTTTCTGTAATTGGATATTCATTTTCAAGTTAAGCAATACTACCATGTTTACTTTAGTAATTTTTGCACCCTAGTCATCTGATTCCTTGCTTGAGCTTCTTCAATCGAGTTGCAGCAGTGCGTGGAACTTACTGCACTACTGCACCCTAGTCATCTGATTCCTTGCTTGAGCTTCTTGGTCAGATCCACAGGTCATGACACTCATGCGCCCGCATGACCAACGAGGATGAAGTTGGAAGGAGCGGGGCTCCGCTCGCCTCGATTTTGGTGGGCGTGGCCAGACTCCGACGCGGCCCCGCGGTGGCCACATCTCCATCCGCGCGCTCGCTGCTCGGGGCTGCAGCACCTCGCACGTCCGCCGCTAGCCGCACCAGCTGCTCGTGGCTCACGCACCCACGCAGAGGTACCACCGGCCGGCTACTCGCCTTGCCTCTGGCCGCAGTTCGCTGCTCGCGGGAGCCAGCGAGCCGCCGCAGCTCGTCGGAACCTCCTCGCACTCGCCGTGCCTCCTCGCATCTCGCGGCTCACGCTCATGGGGATTGGTGGTTTGGTGCAGGCAATGCCGCAACTTGCTTGTCTGGAGCCTACTTCGTGCCTGCGAATCCCCCGCTGCGCGAACCGCGCCGGCACCGTCTCGCGCTCGCCGCTCGCCGCTCGCGGTACGGCACGGGGAGGTAGTAGGTGGGTTCGATCGGACCAGGAGGGAGGCGAGACCCCGTGATCTGGTGGTAACTGTTGGAGGCATGGTTGGATGGGTCGGGGTGCGAGGCACGATGTGATCTACGGAAGATAGGGTCTGTGCATTCACAGTAAGAAATACACCTTGTTGTATTTTAGCCTCACCGTGTGTGTATATATATACATATATATATACATATATATGTGTATATATAGATATATATATATATATATATATATATATATATATATATATATATAGAATATTTATATTCTATACCCTAGGTATAGAATAGCTATTTCATACCCGAGCCGGCCACCGGCGCACGACGCGCCACCCGGCCACCCCCACGCACCCGCCGGTTCTTCGGTTTTCTTTTTCGCCTGGTTTTTTCCCTCACCCGGTCACCCCCACGTTCATGCCGGTAGTTCTTTTTCCTGCGCCGCCCGCACGCTGCTAGTCGCCGGCGATTTAGTCTGACACCGCCGACCCCCACCCCCTCCACCTCCAGCCCCGCTCCCCTCCGACCCCTCGTCGCCGCCCCCCCCCCCCAGCCGCATCCGACCCCGACCCCTCACCGCCGTTCCCCTTCACATCCGGCAGCTCGTTCCCTTAGTTTTTCCCCTTCTCCAGGTACCCAGCTCCGGCCCGGCAGCCCATTCTGTTGCCGCCGCCTCGTCTTCTCGCCCGCCGCCGCGTCACCTTGCTTGGAACGGGAGACGAACACGTGGTTCCTCCTCACCTGCCTCCGCCTCCTCCGGATCGAGTTTTCTGTGCATCCTCCAGCTGAGGTCGGGGTTCCCACGGTCATCCAGCGCTTCGCCCTCGACCTGCCCCCTCCGTCGGTTGCTGGATCCACCTCGGGCACATCCCGTGAAGGTGAATAATCCCTTAATTAGCCTGCGAGTGATTAATTGATACACAGTTTGATTTTCCATTTCGTGTGCAGATGGAATGCCAATGATTTGGTTCCAATCTATGGATGTCTTCTCCCATGATTTGATTCTGTTCTTCTCTCGTAGAATAGCGCGTAGCTCAGCTCTCCGTCCTATCCTTCCTCCATTGGCGACGGCACACGCACGGTCCCTTGGTCTGCCGGCCTCACCACCCTCGGCAGGTGACGGCACGCACGGGCGGTCCCTCAGCCAGTCGACCTCTCCGCCCTCCGCAACTTAATTTGCCCACCGGCCTCTGCACCCTTCGCAGGCGACGGCGGCGCCGCGAAAGCCCTGTGATTACTGATTATGGTACGCAAGTCTTTGTGGCCAGCAGTGCCTCCATCTCCAGCTCTTCACCATTTGCCCCATAGACTGCCCCCGCCAGCAAACTTCTCCCATGTCGAGCTCACACAACCCTCTGACTCGGAAGGTACCAATCTGAATTCATCTTGTTTCTATATTTGTGATAGTGGATTGGTCTACAAATCTACATTGGTCAAGTTTTTTTGGGAGGATTTGTGTTGCAGTCTTGCAGAGGTTAGTTGGGGATGGGTTAAGATTAATTGTTTGCTTCTGGATTGGTCTACAAATTTACATTGGTCAAGTTTTTTGGAGGATTTGTGTTGCAGCTTGCAGAGGTTAGTTGGGGATGGGTTAAGATTAATTGTCTGCTTCTTCAAAAGGCTACTTAAATATGTTGATCAGACTTGGTGACCTTTTAATTTAGAAGCACAGCTAGTCCATCAGATCAGTTCCTGATTATTAACGGTATATCAGCCTTTGGTTAGTTTCTGAAATTCTCAAGAATCCAGCTATAAGCCTATAACAGAAACCAATTATAACCTATTATTTTGATTTTTGTGACAGATTAGATGATTCTCAGGCCTATTTTTTTCAGATTGGATGTCATGAAGCATTGTAATATCCTCGTTTTACCATAGCAAAATCTGCACGAGGCTGAATTCATCTTGTTTCTATCTTTGTGATATTGGATTGGCCTACAATGGTCAAGCATTTTGGGATGATTTGTCTTGCAGAGGTTAGTTGGGGATGAGTCAAGATTAATTGTTTGCTTCCTTCAGAACGCTACTTAAATATGTTGTATTTAAGGATGCCCAACTAAGCAGATCAGACATGGTGACCTTTTTAGAGCACAGCTAGTCCATCAGACCAGTTCCTCATTATTAACGGTATATCAGCCTTTGTTTAGTTTCTGAAATTCTCAGGAATCCAGCTATAACAGAGACCGATTACAACGTATTATTTTGATTTTTGTGACAGATCAGCTGATTCTCAGTCCTAATTTTTCCAGATCGGATATCATGAAGCATTGTGGTATCCTCGCTTTACCATAGCAAAATCTGCATGAGTCGGTGCATGCCGTCACCACAGAAAATTATAAGGGCCAGCTATGGCGGTTCGCAGAGGACATAGCCCAGTTCATGAGGCTGCCAGGTGACTGCTCCTGTCACCACCGTTTCTTGCCTGTTCTGTATGCCCTTTTGACAAATAAACTATCGCTGATGATGATGCACACTCTGTGTTTGAGCAAATGCCGTTAGTATTGATTGCCCCTGCTTTCAAGAACCTATGAGATGTTTTTTACAGATCGATTTAAAGTTAAATTGCATGCGTGGGTGATAAAACCACAAGTTGTGACTAATCCAGTTAGCTGCAACATTTTTCAGGTTGCTTTTGGTTTGCAACTATTTTAGAAGGAACCTTTGTATCTCTGGGTTGGGGTGGTACTGTGGCAGCTTGTATTCTTTCTTTTTTTTTCCTCTCAAAATGCACCTCAGTATATCTGAAAGCAGAGAATTCAAACATATAGCTGCTTGTTTCTTCAGTTGTCGATTTGGGTTGCTTGCTTCTCCAGTCTTGATTCAGGACGATTGCTAGTGGGTGTCTATACTTTAATTGATAGAAAGAACAAGTTTGCTATTGATTAATAAGCTTGTCCAGATATGTATATCAAGTACTCGAGTGTCAACATCAATTTTTCTTGCACTTATCCTACTGATCTTCGACTGAACAATTCATAGACTAATTCCTCAGTCAGGCTGCCAGGTCATTCCATGTTATTGTACTGTTGGTACATGGTATCCTTTTACAAGAAGATTTGTTTGTCCATTCTAACTTAATTTGATCTTGTATTTTGAAGTTTGTTATTTTGTCGGATATCCTGTCATCTTCCTTGCTTCCATCCTCTCAAATGTAATCAATTATACTGTGTGTGGATAAAAAATCCAAATCTTGATTTTTTCCGATGTTCTATTGCCAAGATCATTTAAGTCATGGTTCCTCGTTGTAACAGCTGAGGTTTTGTGCCATCATGCAATTTTATTTATTCCAAAATGGAGATGAGTACTTGTCATCATGGGTCTGCATCCTGCAGTTAACTGAATATAACATGCTGACAATAGGTATGGTGGATGTAATCAGGATTATTTTCACAGGAATCCACCTCGTCCATTAGTCTTATCCATAAAACTTTTTTCCTGTTAATTTTCACATTTTTTTCTGCTGTTCTAGAATTTAGTTTTAGCTGGCATAATGGCGAGAAACATACCCCCATCATGTTTTGATTTGCTTAGACTTCCATTCCTTTGTCAGATTAAGGTTCATCTTGTCATCTCAATTGCTTCCATCCTCATGAACAGACCAGGTCGGTGCTTACTGTTGTTTAAAGGGAGCCATCGCCACCCTACCTGATGACAAACTCCAATTTACAAATAGTAAATTAGGCACTGTTCCCCCACCCCAATTTATAGTGTACAATTACAACGATAATTTATTTTCATGTAATCTAACTTGACGCTAGGTTGCATATAAATGGTGTTTTTCTGCTCACGAGTGGCACTATTTGCGGCTAGGCTATTTGGTTGCAAATTGCTGAGTTGTTTTTATATTTCACTGACTTAGCTGAGTGTGCATGTGGGAGGCGGATGGAGCTGATAAAAGCCTATGCCATTGTTAAAGTTAATGCTGGAACTAATTTATTGACGAAAAAAGATACTATTTGCTATCTGTTCTCAGCTTGTGCTAAGAGAATATTCTAGAAAGAATTCTGCTGAAAAAAAAGAAAACAGACTGAAGTTGGTCCAGCAACTAAGATATTGGCTAGCAATTTGCTATTGGCTTCTTTGTGAAATGAGGAATAGTTGCTGCCTCTGCAGGGATGACAGGTTCGATCCTGATGCCCATTCTGACCGATGAGCAGGAAGCAATACCCAGATGGGGCAAAAACGATGCTGTCTTCAACCTGGACACAGCACCCTGCTGTAGATAAGCACATGTTGGGTGCATGACTCTTGCCAAATTGTTAGCTATCAATTATAATACACATTGTTCTGAATTTTTTTCCATCCTCCTGCAGCTCCAAGATCACATTAGAGCAGATTGGTTAGTAGAACAAACAAGCTTGAGTTCTGTTTACATTTTACTTCAACAAAGAGTTGTGCTTGCATTGTTGAAGACATCCAAACAAGTTGTCAAATGATGGTGAAGGCTGAAATAGCTCTAGGGAATATAGAAAATTCATGTTAGCATAATGGTTATTGTCTATACGAGACGTCCATTTGTATACCCGTAAAGTGACCCTGCTTCCTAATCCTTCGTAAGTTTTTTTTTGAGGGCATGGTGTGGTCATGGGTTCCTAAGAAATAATATGTGCATGTGTGATGCAGGCGAATTCAATGTAGCTTATTTGCTTCACTTATTAATTCAATATCTTTCATGTATTCTTGGTTCTAATCCTATGCGCACATCACTCAAAAGCACTCAACAGTTCGTATGTCGTCCAGCTGACTGCAGTATAGAAACTACAAAACTGGAGTGATTAAGAATACCCGCAAATAAAGAGTGATAAATAATAATAGCATCAGTGGTTCATATTACATCCTACAAGCATATATATATATAAAAACTGACTGCAGCTCAAATTTAAAGGAACAAGAATTACGAGACGGAAATCAATCGCCACAGCTCATTTAAATTAATTTATTGATGGATGGGTACGTTTTTTTTTGACAACATGGATGGGTACGTTGGAAAAATGGACGTAGCCTGAAGGGAGCATGTGCCCACGTGGCCACGTGCACCTGTGAGGCGGGGTGGGAAAAAACCGCACGGCAGGCTTGGTTGCGGGGAGCCTGAACCGCGCGGGACGTGGGAAAAGAAAACCGGACAGGCCTCGGCTGAGGACGGGCGTGGGTCGTCGCTGTGTTGCCGCGGGACGGCGGGAGGCGCTCGGGTATGGAATATTATTCCATACCCTGGGTATAGAATAGCGCTGGCCTATAGATATATATGTATGTTGTATGTATATACTACATATGGGTGCATCCTAAATAGCAAATGCACCCAACCAATCCGGCGCGCCTGGGTCCGGCGGACCGACCGAGCCACCCGGCAGCTACCCGCACCGCGAGAGCCTGCAACCCAGTCGAACCACCCCCGAACCAACCTTTTTTTTAATCTCCGCACCAGCCTTCTCCTTTTCTTTTCCTTCCATCTCGTCACCATCTCACTAATTATCCACCGCACGGTGAGATCCACGCCGTCGAACCGGCGGCACGCGGGCTAGGGCGAGCTCGAGCGTCGGTGGCAATGGAGTGCGGGACCCAGCGCGAGCTCCCCCGCGGGGAGCGGCGGTGCCTGTCCAGAGGCCTGGAGCGAAGCCCTTCGCTGGGACTCCTGGGAGCCGTGGCGCTCAGGGGCTTCCAGTTCCCCGCGCGGCCGCGTCGGTAGTGGCGGCGCTTGCCGATGGCACGCGGGCTCTCGGGGACGACCTCCACTACAGGAAGTGCTGGTGCGTGGACCCCGAGGCGATCTCCCCAACGCCCAGCTCAGAGTCGCGGCGCCAGGCCACCCTCGGAGCAGCGGCGCGGGGCCGCATGGCGAAGCACCATGAGGATGCTGCGGCGAGCCTGCAGGTAATATAGCGTTGCGTCCATTGCTCCTCCCCCCGCTAACCAAATCGATGTGATTGAACAGAAGCTAACACGTGAAAAGTGCAGGTGCACGACAACAAGAGGAATTGAAGCACCACCGGCGAAATCGACAATGGCGGCGCAAATGACGAAATCCCTACAGCCACTCCGTCGGTGGTCCGATCCCCTCCTTGCGAGTACAAAAGTGCTTTTGTTTGTAATCCTAACCCAATTCCCTATGTGCACTCTCTTATTTTTCCATTACGCAGATGAGTAGATCCAGTGTACTTTATTGCTTCTGAGAAGAGATTGAGGTGAGAGCTTGATGAATAGATTCCAAAAGATAATCGCTGGATTAAGACACGCACACTGCTCATACTCGCATATCCTTTTTTTAAAATCTTTTATTTTGGTGTCCACAAGATTGATGAAAAGTAGCAGCGTAATAGGTCTGGGGAACAGACTTGCTTCTGAACATCTACGTTGGAGCAACCAAACTGAAGCCATGCAACGTTTGTAAGATAGGATGCTGCTGCAGTACTCATTCAGTGTTATTTAGGACTTGCAGAATGAAACAGAAGTGCAGTTGTCAATCTAATAATCGGTACTTGCGGCAGGAAATGTTAATAACTTCAATTCAGTTAAATCAAACAATATTTTTTTCCTAGACGTTTTGATGGAAATGGGCAAATGATAAAATAAATAACTCTAGTTTTTGAGATGCTAGATGTTTTTAAGTATTCTGTGTATCTTCAGTCTAATTCAACCTATTTCTGCACAGTAGACGGAAATCATACATCTATGCTGTAATGATTAATTTGCAGTTCTGATTGGCCTCATGTAGCAATTGGGTTACTACAGGACTTGCAATTACTGAGTCTCCATGGTTGCAATTGCTCTCATGTGGTGGTTATGCGTATGGTTAGCAATTATTTTCTTTTGTATGACCAGCAATTACACAGTATCCATGGTTGCAATTGGTCTGATGTCTTAGTTTTGGTGGGGTTTTTTTTTTATCTTTTCAGTTTTTGCAGTATCGGTTAAACATTGGATACATGCATATTTGCTTTTTATTAGTGCTCAGCCCACACAGTAGTAGTTGGTTTAGATTTATCGTTGCAACTTGCCCATTGCATTAGTGACACTTCATTTCACCTTTTTCTCTAGTTGTAACTAGGCTGCTATCCATGTTGCAATTGGAAGACCTGATTAAATACAATTGCTTCGGTTGTAACTATATTAGTGCCCCAGTTGCAATTTAGATTATATTGTTGCAACCATTGCATCAGTGGCAATTCATTTTCTTATCAGAATTTGAGCAAAAATGCACACATTTCTCGTGTTGGAATTTATCCGCCCAATTAGTTGTAAGCTGTTTAAGGTTGTGTTGCAACTGTAGTAGACAAAAATTACACTTCGAGTCGCAAATACTGAGTTTCACCTAGTGTAGTTGTAATTGTGGGTCATCCTAGCTGTAACTGGGCAACTTTCCATGTTGCAATCAGAGGACCTTGTCAATTGTAATTGCTCTAGCTGTAACTTAGGTTTCACCTAGTGTAGTTGTAATTATTGGTTATCCTAGTTGTAACCGGACTACTGTTTTTGTTGCAAGTGGAGGACACTGCCAATTGTAATTGCTCTAGTTCCCTAGTGTAGTCATAACTGTTGGTCCACTCTAGTTGTAACCGGGTTACTGTCCTTGTTGCAATTGGAGGACCTTGTCAATTTGTAATTGCTGTAGCTATAACTTAGGCTTCACCTAGTGTAGTCATAATTGAGAGTTATTCTTGTTGTAATAGACTACTCTTCTTGTTGCAATTGGAGGACCCTGCCAATTATTATTGCCCCAGTTGTAAGTTAACCAGGCTTATATAATATGTATTAATTTGTTTTAAGGTCGTATTGTAACTTCCCTAGCGCATTAAGTTGAATAGGATCTTACAATTTTGCATAGGCCCATTGCATCAGTGGTGATTCATTTCAGTTTTGAATTTTTTTTTACCAAAGCTCACAACCCACTCATTCATATGTGCTGCAGCTGTATCAATATACGTACTAGTAATTATTTTAGTATTTTTGTTACAACTGGCCAATAACACCAGTGGCAATTCGATTCACTTTATTTTTTTATTTGAGCTCAACGCAAACATTATTCATATGAATGAGCGAGGTGTTGTTGTGTGCATTCTTTGCTGGCTGCAGCTATTGTGGAAGGACTACCGAACGGGCTCGGGCTGCCAGAGTGGAAGGACGAGCAGGCGTGTTCCGCATGGAGGCGGTCTAGCGCATGTACTCACTTGGAACTGATGGAGTTCTATGCATTAGTTAAACAAAATTCCAATACTGACCGCATGTGTTGTAAATCAGTGGTAATACGTGACTTGTAGCAATAGCAACACATCTTGTGTTTCTTTATGACAGAATTATATGGTCTCTTCTGCAGATGTACGTTTTCACCTTGATTATAGATGATGAAAGCAAGCACAATGCATGTCTGTTTTTGTTTCAAGTCACAACATTAGTGTTCTCGTCCTGGTTGTAATTGGAGCTGCTATCTTCTCCATCTTAAAAAACTAGTGTCCAGTTGCAATGGAGATGTGTGCATGGCCTTCTAGCATACTTGTAACTAGATTATTATTCTACTTGTAACTAGAGGATGGGACAAGTTGCAATTGAATTTCTTTTTTGCAAAATTCACCCCATGCTTTTTTCTAGTAGTAGCGGCCAGCGGCTGCTGAGGGTCCAGTCCGCAAATTGATGAATTGGACGAAAGAATTCCAAGCGCCAGAGTAGTTTCTCTCCACCAGTTTGAAGAAATTGGGTGTGGTGTTGCTGGCTTTGTAGATTTCCCCAAGCTGTAGATCGATTAATGTATCATTTTGGCTTTTCTTGACAAGTTGCAACCAGTGTATCATTACAACTGGAACCTGTGTATCATTGCAGTTGCAACCAAGTAAATTGGCTTAAAACAGTACGGAAAGAGTTCCCCTACAATGTGCTCATATGTAGTATAAATTGGTTTAGATTTATTGTTGCAACTGACTCATTGCACAAGTGGTAATTCAGTTCACTTTGATTTTTTTATTATTATCGGAACTCAACCTAGACATTCATGTGCGTTGCAACTATGGCCATACACACAGTAGTAATCGGTTTAGATTTATTGTTGCAACTGGTCCATGGCACAAGTTGTAACTATATAATTTGTCTTTTTTTATGGGAGCTCAACCCACACATTTATTTCCGTTGCAATTGTGCCCATATACACAATAGTAATCGGTTTATATTTATTGTTGCAACTAGCGTGTGGCACAATTTGCAATTTGATTAATTTTGACTTTTTAATCAGAGCTTAGTCCACACTTCACATGTATTTTAAGAGTTTTATTGCAACTGGCTCATGACACCTGTGCAATCCAGTTCACTTTGAATTTTTTTATTATAGAAATTCAAGCCCATATGCGGTAGAAATTGGTTTAGATTTATTGTTCAACTGACTCATGGCACAAGTGGTAATTTGGTTCACTTTGATTTTTTTATTACTACCAGAACTCAACCTAGATATACATTTGCGGTGCAATTGTGCCCATATTCACAGTAGTAATTGATTTAGATTTATTGTTGCAACCGGTCCATGGCACAAGTTGCAATTGTATAATTTATCTTTTTTATCAGATCTCAACACATACATTCATTTGCGTTGCAATTGTGCTGCACACACAGTAGTAATTGATTTTTATCAATTTTTTATGAGTGTACCACATGCTTTGAGCCTTTGACGTAATTGTAACTATTGAAGATCTTGACTTGTCGCCCACATGGTTTGGATTTACGTAAATGTAAAAAGGCAAAAAGCATGAGTCTAGTGGCCCAAACCGTTCACTAGCCTGAATTACATGCGGCCCAAAAAGCCATCAGTCTTTCTCTCTCTTTACTCCTCCCTCTCTGCTGCTGAGCTCTCACGCGCAGTAAGGCACTGGCCGGCCAGCTTTGACCGACCATAGCTCGCCTCCGGCAGTGTTCTAGCGAGGGGGAGTGTTACGGGAATGCTCCGAGTGGCAAGGGGCATCCATCTAGCTAATTAAGGCAGCGGGATTTTGGCTCCATAGGACCAGCGCTGAGCAGATCACAACAGCAGACGGCCCATGGCGGCTTGGGAAACTGAAATCCAGGGCCCTCCAGCACCCCAGTACGTCGATGGAGGAGTTGGAGATAGAGCTCAGGTGGTGAGGAAGCTTTGGATGATGGCGATTTGATTTTTGTTGAGGCAAGACCAAGTATTTGGCCGGCGACCTGCTGGTGGTAAGCAGGGCTCACGACGGCGAGCCTTGGACGTGGCCGCGGTGAGCAGCGTCCGCCCCACCCCTACCCGCCACAAGCCAAGCCATTGGGGCCGCCACGCCCAAGTGCTCGCCCGGGCCTTCCTCGCGCGTGGAGCGGTCTTCCTCGCGCTCGTCGCTCGCGGCGCTCCGCGCGCTCACGACTTGCGCTCGCGGTGAGCAAAGGTTGGTGGACCGGTGGTTCGTTGGTTCTCATAGGAGGGTCTGTGCAATCCATGTATAAAATGCACCTTGTTGCATTTTAGTCTCACCGTATATATGTATATATATATAGTGTTTTGCTATAATGCACCTGGGTGCATTTTGTATAGAGAATGCACCCACCGCACCCACCCTGATTTCAATTAATTCTTGCTCAATTGCAACTAGACCAACTCTAGTTGCAAATGGTTCGCGTTGGGTTGCAACTGAGTCTAGTGTAGTGGTAATTGGTTCGTATTCAGTTGGAAGTTGCAACATGTTAGAACTGTTACAATTATTTCCATCGAGTTGCAAATAGTACAATATCATAGTTGTAATTTGTCTAGTCTTGCGGTTGCAATTGGTTTACACACAGCTTTAGCACCTAGTTGCAACTAGTTGGTCTGATTGCAACGGTCTGCATCCATTTGCAACTGGTCCATCTAGTTGCAATCAGTGCAGTCGTCCAATTGTATCCACGAGAGTTTGTGCATTTGTTGTACAAAATATTTTTTCGGCGAGTTGCAATTAGTATGGTGAGATAGTTGCAATTGGTCTAGTCCAGCTGTTGCAATTGGTTTCAACTGCGGGGTCTGTGCATTTACTGTACAGAATGCACCTTGTTGCATTTTAGCCTCACCGTAATATATATATATATATATAAAAGAAAACTAGGGTTAGTCAAAATCTAAATTAGATTGATTTTTGAGGATGATCAAAGGTTTGTAGATGCAAATAGAAAAACTAAAAGAAAACTGAAAATATTCACAAAAAAGGCAATACTAGATCGAATCTTGATTGCTTGTTCCCCGTCAACGGCGCCAGAAAAAGGGGCTTGTTGACGGGTTATATTTGTATCAAAGTTTGTTTGGATTTGCAAGCGGACAAATCCTCCGTCGTAGTCATGGGACCCTTCTTCCTTTAAGTGTGAACCCAATGTATCAAGTCCGTGGAACAATGTGCGATGCAAGAATCAATCTAATAAAGCCAAGAACACTTAATCTTCAAAAGGGTTGCTTTTGCATCTAATCTAAGAAAACATAAAAAACTCATCTAATCTGAGAAACACCGGAGGTAGCAAGAGATAGAGGGGAGGTAAAACCAATCTAGAGAGATTGGATCGAGCTCTTGTTGAAGTTCCAACCAAAGAAGAAGATAGCAAATCGAATCTCATAAAAAGCCTCTTTAAATCATGGCGTCTGTTCCAACTCCGAAGACGCCCGCCTTTTGGAACCTTCGTCCTATCACGATGCGCCCCTATTCATGCGGGTTAGCCTACGGTGAGTCCAAAGGACAAGATGAAAACGTTTGGTAGGTCAGGCATGCACCTCTAGCCACCACGGCTACAAGAACACCCTATGCGATCTATCTCAATAATAGATCGGGGAGAAAGAAAACCCAAACGAAGACAAAGTCGTAGAGAAAGCACTTGATCGCTACGAATCAGATTGCAATTTGTAAACTCAATATAGTAAATGATACATGGACAACATCACCACTGGGATCCTACCTTGATCTTGATCCTAGCTCCTGAAACTCTGACGTGGTCTTCCATGCAAGGTTGCCACGCCGGCTAGGGAAATCCTAGTCAACTATCTCGACCCTCTCCTCTCTGGAATGACGTCCCTCTATTCTCTACTCCTCGGCGGCGAATGATGAATGGTATTCTGAGTGGCTCTTCGCACGGGGACTATAAATAGTCTGAGGGTCGGCTAGGTCAAAGGGGGCAGCGAATGGGGCCCGGAATGGGCTGGGCCGACCGGCCTAGGCCCACCCCAGCCCGGTTCGCGGCCTCCTTCGTTGGTGATGCTTCTCGTATCTTCTAGAACCTTCACCCTTCTGCATGTGGGCCCTTGGCGTCAGTTTCTCTGTGGTTTGGATAGGACTCCTTGTCGCGCAAGCTTCAACATTTTCTGTCTAGGTCCTCGGAGTTTTCTGCCATCACGATTTGGTCCTTGGGTCTCTTAGAGTCATGTTCACTTCATATCTTGACTTGTGTCGGGCTTCAAGATCTTCTCACGAGGTGCTTGATGAACTTTACCCGGAAGTCTTGCATTTAGCGCTAAAGTCCTGCATAAATAATAAACTCCAAAAACGACATGCAAGAGCGAACTTGTTATATCAAGGGGGTTAGTACCAATGGATAAGATATTAAATTAATGCCAACACCAAAGGTAAACTCATGGCTAGGTTGACGGAAATTCACCGTCAACACCGCCGCCACCTGAACTGGGTGACAAGGACACCAGCACCGGCCTTAGCAGCTAGGCCAGGCCACGAGGGCACCACCCCCGCATGCCACCAGCCAGGCCATGCCATGAGCTAGGTCGGGACGCGGGGGTGCCACACTATTGATATTTCTTACATCACAAATAAATCCGCAAGCGCACGGAAGGTATCAATTATAGCATTTCACCCGGGAGTATTCAGGGTATTATATTTTCCTCAGGGATGAAGGACCGAACTGGCGACCAGAGGGGGGGGTTGAATGGGAGCCGATAAAAATTCTTCTTGAGGGAGATGTCTTCTCCAACAAGATGAACTCGGCTAATCCAATACTTCTCCGACTCGAACTACCCAAGTTTGCCAAAGTCACGTAGCCACTCAAGTGCTACTGAGCCTAGGAGCAAATCACTCAACCAACCAAAACAAACACTCCCAACACGCAGCGGAAATCTGCACAGCCTGCTGTCTGTGACACACCGGTCAGACCGAAGGCCTGAGACGGTCAGACCGGTGGCACCGGTCAGACCGGTGGATAGAGCCGGTCAGGCTGGTGGCAACAGCAGACACATAGAAACGTTCCAGGAAGCCTCAATGACTCCTCTAGGCCCTGGAACAAAAAGCACCTCTGAAACTCAAACTGAAGGGAACGAAAGACCTTCACAAAACCTAGCCAATCAACCTGAAACCTGCCAATAACTGACCAAGAGCACCACAGCCCAAAGCTACACACGTCCAACAATTCACCCGAGGCAAATCCCACAGGGACCTGGCACCGGTCAGACCGGTCAGGCCTGGGCAGCTCGGGATAAACAGCGAGCCGCGAGTCAACTCCTCCAAACAACCTTCCCGATCTCCCGATTCGCTCCACGGATTCACACAAGACTTTAGGGATACTAGGAGTACCTCATGGGTATCCCATAGCTACAATTTGGTCCCCTAAAACTTGGTAAATCGAGAGGAATCGAAGGATTTCCACCAAGAACACTTTCCCGAAACCTAAGAAAACCCCCAAATCGAGCACCTTTTCCCACGGATTTGAGAGGGGGATTACAAGGAAAAGAACCACGAAGGGTTCATGCATACATTCCCAACCAAAACCACAAAGGAGAGGCCTCAAATCCACCACAAGAAAATTGCCAAGAAAAGGCTCCGAAAATCACCAAAAAGGGAAAACGGGAGAGACAACAAAAGGCCTTGAAGAATCACACCAAATCTTCTATACATACCATGAAAGATTCATACAAGGTCTAGCTTGCCTCCCAATCATCCATCCCTCTCTAAAGATCTCACCATGAAGCTCTCAAGCTAGTCCTAGAAAATCCTAAGGAAAATAGGAAGGAAAAATAGCCAAAGCAAATGAGCTAGGGTTCCAAGAGATGGCTGCCATCCTCTCACCACTTGGGTTATATGGAGGCAACCGAAAGACGAAACTACCCTAATACATAAAACTAAGATACACACCCCAGAGGGGCACTTTGGGAATCTTCGTCGTAGCACCATCGGACGGATGCCCGGCGACTGCACCTTGCTTAGCCTCGACGCAAGCCTTGCGATCCCGACGCGTGTCCTCCGCTTCGAAGTCTCCGGAAGTCGTTGTCGCACACCGGTCAGACTGGTGCTCCCCACCGGTCAGACCGGTCCGACCCACCAGTCAGACCGGCTTATTGTTGCTGCGCTTCGGTCTTCGGTCTTGGCTTTGTGGATCAACCAAGGAATACAGTAGTTTTGTGGTGAACCACTAGAAATCCCGCGGACTCGGTGTGGCCTCCCGCTAATCTCCACTCATGACTTGGCCCCCACGTCGTCCCGGCTCGACCTTGGTTTTGAGGCTCAACCAAGAAACCGTCCATGACCTTGTCTTGCTGTTCTTGCCACCATGTGACCCGCACTTGATCCCGCTGGCCACCGGGTCCCTCGAACCAAGCTACTTGTCTGCTCCACACCTGGAGGCCTCACCGGCATCGACCTTTCGCACTTGTTCTTCACCTACACCAACACCAATCAAGCCGCAGCCTGCACCTGCAATACTTAGTCAAGAGTCAGTCCACACAACATTGTGAATCACTCATCACACCAGGAAGCGACCATCCACCGGTCCTCGAACCACACAAGCTCTCAAGGGAACGATGGTGCAACGGTCTCTTCTAGCTGATACGTCCAAGGACAACAAGGAGATAGAGGTGGGTAGAAAGGATTCTTAAGGCTTAGGGTTTAAAGATAAGATAAACTTAGCCTCTACCTACTCGCTTCGGGCACCGGTTTACCCTTGGTCTGCTAGGAGCCTCCGGCTATTAGGTCTACACCCTAGCCCCACGTGGAGGGATACCAGGGATGTACGTGGCTTTCACCACCCGTACACCTACCTCTTAGACCGTTGACTAGGTGTGTAAACAAAGGAGATATATACCCTAAACACCACGTTTACGCTAGCTACCTCGACTCTGACCAGGACCAGACTCCACCGGCAGCTAGAGTCCTAAGGCTAGAGCCCCCACCCCGAGAGATGAGCGATGATCCCACAAGCAGATAAAAGATAAACTTAGATTACCGAAAGAACTTCTACCATAAGAAATCACGAATACTTACTTAGAGGAAGAAGCATCCGCTAAGGTACAGGACCGAAGAAGAGCGCCGACAGGCCGGCGCCCCCTCTGAGCTACACCTCACTCTCTCCCTATTTTCTACACTTATTCTACTATGAGGCTCTTCTCATCTCCAACTTGTGTGTTGAATGAGGGGGGGTGGAGGCCTCTTTTTATAGGGCGGAGAGGTGGTTCCCAGGTGTTCTATACATGGTAACACCCTCCACTGCCTATTGGATTGCGCGGGTGATCTTCCCGCCAAAAATCAGCGCACGCGGCACCAAACCTGGGTCGGCCGACCCAGTGGTGGCCCGTCTCGCCACTGCCTTGGGCAGGTGGGCTTCCCTCTTGGGCCTTGTCACAAGTACGTGGGGCTTGGGTTCTTTTGGCCCGGATAAGCTGTGCTTATGGGGTCTCTTTGTTGGGTAGAGTGGGCCGGTGCATGGATGCGGTGTTTGTCATTACTTTCGGGCCTGTTCCACGTTTGCTCCCTGAAATAGCATAATCACCAAAACTCCTGGAACTTGTTAGTTGAAGGCTCCTAATCCAATGATATTGGATATTAAGTATGACGTAAATATTTGCTATAAGAGCCATCACCAAGACTCCCCCTCACTTGCCCTTTGCTCGTCTCGAGTAAAGGTTAAAGGCTAAGGTGGATGCATCTCCATAGAAGAAAACCTGCATACAAGTTATTCCAAGCTTTTCCATGCTCCTGTGAACTTTGGAGTGGCTACCACACATATCTTGGGAGATTGAAGGATGGAAAAATATAGACATCAGGTTCCTATCACCTCTTGCTTAGAAACTTGGGTTTTTGAATTTTCGAAGACAGAGAATAGACTTGCTCCTGAAATTATTCTCTCGAGTCACTCTTTGTATTTTTGTGCTTTTGTAACCTCACCAAGGCAAAGATGTTGCCTTTTATTCCCCTAACATCTAAAGGCTTATCTGGAGCAGAGGGTAGGGATAAAAGTGCAAACTTGCTTCGCATATATATTGCTAAGTCAAAAACTGGATCCTAAAAGAAACATTTCATGCAACCTGATCAAGATGTGCAAGTGTGTGAAATGATAATGTGGCAAGGTGGACGCTAGTCCTGGAATAGGTGCTAGCTATTGCCACATGTGAATACTCAGGATTATGGTAAGGTGGATACTAGGCCCGGAATGGGTGCTAGCTATTACCGTAAATGATGAGTATGATATGATGATGAAGAAGAAGATGATGATGATGACGATGGTAAGGTGGACACTAGGCCCGGAATGGGTGCTAGTTATTACCATCATGATAAGCACTGAGGTGATGGCAAGGTGGATACTATGCTCGGAGTGGGTTCTAGTTATTTCCATCTATAAAAAAATGCTTGAGGTGGTGTCACAGTAAGGTGGACACTAGGCCCGGAATGGGTTCTAGTTATTATCAGCTGATGTACACGACTCTCTCTCTCTCTCTCTTATTTTTCTCCTTGGGATATGGGCTATCTTTCTTTTTTTTCTTCTTCTTTTTTTTTGCATGGACCATGATGCGTCCATTATTTCTTTTTCTCTTTCTTTTGCATGGACTTGACTAGTCCATCTTTTCTTTTATTTTTTTCACATGCATATGAGCACGGAATTTATTTCTCTTTTTCTTCCTCTTTTTTTCATCATCATTTGTTTTCATAGCCCATATCCTTTGGAATGCTGAATAGAGAGGAGTCATGACATAGGGATGGAGTTTGTGGAGTGGATGGATGATTGGATGAGAAGTGCCCAACTCCCAGTGTAGCAGTTTGACATATGTGTGTCGATGGAATGAAAGGCATAACTTCCAGTGTGGAAGTTAGCATGCATGTGTGGGTGTACGTGATCTTGATCAAGAGAGCATGAAAAGTCTCAAGCATGGGTCACAGCGTTTGACAAAGCTCAAATTGAAGACAAGCAACGTTTGTGCTGGTTTTCCTATAACTATCCTATAAGGCTCTAATGGGAATTTTTATAACTTGAGGAGACAAGCTATTGCATTTTTATTTTTGAAAAGATATTCCCCAGTGCTTCGCAAGAGAGATCAAGGTTCCATCTATCTTAACTATATCACATCCGCCAATAACTTAGATAGCATGGGGTCCCTAATGATAAATTGTCCACAAGAGTAGGAAAAACAGAGAATAAAGAGTATGCAAATTTTATCATGAAAGAGCATGGAGAGCATGGGGTGGACAAGGTTCATTGAGTTTCATTTTAGTGATTAGCATGAAATTGATTCAAACTCAAGAACTTAACGAATGAGAGGGTTGTGTTTCGCAAACCGTCGCTGAAGAGGATGAAGGAATGGAGGGGTGTCAAGGGTGGTCGGCTGAACCAAAGGTTCAACCATCCCTCTCTGGCACTCATCTGATCTTCTCTTCTATGTGCGGGACTGAGCGAGGTCGTGCAACGTGTTGGTGGGGGGTCTCGAGTGAGTGTACATTCGGTGAGCTTGAGAGATCCCCCCACACTTGTTCTTGTACCTACTTTGTTCAACAAAGACATGGTGGAAAGAAGCAGGGACTCTACCGGGTGTGAAAACCGGGAGTCTATGTTTGAGGCGCATGAAGAGATAAACACATGCGATTCTTTTTATTTTATTCATTTTTTTTATCATGGCAGTATTAGCGTGACGGGTAACTTAGCAGGGAAACACCATGGGAAAAGATGCATGGGTTTGTGTGCTACTTACCCAACCTACCTCTGCAAGCGTTGAAAAAGAATGCAAGAGTTAAGTGATATGAGCATTGTATGGATCTTTGCATTTGTTCCGCTTGGTTCCCTATGCACCTGCCTTCCCATGGGAGCAAGGAGCATTGTAGGCCTTGGAGTTATTGTACATTGCTCCTTGGTTGTTTATTTTATTTCCTACAAAAGGTTAGTGCACAACAAATACTCGAGGGACGTTTGAAGATTTTTGAAAGGGTTTTGTTGTTACCTTGAGATTTGTTGTTCACATCCATGCTTATGATGATCATATTTTAAAACTCAAGAAGCATGGATCCCCAAAATGTTTGCCAACTTTTATTTCAAAATATTTTTTCGAGAGAGAATTTTATTTGGCAAAAGGTTTTGTTCATGGTTCACCAAATTTTATCTTTTTTTTTGCAAAACTCAACCAAGGCGAAGATAAGGTTGCATGAACATAACAAAGGGGTATTCGATGATATACTCACAGTGCTTCTGCAAAGTTGATATGTACCTCCTTTGTAAGTCATGCAACTTTTGTTGAAGTTCGTTAGAGCCTTGGTTCATCTCCCATATTTTTAGCTTGAGGACTAACCCATTATCATCTCTCCATTTTTTGAAAAGTTTATCTGCAGGGGGTTAGTCCACAAAAGATATATGCATCCAAAGTTTAAGAACATATTACTCAACGGTTCATTAACCAAAGTTCGACACCATGTCTAATTCGATTAAAGAAGGCTCTTTTAGCCTAAGCACCATGCTTAATTTAAAAAGCCTATGGGTGTGCCTATAGATGCACCTATAGGGAACACTCAAACCAGAGCATACAAAAAAAACAAAAGAGGCATGGATTTGATTGCTCAAGCTATGGAGATAAACATGAGTAAAGGATTGGTGAACCTTACCTTTGCATACCTGAGTGTTTTCACCGGCAGAAGAATGATTTGAAAGTTGCTACTACGGTGGCATGATCACATGTAGTAGTCGGTGGCTCCTCCATGTTAACATAGATTGTAGCGGAGGAAGGTGCATTGACCATGGCGACTTAGGTAAGCCTCAAGGCTGCGTCTTACACACACTTGGTGTGTATAAACCATGGGCCCTGGTGATGCATTCCATTGGCACACTGTTGTAGGATTGGAAGCGCAAAGTGTGTCTCCTCTTGTGCATGTGAGCATGTGACGAATGGCGTGGATCAGCAAAGGCCTGAAAGGGAAGAGGAGCATTCCTCTTGCTTCTGTGTGCGCACAGGCTGCAAGGGCAAGGATTTGCAAATCTGGAAGTGGATGAGAGCTATGTTGAAGCTTTGCAAGCATATGAGAAAGCATGGCTATCGATGCAGAAGCTGCATGGGCGAGGCTATGCAAGGCCGAGGGTCGATGGGAATTATGCGAAGGCCTTGCAAGTGTATGTGAAAGTGCGACTGTGGATGCGGGAGCTGCACGAGTGAAGCTATGCAAAGCTAGGGACGTATGGCGCTTATGCCAAGGCTCTGCAAGCGCGTGCGAGAGCAAGGTTGGGTAGAGCAAGGTGATGATGGGCATGCTTGCTTGCTTGCTTGATCGCTATCCTTCCTAGCATTGTCGAGCGAGGTGAGCAAAAGCTTGCTTCGTCAGGCTAGAGGAAACCACTCTCTTGTAGCAACAAGGTGAGCATTCGCTAGCTCAGGGCTCAATGTTACCTTGCCTACTTCCAAGCGTGTACCTTTTCTTGTTATCTTTGTTGATCATGCTACACGAATGGCTGGCAGAGATTCCGTCTTCCAAATGCCCATGATCTGTCAAGGTGAAAATCATAGCTTGGAGGCATGCCAGTAATATTGCCCTTTATTCCATGTGGAGTTTGCTGGCTCTGACTCTCTCTTTACGCTCCCTCTCTTCTCTTCTACCTTTCTCTTTTCTCTCAATATATTTTTTCTCTTTTTTTCATATATATATATTATTATTTTCATTTTTTCACTCTTTCTATTTCCTCTTTTTTTCAACTTCCTTTTTCTCTCTTTTTTTCAGCAAGATGGAGCGTGCACCATTGGATGGATCTTTGATGAGGTGCACACCAATCTCCCCCACACTTGGGCTTTGGAGTCATGTGACACCAAAACCAAGTGTGTGATGTCGGCATGTATGGTCCATCAATACGAAGTGTGTAGTTGGTGCAGCTTCCATGTCCTTGGGAATCGCATGTCCCTTGTTCTTCTCAATCTCACCTATAATGGAGTGATCAAGAATACCCGAAGGTGCATACTATCCTAGAAACATAGTCCTGCTTCTATTATTTAAAAGAAAGGATTAATTTAAAGAGAAATGAAAGGATTGATAGAAAGGAAAAAGATAAATATACGGGCCATCTCCCGGTAGTGCTTGTTTATGGTCACAAGCTCGACCATAGGGAATTCTCCCATTGCAGCTTTCCTTGGTGATGTAGTTCCCACGTTCATCACCATTGGTTTGATGTTTGACCTGCAAGGTTAGTGCCACAGTGCATGTACGAAATTTACAATGCTTACGATAAACAAAAGCAACAACAACCATCCTTCTAAAGAGATTGTAAGCAAGGATCGAGAGGTGGTTGTGAGCCTTGGGGTAGCACATAGGACTAAGCGAGACGAACTCTGGAGAATCCTTGTGCGAGCACAAATCTTGAGAAAACTCAAAGGAGTATGTCTCATGCTTGTTTGTGTGATTCCTTCTCTGTTTCTCTAGAGTAGTCACCTCAGGAACGTCCATGGCACAAGAGCTCTCAAGGAATGCATCATACATGATTGATGTTGAATTGAGAGCAGCATTCTAAGGGCCAGAGGGACAAGGATCAAGCTCGATCAAGGGTGATAAGGATGCTCATCTTCACAAGAGTGAAGGTCTTTCGAGTTGTGCTCTTCATGGGCAGAATGCTTTACGCCTTTGGGTGGAAGAGGTTCGGAGGACATGAGCGGAGATACATGCATCACCATCTCGAGAGGGATTAGATTGGGATGAGGCGTTGCCACTAAAGGTTCTGGGCAAGAGATAGGAATATTGGCAACCGTTTTCCTATGATCATCATTAAGGCTCCCTTGGGATGAAATAATGCGATGGGGGAGAATTTTCTCAAAAGGGTAGCCTATGAGGAGACCAAAATCCATGATGGGAAAGATGTAGAAGTCTAAGTTTACTTCGATTCCGTCTATGATGATCAGTACATCCCTCGCAATCCCCAGACACTCAAAGTATCCATACCGATCAGAAAGAAAGAGTCTGTCGGACGGTATTAGAGGCTTGTGACCCACAAGGGTTTCCATTCGGATCTCATTTACGATGCAAGCCTTGACAGAGGGGTCGTAAAGGGCTTCTATAGTTGTTCCTCTCATGGCGCAACTGTTAGTCATGGAGGACGAACTAATCCGAGTTGCTTCGGTAGTGAGTCTCAACTCCTTCGACAATTCTTCCTTTGTGAACATGTTGAGGATTAGATTGTTGGAAGGAAGATGAGGCACCGTAGGCTTCTTGTCATATGGGTCATTCATGGTGTTTCCAGAATTTTGATGTGGGTTCTCCTTGAATGAGGATACGAACTTTGAAGATCGAATTTCTCCTTTCTTCGATGCTCGTGGTTCGGGATGTGGCTCAACAGGCGAATCAAGGGATGTGGAGGATGAAGGGATGGATTTGGCTGCTGAGGGAATTGCCCGACTTAACTTGCACTGCTCTTGGGGTTCGCTATGGTTGGGAGGAAAGGAAGACTTTTTCATGTGATCTAGGATTGTCTTCCTTTCATTTGAAGTTCTATGAATGAACGAACCTCCAACAACAACATTGAGTTTCATGGCGACATCCATGTCTAAGCCCGCGTGAAAGATGTACAAAGCCACATTATTGGGTATAGACACGCTTGGGCTTGCTGTTAAAAGGCATGAAAACCTAGCCCAAGCTGCACCGATGGACTCCTCATCTAACTGTTCAAATGTAAGGAGGTCACTATGGACAGATGCCAAGTGGGACCAAGAAAAGAATGAGCGACAAAACTCATCTCAGAGCTTTTCCGAATCAGCATCCGCGCTACCCACGTTGTGTGTAAACCATTGTTTCGCCCCCTTTGTGAGAGAGTGCGGTGCCTGGGATTACCAAGCATGAACACAGTTCCTCGAAAACTTGCAAATGATGGTGAGGGTCTTCATCTTTGACCCCAGAGAAGGGTCGATCCCGAACCATGGTAATAAAGCCAGGACGGAGTTCATAGCCAGAAGCTGCGATTGGCTTAGGAATGGGTGATGGCTCTAAGAACTCGCCCTTACTAGTGGGAGATGTATATTGGTATGAGGTATTGGTCATGATAACGGGGGTAAAGGTAGAAATAAAAGAAAGATACGAGGACTACCAGGTTCAAAGATAGATACGACAACCGTTCCCCGGCAACGGTGCCAGAAATGCTTGTTGATATTTCTTACATCATGAATAAATCCGCAAGCATACGGAAGGTATCAATTGTAGCATTTCCCTCGTGAGTATTCAGGGTATCGTATTTTCCTGAGGGAATGGTGGTGTAACGGTGTCTTCTAGCTGATACGTCCAAGGACAACAAGGAGATAGAGGTGGGTAGAAAGGATTCTTATGGCTTAGGGTCTAACGATAAGATAAACTTAGCCTCTACCTACTCGCTTCAGGTACCGGATTGGCGACCAGAGAGGGGGGAGTGAATGGGAGCCAATAAAAATTCTTCTCACAGAGATGAACTCGACCTATGTCCTGATTTTCACCCCAAACGCACCTTGTGTCTAATCATCAAGATGACACTAGTCAACTAGTGACAAGCTCACCCTAGGAACGACTAGACACGCTCAAAGCGTTGTGGAAGCAAGACAAACCGAGGCACCGAAAAAGCTTGCACAAGAGATAAGCTGAGCCACAATTAAAACAACACTTCCTAAGCATGCACAAAATTAAAGCTACTACTAATAAGCTAGAGAGCAAGTGCAGCTACAGCTACTGTCCAACAAATTAAACATGCACACAAGAGCTGAAAAGAATTAACTTGAATTAATTCCTAGCACCATGCTAACAGGAACCACCAACGATGCTCAAAGGCACAATGTCAAACTAGCAATGATTAACCAATGATTAAATAAAGAGCTTGCTGCAAAATCAAGCTTTTTACTCCTACCTGCGACGGGACTGCTCTGGTGTTCGTGCTGCTGCCTGCGTGTGCCTTGGGCCTGCTGCTACTAGCTCTGGCCTGCAGCTTGACCTTCGCCGCCTGGGATGCTTGCTGGTGCGCTTGGTGTGCCTGCTGCAGTGCTGTACCGGCCGCCTCCTGATCCGCTCGAAGCTGCTGGAGGCCACGAACTGGAGATGTTGCTGGCTCGCTCCCTCTCGATGACTTGCACGCGCTCATCCACACGTGGCCCTACCGCACCGATCGCTGCACCTCGCGAGTCACACACCGCCTGCTCCCCTGCGCACACGATCAGAACAGAAAACGCGTGGAACAAAATCGATCATACTAGAAACTTGACGCGGCTTTGCCGCGCCCTCCTAAGATTTTGGCCATTGTTACCGTGTAAAATACATAATATCTTCTTCTGCAACAAGTGGAACTGAAAATGGAAAGCAAATTGTATTCACTGCAAGTTTGATTCTTTCTCAGGAATACACATCCCAAATGGAAAGCCCCATGGGTAAAGGCCCTTCATGCCTCAACATGTAGAGGTAGAGCAACGTTTGAGGATGTGTCTAACAACAGAGTATACCATGACCTTGCTGCATCAGTGCATCTGTTGTCCTAGCTCCTCAACAGCGACTAGGATTGGAGATGGAAAGCAAAGCATATTCAGTGCAAGTCTGAATCCCAAAAGCAAAAGACAAATTCCCAAGAGCAAAAGACAAATTTATGTATGATCAGTGTGTCAACTACTCGACTTATACGAATATGGTTAGAATCTTGCATAAAATTGGATCAATACATCGCTAATATCAACTGCCAAATATAAAAGTAATTAAAATTTGTTGGGAACATGATAGATCAAACACCTAATATTTAATTTGTCAGCTTAAAAAATGTTTCTTTATGGCTGCACGAATAAATGATTTTTTGCTTAGCATAATATTCAGCAATAGTTGGTATAAGATAGGACTTGGAAAAGTGCAAGCTAGGCTTTATCCTGCTCCCGTGGCATTTAGTCTACACCATGTGAGGTAAATGATAATAGTATAAACTATATTTGACTAATAAGCAAAGAGTATTCAATTGACACTCATTTAAGATGGGATCCCTTTATTGTTGTTTATGGATCAGTCTAGTATGCTTTGAATACTTAATGCTAAAATTGGCTACACTATGGTCGACTGTATCTATCCAAGAAAATTCAGTTCAGCATGACACAAATGAAATGAAGTCTAGATTTTCAAAGCTAAAATGATAGCATTGCAGTGAAGTATACAAAACGATGCTTTGTTCCAAATTTTCGTTGATGGGTAATGCAATACCCACAGAAGCATTCCCTCAAACACCTACCGTGCAAGAACCAAAACGATATTAGGAACAGCCAAGTAATCGATTCCGGTTGATAGAAGCCACAATTTTTCTCATTTAAAGCAGAGCAAGGATTTGAAAAGCTTTCGATCATGATTCAATCGATCAAGTGAGAAATAAGAGATGTACATGTTAACATTTACTCACCGTAGCAGCCAGAGGTCCTATTCGTATTACCAGTTCAGCTGCGGCGTGGTGCTCCGCTTGCTCCCCCTGTTGTTGCTGCCCCTTACCATCTTGCGCCAATGCGTTGAGCCCCTCGTCCGCTTAGCACCAGGGAGGGGGCAATCAGCAGGTACCAGGGAGCAAAAGATCGACATGAAGGCAGAGCACGCCGTGGATCCTGCCTGCCTCCGAGGATCACCGCTGCTCGAACTTTCGACCTACAGCACTCGAGAACGGGCGCTGCACCACAACACGCTCCCGGTTGTGGCGACGAGCCGACGACAGACAATTGCGCCGCCAGCTGCCCACCGCCGCGAGGATTCTACGCCGCGTGAAGTATCGAGAAGATGGCTGATTGATGGCCGACGCCCCTGTTTTTGGCCATAGATGCATGATCCAAGGGTCGAGGTTTGCAGTCGACGTGGCCCAATGAGGTGGCCGAGCTTCGACTCCAGATTCAGTTTTAAGAGATACGGATAGTCTGTCGGGGGACTACGGACCGTCCGTGAGGACCAGGGACTGTCCGTTGAAGGACCACGGACCGTCCGTAAAGCAACCCCGAGAATTTCAGAAAATTTCACGACGCAACCTACACCACACGGACCGTCCGTGAGAGCACGATGGACCATCTGTGAGAAAATAGCAGATGAACACAGACGAACTCGCGGGTCAACTCCCCTAAACCCGTCCACAGATCTCCCAAACGGCTTGGTGGATTGAAACCAAATTTTAGGTGAAGGAGAAGCGTCCTAGAGGAAGCTATACCTAAAATCTTGGAGCCTCAAACCAACCCGAACTCGAGGAATCGCAAATCTTGCGCTCACAAGCTAAGAACTAGGGTTCATCCAATCCTCACCAAATCGAGACCGATTTCCGGCGTTTGAGGAGTCAAGATCATCCACAAAGATGCACAAGGCACTCACCCACGATCTCCTCAAGGAAATCCGAGAGAAAACAGCCTAGAAATCGATGAACAAGAATTGAACCGAAAAACTCGGAAAATAGCAAAAAACCAACTCGGGAATTTAGAAGGAGATAAAATTACTCGAGGAATTGGCACAAGATTTGATGGAGGAATTCACTGTGAATATTCATGCCATGTTGGATTACAAGCCACTCCAAGAATTGCAAATCTTGAATGGCAAAAAGCTCAAACAAAGAGCCACACACTCTCCTCTCTCCTTCTCTCCCAAAAGCACCCCAAAATGAAAGAGCACTCCCACCACTAGCCAAAGAGATGGCTGAAATTCAGCCACTCCTCCTATATGTAGGCCCTCCGGAAAATGACCGAAGTGCCCCTACACTAGGAGATATAACACAAGCCCTCACAGGGGCATTTTGGTCAACACATGAAGTTCTCCATCGGGACGGCAGCGCATACATCGGGACTTTGCGTCGTCCCGACGCAAGCACCTCGATCATGCCGCGTGTCGTCCGCTCTTC
The DNA here is from genome assembly GCA_036936925.1 of Cenchrus fungigraminus. Taxonomy (NCBI): domain Eukaryota; kingdom Viridiplantae; phylum Streptophyta; class Magnoliopsida; order Poales; family Poaceae; genus Cenchrus; species Cenchrus fungigraminus. Next base: position 44,596,782 of record CM072772.1, read on the forward strand.
ACCTGCACCAACACAAATCAAGCCGCAACCTGCACCTGCAATACTCGGCCAATAGTCAGTCCATACCACGTTGTCAATCACTCATCACACTAGGGAGCGACCATCCACCGGTCCTTGGACGCTCCGGTCCTCAATCTCCCCTTTGATGAGTGCATTGACAACAAACATAGTAATTGTTGGCACCTTTTGGAGCCAACAACACGCAAAGGCAGCTGTCGCAGCGCCTCTGCGTCGACACCGGTCAGACCGGTGGGGTAGACCGGTCAGACCGGTCGCCGAGAGATTCCGGCGGTAGACCTAGAACACAGGCTCGGGAGGGACCCCGTCAGAGCTAGTGCACGTAGGATTGCTCTAGGGTCGGCGAGGCCACCTAGAACGCCTTCAGACGTCGCGGAGACGAAGGAAGAACATCAAGTAGTAGATTGGAAAAGTTGGGAAGAGGTAAAAGTAAATACGAGACAATAAAAGGTAAATGTATTTGATCGATTGGATGATGAACTCAATCGGCCACGACCCCTCATATTTATTGGGGTGGCAGGACTTGCCCTGCAAGGAAATCCTTTTACAAGTCTAATTCTATCAGGACTTCTTGATTTATCTCGGACACGGGGGGCACCGGTCAGACCGGTCAGGCACACCGGTCTGATCGGTGTGGCGTGCCGGACCAGCTACAGGAGCTAGGACCGGTCAGACCGGTGTTGGTGACAGGTCAGACCGGTCTGTCCTACCTGGTCGGCTAGGTGCCAATTTTGAGTGTCAACATATGCCCTCCTGTTTTTTGGCAAAGTATACGTGCCAAAAAAAACTTTTCTAAATTAAAAAACACTTAGGACGATGTTTAACAAAACAACGGCCATACAGATAATTTACTCAAGTCGAGGATGACTCCTGCTTTGGTCTCCACTCCTTCCGGGTCCGTGTTGACTTGGCTGGCTTCTCTTCAATCTGCTGCTCCATTGCTCCTCGCTTCCGTAACCTTTGCAACCTCCTTTTTTGAGTATGGGATAAGCCTGAGGGACACCACCTCAGCTGCATCTCCTTAGCATTTTGCTTATTACTATTTTCACCTTGCTTAATAGTAGTATACACATTATTTTTGACCAGATTGCTATTGCAAACAATCGGCCGTTGTAATGCATTATAATTTGAATATGCAATAGGATATTGAATCATATATGAATTCATGTACATACTACTATAATCAGCAGGTGAATAATAGTAAGGATAATACCAAGACGATGGCATAACAGATCCAACAAAAGGATATTGTGAAAAGTTACCTCGTTGGTGATGAATACCTTTATGTCTTGGTGGTGCTTTTACGCCCTTAGCACCGTTTGGCTGATTACTTCGATCCTTAGTAGCTCCTTCCCTCTTATACTTGGCCAAGAGTTCATTAAAACTCGGCCTTCCTTTTTTCTTGGGCTTGGAGCATCTTGAACCTTTCTGGAGGCACCGGTCAGACCGGCCTGAGGCACCGGCCCGACCGGTCTGGGCACCGGTCAGACCGGTCGACGCAGTGCCGGCCGTCTTGACCTTGTCTTGCCCTCAAGCGTTGAAGTCGCTGAAACCTTGGGGATCACCTCCAGAGGCTGCCTCTCGTCGTGTCTTTGCTCTCCAATGATCACATTATTCCCTTTAGCATTTTCGGCTTGATCCGACCGAATAAGCACCTTAGGATTTGATAACTCAAGAGTATTAACAAAGGCACTATTAGGGATAGGATTTTCGTCAACTTGCATCTCATGGAATTTCAAACGACCTTCATTAATGGCCGATTGTATTTGCCGACGAAAAGTATTGCAATCATTGGTAGCATGAGAAAAAGAATTATGAAATTTACAATAAGCACGTCTTTTTAGTTGATCAATAGGTGGTATAGTGTGAGACATCTTAATTTTACCTGACTTAAATAACTCATCAAATATTTTATCACACTTAGCCACATCAAAAGTAAATTTCATCTCATCCCGACTCTTATGAGCCGCCTTAAGAGAAGCACAAGTGTTTGCTTTATCATTAGGTAACCAAGTAAATTCAGCAGCACACACTTCTTTATTCTCATCGTCCGATGATTCATAATCTAGAATATGCATGTTAGGACGATCAGATTTGAACCGAGTGTCTTTGCTTCAGCTTTCATGAGCTAAAGCTCTTACTAAGACTTGGGCAACATCAATAAATTCATGACCCTCTAATTTTTCTTTAATATGGGATCGTAAACCATTAAAAGCTAATTCAGCAAGATCCCTTTCGGAGATAACAAGATTATAACAACGGTTTTTGGTTTCTCTAAACCTTCTAATATAACTAGTAACAGGTTCATCATGCTTTTGTTTAACCGATGTTAAATGACTCAATCTTAACTCATTATCTTCGCTATAAAAGTGGTCATGAAATTTTTGTTCCAATTGTTCCCAAGTACGAATAGAGTTAACAGGTAATGAAGCAAACCATGAAAAAGCATTGCCAGTTAAAGATAAAGAAAATAAACACACTCTTATTTCTTCTATGGCACTAGCTTCTCCTGGTTGAGCAAGATATTGACTAACATGCTCCCACGTAGTTTTGCTATCATCCCCATTAAACTTCACAAATTCAGGACAACGCCAACCAATAGGATAGGGAACCGAATCAAACCTAGAAGGATACGGTTTTCGATATGAAAGATTTTTATTTTTTACTTCTATCCCATAATCATCTTTCATTTGTCTAGCAAGATTAGCATTAAACCTATCGATGACTTCCTGGATAGTGGTTGGCATTGGCGTAGTAGAAGCATTCGATTGCACCACATTCGGCTGTGTGTATGAACCAGAAGTATGGTGTTGTAAACAGCTATTAACTTGGGGATTAGGTACGTAACCATACCCAATGCCTGTCTCAAACGGAACCATAATTGGAATACCTTGAGCTACTGAAGTATTCCCACCGGATCGGCCAGAAGCAGCCTGAACAGGAGGAATAGTAATTATAGGTTCCGGAGACGAGGGAAAAAGCACCATAGCGCTAGCACCGGTCTGACCGGTCGAACCCACCAGTCTGACCTGTCTGTTCTGACCAAACGGCGGCGGTGGTGATTATCTCACAAAATAATTCAATGGCATTCCATACTGAGGATTAATTGTTTGTGCAGCCGATGAATTAATTGATGGGTCTGAGGTGCCACAGTTTTAGAACCAGATGCAACATTATCATCACCCTCTACCCGTTTACCTAGACTCTTATCTACCATGTTTTGCATATTTTCAATCATAGATAAACAAAAGCTATCCATCATAGTAGTAAGATCATTGACGGTAACAAAAGAGGATGGAGATAACGATGTGCTCACATTGGGTGGTACCTCAGGCGGTGGAGTGTCAAAGGTGATGTCCTTGATCTTCTTCACCTTGCCTTCGCGATTCTTCTTGAAGTGCGACAAGTAGTGAAGTCGATCCTCTTCAGCCTTCTTCTTCATGCGCTCTTCTAATTCTTGGCGATCTTGTTAGGCCTCTTGCTTCATAAAGTCCTCCATAGCTTGACGATCTTCAGGTGAGAGCTCTTCATCCGTGAAGTCGATGATGTTGCCCTTGTTTATCTCACACTGAGACATGTCGTCGGAGTTGGATAGATCAGTTAGAATAGCCAGATCTTCTTCCCTAGTGGAGTCGCCAATTTGTTGGCACCTTTTGGAGCCAACAGCATGCAAAGGCAGCTGTCGCAACGCCTCTGCGTCGACACCGGTCAGACCGGTGGGGTAGACCGGTCAGACCGGTCGCTTAGAGATTCCGGCGGTAGACCTAGAACGCAGGCTCGGGAGGGACCCCGTCAGAGCTAGTGCACGTATGGTTGCTCTAGGGTCGGCAAGGCCACCTAGAACGCCTTCAGACGTCGCGGAGACGAAGGAAGAACAGCAAGTAGTAGATTGGAAAAGTTGGGAAGAGGTAAAAGTAAATACAAGACAATAAAAGGTAAATGTATTTGATCGATTGGATGATGAACTCAATTGGCCGCGACCCCTCATATTTATTAGGGCGGGAGGACTTGCCCTGCAAGGAAATCCTTTTACAAGTCTAATTCTATCAGGACTCCTTGATTTATCTCGGACACGGGGGGGGCACCGGTCAGACCGGTCAGGCACACTGGTCTGATCGGTGTGGCGTGCCGGACCAGCTACAGGAGCCAGGACCGGTCAGACCGGTGTTGGTGACCGGTCAAACTGGTCTGTCCTGCCTGGTCGGCTAGGTGCCAATTTTGAGTGTCAACAGTAACCAATTCAGATAAAAGAGAAAAAGAAAAAAAAGAAAAGAAACGAACCAAAAACTCAAACAAGTGATCAAAAGCCAAACAAAAGCCAAAACAAGATCACTTGAGAGAGAAAAATCTCAGTCCCTTAAGGCAAGGGTAACGGCTCAACGCAACCGAGACAAAATGCTCCAAAATTGTCAACTCCTGAAGGTGAGGCAAAAGGGCTCGACACCAACGGCAAAAGAGCACACAAATCAAATCAGGCGACAAAGAGCTCCCAAGGCATGAATGCAAGCTCCCCGACAAAGAGCACTGTAGCATGCTAAAAATGAGACATAGACAAGCAAGATAGCCATATATTCAGTACAAGCATCGCCAACAAGGTAGATAGAAACATATAAGCGTGTGACATAGCCATAATCGAAATGAAGCATTTTTCACAAAATTTCCCTCTCATGAGCATAGGACCTCAACATGGCCAAAATGAGCACAAACAGCAAATAGCCCACAAACTTCATGCAAGGTCACAAGTTCTCATCACAAGATCATCATAAACACCTACAAGCTATCTCATGTCATGTCAACACCACCGAGTCATGTGTCTACTTCTAAACATGAGACTTCTCAATGGTAGACATCATGCAACGGTTTAGCACCCAAGATAAGGAATTTAAAGCACATGTGACATGGAAGCATATTTTTCAAGCATAAGCATCTCATATACCAATTTCAAAATTTAAAATTAAGCATGGTACATGAAGTGCCTTTGCAGAAAAAAGAAGCTTAGACTTCTCCACAAGGTAACATGTAGGCTAAACATTCATGATGACAAATGAGTTTTTGACCCTAAATGAAAAGATCATGATATCTAAGCACAAATTAAGCAAGATATAGCCATCTGAGCACAAAATGAGCATGTATGGCATTCAACTCACAAGAGAGGATCATATATAGCATTTTCACAAAAGTAAGTCATTCACATGCATATACATCACAAAGCTACCAAGAGCACAACTATACATCACAAGAGCTCACTAGCAAGATCATAATCTCACGTCCAGCATATCATAGTGATCAATGTATATAGGAGAAGCACATCTCTAAAGCATATGATACAAATGGAGTCTATGATACAAAGATGCAAAACAAGATATGATACAAGAATGAAAATGCAACATGCATATGTACATCAAACATCCCAACCCAAGCTCAAAACGGATAAATCACCCCAAGCTCATCCTGCAAACGAGCAAATGTAGCTTGGTCCAAAGGCTTTGTTAGGATATCAGCGAGCTGTTTCTGGATTGGCACAAGGATTAGGTCTATGTTTCCCCTCTCAACATTGTCTTTCAGAAAGTGGTACCTCACTTCTATATGCTTGGTCTGGAGTGTAGCACAAAATTTTTGGCAACACCAATGACACTCGTGCTATCACACATGAGAGGAACATGGGTACACTGCTCACCAAAGTCACTCAGCGTGTATGTGATCCAAAGCAGCTGGGAGCAACAATTAGCGGCAGCTACATACTCGACTTCTGTGGTAGACTGAGCTACACTAGACTGTTTGCGAGAAGACCAAGAAACCAAAGAGGAACCCAAAAACTAACACGTCCCCAAAGTCGACTTCGTATTGACTCGACACCCTGCAAAGTCGGCATCCGAAAAAACCAAGAAGCGAAAGGGAAGAGGATGCCGAGTACCAAAGACCAAGCTCAGGAGTGTATCGAAGATACTTGAAGATCCGCTTGACGGCCTGCCGATGTGAAGTCCTCGGCGATGCTTGCAAATGTCCGGCCTCATCACCGTCAAGTATAAGAGGGAGCCGATCATGCTCCGGTACTCCTTCTGGTCCACGGGCTCTCCGTCCTCATCCGCATCCAGCGCTGTAGTCGTACTCATCGGTGTCGACAGGGGTTTCGAGTCGTCCATCTTGAACTTTTTGAGGATGTCCTTCGTGTACTTGGCTTGATGCACAAATGGTCCCTCAGCCTGCTTGATCTGAAGCATGAGAAAGAACTGCAATTCTCCCATCATAGGCATCTCTAATTCTTTGCTCATGTCCTCTTCAAACCTTGCAACCAAAGAGTGAGACGAGCCGCCAAAGACAATATCATCCACATACACCTGAACAATTAGGATATCATCACCCTGCCTGAGGAGAAATAGAGTCTTATCTACTTTGCCCATCCCCAACCCCTTGCTAAACAAGAACCCCCTCAACCGGCCATACCATGTCCGGGGAGCTTTTTTCAGCCCATACAGCGCCTTCCTCAGCCTATACACTCGGTGGGGAAACTCAGCACTCTCAAAGCTCGGTGGTTGCTTCACATAAACCTCTTCTTCTAAAAATCCATTCAGGAAGGCACTCTTCACATCCATTTGGTACAGTTTGATCCCTTTAGCCACAGAAAAGTCTAGAAGGATCCTAATCACCTCCAAACGGGCTACAGGAGCAAATGTCTCCTCATAGTCTATCCCCTCCTTCTGGCTATAACCCTGAGCAACCAACCTTGATTTGTTTCTCACCACCTCACCATTCTCACCCTCTTTGTTCTTCCACACCCATTTTGTCCCAATAGGTTTGCAATGTGGTGGTGGCTCTACCAACTCCCAAACTTGGTTTCTCTCAAAATTCTCTAACTCCTCACGCATAGCGTTCGCCCAATTTGGATCTGAGAGTGCGTGTCCAATGTCTTTCGGCTCAAAGGTGGCAACAAAAGCTGAATGAGCAAAGTGAGAGACATTTCTGGACCTCGACCGTGTAGTATGTTCATTGATGTCGCCGATGATTCTTGAGGGTGGATGATCAACTTGAATGCGCCTCGGTGCCTCTCGCCTGGAGAAAACCTCCCCCTCCTTAGCAGCTTCCACTTGATCTTGCTGGATCGTAGTCGGTGTAGGGGATGAACCATCCTGCACCGTAGTCGTCATAGTGGAAGTAGAGGGTACATGTGTGGCTGGAGCTTCACCGTCATCACCATCATCTTCTCTCGCATCATCCTCCTCATCCTCAAAGATTCTCTTGCCAACTTCATCATCACCTGCACACTCAAAAACAGACGAACTGCATGGCTGGGTCTCGTCGAAGGTAACCTCGCAAGTTTTCATGACTAGGTTAGTATCAAGGTTGAGCACACGATATGCTCGAGAATGGTTAGCACAACCCAAAAAGATGTCGTCAGAGGACCTCAACTCAAACTTATCAAGCCTACCCTTCTCGAGGATAAAACACTGACAACCAAAAGCCCTGAAATGGCTCACTCTAGGTGCTCGACCATGCATGAGCTCAGAGCACGTCTTGTTCAAGAAAGCTCGAAGAAAAATCTGGTTCCCAACATGGAACGCGGTATTCACCGCCTCAGCCTAATATCTCCTCGGAGTCCTATGCTCATTGAGCATCGTCCGACCCATCTGACAAAGGGAATGATTTTTCCTCTCTACCACACCATTCTGACAAGCAACATAGGGAGAGGAAAAGTGATGTTCGAGACCCAAATCACGACAAAAGGTTTCGAATCGAGAGTTTTTAAATTCAGTGCCATTGTCGATACGAATAGCTCGAACAACATCTCCATTCCTCTCATTTTCAACCTCAAGATTAGATTTCAGACAAAACCAAATGTCTCCCCCTTGTCAGCCAAAAAGAAGACCCAAGCATAGCGAGAATAGTCATCCACTATCACCAGGACATACCGTTTCCCACCCGCCGAGCACACACGAGCTGGACCAACCAAGTCCATATGGAACAGCTCGCATGACCTCTCTGTCATAACAATTGTCAGAGGCAGATGGGAGGCGGCGACCATCTTGCCATGCCTACACGGAGCACACACCAAGTCCTTTTAGTGTTTCAACTTAGGCAATCCTCGGAGCAAACCAAGTCCACTCAAGCGTGACAACAAGTCAAAACTCAAGTGACCTAGCCTCCTATGCCATTTCCAAAGCTTTGCCGAAACACCAGCAACCAAACAACGAGAAGAGCCGACACACTGAGAAAAATCGGCTTTGAAAATCTGACCCTCGGGGATGATCATGCACAAAAGATCACCTCGAGAATCCAAAATACGAGAAGCACCCATTTTGAAACGGACCTCAAAACCCTAGCCTTGCAGGGCCTTCGAGGAGTGGAGAGACAAGTAGGCTCGGCTCGATGGACCCGATGGCCGAACGGGATCAAGTGCGGGCCGCATGGTGGCAAGAAAAGCAAGACGAAGTTGTGGATAGGAGCCGGTGCAGGGTAGCGGCTCATGACCGGAGTCTACATGTGGGGTTTGTGACGGTTCACCACAAAACCGTCGGGTTACTTGGTTGAGCCACAAAACTAAGACCGGAGGCTCGGTGGGCGGAGACGGGATCCAGGCGCGCCGAGAAGCTTCGATGCCGGGGGACACGCGATGGGATCGCAGGCTTGCGTTGGGAGGACACGGACTGTGGTGAAGGTGTGGCCGCCCGATGAAGAGGAGTTCTACTTGACCATCTTTCCCCTGAGGGGTGTGTATCTTCCTTTATGTTCTAGGGGTAGCTTGGTCATTTGCCCAACCCGGAGAGACTTCATATATATAGCTCTAGGGTTCCAGGGCAACTCATCGATTCGGAATGCTTCTCATTTTCCCTGCTCTTTAGGCTAGATTTCCTTCATGATTTTGTAGAGAATCTGACCTCTGGCTGTATGGAAGCATTCATGGTTGTGTCGATTTTCTTCTCTTGGCTCGAGTGATTTTCGTGTCTTTTTTGAGTCTTTTCGTGGGATTTTCGTGCGCGGCTTGTTCCCTTGATTCTGAGGCGTTTGTGTTCGGTTTTGTTTATGGAGATCATGGATAGATGCCTTGTGCATCTTTGTGCTTGATCTTGACTCCTCAAACGCCGGATTTGGCCTCCGATTCGAGGATTTCGGTTGGAACCCTAGCTTTTTGTGTGAGCTCGGTAGAATCTCGATTCCTCTCCATTCAGTGGGTTTGAGGTTAAAATTCGTAGGAATAGCATCTCCTAGAGACGCTTCATCTTCCCCTATGATTTGGTTGCAATCCCTTGGTTGATTCGGGAGATCGGGTGAAGGGAAGGTGGTGTTGACCTTCAAGAGGTCGGGCTCGGTTTTCTGTCTGCGTGCCTGGCGGACTATCCGCAGGCTTGTTGATGGTGAATTTCCGTCAACCTAGCCATGAGTTTACCTTTGGTGTTGGCATTGATTTAATATCCAAACAAACGATCCTAACCCTCATGATATATCAAGTTCGCATTCGCATATGGTTTTTGGAGTTTATTGTTTATGCAGGGTTTTAACGCTAAAAGGGAGACTTCCCGGGAAAGTTCATCAAGCACTTTGTGAGAAGATCATGAAGCCTGGCACAAGTCAAGACTCGAAGTGAACATGACTCCAAGTGGCCCAAGGACCGAACCGTGAAGGCACAAAACTCTGAGGACCTAGACAGAAAATGCTGAAGCTTGCGCGACAAGGAGTCATATCCAAACCGCGGAGAAACTGATGCCAAGGGCCCACATGCAGAAGGTGGAAAGTTCTAGAAGACACGAGAAGCAACCGTGAGGAAGCTGGGGCCGAAATGGGCCCAGGCCGGCCGGCCCAGCCCATTCCGGGCTTGGTTCGGCGCTCCCTTTGCCCTAGATGCCCCTCAGACTATTTATAGTCCCCCTGCCAAGATCCACGCATCAATTCTTTCGTCATCCGCCGCCGAGGAGCAAAGAAGCTAGAGGGACACCATCTCGGAGAGGAGGGTCGTGCTAGTTGTCTAGAGTTTCCCTAGCCGACGTGGGAACCTTGCATGGAAGACCACGTCAGAGCTCCGGAGCAAGGATCAAGATCGAGGTAGGATCCCGGTGGTGATCTTGTTCATGTAATCATTCATGGTGAAGTCTTTAAGTGAATCCGATTTCTAGCGATTAAGTGCCTTCTCTATGATTTTGTTCTCCCTTGGTTTTGCTTTTTCCTCAATCTATACTTAAGATAGATTGCATAGGCTGCTCTTGTAGCCGTGGTGGCTAGAGGTGCATACCGGACCGACCAAGTGTTTTCAACTTGTTCTTCTCGAACTCGCCCTAGGCTAACCCGCATGAATAGGAGTGCGTTGTGACAGGACGGTGGCTCCAAAAGGCGGGCGTCTTCGGAATCGGATTGGAGGCCACGGCTTAAAGATGCTTTTTATGAGATTCGCTTTTCTATCTTCATCTATCTTGTTTGGAGCTACAACATAAGGATGATCTAGGCTCTTTAGATCGGTTATCTCTTTGCTTTCTCTTGCTACCTCTTGAGTTTAGTAGATTAGATTAGATGTGTTCTCTTGAAGATTTCTTAGATTAGATGCAACTTGGTTCTTCAAAAGAAAGAGTTTCCTTGCTTTACTAGATTGAATCCTTGCGTTGCACATTGTTCCACGGATTCGATACCTTGGGTTCTCACACTTAAGGGAAGAAGGGTCCCTTGACTACGACGGGGGATTTGTCTGCTTGCAAATCCAAACGAACTTTGATACGACAATCGACCGTCAACAAACCCTTTTTCTGGCACCGTTGCCGGGGAACAAGCAATCAAGATCCAATCTAGTATCGCTTTCTTGTGAATATTTTTCAATTTTTCTTTCGATGTTTCTTTTGCATCTCTTAATTTTGATCATCCTCAAAAGAAAAAAAATCAATCTAATCTAGTTTTTGACTAACCCTAATTTTTCTTTTTAGATTTTTGTTTTTTTGCTAACCCTAACCGGAGATGGACGACTACCTCTCCAAGAAACCCAAAACTTTTTGTGGATGATCCAGGAAAACTTTACAGGCAAAGGAGACGTGCAACACAAGCTAAAGGATTGGAAACCCTAGATCCAAAAGCCGAGGCCGAAGGATCGCCAGAATCTCCAAGGGAATCACCACCTCCAAGTCCAAAGGAAGATCAACCTCAACCGCCACCCATGGGAGAACAACCGCAACCGGCGCGCAAGATCGAGTTATGCACCCCAGACATCGTTGATCTACCTATCATAAACCTTCAAGACACCGGAAGGCTGTTCAAGATCAAAGTCTCAACTATCCGCATGGTGCAACAGTCGCCTTTCACCGCTTTGCATTGGTTCCACACTCTACCGTCGGAGTCGAAACAAGATTGGGAAGCATTGATGAGGAACTTCATGAAGGAATTTTATTCGCCGACCAAGACTCAGAGTTTGCGCAACAAGATTGGTTCATTTGCTCAATTCCCAACGGCGACGATTGCGGAAGCTTTGGAGCATTTCAATGAATACATGCGAGCCGAAATCCTTGAAGTGAAGGTCGACCTACTCATGAGGAGGTTGCAGAAGATGGAGATACAGAGAGAAGCTCAAGACCTAAAGGCTGCCGAGGCAAGATCTACATGCAAGGAGTGTGGAGAGTACGACCATGTCCAAGGAGATTGTCCGGAGGAAGAAAAGGTGCTCTACTACATGAGGAAAGGAGAGTTGCCAAACTTCCGCTATGGGCAAGGTAAACCTCGATTTAATGCAAGTTCGTCCATTCGAAATTTGGTTGCTCTTTATACACAATTGAAGGACTTCACGGACGAGCAAGCCAAGATCAACAAGGACACCGTCACTAAGTTCAAGGCTATGGACAAAATATTGGAGAATATAGATGGCAAGGTGACGGAGGTCAGAAGCTCTATCTATCAAGTGCTCAACATGATGAAGATGCTAGAAACGCAAGTGGGACAACTTGCCGGGCGCCCGATGGGTAACGAAGGAAGATTGTCGGGACAACCCCAAGGTCCCGAGACGGCGATGGCTATTCAAACTCATTCGGGAGAGACGGAGGATCACACTAAGGAGAAGGTTACCACTATTCCGGAGATCACTACCAAAGAATCAGAGTTTGAGATGCCGAGCCAAGACATGAAGATGCCTCCACGCTACTTCCGAGACATGCTTGCCAACAAGCACGAGATGACATTATCCGACCTTGGAGCAAGTGTGGGAGTAATGCCAAGAGACGTGTTCGAGAAGCTATGCCTACCGGAGCTCAAGCCTATGGCCATATGTCTAGAGTTTCGAGATAACTCTATTCGCTATCCCGTGGGAATCGCCGAAGATGTACCCGTAAAAGATGGAGAGATCAAGTTCGACATCTACGGCGAGAGAAGTGCATTCAAGTTTCAACCACGTTTCGAGGTATGCAACATGTTCAATGTTAAATATGTTCCACCTCATCGTCGCTTTATCAAGGAAGGGCCAAAGAAGAAGGAAGAGCCGGAGAAGAAGGAAACAAAGATCAAGGACGTTGTTGCATCCGTCAAGACCAAAGAAGAAAGCCAGCCTGTGAAGACCAAAAAAATGACTAAGCCGAAGAATAATCCCGTGCCCAAGATGGTGCGGAAGTGGGTACCCAAGATTGCAACACCCACAAAGAGCGTTGATCCGAAGTGAAGAAGAGAAGAAGTCTGGCTATGGACTATAAACGAAGCGCTAGGCAGGAGGCAACCCATTCGTCGAGTCAAGAATAAGCTACCGGGAGGACAACCTGATCAAGAATAAAAGCTACCGGGAGGGCAACCCGGAAAATTTCCGAATTCCAAGTAAGTTGGTCATAGAATTTGCTACGCAAGACATTTTATTAACTCTTATGTGGTTGAACAAGTTTTTAGAGAACCTTTTATTTACTCGGTCATTATATTTGAATATTTTCTATCTTAAACCAATGACATGAGCCATGCCATGTTTTATTTGTCTCTTATCGAGAAACTAGAACAAAAAATTCAGATCCTATTTGAGCCTTCCATCCTCTCCATGATGGTAGGTTCAATTTTGTTTTGCATGTTAAAAACACACGAGTAGAGCCTCGCTATGTTCCTTAATGTTTTTAAATCTTTTGACGCATGCTAGGACTCGCGTGAACCTAAGGAATTCGATTTTTGGTTTCATCTAACTTAACATCTACCGGTTTCTCTAGAGCTAGAGTTTTTCCAAGACCCATTGCTTTTATTTATTCAAAATCTCTCTATCATGTTTTGGCCAAATTTAGAACCTAAACCCATAACCCCACGGTCAAGCCAGAGGAGCTTGCTATCAATTAATGAAATCAAACGATCCCGGTGCAACCAAAATAAAGGTAGTCGGAAAGTTTTCGACTTACAAATTGTTTTTGATGTTTAAAAACTCCTCTAATAATATATTTAAACTCATTGCTAGCTCTGAGTTAATCTTTAATTTATGAAATTTAGAGGAGTAATAATAATCTAAGCATGATCAAGGGAAGGATTTGAGGTTTACTTTACACCTTGTGCTTGATGATGCATCACGGGAAGGCTTTATCATCAAAATATCTTGGGCACATGTAAAGGACTAGCATGGGGGAGGGCAACATGACTTTGTTTTGCATGAAATAAGTGAAAGCACATGAACCATGGAAGACAAGAAGAGACACAAAGTAAAGGAGGGAGGCATTGATCTCATCATTCAAAACAAAGGAGTGGCTGAGAGAGTTTGGCCGATGGATTCTTGTGGAGCATGAGGATGCAAGGACATAATACAGCAAGGAGCAAGTGGGAGAAGAGCCGAGGCAATTGGGGCAGCAGGGACCCCAGGCCGGCCGGCCTGGTCCGGTCGGCCTGGCCTCTTTTTGTGCCCCCCGGCGTCCATCTTCCTCAGGTAAGCCTCTCATTCATTTTCAAGTTCATGCTCGCTCCCAAGTTCATTGTCCAGAGACCTCATGAACCACTCAGAAAAAAATTCATGCCTCACTTCCTTCTCTAAAAATCCCCGAATATTTGTTACAATTCTTGTCCTTCCATATACATTTTTGTGTATTTTTTTCTACCGGCGAGAAACCCTCGGGAGAGTTGTTTGTGAATTTGTGCAGCAAGGCATGATGAAAAAGAGCCATGAACATCATCCTCGGAAGGAGAACACGATCATCATTGTCGGAGGCGCCATCTAGATCTTCGCGGTGGGACTCTATCCGAGTTCCCGCAAAGCACAGAGGAGGACGTGGCACCGTCGAGGAGCGACACGCTGCTTCTTGAAGGCATGAGGAGTACACGAAGCTTGTCCATGTGGGACAAACCACAAGGGCACACGGAGGAGCCACCCATTCGACCTCGGCGCTCAACTCGTTCATACGCTCCGCCACCATATACTCCGAGACACTTCAAGTTTGTTTTCATCATAAAGACGAAGGATCAACCATGGGAGGAAGAGTGAAGGAAGGAAGAAGAAATAATGCTTCTAATTCAGTTTGATTTTTCCTTCTCCTTTTCTTTATTTTTCATTTATGTGCAAATTTGTATGTGCGAGCATTTTCTATTTTATTTATTTTCAGCATGTGTGTGGTAGAAGTAGTTTTTGTTTTCCATCACCATGAATAAATTTCACCATCGTTTTATGATAATTAATATGGATGACCGTTGCCTATTTGCTTATCTTTGTACTTGTTTTATGCATGATTAAGCTAATGCTCTCTATAAATGCAAATCTGAAATTAATTTAAATGCTAGCTTAATACTTTGTGGAGGTTATGATAAAGATAAGACCCATAGTTTTCTTTTCATGCTCTCAATTTTGGATGGGTTAAAGATGATTTATTTTTGTTCTTAAAAGTAATGCTAACCTTGTCATTAATACCCCTTGCATGTTGCTCTACCTATCCAAAGCCTTATATTTGAGTGCAAAAACTTAGTATACAAGATTTATTTTTGGGTGAATTAATTCAGGGCTTGATTTCTCTGGCCCGAGACTAAGAAGCTGGTCATTCCGTTTTTGTGTATCTATCTTAATGCTAGCCTTTTCTATCCGTGTATTGTAAGTTTCCACATCGGAAATTTTGCAAACCTCGCCGGATATCCACCCAAAAACCCAATATATCTTTTTTGTGTTTACCTCCTTGACCACAACCCAACATTTGAGTATGGATGAATATTTCGAGGAAGATCACAAGAATGAAGGTGCCAAGGATTGAAGTATAATTTTGGGAGACCTCCAAGACGACATGGTTGCATGAAGGATCCCTAGAAGATTTCAAGTGTTTTTCTCCAGGAAAATATAGAACTTTTAGTACCTACCTTGGCACAAAAATTTTTCCACCTCTTTGCCCGAGGATGTGCAATCGTCTAAGCATGGGGGGAGTTGCCAAGGAGGTAGGTACAATGTAATCTAGAGTTCAAGGGGAGTATAAAAAAAAGAGAAAGAGAGAAAAAGAAAAAAAAAGTATGAAAGAAAAAGAAAGAAAGAAAAAAGAGAGAAGAAAAAATGTGTATATATATAAAAAGAGAGAAAGAAAAAAAATATAATAAATAAAGCTCCCCGGCTCTCTAGATGCATTAGGAGGATTCAAGATCAAGACCCATACTCATCTTTCCAACCATGTGCAATCCGATAACGAGGACTTTGCTTGTGCCTCGGGATCACTCTTTGCCATTTGCACATGTCCACTTATCTAAAAAAGTGTGTGTTCATCTCTCCCCCCTCCTTGTAATATTATTTTTCCAATGACCTTTTTGACGAGTCTCGGTAAGACCATGAGAAGCTTGTCTTGTTTTGATAATATCTCAATTATAATATCTTGGTAGGACTAAACTTTTCCCAAAGCTCCAGATAAATCCTTCCACTTATATATATTTTGAGAAGGGAATGGAGTAGATCAAATAGGCTTGAGAGAAAAAATGAGATGAGAGTTCATGAGCAAGATGCAAGGTGGTTTAAATTTTTGAACTTGGTTTAGCTCTTTACTTCATCTTGTTCTACACTTCAAAATTTCTGAGATTCATTTGAAATTTGGGAGCATGACTAATTACTTGTGGTAAGAGCTTAATTGATATCCACCCTCAGTAGGGATGAAGGCCAGTACATTATGGAACTTTAACAAATATAAATTTAGAGAGCATTATGTTTTCTCGTGTATGATCAAGTGCAGGGTTTAAATAATGAAAGACAACACTGATATCCATCGAAGGCTTACTCGAGGACGAGCAAGGTTTAAGCATGGGGGAGCTGTTGACGGTGAATTTCCGTCAACCTAGCCATGAGTTTACCTTTGGTGTTGGCATTGATTTAATATCCAAACTAACGATCCTAACCCTCATGACATATCAAGTTCGCATTCGCATATGGTTTTTGGAGTTTATTGTTTACGCTCGGTTTTAATGCTAAAAGGGAGACTTCCCAGGAAAGTTCATCAAGCACTTTGTGAGAAGATCATGAAGCCCGGCACAAGTCAAGACACGAAGTGAACATGACTCCAAGTGGCCCAAGGACCGAACCGTGAAGGCACAAAACTACGAGGACCTAGACAGAAAATGCTGAAGCTTGCGCGACAAGGAGTCATATCCAAACCGCGGAGAAACGGACGCCAAGGGCCCACATGCAGATGGTGGAAAGTTCTAGAAGACACGAGAAGCAACCGGGAGGAAGCCGGAGCCAAACTGGGCCGAAATGGGCCCAGGCCTGAAGGACCAATTAGGCGAACCAGAGAGGGGGGGAGTGAATGGGAGCCGATAAAAATTCTTCTCGAAGGAGATAGAGACTCCAACAAGATGAACACGGCTTCCAACACACGTCTCCGACACAACAAGCGATCGAAAGCCAAAGAAAAGGCAAAGAGCAAGATCACTTGAAGAAGACAAGTCTCGGACCCCTTAGGCAAGGGCAACGACTCGACACATCCGAGACAAACCATGCTCAAGGAAAGAGCACAAACCACCAATCCAAAGCTCGAAAATCACAAAGAGCTCCCCCTGCACACATGCAAGCTCCCCCTGAACCAATGCAACTCCCCCCTGGACAAATGCATGAGAAC
This sequence comes from Cenchrus fungigraminus, assembly GCA_036936925.1. Lineage (NCBI taxonomy): Eukaryota > Viridiplantae > Streptophyta > Magnoliopsida > Poales > Poaceae > Cenchrus > Cenchrus fungigraminus. The sequence goes on from CM072772.1 coordinate 44,613,776, forward strand.
CACTTCACGAAACAGAGCAGCTGCAACAGCTCAGCTCTGACCGGTCAGACCGGTCGACACCACCGGTCAGACCGGTGCCCAACATGTGAACAGGGCCAGTACTTTGGCCGGTCAGACCGGTGCACAACAGAGCCCAGAAATGGCTCGAAACCACCTGAAAACCTTCTAGATGCATTCAGTAGGCCAAAACATGCTCAAACTTCTCCTTGTTGACAATGCATGAATCAAGCCAAAAATGCAAAAAATGCAACCTAGAGCTTCTCAAATAGACAAAATTCAACATAGGATGCTACACATGTCCAAATGAGCAAGTTAGATACTCTATAGCTTCGTAAAGACATCAACTACATGATCACCAAGTTTCACAACCATTGGGCGAAGCTAAGATAGAATTGAGCAATTTTGCAAAAATTCACCCTCTCATGAGCAAAGTCCTAAACATGAGCAAAACATATCAAAATGGCAAAGCCACACAAACTTCATGCTAGGACAACCATTCTAAGCATAAGACCATCATAAACACCCACAAGTACCTCATGTCATGTCAAAGCCACCGAGCCATGTGCCTACTTCTAGATATGAGACTTCTCATTGGTAGGCATCATGCAACGGTTTAGCACCCAAAGCAAATTAAAATTAGCACATATGACATGGGAGCACATTTTCCAAGCGATTTACATTTCATTTTCAGATTTGAAATTGGTACATGAAATGTCTTTGCGACAAAACGGAACTTATGCCCCTCCACAAGATCAAGCATGGGGGCTAAACATTCATGATGGCAAATGAGCCTTTGGCCCCATATGATCAAAATAAGCTATCCAACCACAAATTAAGCATAGCCAAGCCACTAAAACATGTCAAGATCATGTAAAGGCATTTACTCACAAGAGAGCATACATATGAGATTTTTCAAAAAACATAGCCATCAACCATGGATATAAACCAAGATTATCAAGAGCTAAGCCAAACTAACCATAGCTTACCAAACTAGCTCACAAAGACATATATATCATTCCATGGTGAACAATGTATATAGGAGAAGCTTTTCCTAAACAATGCATATGATACAAAATGCATGCAACCTAAGATACAAAGATGCCTATACATCATGTTACATATGCCATGCCAAATGCAAGAAATACACAAAGGAAAGCTATACATATGCTACAAAGGAGCTCCCACACACCAACTCAAGAAATCAAACACACACCAAGCTCCCCCCGCAAACGAGTGAAAGTTGCTTGATCTAGGGGTTTGGTGAAAATATCGGCTAGCTGGTCATGTGTGGGTACATGGATCAAAGCGATTTTTCCTTTCTCTACGTTGTCTCTCAGAAAATGATACCTCACTTCTATGTGCTTGGTTTTGGAATGGAGCACTGGGTTTTTTGCAACGCTTATGGCACTGGTGCTGTCACATTGAAGTGGGACATGGGTATACTCCTCACCAAAGTCACTCATGGTGTATGTGATTCAAAGGAGCTGAGAGCAACAACTAGCTGCGGCCACATACTCAGCCTCAGTAGTGGATTGAGCAACACTTGACTGTTTGCGGGAAGACCAAGACACCAAAGAGGAACCCAAGAATTGGCAAGTCCCAGAAGTGGACTTCCTATCCAACCGACACCCGGCAAAATCCGCGTCTGAAAATCCATGAAGAGCCAAAGAAGAAGACGCGGAGTACCAAAGACCAAAGTCGGGAGTATGTCGCAAATACCTGAATATGCGCTTGACTGCTTGCAGATGCGAAGTCCTTGGAGACGCTTGAAAACGAGCGCACAGACATATCGAGAATTGGATGTCCGGCCTCGTCGCCGTCAAGTAGAGGAGTGACCCGATCATGCTCCGGTACTCCTTCTGGTCCACGTGTTCACCTTCCTCGTCCGCATCAAGAGCTGTAGTCGTACTCATAGGCGTCGCCATGGCCTTGGAGTCCTCCATCTTGAACTTGCTCACAATGTCCTTGGTGTACTTAGCTTGGTGCACAAATGTTCCTTTCTTTGATTGCTTGATTTGTAGCCCGAGCAAGAACTGCAACTCGCCCATCATGCTCATCTCAAATTCCCTGCTCATGTATTCTGCAAACCTTGCAACAAGAGAGTTAGACGAGCCACCAAAGACAATATCATCCACGTATACCTGCACAATCTGGATATCTCTGCCCTGCCTGAGGAGAAACAAGGTCTGATCGACCTTCCCCATCTCAAACCCTCTCTCAAACAGGAACCCCCTCAACCTACAATACCAAGCTCTAGGCGCCTGCTTCAACCCATACAGCACCTTCCTCAACTTGTACACCCGGTGGGGGTACTTCTCACTCTCAAACCCCGGTGGTTGCCTCACATACACTTCTTCCTCCAACACACCATTCAGGAAAGCACTCTTCACATCCATCTGGTACAACTTGAACCCTTTAGCCACGGAAAAGGCTAGAAGGATCTTGATCGCCTCCAAACGAGCTACAGGAGCAAAAGTCTCCTCATAGTCGATCCCCTCTTTCTGACTGTACCCCTGAGCAACAAGTCTTGACTTGTTTCTCACCACTTCTCCTTTCTCTCCCTCTTTATTTTTCCACACCCATTTTGTCCCAATCGGCTTACATCCTGGGGGAGGGTCAACCAACACCCAAACTTGGTTCCTCTCAAAATTCTCCAACTCCTCATGCATCGAATTAACCCAATTATGATCAGATAATGCGTGTCCAATGTCTTTGGGCTCAAAGGTGGCAACAAAAGCAGCATGAGCGAAATGAGAATTGTTTCGAACCCTCGACCGTGTAGTACGTTCATTTATGTCGCTGATGATTCTCGAAGCTGGGTGATCCACTTGCACTCGTCGGGGAGGTTCTCGCCTTGATGCTACCTCCCCCTCAACAGCAGCTTCGCCTTGATCTGGGTTTGTCGTTGTAGGTGTGGGAGAGGGCCCGTTCTCGATCGTCGTCAAAGTAGTAGGTACATGTTCAGCCGCGGGCACCACACCGCCATCTTCATCATCTCCATGTTCATGCTCCTCCTCCTGAAAGATCTCCTCGCCAAGTTCGTCGTCACCTGCACACTCAAAAATAAGCTGACTACGTGGCTGTGTCTCGTCGAAGGTTACCTCGCAAGTCTCCATGATTTGGTTAGTTTCAAGATTGAGCACACGAAATGCTCTAGAATGAGATGCATAACCAAAGAAAATGCCATCGACAGACCTAGCCTCGAACTTGTCCAATTTCTTCCCTTTCTTCAGAATGAAGCATTTACAACCAAAGACATGGAAGTGACTCACCTTGGGTGTGCGACCGTGCATCAACTCATAACAGGTTTTCTTCTTGTGAACCCTGAGGTAGATCCTGTTCGACACATAACACGCGGTATTGACGCCTAAGCCCAGAACCTTCTCGGAGTCCTATGCTGGTCGAGCATCGTCCGAGCCATCTCGCACAAGGTCCTATTTTTCCTTTCCACCACGCCATTCTGGGGAGGCGTATACGGACTCGAAACCTGGTGTTCAAGACCCAAGTCATGGCAAAAGGTTTCAAAGCGAGAGTTTTTGAATTCCGAGCCATTGTCACTGCGGATCGCTCGTATGGCATCCCCGTGCCTCTCGTTTCTTAATCTCAAGACAAGATCTCGAACAAAACCAAATGTCTCCCCTTTCTCCTCAAGAAAGAACACCCATGCATACCGAGAGTAGTCGTCCACCACAACAAGGACATACCACTTCCCACCCGCAGATCGCACACGAGCTGGGCCAACAAGGTCCATATGGAGCAGCTCGCATGGACGCTCAGTCATCACATCGGTGAGAGGCGGGTGAGAAGAGGCTACCATCTTGGCATGCCTACACGGTGCACAAACCAACTCTTTCTCAAACCTAAACCGTGGCAATCCTCAGACCAAATTGAGTTTACTTAAGCGAGACAAAAGGTCAAAGCTCAAGTGACCCAACTTCCTATGCCTCTTCCACAACTCACTCGAAGAACTAGCCAAAAAGCAACGCTCCACACCAGAAGACTGAGAGAAATCAGCTCGGAACACTTGACCCTCGGGAATGACCATGCAAACAAGGTCCCCTCGAGAATCTAAAATCCGAGAACCACCAGGTCGAAACAACACCTCAAAACCCTCATCCAACAACTGGGACACGAAAAGCAAATTGAACCCCAGCGATTGAACAAGAGCAACACACCTGAGAGTGACCTTGTCACTTACCTTGATCTCACCTTATGATAGCACACGCCCTCGCCCATTGTCCCCAAAGGTGATGTATGTCTTGGACACCACCGGGACGAGACTTGAGAACCACCCCTTGTCTCCGGTCATATACCTCGAGCATCCGGAGTCAATCAACCAAACGTTCCTCAAGTCTCCCACCTGAAATTCAAAAGCGAGCACGTGAGTGAACAAACGACTCAGCACTGGGGTTAGTACCAAAAGAGTAAAACCAGTGCCGAGCCATTTGCTCCAAAGTGGGGTTAGCACAAACCAAATCATCACGCCTATCAAAGCTACCACCACGAATACCACCACGGTAACCACGACGAGGGAACCAACCCTCTCTAGCTGGAGGAGAACGAAAGCCACGAAAAGAAGACCGTGGACTGTTCCTCCTCTCCATCCCAAAGCTACGACTCCTCCCACCCTCGTATTGAGCACGAGGTGGAGAACGCCTAGCAAATTGACCACCTGCAAACTTTCCAGACCAACCACCAGAACCACGACCACCAGAACCAAACGAGCATCCTCACGAGCACGAAAACCAACTCGCTATCTGCCCAGACCTGCACCGGTCTGACCGGTGTAGCGCACCGGTCTGACCGGTGTAGCTCGGCCAGCAGCACCACCTACTGCCTTCCGGTCTCCCCAAGCCAGAACCGTCCTCACAATCGCCTTGGTCCTGGGCATCTGCATACGAGGCTCAGGTACACCATTAGAGGGGTGGTACCTGTCCTTGTTAGCCCACTCTCTAGCCATTCTCTCCTCACGCTTCCTCTTGAAGCAAAACTCATCCTTGTGACCATCTCTCCCACAATACCCACAATGGAACTTCATGGGCTGTGGCTTAGGCTTTGGCTTGGGTTGGGGCTGCTCACTCGGTTTCTCACCCTTTTTCTCTCCTTCCTCACCTCCCATTGGGCTCACAAACTTCACCGGTTTCTGGAAATCATTTGTTGGGTGAGGGAATATGGGTGGATCTGGAGTAGTGTCAAGTTTGTTTCTGAGATGGTTAGGCTTGGGCTCAAACTTGTTCTTGTGTCTGTTTGGTGGTGGGATAGGGATCTCTCCAACTCTCTCAACTCCCTCACCACTATTCTCTCCAAGCTTGTCAGCCCCAAGTGCCTGACCATCATAGCGTTTGAAAGCCGCTATCAAGATACCAAGCTGAGGCTCCTGACCCGACAACCAGCTCATACATTTCCTCAGCTCATCATTCTCATCCTGCAAGCGATCAACATAATGCGCAAGCTCCAAATTCTTAACCGCATGCAATTCACAAGTAGAGCAAGAAGTGGGAATAGGCTCTTTAACTTAGTCTCAAGCGAAACAGTGTAAGCATGCATCTTATCAATCTTTCCATGCAAAATAGGGCAAGAAGTACAAGCACCTAGCAACGCAGGTCTAGACTTAAGCTCAGCCACTTCAACTCTAAGCACATCTAGTTCATCACAAGTAGAAGCATGCTTATCCTTAAGAGCAGTAAGATCAGCTAGGTACACAGAGCAATCACAGCAATCAATCTCATCAGAAACCACAGGAGAAGCCTTAAGCGAATCCATCTCAAGCTTAGCATCTAGGTTCTGGGTTTCTAGCTCAGCCACACGGTTCCTAGCATCTTCTAGTGAGGCCCTAAGCTCTTTCCTCATCTTCTTGGCCTCTCTAAGCATGTGATCGCGATTATCAAGCAAGTCAACCAACTCCTCATTCTCCTTGCGCAAAGAAGAGAGCTCATCACATACCTTATCCTCGGAGTCGGAGTTCGAGTCGCTCTGGTGACTCTTCTTGCTGTCGGAGCTACGAGTCATGCCGCAGAAGCCATCTCGTGCGAAGCAACTCAGCCTGCTCAAGTTCTTGGATGACTTCTTGTTCTTGCGCCGATCACCTTCATCTTCGCTGCTACTCGAGCTCGAGGAAGAGTAGGTAGAGCTGGAGTCGACGTCGCTCGCTCCGACCATCGCTCGGGCCTTCCTGCCATGGCCGTCCTTCTTCCTCGACCGTCGCTCGTCCTTGTGCTTGTTATTGTGCTTGTGATCGCGCCTTGATCGGTACTTGCCGTCCCTGCTCGACCGGTGCCTGTAGCCGTCCTTGTAGCCGTCCTTGTTCTCCGTCTTCTCCGGGCAGTCGGCGACGAAGTGTCCTGGCTTGCCGCACTGAAAGCACGTCCGTGCTGTCCTCCTCGTGTTCACCCGGTTCTCGTGCAGCCTCTCGAACCGCCTGGTCAGCAACGCCAGCTCGTCCTCTCCAAGCACGTCGAACTCCTCATCTGGCAAAGACATCAAAGAAGACAGAGAGTACATCCTGGAGGATGCGTTAGCGTTAGACTTAGCTCCTTTGCCACCAACGAGAGCGAGACTATGAGAATCAGTCGGGCTCTCGATCTTGGCTGTCATACCACGGTCCAACTCAGCCGACTTGAGCTTCGAGAACAGCTCGTTCACGGTCAAGGTGTCATACTTCTCGGACTCAACGATAGCCTCAAACTTCCCGTCCCATACAGTACGATCCAACGAGTGCAAGAGCTTCACGACTCTATCATGATCATCGTATGGGAGCACGGCCACATTGGCTCTCATGTTGTTCACAACGACCGTAAACCGCTGGAAAAGGGCATCGACGGACTCACCGGGGAGATGAGTGAAGTTCTCGTACTCTCTCCGGTAAGTCGCGTACATCCGAGCCTGAACCTGAGCATTCCCAGCATGTGCATCCTTCAACTGCTCCCAAATCCTACAGGCTAAGTCCTCTGTCTGAACCCGATCGAATTCAGGCTGACACAGAGCACGAAACAAGTAGTCGACTGCCTTGTTGGTGGCTTCGAACATATCCCTTGATCCTGGAGCAAGGAAGTTCATCGGATGAACATAAGCTGTGTTCACCGTAACGTCCCAAAGGATCTGACCCTTTCTGCGGAGGAACGCTACCATCCGCCTCTGCCACATCTGGTAGTTCTTCCCATCGAAGTGCGGAGGACCTGAACCCCGTTCCTGGTACGCCATCTTTGGATCTTAGACTGGTAAGAGTCAATGAAGACCCGAACCGGCTCTGATACCAATTGAAGGACCGATTAGGCGAACCAGAGAGGGGGGGGGAGTGAATGGGAGCCGATAAAAATTCTTCTCGAAGGAGATAGAGACTCCAACAAGATGAACACGGCTTCCAACACACGTCTCCGACTCAACTACCCAAGTTGGCCAAGACCACGTAGCCACTGGACTGCTACAGGTCCTAGGAACCAACAATTCAACCAACCGAACCAAACACCCCAAACGCACAGCGGAAAACTAAGCAGCCTGCTGTCTGTGCCACACCGGTCAGACCGATGGCTCCTGCCGGTCAGACCGATGGCACCGGTCAGACCGGTGAACACTACCGGCCAGGCCGGTGGCGAACAGCAGATGCACAGCGAAGTTCCAGGAAGCCTCAGTGACTCCTCTAGGCCCTGGAACAAAAACCACCACCAAAGAACAACCTGCCAAGAAGGAAAACCCCTCTCAAAACCTAGCGAGACAACCCCAAACGGGCCAAGAACTGGACAGCAGGACCACGGGACAAAACCACACGAGCACAGCAGTTCCCCGAGACAAAACCCACCAAGGACTCGCACCGGCCAGACCGGTCAAGAGCACCGGTCAGACCGGTCACGCCTGGGCAGCTCGGGATGAACAGCGCCCGCGGGTCAACTCCCCCAAATCCAACTCCCGGTCTCCCGATTCGCTCCACGGATTCGCACAAAACTTTGGGGATAGTAGGAACACCTCATGGGCACTCCATAGCCAAGATTTGGTCTACCAAAACTTGTTGAATCAAGAGGAATCGAAGGATTTCCGCCAAGAACACCACGAACCCTAGTACCACGAAAACCCCGAAATCGAGCCCCTTTACTCACGGATTTGGGAGGGGAATCAAAGGGAAAAGAACCACGAGGGGTTCATGCATACATCCCCCACCAAATCCCAAAGAGAAAGGTCTCAAAACCGCCACAAGAAATTCGCCAAGAAAAGCCTCCGAAAATCACCAAAAAGGAGAAACGGGAAAGACACAACCAAGCCTTGAGGAACCACGCCGAATCATCTATACATACCAAAGAGGTTCATACAAGGTCTAGCTTGCCACCCGATCATCCTTCCCTCTCACAAGATCTCACCATGAAGCTCTCAAGCTAGTCCTACGAAAATCCTAAGGAAAATAGGAAAACCAAATGAGCTAGGGTTCCAAGAGATGGCTGCCATCCTCTCACCCCTTGGGTTATATGGAGGCAACCGAAAGACTAAAATACCCTTACTAGCTAACTAGGGATACATGCCCCTCAAGGGCAAATTTGGAAGTCTTTGTCTTCGCACCATCGGACGGATGCCCAGCGACCGCAAACTTGCTTAGCCTCGACGCAAGCCTTGCGATCCCGACGCGTGTCCTCCGCTTCGAAGATTTCAGACTACGTCGTCGCACACCGGTCAGACCGGTCTGGAGCTGCTGCACCTCCGTCTTCGGTTCTTCGGTCTTGGCTTTGTGGATCAACCAAGGAACCCAGTGGTTTTCTGGTGAACCACCGGAAACCCCGCGAACTCGGTGTAGCCTCCGCCAATCACCACTCATGACTCGGCTCCCACGTAGTCCCGACTCGACCTTGGTTTTGAGGCTCAACCAAGAAACCGTCCATGACTTCATCTTGCCGTTCTTGCCACCATGCGGCCCGCACTTGACCCCGCTGGCCACCGGGTCCCTCGAACCAAGCCTACTTGTCTTCTCCACACCTAGAGGCCTCACCGGCAATGACCTTTCGCGCTTGTTCTTCACCAGCACCAACACCAGTCAAGCCGCAACCTGCACCTGCAATACTTAGCCAAGAGTCAGTCCATACCACGTTGTCAATCACTCATCACACCAGGAAGCGACCATCCACCGGTCCTTAAACCACACATGGCTCTCAAGGCCGGTCGGCCCAGGCCGGCCGGCCCAGCCCATTCCGAGCCCGGTTCGGCGCCCCCTTTGACCTAGACGCCCGTCAGACTATTTATAGTCCCCCTGCCAAGAGCCACACATTAATTCATTCGTCATCCGCCGCTGAGGAGCACAGAAGCTAGAGGGACACCATCTCGGAGAGGAGGGTCGTGCTAGTTGTCTAGAGTTTCCCTAGCCGACGTGGGAACCTTGCATGGAAGACCACATCGGAGCTCCAGAGCAAGGATCAAGATCGAGGTAGGATCCCGATGGTGATCTTGTTCATGTAATCATTCATGGTGAAGTCTTTAAGTGAATCCGATTTCTAGCGATCAAGTGCCTTCTCTATGATTTTGTTCTCCCTTGGTTTTGCTTCTTCCTCAATCTATACTTAAGATAGATTGCATAGGGTGCTCTTGTAGCCGCAGTGGCTAGAGGTCCATACCGGACCGACCAAGTGTTTTCAACTTGTTCTTCTCGAACTCGCCCTAGGCTAACCCGCATGAATAGGAGTGCGTTGTGACAGGACGGTGGCTCCAAAAGGCGGGCGTCTTCGGAATCAAATAGGAGGCAACGGTTTAAAGATGCTTTTTATGAGATTCACTTTTCTATCTTCATCTATCTTGTTTGGAGCTACAACATAAGCATGATCTAGGCTCTCTAGATTGGTTATCTCTTTGCTTTCTCTTGCTACCTCTTGAGTTTAGTAGATTAGATTAGATTAGATGTGTTCTCTTGAAGATTTATTAGATTAGATGCAACTTGGTTCTTTAAAAGAAAGAGTTTCCTTGCTTTACTAGATTGAATCCTTGCGTTGCACATTGTTCCACGGATTCAATACCTTGGGTTCTCACACTTAAGGGAAGAAGGGTCCCTTGACTACGACGGGGGATTTGTCCGCTTGAAAATCCAAACGAACTTTGATACAACAATCAACCGTCAACAGGACTCTGTGCGAACCATCCGCGAGGTGGTGACCGGCCAGCTGTTCGTCGTGTTCTTTGCGACTTCTTGAGCACCTTTAGTTCGATCCCTTTTGTTTGGAGTTTTTGATTGCAAGGAGTTTGCCGGACTGTCCACCCGGGGTGGTCGGACTGTCTGTGCGGCGCGGACCGTCCGTGTTGCTTGCCTGGACCATCCAAATTTTGCCGGGTACATACTGGAGGTTTGAGGTTGTTTTTCAGACTGTCCGTCCCTGACCCGCGGACTGTCCCCCCCCCCCCGCCGTACACTGCGGATCGTCCGCTGCAGCCTTCGCAGAGCACCTAAGTCCTTTGCTTCTTGTGTTGTGCTTCCGCTTTAGATTGGTTTGGACTTGTTCCTAAGGTTTGGTAGTTCCATTATGACTATGTGACCTTGGCAAGTTCTTGTGGGAACCCTTGCATGTGATTTCGAGGCATAGTCAAGTTCATCTCTTCGGAGAAGAATTTTTATCGGCTCACATTCACTCCCCCCCTTTCTGGGTGCCTAATCGGTCCTTCAGCCTCCGGCTATTAGCTCTACGCCCTAGCCCCATGTGGAGGGATACCAGGGATGTACAGGGCTATCACCACGCGTACACCAACCTCTCAGACTGTTGACTAGGTGTGCAAACAAAGGAGATATATAGCCTAAACACCACGTTTACGCTAGCTACCTCAACTCTGACCACGGCCAGACTTCGCCGACTGCTAGAGTCCTAAGGCTAGAGCCCCCGCCCCGAGAGACGAGCGATGATCCCGCAAGTAGATAAAAGATAAACTTAGATTACCAAAAGAACTTCTACCACAAGAAATCACGAATACTTAGAGGAAAAGCATCCACTGAGGTACAGGACCAGAGAAGAGAACCGATAGGGCGGCGTCCCCTCCGAGCTACACCTCACTCTCTCCCTATTTTCTACACTTATTCTACTATGAGGCTCTTCTCTTCTCCACCTTGTGTGTTGAATGAGGGGGGTGGAGGCCTCCTTTTATAGGGTGGAGAGGCAGTTCCCGAGCGTTCTATACATGGTAACACCCTCCACCGCCTGTAGGATTGCGCAGGTGATCTCCCCGCCAAAAATCAACACGCGCGGCACCAAACCTGGGTCAGCCGACCCAGTGGTGGCCCGTCTCGCCACTGCCTTTAGCAGGTGGGCTTCCCTCTTGGGCCTTGTCACAAGTATGTGGGTGTTGACGGCTGTTAAGTGCTTACTTTAGCCGTCAATTTACTCATGAATAAAGGAGCAAGAGGCATTTCTTACACGCATTTTAGTTAAGAATAATGTAGTTCCACTTGTCCTTGGAGATTATGTGATTGCAGGAAAATAAGCATAAAGAAGTGGCAAACTCACCTTCTATGATTCATGGCACGTCACCTCAGCCAAGGAGTGGCTGCCACCTCAGGTGCCATGCATGCAAGCCATGTCACCAATCCAAGGGAGGCAAGCCCCGATGAATCAGAGCGTGACACGTGGACTTCACATGGATCCATGGGCCCACCAGAGCGCCTAAACCGCCTCAGAGCACGTGTACACCGAGGACCGACCTAAGGGCCCACAGGACAGCCACCTAGAGGAAGCACACCCCGAGTGGGGCCCACAGGGGGTCGGCCGACCCCACAGGTCGGCCGAACCGAGCTTGAGCCCCCCACTCAGGGGCTTCCACTGGTGCTTGCCCATTGGTCCTAGAGGCCATTCCCGGGGTGTTTCGCTCCACTTGACGCCGGTGCTCGGGCATATAAATAGAAGGGGAGGGGGTTCATTTCTTACCAACACACCTTACTCCTCCTCTCTCACTTTTCGTTTCTAAGGCTAGGAGGTAGGCTAGAGTAGTTCTACTTCAGGTTCCAAGTCTACTTTGGGATCTAGGTATGAGTTCTCTTTATATTTATTTTATTGTATGACTTTGATCTACTTCAGTTATTCAGCTATTTCATATAAAGTTGTGCTTGTATACATGGGTGATTTGTTCATGTGTTCTTCGCTTGTTCATCATTTAGAGGCTAATGTTCTTGATGAACAAGGTCTTTCGATCCAGTTGATGAGTGACTTACTCATGTTTTCGGTGTTTGTTCATAAGTTAGAGGCTTGTGTTCTTCACGAACACGACCCTTTGATCCTGTTGAATAGACATAGGAAAGCACAAATCCGTTTGTGTACCTAGCCTAGTTTGATCCAGTTAGATCCCATGTTCGTGTTGTATGAAGTTCGTGCTCAAGCTACGGTACTCGGTGTATTTGGTCGGTTTATCTGATGGCTCTGACCTGGGTCACAATAGCCCGGGCCGGTCAGGGTCCTGCTAACAACGTAAGCGTGGTGCTTGGGTCGCGTAGCTACGTTACTTATGAGTGTATCCCACGGTTTGTCTTGGGGTAGGCCGCGGTAGTGACAGCCCTTGGACCCTTCTAGAATCCCCCACGTTCGGATACGCTGTAGGAGTCTAAAGTCTAACAATCGAAGTTGTGCGTAAGCGACGCGGGAGGTTAGCTCCCCGTTTGTACCTGGGTGCTTCAGCCAACAGTTATGCAATGCTAGTGTGTATCTAACTCATCTTACTAACTTTGTGTGTTTAGTACCTTAGATCCTAGAACTAAGTCGTATGTTGCCTCCTAAGCCTTGGACCTTTAGCGAGAGAGTGTTTGTGTGTTCACACTACCAACTTATCTATCAAACCTCACCCATGTACTTGAGTGTCTGGTTTGTTTCCGTCTTTGACTTATACTCATTGCAATAGTGTTGAACTTGTTAATCCTCCCAGCCTTCCTTGGATTCTATACCATTTGGAATACTCCTTTGGGGAAATGCTACAATGGTACTTCCATGCGCTTGCGGACTCTTGTCATCATTAGGATTACCATTTGGTCATTTCTGGCATCGTTGCTAGGAACTCATAACTTAGCATCGACGTTAAGAAATACCAACAAGCATTTCTGGTGCCGTTGCCGGGGAAGGCTAAGGATAACATGTCAACACTTTGCAAATGTTTATAATCATGACAGGGATCAAACAGTTCTCAATGCAGGCTAACTTTGATTGTCTTCTTTGTCTATTGATGATGAAGACAGGTAGTGTATGACTGGTTTTGACTTACAACCGAATTTTACTGAAGATCCTGAGTCACTCGTGAGGAGAGCTAGAACTCATTTCGGTTCTCCCCAGCGTGTACGTACGGAAGTCGACCCAGCTTCCTTTGTGCCATCCACATCAACTCCTATGGCCAACCCTGAGAAGACTCTTCGCGAGTACTCTGCTCCCTCTGCTGATCAGGTGCCTACCAGCCCCGAGATCAACACCGGGAATGGAAATTTCGAGATGAAGACTGGCCTCATTACGATGGTACAGGCTAGCCCATTCTGTGGCAAGCCTAATGAAGACGCGAGCGTCCACTTGCAACAGTTCATGGAGCTGTGCAGTACCTTCACTATACGAGGAGTGGAGGAAGATGCCATCCGTCTGCGGCTGTTTCCATTCTCACTCCTGGGAAAGGCGAAGAAGTGGTTCTATGTGAACTGTGCAGATATTGACACCTGGGCGAAGTGCTCAGTAGCGTTCCTCGCGAAGTTCTTTCCATTGGGCAGAACCAATGCCCTCCGGGGGAGGATTTCAAGCTTCCAGCAAGCAGCAAATGAAACCATTCCAGAAGCTTAGGAGAGGCTTCAGGAGTACATCCTGGCTTGTCCTCATCATGGGATGGACCACTGGCTTATTCTTCAGAGTTTCTATAATGGGCTGACTCCGACAGCCTGAGGTCATATTGATGCTGCTATTGGCGGGGCTTTCTTCTCTCTCTCACTATCACTGAAGCAACTAAACTTATTGAGAAGATGGTCTCCAACCAAGGGTGGAGTGATGATCAACTCCAGCCATGTCAGAGGGGTACACATACCGTCAAGGAAGCGGATATGTTGCACGGCAAGATGGACCTGCTTATGAAAAGAATGGATGATCTGACCAGCGAGAAGGCTGCCATGGCCGTCACTACTCAAGCTATGGATTCACGCATGAATTGCGAAGTCTGTGGTGACACTGGGCATTTAGGGAATTACTGCCCTACTACCCAAGAGGATGTGATGTACATGAACGGCAACAACAGTGGTTATCGTCCACAAGGAGGTCAAATGTGGAATCAATCACACCCTTATTATCAGGGAGCTAATCAAGGTAATTCTTTCAACCCATACCAACTTTCCCTGAGAGGTCTGGTTTTCGGGCAAGCTAAGATTAATGATGGTTTTAATAAGAAAACAACTGCCTATGATAAGGCTTTGGAAAGCCTTAACGTTAAAATTGATAGCCTTTCTTCTACTCTTAAGAACCAGCTGAGCTTTAATAAAATGATAGAAACCCAGTTGGCTCAGTTAGCTACTTTGGTTCCTTCTGCTGAAGACGGGAAGATTCCGGGGCAACTCGTGTCTTCTTGTGAGAATGTTTGTGCAGTGTCCACCAGATGGGGTAAGCCATCTGGGCGGGCACGAGCTGCTGACTATGCAGGGAGACCCATACAATAGGTTCTTGATCCATGGGAATCTTCAGCAACTATGCACAGGAGAGACCCTAGTTATCCGGCTATCACTTGCACAATATACTACCAGAGAATTAGGAATGCTCTCTGTGATCTTAGCGCGAGTGTCAACCTCATGTCCAAGGCTATGTTCAAAAGATTGGGATATCCTGCTCTCACTCCAACCTCGAGGACAGTTCAACTTCTGATGCATCGATCCGGTATCCGGAGGGAATTGTGGAGAGTCTACTGGTATTTGTCGAGGGTTCTTGAATCTTCGCGGATTTTGTGGTCCTTGATATGCAGGGTGATGCGGAAATGTCGCTCATTCTTGGGAGGCCGTTCCTAAGTGACGCAAGGGTGAGGATCAATGTGGAAAATGGGACCATTCATTTCCGCATTGGGAAGAACTTGATGTTCCGATTTCGACCAACAGAAGAGCAATGCTATTCAGTGTAAGGAAATGATGAGCAAACTGGGGAATGGACGGAGCCATAACCCTAGCTCAAGCAACCTTTGACCGCACCAAGAAAGTCAAAGAAAACACGGAAGGTGTGGCGGGAGGTACAGAAATCACACCCCTCTACTTCTCGGGAGTGCGGTGACGAGTCGAACTAATCACCGAGAAAAGTCTCGCTCTCGGACTTAAAATGACAAGTCCTTTCGCCAGAAGGTAAAATTGGTAGTTATCTCATATTTCCCTTTCCAAAATTTTATTTGATTTTTCCCAATGCATATTTGAATTTTCCATTCTTGCATCTGCATGCTAGAATTTTTCTAGCCAATTTCCCTTTTCGAATAAAAATTTCTGAAAATACAATTTTGAGTTGGAAAATCCTTAAAAAATTCTTTTGAGCAAGTTTTTGGGTGAGTTTGGACCGGGACACCTAGGCAGGCCACCACATGACCGTTAGAGAGCCGTTGTAAAAATCTGGAGGCGAGCAGAGCCGAGGTGGGGTCGGCCGACCCCACCGGTCGGCCGACCCAGCCCAACGGCTACCTTGGCCCTCCTTCCTCCAACGGCTCCTAGTCGTTGCACACGGCCCATGTCTCGGTGCCCGGCTCCATTGCCTATAAATACCAGGGGGTTTAAGGGGTGTCTTCACCCATTCACTCATTTCCATCACTCTCTTTCCCTCTTGTTCTTGCTCTTTGGTTTTTGTTGACACTTGCTAGCGTCACTGCTGCAATCGCAACGGCACCAGAAATGCCCGGTAAATGACACGTCATACAAAGGTTCGCAAGCGCACGGATTACCGTTGCAGCACTTCACCTAGTGGTATTCGGGTTATCGTATTTATATTTTTCCCAAGGGAAGCACTATGGCATAGATAATCGAAAGAACGGTAGAGAGGATCGAGACTCGGTGAAAGGGACTTATAGCGGGGGTAATGATAAAGATATACGGGGAGTAACTTGACACGCGAGGAGATCTTGATAAAAGAACTAGAGAGGTCCTAGTGAGTTGGGAGGACAACGAGACGAGGAAGGATCCCAAGGCAATCTATCTATTCTTGTCAACTCCAGGAAAAGAACTAAGGTAAAGCAGAGCCAAGGTAAGATAGGATCAACAAGCTCTTCTAGTGCTGCAGGGGCATGCAAAACTGCGCTCTCAGACTGGTATGAGAAGGGAGAACGACGACACGCTAAATTCTACCGGCCCGAACTAACGTGGTGGACTACAAAGCCCGTCCAGAGCTGTCACCTCCCTTGGGTACCACAACTATTCCGTTGAACGGGACACCAATCTAAGACTAAGGCAAGCTCTGAGCACCGCGCTCACAACGAACCAAAGAACCTTCCCTAAGGCATTTAGGGAGAGGTCTCTCTCTACGGCTAAACACCGAAGTGCCTAGACAAAGGTCAAGCGAAGAACGACCATAACACTACAGGGATCAAGAGAGCTACACTAACCGAGGCAAAACTCACTTCAGTCTAAACCTAGAATAAAGCTTCTATTAGCTAAGTAAAAGCTGAATGTAATTGACTCGAAATGTGAGATAGAAAGATAACTTGAATTGCACTTAAGTCTTATAAAGGAAAGATACAAGAGTAGTACCCAAACTCTGAAGAAGACTTCTCCGAAACCCCGAGACTAGCTCGACTCGACTCTAACTCCCGAACTACACTACTTCCTACTCTAAGATACAAAAGTGGACAATAGTGGTACTCCTGCTGTGTGTCTTCTGTTCCAGCGAGTGGAGGGTCCCTTTTATAGCAGTGGGAAGTCGGTGGAGCGCTGAGGAGGCCGGAGCCAGGCACGGCCGCACATCTAGGTGCGGTCGCACCTACGATGCGCCGCCATTCGTCGTGGATGGTCCTGATGCTCGATCCTTGGTTGGTTGTGAGTCGGTATCCTGGGTCGGTTCCACCGGATTCGCCGTTTCGTAGGTGCGGCCGTATCTCTTGATCTGGCCGTACCTACTCCAAGTCGTGTGATGCACCGCCAATGCTAGGGGATGCTCAGGATTGCTTCAAAATGGCGGTTGGTTGCATGTAGAGGTGGGCCCATGGATCCAAGTGCCTCTTTCCTACTCCTTTGGATCAAACCGACGTAACCCCGGCACATCTCATCCACCCAAGGTGTGTTTGTGGAAGTGATGGTCGCCTGGGCTCGAGACATGGTGGGGTGCAGGGCCAGCCGTACCTGGTGGACCGGCCGCACCAGCAGGGCTGGCCGCACCTGATGGTTCGGCCGTGCCTGCTAGGTGTGGCTCAGTGACTCCTGATTTCTCCCAATTGCGTACCTACATATAAAATTCACAACACAACTCGTGGAACTTTATTAGTACTAAAAATGTGCATGAAACTTGTCATATACTCTACTTGCTCTTCAAGTTTCTATGCACAATTCCATACTCTACTTGCTATTGAAAAGATTGGTACAAGAGAAACTTAGCCTTGTTTTACCTGTGGGGCTTGTAACTTTCCACCTTGCCTTTGGAGGTTGAAGAGTAGAACGGTTTTGACTTTGCATCACTCACTCTTCTCTTTTGTCGATCCTATCTCGGAGTTTTGAAATTTTTGCAAAGAGAGACAAAGTTCCTCGGATGGTTCCCTCGATCGCTCAAGTGGTATTTGTTACCTCACCAAAGGCTTTTGAATGAGCCTCAACTTCCTACTCTATGTCTTGTATGTGGAGCTTTGGGTAGGATAAGCATGAGACTCACTTGTGCCACATGATGTTGTTGAGCCAAAGACCGGATCCAAGAAGAAACTAGTCATGCAACTTGATCAAGATGTGCAAGTGTGTGGAATATTTTTGTTTGTTTTCTATGTACTCCTTGCTTTGAGATTCTCCTCTTCCTTTATTTTGTTGGGGGGTCATGTTTCACATTTTTTTCTATGCTTTTTGAGCATATACCTTTTTTTATGACCCCTCTCTCCTTTTGCAAGAATACAAGAAGAGAAATCTCTTTTGACTTTGAAGTATTTTTTTTGGTGGATGGATGGCATGTTTTGCGTAACTCCTGGTGTGGAACTTAGCATGTATATGTGGGTGTACGTGATCTCGATCATGGGAGCATGAAAAGATTCTATCAAGGGTCACAACAATTTGGCAAAACTCAATGGGTCACAAGCAAGCATATGTAGAAGGTTTATACTTTGATATCGACATATGGCTTTGGTAGGTGATATGACCATTGAGGAACTTGTCTTGTTTTATTTTCTCAAAAGAAATCATCCGAGATTTTCACCATACTAAGAGATAGAGCAAGATTAACAATGTCACACCATATCATACTAGTCAACACCCTAGGTTTGGTCATAAGCATTTGCTTCCCACAACGTTTTAATTTAGGCTCTTGTTTCAACACATACCAACAATTTCAAATGCTCGTAGAGTACAAAGTTGTACGCTAGGTTCTTGCAAAGTTTTAACATGGCAACTTTTCATCATTTCCAAAAGAGGGTGTATAGACAAGATTTCAAGTGCACATGGTGAGAGCAAATGTTTTTGTTGTTTTTCTTTTATTCCATATGATGTTGGGATTGGACTGGATGGGCATACCTTCTTTGATTAAACAGGGGCTCTCCCCCAAGCGGATTTCCGATTACCTGGATGATATGTCCTTCCTCGTGATGCCTAGTGGAGCACTTGGAGGCTTGATGCTGAAGTTGCTTGACAATTCTGTGTAATTTCACAGGTACGGCCGTACTTGTTGGTTCGGCCGGCCCTACTACTTTTGTTCCAAGTGCTCACTTCCCCTCCTACAGGTGTTCTGCACAAAAATTTTGTCGAGGGGAGGTACGGCCGTACCTCATGGTTCGGCCGTACCACGAAAACTTTCCAAAACAAATCTTAGGTCACTGGTGAAACTCTAACTGAACTCCTGAACATTCTTACCATTTGAAAGACTCTTTCTCCCTTGAAGCTTTTTTTTGTAAGATAGAAAGCTAAACAAATTAAACAAAAGAAACGAAAAAGAAAGGCTGGTTGGTCTTTACCTTGACGGGGGGCCTCTCCCCCAAGCTGGTTCGTACGTGGGACTAGCAATCGGGCGGTGGCTTTGTGTGTGCGAATTCCCGGTCCTTTAGTTGCCGACCTCCGCTCTTGATCGGTATGTAAGATGATCTGTGTTTCAGAGGTGAGGATATGCGTCCTTCCCTCCGAACCAGAACCACCATAGTGTACCGAGCTCGTGGACATGTCCTGGGCAGAGCCCATAGACATATCATCCTGATGCTCATAGCCCGGGGCCGCTGAATGACTTTACCGACCCGGGGCAGCGGAATGACCACTGTGACTCGAGTCCGAGTCACTAGACCAAACCTGATGTGTTTCCCCTTACCAAATTAGCGGCCTTGCTGAGCCACGACATCCTGCAAAAGGTTAGTGCCAAAGATACCCGAAGGATGAAGGTTAGGAGAGAAAAAGTTAGCCGTTCAAGGGTTAGTGGTCCAATGGTTAGCGGTCCTTGTGGGGTAACGAAACCTCCACAAAACTTGAAAGATTTGAACTACGAAGGACACGCCCTCGGAACTCCTCTCCACTAATTACGAACGAGCTTAAACGAGGGAGCAAAGGGAGCTAACTTCAGAATTTGATCGTGGTGCTTTGAGAGAGCTCACGGGGGTCTCCTTTTATAGGCAGGCGAAAGGGGGCAGGTGCGGCCGCACCTGCTCACCCGGCCGTGCCAGCTAAAAACAAGGGACACCCTTAGTGCTTGATCAGGAGCCTAGGGATAGGTTGCAGCGATCTGGATGTGACGATTTGGTAGAATTCATAGGTGCGGCCGTACCAACAGGGCCGGCCGGCCCTAGTACCTCCACCAAAAACATTGCCAGGCAGCTGCTACACCCTCTGGTGCTTAGGATCCTCGAAATTTTTGTGCACTCAAATGTCCAAAAGCTGCTGGCATTGCTACTAGCGGTGGGAACACGATACTGCAGATTAGACTTCCTACACAAGCTAGAGCACTGCCATGCAACTAGTGGGTGCTCCTCGCACTCAACTAGGCAAAAGAGGTGGTGCGCCCGTGCCAAGTGGGCCGGCCGCACCGAGCAAAATGCTCGAAACTGCTCCCTCTCCCTAACCCTTCTAAACACTAAACCATGCAGTGGCTAAAAGAATTTCGAAAATTAAACATGTTTGATGCATTAAACAAAATTAGTAAGGGAAACATGGGATACATACCGGTTTATCTCACAGCGAGAGCATCGAATTTATAGTCCTCGAGCTGGACTTGTCGACGATCATTTCTTCTTTGAGTGATTCTCTCGATTAGAGAGGTAATTCACTAGAGCTCGGAAGAAAAACAAGAGATAGACAACGATCCTATCTATCCAAGATCGGGAATGGCCTTTGATTTCTTTGCCCTGGGATTCTTTTCTGACGGGCATAGCTAAAATCCTCTCTAGAAATTCTAGCCCCTCAGTTGGATTTTCGTGAAAAAGTGATCCCTTTGTGAGTGCAAGCAAGCGGAAAACACTGTCTAGAATGAGGTTGTGCTGAAAATGTTGAATCAACACTATATCTGGAAGGCCATGATCGGGACAAATGTGTATGAGATCATAGAATATAGTCCATGCTTGATTTAGGGATTCGGTCTCCTTCTGTTGGAAATTGATAATCTCTCTTTGAAGATTCACGAGGCAAGATAAGGGGAAGTACTTAGCGCAAAACTTGTCGCGCAAATTTCTCCAATTCGTGGTAACTTCCTTCTCTTCCCGGAAGTACCAAACCCTTGCTTTTCCCGCTAGTGAGAATGGGAAAAGTCTAACTCTAAATTCGTCGGGAGAAAGATCGGAGGATGAACGAGTAGAGCACAATTGCTCGAAACTTCTCAAGAGATTGTATGGATTTTCTCCTTTGAATCCTGAAAATAGGATTTTTCTGGGCGATGGAAAGGAATTTTGGAGGAATAGTTCCATTGGAGAAGAACCTTGGTTTGAGATTTCCATTTCCGACTGGGATTGCCGTCTTAATCGGAGTGTGGGATTTGATAAATAGAGAACTCAAGGTTGGCTTCTTTGGCCATGAAAAAGATGGTTTGGTCTACGGGATTGACTGGGTTCGTCGTGATGAATTGAGAGAAACTTTTCAAAGGGTAGTGACACGAGGTCGGAATACCCTTCACAAGTGACTCTGAATAGATGTGAAGACAGGACGGAAGTGTCGAAATCGGATACTACTCCGTACACTAGGAACGGAGTAGGGATAAACCCGCTAAGAGACAGTTCACCGAACCGAGATAACTATACCGAAAAGATATCTAGTGCCTATTGCTTCCCCGGCAACAGCACCAGAAATGCTTGTTGACACTTGCTAGCGTCGCTGCTGCAATCGCAACGGCACCAGAAATGCCCGGTAAATCACACGTCACATAAAGGTCCGCAAGCGCACGGATTACCGTTGTAGCACTTCACCCGGTGTTATTCGGGTTATCGTATTTATATTTTTCCCAAGGGAAGCACTATGGCATAGATAATGAAAAGAATGGTAGAGAGGATCGAGACTCAGTGAAAGGGACTTATAGCGGGGGTAATGATAAAGATATACGGGGAGTAACTTGACACGCAAGGAGATCTTGATAAAAGAACTAGAGAGGTCCTAGTGAGTTGGGAGGACAACGAGACGAGGAAGGATCCTAAGGCAATCTATCTATTCTTGTCAACTCCGGGAAAAGAACTAAGGTAAAGCAGATCCAAGGTAAGATAGGATCAACAAGCTATTCTAGTGCTGCAGGGGCATGCAAAGCCGCGCTCTCGGACTAGGATGAGAAGGGAGAATGACGACGCGCTGAATCCTACCGGCCCGAACTAACGTGGTGGACTACAAAGCCCGTCCGGAGCTGTCACCTCCCTAGGGTACCACAACTTTTCCGTTGAACGGGACACCAATCTAAGACTAAGGCAAGCTCTGAGCACCGCGCTCACAACGAACTAAAGAACCTTCCCTAAGGCCTTTAGGGAGAGGTCTCTCTCTACGGCTAAACACCGAAGTGCCTAGACGAAGGTCAAACGAAGAACGACCACAACACTACAGGGTTCAAGAGAGCTACGCTAACCCAGCCAAAACTCACTTTAGTCTAAACCTAGAATAAAGCTTCTATTAGCTAAGTAAAAGCTGAATGTAATTGACTCGAAATGTAAGCTAGAAAGATAACTTGAATTGCACTTAAGTCTTATAAAGGAAAGATACAAGAGTAGTACCCAAACTCTAAAGAAGACTTCTCCGGAACCCCGAGACTAGCTCGACTCGACTCTAACTCCCGAACTACATTACTTCCTACTCTAAGATACAGAAGTGGACAATAGTGGTACTCCTGCTGTGTGTCTTCTGTTCCAGCGAGTGGAGGGTCCCTTTTATAGCAGTAGGAGGTCGGTGGAGCGCTGAGGAGGCGGGAGCCAGGCACAGCCGTACCTCTAGGTGCGGCCGCACCTATGATGCACCGCCATTCATCGTGGACGGTCCTGATGCTCGATCCTTGGTCGGTTGTGAGTCGGTATCCGGGGTCGGTTCCGCCGGATTCGCCGCTTCGTAGGTGTGGCTGTATCTCTTGATCCGGCCGTACCTACTCCAAGTCGTGTGATGCACCGCCAATGCTAGGGGATGCTCAGGATTGCTTCAAAATGGCGGTTGGTTGCATGTAGAGGTGGGCCCATGGATCCAAGTGCCTCTTTCCTACTCCTTTGGATCAAACCGACGTAATCCCGGCACATCTCATCCACCCAAGATGTGTTTGTGGAAGTGATGGTCGCCTGGGCTTGAGACGTGGTGGGGTGCAGGGCCGGCCGTACCTGGTGGACCGGCCGCACCAGCATGGCCGGCCGCACCTGCTGGTTCGGCCGCACCAGCAGGGCCGGCCGCACCTGTTGGTTCGGCCGTGCCTGCTAGGTGTGGCTCGGTGACTCCTGATTTCTCCCGATTGTGTACCTACATATAAAATTCACAATACAACTTTTGGAACTTTATTAGTACTAAAAATGTGCATGAAACTTGTCATATACCCTTCTCATTTCCGAGATTTTGACGGTCGGATTTTTGTTGTAAGGACCATCAACAGTTTTCTTGGATTTCTTGCTCGAGATTGAGGTGCCAAGTATTCTCTCCAAGTGTTGCTGAAATATTGATCATTGGTGGAGCAACCTCGGTAAGGATTTCATTCGGTTTCGCTAACCCATCACCGAGTTGCTCGTGTTGTCCGATTGTTGTGCAAGATGAGTTGGGCCTCCGACGCACTCTGGAAGTTGACTCGCTCACGCCGTTCACGTGACGGGGGGAGCTCGTCTCGTCATTCCGAAGCTGCACCAAGCCCGATGTCAACCGATCGTGAAGAAGGGGAAGAGCTACCCACGCCACAAGCCGAAGAAATGTACCCCATCGACGCCGCCTTCATCGACTTGAGGGACGATCGCGAGAGACAAGCCTACGCTCTCATTAAGGACCGAGTCTTCGCCAACACCAAGGTGTTCGACCCAGACCTTCTCAAGAAAACAGGTATGGACTCCGAGTTCGATTCCATTTGGCAAGCTCTTAGATGGGAGGATTTTGTCCCAGTTTAGTAGGTTGGTTCTAGACCTACCACCATCCAGTTTCTCTGCACTCTTCAAGAGGATGCGTCTGGTATTTCATTTTGATTTCGTGGAGTTCCGTATCAAGTTTCATGGAAAGATCTTAGTTGCACCCTCAGTTTACATCGTCACTGCGCTATTTCTCTTGAGCAGGCTTGCATTGGTTTTAATCATGAAAATTTTTGGGAAGAACTCTCTGGTCGGCCTGTTCGCGGCAAGTTGACACCTCGGTGCAATGATATCTTACATCCCACTCTCCGACTGTGGCACAAGTGGCCCGCCATCACTCTCTTTCTAAGGGATGATGTACGAACCATGTGCACTAATGAGATGATGATCTTATATGCCGCGGTCAGACGAATCAAGATCTCCCCTGTGCAAGCTATGATTCGATAGTGGTTGATGAATTTTAAGATGACGGGTTCTATTGAGTGTACGCCTTTGAATTCTCGCATCGTCATGAATCTTGGGATTACGCAAGGGCCCAATGTGCCCTCCATAATCCCCGGACTTAGATCGATGAGGCTTATTTGACTCAGGGGCATATTCTTAAGAAGGGTCCGGATGATTCTTTGGTTTTCTTTTACCCGGGCCATACAAACCAAATTTGGTTACCTAACCCAGATTTCAGGTTGTACGGCCAAGGACCACTGACCGTTCCTCTCGAGGAACCTCGTCGCTCTAGTGTCTCTAGTGACAGGGTTACTAGGAGTGCATCGAGGAGAGCAACTAGAGCACAGCAGCCGCCACCACAGCCGTCTCCGCAACCGTCGCCTCAACCACAGCCTCAGCCTACCACACCTCCACCCGGAACATGGACCTCTACTGAGTACATGCCTGGGGTTACTCCCGGATATGCTCCTGGTTGGGATCAGCCTATATAATAGCAGGGTGCGAGTAGCTCGGCTTGGGCTAGTGCGGGCAGTGGCAAGTGGGCCGTCCCTGCCGGTACTGCCTACGGAGATGCGACATCTTCGTCGTCTGGGTTGCGCTTGTCATCTCATTGGGCCACCGTCACTCAGCAGATGAGCGAGCTCACATCCGAGTCAGCAACATGGAGGAGACCGTGCACCATCACGTTGAGTCCACCCGGGACTGGCAGCGTATGTCTGGCGAGAGACTTCACGCCATCGAGCAAGCACAGCAGCAGCAGTGGGAGGAGCAGAGGGCTTACTACCGATGGATGGGATTTCCCCCTCCACAGTAGTGAGCCTGAAGCTAGCTTGGGGGAGGACCCCCACTCTGAGGTAACTTGTATCCTTATTTTCAGAATCTCATATGCTAAAAACACATAAAAATATGCAAAATAAAAAAGACCAAAAATATTTATTTGCTTTCCTAAATTAGTTTGTTTTCATATGCGCGATAAGAATGCTTTTGTTCTCCATGGTTGAAATGTTGAATAGTTGCTCTGTTTATTCCTCTTGTATGCCTTGCTACAGCTTAGTACCCTATTTTAGTTTTGAGTTTGTTGGCTTGCACGATCAAACCTTAGCTTGAAACTTGTGGGTAGCAAAAAGCATGACCTTTGCCTAGGTTGTTGTGAGGTATGATATGGTATAATACGGTTGCTATGAGCTAGTGCTAAGAGATGTTTGATATCCGGAGTTTTCTTTTGAAAAATGATAAAATGATAAGTTCCTCAATGATGAGAAATTCCTGTCCAAAGCCATATGTAGATCATAGCTTTTGTTAGCCTCCACATATGCTACTTGTTTTCTTCATTGAGTCTTGTCGAATTGTTGTGACCCTCGGCGAGAAACTTGTCATGCTCCCATGATCAAGATCACATACACAACCACTATATGGTAAACTTCTACACCGGAAGTTAGCGCCCATCATTTCATCCATCCCCCATCCATTCCACAAATAAAGCTCTGCGCATTGCTCCATGATTACTCTCTCTCCCCCAAAAATATTCAGCAAGGACTATCGGCTATGTGAAAAAAACCACATGCTCAAGAGCATGCAAAAAAAAGGAGAGAGAAAGAAAGAATAAAGAAACATAGCCCAAGTCTCAAAAATCTCAAAAGGAGAAGAGAGAATCATATGCAAAAAGGAGTTCATCATCCATCCACCATATGCGCACACATGCACATCTTGATCAGGTTGTATGACTTGTTGCTCCCAAGGATCTGGTTTTTGACTCGACAACACATGAGAAACAGGTATGCCACATGTTTTCCCTACCTACAGCTCCACATATCAGCTCCTTAGGAGTAGGTGGTGAAAGAAGGCAATTTAATGCCTTGGTGAGGAACCATACACAATGAGCGATCCGAGAGTATCATTCGAGGAACTTTGATTTCTTTGTGAAAATTTGCAAAACCCCCGGATTGACAACTAATCAAGGCACTTGTGATTAGTAATTTCTATACAACCATTCTATCTTCCAACCGCCCAAGGTAGGTGAAGCTACAAGCCCCATATCAATCAAGCATAAGGTAAGATTAATGCCAACTCATTCAATCCTTGATAGAGTACCTAGTTGTAAGCTTGTCAAAAACTAGGAATACAACATCGTAGCAACTCCTGATCAACCAACCTAAGTCCTAAGTGTCGTGCTCGGGACGAGCAAGAGGCTAGCTTGGGGGAGTTGTTGACGACTGTTAAGTGCTTACTTTAGCCATCAATTTACTCATGAATAAAGGAGCAAGAGGCATTTCTTACACGCATTTTAGTTAAGAATAATGTAGTTCCACTTGTCCTTGGAGATTATGTGATTGCAGGAAAATAGGCATAAAGAAGTGGCAAACTCACCTTCTATGATTCATGGCACGTCACCTCAGCCAAGGAGTGGCTGCCACCACAAGTACCATGCATGCAAGTCATGTCACCAATCCAAGGGAGGCAAGCCCCGACGAATCAGAGCATGACACGTGGACTTCACATGGATCCATGGGCCCACCAGAGTGCCTAAACCGCCTCAAGAGCACGTGTACACCGGGGACCGACCTAAGGGCCCACAGGACAGCCACCCAGAGGAACCACACCCCGAGTGGGGCCCACAGGGGGTCGGCCGACCCCACAGGTCGGCTGAACCGACCTTGAGCCCCCCACTCAGGGGCTTCCACTGGTGCTTGCCCATTGGTCCTAGAGGCCATTTTCGGGGTGTTTCGCTCCACTTGACGCCGGTGCTCGGGCCTATAAATAGAAGGGGAGGGGGTTCATTTCTTACCAACACACTTTACTCCTCCTCTCTCACTTTTGGTTTCTAAGGCTAGGAGGTAGGCTAGAGTAGTTCTACTTCAGGTTTCCTAGTCTACTTTGGGATCTAGGTATGAGTTCTCTTGTATCCTTATTTTATTGTATGACTTTGATCTACTTCAGTAATTCAGCTATTTCATATAAAGTTGTGCTTGTATACATGGGTGATTTGTTCATGTGTTCTTCGCTTGTTCATCATTTAGAGGCTCATGTTCTTGATGAACAAGGCCTTTCGATCCCGTTGACGAGTGACTTACTCATGTTTTCGGTGTTTGTTCATAAGTTAGAGGCTCGTGTTCTTCACGAACACGACCCTTTGATCCTGTTGAATAGACATAGGAAAGCACAAATCCGTTTGTGTACCTAGCCTAGTTTGATCCAGTTAGATCCCATGTTCGTGTTGTATGAAGTTCGTGCTCAAGCTACGGTACTCGGTGTAATTGGCCGGTTTATCTGGTGGCTTTGACCTGGGTCACAATAGCCCGGGCTGGTCAGGGTCCTGCTAACAACATAAGCGTGGTGCTTGGGTTGCGTAGCTACGTTACTTATGAGTGTATCCCATGATTTGTCTTGGGGTAGGCTGTGGTAGTGATAGCCGTTGGACCCTTCTGGAATCCCCCACGTTCGGATATGCTGTAGGAGTCTAAAGTCTAATAACCGGAGTCGTGCGTAAGTGTCAAGGGAGGTTAGCTCCCCGTTTGTTCCTGGGTGCTTGAACCAACAGTTATCCAATGCTAGTGTGTATCTAACTCGTCTTACTAACTTTATGTGTTTAGTACCTTAGAACCTAGAACTAACTCGTATGTTGCCTCCTAAGCCTAGGACCTTTAGAGAGAGTGTGTTTGTTTGTTCACACTACCAACTTATTTATCATACCTCACCCCTGTACTTGAGTGTCTGGTTTGTTTCCGTCTATGACTTATACTCATTGCAATAGTGTTGAACTTGTTAATCCACCCAGCCTTCCTTGGATTCGATACCCTTTGGAATACTCCTTTGGGGAAATGCTACAATGGTACTTCTGTGCACTTGGGGACTCTTGTAATCGTTAGGATTACCATTTTGTCATTTCTGGCATTGTTGCTAGGAACTCATAACTTAGCATCGACGTTAAGAAATACCAATAGTGGGGCTTGGGTTGTTTTGTCCTGGATAAGCCGTGCTTATGGGGTCTCTTTGTTGGGTAGAGTGGGCTGGTGCATGGATGCAGTGTTTGTCATTACTTTCGGGCCTGTTCCACATTTGCTCCCTGAAATAGCATAATCACCAAAACTCATGGAACTCGTTAGTTGAAGGCTCCTAATCTAATGATATCGGATATTAAGTATGGGGTAAATATTTGTTGTAAGAGCCATCAACACACGCCGTGTGCCAGCCATGGCCCCCGTGTCATGTTCTGTCGTCATTGAGTCGTCGCTGAGAGGATAGGAGCAGAGATGATATGCCAGCTATGACACACGCACGAGAACCCGGTGGTGGTGTTGACGTGGGGGCGGGGATGGAAGAGGAAGAATGGGAGAAGGACCGGGGAAGAATAAGGTGACACATGGGACCCACGAGTCAGTGAGTGGAGTGTAGATATGTAGCGGGGGTGGTTTGTCCATACGAAAATATCAAAAGCTACACATGGATCAATGGTATCAAATACATACAAAATGACAAATCTCAAACAGAGAAGTAATTGTAATGTCATATTTGCGAATAGGCGAATTGTAATGGCATATCTCCAAACTGTGAAAGTAGTACTGACATCACTACAAGAAAATCGTTGATTAGTGATGTAACCACATTTTAGCGTCATTGATTTATGACGTTCCTGGCTGATCTCGTCATAATATTTCACTTTCAAGCAAATTTAGTGACAAAAAATTTTTGTCATTACGGTTGGTATTGTAGCCGGGCATTCCCTGTTCCATGCTATTTTGTGACGCCAAAAGCTCTGAAAAAACATCATAAACCAACATCGGTCCCACATGTAAGCATTATTTTAAAAATAGAGTGTTCCAAGTCGTCATAAAATTCAGTAGGGTCCCACATGTAAGCATTCTTTCGAAATTACAGTGTTCCAAGTCATCATAAAATTTTCCAGGGTCCCACATGTAAGCATTTTCGCCAGGTCTGCGGAGGCCAGGTCACGAAATGTTGCAAAAACAACTTGCCATTGCAAGGGTTCGAACTAGAGACCTATAGGAACAAGACTGCGTTGCTTACTACTGCACCACTTCTTGGTTGTGTTATGCTAACAGGAAACACTTTCCTTATGGTTGTCTCAGGTGAATCTTTAATATAAATTAGTAATTCACAGGCGAAATGCTTCAATGCCTTCGCAAAGACTCTCGACTTTTCACTACGTGAAAACCTCAAATAGGTCATGCAACATTTGTAACGGGCCCTTAACACCCGTTACATGCACCCACATCTGTAACTGTTGTTGTTTGGCGCCCGTTACCCATAAGCGCGGCAGGCCGACCCCGGGGTTTGCCTCCACTACGCCCGTTACCAATGTGGACTTCTGGTAACGGGCTTCTTAAACGCCCATTACATGAATTCATTGTAACAGACGTTAAATCAAGTCCGTTACAAAAGTTAAACCTATCAGTAACGGGCTCGTAAAGTCCATTACCGATCAATGCCCTATCGGTAACGGGCTGTTTAAGTCTGTTACTGATCACTACCGTATTGGTAACGGGCTATAAAGTACGTTACTGATAACTTTCGTACTGGAAACACATGTTTGTTAGGATGTGTCTCCTTTGATGGCGACCCAATTGGATATGCTCATTTCTTAGGACTCGTCTCCTTTGATTGCCACCTAGGGTCACCTTTTTTCTCACATCGGAGACGCGCGTTGTTATTGCGTGTCTCTGTCTTCTCCTTCTAACACCACTCGCTCTCTCTCCTCAGAAGGTCACTCCCGTTCCGACAACAACACTCGCTCTCTCTCCTCAGAAGGTCAATCACTCGATCTCTCTCCTTAGAAGTCCCCGCCGGCCTGCCCCGTTCGCTGCCGCCAGCTGCGCGTGCTCTGAGGATCGCGCTCTCTCTCCTCAGAAAGCCGGTGCTGTAGCAGGCCGGCCAGCCGCGTGCGCGACGGCGAAAGGGGCCAGCGGACGTCGACCGCGGCGTCATCCAAAGCAGACACCTCCGTGTCTCCTCCCCCTGGGGCTCGGCGCCGTCCTCCGTGCTGTCGCCGCGGCTGCGACGCCACCTCCGATCCTCCTCCTCGGCCACGCTCGCCTCGTAGAAAGTCCTCGTCAAGGTGGAAATTAATTGCCCCCTTTTATTGAAATTGTTCAGCTGTCCTAATCCTCTTATGTTATCGGTTTTTTTGTGTAATGAATTATGCTTATTTGGTGTATAGAATGCAGATGGCGGCTGCTGCTCGAGATTGGATGTACAGACAGCCCCAAGAAGGTTGGGAGAATTACTTAAGCGGGGTCAATGGTTTTCTAAATCAAGCAGAGGCGGATATGAGAAACCGTGGTGTTCAGGCAATGCTTTGCCCCTGTATAGATTGATGTGCACATGCCAAGCCTCACTTACACAATAGAGTCGAGGACGCCTCCTTTTCAAAAGGAGGAGGATGATGTGCACATGCCAAGAAACACTTACACAATAGAGTCGAGGATGACTCCTTTTCAAGAGGGGAAGGATGATGTGGACATCCCACGAGTTACACAAGATCATGCATCGAATACACAAGCTCTTGTGCTTCAAGGATCAATTATGTGCAGCCATGCTAAGAAACTCCACCAAAAGGTGAATTCTTTCCTTGCTGAAATTAATTGCAAAATATATGAGAATGTTATACTACCTAAATGTTGTACTTTGGTTGTCCTTAGGAATATATGTGAAGAGGACGGTACAACTAAACATGGAGAAGAAGTAAACAACAAGAAACAGTAGGACCAAGAATCACCAACTCAAACCAAGGATCTAGGAGGATTCCATTCGGACGACTGTTCGGACAAGCTTGGAAACCAAGAATCACCCGTTCGGAATAAGGATCCTGGAGGTTCGCTTCAGATCTCCACTTCGGACCAGTTCAGACCTGCATAATGAATCGACCATAACTCTTTGGTCATGACATCTCTGGAGCTCCACGAGTACTTGATGGAACGTGCTTGAAGTCAACTTTCCAATGCAAGAAACCGCATGTCCATTTGACTTCCCAATAAAGAGTTTTGACGGATTTAGTGGAGGCTGCACAGAAGGTCAACAGCCACGTGAGTCCACCTCGGGAGTTGATTTTTGGGGAGCCTTTTCATTTCCATCTCGAAATCACACCCATCTAGGAGGGTTGTTCCTAGTATAAATACCCCTTATGTACCATTGAGAACTAAGTTTTGATAATCATGAATTGATAGCCTCATATGGTTTGTCGCAGCCGATGCTGCCGAGTGCCTTACACACCCTTTGTTCTTCCTTGTTCTTCGAGGAGTTGTGAAGAGATCCCTCTGGGTTCTGCTACTTTGTGCTTTATGGCTTCCGTTCGGCTGCACCGTATTGTGTGGATTAGTTCCAGCTTGTGGTTCTGCGGTCGTTCAGAGATCGTGTCGAAGTCTTCACGGTTTCGGTGCCGCTCTCCCCGTCGTTGGGCCACAACCAACCTTGGTCAGGTATAAAGCTAGTTATCCCCGCTGTTCTACAGCAATTTATCCTTTGTTCTTGAACCTACTGTCATGAAGATCGGGCCATCCTTGTGCTGATCCAAATCGGCACCTACCAAGTGGTAATCAGAGCTATCGTTGTCACGGTAGGTTTTGTTTTTACCCACCGTCCCACCCTTTACATTTTGTTATTGGTTTCATCCATCATATACATATTTGTTCATGTCCTACAGTCCACTGAAAAGCCATACAATAAAATCCTATAGCCATTTTGTTGGTACTGTTACTTTGTGTTCATTCCGTTCATCGTGTTGCTAGTCACCGCCTTTTTTCCGCCGTACTCTTGTTTAATTTTTATCTGCGCCCCTAATAGATTGTTTGTGTTTGCTGTTAAAAAATCAAAAAAAATTGTGAAAGAACAAGAAAAAAAACAAGAGAAAAAAGAAAGAAAAGTGAATTGCAAGGTTGCAAGGGGTTGTGTTGCAAATCTGTTATCGAAAGTTTCATGTTCATGTATTAAGTTTGTGGTGCACTGAACATCAACATTTATATCTTTTTGGATGGTTTGTTTCACTTTATTTTAGTACCATAGCCTTCCCGTTCTTCGCCACCTATAGCTCCACAAAAATCTGAAACCAGACCTCTCGTCTCGTATCCTTTCAACCGCTTAATCATAGGTTTGGTTACGCCACACTAGCACACTCACGGTCCTTGAGAATGGGTAAGAACGGGTGTGCAAGAGGTGAGGTTGTGATATTCCACATAATATTTCCTATTTCACTTTCTCTTGCAATATCCTAACATGGCAGGATCCAATCCAAGTTTTTGTGGTGGTAGACATAGAGGAAAAGAGCCACCAATCTCTCGAGCTGAGTTACATCACTTTGAAACTCACTTGTGGCAGCCATGGAGAGGATGTTTGATGAGTCTTCCAATCTCAAATAGTGGGTACGACATCAACGTGTCAAAAACCTTCATGATGGTCATTTTGACCATAGAGGACAGCATGGGAAAGGTGCTCGAGGGCATAGTTCTCACCCTCATGTGCTGATTGGTGCTGAAGATTATTGTGTGTCCACAAAAAGAATCATTCAACAAGAGACACCAAGAAGTTCCTATGATCAGCAACGCCCATGTGAGAAGGAGTGCCACCAGCCAAAATTGAGTGTGAGAGTTCAAAATGAAAAGAAGAGTGACTCCACCATATGTGAGGAAGAGTTCCACCAACAAAAATTGAGTGTGAGAGTTCAACATGAAAAAACGAGAGAATCCACCATATGTGAGAGGGATACACAAAAATTGGGCAAAGAAGAGGAGTCTTGTGAGAAAACATCTCTTTCTAACATGACAATTTCTTCTAGTTTTTCTTTTGATGTGCTACAAGTTACTGAAGAAAATAATATGGTGCAGTATGATCAGCCCCTAATTTTCGATGAAAAAGATCAGGTGATGACCATGGACAAAGGTACTGAAATTTCATTGTATTTGCAACATAAGGATCAGATTGAAGGCAATAATAATGCAAATGCTTCTCATTCAACTAATGCAAGTTCAGTAGCATTTGAGGAAGATTTAATTCTTGGTTCTTTTGCAACAACTGCTGCTCCATTGCCTTTATAGAACTTGGTGAAGTATGATACATATGCATATGTTGCATCACAGGATGTTGAAGTGATTGTGCATCAAGACTTATGTGAGAATGAGAGCCACATAGCCAAATTGAGAGAGAGTGAAACCAAAAGTGAGTTGTGTGATTCCACCCACTATGACCTTGAGAGTACAAACAATGAAAATGTGAGGGATACACCACAAAGCAATAAAGAGTTTGAATACAAATCATGTGAGGATATTTTTGAAACTAACACTCTCATCTCTACCGCTAGAGTTTTCTTTTCAAGTGTGCAGGTTTGCAATAAAAATGAGGAAGACATGGCTGTTCATGATGTCACCATACTTGTTGAGAGAGATGAGAAGGTAGCCAATCAACCGAACCAATTGTATGCAGTCCAAAACACTAAACTTGATGAGGCAATTGGTAAGATTTCAGAAACATCATCCATGATACTAGCACTACCACAAATTATACAAGGTACTGAAAATGATTTAGATTTGATTATGCAAAATATTGTGGTGAGTGATTGTGATAAAGCACATGTTTTAAATAGACTTAATTTGTGCTGATTTGGTAGTGTCACATGATCGTACCTTTGCTGAAAGTTTGCAAGTTGCTAACCATTGTTCAATCATATATGATCTTTTCTATGCTTTGATATGGTTGATTTGCATGATACTTTGCACTCATATATCAAGTACTATGCATGTAAATAAGTTTGGTGATATGGAAATGAATACTCATAATATTATTATTTCAGCAATAGAACATAATCCAAATCTTTGTGCTGATTTGATTGAACAACATATTGATAAATTTGATTGTAAAATTTGTGATGATAATAATATTTGTACTTTGATTGATCCTTGCAATATTTTATATGCCAATAAAAACCACCAATTTCAGTTGATTAGTGGTGGTGAATTCTTTGCCAAGCTATCTCCTACCAACTGCTTGTTTACACCATGCTTGATACACCAATTGATGTCAACAAAATGCTTGAAAATATTTCTGAGATAACATCTTCAAGATCCTTGAATACTGTTCATAGCTGCAAGTTTACATTTATTTTGATTGGAGAACATGTTGTACATAGTTTTTATGTTCATGCCATTTGCATAACGTTTGACAAGCCTGCTGATTTGAAGTCAAAAACCATGTGTGATAATTCTTGTGATCTATGTTTTCCTAGTTAGATCAATCAATTGTTTAGTGCTCTTAATTCAGAACCTTCAATGTCTTTCCCTTTTTTATCTAATCCACCAAAAGAAAACACTCATGGGCAAAGAAGTGCAATCTGTGCACATGCTGAACATTTGTTCCCATCCATTAATGGCATTGACTTTAAAAGGTATACAACTAAATCTGTCCATAAATTGTGCAACAAAAATTTTGGGATTGTTATGAATGATTCATCACAATGTTTTGAACAATTCGATCTTGGAATGATAAAATTGGAGATGTTAAATCAGTCGTGTTATTTGCATGAAATTTTTGTTCTCCCGTCACATAAATTATGAGCAGGTACACAAAAGTCAATCATGATTTTTTATCGTGGTAAGATGAAAGTTGATAATACAATATTTCAAACTAACAATCTCTTGTGGTACAATCAAAAGTCGAGGTCGACTTTTTTCCAAGAAAGGGAGGATGATGTGAACATCATGATAATTGTGACATATGGACCAAGTCTATGCAGTTTTTCCTTTCTTAAGGATGGTGTTTTGCGCAACAAAGACAATGACAAAACAAATGACCTATTCATATACCATGCATATACTTTTGCTCTTTTGCGCAATCTTTATTTAGGTTATGAAAAGCTTGAAGTAGCTTCGCCTCAAGAGGGAGAGAAACATCAGCATTACATATGGACATTAGAAGCCATCATTGTCAAACAAATATCCAAGGTGAAAGCAAAATTAAACTTCCATCCTTCTTATTTTCCTATGGCAAATCTACTATTTGGATTGTATGATTACAGATCAAAACACCTTGGAATACTGGAGGAAATAAATGCCACGACACCAACAAATCTTCATTTGAATCATTTCAACCATGAAGGGGTTGTTGAGTGTCCTAGAAAGAAAAAGATTGATATGAAAAGGAAGTACAATGCAGCAACACTCCTCGAAGTTGGCGCACTAGCTCCTGTTGACACCGTTTTTGGAAAAAATAGGTCAAAAAGGATAAGGAGAAGCAGCCGATGAAAACAGAGTGCAATCGGCCGATTGGAAGAGAGAGAAGGGTGGTCAACAGGACTTGCCGATGGTCAAGGAAGCTCAAGTCTGTCTATGGACCAGCAAGTCAAACCGATCGGCCGATGGTCAAACGGAGGATTGGTCGATGGAAAGAAAGAAGGCGGTAATCAAGGATATACGCCAGAAGGAAAGCACGGTGGAGGCGGGTCAATCCACGATTGACAACGGGTCAAGAGTCAGTTTTTAGAGAGTTTTTGACTCCTGCGAGAGCCCTTTTCTATTTTTAGAAGTGTTTGTTTTCTTTAGATGCAAGTAAACAGTGTCGTAATCGGCTATGAGTCGGGTTGTCCTCAGGACATAAATAGCGACCCTGCGTGGTCGGGAAAAAGTGTACACACCAATATCAAACAAACCGCCTCCGGGCAAACCCTTTACAATTTACAACATCTACTTTTACAGCATCTACTTTTTCGGCGACTTCGCCATTGCGTTTTTTCTCTTTTCTACAACACCGTCCTTCAAGTTCGTCGGGCTGCATCAATCGATCTCCGGCAAGCTTGTGAGTACTGTTTTACTGAATAACCCTAGTCTTTAACCTCCGAGCGCATCGCTGAGGTTTCGTCTAGTTCTTTATTCACCCTTTACCGATATTAGCTAGATCCGCAAGTTTTTGTACCAATTCTTGTGGTTTTTAGCTATTATCACCAATTATCCCGCTCGATCTAGATCCTATCGGCTTCTAATATTACAGCCGATTCCGACCTGTTTGGGTGCTGATGTCACGATCGGCCGATTCTAGCCGATCTCTTATCCACACCCGCGCGCCTCCGTCGCTCTCGAGCCAGCTAATCCCGCTTTACTCGTATCGGCCGATTGGCTGGTACACGTGTCGCTAAAAGGCCATCGGTTCTCTAGCCGATCCCTAATATTTTCCATTGTCAATCAACAGGTCAGATTGGCTGGCATGCCTCGCAACAGACCGGGGAGTCACGTGTGTCGCCCGTGGAGGTGACGTCCTATTTTCGCGTCAACACACTTTTGGCACGCCTGGTGGGACCCGAAAAAGTCAATAATGACGAAGAACACGAAGAGTGGTACTTTCGAGGTTGACCCGGACAACGTCCAAGCAATCACCAGGGATCAGCTGAAAGATACAGACAAAGCCGAGTTCGAAGCTCACTTGAAGCATTATGAAGAACTTTGTCTGGCATCATATGGTCAAACTAAAAGTGGAGTCTTCAAGAAGAATCCTTTGCCAGCGCCTAAGCAAGTCACCTTCTCAGCCGAACCCAAAGGGCTTCAAGATATGATGAACAAGGCGATGCATCAGACAATGATTGATCAAGCTAAAGTTCTTGCCAATACCATCCAGAATTGTCTGACTGAAACGCTCAAGAAAGGAGCAGAAGGAGGATACCTGGGACCTGCATACTTCCAACCAAATCGAACTCCTCCAGTGTTCCAAAAAGACCAATCGGCTTCTCTGCCGATTGATGATCCAACAGTAGGGGTTACACCGTCTCCACAGATCAATGCAACTGCTCCTGGTTCTTCATCAGATTCCCAGCCGATTCAGAATCAAAGTGTTGGAGATAAGTTCAAAGACCCTGCTGTCACAATGCCAATGGTCCAAACACATTCAACGCAGTCCAACGTCCAAGATCAGACATTCTCAGTGCAGAATCATCATCAGAAGTATCCTACCATGAGAAATCAGGACGGAAAACTTGCAGGATGGGATTTGCCTCGTGATCATTTTGAGACTAATATCTCAAATTTCTTTGAACCTCAGCCTGAGGAAATTCCAGAAGTGAAGTACCCGCAATCTTATCAAGCTATGTTTGGAGGTAGTCCAGGAACTGTGCACATGAACAAGGACGGAGTGGAGTTTGTCTACTTCAATCACGGGAGCAAAAACTTTGAAAGAGTTAAGATCAGTTCAGCTCATGCTCATATGGTCATACCAACAGAGAGGAAAGCTCCTATTCCACCTCAGAAATCGGCTCAGCAGCCGATGCTAGAGATGCCTGTGCAGACTACTCCAGTACAACAGTCCACTTCAATGCAGCCTGTCTTAACCCCGGCTAATACAGTTGCTCACACCAGATCATCGTCTCAGTAGCCGATCAACCAAGGGGTGACAGGACAGCCAGCAATACCACAGGTGGATTCTACACAAGTGCTGCAAATGCTCCTGAATCAATTGGCTATCTCGGGCCAATTGAACTTGCATCAGCCAGCTCCATCGGGTGGTCAGCCGATCGGACAGATCCCACCTGTGACAAGTCAGTCAAACACGCAAGGTTCTTTCGGAGCAAGGACATCAACGACACCAAATCCACAACCAAGAACCTTGGAAGATCAACCTCCAGAGACTCTATCGGCTGAGATGCAAGCAATCGAACAAGTATCTGCTGAGTTAAAGTCTCATGTGAAGCAGGAGTTGATTGATCACTTTTCAGAGGTGCTGCAGAAGCAATATGGGATGAAACCTAAGCAGCAATCCTGCATGTACAGGACACCGTATCCATCTGGTTATGATCAGATACCTTTCCCTCCAAGATTCAAGGTGCCAGACTTCACTAAGTTCTCTGGTCAAGATGATACATCCACAATGGAGCATATCACTTGGTTCATCATCCAGTGTGGGGAAGCAGGGAATATTGATGCACTCAGGATACGGTTGTTCTCTTCATCTCTCTCAGGGCCAGCATTCTCATGGTTTACCTCATTGCCAGCTAACTCCATCATCAAGTGGTCTGATCTAGAGCAGCAGTTCCACAATTATTTCTTCTCTAGCATCCATGAGATGAAGATTACTGATTTGACCAGACTCAAGCAAAGGAATGATGAAACTGTTGCTGGATTCGTTCAGAGATTCAGGGAAGTCAGAAACAAGTGCTATAGTCTGAATCTGGGAGACAAACAACTAGCTGAGTTGGCATTCCAAGGCCTCTTGCCAACCTTGAGAGAGAAATATGCATCACATGACTTCGAGAGTCTCAGTCAGCTGGTCAGTCGAATGAGTCAAGAAACCGCAAGATCTTATGAGCCTAGGAAGAATTTCCAAAAGAAGGTGTCTTATGTGGATTACTCTGACTCAGAAGATGAAGATAATATGATAGGGCTTGCAGAGTGGGTCAAAGGCAAGAAGACAATATTCTGCCCCTTTGGTAAGAAGGAACTAGAAAAATTCGGCTTTGACATCACTAAGGCCGATAAGATATTTGATCTGTTGCTCCAGCAAGGACAGATCAAACTCTCCCAATTCCACACCATACCTTCTGCAGAAGAGCTCAAGAGAATGAAGTATTGCAAGTGGCACAATGCAACGTCTCATGACACCAACGATTGCAAGATCTTCAGACAGCAGATCCAATCAGCTATTGAGCAAGGGAAACTTAAGTTTGAAACCCCTGCCAAAGCTGACAAGCTGATGAAGATTGATCAGCACCCTTTCCCAACTAATACAGTTGAGGTGTCTAGCAGAGACACGTCACGTGTTAACTTGCTGACGTCTGAATCGGCTCAAAATAAAGGAGTTGTTGATCCCAAGGTACAACCAACCGCTGCTGATGTCAAAGGAAAAGGGTTGCTACTTGAAGAAGGAAACTTGAAGCCGCACCGACCTGTCACGTCCCAGATGCTGATCAACAAGTTTCAGCGCCGATAGGAGAAAGTAAAGGGAAGAGAAGAGTGGGCACGGTGCAACGAGGGACATTGGAGATGTCAATTCTTCAAGTATTGCTGGGAAGAAGGGATCAAGCTACCAACGGCAGAGAATTGTCCAGAGTGCAATGGGGCTTACAACAATAGCAGCTCATCTAAGAGGGTTTGCTTCGACGACAGAAGACCTGCAGCTGGGGATCACCGTGAATTCAGCAATCAACGGGTCTCAGTCTACGATCGGCTGGGGGGCAAGGCCAGCGTCCATGATCGGCTGGCGGGCAAGGCTAGTGTTCATGATCGGCTGGGAGGCCGAGTCAATGAAAAGTCAAACAATCGGCTGGAAGAGATGGCCGATTCTCTGATCCTTGATGAAGATATCATGTGCCGGGCTCCTGAGCGTCGACGCACCATACAACTGGACGATGAAGGATCAAGCCAAACATTCAAGAAGCCTAATCCACAATGGTGTCCAGACGGTTTGACCAAGTCCCAGAAAAGGAGAGTCCAGTGCCTACACCAGCTAGAACAGCAAGAAGAAGCAGAGAGACACGTGTTGGACAAGAAGAAGGTTCGGTCTAAAGTTTGGCGTCCAAAGCCTAAGGCCGATGATGGGAAGGATGACAAACCACAAGTTGATATAAACATGGTTGTCCTCCTGCCAAAAGAGTTCATGGCTCCAGTTCATTCAGAAGTGTCTGATGAAGAACTTGGCATGGCTCAATTAACACTGGAACCTACACAAGCTATCTTTGAGAAGCCAGATGATGAAAAGAGACAACACTTGAAGGCTTTGTTCCTCAAAGGTTTTGTCAATGGCAAGCCAGTCACCAAGATGCTTGTGGATGGAGGAGCAGCAGTCAATCTAATGCCATACACCATGCTGCGCAAGATTGGGAAGTCTGATGAAGATTTAAACCAAACCGACATGATGCTGGTGGACTTCGAAGGCAACGTCTCTCCAACTCAAGGTGCAATATGTGTGGAGCTCACCATCGGCAGTAAGACCCTTCCAACCGCTTTCTTTGTCATTAAAGGGAGGGGATCTTATAATTTACTGCTGGGACGTGATTGGATACATGCCAACTGCTGCATACCGTCTACAATGCACCAATGCATCATCCAATGGATCAGAGATTCAGTGGAGATGGTCCAAGGAGAAACCTCCTTGACAGTAGCAGTTACAGAGGCACAAGGATGGACCTATGATCAAGTGAGCTGCATATCTGGGAAAGCATGGGATACCAAGTATCTCAAAGTGTCCGATTTCGGACTAAAGCCGGTTCAAGCAGTCGGCTCTGATGACAAGATTTAATGGATCAGTTCATTGAAGATGAAGGGAAGCTTGGACATGGGTTTACATCGGCTGATGAATTGGAGAAGATAGACCTTGGAGATGGGAGCAAACCAAGGCCGACGTATATCAGTGCCATGCTAGACGCGGAATACAAGAAAGAACTGATCGCACTGTTAAAAGAGTTCAAAGATTTTTTTGCTTGGGAGTATTGTGAAATGCCTGGCTTAGATCGATCCATTGTCGAGCATCGGTTACCTATTAAACCAGGGTATCGACCTTTCCAGCAACATCCCAGGCATTGTAATCCAAAGATTTACCCTGATATAAAAGCTGAGATAACAAAGTTACTCGAAGTTGGTTTTATTCGGCAATGTCGGTATGCCGAATGGATCTCTAACACAGTCCCTGTCTACAAGAAAAATGGCAAACTACGTGTATGCATTGATTTCAGGGACTTGAACAAAGCAACGCCAATGGACGGATATCCGATGCCAGTAGCCGATGCATTGGTCAACGCTGCTGCAGGGCACAAAGTCATTAGCTTTATGGACGGTAACGCTAGATACAATCAAATATTCATGGCCATAGAAGATATTGCAAAAACTGCTTTCAGATGCCCTGGCCACGTTGGATTATATGAGTGGATTGTCATGACCTTTGGGTTGAAGAACGCTGGTGCCACATATCAAAGAGCCATGAATTACAAATTCCATGAACTCATCGGCAAGATAGTAGAGATCTACATTGATGATGTGGTTGTCAAGTCTAAGAGCTACAAGGAGCACCTGGCCGACCTACGAAAAACATTGGAATGCACTAGAAAGCATGGTTTAAAGATGAATCCCAACAAATGTGCTTTCGTCGTTTCAACTGGTCAGTTCCTGGGTTTCTTGATACATGAAAGAGGAATCGAAGTGAGTCAGAAGTCGATCAGTGCGATTGACAAAATAGAGGCACCATCGAACAAGAAGGAGCTTCAGTCATTAATCGGCAAGATCAATTTCATCAGAAGATTTATATCTAATCGGTCAGAAAGAATTCAGCCGTTTACACCTCTACTGAATCTCAAGGCCGATCAGAAATTCGTATGGGGAGAAGAACAACAGAAGGCTTTAGATAACATCAAGCAATACCTAAAGTCTCCTCCTGTCTTAATGCCCCCTCAAGACAAGAAGTCGTTCAAATTATATTTATCAGCTAATGAGCGGGCTATTGGATCGGCCCTTGTACAAGAGTTCGAAGGAAAAGAACAAATCATATACTTCATTAGCAGAAGGCTTTTGGATGCAGAAACGAGATATTCGGCGGTGGAAAGATTATGCTTGTGCCTATATTTCTCATGCGCAAAGTTGAGGCCTTACCTATTAACTGCCGAATGCACTGTGGTGCGCAAAGATGATGTGGTCAAGTATATGCTGTCAGTACCAATCTTGAAGGGCAGGAACGGAAAGTGGATCTTAGCTTTATCAGAGTTTGACTTGACCTATCAATCGGCCAAAGCAATTAAAGGGCAAGTAATGGCCGATCTGGTAACTCAGCATTGTGGACCTGAGGTTGCAGTTGTAGAACCTATTCCATGGACTATGTTCTTTGATGGATCATCATGTGGAGTAGGAGCTGGAATTGGAATCATCCTCATCTCACCCCAAGGAGCAAATTATGAGTTTTCCATCCCAATTGAGAAAACTTCAACAAACAATCAAGCTGAGTACCGGGCAGTGTTAAAAGGGATAAAGCTACTGCAAGAAGTCAATGCTGAAGTTGTTGAGATATTTGGAGATTCTCAACTCGTGATAAATCAATTGGCAGGAGAATATGAATGCAAAGATGACATATTAAGGATTTATCATGAAGAATGTCTCCAACTACTTCG
The DNA here is from genome assembly GCA_036936925.1 of Cenchrus fungigraminus. NCBI lineage: Eukaryota > Viridiplantae > Streptophyta > Magnoliopsida > Poales > Poaceae > Cenchrus > Cenchrus fungigraminus. The sequence goes on from CM072772.1 coordinate 44,655,861, forward strand.
AGAGTTCAAAATAGTAAAACTTGAACATATCCCTAAGTGTCACAACAGTGAAGCTAATCGGCTGGCTCAAGGGGCGTCAGGTTATCGGCCGATTCTAACTGTGGAGTTACCAGCCGAGGATTGGAGGAAGGAGATAATGGATTATCTGAAAGATCCATCCAAGAAGGTTGATAAACAATTAAGGTACAGGGCCATTAAATACGTTCTATTAGAAGATGAGTTATACTATCGTACCATCGATAGAGTTCTGCTCAAATGTCTTGGTGAAGAAGAGGCTAAAACCTTAATGGGGGAAATTCATGAGGGAGTCTGTGGAGCCCATCAATCGGCGTTTAAGATGAAGTGGATGATCAGAAATAATAACTATTATTGGCTGACGATATTGGAAGACTGCTTCAGGTACTACAAAGGATGCCAAGAGTGTCAGAAGTTTGGAAGCATTCAAAGAGTTCCAGCATCGGCAATGAACCCAATAATCAAGCCATGGCCGTTCAGGGGTTGGGCGATTGATCTGATTGGACAAATATATCCACCATCAAGCAAAGGTCATAAATTCATACTAGTGGCTACAGATTACACTACAAAACATCCTGCAGTCCATACCGGTCGATTTTCGTCACGGATCATCAAAATTTCGTCATAAAATGGCATCTATGACGAAATTTCAAAACGTCGTGTATTGAGCGTCACAGATTAAACACCGTGACGAACTAACGTTTTCGTCATAGATTATCGTGATCCATGACGTTCTCAAGTCGTCATAGAACCCAGCCTGAAGCCCAAAATCTGTGACGAATGTGATCGTCATGGATTAACTCACCACGTCACTTGTAGAGATGAGGTGGCTACTGACGTGGCAGATGACGAGGCACTGACGTAGCGGGCACATGGTAGATGACGTAGTGCTGATGTGGTGTCCACGTGGCGCTGACGTGGCAACCACGTGGCGCTGACGTGGCGTTGATGTGGCGTCCACGTGTTGCTGACGTGGCATCCACGTGTCGCTGAAGTGGCGTCCACATGTCGCTTATGTGGCAGATGATGTGAGTTTGTAACCAGGTCAAATTTCAGCCCATATAAATCGATACCAGCCCATATACATTTCAGCCCAACACAACAGCTATAAATGCCAAAAAAAATCGCCAAATCACCAATAAATACACAATCCATGTCATACAATAATAAAATACACATTCCATATAAAATATTCAACCCAACAAGCCTTAAATCACAAAACAACATGATCAAATATGTCCTTGTAGCATCACTAGCAGTCCAGCATATCAGGTGCATTGCTAGATCACTTCTAATGGCTTCCTCCTTTGATGCATCTAATCCTCAACCTGAAAGAGGAACATTACGTTATCTTTTTTTTAAGATCAAGGATACTACAGGAAATTGTTTCCATTCAGCAATTTATGAAAGCAATGGATATATAAGCTGTAAATATGGATAAAAGCATGAGAGTTGACCTGGGGTCCAAAGGAGTTTGCCCAAATTGTTGCCTGGTGTTATGGTAACTAGAGAAAACATGTGCAATAAGCATACAATGGTTACGCAGACAAATAAAATTCTGAAAATAGATACTATCTGACTTTGAAGAAGCATAGATGGTAAAATGATAGCATGAAAACAATATCTCATTCCAAGGACCACTATATTTGCATAATTATTCGAAAAAAACAGAGCTCAAAGAACTAAGCATACTACCCTAGCCATGTACTCTACAAAATAAAGCTAAAGCCTGATTTGAGGTTTTGTTTGGCTTGCATTCTGTGGGTGAGAAAGTGGAGACTTTACACAGCCAAGCCAAGCAATTCGAGAATCATGCAAGAAAATTCAGGCTATGGTGATTCATGCAAGGGTACAATCTGACCCAATGGACCTGTTCATATGATATGTGCCATGTATTATCACTACTTGATGTTACTTACATATGTGATCACAAACAGAATCATACTTGGGTAACTAAATAAAAGTAGCTCAGTCATCTGAACATTCATATCTAAACTCTAAACTGAAGCAATCTATAAGTAGCTGTAACTTTTATGTGCTAGCCAAACGCAAGAAGCAAATCTGCACTGTTGATGCCAAATGAGTTCCATGTCTTTTTTTAATAAAAGATATGAGTTCCATGTCAAGAGTACATGCATCATACATGGTGGTAAAATGCTCTTGCTGAATACATGAACACTGAATGAAATAAAAACTTTCATTGTGGCAGAAGCAATGGAATTAGTATGCACTTTACGACTCTTGACACATGAATAGGACAGACAGCAATTACTTGACACAAGCCGCTGCAATTTGGCAATGAATCTAACAGTTCTGATTATTTTAGGCGTATCCTAATTCTTACACCAGTGATTATACACAAAGTTGTGGCCACACATAAGCTGCATTATTTCACTCACTCCCACAAATACAACCTAAACTGATCGAGAAACGTAGCCTGATGTTAGTCAAACTAAACCTCCAGGCACTAGATTTCATATCCTCTAAACATCTATTGTTCACACTGTCATGATGTTGCATATAGAGGTAAACAGCAGCTACGACCATTCATGCAGAAACTGAATGACACCTACTACATAAAAAGTAAGAAAGGCCCTCACATGATTGGATATGAAAAGTATTTTGAGCCGAGTCAACAATTATGGAATTTCTAGAATAGGTCACTTATTCTTATTAGCATGATACTGTGAGACAAAGTATGGCTAGAAATCAGCTAGGGATAGAATTCCTTACAACCTCCCAATAGGTACTTGTGGACATTTGGTGGCCCTCAACTAGTTATGCAGCTTCATAACCACTTCAATTTCTGTTTGCCTTTCTGCATCCATTGCTGAAAAGTCTTTCTTTGTATTTAGGAAAATGATATTTTTATGAGCCTTATTCTGATAGAAAGGGATTTCCTAATTCCTTGCAAACATCAGAACCACATCTACTTAAATTTCACTAAGGTTTACCAAGGCTCTACCGCAGATGCTCCAACACCAGCTCCCACCTACCTGTTTCACTTGTTCAAGCCATTGGCACCGAGTTCCTCAAGATGCACCCTCAGGATGTGTCTGATGCAGCGCTGCTCGCTTCTGATGATGATTAGTTGCTGTAATCATATCCCACAGTACTCCTCTGTACTGTGCTACTTTTGCGTAGTTCATTCTATGTCGTGTTGCAGAACTTGCTCTCATGTGTCTGTCAGTAGCTTTCTACTTGAACCAATCAGTTTGTTGCTTATGTTGGTGTTTGGATCTGGATATTGCCTATTTAATCTAGCTATGTTATCTTTATCTGTGTTGATCCTATCTGTGTTGATCCTATTTGTGTTGATCCTATCTGTGTTGATCTTATCTGTGTTGATCCTATTTGTGTTGATCCTATTTATGTTGATCCTATCTGTGTTGATCCTATCTGAGTTGATCCTGATGAGACAGATGTTAATCTGTGCTCTCCATGTGTTGCTTTGTGGATTCAATGAATAAATCTAGATCATGGAATATTCTGTCCTAGAATGTTAGAGGGATTAACTCCCAGGCAAAATGGGATCATTTGCGAGATAAAATTTCAGAGAGTGCTGCTTCTATTGTTTGTCTGCAAGAGACCAAGAAGGAGGCTTTTGATCAAGCTTATATCTCTAAATTCTGCCCAAGACAGTTGAATAAATTTGCTTGCTCCCCATCTGTTGGAGCCTCTGGTGGCCTCTTAATCTGTTGGAGCCTCTGGTGGCCTCTTAATCTGTTGGAATGATGGCCTATTTTCTGGTGAAATTACTGATTGCAATGGCTATGCCATCACTATGAAGTTCAGATCCAGGCACTCACATGCAGTTTTTCACTTATCAAATATTTATGGTCCTTCTTCCTCACCTGAAAAAGCATCTTTCATCAGCTGGCTCTATAACTTTGACATATCTATTTTGGAGGACTGGATACTAGTGGGTGATTTCAATTTAATAAGGTCAGTATCTGACAGGAACAAACCTGGTGGCAATGTGGGAGATATGCTGCTCTTTAATGATCTTATACAGCACTTGGACCTAGTGGACATTCCTTTTTCAGGTAGGCATTTCACTTGGAGCAACATGCAGATAGATCCTTTGCTGGAAAAATTAGATTGGGTTTTCACTTCACCCTCATGGACTAATTCTTACCCAGCTACCTCTGTCACATGTTTGGCTAGACCTATTTCTGATCATATCCCATATGTGGTGACGATTGACTCCCACATTCCAAAGGCTTCTATCTTTCGGTTTGAAAATTACTGGGTTGATTTTCCAGGCTTCTATGACACTGTTAAGCTGCAATGGGATTCAAATCCTTTCTTCAGTAATATGGCTAAAACTATCAGTGGTAAGTTCAAGCAGCTTAGGAAAGGCCTGAAAGCTTGGAGTAGGGAGCTCTCAAACTTGAACAAACTGATTAACAACTATTCTTGGGTCCTGGCACTATTTGATGGCTTGGAGGAGCAGAGGATCCTCTCTTAGGTGGAATCAAATTTCAGGAGAATTGTGAAAGTTCATATACAGAAACTTTTGGAGGCAAAGAGAATTTATTGGAAACAAAGATCTACTATTCGTTGGGTTAAATTTGGTGATGAAAATACCAAGTTATTTCAGGCCATGGCTACTCATTCCTTCAGGAGGAATTCTATTTCAGCTCTGTTAAATTCTGATAGGGTGCCTGCTACTGAACATTCCATCAAAGCAGGAATTCTCTGGTCCTCTTTCAAAGACAGGTTGGGGATATCTGAATTTACTGAAATTTTATTTGATTTAAATGCTCTTATCAGTGCAGTTCCTCTACCTCCTATGGATGAGCCCTTTACAAAGGAAGAAATCGATACAACACTCAAAGAGATGCCACCAGACCATGCCCCAGGCCCTGATGGATTTAATGGCTTCTTTTTCAAAAAGTGCTGGCACCTGATATCTGAGGACTTTTACAGGCTGTGTGAGTGCTTTTACTCTGGGAATATCAACCTTGAATGCATAAATGGCTCCTTCATTGCTCTGATCCCCAAAATTGATAACCCTCAAACTGCTAATGATTTTAGACCTATCTCTTTGCTAAACCTCTCCTTGAAGCTCCTTACCAAGTTGCTGGCTAATAGATTACAAAAGGTTATCCTATCAGTAATCCATGCAAATCAATATGGATTTCTCAAAGGTAGAACCATACAAGATTGTTTGGCTTGGGCTTTCCAATTCCTTCATCTTTGTCACCATAGTAAAAAGGAGATTGTCATTGTTAAATTGGATTTTGAAAAGGCATTTGACAAGGTGGAGCATCAGGTCATTCTAGAAATGATGAGACACAAAGGTTTTTCAGATAAATGGCTGAAATGGATTGATCTCATTCTGTCATCAGCCTCCTCCTCCATTCTTCTAAATGGGGTTACTGGGAAACCCTTTAAGTGCAAAAGAGGAGTCAGACAGGGTGATCCTCTGTCACCTTTGCTATTTGTCATAGCTGCTGATTTATTGCAATCTGTGGTTAACTCTACTGCTGATGAAGGTCTTTTGCATCATCCTTTGGGAAATAATTTTGGAGGTGATTATCCCATTGTACAATATGCTGATGATACTCTCCTTATTATGCCAGCTGTGGAGAGCCAACTTGTAAATCTCAAGAATATCCTTGGTACCTTTTCTGCCTTAACTAGCCTGAAAGTGAATTATTCCAAGTCTAGCATCATTCCAATCAATGTTGAACCAGAGAAAATGGACTTGTTAGCAAATGTCTTTGGCTGTCAGGTGGGTAGTATGCCCTTTACCTATCTAGGCTTGCCACTTGGCACTACCAGGCCATCAGTGGATGAATTTCTCCCTCTTCTCAACAGAATTGAAAGAAGAATGATGGGCATTAGCAGCCTACTGAGTTATGCTGGTAGACTCATCATGGTGAATTCAGTACTTTTGGCCTTGCCCACCTTCTACCTTGGAACCTTAAAATTACCTGTCTGAGTGCTTCTCCAAATTGATAGGTACAGAAAACATTGCCTTTGGGATAGGGGAGATATAAACAGAAAAGGTGGATGCCTGGTTGCTTGGAAAAGAGCCTGCCTCCCAAAAGATCAAGGTGGTCTTGGTATTATAAACCTTAGAATTCAGAATTCTGCCCTTTTATTAAAACACCTCCACAAATTCTATAACCATGCAGACGTTCCCTGGGTTACTCTCACTTGGTAATGTCTCTACTGAAATCAGGTTGTACCACATGTTAAGAGGCCAATTGGATCATTTTGGTGGAGGGATGTGATGTCCTATAATGACAATTTCTTAATGCTCGCATCTTGCAAAGCTGGAAGAGGCAACTCTGTTTGTTTTTGGTCTGATACTTGGGACTTGGGTGTGCTCAAATGGAAATATCCACAGTTATTTTCCTTTGCCAAGAACCAAAATGTTTCTATTCAGAAATTCCTTTCGCAGGATGCATATGCAAACTTCTTCACCCCTTTATCTGAGGAGGCTGCAGACCAATGGTTTGAGCTGTCCAACCTGTTGCATAACCTTCAATTGGATCCATCAGTTGATGACTTGTGGACCTACATTTGGAGCGCATCAGTTTTCACACCAAAATTGGCATATAAACAGTTACATGGTTCTTGTACAGCCCACCCTCTGTTCAAGTGGTTATGGAAGACATGTTGTCGAGGCAAGCACAAATTCTTTGGCTGGTTGCTTTTTTGTGACAGGCTTAATACAAGAGATGTTCTTTGACGTAAGAAGAGGGTTCTGGATAGTTTCTGCTGTGTCCTCTGCTCAGGATCCAATGATGAAACTTTGGAGCACCTTTTTTTCATATGCTCATTCAGCCAGTGGTGCTGGCGCTTACTCCACATCTCCTGGTCCCACATGGATTCCTACCTTGATAGGGTGGTTGATGGTCGTCGGAATTTTGGTCGTCGCATTTATAGAGAAAATTTTCTCTTATGTTGCTGGGCTATCTGGTTGCACCGTAATGAAGTTATTTTTGATAATGTGCATGTCTCCCTCAGCCGTTGGAAGCATATCTTTAAGACGGAGTTTAAGCTGCTATTGCATAGAGCTAAACCGACCCTGCTGTTCGTTTCAAAAAAAAATTCACTAAGGTCAACAAAAAAGGGGGGAAAAGAATGTAAGTTGATATGGTCCCCAGACACTGAGGTAAGGACATTGAAATATAGCTGCAGGAGCCGACCACACATTTCTAACCATACAAAGCATCACATGGGGAACTAAATCAAACTTTACAACTCCCTTTTTTGCAGTGCTGAAGCTATTGCAATACTGCAATCTCACAGCAGCAAATCCGTGCCTACCTTGGCCTCAGCGGGAACCATCACCAGGTCGTCAGGATTCTACCGCCTGATGCTCTTCTCGTCGATATCCGTAGTCTGAAACCACACAAAAATTGAAAAACAAAACAAATCTCGTCAGCACTTTGCCGAGTAGAACCAGAGCAGCAGGAGCCAAGGAGCCGCCCGACGACCCAGACCCACCATGACTTGGAACTCGAGCCCCATCTCCTCGAGGATGTGCTTCCGCGCCACTGACGACGACCCCAGGATCAGCTGTGACGGGACGAAGCCAACTTGGCTGTCAGAACGAGCGGAGGGAGAGGAAGGGATTTGTTGCAGTTGAATTGAAATTGGTGAGGGAGAACCTTGAAGGGCTGCGGGGTGTGCGTAGGAGAGAGAGGGGGGAGATGTACATGACTGGAGGAGATCCGTCGCAGCTGGGTGGGGAGGAGATCCATGGCCTCACCTTGGTTACGGGGCGTGCACGAAGGTAGGGGAGGGAAGGGCGCCGAGGTCAACATAGCAGGCACCGCGGGGAGGGGGCTCAAGGACGCCGACGCCATACCGGTCCTCGAGCCACCGGACCGGGGAAGAGGGGCACGTGGAGGCCGTCGCGCGGGCTGCCGTCCTCAGCCGCCATGCTCCCTTCCTCTGGCCCGGCCGCTATCGTCGTTCGCCCTCGAGGCCGCAGGGGATGGAGCAGGGGAGGGGGCAGCGCATCGAGGAGGAGCGGTCTGGGCCGCGCACCTCCACTGCGACTCCTGACCACCGCTCGCTGCGGGGCCAAGGGTCGACGGCGAGCTCGACCACGCGGCTGTCGGCGCCTCACTCTCCCGCGTGCGCAATCATGGCCGGCCGCGGCGCCTTGGGATAGGAGACCGGCGGAGGAGAAGGAGGGGTGGCAGGGAAGGCACGGAGGCAGCCGGATCTGAGAAGGAGGGGAGGGGCCGGTGGATGGGTGGGAGGGGACGGCAGGAGGGGAGCGAGAGGGGAGGTGGCGGCGGAGGGCGGGAGGGGAGGGGGGCTAGGGTTTGGTCTGGGCTAGGGTTGCGAGGGTGGATGGTTGGATGGTATTTATTTGGAGCACAGATCATCTCAACCGTCAGTATCAGATGGACGGTCAGAAATGATTGGGCCATGTAAACTGAGCGCAAAAATAGCCCAAAAATAAGACTTTGGGTCCGTTTAAGCAAATTTAACATTTATTTTCTTTTGATGATAGAATTATTAAAGTTTAAGATACCGAAAATGATTTCAAATGAAACATTCATGAATACCAAAGTCGTAGAACTAATATCTACAAACTTTAATTACTTCATTAATCCATGTGTCAAAGTTTGAATAATCTAAATTTTGAATTTCAAAAATTGATAACCTAAAGTAAGATTTTGGAACACTAAATGATTTCAGCTGAAAAGGTCATGAATACCAAAGTTTCATAACCCATCAAGATCTACAATTTTTATTTAGGTCATTTTTCATTTAACAAAGTGATAGTATACATTAGTCATCAATTCTGAATTCACTCACATATTTTGATAAACTATGTCCCACACATGTCAAATTTGTACTACATATTATTACCACTTTTGAAACTAACAAAATGACCTAAATAAAGATTGTAGATCTTGATAAGATATGAAACGTTGATATTCATCACTTTTTCATTTGACATCATTTGTACTACATATAGTTTAAGAAACTATGTTAGTGACTTGTCAAATTTGTACTACATGTTATTACCACTTTTGCAAATGACAAAATAACTTAAATAAAATTTGTACATCTTGATGAGACATAAAACTTTAGTATTCATCACTTTCCCATTTGACGTCATTAGTTAGAGATAATTCAACCATTAACCTTCACATTATCATAGGATAATTATAATAATATTTAAATTTGTTCAAAACTTTCTACAAATTGACATGGAACCATATTTTTAGCATATAATCCTGTTGTAAAAAAATCAGATGATTTTAATAAAGTGAGATTATAGATGTTCACAAAGAGGAACATCTCTCACATAGTTTCTTATAACTATACTCAAACCTTTGAAGTTTGAACACATCATAACATTGTTGAAGTCCTATGCAACTCAAATTTGGTAAAAATCTTATTTTTGTATTAGTATGATAAAATATGAAGTTACACCAGCACTTGTCTTAGTGCAAATATCTTTATTTATTCTCTTTCGGTAGAAGAAAAGAAGCTATATAAAAAAGATAAATGAAATAGCAATTAATATGCACACGAATGATATTACATGAAAGATCACGATTTTACAAAAAATCAGAAAAAACAATCAATGAATTTGGAGTTACTATGACCGAGAAAAACCAGTTTCAAATTTTAATTGTAGATTAAAAGAAAAACGAGCTTAGCGTGCGCCACGTGGTCGCGGCGAAGCAACTTGACCATTCCAGTGCTGCCACGTGGTCCCGAAGCTCAATCAATATGTATATAAACTAAACTATCCTTGGTTTACCACAACTCATGAAGTGTCCCAGTGGTAGCAGATGCGCTCTTGATGCGTGAGGTAGTGGGTTCGAATCCCATCCTCGCATGCTATTTTTGTCAACTTTCCTAGAGGCGATGGAGGAAAGGATATGGAAATAAACTTCTGCAATGACACATAACTTCACTTGTAGCTTAGTGGTAACACATCCTCCTCCTTTCCCCCACGTTGTGGGTTCGAGTCCCCTGTGCGCCCCAATTTTTTGCAGTGCCGGATTATTTTTCATAGGCGATGGGCCAGCGTGGCCGTGGCGTGCGGCTGCTGGGTTGGCGGACCGGGCCACGGTTGCTGGGCTGGCCGGCAAGTTTTGTATTTCGATGTGAAGTGATATGTGGATTCTTTTCACAATACAATCACAAACCAACATGTGGTCTAGTGGTAAAGGGATGCAGAGCTGATGCGCGAGGTCCCCGGTTCGAATCCCTTCAGGCGCGGAGTTTTTGCTGAATTTTTTTACTTGCTGACGGGGCGAACACGCGGGCGGTGACGAGGCGGACACGTGGCGCAGGTGGCTGACGTGGCTTCGTTGGCCGGATGAAAAAATGAGTACAAAAGAAATGAATGCATGGAAACAATAGAGATCAATGTGTAGTCTGGTGGTAAAGGTGCCTATAGCTTGTTCATGAGGTACATGGTTCGAATCTGTGTCTCCACAATTTTTTTCATTTTTTTATTTCTCTATTTTTTCCATACATCATTCTTTTTTTCTGATGATTTCTCTAATGAAGTTTTTTTATTTATCAATGATAATCTCTAATTCTTTCAATTTATTAATCATGAGGAATTGGCGAAATGCAATGTGGGTCGAATTATGACGAAATTGGCGCAACGTCATAGTGTTTGGACTTCATATTGGGCTTCGTATCCAACACTGCTAATCTATGACGAAATCTACCTGTTGTCATGGATGCCGTGTGATCTGTGACGAAATCTATGACGAAATTGACACAACATCATAGTGTTTGGACTTCATATCGGGCTTCATATCCAGCACTGCCAATCTATGACGAAATCTGAGTGTTTGTCATGGATGTAGTGCGATCTCTGACGAAATCAGAAAACGTCATGGGAATTTCGTCATGGATCAAAGGATTTCTTGTAGTGTTACTTCACAAAGTGGGTTGAAGCCATCCCAATCAAGACTGTCACATCAGGCAATATGATTGATTTTGTTAAAGAACATATTGTCTATCGGTTTGGTATACCTCCGACCATCACGACTGATCAAGGGAGTCAATTCACTTCAGGGGAATTTGAGGAATACGCAAACTCTCTAGGGATCAAGTTGTTGAACTCGTCTCCCTACTATGCTCAAGCAAACGGACAAGCAGAGGCAGCAAACTAGGGCATCATTAAGTTAATCAAGCGCAAGATCGATGTAAATCCCAAGCGGTGGCATACAATCCTTAATGAAGCACTGTGGGCGTACAGGATGGCATGCCATGGGGCAACCAAAGTATCACCATATCAACTGGTGTACGGTCATGATGATGTATTGCCTTGGGAGTTAAAAACCGGATCCAGAAGGACTTCTTTACAAGATCAGCTATCGGCCGATGATTATTCAGCCATGATGAAAGAAGAACTAGAGGACCTTGCTGGTAATCGGTTGAGAGTCTTGGAGAATATCGAAAAGAATAAAAGAAGGATAGCCAGGTGGTATGATAAGAAAGTCAAAGTTAAAGAGTTTGCCAAAGGGGATCTGGTTAAGAAACTCATATTACCAATCGGCTCTAGAGATCCAAAGTACGGGAAGTGGTCGCCGACTTGGGAAGGACCATATCGTATCAGCCAACGTGTGCCAGGCAATGCGTATATCTTAGAAACGTTGGAAGGAGAGAAGTTTGCCAGAGTGCTGAATGGGAAGTATTTGAGGAAATACTATCCAAGCATATGGGTAGACGCTTAGTCAAATCAGAGCCTGAAAACGGCCGATTAAAGACTCAAGTTACAGCCGATTGCAAGTGTAATCGTCTTTAGTATGGGATAGCCGAATCATCGAAACATGTTCGGTTTTAGGTTATGGCCGATGTACAAATCACCCTTAGAACAAATATATATATATATATATATTATTATTTCTCTCATCTTCGATTACAATGGTGGCATTACAATGTAGAATACATTGAGAAGTCAAATTTGGACGATTCATTACGGATCGGTTACATTCATCATCACTGGACAGGAGATGGGGACGAAGAAAGAGAAAAACAAAAAAGAAAGCGTAAATTTGACGAAGATGAATCACTGGATTCGGTAACTCTCCCCATCAAGATTGCTGGGAAAGAAGATATAGGGTTGTTCTACTTTCCGCAATGCCCAGGGACGACCTCCACCCTCCTCCACCAGCTGATGCACCTAAGATGCATCACAAGGTTTTTTCTAGCTGTTGGACCTCCTGGCTTTACAAAAGGAGACTAGAGAGGGAAGTATACCCTAGTCTATTTCACAAGAATTCTTCTAGCCATCATGAGTTAGAAAAGAAGAGAGAAACCGAAGAGTAAGAGCCTAAAGCTCACTAGATCTATATCTCGAGCCATGCATGAAGGAGAAGTGCGTTCTCCATAGGGGCGTAAGGGAGGTTATTTATAGCCGAGGCACCAGAGGAGATAAGGATGAAGGAACCAGAAAAGACGGAAGCCGAAGATGCTGGATCCGGTAAAAAAGGAAACAGATGACCCGTGAATGGTTCGGTTTCCAAAGAATGACCGATTCAGAGGAATCGCTCCCAAAATAAGGATGACACGTCCACAAACTGCAGAGCATGGTTCACAGAAATCTTCTGCTCGGCATCACAAATAGAGATGACAAGCTCACTGACAGCACCCAGAAGAAATATCATTTCAAGCAAGAGTCTGTCAATGACCAGCGGCGATCGTTAACGCTCACAGAGTTTTCCAAAAGAAGATGCCTCTCATGCCTAAAACTAGAGGAGCCAATGCCTACATCAGGAAGATCCAAAGGGAGCCAAAGATGTCACATGGTGAACAGTCTTGGAAAAGTTTCAGATGATCTGTCACGTTCGGAGAACAGGACAATACCAATAAAGATTGATCGCATCGATCACATGAAGAGATTTGGCTATCATTCAAATTAAGAAAAAGATGTCAGATTCGAGTAAATTTCGGAGCAAAAGATTATTTACTCCGAAACTGGGGGGCATGTGTTGACACCATTTTTTGGAAAAAATAGGTCAAAAAGGATAAGGTGAAGCAGCTGATGAAAACAGAGTGCAATCGGCCGATTGGAAGAGAGAGAAGGGTGGTCAACAGGACTCGCCGATGGTCAAGGAAGCTCAAGTCTGTCAATGGACCAGCAAGTCAAACCGATCGGCCGATGGTCAAATGGAGGATCGGCCGATTGAAAGAAAGAAGGCGGTAATCAAGGAGATACGCCAGAAGGAAAGCACGGTGGAGGCGGGTCAATCTACGATTGACAATGGGTCAAGAGTCAGTTTTTAGAGAGTTTTTGACTCATGCGAGAGCCCTTCTCTATTTTTAGAAGTGTTTGTTTTCTTTAGATGCAAGTAAACAGTGCCGTAATCGGCTAGGAGTCGGGTTGTCCTCAGGACATAAATAGCGACCCTGCGTGGTCGGGAAAAAGTGTACACACCAATATCAAACAAACCACCTCCAAGCAAACCCTTTACAATTTACAGCATCTACTTTTTCGGCGACTTCGCCATTGCGTTTTTTCTCTTTTCTACAACACCGTCCTTCAAGTTCGTCGGGCTGCATCGATCGATCTCCGGAAAGCTTGTGAGTACTGTTTTACCGAATAACCCTAGGCTTTAACCTCCGGGCGCATCGCTGAGGTTTCGTCTAGTTCTTTGTTCACCCTTTACCGATATTAGCTAGATCCGCAAGTTTTTGTACCAATTCTTGTGGTTTTTAGCTATTATCACCAATTATCCCACTCGATCTAGATCCTATCGGCTTCTAATATTACAGCCGATTCCGACCTGTTCGAGTGCTGACGTCACGATCGGCCGATTCTAGCCGATCTCTTATCCACACCCGCGCGCCTCGGTCGCTCTCGAGCCGGCCGATCCCGCTTTACTCGTATCGGCCGATTGGCTGGTACACATGTCGCTAAAAGGCCATCAGTTCTCTAGACGATCCCTAATATTTTCCATTGTCAATCAACAGGTCAGATTGGCTGGCACGGCTCGCAACAGACCGGGGAGTCACGTGTGTCGCGTGCGGAGGTGACGTCCTATTTTCGCGTCAATAGCTCCATTCTTTAGATCAATAGAGTCGAGGACGACTCCTTTTCAAGAGGAGGAGGATGATGTGCACATGCCAAGCTTTACTTACACAATAGAGTCGAGAACGACTCCTTTTCAAGAGGAGGAGGATGATGTGCGCATGCCAAGACACACTTACACAATAGTGTCGAGGACGACTCCTTTTCAAGAGGGGGGAGGATGATGTGGACATCACAAGAGTTACACAAGATCATGCATCGAATACACAAGCTCTTGTGCTTCAAGGATCAATTACGTGCAGCCATGCTAAGAAACTCCAACAAAAGGTGAATTCTTTCCTTGCTGAAATTAATTCCAAAATATATGAGAATGTTATACTACCTAAATGTTGTACTTTGGTTGACCTTAGGAATATACGTGGTGAGGACGGTACAACTAAACATGGAGAAGAAGTAAACAACAAGAAACAGTCGGACTAAGAATCACCAGCCCAAACCAATGATCCATGAGTATTCCGTTCGGACGACTGTTCGGACAAGCTTGGAAACCAAGAATCACCCGTTCGGAATAAGGATCCTGGAGGTTCGCTTCAGATCTCCACTTCAGACCAGTTCGGACCTCCATAATGAATCGACCATAACTCTTTGGTCATGATGTATCTGGAGCTCCATGAGTACTTGATGGAAAGTGCTTGAAGTCAACTTTCCAATGCAAGAAACCGCATGTCCATTGGACTTCCCAATAAAGAGTTATGACAGATTTAGTGGAGGCTGCACAGAAGGTCAACAGCCACGCGAGTCCACCTCGGGAGTTGATTTCTGGGGAGCCTTTTCACATGCTTAGCCTTTTCATTTCCATCTCGAATTCCCACCCATCTAGGAGGGTTGTTCCTAGTATAAATACCCCTTATGTACCATTGAGAACTAAGTTTTGATAATCATGAATTGATAGCCTCATATGGTTTGTCGCAGCCGATGCTGCTGAGTGCCTTGCACACCCTTTGTTCTTCCTTGTTCTTCGAGGACTTGTGAAGAGATCCCTCTGGGTTCCGCTACTTTGTGCTTTACGGCTTCCGTTCGGCTGCGCCGTATTGTGTGGATTAGTTCCGGCTTGTGGTTCTGCGGCCGTTCGGAGATCGAGTCGAAGTCTTCACGGTTTCGGTGCCTCTCTCCCCGTCGTTTGGCCACAACCAACCTTGGTCAGGTACAATGCTAGTTATCCCCGCTGTTCTACAGCAATTTATCCTTTGTTCTTGAACCTACTGTCGTGAAGATCGGGCCATCCTTGTGCTGATCCAAATCGGCACCTATCATAGATTGTCTCAACCAGAAGAAATTCGGACAACGGGAAATCATTTTTCATCATTTGGTCACACGTGGTTTCACAAAAAATTACATGTGTTGGAATAAACATGGTGAGGAAGGCCTTAATGAACTCGAAGCAGGCTGCCTAAATGAAGGTGAAGTGCGACACCATGCTATCGACCATGATGAAGACCTTGATGAAGGTGGAGTTTTTGAGGAAAATGAACCATTCCCACCAAATGTGATGAGGCCTGAGGATATCACTGATCAAGAAGTTAGGGGCTTCGATGATGTTGAGGTGTTGCAACGTGTGCACAATGTTGATCAAATGTTGCGGGATGTTGAGTTTCAACGAGTGTGCACACCTTCTGAATTAGCGAGGCTGAAGCAGTTCATTGAAGATTCAAAGAAACCCCTCTATCCTGATTGCCAGAAGTACTCTCACCTTTCTGGTGATCTAAAACTTCTGCAGCTTAAGGCAGATCATGGTTGGAGCAACAAAAGTTTCAAACATCTATTGGATGTGCTTAGAGACATGCTACCTGAAGGAAACCAAATAGCAGAGTCTGTCTATGAGGCGAAGAAGATAATATGTCCTCTGGGAATAGAGGTTGAAAAATCCATGCATGCAAGAGCAGTTGTGTATTGTTCTGTGGAGATTATGCAGACCTAGACAAGTGCCCCAAGTGTGGCTGTGATCGGTACAAGAGGAAAAAAGATGGTGGAGATGATAATAATGTTGATGACGAGAACGAGCCCGTGGAGATTAGAGGCAAGAAGAAGAAGGCTAACAGAGGGGCTCCTGTAAAGGTGGCATGGTATTTTTGCATCATTCCTCGGCTGAGAAGATGGTTCACAACACGAAAGGAGGCCCAACTCCTACGTTGGCATGAGGAAGGCCGAAAGAAGCTTAAGGAAGAAGGCAAGTTTAGGCACCCCGCAAATGCAGCACAATGGGGTAACATTAATAACCACTTCCCGTGGTTTAACGAAGACATAAGGAGCATTCGGTTTGCTATGAGCACAGATGGCGTGAACCCATTCAGTAACCAGAGCTCAACACATAGCACCTGGCCTATCGTGCTGTCATTGTACAACCATCCACCCTGGCTATGCAAGAAACAGAAATATATGATGCTGACAATATTGGTCTCCGGGCCAAAGCAACCTGGTGACCGTATTGATGTCTACTTGAGGCCACTAGTTGATGACTTGAAGATACTATGGAAGCCTGGTGTGAAGGAGGTTTGGGATGAGTTCATGCGTGAGGAGTTCACAATACGCGCCATGTTGTTCACCACCATCAACGAAAACCCGGCTCATCGCAACCTCTCTGGCTAGAGTAAAAGGAAAGGTGCAGCTTGCCCACACTGCTTGGAAGATACTTGCGCAGTGTGGCTAAGACATTCAAAGAAATACGTATTTATTGGGCACCGTCGTTTCCTCGGCAAGAAACATCCATACCGGGCCATGGATTGTCAGTTTAATGGGGAAAAGGAGGATCGAGAGGCGCCATTGCATGTGACTGGAGATCTGGTCCACTTGAAAGTCAAGGACGTCAAAACTATTGATGAGTTACCCAAACTGACTGAAAAAACCCTTGGCAAAAGAAATAAACGAGATGGTCAAGAAGAAGAAGAAGAAGGAATGTGGAACAAGAAATCAATTCTATGGGAGCTAGAGTATTGGCCGATGTTGGATGTGCATCATTCGATTGACAACATGCACGTCAAGAAGAATGTGTGTTAAACTACTTGTGGAACATTGCTACAACAGAAGTCCAAAGGGAAAGATCATAAAAATGCAAGGGAGGATCTTAAAGATCTGGGCATTAGGCCGGAGCTCTACGCAGAGGAAACAGAGACGGGGACGGACCTTCCCGTTGCTGCAACCACCTTGTTAAACGCAGAGAGAAAAGAATTCTGTCAGTTTTTGCATGATTTGAAAGTACCTCCAGGCTACACATCAAACTTCAAGAGGCTAATGTCAGTGAAGGACATGAAAATGAATTTCAACTTGATGAAATCTCATGATTGCCATGTGTTGATGACAGCTCTTCTTCTTGTTGCACTTAGAGGTATCAAGACAGAACTGGTTCGCGACGCGGTCACAAGCTTGTGCTTATTCTTCAATGCAATAGAACAGGTGATTAATGAGGAAAAACTATTGGACTTAGAGAGAAGGCATTTCGAGACCCTATGCCTGCTTGAAGCTACCTTCCCACCATCATTCTTTGATCTCATGCTGCATCTAACAGCACACCTCGTGAGGGAGATCTGGTACCTTGGCCCATCTTACCTTCATCAGATGTTTCCATATAAGAGGTTCTTTGGATTCCTGAAATCATTGGTACATAACCGGTTATTTCTGGAGGGAGCCATTGTTCGTGGCTACGAGACCATCGAAGCAGTGGAGTGGGCCATGGGTTATATGGACCCTCAAAACCCTATTGGTGTGCCTCGCTCACGGTATGAAGGTAGACTTTCAAGTGTTGGGACCCTAGGGAAAAAGTCTGTCACTCCGGAACCAGATGCCTTCCAAAAGGCTCATTTCACCGTGATACAACAACTGCACCTGACTACACCGTTTGCCAATGAGCACAAGCGACAACTACGTCAAGACAACCCTGACCGTGGTAGAGCTTGGCTTGCAAAGATGCACATGCAAGGTTTCAGCAGGTGGCTCCGAGATTATGTCAAGACATGCAGCAATGCTGTAATAACCGACGAGATAAGGAATCTAGCAGCAGGGCCATTGTTCACTGTTACAAAATACCAAGCAATGGATATCAATGGATACACATTCTACACCATGGCCCAGGATAAAAATAGCGTCTATCAAAATAGTGGTGTGCATGTACAGGCCGTCGTCGACGACAGTGATGATGATGATGACATGGAGACAGACACATATTATGGTCAAATAGAGGAGATATGGGAGCTTGATTATGTAGGATTGAAGGTAGCCTTGTTTCGGTGTAGATGGGTCACCAATGCGAAGAGAGCTGTGAGCATGGATAAATATGGTTATGTTAGTGTTGATCTCCAGGTCTTTGGTTACAAAAACGAACCGTTTGTCTTCGCCAACGATGTTGAGCAAGTGTTCTACGTACCTGACCTTGCAAAGAAGAACTGGTCTGTGCTTCTGCCTGGAAAAAAAGGATTGTTGGGGTTGAAAATGTTGTTGAGGAGGAGCAATACAACCAGTTTGACAAAATTCCATCCTTTCACACTTCATACAAGCCCCGACTCTTGGGAACTAACAAAACACCGTACTTGCGAAGCGACCATAGTGAAAAAATCCATATACAGAAATCAAGGAAGAAAAAGCAAGCCTGATTTCTACTGAATCCTTTTTGTAGTGCAGGATGTGTCTATTGGTGGAAATGGAATCCGTTTTGTAATATAAAGGATGTGATGTATTGGTGGAATTTGAATCCTTTTTGTAATGCAGGATGTTGCAGGCTGCTAACATTATTATCATCAGTAACGGGCATTAATATAAAAGAGACGAGGATTAGGCAACCCGCGTCGCCTTTGTTATGGGCAAGAGATGCGAAATCACACACACAAATTACATCAAAAGAGACACGGATTAGCCAACCCCCGTCGGCTTGTTCTTGTTCATGCTTGCAAGTGAGCAGGTAAATCGTACAAATAATTGGACTGCACACAGATAATCACGCAAGTACATAATCACACAAGCATGTCTCTTAAGATGCAAAATCACAGACACAGATTACAGTCATCATTGATACATCAGAAGGTTACAAAGCGGCCATCTATGTTCATCATCACTAGCCACGTATTACCAGGATGAGGAACATATATAGATCTAAACTAAGCAAAAGAGATGCTCCTGGCGGCTTGTTCTTCTTCATGCTTACAAGTGAGGAAAATACAGCAGAAGGGAGAATATATCCCTTCAAAAGGAAACATAAGTTTGACGAGATATGCTCCAGATTCTGCGACCTTCCCGTCTGCTTGCTCTTCTTCATGCTTACAAGCGAGCAGAAGAGAAAGATACAGCAGAGGGTGGAAACATATTCCTTCAAAAATCCTCCTCCTGGAGGAGGGAAAGCTAAAGGAAGCGCAAATTTGACGAGAAAGATACAGTAGTGGGGTTGGGCTTCTGAAGGACCGAACTGGCGACCAGAGAGGGGGGAGTGAATGGGAGCCGATAAAAATTCTTCTCGAAGGAGATGACTTCTCCAACAAGATGACCTCGGTCGGGTACCCAAAATCACACGCTCCGCACACAACCTTCCGTTTGTCAAAACCACGTAGCCACTGGAGTGCTACTGGTCCTAGGAACAAACACTACCTGCAGGCACAACTTCTACACACACGACAGCGGAAACAACTCGGAAGTTGTCTGCCTAGAGGGGGCGGTTAGACCGCCTCCACCTGGTAACCAAGAAATCCTCCGAAACACCTCTTTCGAGCTCCAAAACTCTCCACGGTTTCACCCACTGGATTCTCTGGTCAAGGCCAAGCTAGCTACCAGAAAATCATGGTGAAAACCAAAACTTCACCCAAGGGCCTAGGGGCGGTTTAACTGGCTCACGGGGGCGGTTTAACCTCTTGTACCCAGCAAGGAACACAAGCCAAGAACTCCTAGCAAACAGCACCAAAACGAACAGCAATTTCACCAGAACGCTCCTCCGATCAAGGCGAACGCACTCACAGAGGAAAATCCGGCAAAATCAAAACTTCCACCTCGGAGACCCAGGACAGTTAGACTGCCCCCCTATGGCAGTTAGACCGCCCCTCCCAGAAAACCTGGCCGCGGGTCAGCCCTCAACTTCCCATCTCCCGATCTCCCGATTCACCCCACGGATTGCAGCGAAACTTCAGGGATACCTTGGTTACCTCCTGGGCAACCTCTCCACCAAAGGAATTGCACCGAAACGCTCTCAATCAAAGGGAATCGCGGATCTTGGCCCTCTAGGTCATGAACTCGAGCAACTCGAAAAACCACCAAATCGAGGTCGATTCATGGGAGTTCTTGTGGCAAAGTCACCAGCCAAAGAGGCAAAAGGTCCTCATACGTGACACCCAACAAGAATTTCGCAAGAAATCATCCTCAAAACTCCGCCACGAAAATCACAAGAAAGAGCTCCGAAAATCACCAAAAAGACAAACGGGAGAGGCAACACAAGGCCTTGAGGAACCACGCTGAATCATCTATACATACCATGAAGGTTCATACAAGGTCTAGCTTGCCACCCGGTCATCCATCCCTCTCTCAAGATCTCACCATGAAGCTCTCAAGATCTCACCATGAAGCTCTCAAGCTAGTCCTAGAAATTCCTAAGGAAAATAGGAAGGGAAAATAGCAAAGGGAAAATGAGCTATGGTTCCAAGAGTTGGCTGCCATCCCACAACTCAAGTGTTTATATGGGGGCAACCAAAAGACTAAACTACCCTTACTAGCAACTAGGGATACAAGCCCCTCAAGGGCAATTTTGGAAGTCTTCAGTTCAGCACCATCGGACGGATGCGCATCCACCGCAAGCCTGCGTAGCTCCAACGCAACTCTTGCGATCATGCCGCGTGTCCTCCGCTTCGAAGCTTCTCGGCGGCTGCGACCCGGGAGGTCAGACCACCCCCCTAGGCGGTTAGACCGGCCCCAGGCGGTCTGACCACCCCTCCTGGGCGGTTGAACCGGACTGGCCGGCTACACTCCTCCGTCGAGTCTTCGGCCTCAGTTTTGTGGCTCAACCGAGTACCCCAGTGGTTTTGTGGTGAACCACTGCAAACCCCGCAGACTTGATGTAGCCTCCGCCAATCTCCACTCATGACTCGGCTCCTACCATGTCTCGGCTCGACCTTGGTTTCGAGGCGGAACCAAGAAACCGTCCATGACTTCGTCTCGCTGTTCTTGCCACCATGCGGCCCGCACTTGACCCCGCTGGCCACCGGGTCCCTCGAACCAAACCTACTTGTCTTCTCCACACTTGGAGGCCTCACCGGCAACGACCTTTCGCGCTTGTTCTTCACCTGCACCAACACCAGTCAAGCCGCAACCTGCACCTGCAATACTTAGCCAAGAGAAAGTCAACACAACATTGTCAATCACTCATCACACCAGGAAGCGACCATCCACCGGTCCTCGAACCACACAGGCTCTCAGTCTCCCCCTTGATGAGTGCATTGACAACACACATGATTGGTAACCGAAGAGAAAAGGAAAAGAAAAGAAACGAACAAAAGAAACTTCAACAAGCGATAGAAAGTCAAAAGGAAGGCAAAGAACAAGATCACTTGAAGAAGCAAAGTCTCGGTCCCCTTAGGCAAGGGCAACGGCTCGACACAACCGAGACAAAAACAAGCTCACACAAAGAGCAAAGACCACCAAAGGCACACAAGGCCGCAAACCACAAACTCACACAAGAGCTCCCCCTGCACATATGCAAGCTCGCCCTGAGCCAAAGCACACTCCCCTGAACCAATGCAGCAATGCAACATGGGAATGCAACAAAGAGCAAAAACCTGCTCACACAGCCCAGGGCGGTTAGACCGCATGCGCAGGCCGGTCAGACCGCCCCCTCTGGGATCTGACTGCCAGGGGGCGGTTAGACCGCCCCAAGAAATCGGCCTTGCACCAAACTTTTCAAAACCTACCCGAACCACTTTGAACACCTTCCAAATGCTCCTAGGTGCCCAAATCATGCCCAAACTTCTCCCCCTTGTTGACAATGCATGAATCAAGCCAAAATGCGAAAAGTTTCAACCTAGAGCTTCTCAAATAGACAAAATTCAACACAAGATGCTACACATATCCAAATGAGCAAGTTAGAAACTCTATAGCTTCGTACGAACATAAACTACGAGATCACCAAGTTTCACAACCATTGGGCAAAGCTAAGATGAAATCGATCATTTTTGCAAAAATTTACCCTCTCATGAGCAAAGTCCTAAACATGAGCAAAACATGTCAAAATGGCAAAGCCACACAAACTTCATGCCAGGACAACCATTCTAAGCATAAGATCATCATAAACACCCACAAGCATCTTATGTCATGTCAAAGCCACCGAGCCATGTGCTTACTTCTATATATGAGACTTCTCATTGGTAAGCAACATGCAACGGTTTAGCACCCAAAAGCAAGTAAATGAAGCACATATGACATGGGAGCACGTTTTCCAAGCAATTTACATTTCATTTTCAGATTCATATTTGGTACATGAAATGTCTTTGCGACAAAAAGGAACTTATGCCCCTCCACAAGATAAGGCATGGGGGCTAAACATTCATGATGACAAATGAGCCTTTGGCCCCATATACTCAAGATAAGCTATCCAAGAACAAATTAAGCATAGAAATGCCACTAAAACATGTTATGATCATATAAAGGTATTTACTCACAAGAGAGCATACATGTGATATTTTTCAAAAGCATAGCTATCAACCATGGATATAAATCAAGATCATCAAGAGCTAAGCCACACTAAGCCATATCATACCAACCTAGCTCACAAGATCATATATAGCACGTCATGGTGAACAATGTATATAGGAGAAGCTTTCCCTACAAAATGCATATGGTACAAAATGAATGCAACCTAAGATACAAAGATGCCTATACATCATGTTACATATGCAATGCAAAATGCAAGAAATGCATAAAGGAAACTATACATATGCTACAAAGGAGCTGCCACCACCAACTCAAGAGACTAAACACACACCACGTTCTCCCTGCAAACGAGTGAAAGTTGCTTGATCTAGGGGCTTGGTGAAAATATCCACTGGTTGGTTTTGTGTGGGCACATAGATCAAAGCGATTTTCCCTTTCTCAACATTGTCCCTCAGAAAATTGTATCTCACTTCTATATTCTTGGTTTTGGAATGAAGCACTGGGTTCTTAGCAACACTAATGGCACTCATGCTATCACAAAGAAGTGGAACCTGGGTATACTCCTCACCAAAGTCACTCATGGTGTATGTGATCCAAAGGAGCTGAGAGCAATGACTAGCTGCGGCAACATATTTGGCTTCGGTTGTAGATTGAGCAACACTCGATTGTTTGCGGGAAGACCAAGACACCAAAGAAGAACCCAAGAACTGGCAAGTCTAGAAGTGGACTTCCTATCCAACCGACACCCGGCAAATTCCGCGTCTGAAAAACCGTGAAGCTCCAACAAAGAAGATGCGGAGTACCAAAGTCCGAAGTCGGGAGTGTATCGCAAATACCTGAAGATGCGCTTGACTGCTTGCTGATGCGAAGTCCTTGGAGATGCTTGAAAACGAGCGCACAGACATACTGAGAATTGGATGTCCGGCCTCGTCGCCGTCAGGTACAGGAGGGAGCCGATCATGCTCCAGTACTCCTTCTGGTCCACGTGTTCACCGTCCTCATCCGCATCAAGGGCTGTAGTCATACTCATCGGTGTCGTCATGGCTTTGGAGTCTTCCATCTTGAACTTCCTCACAATATCCTTGGTGTACTTGGCTTGGTGTACGAACGTTCCTTCCTTTGATTGCTTGATCTGGAGCCCGAGGAAGAACTGCTACTCACCCATCATGCTCATCTCGAATTCCTTGCTCATGTCTTCTGCAAACCTTGCAACCAAAGAGTTAGACCAGCCACCAAAGACAATATCATCCACGTACACCTACACAATTAGGATCTCTTTGCCCTACCTGAGGAGAAATAAGGTCTAATCTACCTTCCCCATCTCAAAGCCTCTCTCAAACAGGAACCCTCTCAACCTACCATACCAAGCTCTAGGCGCCTGCTTCAGCCCATACAGCGCCTTCCTCAACTTGTACACCCTGCGGGGGTACTTCTCACTCTCAAACCCCGGTGGTTGCCTCACGAACACTTCTTCCTCCAAAACACCGTTCAGGAAAGCACTCTTCACGTCCATTTGGTACAATTTGAACCCTTTAGCCACAGAAAAGGCTAGAAGGATCCTAATCGCCTCCAAACGGGCTACGGGAGCAAAGGTCTCCTCGTAGTCGATCGCCTCTTTTTGTGTGTACCCCTGAGCAACAAGCCTTGACTTGTTTCCCACTACTTCACCTTTCTCTCCCTCTTTATTTTTCCACACCCATTTTGTCCCAATGGCTTACACCCCGGTGGAGGCTCCACTAACTCCCAAACTTGGTTCCTCTCAAAATTCTCCAACTCCTCATGCATAGAATTAACCCAATTGTGATCAAATAGCGCATGTCCAATGTCTTTGGGCTCAAAAGTAGCAACAAAAGCAGCATGGGTAAAGTGAGAGTCATTTCGAAACCTCGACCGTGTAGTGCGTTCGTTGATGTTCCCGATGATCGTTGAAGCTGGATGATCCACTTGTACTCACCGGGGAGCTTCTCGCCTCGAAGCCACCTCCCCCTCAGCTACAGCTAACTCTCGATCTCGGCACGTCGTCGTAGGTGTGGGAGAAGGCCCGTCCTCGATCGTAGTCGAAGTAGTATGTATATGCTCAGCCGCGGGCGCCACACCACCATCTTCATCATCTCCTTGCTGCACCTCATCCTCGAAAATCTCCTCGCCAAGTTCCTCGTCACCTGCACACTCAAAAACAAGTGAACTCCGTGGCTGTGTCTCGTCGAAGGTAACCTCGCAAGTCTCCACAATTTGGTTTGTTTCAAGATTGAGCACCCGAAAGGCTCTAGAATGAGACGCGTAACCAAAGAAAATGCCATCGACAGACCTAGCCTCAAACTTGTCCAACTTAAGAATGAAGCATTTGCAGCCAAAGACGTGAAAGTGACTCACCTTGGGGGTTCTACCGTGCATCAACTCGTAGCAAGTTCTCTTCTTATGGACCCTGAGGTAAATCCTGTTCGGCACATAGCACGCAGTATTGACCGCCTCAGCCTAGAACCTTCTCGGAGTCCTATGCTAATTGGCATCGTCCGAGCCATCTCACACAGGGTTCTGTTTTTCCTTTCCACCACGCCGTTCTGGGGAGGTGTGTACGGACTAGAGAACTGGTGTTCAAGACCCAAGTCGTGGCAAAAGGTTTCGAAATGAGAGTTTTTAAATTCTGAGCCATTGTCACTGCGGATCGCTTGTATGGCATCTCCGTGCCTCTCGTTCCTCAACCTCAAGACAAGATCTCGAACAAAACCAAACGTCTCCCCTTTCTCCTCCAAAAAGAAGACCCACGCATACCGAGAGTAGTCGTCCACCACAACCAGGACGTACCAGTTCCCACCCACAGATCGCACACGAGCTGGGCCAATAAGGTCCATATGGAGCACCTCGCATGGACGCTCCGTCATGACATCGGTGAGGGGTGGATGGGAAGCAGCTACCATCTTAGCATGCCTGCACGGCGCACACACCAAATCCTTTTCGAACCTCAAGCGGGGCAATCCTCGGACCAAGTTGAGTCCACTCAAGCGTGACAACAAGTCAAAACTCAAGTGACCCAAGCTCCTATGCCACTCCACAACTCAGCCGAAGGACCAGCCACAAAACACCTCGAAACACCCGAACTCTGAGAGAAATCCGCTCGAAATATTTGACCCTCGGGGACGACCACACAAAGGTCACCTCGAGCATCAAGTATCCGAGAACCACCTGACTTAAACAACACCTCAAAACCTTCCTCAAGAAGTTGGGAAACAGAGAGCAAATTAAAACCCAACGACTTAACCATGGCAACTTGCTTCAGCGCCACTTTGTCACTTACCCTCACTTCACCTTCAGCAAGTACACGCCTTCGTCCATTGTCCCCAAAGGTGATGTATGTCCTGGACACCACCAGGGTGAGGCTGGAGAACCACCCCTGATCTCCGGTCATGTGCCTCAAGCAACCGGAGTCGATCAACCAAACGTTCCCCAAGCCTCCCACCTGAAATTCAAAAACAAGCACGTGAGTGAACAAACGACTCAGCACTGGGTTAGTACCAAAAGAGTGAAACTAGTGCCGAGCCATTTGCTCCAAAGTGGGGTTAGCACCATCCATTCCATCACGCCTACCAAAGCTACCACCACGTGAACCACCATAGGGAAAACACCCCTGTCTTGCTGGAGGAGCACGAAAGCCACGAAAGGAAGACCGTGGACCGTAGCTCCTCTCCAACTCAAAACTGCGACCTCTCCCAAACTCGTATCGACCATGAGGGGGAGAACGTCCAGCGAACTCAACACCAACAGACTCACCATGCCAACCTCCAGTACCACGACCACCATAACTGAAACCACTCGAAACGCCACCTCAAAAACCAAACCGCCCAGAATTCTGGGGGGGCGGTCTGACCGCCTAGCCAGGCCGGTCTAACCACCCCCCTCTGGGCAGGGCCGGTCTGACTGCCCCTCCAGGTCGGTCTGACCGTCCTCTCCAGAAAACCTCCTCGGCTGCGGGAACTCACATCTCTCCATGCTGGAACACTTCTCACAACTGCCTTACCCCTGGGCAGTGGCATACGAGGCTCAGGCACACCATCAGATGGGTGGTACCTGTCCTTGTTCGCCCACTCCTTAGCCATCCTTTCTTCCCGCTTCCTCTTGAAGCAAAACTCACCCTTGTGACCATCTCTCCCACAATAG
This sequence comes from Cenchrus fungigraminus, assembly GCA_036936925.1. NCBI lineage: Eukaryota > Viridiplantae > Streptophyta > Magnoliopsida > Poales > Poaceae > Cenchrus > Cenchrus fungigraminus. The sequence continues at coordinate 44,682,691 of CM072772.1, forward strand.
TCACAATGAAACCGTATGGGCTTAGGTTTAGGCTTGGGTTGGGGCTGCTCACTTGGTTTCTCTTTTGGTTTCTCTTCACTCGGCTTGTTTTTTGGTTTCCCCTCACTAGGCTTCTCACCCTTTTTCCCAAAGAACTCATTTCCTAAGTCACTCTTGAACTTGATGGGTTTTTGGAAATCATTTGTTTGAGGAGGAAACACTGGTGGATCTGGGGTTGTGTCAAGTCAGTTTCTTAGTGGGTTAGGCTTAGGAGCATTGGCATTTTTGTGGAAGGTTTTTGGTGGAGCTTGGATATCACCAATCTTCTCTCCTCCCTCACCACTACACTCTCCAATCTTATCCGACCCAAGTGCTTGCCCATCATAGCGCTTGTATGCCTCTATCATCATCCTAAGCTGGGGCTCATGACCCGACAACCAACCCATCATCTTTCTCAACTCATCATTTTCATCCTGCAAGCGATCAACATAATGTGCAAGTTCCAGGTTCTTTACAGCTTGCAATTCACAAGTAGAGCAAGAAGTAAGAATAGGAACTTTCAATTCAGCTTCAAGCGAAATAATGTAAGCACGAGACTCATCAAGCTTTCCATGCAAAATAGGGCAAGAAGTGCAAGCACCTAGTAAAGCAGGTCTAGACTTAAGCTCAGCCACTTCAACCCTAAGCACATCTAGGTCCTCACACTTGGAGGCATGCTTTTCCTTAAGAGCAGTAAGATCAGCTAGGAACACAGAGCAATCAACACAATCAACCTCATCATAAACAATAGGTGAAGCCTTAAGCGAATCAATTTCAAGCTCAGCATCCAGGTTTTCTGTTTCTAGCTCAGCCACTCAAGTCCTAGCATCCTCGAGCGAGGCCCTAAGCCCCTTTCTCATCTTCTTAGCCTCTCTAAGCATGTCATCACGATTATCAAGCAATTTTCCTAGCTCCTCATTCTCCTGGCGCAAGAAGGAAAGCTCTTCTAACTCTTCCTCGGAGTCGGAGTTCGAGTCCTCCTTCTAACTCTTCTTGCTGCCGGAGCTGTGTGCCTTGCCGCAGAAGCCGTCACGCACGAAGCAGCTCATCCCGCTCAGGTTCTTGGATCCCTTCTTGCTCTTGCGCCGATCACCTTCATCTTCACTGCTACTCGAGCTCGAGGTAGAGTAGGTGGAGCTGGAGTCGACGTCGCTCGCTCCGACCATCACTCGTGCCTTCTTGCTGTGGCCGTCCTTCTTCCTCGATCATCGCTCGTCCTTGTGCTTGTGCTTGTGCTTGTGATCGCGCCTTGATTGGTACTTGTTCTCCGTCTTCGACCGGTGCTTGTAGTTGTCCTTGTTCTCCATCTTCTCAGGGCAGTCGGCGACGAAGTGTCCTGGCTTGCCGCACTGAAAGCACGTCCTCGTGTTTCTCCTTGTGTTCACCCGGTTCTCGTGCATCCTCTCGAACCTCCTGGTCAGCAGCGCCAGCTCGTCCTCTCCAAGCACGTCGAACTCCTCATCTGGCAAAGACATCAAAGAGGACAAAGAGTACATCCGGGTGGATGGGTTAGCGTTAGACTTTGCACCTGAGCCACCGATAAGGGCGAGACTATGAGAATCAGTCGGGCCCTCAAGCTTGGCTGTCACACCCCGGTCCACCTCAGCCGACTTGAGCTTCGAGAACAGCTCGTCTACCGACAAAGTCTCATACTTGTCCGACTCTAGAATGGCCTCGACCTTTCTGCCCCAGATCGTATGATCCAACGAGTGCAAGAGCCTGATACGGCTCTCTCATGATCATCATACGGGAGCACGGCCACATTGGCCCTCATGTTGTTCACAATCACCGTGAACCACTGGAACATCGTATCGATGGACTCACTGGGGAGATGAGTGAAGTTCTCATACTCTCTCCAGTAAGTCGCAAACAACCGAGCCTGAACCTGACTGTTTCTAGTATGAGCATTCTTCAGTATTTCCCAAATCCTACAAGCTAAGTCCTCTGTCTGAACCCGATCAAATTCGGACTGACACAAAGCACGAAACAAGTAGTCAACTGCCTTGTTGTTGGCGTCGTGCATATCCCTCGATCCCGGAGCAAGGAAGTTAATCGGATGAACATAAGTTGTGTTCCCCGTAACGTCCCAAAGGATCTGACCCTTGTCGCGGAGGAACGCAGCCATCTGCCTCTGCCACATCTGGTAGTTCTTTCTATCGAAGTGCGGAGGACCCGATCCCCGTTCCTGGTACGCCATCTTTGGATCTTAGACTGGTTAGAGTCCTGGAAGACCCATATCAGGCTCTGATACTACTTGAAGTACTGAACTGGCGATCAGAGAGGGGGGGGAGTGAATGGAAGCCGATAAAAATTCTTCTCGAAGGAGATGACTTCTCCAACAAGATGAACTCGGTCTGGTACCCAAAATCACACGCTCCGCACACAACCTTCTGTTTGCCAAAACCACGTAGCCACTGGAGTGCTACTGGTCCTAGGAACAAACACAACCTGCAGGCACAGCTTCTACACACACGGCAGTGGAAACAACTCGGAAGCTGTCTGCCTGGAGGGGGCGGTTAGATCGGGTATGGGGGGCGATTAGACCGCCTCCACCTGGTAACCAAGAAATCCTTCGAAACACCTCTTCCGAGCTCCAAAACTCTCCACGGTTTCACCCACTGGATTCTCTGGTCAAGGCCAAGCTAGCTACCAGAAAATCTTGGCGAAAACCAAAACTTCACCCAAGGGCCTAGGGGCGGTTTAACCGACTCACGGGGGCGGTTTAACCTCCTGTACCCGGCAAGGAACACAAGCCAAGAACTCCTAGCAAACAGCACCAAAACGAACACCAATTTCACCAGAACGCTCCTCTGATCAAGGCGAATGCACTCACAGAGGAAAATCCATCAAAATCAAAACTTCCACCTCCGAGACCCAGGGCGGTTAGACCGCCCCCTATGGCGGTTAGACTGCCCCTCCCAGAAAACCTAGCTGTGGGTCAACCCTCAACTTCCCATCCCCCGATCTCCTGATTCACCCCACGGATTGCAGTGAAACTTCGGGGATACCTGGGTTACCTCCTGGGCAACCTCTCGACCAAAGGAATTGCACTGAAACGCTCTAAATCAAAGGGAATCACGGATCTTGGCTCTCTAGATCATGAACTCGAGCAACTCGAAAAACCACCAAATCGAGGTCGATTCAAGGGAGTTCTTGGGGCAAAGTCACCAGCCAAAGAGGCACAAGGCCCTCATATGTGACACGCAACAAGAATCTCGCAAGAAATCATCCTCAAAACTCCGCCACGAAAATCACAAGAAAGAGCTCCGAAAATCACCAAAAAGACAAATGGGAGAGGCAACACAAGGCCTTGAGGAACCACGCGGAATCATCTATACATACCATGAAGGTTCATACAAGGTCTAGCTTGCCACCTGGTCATCCATCCCTCTCTCAAGATCTCACCATGAAGCTCTCAAGCTAGTCCTAGAAATTCCTAAGGAAAATAGGTAGGGAAAATAGCAAAGGGAAAATGAGCTAGGGTTGCAAGAGTTGGCTGCCATCCCACAACTCAATTGTTTATATGGGGGTAACCAAAAGACTAAACTACCCTTACTAGCAACTAGGGATACAAGCCCCTCAAGGGCAATTTTGGAAGTCTTCAGTTCAGCACCATCGAGCGGATGCACATCCACCACAAGCTTGCGTAGCTCCAACGCAACTCTTGCGATCAATCCGCGTGTCCTCCGCTTCGAAGCTTCTCGGCGGTTGCGACCCGGGCGGTCTGACTGCCCCTCCTGGGCGGTTGAACCGGCCTGGCCGGCCACACTACTCCGTCGAGTCTTCAGCCTCGGTTTTGTGGCTCAACTGAGTAACCCAGTGGTTTTGTGGTGTATCACTGCAAACCCCACAGACTTGATGTAGCCTCCGCCAATCTCCACTCATGACTCGGCTCCCACCATGTCCCGGCTCGACCTTGGTTTTGAGGCTCAACCAAGAAACCGTCCATGACTTCGTCTCGCTGTTCTTGCCACCATGCGGCCCGCACTTGACCCCGCTGGCCACCGGGTCCCTCGAACCAAGCCTACTTATCTTCTCCACACCTGGAGTCCTCACCGACAACAACATTCGCGCTCGTTCTTCACCTGCACCAACACTAGTCAAGCCACAACCTGCACCTGCAATACTTAGCCAAGAGTCAGTCCACACAACGTTGTCAATCACTCATCACACCAGGAAGCGACCATCCACCAGTCCTCGAACCACACAGGCTCTCAGCTTCTCTCCCCAGACCTGATCTTTCCGTCAGCTTGTTCTTCCTGATGCAGAGGTTCTGGGCTACTCTCCCCCGACAGCTGATGCCAAATCACAAGGATTTTTCTAGCAGCTGTGCTAGAGGGATGAGCAACCCAATCACCCATATCACAAGAATTCTTCTAGCAACTGAGAAAACGAGGAGGAGGAGGAAGAGAGAAAAGCAAAAGCTTGCGCCCAACAAGATCTATTCTTTGTGCCATAGCTAGATCTAGATCTAGAGAAGAACGAAGCAAGTGAGGAGGACTGATATGTGTCGGTCCCTTTTTATATTAAAAACAAGGAAGGGATAAGATCGGTTGTCAAAAAAATGAGGAAGGGATAAGATCAAAAGCATAGGAAACAGGGAGGTTCCCAAGAAATTGATGCCAGATCCAGTCAAGGGGGACACAGTTGCCCAGTCAATGGCAGAGAGCAGAGATAGTGATTACAATGTAGAATTAAAGGATACGCGGATTAACCAAATGTCGTCTCAATGTAGAATTAAAGGATACGCGGATTAGCCAAACGTCGTCTGCAATAGAGAATTAAAGGATACGCGAATTAGCCAAACGTTGTCTGCATTGCATACTTAAACTGTGTTTGGAAACAAATCTCCTGTATCTTCTCCTTCCAAAATAATTTAGATCCCCTTCCCCTTCATCTACCTGTGAAAAAATAGCAACTGCCTACTCCTCATCGTCACCACTCCCGGCCGGAGATGAATAGCATGACGGGAAGAAGCAGGTGGCACCAGCCATCGCTACTGGACCTCCCTCAAGACCTATGCATTGAGATTGCAGCGCGCGTCGATGCGACCTTGGAGCGGCCCTTGGCTGACCTCTGCAACCTACGCGGTACTTGCTCGACCATGCGCCACGTGTGCGGCCACCGCGACGTCGGCCGGCGTTTGTAGATAGAGATGATAAGAGATGAGATTTCTTAGGTGTGGGACCCCACTACCTACAAAGCCTTCCTTGCTATGCTGACCGATCTCAGGAATCCGGAGGCTTTGCTTCTTCTCCGAGATCAAAGCTGTGTTCAAGGAAAACAGGGAAAGCAATGATCTCCGGCGCGCCGCCGAGAGTGGGCACGATGTGGCGGCCTATCTATACGCCATCTTGCTCTACAGGGACAATGGTGGTGCCGCCACCGACGACACCATGAAGCGATACATGAGGCGTGTCACGGGTGGCGGCACTACTACGTCGAGATGGATGAGCAACGAGGGGTGTCTGCCTTTGTGTGATAAGGCCGCGCGTGCGATCCACTCCTCGACGTGGCGCATTTTGGGTGAACTGTTGCCGCCTCCGGCACAGGTGCGCGGTGATTAGCCGTGCGCAAGCAATGGCAGCGGCTGCAGCGTGGATAAAGGATGGCTTCGAATTTCTCTGTTTTGTAGCGAAGACTGTAGGCTCCACCGCGAAATGGTGAAGTTCGAACGGAGTATTGGAATAGGAAATCAGTAGTGGATTAGCTTTTGTATGTTGCTCGTATTATCTGTGTAAATTTTTGGAAGAGCAGCAAAGCCAGCGCGGGTTATCGGTCTCGTGTCGCCAATGACTGTGGGGCCAGTTCTATTCAAATGAAGAACATTTCGCATTTCTCCTTTTAATCTACAATCAAATGTTGTAACATGTATTTCTTCGTCGTAATTAGTCCAAATTTGTTTTTTTTCTAATTTTTTCAAAAATCACCATATTTTCATTAATTTCAATGTTTAGAGTATATTCCGTTTCTTGAATAATGCTGATATGCCTTATTTTGTTCTTTGTAAGTACACAACATATAAATAATATTTGTTTTACACAACCATTAGTGATCAAACTTTGCATTTCATAAGCTTAAGGTGAACACAAGGTTTTGTTAAGTTTTCAAATGCATATGAGTTCGAACATGTTGCAAAGTGTGGAAAACTTCAATGTTCAAGCAACATTCTAGGAAACTATGTGAGAGATGTAGACATTTGTACACAAGTATATTATTCCTTCATCGAGACCATTTGAAATTTTGAAGACAAGTTTAGGTACCCAAATTATGTTTCCAAGTCAATTTGTAAATTTTTTAGAGCACATTAGATGTTATTAGAATTATTATATCATTACCATGGGATGTAAAAATGAATTATAAGAATTTTGGGCACACAAGTGTGACTGTTGATATTTTATTCAAATACTAAATGTCCAAATATGAATTGTTCGTATTTTTATGATTTTTAGGTGTTGTTTTATGGGCTCTAATATTTTAGGGAAGCAAGTTTCATTCCAAAAAAATAGTGACGGGCCCATGCGTCAGCGTCAGCAGCCAATATAAAAAAGATAACCATTGCCTGCCCGCCCGGACCCAACTGCCAACAAAGGCGATGCAGGTTCGCTAACCCGCGTCGGCAATGACTATCCATTGTCTCTAAAATCTATTTGATCACAACAGATCTCCAGTTCATCACAACGGATATCGAGTTCATCACAACTGGATGAACACATATTATAGGAGACGCGGATGGATCTACTCGCGTCTATTAGATCGAGTTCATGACATACAAAATCAAACAACCAAACTAATTAACTAAGCGGTTCATGATCGACAAACAAACTAACCAGTTCATGTCCAACAACCTGAAGAAGACACAAACACATACACACACACACATTATTACTATACATGGCAGAGGAGTCTATCAATTAGTCGGTCGCCGCCGTCGGAGTCTCGTCGTCGTTGCCGCCGTGGCTGCCGTCGGAGCCGTCATCGCCGCCGTGGCTGCCGTCGGAGCCATCGTCGCCGTCGGAGCCGCCGTCGTCAAAGTCGAAGTGGCGGCCAGCCCACTTGACCACGTGGTGGTTCTCGAGCTTTTCAGCCAACCAGTGGATCCTGAAGGAGAGACCCTACATGCTCAGTTCCTTATCCACTTCATGAGGTGCCTTGATGTTGAAGGCCTCACCAACATCTTGAAGCTTTCTGAACGCACTCCTGAGCAGGTCGACGGCGAACTTAGTGTCGTCGCCGAACGGTTCCTCGTCGACGTCCTTGGTCGCCGGCTCCTTCCCCTTCTCCAACCTTCTTCGATGGCGGCTTTCGTCGTCGTCGTTCTCCCTTCGTTCCCGCTTCACCGACGATGGGGCACTCGACGCCATCTCCCCCTTCGTGATCTCTCGGTGACCGGAGATTTGTAGTGGTGGATCATGAGGAGGAAGAAGAAGCGAAAGAGATGATAAGCTCATGGAAGGAGCAGGGGAAAGCAGGGGAAGGCAGTGGAGTTATATTGACAAGACGTGAAACTGTCAGGCACCTCTACCCCCACCCACTACTCCACTAGTGCCACTACGGCGCCTCGGGCTCCGTTTCAGGCGTAAAACCATCCAAAAACACGCGTCGCCTTTCAATTACGCGGGAAGGTGAAGGGGCAGGGGCAATGGTGTCAGGCCCACTCGTCAGCGTCAGCAGCCAAACTGTGGTGCCTTTTCAATTTCCATATATTATTCTAGATGGCCGAGTTGCCATTTTCAATTTCCAAACCCCGTCGCCTTTCGATTTCAACCTCATCGCCTTTCAATTTGCAAACCTCGTCGCTTTTCTATTTCCTCCCATTCTCCTTGATGGCCGCAGTGTGCTTGATGCTGCTGCTGCTAGATGATGTTATCACCCAGATCATCATCCACTCCAACAAGGATGAGCCCGTCATTCGTTTTCTGATCCTTCGTAATTAGATCTGCGGCACCTTCCGGCGTATCTGCGACTCTGATGAGGTACTACTGCACGTGTCGCTGTGTGAGCTTCGTTAGGTGTGCAGGAATCGCTACGTCAGGTCGTGCTTTGGGCGGCGCTTCTGCGAGGCCAATCATCCGGAGGCCTTATGCTTCGAGGGGATGGAGAGGTTGATGAGGCGGCGGAATCCCGATAAGGGTCTGAAGCTCGTCGGAGATGCCGCTGCTAAAGACTCTAGTGTGAAGTACTTCTTAACGATGTTGAAGTACTGTTGCAACCTTGCGGACCCCGAAGCCATGGCACTGCTCCACGAAATCAGCGGCGGCCTGTCGCCCCCTGACGGGCGGTGGAAGAACCACAACCTACAGCGGTTGCACTACCTTGTGAAACGGGATCTCGAGAACATTGTGTGGTGGTACTGGCTTGGTGACAGTGACGACGACATTCCGTTGCTGGCCGTCCAGAATCCCCACGTCTGCATTTGGGCAGCGGGTTGTAGGTGCTACGGGTCGGAGACCTCAGAGATCATCCATTACTGCAGTGCTGAGTGTCGCATCCATCATGTGTTCGACCTCTGGATGCGTAACTTCAGCGTCGCCGTGGAGTACGCCGTCAGCAGGATGAACATCGGGATGTAGGCGCAAGCATCAATGAACATTATCTATCTTGAATGTAAATTATTAGATATTACTAAACGCGGATATGATTTTATCGGGATGTCAGTTTTTAATCAGTTTTTGATAGACAAGATTATTTGATTTGTCATGTTTGTGAGTCAAATCGGAGGTTGTGGGTGGTCTCATTTGCCGCCGACGAGGCCTAGGGTGCCCTCTTGGGTGTCAAAACCACCGAAGCGGGCACGGTGGCGGGCGGCGGTGCCCTCTGGTTCCTCCTTTGTTCTATTGGAGAATGAAGAATAGTTTATCCGTCCCGCGTTGCCGACGGCATTTCTCCTTTTAATCTGCAATTAAATTTTCTAACATGTATATCTCCGTCGTAATTAGTCCAAAAATTTGATTATTTTTTTTCTAAAGTTTTCTAAAATCACCATATTTTCATTAATTTCATTATTTAGTGTATATTCCGTTTCTTGAACAATCTTTATATGCCTTATCTTGTTCTATGTAAGTACAACATATAAATAATATTTGTTTTCCACACCTCCTGTAATGAAACTTTGCATTTTCGTAATCTTAAGGTGAACACAAGGTTTTGTTAAGTTTTCAAATGCATATGAGTTCGAACATGTTGCAAAATGTGGAAAACTTCAGTGTTCAAGGAACATTCTAGGAAACTATGTGAGAGATGTAGATATTTGTACACAAGTATATTATTCCTTCATCGAAACCATTTGAAATTTTGAAGACTGAGAGCCATGTGTGGTTCGAGGACCGGTGGATGGTCGCTTCCTGGTATGATGAGTGATTGACAACGTGGTGTGGACTGATTCTTGGCTAAGTATTGCAGGTGCAGGTTGCGGCTTGACTGGTGTTGGTGCAGGTGAAGAACAAGCGCGATAGGTCATTGCTGGTGAGGCCTCCAGGTGTGGAGAAGACAAGTAGGCTTGGTTCGAGGGACCCGGTGGCCAGCGGAGTCAAGTGCGGGCCGCATGGTGGCAAGAACAGCAAGATGAAGTCGTGGACGGTTTCTTGGTTGAGCCTCAAAACCAAGGTCGAGCCGGGACTACATGGGAGCCGAGTCATGAGTGGTGATTGGCGGAGGCTACACCGAGTTCGCAGGGTTTCCAGTGGTTCACCAGAAAACCACTGGGTTCCTTGGTTGATCCACAAAGCCAAGAACAAAGACGGAGGTGCAGCAGCATCGGACCGGTCTGACCGGTGGGTACCGGTCTGACCGGTGTGTGACGACGCAGTCCGAAGACTTCAAAGCGGAGGACACACGTCGGGATCGCAAGGCTTGCGTCGAGGCTAAGCAAGTTTGCGGTCGCCGGGCATCCGTCCGATGGTGCGAAGACAAAGTTTCCCAAAGTGCCCCTCGGGGGTGTGTATCCTAGTATTAGGCCTTAGGGGTATTTTAGTCTTTCGGCTAGCCTCCATATAACCCAAGTGGTGAGAGGATGGCAGCCATCTCTTGGAACTCTAGCTCATTTTGTTTTGCTATTTTCCTCTTCCTTTTTCCTTTGGAATTTCTAGGACTAGCTTGAGAGCTTCATGGTGAGATCTTGTGAGAGGGAAGGATGATCGGGCGGCAAGCTAGACCTTGTATGAACCTCTTTGGTATGTATAGATGATTTGGCGTGGTTCCTCAAGGCTTGGATGTGTCTTTCCCGTTTCTCCTTTTTTGTGATTTTCGGAGCCCTTTCTTGGCGATTTTCTTGTGGCGGATTCGAGGCCTTTCTCTTTGGGATTTGGTGGGGGATGTATGCTTGGACCCTTCGTGGTTCTTTTCCCTTTGATTCCCCTCTCAAATCCGTGAGCAAAGGGGCTCGATTTTGGGGTTTTCTCCTCTCTAGGGTTAGAGGCGTTCTTGGTGGGATTTCTTCGATTCCTCTCGACTTAGTAAGTTTTGGTGGACCAAATCTTGCCTATGGAGTACCCATGAGGTGTTCCTACTATCCCCAAAGTCTTGTGCAAATCCGTGGAGCGATTCGGGAGATCAGGAGTTGGATTTGGGGGTGTTGACCCGCGGGCGCTGTTCATCCCGAGAGCTCAGGTCACACCGGCCTGACTGGTGCCTCTCACCGATCTGACCGGTGTAGACCCTTGGTGGGTTTTCCTCGGGTGAACGTCTTGGTGAGTTCCCTGTTGTCTTGTGGTGCTGCTGTTTCGAGTTTGGTTCGTTTTGGAGCTCGGAAGGTCAGGTTTGTGATTTTGGGGCTTCCTGGCTTAGACCGGTCTGACCGGCGAGCTACACCGGCCTGACCGGTGTAGGAGCCTTCTGTGGAAGTTCTCAGGATTTGTCAGGGTGCTCCAGCAGGGACCGGTCTGACCGGTGCTGCTCACCGGTCTGACCGGTGCAGTGCAGTAGCTGCTCGAGTTGGTTTTTTCGCTGTGTTCTCGAGTAGATCTAGGTGGTTGTTGGTTCCTAGGACCAGTAGCACTCAAGTGGCTGCGTGGTCTTGGCCAACTTGGGTAGTTGAGTCGAAGACGTGCTTTGGAAGCCTTGTTCATCTTGTTGGAGTTCCCATCTCCTTCGAGAAGAATTTTTATCGGCTCCCATTCACTTCCCCCCTCTCTGGTCGCCAGTTCCGGTCCTTCAAGTGGTATCAGAGCCGGTTATGGATCTTCGGATTCTAACCAGTCTAAGATCCAAGGATGGCGTACCAGGAACAAGGTTCGAGTCCTCCGCACTTCGATGGCAAAAACTACCAGATGTGGCGGAGGCGGATGGCGGCTTTCCTCCGCGGTAAGGGTCAGATCCTTTGGGACGTTACGGTGAACACAGCTTATGTTCATCCGATTAACTTCCTTGCTCCGGGATCGAGGGACATGTTCGATGCCAACAACAAGGCGGTCGACTACTTGTTTCATGCTTTGTGTCAGTCCGAATTCGATCGGGTTCAGACAGAGGACTTAGCTTGTAGGATTTGGGAGCAGTTGAAGGATACTCATGCTGGGAATGCTCAAGTTCAGGCTCGGATGTACGTGACTTACCGGAGAGAGTACGAGAACTTCACTCATCTCCCCGGTGAGTCCGTTGATGCCCTTTTCCAGCGGTTTAAGGTAGTGGTGAACAACATGAGAGCCAATGTGGCCGTGCTCCCATACGATGATCATGATAGAGCCGTGAAGCTCTTGCACTCGTTGGATCGCATCGTATGAGACGGAAAGGTCGAGGCTATTCTTGAGTCCGAGAAGTATGACACCCTGACCGTGAACGAGCTGTTCTCGAAGCTCAAGTCGGCTGAGTTGGACCGTGGTATGAGAGCCAAGATTGAGAGCCCGACTGACTCTCATAGTCTTGCTCTCGTCGGTGGCAAAGGGGCTAAGTCTAACGCTAACGCATCCTCTAGGATGTACTCTCTATCTTCTTTGATGTCTTTGCCAGACGAGGAGTTCGACGTGCTTGGAGAGGACGAGCTGGCGTTGCTGACCAGGCGGTTCGAGAGGTTGCACGAGAACCGGGTGAACACAAGGAGGAATCCACGACATGCTTTCAGTGCGGCAAGGCAGGACACTTCGTCGCCGACTGAACAGAGAAGATGGAGAACAAGGATGGCTACAAGGACGCCTACCAGCGCCGGTCGAACAAGGACAGCAAGTACCGATCAAGGCGCGATCACAAGCACAAGAATAGGCACAAGGACGAGTGACGGTCGAGGAAGAAGGACGGCCACGGTAGGAAGGCCCGAGCGATGGTTGGGGCGAGCGACGTCGACTCCAACTCCGCCTACTCTTCCTCGAGCTCGAGTAGCAGTGAAGATGAAGGTGATCGGCGCAAGAGCAAGAAGTCATCCAAGAACTTGAGCGGGCGGAGCTGCTACGCGAGAGATGGCTTCTGCGGTATGGCTCGTAGCTCCGGCAGCAAGAAGAGTCACCAGAGCGACTCGGACTCCGATTCTGAGGATGAGGTACGTGACGGGCTTCCCTTCTTGCGTGAGGAGAACGAGCGTCTTGGCAAGTTGCTTGATAATCGTGATGACATGCTTAGAGAGGCCAAGAAGATGAGGAAAGAGCTTAGGGCTTCACTAGAAGATGCTAGGAACCGAGTAGCTGAGCTAGAAACCCAGAACCTTGATGCTAAGCTTGAGATAGATTCGCTTAAGGCTTCTCCTGTGGTTTTTGATGAGATTGATTGTGATGATTGCTCTGTGTACCTAGCTGATCTTACTGCTCTTAAGGATAAGCATGCTGCTACTTGTGATGAACTAGATGTGCTTAGGGTTGAAGTGGCTGAGAGCTCAAGTCTAGACCTGCTTTGCTAGGTGCTTGCACTTCTTGCCCTATTTTGCATGGAAAAATTGATGAGATGCATGCTTACACTGTTTCGCTTGAGGCCAAGTTGAAAGAGCCTATTCCCACTTCTTGCTCTACTTGTGAATTGCATGCTTTGAAAAATCTGGAACTTGCACATTATGTGGATCGTTTGCAGGATGAGAACGATGACTTGAGAAAAATGATGGGTTGGTTGTCGGGTCATGAACCACAGCTTAGGATGATGATAAAGGCATACAAGCGCTATGATGGGAAAGCGCTTGGTTCGGAGAAGGTTGGAGAGTATAGTGGTGAGGGAGGAGAGAAGATTGGTGATATCCAAGCTCCACCAAAAACCTTCCACAAAAACGCCTATGCTCCTAAGCCCAACCCACTGAGAAACAAACTTGACACAACCCCAGATCCTCCCATATTTCCTCACCCAACAAATGACTTCCAAAAACCGGTGAAGTTTGTGAGCTCCAAGGAGAGTGAGGTTGGAGAGAAGAAGGGTGAGAAACCAAGTGAGCAGCCCCAACCCAAGCCTAAACCTAAGCCCATATGGTTTCATTGTGACTATTGTGGGAGAGATGGTCACAAGGGCGAGTTTTGCTTCAAGAGGAAGCGTGAGGAGAGAATGGCTAAGGAGTGGGCCAACAAGGACAGGTACCACCCTTCAAATGGTGTACCTGAGCCTCGTATGTATATGCCCAGGGCCAAGGTGATTGTGAGGACGCTTCCGACTTGGGGAGTTCAAAAGGTGGCAGGTGGTGCTGCTGGCCGAGCACCACCGGTCAGACTGGTGCACTTCACCAGTCAGACCGGTGCTGGTCTGGGCAGACAGCAGTTCGGTTTCTGTGCTCATGCGGATGCTCGGTTCGGTTCTGGTGGTCGTAGTTCTGGTGGTTGGTCTAGAGAGTTTGCAGGTGGTTAGTTTGCTAGACGTTCTCCACATCGTGCTCAATACGATGGTGGGAGGAGTCGTAGCTTTGAGATGGAGAGGAGGAACGGTCCACGGTCTTCCTTTCGTGGTTTTCGTTCCCCTCCAGCGAGACAGGGGTGGTTCCCTCGTGGTGGTTCCCGTGGTGGTTTTTGTGGTGGTAGCTTTGATAGGTGTGATGATTTGGTTTGTGCTAACCCTACTTTGGAGCAAATGGCTCGGCACTGGTTTTACTCTTTTGGTACTAACCCCAGTGCAGAGTTGTTTGTTCACTCACATGCTCGCTTTTGAATTTCAGGTGGGAGACTTGAGGAACGTTTGGTTGATTGACTTCGGTTGCTCGAGGCATATGACCGGAGACAAGGGGTGGTTCTCAAGTCTCGTCCCGGTGGTGTCCAAGACAGTGTCCAAGAAATACATCACCTTTGGGGACAATGGGCGAGGGAGTGTGTTGTCAGAAGGTGAGATTAAGGTAAGTGAGAAGGTCACTCTCAGGTGGGTTGCTCTTGTTCAATCGCTCGGATTCAATTTGCTTTCGGTGTCCCAGCTTTTGGATGAGGGCTTTGAGGTGTTGTTTTGACCTGGTGGTTCTCGGATTTTGGATTCTCGAGGGGACCTAGTTTGCATGGTCATTCCCGAGGGTCAAGTGTTCCGAGCGGATTTCTCTCAGTCTTCTGGCGTGGAGCGTTGTTTCTTGGCTGGTTCTTCGAGTGAGTTGTGGAAGTGGCATAGGAAGTTGGGTCACTTAAGCTTTGACCTTTTGTCTCGCTTGAGTAAGCTCAATTTGGTCCGAGGATTGCCACGGCTGAGGTTTGAAAAAGAGTTGGTTTGTGCGCCGTGTAGGCATGCCAAGATGGTAGCCTCTTCTCACCCGCCCCTCACCGATGTGATGACGGAGCGTCCATGCGAGCTGCTCCATATGGACCTTGTTGGCCCAGCTCGTGTGCGATCTGCGGGTGGGAAGTGGTACGTCCTAGTTGTGGTGGACGACTACTCTCGGTATGCGTGGGTTTTCTTTCTGGAAGAGAAAGGGGAGACGTTTGGTTTTGTTCGAGATCTTGTCTTGAGGTTGAAGAACGAGAGGCACAGAGATGCCATACGAGCAATTCGCAGTGACAATGGCTCGGAATTCAAAAACTCTCGCTTTGAAACCTTTTGCCATGACTTGGGTCTTGAACACCAGTTTTGGAGTCCGTATACGCCTCCCCAGAATGGCGTGGTGGAAAGGAAAAATAGAACATTGTGTGAGATGGCTCGGACGATGCTCGATGAGCATAGGACTCCGAGAAGGTTCTGGGCTGAGGCGGTCAATACCGCGTGCTACGTGTCCAACAGGATCTACCTCAGGGTCCACAAGAAGAAAACCTGCTATGAGTTGATGCACCATCGCACACCCAAGGTGAGTCACTTCCATGTCTTTGGTTGTAAATGCTTCATTCTTAAGAAAGGGAAGAAGTTGGACAAGTTCGAGGCTAGGTCTGTCGATGGCATTTTCTTTGGTTACGCATCTCATTCTAGAGCATATCGTGTGCTCAATCTTGAAACTAACCAAATCGTCGAGACTTGCGAGGTAACCTTCAACGAGACACAGCCACGTAGTCATCTTGTTTTTGAGTGTGCAGGTGACGATGAGCTTGGCGAGGAGATTTTCCAGGAGGAGGAGCATGAACATGGAGATGATGAAGATGGTGGTGTGGTGCCCGCGGCTGAGCATGTACCTACTACTTCGACTACGGTGGTGAACGGGCCCTCTCCCACACCTACAACGACAAACCCAGATCAAGGCGAAGCTGCTGTTGAGGGGGAGGTAGCATCAAGGCGAGAACCTCCCCGGCGAGTTCAAGTGGATCATCCAGCTTCGAGGATCATCGGTGACATCAATGAACGTACTACACGGTCGAGGGTTCGAAACAATTCTCACTTTGCCCATGCTGCTTTTGTTGCTACCTTTGAGCCCAAAGACATTGGACACACGCTATCTGATCACAATTGGGTTAATTCGATGCATGAGGAGTTGGAGAACTTTGAGAGAAACCAAGTTTGGGAGTTGGTTGACCCTCCACCTAGGTGTAAGCCGATTGGGACAAAATGGGTGTGGAAAAATAAAGAGGGAGAGAAAGGAGAAGTGGTGAGAAACAAGTCAAGGCTTGTTGCTCAGGGGTACTCACAGAAAGAGGGGATCGACTACGAGGAGACTTTTGCTCCCGTAGCTCGTTTGTAGGCGATTAGGATCCTTCTAGTCTTTTCAGTGGCTAAAGGGTTCAAATTGCACCAAATGGACGTGAAGAGTGCTTTCCTGAACGGTGTGTTGGAGGAAGAAGTGTATGTGAGGCAACCACTGGGGTTTGAGAGTGACAAGTACCCCCACCGGGTGTACAAGTTGAGGAAGGCACTGTATGGGTTGAAGTAGGCGCCTAGAGCTTGGTACGGTAGGTTGAGGGGGTTCCTGTTTGAGAGAGGGTTTGAGATGGGGAAGGTCGATCAGACCTTGTTTCTCCTCAGGCAGGGCAAAGATATCCTGATTGTGTAGGTATACGTGGATGATATTGTCTTTGGTGGCTCGTCTAACTCTTTGGTTGCAAGGTTTGCAGAAGACATAAGCAGGGAGTTTGAGATGAGCATGATGGGTGAGTTGCAGTTCTTCCTCGGGCTCCAGATCAAGCAATCAAAGGAAGGAACATTTGTGCACCAAGCCAAGTACACCAAGGACATTATGAGGAAGTTCAAGATGGAGGACTCCAAGGCCATGGCGACGCCTATGAGTACGACTACAGCTCTTGATGCGGACCAGGAAGGTGAACACGTGGACCAGAAGGAGTACCGGAGCATGATTGGGTCACTCCTGTACTTGACGGCGACGAGGCCGGACATCCAATTCTCGGTATGTCTGTGCGCTCGTTTTCAAGCGTCTCCGAGGATTTCGCATCAGCAAGCAGTCAAGCGCATTTTCAGGTATTTGCATCATACTCCCGACTTCGGCCTTTGGTACTCCGCGTCTTCTTCTTTGGCTCTTCATGGATTTTCAGACGCGGATTTTGCCGGGTGTCGGTTGGATAGGAAGTCCACTTCTGGGACTTGCCAGTTCTTGGGTTCTTCTTTGGTGTCTTGGTCTTCCCACAAACAATCGAGTGTTGCTCAATGCACTACCGAGGCAGAGTATGTGGCCGCAGCTAGTTGTTGCTCTCAGCTCCTTTGGATCACATACACCATGATTGACTTTGGTGAGGAGTATACCCACGTACCACTTCAATGTGATAGCACCAGTGCCATAAGCGTTGCAAAGAACCCAGTGCTCCACTCCAAAACCAAGCACATAGAAGTGAGGTATCATTTCCTGAGAGACAACGTAGAGAAAGGAAAAATCGCTTTGATCCATGTACACACACATAACCAGCTAGCCGATATTTTCACCAAACCCCTAGATCAAGCAACTTTCACTCGTTTGCGGGGGGAGCTTGGTGTTTGTTTGATTTCTTGAGTTGGTGTGTGGGAGCTCCTTTGTAGCATATGTATAGCTTTCGTTTGTGCATTTTTCGCATTTTGCATTGCATTTGTATCATGATGTATAGTCATCTTTGTATGATAGGTTGCATGCATTTTGTATCATATGCATTGTGTAGGAAAGCTTCTCCTATATACATTGTTCACCATGGTATGATATATATGTCCTTGTGAGCTAGTTTGGTAAGCTATGGTTAGTTTGGCTTAGCTCTTGATGATCTTGATTTATATCCATGGTTGATGGCTATGTTTTTTCAAAAATGTCATACATATACTCTCTTATGGGTAAATGCCTTTATATGATCTTGACATGTTTTAGTGGCTTGGCTATGCTTAATTTGTGGTTGGATAGCTTATTTTGATCATATGGGGCCAAAGGCTCACTTGCCATCATGAATGTTTAGCCCCTATGCTTTATCTTGTGGAGGGGCATAAGTTCCTTTTTGTCGCAAAGACATTTCATGTACCAATTACAAATCTGAAAATGAAATGTAAATTGCTTGGAAAATGTGCTCCCATGTCATATATGCTTATTTTACTTGCTTTTGGGTGCTAAACCGTTGCATGTTGCTTACCAATGAGAAGTCTCATTTTTAGAAGTAAGCACTTGGCTCTGTGGCTTTGACATGACATGAGGTGCTTGTGGGTGTTTATGATGGTCTTATGATTAGAATGGTTGTCCTAGCATAAAGTTTGTGTGGCTTTGCCATTTTGACATGTTTTGCTCATGTTTAGGACTTTGCTCATGAGAGGGAAATTTTTCGCAAAAACGATCATTTCTATCTTAGCTTCGCCCAATGGTAGTGAAACTTGGTGATCTTGTAGTTTTTGTCCATACGAAGCTATAGAGTATCTAACTTGCTCATTTGGAGGTGTGTAGCATGTTATGTTGAATTTTTTCTATTTGAGAAGCTCTAGGTTGCATTTTTTGCATTTTTGGCTTGATTCAAGCATTGTCAACAAGGGGGAGAAGTTTGAGCATGTTTTGGCTTGCTGCATGCATTTAGAAGGTTTCCAAGTGGTTTCGAGCTAGTTTTGAGCTCGTGTAGTTCCCAGTTTTTCCCAGGTGGTCATCGGCCTGACCGGTGGGGTGCACCGGTCTGACCGGTGTGAGTGTTAGGTGCTGGACGATCTTGTCCACCGGTCTGACCGGTGAGGTTGACTGGTCTGACCGGTCAGAGCAAAGCTGAGGCTGCTGCTCTGTTTCGTGAAGTGGTTTGCATGCATTCATCCAGGGGGAGTTGCATTGGTTCAGGGGGAGCTTGCATGTGTGCAGGGGGAGCTCTTTGTGGTTTTCGAGCTTTGGATCGGTGGTTTGTGCTCTTTGCTTGAGCATGTTTTTGTCTCGGATGTGTCGAGTCGTTGCCCTTGCCTAAGGGGTCCGAGACTTGTCTTCTTCAAGTGATCTTGCTCTTTGCCTTTCCTTTGGCTTTCGATCGCTTGTTGAAGTTTCTTTTAGTCGTTTCTTTTCTTTTATTTTTCTCTTTGTTTACCAAAATGTGTGTGTTGTTAATGCACTCATCAAGGGGGAGATTGAGAGCCATGTGTGGTTCGAGGACCGGTGGATGGTCGCTTCCTAGTGTGATGAGTGATTGACAACGTGGTGTGGACTAATTCTTGGCTAAGTATTGCAGGTGCAGGTTGCGGCTTGACTGGTGTTGGTGCATGTGAAGAACAAGCGCGAAAGGTCGTTGCTGTTGAGGCCTCCAGGTGTGGAGAAGACAAGTAGGCTTGGTTCGAGGGACCCGGTGGCCAGCGGAGTCAAGTGCGGGCCGCATGGTGGCAAGAACGGCAAGATGAAGTCGTGGATGGTTTCTTGGTTGAGCCTCAAAACCAAGGTCGAGCCGGGACTACGTGGGAGCCGAGTCATGAGTGGTGATTGGCGGAGGCTACACCGAGTTCGCGGGGTTTCCAGTGGTTCACCAGAAAACCACTGGGTTCCTTGGTTGATCCACAAAGCCAAGACCGAAGACTGAAGACGGAGGTGCAGCAGCATCAGACCGGTCTGACCGGTGGGTACCGGTCTGACCGGTGAGGAGCACCGGTCTGACCGGTGTGCGACGATGCAGTCCGGAGACTTCGAAGCGGAGGACACGCGTCGGGATCGCAAGGCTTGCGTCGAGGCTAAGCAAGTTTGCGGTCGCCGGGCATCCGTCCGATGGTGCGAAGACAAGTTTCCCAAAGTGCCCCTCGGGGGTGTGTATCCTAGTATTAGGCCTTAGGGGTATTTTAGTCTTTCGGCTAGCCTCCATATGACCAAAGTGGTGAGAGGATGGCAGCCATCTCTTGGAACTCTAGCTCATTTTGTTTTGCTATTTTCCTCTTCCTTTTTCCTTTGGAATTTCTAGGACTAGCTTGAGAGCTTCATGGTGAGATCTTGTGAGAGGGAAGGATGATCGGGCGGCAAGCTAGACCTTGTATGAACCTCTTTGGTATGTATAGATGATTCGGCGTGGTTCCTCAAGGTTTGGATGTGTCTTTCCCGTTTCTCCTTTTTGGTGATTTTCGGAGCCCTTTCTTGGCGATTTTCTTGTGGCTGATTCGAGGCCTTTCTCTTTGGGATTTGGTGGGGGATGTATGCTTGAACCCTTCGTGGTTCTTTTCCCTTTGATTCCCCTCTCAAATCCGTGAGCAAAGGGGCTCGATTTTGGGGTTTTCTCCTCTCTAGGGTTAGAGGCGTTCTTGGTGGGATTTCTTCGATTCCTCTCGATTTAGCAAGTTTTGGTGGACCAAATCTTGGCTATGGAGTACCCATGAGGTGTTCCTACTATCCCCAAAGTCTTGTGCAAATCCGTGGAGCGATTCAGGAGATCGGGAGTTGGATTTGGGGGTGTTGACCCGCGGGCGCTGTTCATCCCGAGAGCTCAGGTCACATCGGCCTGACCGGTGCCTCTCACCGGTCTGACCGGTGCAGACCCTTGGTTGGGTTTTGCTCGGGTGAACGTCTTGGTGAGTTCCCTGTCGTCTTGTGGTGCTGCTGTTTCGAGTTTGGTTCGTTTTGGAGCTCGGAAGGTCAGGTTTGTGATTTTGGGGCTTCCTGGCTTAGACCGGTCTGACCGGCGTGCTACACCGGCCTGACCGGTGTAGGAGCCTTCTGTGGAAGTTCTCAGGATTTGTCAGGGTGCTCCAGCAGGGACCAGTCTGACCGGTGCTACTCACCGGTCTGACCGGTGCAGTGCAGTAGCTGCTCGAGTTGGTTTTTCCGCTGCGTTCTCGAGTAGATCTAGGTGGTTGTTGGTTCCTAGGACCAGTAGCACTCCAGTGGCTACGTGGTCTTGGCCAACTTCGGTAGTTGAGTCGAAGACGTGCTTTGGAAGCCATGTTCATCTTGTTGGAGTTCCCATCTCCTTCGAGAAGAATTTTTATCGGCTCCCATTCACTCCCCCCCTCTCTGGTCGCCAGTTCCGGTCCTTCAAAGACAAGTCTAGGTACCCAAATTATGTTGCCAAGTCAATTTGTAGATTTTTTAGAGCACACTAGATGTTATTAGAATTATTACATCATTAACATGCGATGAAAAAATGAATTCTATGAATCTTGGGCACACAAGTGTGACTGTTAATATTTTATGCAAATACTAAATGTCCAAATATGAATTGTTCGTATTTTTATGATTTTTTAGGTGCTATTTTTTGGGCTCTAATATTTTAGGGATGCAAGTTTCATTCGAAAAAAATAGTGGCTGGCCCACGTGTCAGCGTCAGTAGCCAAAATAAAATGATAACCGCTGCCCGCCCGCCCGCCCGGACCCAACTGCCAACAAAGGCAATGCGGATTCACTAACCAACGTCGCCAATGACACTGGCCCACGCGGTAGTGTCAGTAGGCAAACCGTGCGCGGGCTGTTCAAAATTTCCCACCTATATTGACTATAATGCCCATGGAATTCCAATTCCATCAGAGAGCCGTTCAAGGGCACGCTAGTAATTTCCTTAAACACAGTTACGCGCGTAGTTCATATTTGGCTACTCGCTGGACAAGTCCACAATGCCCGCACTCTCCCCACCGCCGCCCTGCTCCTTCTCCTGCCCTAGTCGTCGCCGCCACACTCCCGCTGGCATTCGCCGCTCTCTCCCCGCGGCAGCCCTGCTCTTCTCCAGCCCCACTGCTCCCTGCGTGATGACGGTGATGAGGACGCGGTTACTGGCATGCGGACGGCTTCCCGGCCAACCTAAAGACGGTGACGTGGATCCATCATCCACGGCACAATGACAATGAGCCGGCCACCTCAGGCCGTGAGCCGACGTGGATCCGGCCCCTCCGACCATCACGAGAACAACTACTTCATTCGCGACAGAGGTTAGTCCTGCTTGAACCCCCAATGCCCTCTCTCTGCTCGACCAGCCAATCTGCTATATATTCATGTCAAGGTGGATTAGGGAGACATGCCTTAATAGTTCATTTTTAATTGATTGACTGTGGATTTGATGGATGGATTTTGTTGCTCCAAGTCTATTTGAATAAATTGTGGCTAATAGATGAAGTTATATGAACTGTTGAAATTTATTTTCATGTTCCTGGTGCTACAATTTTTGCACTGTAAATTCATGAAAAGCATTGAGGATTAATGCATACTTTAATTTTGCTATGCTTTGAATGTACTAGATCGAGAGTTATGCTTTGGACCTATTAGCATACTTTAATTCTGCTATGCTTTGAATGTACCAGATCGACATTTATGCTTTGGACCTGTTAGCATACTTTAATTCTGATGGCCACATAATGTCAGTGGGAAATGCATCGCAGTGGTTTATAATGTAGTGATAACTAGACTATCATATGCTTTGTTGTGAGTGTTAATTGTTTCACTACTGTCATATATATTGTTATTGTTGGTGTCATGATGTGTTGTGAGTGTTGTTTCACTACTGTCATATATAATGTCATGATTGCTTTATCCTCTTGTTGCATGTACACATGGAACACACAATCCATTGCTGCTGAAGTTGGACAAGGAAGCAGTGTAAGGAATTTATTCTCTGCTTTGATATATAAGCATATTGTTGTGTCCCTGTCAAAATGGTTAGCACCTATCCCTGTATGCTAATTAAGTAAAATATGAACTATGTATGTCTATGCTGATTTTATTTACGACTTGTAATGATTTCTAGTCTAATATCAGCTATGTTGCCTGTTAGAGAAAAAGAATTTATCTAATAAGAATTTTGTTTAGATTTTTAGTCTGTCTTATGTTGCTCTACTGACAACCTGACATATCATCTATGCAGTCTCCCACAACAACAAACTCCTCTACCTCCAGTGCACCATCACAGCCCGTCGGCGGTGAATCTTCTTCACAGGGTCACCCAGCACAGACTGCTGTGAGTAGTACTCAATCTCGCGGGTCAAGGACACAAACCAAATGGCTAGAAGACAAGTTGTCTGCAATTGGACTTGATGCCAATTTTTGGCCTACCCCAGATGCTGCGAGGGATAGATTTGTATTGGTTTGTGGCCTCATTGCTCGGGAGAGGGTGAAAATCAACAAGGCGGTTGATGATCTCTAACCAATTGAGAAGGAACATTTGTTCACAGTTTTAGAGTATAAGCTAGATTACCCAGTCAATCTGGAAGAATTTGATCGCAAGAAGGCAGTTAAGGCAGCTACATCAGAGATTGGAACCTTGCAATGGTGGTTCAAGGCCCATTTAAGAAAAAAATATGTGAGCGAAGAGGAGACTCCCTTTGCGCAGCATGCCTTTTTGCAGCAACAAGACTGGAACATGTTTGTGCAGGATACCAATTCTCCTTCATTTCAGCAATTGAGCCAAGAGATGAAATAAAAGAGAGCATTGCATAATAAGCCACACAAGATGGGCATAAAAGGTTATCGTGGTAAAAGAAAAGAGTGGGAGGAGGAGGATGCAAAGCTAGTTGCAGAAGGAAAATAGAACCCTTGGGACCAATTTCCTAGACGTTCGAGACCTTATCTGCGGGCAAGGGTAGGGAAGAAGTGGAAGAACACTAGTGAAGGAAGCGGGGACATAACATTTAGTAACCCTACGGTGGTGGGGGTAGCAGTGAAAACACTTGTAGCACAGGGTAGCGATGGTTCTTTCTCTGGGGTTAGGGAGAATGATATCCTCACCGCAGCACTTGAGACTCTAGAGCATCAAGGTCAGGTCCGAGGCGTGTCTAGTTCACTTGGCTGGGGTAAAGGGTTTGGTGAAGAGTTTGCTGGAATGTACTGGAAGAAGAGGAACAATAGGTCTGATGATATGATGGACATAACATTTAAAACAGTTGTCCATGCTCTAAGACTATCAGGCATCAAAATACCGAAAAATGTACTTCTTCCTTCCCAATTATCAGCGCCTGTCAGTAGTAGTGAGGAAGAAGACGTGCATGGCAGCGAGGAAGAAGATGTGCATGACAGCGAGGAAGAAGATGTGCATGACAGCGAGGAAGATGCGCGTGGCAGAGAGAAAGACCATTGGAATGTCAACGAGGATGAAGCGAATCAAGTGCACAGCGATAGTCGATCACCTATGCTGGACACAATAGATAAGCTGACAGAGCCAACCGCGTGCAGCCTTTTGGATGGCATCGGGATTAATGTGGAGCTCGCACTAGCGAAAGTCTTTCCATTTCAAAAGGCTTGCCATGCAGTACCAGTGTAGGATGGGTATGTTGTGGTGCAACCTACTTATGTGTGGGCCAATACGGGTCACTACCCTCTGCCTGTACCAATTGATGGGGGTGACATAGTAACCCTAGCTGAGGCTCTCGTTCAAAGGATCCAATGGCCAAAGGACAGGATCCTTATACCACCCATGACGAGACATCCCAACCCTGAAGCCGCAACAAGTAGCAGGGGTACAACATTAGATGGAGGTACTGCAGCTCAGTGTCAGCAAGAGAAGGCTCAGCAGCAGCAGCAGCAGATCAGCAAAACTACGCAGCAGGAGCATCGACAACAGCCGGAGGAGCCCAGGCAAACTCCACCTAAGCAGCAGCTACAACATGAGGATAAGCAACAGACGAAACATCAGCCTCTGCATCAGCAGCAGGAGGAGCCTAGGCAATCTCCCCCTAAGCAGCAGATGCAACATGTACAGCAGCCTCTGCAACAGGAGGAGCCCAGACAATCTCCACTACAGAAGGGGAACCAAGCCAGGAAACCTCTGTCTAAAGATGAGATTCTTAACTGTATTATTGGGACAGAACAGGAACCAAAATACAAGCCTGGTGTACCAATGTTGTCAGAAGCAGACTTAGAGGCTGCTGGACCAAATTGTGCCAGGTTGCATGCTTACGTCATGGAACACAATAAAGATAAACTTGCCATTCCAGCAAAGGTGGGTCAAGACTACTTTCAAGGTGGTGGTGCTTCAATGTTAAACAACATTCAGTGCCGTGTATAACCTTATAACCCTGGCTTCTCTGGATGTTGCCTTCTTGAGGTTGTGGAGATTGTAAGTCCCTTAAAACCTAAAAAGATATTTGTTTAATTTTGACCACAAAGTTCATGCATGCTAACAATTTGATTTTTTGTAGGAAAATGATGGACAAGGCAGCGGAGATGCAGATCAGTGTTGGGTTTTGGATCCAGATATTTTCACTTTCACAAATATTTCTCAGCATTCTGGCCTTGTAGTAAAAGCAATCGCAAATGCAATGAACAACGACTACGTAGTGGGTGCCTACTACACTGGCCACTGGGTAACACTGATCATCTGTATGAAGTTCAAAGAGGTTTGGTATCTAGATTCTTCTAAACAATATCCTGCGCGAAAGTTCACAGACCTCAAATCTGTTGTGGACTGGTCAGTATCTTATAGGTTTTGTTCACCAAAATTCAATCTCTTAGTGTTTCTAATCGGTATTGCTGATCATGCAGGGCCTTTGGTACATGTGCACAGGATAGAGTGACGAAAGGAAAAAAGCCAAAAGCCATAACACTCAAGCATAAACCAAATCTCGATGTAAGACCGAGGTTTTTTTATGGTCCCTTCTTACCTACTTGGTACTGCATTAACTTGTCATTTTGGTACCTTGATGTAGTGTGCTCAGCAGCCATGGCGGTCCTCTTTGTGTGGATTCTATGTGGCATTCAATATGTTAAGACTACTCAATGACATACCTGACATCAAGAAGGCTGTTGTAAGTAGATAATAATGATCAACCTTGTCTCTGCTCATATTCTACATTTGATTTTAGAAACTCATTTGTGCTTGTATTCTCATAAATGATTGTATTTTGCAGGATTTCAAAGCTATCATAGATGTTTCCACAGAAGATCTAAAGCGGGTCCGTGAGATGCTGTGCGAGTACATTCTTAGGAGACCATCGACTGAAAGGGAAACTTCTATAATGGTGCACCGTGAGTTCATTGTAGCTAGAAACTTGAAACTTGCGGCATTCAGTCTTCTTTAGTCTGGTGTTGTTGCCTGAGAAACCTGCTTGGCTTGCTTGGTTGGGGTCAGATGCTGCCTGGTTCAAGCAGTTTTCTCATGACTCCATCCAAATAAGCCCTGATGAGTAACTTGAAACTTGATGTGATCTTGCTTGTCTATAAATGTGATCTTGCTTGTCTATATCAATGATGTGAGAATGTGTTAGTAAAGTCTCCTTGCTGTGGTGGCTGCCATATCCTGGCTGGTTCCAAGATGGTAGGATGCAGCCCCTGATGGCTGCCAAATCCTAGTTGGTTCAAGGATGCAGCCGGCAAGCAGGCAGGTTACTGCAGGGGTGGCCTACATATCTGTAACGGGCGTTAATTAAAGCTCATTACAAACACTAATCAGTGAGTAATGGGCTTCATTCGGAACTCCTGTTACAATCATGCCAACAATGTAATGGGCAGCGTAAAAGGCCGTTACCAATACAGACCGGTGGGCCCCAGAACTTGGCCCGTTCGTTGAGATAGAGGAGACGCGGGTTGACAGCATGCGTCTCCTTTAGTCGAGAGACAACAGACGCGCGTGAAAACAGATGCATCTCATTTCGTCGAGACAAAGGAGACACAGGTTCACAGCACGTGTCTCTGATGTTGAGTTCACAGTAACGTTCACAGCACGCATATCTGATGTTGAGTTCACAGTAATGGGCTCTGTTTTGGTGCCTGTTACCAAAGTTCCCTGTGGGCCCAGAGAAACAACATTTCACGTGACCGGTGACTAGTTGTGGTAACGGTTGTTGTTTGATGCCCATTACGAATCCTAGTTGTGCTGAGACACGCGTGAAATAGACGCGTCTCATTTGGTCGAGACAGAGGAGATGCAGGTTTACAGCACGGCTCTCCGATGTTGACTTGATGTAACGGGCTTTGTTTTGGTGCCCGTTACTAAAGTTCTCTGTGGGCCCAGAGAAACAGCCATTTCACGTGACCGGTGGCTAGTTGTGGCAACGGTCGTTGTTTGATTCCCGTTACGCATATGCGTTATCAGTAACGGGCATCGGCCCGTTACCTTTCTTCGCTCATTTGTAACACTTGATCGGTAACGGGCGCTTTGCCCGTTACTAAAGGCAATCTATGCCCGTTACTGAGGACCGGAGCGTCCTAGGACCGGTGGATGGTCGCTCCTAGTTGTGATGAGTGATTGACAACGTGGTGTGGACTGACTCTTGGCCGAGTATTGCAGGTGCAGGTTGCTACTTGATTCGTGTTGGTGCAGGTGAAGAGCGGGTGCGAAAGGTCTTAGCCTTGCGGGGCCTCCGAGGAGTGGAGACAAGTAGGCTCGGCTCGATGGACCCGGTGGCTGAATGGGATCAAGTGCGGGCCGCATGGTGCCAAGAAAAGCAAGACGAAGTCGTCGACTCGAGCCAGTGTAGGGTAGCGGCTCACGACCGGAGTCTACACGTGGGGTTTGCGGCGGTTCACCATAAAATCACCGGGTTACTTGGTTGAGCCACAAAACCAAGACCGGAGGCTCGGCGGGCGGAGACGGGATCCGAGCGCGGCGAGAAGCTTCAATGTCGGGGGACATGCGGCGGGATCGCAAGGCTTGTGTCGGGAGGACGCAAACTGCGGCGAAGGCGTGGCCGCCCGATGAAGAGGAGTGCCACTTGACCATATTGCTCCTGAGGGGTTTGTATCTCAGTTTATTAAGTTCTAGGGGTAGCTTGGTCATTTGCCCAACCCAGAGGGACTCCATATATATAGCTCTAGGGTTTCTGGGCAGACCATCCTCCCGGACTGCTTCTCATTCCTCTGCTCCATAGGCATAGATTTTCTTCTCCGTTTTGTAGAGAATCCGACCTCTGAGTGTATGGAAGCTTTCATGGTTGCGTCGATTTCCTTCTTGTGGCTCGAGTGATTTTCGTGTCCTTTTCGGGCTTTTTTGCGTTGGATTTTCGGGCGCGGCTTGTTCCTCCGATTCTGAGGTGTTTGGGTTCGGATTTCTTTATGGGGATCATGGATAGATGCCTTGTGCATCTTTGTGCTTGATCTTAACCCCTCAAACTCCGGATTTGGCCTTGGATTTGAGGATTTTGGGTGGAACCCTAGCTTTTTGGTAGAGCTCGGTTCGTGATCAATTCCCAGCGATTTAGTTAGTTTGAGACCTCAAGTTTTTGGGCATAGCATCCCCTAGGGACGCTTCACATCTTCCCCAAATCTTGTCTCAATCCCTCTAGCCGTTTGGGAGATCCATGGATGGATAGGTGGAGTTTACCTTGCGTTTTCAAGCTCGGGCTGTTCTGTTCGTGAGCAACGGACCGTCCGTCATGTGCTCACGGACCGTCCGCGGGAGCCCTAGTTCGTCCAGTTCGTCGCGTGTTCTTGCTGGTCGGTGGTTTGATCTTTTGGGGTTGAGTTCCTTTTTGGATCGTGTTTGTCGGACTGTCCGTCCGTGGGTAACAGACTGTCTGCAAGGGGGACGGACCGTCCGCGCAGGTGTCACGGACCGTCCGTGGTGCCGTGTCGGACCGTCCTTATTTTTGAGGTGCGTTTCTGGAGGTTCTGTCTTTTAATACGGACCATCTGTCCTAGGGGCTCGGACCGTCCGCCAGGTCTTGACGGACCGTCCGCGAGGGTCGATCGGACCGTCCATCCTGGCCAGGTAGATTTCTCATGTCCTTCGCGTCTTGAGTTGTGCTTCCGCTTTGTGTTGTGTTGGGACTTGTTCCTAGGGTTGGTAGGTCTGTTGTGACTACGTGACCTTGGCAAGTTCGTGTGGGAATTCTTGTGAGTGATTTCGGGGCATAGTGGAGTTCGACTCTTCGGAGAAGAATTTTTATCGGCTCCCATTCACTCCCCCTCTCTGGTCACCTAATCGGTCCTTCAATTGGTATCAGAGCCGGTTACAGATCTTCGTGATTCTAACCAGTCTAAGATCCAAAGATGGCGTACTAGGAACGAGGTTCGGGTCCTCCACACTTTGATGGTAAGAACTACCATATGTGGCAGAGGCGGATGGCTGCTTTCCTCCACGGCAAGTGACAGATCCTTTGGGATGTTACGGTGAACACAACTTATGTTCATCCGATTAAATTCCAAGCTCCAGGATCGAGGGATATGCACGATGCCAACAACAAGGCGGTCGACTACTTGTTTCGTGCTTTGTGTCAATCCAAATTCGATCGGGTTCAGATAGAGGACTTGGCTTGTAGGATTTGGGAGCAGTTGAAGAATGCTCATGCTGGAAACGCTCAAGTTCAGGCTCGGTTGTTCGCGACCTACTGGAGAGAGTACGAGAACTTCACTCATCTCCCCAGTGAGTCCATTGACACCATGTTCCAGCGGTTCACTGTGATTGTGAACAACATGAGGCCTAATGTGGCCGTGCTCCCGTACGATGATCATGACAGGGCTATGAAGCTCCTGCACTCTCTAGATCGTACTGTGTGGAGTGAGAAGGTCGAGGCTGTAGCGAACATGGCCTCATATGCCATTAGTTCGAGTTTGATTTTGGTGATTCATGACAACATGATCAATGGGACTAACCATATTGTTTAGCATGTCCTTGTAGACATTTCTAGGTCCCATGGATGCAAAAATACCACATGCCAAATTGAGAAGATAGTCTATTTTTCAAGGGTCAAAACCGCTGAAGAAAAGGAAGGAAGTTGACACCGTCGGATGAACCGACGGTACCATCGGTGCAAGCATCGGTGTACTTGGTACACTGCGCAGCAGGCAAAATGAAGATGACACCGTCGGATGATCCGACGGTCCAGTTTCTAGATGCATCGGATGAATTGCAGAGGAGGAGCAGTGAAGACAGTAGCACCGGATGATCCGACGGTCTGAGAGAGGACACCGTCGGTCTATCCGACGCTCAGTTTGAATCAAGACAGAGACGCGCCAAGACAGCCTCTTCAGCACCGGATGAACCGACACCTTGGTCAAGTGGAAGCATCGGTCTATCCGACGGTCACGAAGCAGCATACAGAGACGTTTTGGCCGCGTGGTCTTCAGCACCAGATGAACCGACGGTGCGTCGGTGTATAGCGTCAGAGCAGTTGTGTCAGCAGATCTTCAACAGCTAAGTGACGTGGAGGGCACCGGATGAACCGACGCCCTGGAAAAGCATAGCATCGGTTCATCCGACGCTACCTTTTTTAGTGGCCGTTAGCCAACGGCTAGCTGAGTGCCTTGGGCTATTTATACCCCCTCCACTCACCCATTTGAGGAGGCTGGATTGTGTGGAAGTGCAGGAGAGTGCAAGACACCTAGAAGATCATATCCAATCCATCCAAGTGCTTAATTGCTCATCCATAGACTTGCATATGCTTAGTGTATGTGCTTAGTGCTAGGCTTAGCTTAGAGCTGAGTGAGTGCAAGGTTGTGCCAACCTTGTGAGGTGATTCTTGAGTGAATCAAGGTGTACAAGGTTCGCCGGAAGCCTTGGGGCCTAAGTGGCTCACCGGCAATCGTCTTCGACCCTCCGGCTTGGTGTGGAGTGGCGAGGACACTTTGTGCAGGGGACGTGGAGACCCCCTTCCTAAGTGGAGAAGCTCCTTAGTGGAGGCGGCATCAAGGTGACCAAGGGAGCTTGGCGAGTGCCTAAGTGGCGAGCCTTAGTGGCGAGTCAAGTGGTGCTCTTGGGAGAGACTTGGTGACCGGGAAGCAATACTCTTGTGTGAGTGCTTCAACAACGTGGACTATGGGTGGCTTAGTGCCTACCGATACCACGGGATAAATCGCGTGTCAAGAGTTTGCTTCCTCTCATGCCCTTTACGTTTCCGCATTTACTCTATTGCAATCTTTGCTTGCCTTTACTTTCCTAGAGTAGTATCATGCTAGGATTGGCTATAGGTTGCAAACCTTGTTTTGGGATGGGAGTTTCACACTAGAACAACCCTAGTTGCACATCTAGATAGTATGTTCTAGTTTATCTTTGTGTAAAAGTAGTGAAGCCATAGGTTAAGGTTTTTAGTTTGCCTAATTCACCCCCTCCCCCTCTTAGGCTACGAGCATCTGAATCCTTACAGAGGCCATTCTTGAGTCGGAGAAGTATGAGACCCTCACGGTGGACGAGCTGTTTTCCAAGCTCAAGTCGTCCGAGGTGGACCATGGGGTGCGAGCAAGGATCGAGAACCCAACTGACCCTCATAGTCTGGCTCTCATTTCTGGACCAAGGACTAATACTAACCTGTCTTCGAGACAGTTCTCTTTGTCTTTTTTTGTGTCCATGCCAGATGAGGAGTTCGACATGCTGGGCGAGGAAGATCTCGCATTGCTGAGCAGGCGGTTCGAGCGCATGTACACGAACCAGAAGAACGCTAGGACGAGCTCGGGCATGTGCTACCAGTGCGGGAAGCACGGGCACTTTATCGCAGAGTGCCCGGAGGCCATGGAGATCAAGCCCAAGCACAAGCACCGTCCGAGGACCGACCACAAGCACCGCTCGAGGGATGACCACAAGGGCAAGAACAAGTCCTAGCAGAGGTCGAGGAGGAGTGGCGGTCACAAGAAGAAGGAGCGTGCGATGGTTGCCGGAGCAAGCGACATCAACTCAAGCTCCTGCTACTCTTCATCGAGCTCAAGTGATGAAGAAGAGAACCGACACAACGGCAAGCGGTCAAGCAAGAACATCAATGGCTTGTGCTTCGCCACCCAAGGCTTTTGCGGCATGGCACATAGCTCTGCAAGCAAGAAGAGCAACAAGGATGACTCAGACTCCGACTCTGAGGATGAGGTAAACAATGAATTCTAGGTTGAATGAATTGCTTGACAACCGTGAAGACGTGCTTAGAAAGACCAACAAGGAGAAGAGGTAGTATAGGTCTTTGCTTGGAGAGGCTAAGGAGAAGGTGGTTGAGCTAGAATCTTTGCTTGTTGATGCTAGGGCTCAAATAGATTCTCTGAAGTCTGCTCCTATTGTGACCGATCAACCTGAATGCACTGATTGTTCCACCTTTCTTGGTGATTTGACTGTGCTTAAGGAAAAATATGCCTCCAAGGTTGAGGAACTAGATGTGCTTAGGGTTGAGCTAGATGAGATGAAATCTAGGCCCTCCTTGCTTGGTGCTTGCACTTCTTGTCCTGTTTTGCATGAGAAGCTAGATGTTTCGCTTGCTTATGCTTGATCACTAGAGGCTAAGTTGAAAGCTTCTATTCCTACATCATGCTCTACTTGTGAAATAAATGTTGTGAAGAATTTGGAGCTTGCACAGTATGTTGATCGTTTGCAGGATGAGAATGATGAGTTGAGGAAGATGATGGGTTGGTTGTCGGGTCATGAGCCTCAGCTCAGGATGATGATTGAGGCATACAAGCACTATGATGGGCAAGCGCTTGGGTCAAAAACGGTTGGGGAGTGCAGTGGTGAGAAGGAGGAGAAGATTGGTGATATCATAGCTCCACCAAAAACCTTCCACAAAAATGCCTATGCTCCTAAGCCCAACCCACCTAGGAACCGACTAGACACAACCCCAGATCCTCCCGTGTTTCCTCCACACACCGACAACTTCCAGAAACCCATCGAGTTCAAGAGTGACTTGGGGAATGAGTACTTTGGGAAGAAGGGAGAGAAACCGAGTGAGGAGAAGCCACAGCCGAAAGAGAGCCCAAAACCAAGGCCAAAACCAAAACCCTTCCATTGTGAGCACTGTGTGAGGGATGGGCACCTAGCAGAGTTTTGCTTCAGGAGGAAGCATGAGGAGAGGTTTTCTAGGGAGATGGCAAACAAGGACAGGTACCACCCTTCTCGTGGTGTGCCTGAGCCTAGGCTGGTGCCAAGGGGTGAGGGTGTGGTGCATACCATTTAACCTAGGGAGAGGCGTAAGTTTGTGCCTCGAGGTGTGCCACCACAAAGAGATGGTGGTTGGCGTGTTGGGTTTGGGCGTGGTGAGTTTGCTGGACGTTCCTTCACTCGTGGCCAATACGAGTATGGGAGGAACGATCGCAGCTTTAGGTCTCAGAGGAGCTACGGGCCACGGTCTCCATCTCGTGGTACACGTAGTCCTCCAAGGAGACGTGTGGGTGTTCCACCTAGTTGTGATAGGATGGATTTTGCTAACCCCACTTTTGAGCAAATGGCACGGCACTGGTTTGATTCATTTTGTACTAACCCCAGTGCTGAGTCGTTAGCTCACTCTCGCTCTCGTTTTTTATTTTCAGGTGGGAGGCTTGGAGGGCTTTTGGTTGATCGACTCCGGTTGCTCTCGACACATGACCGGAGATCGAAGGTGGTTCTCCAGCCTCACCCTGGTGATGACCAAAGAGTACATCACTTTTGGGGACAATGGGAAAGGTAGAGTGCTTTCAGTGGGCACGGTGAAGGTGAGCGAGTCTGTGACTCTTAGGCGTGTTGCTCTTGTCAAGTCTTTGGGGTTTAATCTTCTTTCGGTTTCCCAGCTTCTTGATGAGGGTTTTGAGGTCCGTTTCAAAATGGGCGCTTCTCGTGTTTTGGATTCTCGAGGTGATCTTGTGTGCACGATCATCCCCGAGGGTTAGATTTTCAGAGCTGATTTTTCTCAGGTTGTCGGCTCTTCTCGTTGTTTGGTTGCTGGTGTTTCGGCAGAGCTTTGGAAATGGTATAGGATACTAGGTCACTTGAGTTTTAACTTGTTGTCACGCTTGAGTGGGCTAGGTTTGGTCCGAGGATTGCCTAAATTGAAACACCAAAAGGACTTGGTATGTGCTCCGTGTAGGCATGGTAAGATGGTCGCTGCCTCTCACCCGCCTCTGACATCCGTTATGACAGAGAGGCCATGCGAGCTGTTCCATATGGACTTGGTTGGTCCAGCTCGTGTGTGCTCGGCGGGTGGGAAATGGTACGTCCTTGTGATAGTGGATGACTATTCTCACTATGCTTGGTCTTCTTTTTGGCTGACAAGGGGGAGACATTTGGTTTTGTCTGGGATCTAATCTTGAGGTTGAAGAATGAGAGGAATGGAGATGCTGTTTGAGCTATTCGTAGCGACAATGACACTGAATTTAAAAACTCTCGTTTTGAAACCTTTTGTCGTGATTTGGGTCTTGAACATCAATTCTCTTCTCCCTATGTGGCTTGTCAGAATGGTGTGGTTGAGAGGAAAAATCGTTCCCTTTGTGAGATGGCTCGGACGATGCTCGACGAGCATAGGACTCCGAGGAGATATTGGGCGGAGGCGGTGAATACCGCATGCAATGTTGGGAACCAGATTTTTCTTCGGGCCTTCTTGAACAAGACGTGCTATGAGCTCATGCACGGGCGAGCACCTAGAGTGAGCCATTTCAGGGCTTTTGGTTGTCGGTGCTTTATTCTCAAGAAGGGTAGCCTTGATGTGTTTGAGTCCAGGTCTTCCGATGGGATCTTTTTCGGTTATGCGAGTCATTCTCGAGCATTCTGTGTGCTCAACCTTGATACTAACCTAGCCATGGAAACTTTCGAGGTTACCTTCAACGAGACCCAGCCATGTAGTTCGTCTGTTTTTGAGTGTGCAGGTGATGACGAGATTGGCAAGAAGATCTTTGAGGACGAGGAGGATGATGCTGGAGAGGATGATGGTGATGATGGTGAAGCTCCAGCCGAGCATGTACCCTCTACTTCCACTACGACGACTACGGTGCAGGATGGCCCATCCCCTACACCGACTACGATCCAGGAAGAACAAGTGGAAGCTGCTATCGAGGGGGAGGTCGTCTCGAGGCGAGAGGTACTGAGGCGCGTTCAAGTTGATCATCCTCCCTCAAAAATCATCAGCGACATCAACGAGCGTACGACACGGTCAAGGTCCAGGAATGTTTCTCACTTTTGTCATTCGGCTTCTGTTGCTACCTTTGAGCCGAAAGACATTGGACACGTCCTCTCTGATCCTAATTAGGTGAACGCAATGCATGAGGAGTTAGAGAACTTTGAGAGAAACCAAGTTTGGGAGTTGGTAGAGCCACCACCACATTGCAAACCTATCGGGACAAAATGGGTGTGGAAGAACAAAGAGGGTGAGAATGGTCAGGTGGTGAGAAACAAATCGAGGTTGGTTGCTTAGGGCTATAATCAGAAGGAGGGGATAGACTATGAGGAGACATTTGCTCCTGTAGCTCGTTTGGAGGCGATTGAAGGACCGATTAGGCGAACCAGAGAGGGGGGGAGTGAATGGGAGCCGATAAAAATTCTTCTCGAAGGAGATGAGAACTCCAACAAGACGAACACGGCTTCCAAATCACGTCTCCGACTCAACTACCCAAGTTGGTCAAGACCACGCAGCCACTGAAGTGCTACTGGTCCTAGGAACCAACAACCACCTACACCTACTCGAGAACGCAGCGGAAAAACCAACTCGAGCAGCTACTGGGCTACACCGGTCAGGCCGGTGAGTAGCACCGGTCAGACCGGTCCCTGCTGGCAAAATCTGAGAACTTCCACAGAAGGCCTCTACACCGGTCAGGCCGGTGTAGCTCGCCAGTCAGACCGGTCCAAGCCAGGAAATCCCAAATCCACCAAACTGACCTACCGAGCTCCAAACAGGACCAAACTCGAAACAGCAGCAACACGGGACAACAACGAACTCACCCAGACGTTCACCCGAGGCAAAACCCACAGAGCCTCTGCACCGGTCAGACCGGTGAGCAGCACCGGTCAGACCTGTCAGGCTGGGCCGCTGGGGGATGAACAGCACCCGCGGGTCAACTCCTCAAATCCAACTCCCGATCTCCCGAATCGCTCCACGGATTTGTGCAAGACTTTGGGGATAGTAGGAACACCTCATGGGCACTCCATAGCCAAGATTTGGTCCACCAAAACTTGCTAAATCAAGAGGAATCGAAGAAATCCCACCAAGAACGCCTCTAACCCTAGAGCCACGAAAACCCCAAAATCGAGTCCCTTTGCTCACGGATTTGGGAGGGGAATCAAAGGGAAAAGAACCACGAATGGTTCATGCATACATCCCCCACCAAATCCCAAAGAGAAAGGCCTCGAAATCGCTCCAAGAAAATCGCCAAGAAAGGGCTCCGAAAATCACCAAAAAGGAGAAACGGGAAAGACACATCCAAGCCTTGAGGAACCAAGCCGAATCATCTATACATACCAAAGAGGTTCATACAAGGTCTAGCTTGCCGCCCGATCATCCTTCCCTCTCACAAGATCTCACCATGAAGCTCTCAAGCTAGTCCTAAGAAAATCCTAAGGAAAAATAGGAAGAGAAAATAGGAAAGCAAATGAGCTATGGTTCAAAGAGATGGCTGCCATCCTCTCACCACTTGGGTTATATGGAGGCAACCGAAAGACGAAAATACCCTTACTAGCTAACTAGGGATACATGCCCCTCAAGGGCGAATTCGGAAATCTTTGTCTTCGCACCATCAGACGGATGCCCAGCGACCGCAAACTTGCTTAGCCTCGACGCAAGCCTTGCGATCCCGACGCGTGTCCTCCGCTTTGAAGATTCCGAACTGCATCGTCGCACACCGGTCAGACTGGTGCTCCTCACCGGCAGACCGGTACCCACCGGTCAGACCGGTCAGACCCACCGGTCAGACCGGTCTAGAGCTGCTGCACCTCCGTCTTCGGTTCTTCGGTCTTGGCTTTGTGGATCAACCAAGGAACCCAGTGGTTTTCTGGTGAACCACCGGAAACCCCGCGAACTCGGTGTAGCCTCCGCCAATCACCACTCATGATTCGGCTCCCACGTAGTCCCGGCTCGACCTTAGTTTTGAGGCTCAACCAAGAAACCGTCCACGACTTCATCTTGCCGTTCTTGCCACCATGCGGCCCGCACTTGACCCCGCTGGCCACCGGGTCCCTCGAACCAAGCCTACTTGTCTTCTCCACACCTGGAGGCCTCACCGGCAACGACCTTTCGCGCTTGTTCTTCACCTACACCTGCACCAGTCAAGCCGCAACCTGCACCCGCAATACTTAGCCAAGAATCAGTCCACACCACGTTGTCAATCACTCATCACACCAGGAAGCGACCATCCACCGGTCCTCGAACCACACCTGGCTCTCAGAAAATGCCATCGACAGACCTAGCCTCGAACTTGTCCAACTTCTTCCCTTTCTTCAGAATGAAGCATTTACAACCAAAGACATGGAAGTGACTCACCTTGGGTGTGCGACCATGCATCAACTCGTAACAGGTTTTCTTCTTGTGAACTCTGAGGTAGATCCTGTTTGACACATAGCACGCGGTATTGACCGCCTCAGCCCAGAACCTTCTCGGAGTCCTATGCTCGTCGAGCATCGTCCGAGCCATCTCACACAAGGTCCTGTTTTTCCTTTCCACCACGCCATTCTGGGGAGGCGTATACGGACTCGAAAACGGGTGTTCAAGACCCAAGTGATGGCAAAAGGTTTCGAAGCGAGAGTTTTTGAATTTCGAGCCACTGTCACTGCGGATCGCTCGTATGGCATCTCTGTGCCTCTCGTTTCTTAACCTCAAGACAAGATCTCGAACAAAACCAAACGTCTCCCCTTTCTCCTCAAGAAAGAACACCCACGCATACCGAGAGTAGTCGTCCACCACAACAAGGACATACTACTTCCCACCCGCAGATCGCACACGAGCTGGGCAAACAAGGTCCATATGGAGCAGCTCGCATGGACGCTCAGTCATCACATCGGTGAGAGGCGGGTGAGAGGAGGCTACCATCTTGACATGCCTACACGGCGCACAAACCAACTCTTTCTCAAACCTCAACCGTGGCAATCCTCGGACCAAATTGAGTTTACGCAAGCGTGACAAAAGGTCAAAACTCAAGTGACCCAACTTCCTATGCCACTTCCACAACTCACTCGAAGAACCAGCCAAAAAGCAATGCTCCACACTAGAAGACTGAGAGAAATCAGCTCGGAACACTTGACCCTCGGGAACGACCATGCAAACAAGGTCCCCTCGAGAATCTAAAATCCGAGAACCACCAGGCCGAAACAACACCTCAAAGCCCTCATCTAACAACTAGGACACGGAAAGCAAATTGAACCCCAGCGATTGAACAAGAGCAACACGCCTGAGAGTGACCTTGTCACTTACCTTGATCTCACCTTCTGATAGCACACGCCCTCGCCCATTGTCCCCAAAGGTGATGTATGTCTTGGACACCACCGAGACGAGACTTGAGAACCACCCCTTGTCTCCAGTCATATGCCTCGAGCAACTGGAGTCAATCAACCAAACGTTCCTCAAGTCTCCCACCTGAAATTCAAAAGCGAGCACGTGAGTGAACAAATGACTCAGCACTGGGGTTAGTACCAAAAGAGTAAAACCAGTGCCGAGCCATTTGCTCCAAAGTGGGGCTAGCACAAACCAAATCATCACGCCTATCAAAGCTACCACCACGAACACCACCACGGTAACCACTACGAGGGAACCAACCCTCTCCAGCTGGAGGAGGACGAAAGCCACAAAAGGAAAACCGTGGATCGTTCCTCCTCTCCATCTCAAAGCTACGACTCCTCCCACCCCCGTATTGAGCACGAGATGGAGAACGCCTAGCAAACTGACCACCTGCAAACTTTCCAGACCAACCACCAGAACCACGACCACCAGAACCAAACCGAGCATCCTCATGAGCACGAAACCCAACTCGCTGTCTGCCCAGACCTGCACCGGTCTGAATGGTGTAGTGCACCGGTCTGACCGGTGTAGTGCACCGGTCTGACTAGTGTAGCTCGGCCAGCAGCACCACCTGCTGCCTTCCGGTCTCCCCAAGCCGGAACCGTCCTCACAATCGCCTTGGCCCTGGGCATCTGCATACGAGGCTCAGGTACACCATTAGAGGGGTGGTGCCTGTCCTTGTTAGCCCACTCTCTAGCCATTCTCTCCTCACGCTTCCTCTTGAAGCAAAACTCATCCTTGTGACCATCTCTCCCATAATACCCACAATGGAACTTTATGGGCTGTGGCTTAGGCTTTGGCTTGGGTTGGGGTTGCTCACTCGGTTTCTCACCCTTCTTCTCTCCTTCCTCACCTCCCTTTGGGCTCACAAACTTCACCGGTTTTTGGAAATCATTTGTTGGGTGAGGGAATATGGGTGGATCTGGAGTAGTGTCAAGTTTGTTTCTGAGATGGTTAGGCTTGGGCTCAAACTTGTTCTTGTATCTGTTTGGTGGTGGGATAGGAATCTCTCCAACTCTCTCAACTCCCTCACTACTGTTCTCTCCAAGCTTGTCAGCCCCAAGTGCCTGACCATCATAGCGTTTGAAAGCCGCTATCATGATACCAAGCTGAGGCTCCTGACCTGACAACCAGCTCATACATTTTCTCAGCTCATCCTTCTCATCCTAGAGCATTTTGTGTGCTCAATCTTGAAACTAACCAAATCATGGAGACTTGCGAGGTAACCTTTGACGAGACACAGCCACGTAGTCAGCTTGTTTTTGAGTGTGCAGGTGATGACGAACTTGGCGAGGAGATCTTTCAGGAGGAGGAGCATGAACATGTACCTACTACTTTGACGACGATCGTGAACGGGCCCTCTCCCACACCTACAACGACAAACCCATATCAAGGCGAAGCTACTGTTGAGGGGGAGGTAGCATCAAGGCGAGAACCTCCCCGGTGAGTGCAAGTGGATCACCCAGCTTCGAGAATCATCGGTGACATTAATGAACGCACCACACGGTCGAGGATTCGGAACAATTCTCATTTCGCTCATGCTGCTTTTGTTGCCACCTTTGAGCCCAAAGACATTGGACACGCGTTATCTGATCATAATTGGGTTAACTCGATGCATGAGGAGTTGGAGAATTTTGAGAGGAACCAAGTTTGGGTGTTGGTTGACCCTCCCCCAGGGTGTAAGCCGATTGGGACAAAATGGGTGTGGAAGAATAAAGAGGGAGAGAAAGGAGAAGTGGTGAGGAACAAGTCGAGACTTGTTGCTCAGGGGTACAGTCAGAAAGAGGGGATCGACTACGAGGAGACTTTCGCTCCTGTAGCTCGTTTGGAGGCGCTCAGGATCCTTCTAGCCTTTTCCGTGGCTAAAGGGTTCAAGTTGTACCAGATGGATGTGAAGAGTGCTTTCCTGAACGGTGTGTTGGAGGAAGAGGTGTTTGTGAGGCAACCACCGGGATTTGAGAGTGAGAAGTACCCCCACCGGGTGTACAAGTTGAGGAAGGCGCTGTATGGGTTGAAGCAGGCGCCTAGAGCTTGGTATGGTAGGTTGAGGGGGTTCCTGTTTAAGAGAGGGTTTGAGATGGGGAAGGTCGATCAGACCTTGTTTCTCCTCAGGCAGGGCAGACATATCCTGATTGTGCAGGTATACGTGGATGATATTGTCTTTGGTGGCTCATCTAACTCTCTTGTTGCAAGGTTTGCAGAAGACATGAGCAGGGAATTTGAGATGAGCATGATGGGCGAGTTGCAGTTCTTCCTCGGGCTACAAATCAAGCAATCAAAGGAAGGAACATTTGTGCACCAAGCTAAGTACACCAAGGACATTGTGAGGAAGTTCAAGATGGAGGACTGCAAGGCCATGGCGACGCCTATGAGTACGACTACAGCTCTTGATGCGGACGAGGAAGGTGAACACGTGGACCAGAAGGAGTACCGGAGCATGATCGGGTCACTCCTCTACTTGACGGCGACGAGGCCGGACATCCAATTCTCGGTATGTCTGTGCGCTCATTTTCAAGCGTCTCCGAGGACTTTGCATCGGCAAGCAAACAAGCGCATTTTCAGGTATTTGCGACACACTCCCGACTTCGGCCTTTGGTACTCTGCGTCTTCTTCTTTGGCGCTTCATGGATTTTCAGACGCGGATTTTGCCGGGTGTCGGTTGGATAGGAAGTCCACTTCTGGGACTTGCCAGTTCTTGGGTTCTTCTTTGGTATCTTGGTCTTCCCGCAAATAGTCAAGTGTTGCTCAATCCACTACCGAGGCAGAGTATGTGGCCGCAGCTAGTTGTTGCTCTCAGCTCCTTTGGATCACATACACCATGAGTGACTTTGGTGAGGAGTATACCCATGTCCCACTTCAATGTGATAGCACCAGTGCCATAAGCGTTGCAAAGAACCCAGTGCTCCATTCCAAAACCAAGCACATAGAAGTGAGGTATCATTTCTTGAGAGACAACGTAGAGAAAGGGAAGATAGCCTTGATCCATGTACCCACACATGACCAACTAGCCGATATTTTCACCAAACCCCTAGATCAAGCAACTTTCACTCGTTTGCGGGGGGAGCTTGGTGTTTGTTTGATTTCTTGAGTTGGCGTGTGGGAGCTCCTTTGTAGCATATGTATAGCTTTCCTTTGTGCATTACTTGCATTTGGCACGGCTTATGTAACATGATGTATAGGCATCTTTGTATCTTAGGTTGCATGCATTTTGTATCATATGCATTGTTTAGGAATAGCTTCTCCTATATACATTGTTCACCATGGAATGATATATATGTCTTTGTGAGCTAGCTTGGTAAGCTATGGTTAGTTTGACTTAGCTCTTGATAATCTTGGTTTATATCCATGGTTGATGGCTATGTTTTTGAAAAATCTCATATGTATGCTCTCTTGTGAGTAAATACCTTTATATGATCTTGACATGTTTTTGTGGCTTGGCTATGCTTAATTTGTGGTTGGATAGCTTATTTTGATCATATGGGGCCAAAGGCTCATTTGCCATCATGAATGTTTAGCCCCCATGCTTGATCTTGTGGAGGGGCATAAGTTCCTTTTTGTCGCAAAGACATTTCATGTACCAATTTCAAATCTGAAAATGAAATGTAAATTGCTTGGAAAATGTGCTCCCATGTCATATGTGCTAATTTTAATTTGCTATGGGTGCTAAACCATTGCATGTTGCTTACCAATGAGAAGTCTCATACATAGAAGTAAGCACATGGCTCGGTATGCTTTGACATGACATGAGGTGCTTGTGGGTGTTTATGATGGTCTTATGCTTAGAATGGTTGTCCTAGCATGAAGTTTGTGTGGCTTTGCCATTTTGACATGTTTTGCTTATGTTTAGGACTTTGCTCATGAGAGGGTGATTTTTCGCAAAATTGCTCAATTCTATCTTAGCTTCGCCCAATGGTTGTGAAACATGGTGATCTTGTAGTTGATGTCATTACGAAGCTATAGAGTATCTAACTTGCTCATTTGGACATGTGTAGCATCCTTTGTTTAATTTTGTCTATTTGAGAAGCTCTAGGTTACATTTTTTGCATTTTTGGCTTGATTCATGCATTGTCAACAAGGGGGAGAAGTTTGAGCATGTTTTGGCTTGCTGGATGCATTTAGAAGGTTTTCAAGTGGTTTCGGGCTATTTTTGAGCTCAGGCAGTTTCCCAGGTGGCATCGGCCTGACCGGTGAGGTACACCGGTCTGACCGGTGTAGTTCCCAGGTGCTGGACGATCTTGTCCACCGGTCTGACCGGTCTGACCGGTCAGAGCAAAGCTGAAGCAGCTGCTCTGTTTGCGAGGTGGTTTGCATGCATTCGTCCAGGGGGAGTTGCATTGGTTCAGGGGGAGCTTGCATGTGTGCAGGGGGAGCTCTTTGTGGTTTTCGAGCTTTGGATTGATGGTTTGTGCTCTTTGCTTGAGCATGTTTTGTCTCGGATGTGTCGAGTCGTTGCCCTTGCCTAAGGGGTCCGAGACTTGTCTTCTTCAAGTGATCTTGCTCTTTGCCTTTTCTTTGGCTTTCGATCGCTTGTTGGAGTTTCTTTTAGTCGTTTCTTTTCTTTTTCTTTTCTCTTGGTTACCAAAACGTGTGTGTTGTCAATGCACTCATCAAGGGGGAGATTGAGAGCCAGGTGTGGTTCGAGGACCGGTAGATGGTCGCTTCCTGGTGTGATGAGTGATTGACAACGTGGTGTGGACTGATTCTTGGCTAAGTATTGCAGGTGCAGGTTGCGGCTTGACTGGTGCAGGTGCAGGTGAAGAACAAGCACGAAAGGTTGTTGCCGGTGAGGCCTCCAGGTGTGGAGAAGACAAGTAGGTTTGGTTCGAGGGACCCGGTGGCCAGCGGGGTCAAGTGCGGGCCGCATGGTGGCAAGAACGGCAAGATGAAGTCGTGGACGGTTTCTTGGTTGAGCCTCAAAACCAAGGTCGAGCCGGGACAGCGTGGGAGCCGAGTCATGAGTGGTGATTGGCGGAGGCTACACCGAGTTCGCGGGGTTTCCGGTGGTTCACCAGAAAACCACTGGGTTCCTTGGTTGATCCACAAAGCCAAGACCGAAGAACCGAAGACGGAGGTGCAGCAGCTCCAGACCGGTCTGACCGGTGGGTCTGACCGGTGAGGAGCACCGGTCTGACCGGTGTGCGACGACGCAGTCCAGAATCTTCGAAGCGGAGGACACGCGTCGGGATCGCAAGGCTTGCGTCGAGGCTAAGCAAGTTTGCGGTTGCTGGGCATCCGTCCGATGGTGCGAAGACAAAGATTTCCGAATTCGCCCTTGAGGGGCATGTATCCCTAGTTAGCTAGTAAGGGTATTTTCGTCTTTCGGTTGCCTCCATATAACCCAAGTGGTGAGAGGATGGCAGCCATCTCTTTGAACCCTAGCTCATTTGCTTTCCTATTTTCTCTTCCTATTTTTCCTTAGGATTTTCTTAGGACTAGCTTGAGAGCTTCATGGTGAGATCTTGTGAGAGGGAAGGATGATCAGGCGGCAAGCTAGACCTTGTA
Source organism: Cenchrus fungigraminus (assembly GCA_036936925.1). NCBI lineage: Eukaryota > Viridiplantae > Streptophyta > Magnoliopsida > Poales > Poaceae > Cenchrus > Cenchrus fungigraminus. Next base: position 44,725,891 of record CM072772.1, read on the forward strand.
TGAACCTCTTTGGTATGTATAGATGATTCGGCGTGGTTCCTCAAGGCTTGGATGTGTCTTTCCCGTTTCTCCTTTTTGGTGATTTTCGGAGACCTTTCTTGGCGATTTTCTTGGAGCGATTTCGAGGCCTTTCTCTTTGGGATTTGGTGGGGAATGTATGCATGAACCCTTCGTGGTTCTTTTCCCTTTGATTCCCCTCCCAAATCCGTGAGCAAAGGGGCTCGATTTTGGTGTTTTCGTGGCTCTAGGGTTAGAGGCGTTCTTGGTGGGATTTCTTCGATTCCTCTTGATTTAGCAAGTTTTGGTGGACCAAATCTTGGCTATGGAGTGCCCATGCGGTGTTCCTACTATCCCCAAAGTCTTGCACAAATCCGTGGAGCGATTCGGGAGATCGGGAGTTGGATTTGAGGAGTTGACCCGCGGGTGCTGTTCATCCCCGAGCGGCCCATCCTGACCGGTCTGACTGGTGCTGCTCACCGGTCTGACCGGTGCAGAGGCTCTGTGGGTTTTGCCTCGGGTGAACGTCTGGGTGAGCTCATTGTTGTCCCGTGTTGCTGCTATTTCGAGTTTGGTCCTGTTTGGAGCTCGGTAGGTCAGTTTGGTGGATTTGGGATTTCCTGGCTTGGACCGGTCTAACCGGCGAGCTACACCGGCCTGACCGGTGTAGAGGCCTTCTGTGGAAGTTCTCAGATTTTGCCAGCAGGGACCGGTCTGATCGGTGCTGCTCACCGGCCTGACCGGTGTAGCCCAGTAGCTGCTCGAGTTGGTTTTTCCGCTGCGTTCTCGAGTAGGTGTAGGTGGTTGTTGGTTCCTAGGACCAGTAGCACTTCAGTGGCTGCGTGGTCTTGACCAACTTGGGTAGTTGAGTCGGAGACGTGATTTGGAAGCCGTGTTCGTCTTGTTGGAGTTCTCATCTCCTTCGAGAAGAATTTTTATCGGCTCCCATTCACTCCCCCCTCTCTGGTTCACCTAATCGGTCCTTCAATTGGTATCAGAGCCTGTTTGGGTCTTCATTGACTCTTACCAGTCTAAGATCCAAAGATGGCGTACCAAGAACGGGGTTCGGGTCCTCCGCACTTCGATGGGAAGAACTACCAGATGTGGCAGAGGCGGATGGCAGCGTTCCTCCGCGGAAAGGGTCAGATCCTTTGGGACGTCACGGTGAACACAGCTTATGTTCATCTGATGAACTTCCTTGCTCCAGGATCGAGGGATATGTTCGAAGCCAACAACAAGGCTGTCGACTACTTGTTTCGTGCTCTGTGTCAGCCTGAATTCGATCGGGTTCAGACATAGGACTTAGCTTGTAGGATTTGGGAGCAGTGGAAGGATGCTCATGCTGGGAATGCTCAGGTTCAGGCTCGGATGTACGCGACTTACCGGAGAGAGTACGAGAACTTCACTCATCTCCCCGGTGAGTCCGTCGATGCCCTTTTCCAGCGGTTTACGGTCGTTGTGAACAACATGAGAGCCAATGTGGCCGTGCTCCCATACGATGATCATGATAGAGCCGTGAAGCTCTTGCACTCGTTGGATCGTACCGTATGGGACGGGAAGTTTGAGGCTATTGTTGAGTCCGAGAAGTATGACACCTTGACGGTGAACGAGCTGTTCTCGAAGCTCAAGTCGGCTGAGTTGGACCGTGGTATGACAGCCAAGACCGAGAGCCCGACTGATTCTCATAGTCTTGCTCTCGTTGGTGGCAAAGGAGCTAAGTCTAACGCTAACGCATCCTCCAGGATGTACTCTCTGTCTTCTTTGATGTCTTTGCCAGACGAGGAGTTCGACGTGCTTGGCGAGGACGAGCTGGCGTTGCTGACCAGGCGGTTCGAGAGGTTGCACGAGAACTGGGTGAACACGAGGAGGACAGCACGGACGTGCTTTCAGTGCGGCAAGCCAGGAAACTTCGTCGCCGATTGCCCGGAGAAGACGGAGAACAAGGACGGCTACAAGGACGGCTACAGGCACCGGCCGAGCAAGGACGGCAAGTACCGATCAAGGCGCGATCACAAGCACAAGAACAAGCACCAGGACGAGCGACGGTCGAGGAAGAAGGACGGCCGCGGCAGGAAGACCCGAGCGATGGTCGGAGCGAGCGACGTCGACTCCAGCTCCGCCTACTCTTCCTCGAGCTCGAGTAGCAGTGAAGATGAAGGTGATCGGCGCAAGAACAAGAAGTCATCCAGGAACTTGAGCGGGTTGAGCTGCTTCGCGGGAGATGGCTTCTGCGGCATGGCTCGTAGCTCTGGCAGCAAGAAGAGTCACCAGAGTGACTCGGACTCCGACTCCGAGGACGAGGTATGTGATGAGCTCTCCTCTTTGCGCAAGGAGAATGATGAGTTGGTTGACTTGCTTGATAATCGTGATCACATGCTTAGAGAGGCCAAGAAGATGAGGAAAGAGCTTAGGGCCTCACTAGAAGATGCTAGGAACCGTGTGGCTGAGCTAGAAACCCAGAACCTAGATGTTAAGCTTGAGATTGATTCGCTTAAGGCTTCTCCTGTGGTTTCTGATGAGATTGATTGCTGTGATTGCTCTGTGTACCTAGCTGATCTTACTGCTCTTAAGGATAAGCATGCTTCTACTTGTGATGAACTAGATATGCTTAGGGTTGAAGTGGCTGAGCTTAAGTCTAGACCTGCTTTGCTAGGTGCTTGCACTTCTTACCCTATTTTGCATGGAAAGATTGATGAGATGCATGCTTACACTGTTTTGCTTGAGGCTAAGTTGAAAGAGCCTATTCCCACTTCTTGCTCTACTTGTGAATTGCATGCGGTTAAGAATTTGGAGCTTGCGCATTATGTTGATCGCTTGCAGGATGAGAATGATGAGTTGGTTTTTCCGCTGCGTTCTCGAGTAGGTGTAGGTGGTTGTTGGTTCCTAGGACTAGTAGCACTTCAGTGGCTGCGTGGTCTTGACCAACTTGGGTAGTTGAGTCGGAGACGTGATTTGGAAGCCGTGTTCGTCTTGTTGGAGTTCTCATCTCCTTCGAGAAGAATTTTTTTCGGCTCCCATTCACTCCCCCCCTCTCTGGTTCGCCTAATCGGTCATTCAGCGATTAGGATCCTTCTAGCCTTTTATGTGGCTAAAGGGTTCAAATGGTACCAAATGGATGTGAAGAGTGCCTTTCTGAATGGGTTTTTAGAAGAAAAGGTTTATGTGAAGCAACCACCGGGCTTTGAGAGTGCTGAGTTTCCTCACCGGGTGTATAGGCTGAGGAAGGCGTTGTATGGGCTGAAACAAGCTCCCCGTGCTTGGTATGGCCGTTTGAGGGGGTTCTTGTTCAGCAAGGGGTTTGAGATGGGCAAAGTAGATAAGACTCTTTTTCTTCTCAGGCAGGGCAATGATATCCTAATTGTTCAGGTGTACGTGGATGATATTGTCTTTGGCGGCTCGTCTCACTCTTTGGTTGAGTGGTTTGCAGAGGACATGATTAAAGAATTCGAGATGTCTATGATGGGAGAATTGTAGTTCTTTCTCGGGCTTTAGATCAAGCAGGCGAAGGAGGGAACCTTTGTGCATCATGCCAAGTACACAAAGGACATCCTCAAGAAGTTCAAGATGGACGACTCGAAGCCCCTCTCGACACCGATGAGTATGACTACAACGCTAGATGCGGACGAGGACGGAGAGCCTGTGGACCAGAAGGAGTACCGGAGCATGATCGGCTCCCTCTTGTACTTGACGGCGACGAGGCCGGACATCCAGTTTTCTGTGTGTCTGTGCACTCTTTTTCAGGCGTCACTGAGGACTTCACATCGGCAGGCTGTCAAGCGGATCTTCAGGTATCTTCGATACACTCCTGAGCTCGGTCTTTGGTACTCGGCGTCCTCTTCTCTTTCGCTTCTTGGGTTTTCGGATGCCGACTTTGCGGGGTGTCAAGTCGATAGGAAGTCAACTTCGAGGACGTGCCAGTTTTTGGGTTCCTCACTTATTTCTTGGTCTTCTCGCAAACAATCTAGTGTAGCTCAGTCTACTACAGAAGCCGAGTATGTCGCTGCCGCTAGTTGTTGCTCCCAGCTGCTTTGGATCACATACACGTTAAGTGACTTTGGTGAGGAGTGTACCCATGTTCCTCTCATGTGTGATAGCACAAGTAACATTAGTGTTGCCAAAAATCTCGTGCTACACTCCAAAACCAAACATATAGAGGTGAGGTACCACTTCCTGAGAGACAATATTGAGAAGGGAAACATAGACCTCATCCTTGTGCCAACCAAAAAACAGCTCGCCGATATCCTAACAAAGCCTTTGGACCAAGCTACATTTGCTCGTTTGCGAGGGGAGCTTGGTGTGATTTTTCCTTTTTGAGCTTCAGTTGGGAGTCTGATGTACATATGCATGTTGCACTTTCATTTCTGTATCATATCATGCTTGCATCTTTGTATCATAGACTGCATTTGTATCATATGCTTTAGAGATGTGCTTCTCCTATATACTTTGATCACAATGATATGCTAGATGTGAGCTTATGACCTTGCTAGTGATGCTCATGTGATGTATAGCTATGCTCTTGGTAGTTTTGGGATGTATACGCATGTGGATGGCTTATTTTTGTGAAAATGCTATATATGATCCTCTCTTATGAGTTGAATGCCTCTTATGTTCAAATTGTGCGCATATGGCAATATCTTGCTTAATTTGGGCTTGGAAACCATGTTCTTTTCATTTGGGGTCAAAGACCCATTTGTCATCATGAATGTTTAGCCTACATGCTACCTTGTGGAGAAGCCTAAGCTTCTTTTTGCCGTAAAGGCACTTCATGTACCATGCTTAATTTGAAATCATGAAATTGGTATTTGAAATGCTTGTGCTTGAAAAATGTGCTTCCATATCATTTATGTGATTTAAATTCCTTATCTTGGGTGCTAAACCGTTGCATGATGTTCACCATTGAGAAGTCTCATTTTTAGAAGTGGACACATGGCTCGGTGGCTTTGACATGACATGAGATAGCTTGTAGGTGTTTGTGATGATCTTGTGATGAGAATTTGTGACCTTGCATGAAGTTTGTGAGTTATAGGTTGTGTGCTCACTTTGACCATGTTTAGGTCCTATGCTCATGAGAGGGAAATTTGTGTTGAAAATGCTTCATTTTGATCATGGCTATGTCACATGCTTATATGTCTCTATCTATCTTGTTGGTGATGCTTGTACTAAATTTGTGGCTATCATGCTTGTCTATGTCTCATTTTTAGCATGTTGTAGTGCTCTTTGTCTATTTGAGAACCACATGCTTGCATTTGTAGACTTGATTCATGCATTACCAACAAGGGGGAGGAAAGTACCCAATTTATGCATCCAGGGGGAGTTCTGCATCAAGGGGAGAAAAATTGGGAGAAATGCATTTGTTCACGGGGAGCTTATTTTCGTTGTGCTCTGTTGCTGATGGTGTCGAGCCCTTTTGCCTCACCTTGAGGAGTCGGCAATTTTTGAGCATTTTATCTCGGTTGTGTCGAGCCGTTGACCTTGCCTTAGGGGACCGAGATTTTTCTCTCTCAAGTGATCTTGTTTTGGCTTTTGTTTGGTTTTGATCACTTGTTTGAGTTTTTCGTTCGTTTCTTTTCTTTTTCTCTTTTTCTCTGAATTGGTTACTATGTGCGTTGTCAATGCACTCATCAAGGGGGAGATTGAGGACCCGAGCGTCCGTGGACCGGTGGATGGTCGCTCCTAGCTGTGATGAGTGATTGACAACATGGTGTGGACTGACTCTTGGCCGAGTATTGTAGGTGTAGGTTGCGGCTTGATTCGTGTTAGTGCAGGTGAAGAGTGGGTGCGAAAGGTCTTAGCCTTGCGGGGCCTCCGAGGAGTGGAGAGACAAGTAGGCTCGGCTTGATGGACCCGGTGGCCGAACGGGATCAAGTGCGGGCCGCATGGCGGCAAGAAAAGCAAGACGAAGTCGTTGACTCGAGCCAGTGCAGGGTAGCAGCTCACGACCGGAGTCTACACGCGGGGTTTGCGGCGGTTCACCACAAAACCGCCGGGTTACTTGGTTGAGCTACAAAACCAAGACCGGAGGCTCGACGGGCGGAGATGGGATCCGGTCGCGCCGAGAAGCTTCGATGCCGGGGGACACGCGGCGGGATCGCAGGGCTTGCGTCGGAAGGATGCGGACTGCGGCGAAGGCGTGGCCGCCCGATGAAGAGGAGTGCTACTTGACCATATTGCCCCCGAGGGGTTTGTATCTCAGTTTAAGTTCTAGGGGTTGCTTGGTCATTTGCCCAACCCAGAGGGACTCCATATATATAGCTCTAGGGTTTCTGGGCAAACCATCCTCCCGGACTGCTTCTCATTTCTCTGCTCCATAGGCTTAGATTTCCTTCACCGTTTTGTAGAGAATCTGACCTCCGAGTGTATGGAAGCTTTCATGGTTGTGTCGATTTCCTTCTTGTGGCTCGAGTGATTTTCGTGTCTTTTTCGGGATTTTTTTCATTGGGTTTTAGTGCGCGGCTTGTTCCTCCGATTCTGAGGTGTTTGGGTTCGGATTTCTTTGTGGGGATCATGGATAGATGCCTTGTGCATCTTTGTGCTTGATCTTGACCCCTCAAACTCCGGATTTGGCCTTGGATTTGAGGATTTCGGGTGGAACCCTAGCTTTTTGGTAGAGCTCGGTTCGTGATCGATTCCCAGCGATTTATTTGGTTTGAGACCTCAAGGTTTTGGGCATAGCATCCCCTAGGGACGCTACACATCTTCCCCAAATCTTGTCTCAATCCCTCCAGCCATTTGGGAGATCTATGGATGGATAGGTGGAGTTGACCTTTCGTTTTCGAGCTCAGGCTGTTCTGTTCGTGAGTGACGGACCATCCATCGTGTGCTCACGGACCATCCGCGGAAGCCCTAGTTCGTCCAGTTCGTCGCATGTTCTTGCTGGTCGGTGGTTCGATCTTTTGGGGTTGAGTTCCTTTTTGGATCGTGTTTGTCGGACTGTCCGTCCGTGGGTAACGGACTGTCCGCAAGGGGGACGGACCGTCCGTAGTCATCGGACCGTACGTGGTGCCGTGTCGGACCGTCCGTATTTTCGAGGTGCGTTTCTGGAGGTTTTGTCCGTTAATATGGACCATCCGTCCTAGGGGCTCGGACCGTCCGCCAGATCTTGACGGACCGTCCGCGAGGGTCGATCGGACCGTCCATCCTGGCTAGGCAGATTTGCCTATATCCTTCGCGTCTTGAGTTGTGCTTCCGCTTTGTGTTGTGTTGGGACTTGCACCTAGGGTTGGTAGGTCCATTGTGACTACGTGACCTTGGCAAGTTCGTGTGGGAATTCTTGTGAGTGATTTCGGGGCATAGTCGAGTTCGACTCTTCGGAGAAGAATTTTTATTGGCTCCCATTCACTCCTCCCCTCTCTGGTCGCCTAATCAGTCCTTCAGTTACCAAAGTGAGTTTTTCACGTAGTGTTTGCTGCGCGCAGATCTGCAACGGCTCGTGATACGAATGGCGGATTTTAGCGGCGATGAGAGGGTGGTTTATGCGCCACCTGCCTGCTATGAGTTCAAGAAACAGGATGACAAGGTCAGTCCTCTGGTTTGAGCCACTATATTTCCGCTATCGACCTAGGGATCGGGATTTGTAGATTTGGGGATCTAGAGGATTGATGACCATATACAATAGATTCAGATTTGAATTGCAATTGGTGTTAGAAGTTGATCGGCTATAGATAATCGGTGTTAGATTCAATTAGTTTTCGATTTGCATCATTTATGAATTGATAGGTTTTTGTATTTTACTAGCATCTGGTGGTGGCTCGGTCCACTGATTTCGTTACATCGGAGACTCCTGATGCTGATCTTATTGTTGTGGATCCTTATAACAAGTGCCAGCATGGGTATGCTCTCCTTGTCAGGGAAAGTTTCACCGCCCTTGGGCGCCGGTATGGAACCTGTGGTCAGGTAAACAATAACTTGTTTAAATTTGAATAGACTTATAGTACTTGTACTCTTGATATTAGTGTTGAAAATGGACAATTTTATGAACATATATGTATTTGGTGTCTACGGCCTCAAGGAAAACAATGTCAGATGTTTGTTTGGATTGATCCTGAATGAGATGGTAGGACTAAAGCTGTTCTGAATAAGCTAACACGCAGGATAGCAAAAGCTGAAGAGGAAGTAAGGTCATGGAAAGAAGAATGCAGAAAGGCTAACATGAAGTTTGGAGATACTAAAAAATTCATGCTTGAAGATACTACCACTGGGCTTTAGAAGTCGAAGAAGGGTAAGCCAACACAACAAGAACTTGTCCAAGTGTTCATGGAAATGGAATCGAATAATAGGTAGTTATGATTATTGGAACAATTTTTAATGATGAATAACCATGACATGCCATCTTATGAAACTTGTTGCTGATGTTTTCTTTAGGTCACGTGAACGACCCTCGGAATTTATCGATTTAACTGAAGCTTGAAGCCGAGCTGCAGAAGGTGAATGGACAGTTGCAGGAAGCAAGACATAATATTAGGGGGCTATGTGCGGGGAGAATTGCCGATCTATTGATGTCTTAAGAAACATGTTTCTACCTCATCATCTTATGATGTTTGCTACTTGGTGGTGTAAACTTTGTGGTGATGAGTTGCTTTGAGATGCCATCTTATTATGCCGATTTGGTTTTATCTATTTCCTGAGCACTCTCACCATTCTGAATTAATTTTGTTGATGTTTTACTGGTCCGGTCTGTTGATGTTTTGCTCGAAGGACCTTCCTGAGTAACGATCGCGAAACTGCTTATTTCCTACTGTCATTCAAAGTCATCATAAAATAGAGGCCCCACATGTAAGCATTTTCGCTAGGTCACAAAATGTTGCAAAAACAATTTGCCATTGCAAGGGTTCGAACAAAAGACCTATAGGAATAAGATCATGTTTTTACCACTGCACCACTTCTTGGTTCTGTCATTTTAATAGGAAACACATTCCTTATGGTTGTGTAAGGTGAATCTTTATTATAAATCAGTAATTCGCAGGCAAAACGCTTCACTGCCTTCGCAAAGACTCTCGACTTTTGCTACACGCAAATCTGCAACGGCTCGTGGTAGGAATGGCGGATCCTAGAGGTGACAGGAAGATGGTTCCGCCACCACCTTCCAGCTACAAGAAGCTGAAACGGCTCGACAAGGTCACTTCTTTGGTTTGAGACACTATATTTTTCCCTATCGTCCTAGGGATTTCTAGATTTGGGGATCTAACGGATTGATGAGCATATACACTAGAATCAGATTTCATCGTACCCTCATATTTGCACTTCGTTTGGTGTTACAAGTTGATAGGCTATAAACACTTCATAGGTGTTAGATTCAGTTAGTTTTCAGTTTGCATTGTTTGATGGATTGATAGATTCTTGTATTTTACTAGCTTCTAGAGGTGCTTGAAGCCACTGAAGCTGGGCTGCAGGAGGTGAAGAGAGACCTGCAAGAACAACAAGGCAGAGAACTCATGGCGCAGCAAGACACTGCAAAATATAAGGAGTTGTGTCAGGAAATTTTAAATACAAATATGAAAGAGATGAGGAAATTCAAGGAGATGGCTGACCAATTGTTACATGAACAATTGCAACAGGCCAACCAATACAAGGAGATGTGTGCCCATATGTTACGCCAGGATAATGCCTTGTTGAAAGAAATAGGTGAGATTCTTGACCAAGAGTCGAAAGACCTGGTACTGGATTGGAAGGCAAAACCTGAAGAGGAGGCAAGGTCATGGAAGGAAGAATGCGCAAAGGCTAACATCAAGCTTAAAGCAACTACCACTGAGCTGGAAAATGTGAAGGGAAAGCTAAAACATGCCATCGATGCGATGAAAGTGTATAAGCAATCGGTTGAGCAGCTAGTTATCGAGATCGAGAAGGAGAAGCAATCCATACAACAGAGCGTTATCCAGATGGAGAAGGAGAAGCAATGGATACCGCGTGAGAAAGATAAAAATAGGTAGTGCTTGATTATTATGAAACTTGTTCCTTGTTGATGTTTAATTACTGGTTGTTCCTCCTGATCATAATATGTAGTGTTATGAAACTTGTTGGTGCTTATGTTTTCTTTTGGTCAGCCAAGCGAAAAAGGGATCAACAATGGGAAGGATCCTCAGAAGCTAACATGAAGCTTGAAGCTACTGCCGTTGAGCTGCAGAAGGTGAAGGGATAGCTGCGGGATGGAGCTATGGAAGGAGAATCAACACCTACAGATGTAAATTGATGATCAGTTCTTATCGTTATGATTACAAATGGGTGGTTATGATTATTGTGAAAATTGTAATGATGATCATCCTATGATGTTTGTCTTCTCGACACCTGGAGGCCTACCTGGCAACGACCTTTCGCGCTTGCTCTTCACCAGCACCAACACCAGTCAAGCCGCAACCTGCACCTGCAATACTTAGCCAAGAGTCAGTCCACACAGCGTTGTCAATCACTCATCACACCAGGAAGCGACCATCCACCGGTCCTCGAACCACACAGGCTCTCATATGGCGTGCACCGCGACCTCGTGGCAGGGCACCACCTCCTGCTCCATGCCGCCGTGTGTGAGATCTTCGCCGTCTCATCAGCCTGCTGTCATTGTGGCCGTGTCAAGGACAGCGACGACGATGCGGCCAGCCGGTTCATGGTGGAGTGGTGGGCAATGTCCACCGCCAAGAAGGCCATGACAGTAACGGGAGAAGGCAACAACGACGACTCCTCCGGAGAGAGATCTTCCAGCGACGCGGTGACAATGTTGTTCATGTCGAGATCACACTGAACACCCATCTGGCCGAGGTTAGATTGAACGGTTTTAGCAACCTGATCTTTCTTCCCCAGCGGAGTCGCCAAAAGTGTGTTGACGCATTTCTGGTCAACACACACGAGCGCTGGATCGCGCGGAACGTCGAAACACTAAACTCACCGAGCTCCTGCTCAGACTGGTCTGACCGGTCAGGGGCACCGGTCTGACCGGTGGCCCCAGAGGCGCGGTGAAAGCCTAAGATCGCCGCCTCGGGAGGGACCTCGTCAGAGGTGGCGCGCCTAGGGTTGCTCTGAGGTCGGCAAGGCCACTCAGAACGTCCCTGATCGTCGTCGAGACAAACAAGGAAAGCACGAGGTTGGAAAAGCTAGGGTTTAAGAGATAAAAGTTGTAAAAAGTAATGATCGATTGGGTGATAGCCCCTCAACCAGCCGTGGCCCTTTATATTTATAGGGTGGGGAGGTCTTGCCCCGCAAGGAATCCTTGTACAAGTTGAAATCCGCTAGGACTCCTCAATTCTACTCAGACTCGGGGTCCACCGGTCAGACCGGTTAGGCCCACCGGTCAGACCGGTGTGGCCATTGCCGGATCGGCTACAGGACGCCCGACCGGTCAGACCGTCCAGGGACACCGGTCTGACCGGTGGCGTCAGCCTGATCGGCTTTGTGCCAATTTTGGGTGCGAACACTACTGTACCCTATCGCAAGAGTTTGTTAGAAGTCATTTTATTTGAGGTTTGTAGAAATTTGTAGATGAAATTGTTGGACTGCTTCCCCATGCTCTTTGCCTTTGAATATTGTTGTTGCATGCTTGGGTGATTGTGGATCTACTGTACCCTATCGCAAGAATTTGTTCGAAGTCATTTTATTTGAGGTTTGTAGAAATTTGTAGATGAAATTATTGGACTGCTTCCCCATGCTCTATGCCTTTGAATATTGTTGTTGCATGCTTGGGTGATTGTGGATCTTGTGTTCCCTATTGCAAGAGATTGTTCCAAGTCAACTTATTTGAGGTTTGTAGAGATTAAAGGATGAAATTATTATACTGCTTACCCATGTTCTTTGGCTTTCCATATTTTTGTTGCATGCTTGGGTGATGATGGATTGGGTGTGATCGTTCATGTACCGCATTGAACTTAATAGATGAAATTGCTTCTGATTGCTAATGATCTCAACCCTTATCTATTGTTCTTGTACTTGTTTCAGCGGGCCAAAGGGTCAACATCTGTAGTCGCTCCTGTTCAGACCTGCTCCAAGGTAACAAACTCAATACCTTCTTTGTTTCCGATTGCGAATGATCTCAACCCTTACCTCTTGTTCATGTACTTGTTTCAGCGGGCAAAAGGGTCAACGTCTGAAGTCGCTCCTGTTCAGACCTACTCCAAGGTAACAAACTTAACACCTTTGTTTCCGATTGCGAATGATCTCAACTCTTACCTCTTGTTCTTGTACTTGTTTCAGCGGGCCAAAGGGTCAACATCTGAAGTCGCTCCTGTTCAGATCTGCTCCAAGGTAACAAACTTAACACCTTTGTTTCCTTAGTTCGAATCAATTACAAGGTCCTAATCTGACTTGGGATCCACTGTTGCTAGATGGAAGCTACCAAGTCAATGATGCTTCTTCCCGAACAAATTAAAACAGAGGCAGCCGAGTACTCAAGAATGGGTACCAAATCCTTATGTAGTAGTGTTGATGAAGAGCGAGTTGACGCTCCCAATCACGATGGGGTATAACTACGACAACGGTTTGTTGCTCACCAGAAAGAGTTATGTAGCTTGAAGAAAAAGACCGAAGAATCAGAATCAACTCTGAAAATGCAGTCGGCTGAGATTGAGAGGTTGCAGAAGCTAACCGAAGACAGTGAGGACCTCCTTCGTCTACTGCTTAGCAGTAAAAGATGAAGAGATTAAGATCATTAGATCAAATCTCCACTTTCTCTTGTGATTATGAACTGGATTTAGCTTTGTTAATCAATGTTCCTTGTGATACTGTTATCTTGTAATAGTTTGTGATATGTGATGAACAATATGGTCGTGCTTGATAATAAACAACAGTTTGCTTGATTGTATAAAGAAATATGTGCTGATTACTATTTTGCCAACCATATCGGAATTATTCAAAAAAAGGATTAGAATTGAAATGAAATCCATTAATACTGATGCATGATTAGTTAATTTTATATTGTCCTTCAGTGGGCTTAGCCCACTTTTAATTGGGCCAAAAGTCAATTTTTTTCAAATTAACATGACACAGAAGGCCGCAACAATGTGCGCACTTGTTGGACTCGACCCAACCAAAACAGGCCCACCCTAATCAAATTTAATCTGAAAAAGCTACAATTGGGCCCAACAAAATCTTTTTTGGGCTATATGAACAACGCCAGCCTACAAGAATAGTTTTGGGCTTAACCCAGCTACAAACGGGCCAAATTCATTTTATGACGCATATGATTTGTCACAATTGGCATGCCACATCAGATTCTGTCCAGCGTGGCAAAGCTGTAGGAACGAAGTTATGACGCATTGTATAGATGAATTTCCACGCATCATTAAACTCATGACGTCGGGAAATAAGGTCTTGTCATTAATCGCGGTTTGTGACGCTCGATTAATGATGGAGCGTTTTCGTAACAACTAGCGTCATTAATCGCGGTTTATGACGAGAAACGGCCTTTTTTTGCGTCACTAGTCGGCGTTTTTCTTGTAGTGAAACCGGCGGCCAGGGTTGAGAAAGGTCCAAGCATACTTCACCACAGCTCTCAACCTGTGTTTGCACTTGTCTTCAGGATGCCAATGTCTACTATTGCAGGAAGATGTCTCCGAGTAGTAACTACCAGTGGAAGAAGATGCTGGAGTACACGGATGCTTCAAAAAAATTCATTGCAACTTGAAATCAATGCTTAGTTTTGCACTTTCTAAACTAAAGCCTATCAATCAACTTGTAGCAACAATCGTGCTTCACCGAAATCCCCAATTCCAAATATCACTTCCCTCTGATGAAATGGGAAAGCAGAGGCACAAAACAGGGTCCCTCGAGCCAAGCCTACTTGTCTTCTCCACACCTGGAGGCCTACCTGGCAACGAACTTTCGCGCTTGCTCTTCACCTGCACCAACACCAGTCAAGCCGCAACCTGCACCTGCAATACATAGCCAAGAGTCAGTCCACACAACGTTGTCAATCACTCATCACACCAGGAAGCGACCATCCACCGATCCACGAGGGACCCGGTGGCCAGCGGGGTCAAGTGCGGGCCGCATGGTGGCAAGAACGGCAAGATGAAGTCGTGGACAGTTTCTTGGTTGAGCCTCAAAACCAAGGTCGAGCCGGGACTACGTGGGAGCCGAGTCATCAGTGACGAATGGCGGAGCCTACACCGAGTTCGCGGAGTTTCCAGTGGTTCACCAGAAAACCGCTGGGTTCCTTGGTTGATCCACAAAGCCAAGACCGAAGACTGGAGGCAGCAGCACCAGGACCGGTCTGACCGGTGGGTACCAGTCTGACCGGTGTGCGATGGCGCAGTCCGGAGACTTCGAAGCGGAGGACATGCGTCGGGATCGCAAGGCTTGCGTCGAGGCTAAGCAAGTTTGCGGTTGCCGGGCATCCGTCCGATGGTGCTACGACGAAGTTTCCCAAAAGGCCCTTCGGGGGCATGTATCTTAGTTTAATGTAATAGGGGTAGTTTCGTCATTCGTCTTGCCTCCATATAACCCAAGTGGTGAGAGGATGGCAGCCATCTCTTGGAACCCTACCTCATTTGCTTTTGCTATTTTCCCTTCCTATTTTCCTTAGGATTTTTAGGACTAGCTTGAGAGCTTCATGGTGAGATCTTGTGAGAGGGAAGGATGATTGGGAGGCAAGCTAGACCTTGTATGAACCTTCATGGTATGTATAGATGATTCGGCGTGGTTCCTCAATGCTTGATTGTGTCTCTCCCATTTTCCCTTTTTGGTGATTTTCGGAGCCTTTTCTTGGCGATTTTCTTTTGGCGGTTTTGAGACCTTTCTCTTTGGGATTTGGTGGGGGATGTATGCATGAACCCTTCGTGGTTCTTTTCCCTTTGATTCCCCTCCCAAATCCGTGAGGAAAGGGGCTCGATTTTGGGGTTTTCTCCTCTCTAGGGTTAGAGGTGTTCTTGGCGGGATTTCTTCGATTCCTCTTGGTTTAGCAAGTTTTGGTGGACAAAATCTTGGCTATGGAGTGCCCATGAGGTGTCCCTACTATCCCCAAAGTCTTGTACGAATCCGTGGAGCGAATCGGGAGATCACGATTTGGATTTGGGGGAGTTGACCCGCGGGTTGCTGTTCATCCCGAGAGCTCAGGTGTTGACCGGTCTGACCGGTGCTGACCCTTGGTTGGGTTTTGCTCGGGTGAACGTCTTGGTGAGTTCCCTGGTGTCTTGTGTTGCTGCTGTTTCGAGTTTGGTCAGTTTTGGAGCTCGGAAGGTCTGCTTGGCGGATTTGGGGTTTCATGGCCTAGACCGGTCTGACCGGCGTGCTACACCGACCTGACCGGTGTAGGAGCCTTTTGTGGAAGTCCTCAGGTTTTGCTCGGGTGACCCAGCTCAGGGTCCAGGGTGACCCGGTGTGTCTCTGGTAGGAGTCGGGTGTTCCGGCGGCTCAGTCCGGAAGATCCGGCAGGGACCGGTCTGACCGGTGCAGGTGACCGGACTGACCGGTGCAGGTGACCGGTCTGACCGGTGTGGTTTGTAGCTTCTCGAGTTACTTTTTCTGCTGCGTTCTCGAGTAGATTTCGGCAGTTGTTGGTTCCTAGGACCAGTAGCACTCCAGTGTCTGCGTGGTCTTGGCCAACTTGGGTAGTTGAGTCGGAGACGTGATTTAGTTAGCCGTGTTTGTCTTGTTGGAGTAACCATCTCCTCGAGAAGAATTTTTATCGGCTCCCATTCACTCCCCCCCTCTCTGGTCGCCAGTTCGGTCCTTCAAGTGGTATCAGAGCCGGTTATGGATCTTCGTGATTCTAACCAGTCTAAGATCCAAGGATGGCATACCAGGAACAGGGATCGGGTCCTCCACACTTCGATGGCAAAAACTACCAGATGTGGCAGAGGCGGATGACAGCTTTCCTCCGCGGTAAGGGTCAGATCCTTTGGGACGTTACGGTGAACACAACTTATGTTCATCTTATTAACTTCCTTGCTCCGGGATCGAGGGACATGCACGATGCCAACAACAAGGCGGTCGACTACTTGTTTCGTGCTCTATGTCAATCTGAATTCGATTGGGTTCAGACAGAGGACATAGCTTGTAGGATTTGGGGGCAATTGAAGGATGCTCACGCTGGAAATCCTCATGTTCAGGCTCGGATGTATGCGACTTACCGGAGAGAGTACGAGAACTTCACTCATCTCCCCGGTGAGTCAATTGATGCCTTGTTCCAGCGGTTCACGGTAGTGGTGAACAACATGAGGGCCAATGTGGACGTGCTCCTGTACGATGATCATGACAGAGCTGTAAAGCTCTTGCACTCTCTGGATCGTACAATTTGGGATGGAAAGTTCGAGGCCATTGTAGATTCTGAGAAGTATGACACTCTGACAGTGAACGAGCTGTTCTCTAAGCTCAAGTCGACTGAGGTGGACCGGGGTATGATAGCCAAGCTTGAGGGCCCGACTGACTCTCATAGTCTCGCCCTCATCGGTGGCTCAGGTGCAAAGTCTAACGCTAACCCATCCACCAGGATGTACTCTTTGTCCTCTTTGATGTCTTTGCTAGATGAGGAGTTCGACGTGCTTGGAGAGGACTAGCTGGCGCTGCTGACTAGGAGGTTCGAGAGGATACACGAGAACCAGGTGAACACAAGGAGGAACACGAGGACGTGCTTTCAGTGCGGCAAGCCGGGACACTTCATCGCCGACTACTCCAAGAAGATGGAGAACAAGGAAAACTACAAGCACCGGTCAAAGACGGAGGGCAAGTACCGATCGAGGCGCGATCACAAGCACAAGCACAAGGACGAGCGAGGATCGAGGAAGAAGGGCGGCCATGGCAAGAAGGTCCGAGCGATGGTCGGAGCAAGTGACGTCGACTCCAGCTCCTCCTACTCTTCCTCGAGCTCCAGTAGTAGTGAAGATGAAGGTGATCGGCGCAAGAACAAGAAGTCATCCAAGAACTTGAGTGGGCTGAGCTGTTTCGCGAGAGATGGCTTCGCGGCATGGCACGTAGCTCCGGCAGCAAGAAGAGTCACCAGAGCGACTCAGACTCCGACTCCGAGGATGAGGTACGTGATGAGCTTCCCTTCTTGCATGAGGAAAATGAATGGCTTGGCAAGTTGCTTGATAATCGTGATGACATGCTTAAAGAGGCTAAGAAGATGAGGAAAGAGCTTAGGGCCTCACTAGAAGATGCTAGAAACCGAGTAGCTGAGCTAGAAACACAAAACCTAGATGCTAAGCTTGAAATTGATTCGCTTAAGGCTTCACCTGTTGTATCTGATGAGGTTGATTGTGCTGATTGCTCTGTGTTCCTAGCAGATCTTACTGCTCTTAAGGAAAAGCATGCCTCCAAGTGTGAGGAACTAGATGTGCTTAGGGTTGAAGTGGCTGAGCTTAAGTCTAGAGCTGGTTTGCTAGGTGCTTGCACTTCTTGCCCTGTTTTGCATGGAAAGATTGATGAGATGCATGCTTAAACTGTTTCTCTTGAGACTAAGTTGAAAGCACTTGTTCCCACTTCTTGCTCTACTTGTGAATTGCATGTTGTAAAGAATCTGGAACTTGCACATTATGTGGATCGCTTGCAGGATGAGAATGATGAGTTGAGGAAAATGATGGGTTGGTTGTCGGGTCATGAACCACAGCTTAGGATGATGATAGAGGCATACAAGCGCTATTATGGGCAAGCACTTAGGTCGGATAAGATTAGAGAGTGTAGTGGTGAGGGAGGAGAGAAGATTGGTGATATCCAAGCTCCACCAAAAACCTTCCACAAAAATGCCTATGCTCCTAAGCCAAACCCATTGAGAAACAAACTTGACACAACCCCAGATCCACCCATATTCCCTCACCCCACAAATGATTTCCAAAAACCCATCAAGTTCAAGAGCAACTTAGGGAATGTGTTCTTTGGGAAAGAGGGTGAGAAGCCTAGTGAGGAGAAACCGGAAGAGAAGCCGAGTGAGGAGAAACCAAGTGAGCAGCCCCAACCCAAGCCTAAACCTAAGCTCATACGGTTTCACTGTGACTATTGTGGGAAAGATGGTCATAAGGGTGAGTTTTGCTTCAAGAGGAAGCGTGAGGAGAGAATGGCTAAGGAGTGGGCTAACAAGGACAGGTACCGCCCTTCAAATGGTGTACCTGAGCCTCGTATGCAAATACCCAGGGCCAAGGCGATTGTGAGGACGGTTCTGGCTTGGGGAGATCGAAAGGTGGCAGGTGGTGCTGCTGGCCGAGCACCACCGGTCAGACTGGTCAGGGGGACCGGTCAGACCGGTGCTGGTCTGGGTGGCCGGTAGTTTGGTTTCCGTGCTCGTGAGGATGCTCGGTTCAGTTCCTTTGGTCGTGGTACAGGTGGTTGGCACGGTGAGTCTGGTGGCAGTCAGTTTGCTAGACGTTCTCCACCTCGTGCTCAATACGATGGTGGGAGGAGTCGTAGCTTTGAGTTGGAGAGGAGGAACGGTCCACGGTCTTCCTTTCGTGGTTTTCGTTCTCCTCCAGCGAGACAGGGTTGGTTCCCTCGTGTTGGTTCCCGTGGTGGTTTTCGTGGTGGTAGCTTTGATAGGCGTGATATATGGTTTGTGCTAACCGCACTTTGGAGCAAATGGCTCGGCACTGGTTTTACTCTTTTGGTACTAACCCTAGTGCTGAGTCGTTTGTTCACTCACGTGCTTGCTTTTGAATTTCAGGTGGGAGACTTGAGGAACGTTTGGTTGATTGACTCCGGTTGCTCGAGGCATATGACCGGAGACAAGGGGTGGTTCTCAAGTCTCGTCCAGGTGGTGTCCAAGACATACATCACCTTTGGGGACAATGGGCGAGGGCGTGTGCTTTCAGAAGGTGAGATTAAGGTAAGTGACAAGGTCACTCTCAGGCGTGTTGCTCTTGTTCAATCGCTCGGATTCAATTTGCTTTCCGTTTCCTAGCTTTTGGATGAGGGCTTTGAGGTGTTGTTTGGTCCTGGTGGTTCTCAGATTTTGGATTCTCGAGGGGACCTAGTTTGCTTTGTCGTTTCCGAGGGTCAAGTTTTCTGAGCGGATTTCTCTCAGTCTTCTGGTGTGGCTCGTTGCTTTTTGGCTGGTTCTTCGAGTGAGTTGTGGAAGTGGCATAGGAAGTTGGGTCACTTAAGCTTTGCCCTTTTGTCTCGCTTGAGTAAACTCAATTTGGTCCGAGGATTGCCACGGTTGAGGTTTGAGAAAGAGTTGGTTTGTGCGCCGTGTCGGCATGCTAAGATGGTAGCCTCTTCCCATCCACCCCTCACCGATGTGATGACAGAGCATCCATGCAAGCTGCTCCATATGGACCTTGTTGGCCCAGCTCGTGTGAGATCTGTGGGTGGGAAGTGGTACGTCCTGGTTGTGGTGGACGACTACTCTCGGTATGCGTGGGTCTTCTTTTTGGAGGAGAAAGGGGAGACGTTTGGTTTTGTTCGAGCTCTTGTCTTGAGGTTGAGGAACGAGAGGCACGGAGATGCCATACAAGCGATCCGCAGTGACAATGGCTCAGAATTTAAAAACTCTCGTTTCGAAACCTTTTGCCACGACTTGGGTCTTGAACACCAGTTCTCTTGTCCGTATACGCCTCCCCAAAACGGCGTGGTGGAAAGGAAAAACAGAACCCTGTGTGAGATGGCTCGGACGATGCTCGATGAGCATAGGACTCCGAGAAGGTTCTGGGCTGAGGCGGTCAATACCGCGTGCTATGTGTCGAACAGGATTTACCTCAGGGTCCATAAGAAGAAAACTTGCTACGAGTTGATGCACGGTAGAACCCCCAAGGTGAGTCATTTTCACGTCTTTGGCTGCAAATGCTTCATTCTTAAGAAAGGGAAGAAGTTGGACAAGTTCGAGGCTAGGTCTGTCAACGGCATTTTCTTTGGTTACGCGTCTCATTCTAGAGCCTTTCGAGTGCTCAATCTTGAAACTAACCAAATCGTGGAAACTTGCGAGGTTACCTTCGACGAGACATAGCCACGTAGTCAGCTTATTTTTGAGTGTGCAGGTGACGAGGAACTTGGCGAGGAGATTTTCAAGGATGAGGTGCAGGAAGGTGATGATGAAGATGGTGGTGTGGAGCCCGCGACTGAGCATGTACATACTACTTCGACTACGATCGAGGACGGGCCCTCTCCCACACCTACGACGACGTGCCAAGATCGTGAGGAAGCTCCAGCTGAGGGGGGGTGGCTTCGAGGTGAGAAGCCCCCCGGCTAGTACAAGTGGATCATCCAGCTTCAATGATCATCGGGAACATCAACGAACGCACTACACGGTCGAGGTTTCGAAATGATTCTCACTTTGCCCATGCTGCTTTTGTTGCTACTTTTGAGCCTAAAGACATAGGACATGCGCTATCTGATCACAATTGGGTCAATTCGATGCATGAGGAGTTGGAGAATTTTGAGAGGAACCAAGTTTGGGAGTTAGTGGAGCCTCCACCGGGGTGTAAGCCGATTGGGACAAAATGGGTGTGGAAAAATAAAGAGGGAGAGAAAGGAGAAGTGGTGACAAACATGTCAAGGCTTGTTGCTCAGGGGTACACACAGAAAGAGGGGATAGACTACGAGGAGACCTTTGCTCCCGTAGCCCGTTTGGAGGTGATTAGGATCCTTCTAGCCTTTTCCATGGCTAAAGGGTTCAAATTGTACCAAATGGACGTAAAGAGTGCTTTCCTGAACGGTGTTTTGGAGGAAGAAGTGTTCGTGAGGCAACCACCGGGGTTTGAGAGTGAGAAGTACCCCCACAGGGTGTACAAGTTGAGGAAGGCGCTGTATGGGCTGAAGCAGGCGCCTAGAGCTTGGTATGGTAGGTTGAGAGGGTTCCTGTTTGAGAGAGGTTTTGAGATGGGGAAGGTAGATCAGACCTTGTTTCTCCTCAGGCAGGGCAAAGAGATCCTAATTGTGCAGGTGTACGTGGATGATATTGTCTTTGGTGGCTCGTCTAACTCTTTGGTTGTGTTGACGTGAAAATAAGACGTCACCTCCGCGCGCGACACACGTGACTCCCCGGTCTGTAGCGAGGCGTGCCAGCCAATCTGACCTGTTGATTGACAATGGAAAATCGGCTAGAGAGCCGATGTGTCTATTGATAAAATCGTAATAGCTAAGTAGCTGATACGGGGCAGAACAGATCGGCTAGATCAGCCGATATGATGACGTAGGCAGAGCGTAAGCTACCAGAGGCAACTTAAACAGAGCTTACGTGAGCAACACTTGAAACAGATCTGGACGGCTATATGATAATTAAAGTAATAATAATAATGCGATAAAGCCGACAGAAAGCAGTCTCAAGCTGGATAATTGGTGATAAAAGTTAGAACAACAAGAATTAAGATAAAACTTGCTAATCTAGCTGATATCAATAAATTGTGAATAAATCTAGACAAAACCACATCGATACGCCCGGTGGTTAAAGCCTAGAAATTACTCGGTAAAGCGGAACTAAACAGCAAGCCGGAGATCGAAGCGATGCAGCCTGACGAGTTTGCGAGAACTCGTAAAAAAGAAAAGGTACAAAGGCGAAGTCGCTGAAAAGTAGATGCAGTAAAGTAGATGCAAAAATTGGTAAAGGGGATGCCCGGAGGCGGTTTTGATATTGATCGTGTGATAATTCTATTACAATTGCCGGGGCTTATATTTGTAGCCTGGGCTCCTCTAGACTCCTGCAGCTGGAAGGGCTCAAAACTTCCTAATTAAAGACTCCTGACGAGTTACACAATCCAACCGACACGAGCTCCCCTAATTATATGTCTAAATTAAAGGAAATACTAAGATACATGGACTCTATTTCCCCTTACGTAGAATCCTTTCTAGTTAAACTCCCAGACGACGTCGCATACGTAGACTTCTTCCCATGCGACTTCCTTTGCAGCTAACCTCTCGTGCAAATTCTAGCTTGCATGTCCTTTCTTTATTAATTAATCCGGCGACCAATCGTCTCTTGCTAGCTTAGAGCAACTCCAACAGTTTGGCAAACCAACTTGACATCTATCTAATTTTGGCAAAAACATGAAAAATTGGCCTCCAACAGTTTGGCAAACCAACTTGGCAAAAATAGAAACTTGGCAAAACTCACCTCCCCACGCGTATATATGCGCGCGCGTATCATGGTTGCCATCGGCGTTTCCCTGTAGGTGGGAGAGTGAAAAAAGAAATAAAGAATAGAGAAGGATTCCTGATGTAAGTTTTTCAAGAGATGGAAGGGCATAAACATAATTTTGTTTCTCTCAGGATTCCTGATGTAAGTTAGATCTAGGTTTGGCAAGTGAATTATGCCAAATTGTTGGAGATGAACTCTTTTTTTTACTTGGCATATCTTTTTAGAAGTTGGCAAAACACAAGATTTGCCAAGTAAAATTTGGCAAACTCTTAGAGATGCTCTTATACGTAGCTTATACATATGCCTCTCCTTAATTATCTTGACTTCCATATCACGTACGAGCTGCACTCCTTCCTAATTGCTGCTCTTTCCTTTCTCCTTTATTCTTTCTTTAATCACCTCCCAAGCCAAAGCGAGCTTGTGCTCCGGACGGCCCATGCCAGTCAAAATCGGCTGCATACTTTGCCAATACCACGTGATGGCCTACTTGTCTACATGCTGATTGTTCTGGCCGATCTTCTCTCCTTGCCGATTCCTCCCCCTTTCTTTATTTATTTAATCTTGCTGCACACGTGCTGGCTTACTTTATTCCACGTGAAGCTTCCTTGCCTGCGCATGCTAATATTCGTGGTACCAATTTATACTAGTAGCTGATCACATCTCTTGTGAATATTTTATTCTTTCTCATTTGCTCTATCTCTGGCTGATCTGTCTACACAGCCGATTGCCTTTGCTAGCCGATCTATACTGCCGGCCGATTTTCTCCTTTACTTCTCTATACCAACCCCTTGTTGCCAAATCCTCTGCTTCTTTCCTATGCATGTACGTATACAGCATCTGTCTCCCTGCATATCCCCATGACTTCATGCATCATTGCTTGTAAAACCATCGGCTCCCGCCAATCACGGCTCCTTTCATGCTTCAATCAAGTTGATATCCTTTTGACTCTGGATTTGGTCAAAATCTGGTGTCAACACAAGCCCCCCAGTTTCGGAGTATGAAAGATTCATGCTTAGAAATTCTATAAATCCAGAACTTCCATATTCTGACTGATGCAAACTGCTCCATTACTTCAACCTTTTTGGAGGTGCTTTCTCATATGAATAATTCAGGTAACTCTACTCCTCCTGGTCGATCTATCATTGCATCAAATTTGAACCATCGGCATAACATCTTAGATGGGCTCCATGTGTATCTGAGTTAATCTTTAAACACTGATCTCCATACTCTGTATTTGCAAGACTTAGCTGATGTCGAACTTGGAACTCCTCAGAATCAATGCTCCTTGTAAGCCAATACATAAAGTCTCCTCTTGGATTGAAGCCCGGTACAACTCCCTCGTTCCCGTAGGCTTACTGTGGCATCAGTGGTAGCAGCAATACATGAGTTCCTCTTGCATCATTGACCGTCTTTGCTCCTTTCACATCTTCATGATGACGATCAGGTTCTTGATAAATCTTCCTGTAGTATGTTACGAGTTGCCAACAATAAGTGCTGAGCCTCCTCGTCATTCTTGTTAGTTTCCTCCTTTGTGTCTCTGATTACACCAGATAAGAGTTGAGAGGTTTATGATATTACCCAGCTTTTGTACTGTTTCTGTTGGCTGCCTTCGACATAGTCATTTAGTTGAATTAGCTGTTCGCCATCAATGATTCATCAAGCTCCGTCGATACTACTAGTGCCTTCATCGACTCTCGTTGCCAATCTTCCAAATATTTCTCAGCCGATATGCCGTCGGCTCATTAGTAACCGAAAAATAATTCGGCTATCTCTCTATCGATGTTTTCGCAGCGTCGCGTTTGTTGTTAATGCCATCCTGCTGCCCTTGAGTATATTTCTGATGATGGCTTCTTCTTCAAATATGATTCCCATGCATAACCTTGTATTCACTGGCATGCATTCAGAAAGGCACTGATCTTCTAGATGTCATAGCTAGAATGTGCGCAGGTTTAACTATCGGGTTCATTGCCGATGTTGGAACTCTCTGAACACTTCCAAATTTCTAACATCTCTGACATCCTTTGTACTATTTGAAGTAATCATCCCAGATTGTCAGCCAATAATAACTATTATTTCTAACCATCCATTTCATATTGAACGCCGATTGATGAGCCCTTAGCCGCTTATCAACTTTCTTGGATGGATCTTTCAAATAGTCCACTATTTCTTCTCTCCAATCATCGGCAGGTAACTCCAAAGCAAGAATCGGCCGATAGCCTGATGCACCTTGAGCTAACCGATTAACGTTTTTGTTATGGCCCTTGGGGATATGCTCGAGTCTCACTATCTTAAATTCTTTGAGTAATCAAAGGCACTCTTCATGATAAACCTGTAATATGTCATCATTGCATTCCTACTCTGCAGCCAATTGATTTATCATGAGCTGAGAATCTCCAAATATCTCAACAACCTCAGCATTGACTTCTCATAGCAATTTTACCCCTTTTAATACTGCCTGGTATTCAACTTGATTGTTCGTTGAAGTCTTCTTAATTGGAATAGAGAATTCATAGCTTACCCCTTAAGGTGAGATGCGAACAATTCCAATTTCATCCTCTACTCCACATGATGATCCATCAAAGAACATAGTCCATGGAATAGGTTCAATAATTGCAATCTTAGGACCACAACACTGAGTCACTAGATCGGCCATTACTTGACCTTTAATTGCTTTGGCCGATTGATAAGTTAGATCAAACTCTGATAAAGTCAAGATCCATTTTCTGATTCAAAATCAGCAGTGACAACATGTGCTTGACCACATCATCTTTGGAAACCACAATGCACTCAGCAGATAATAGATAAGGCCTTAACTTTGTGCAAGAGAAATACAAGCACAAACACAATCTTTCTACTGCCGAATACCTTGTTTCTACATCCAAGAGTCCTCTACTTTCGAAGTACACGACTCGCTCTTTTCTTTCAAACTCTTGTACATGGGCCGATCTGATAGCCCGCTCATTAGCTGAACAACTTTTAATCTTGAGGGGCATTAGGATAGGAGGGGACTTTAAATATTGCTTGATATTATCCAAAGTCCTTTGTTGCCCTTCTCCTTATACGAACTTTTGATCAGCCTTGAGCTTCAATAAGGGTGCGAACGGCTGGATCCTTTCTGATAGATTAGATATGGATCTCCTAATGAAATTGATCTTGCCGATAAGTGATTGAAGCTCTTTCCTGTTTGATGGTGCTTCTATCTTGTCAATTGCGCTGATCGATTTCTGACTGAACTCAATTCCTCTTTCATATATCAAGAAACCCGAGAACTGACCAGCTGAAACACCAGAAGCACATTTGTTGGGATTCATCTTTAAACCATGCTTTCTCGTGCATTCCAGTGTTTTCCGTAGATCGGCCAGATGCTCTTTGTAACCTTTTGACTTGACGACCACATCTTCAATGTAGATTTCAATTATCTTGCCGATGAGCTCATGGAACATTAATTCAAGGCTCTTTGATATCTAGCACCAGCACTCTTTAAACCAAAGGTCATAACAATCCGCTCTTATAAACCAACGTGACCAGGGCACCTTTCGCAATATCTTCTATAGCCATAAATATTTGGTTGTATCCAGCATTATCGTCCATGAAGCTGATGACTTTGTGTCCTGTAGCAGCGTTGACCAACGCATCAGCCACTGGCATTAGGTAACCATCCATCGATGTTGCTTTGTTCAAGTCTTGTCGATTGTGAGCTCCACGAAGATTGCACCTTGGGCCGGAGAGACATTGCCTTCGAAGTCCACCAGCATCATGTCTGTTTGAGTTAAGTCTTCATCAGACTTTCCAATCTTGCGCAATAAGGTGTATGGCATCAGGTTGACTATTGCCCCTCCATCTACTAGCATCCTGGTGACTGGTTTCCCGTTGACAAAACCTCTGAGAAACAAGGTCTTCAAATGTTGTCTTTTTTCATCTTCTGGCTTCTCAAAGACAGCAGGTGTAGGTTCCAATGTCAACTGAGCCATCCCTAGTTCTTCATCGGACGCATCCGAATCAATTAGGGCCATAAACTTCTTTGGTAGAAGAACAACCATGTTTATATCAGCTTTTGGCCCACTGTCTTTCTCATTATCGGCTCTAGGATTAGGACGCCATACTTGAGACCGAACTTTCTTCTAGTCCAGCACACACCTTTCTTTTTCTTCTTGCTATTCCAATTGTCGTAGGCGCTGAACTCTTCTTTTCTGAGATTTGATCAAACCATCTAGACATCATTGTGGATTAGGCTTTTTGTATGATCGATTTGACCCGTCATCACCCAATTGCATGGTGCGTCATCGCTCAGGAGTTCGGCACATGACATCCTCATCAGGAACCAAGGAATCGGCTAATTCTTCTAGCAGATTGCTTGACTTTTCGTTGACTCGGCCTCCCAGCCGATCACGAACGTTGGCTTTGCCCTCCAGTCGATCGTAGACGCTGGCTTTGCCCCCTAGCAGTTGATGAACTGGGATCTGTTGATTATTGAATTCACGGTGATCCCTAGTCATAGGCTTTCTATTATCGAAGCACACCTTATTGGATGGGCTGCCATTGTTGTAGGCTCTGTTGCATTCTGGATAATTTTCTGCCGTTGACAGTTTGATTCCTTTCTCCCAACAGTACTTGGAGAACGGACATCTCCAATGTCCTTCATTATGCCATGCCCACTCTTCTCTCCATTTTGCTTTCTTCTGCCGTCTCTGAAACTTGTTGATTAGCATCTGGGACGTGACAGGCTGGCGTGGCTTTATGTTTTCTTCTTCAAGCCACAACCCTTTTCTTTTAACATCTGCAGCGGTTGCTTGTATTTTGGGATCAACAACTCATTTATTTTGAGCCGATTCTGACGTCAGCAACCTGGTACGTGACGTGTCTTTGCTAGACACTTCAACTGTATTGGTTGGGAAAGGGTGCTGATCAATCTTCATCGGCTTTTCAGCTTTGGTAGGGGTTTCAAATTTAAGTTTCCCTTGCTCAATAGCAGATTAAATCTGTTGTCTGGAGATCTTGCAATCATTGGTGTCATGAGATGTCACATCATGCCACTTGCAATACTTCATCCTCTTGAGCTCTTCCGCAGAGTGTATGGTATGGAACTGAGAGAGCTTAATCTGCCCTTGTTGAAGCAACAGATCAAATATTTTATAGGCCTTAGTAATATCCAAGCCGAATCTTTCTGGTTCCTTTTTATCAAAAGGACAGGATACAGTATTCTTGTCTTTAACCGATTCTGCAAGTCCTACCATGTTATCTTCATCTTCTGAATCAGAGTAATCAACATATGACACTTTCTTTTGGAAATTCCTCCCGCTTGTGCAAATCTTCCAAGTATCTCTCTTTTCATCATTGCGTGTCAATTTTGGCATCCAATTCATTTTAATAGCGAGTAGCCGATTGATGGACACATTTAATCGGCTCTCTCTTACCATCGGCCAGAAGACGTAAAAAGATACTTGGCCGATTGGTTTTTTCTTTCTCTGGAGCTTTCACGGATTGTACCAGAATCTTCTGGACTTCGTGACACATATGGTTCCTTCCATTTACATACGTACTCGACTTTTGGTCTTTTAATTATGCAGATGAACCATGAGGTAGACCCCTGCTGCTTGCCAGTAGTCTTTGTGGTAGCATCTTGAATAACATGCAACCGGTATATTTCTCATCGGCTTTTCTATAACCTCACCACGCGATATGTTCCTCTTGTCCCCAAGCAAGCATTTAAAATAATCCAGAGAATTATATCCTCAACGTGCAGTTACCTTGCATTTGTTTTGGTGCCAATTGATCTACTCCACTTGCCGCGTAGGGCAGTTATCAGTAGATACATACCGCGTAGGGTGTTATGCATTGTCGTAGACATGCCTGTTTGATGATGAGTCGGTACAGATCCGTCTGCTAACAATGTTGTTGTATTCGTCGACAAGATCGTCGATGTCGAGCTTTCAGTGAAGGGCGGTCGTGCTCCATTGGCTGACTCTGTTGCTCTTCTACCAGCTAATCTTTGCTTCTATCGGCCATATTTTAAATAATGCAGTCGATATATCTCTTATTTTGCAGTACTGGTTTTTATCAATAAATAATCTGAGATACTATGATGGAATAGCATGTAGCCAAAATATATATCCTTTTGGCTTTCCATCACGAGGCAACATGATGATAGGATCAAATGACATGTGCCCTATCATCTAGCCGATTGGAGGCATCAGCTTTAAAGTTTCGTACACCACTCTTGTCCTCCTGGATCCCATGGATCTGTGTTTTTGATCACCCGGCTCCTGTTGACACATCTTATCCTATATATTTATAAGTCAACTAAACATGAGAAAAGGGCATAAATGTTAATATCAACTTAGAATAGGGTGCCACTAACAGTTTTTCTGGAGATTTGGTAAATCATATAAATCCAGGAACCATTCGGGAAAAGTGCTAAAAGAATCAAATCTAGAAGACTCCAGAAGGCTCCGGAACTCAACGTGACTTGGCACCCAAGAAAGAAGCATCTAGAAGAAGCGACGGACCACCTGGCGAAGTGGGCCCCGAGGGGAGTCCACCCCAGCCCGATCGGCCTGGTGGTGGGGCCGGTCGGCCTCCCCCGGGCGCCACCTCAGCCCTACTTCTAGAAGTTTCTTCCACCGCCTATGAGGATCAATCTAAACCACTCGTTAGGTCGGTTTAATCAAACGGCGCACGTCTACCCCTCAGGGCTATAGAAGCAGCCCCCCTGCCCCCTGGCAGAGGCATCTGGAAACCTGAGTTTGCATACACCAGATGAAGTCATCAAGTCAGAGATACTATGCCCTAGAAACACCATATAGCAGAGTAGCTAGCTAGTCTAGATCTAGGAGGAGGCAAGGCGTCTCCTTGGCTCCTGATCGTCTAGAGGCTGATCGAGATACTGATCTAGCTTCGCTCTTGTAAGTTCTTATCTAGTTCCTTACATTTGTTATACAGACATATGTTCTTATCAATGATTATATTCGACATTATATGCTATGGTGTTTATTATGATTACATGTTTAGCATAGTTGATTTGCCTTTATATTCATGTATGGAGTCGTATAGCTCTCACCTAGATCATTTGTTAACATGGGTGAACGGTAAAGACAGTGTAAACGTGGTGCTTATATTGTATTTATCTGCGATTGCACCCTATATGCCGGGTCGTGTGGTAGATCGTGGTGGTGACAACACTATTGAGTCCTTCGCAGTCCACCCCCCGTGTATAGGACTAGTGGAGCCTTATACTGTTTGGGTTGTTTCAAGTTTCGGCCTTGCTCCTCCTGGATAGTCTCCCCATGCATTGATATAATAGTTCTTCTTCCATGATTGTTAAATGTTTGCACTAATCATAGTTTGCATTAACATATAGTTTAGAGTTACCGAGGAGTATCCTCTCTAACTAGACTTTGCTATGTTTCTCTTGCTATAATGACACTTTCTAGCTGCTCATGATGTTATGACTTGAACAATGCTATCAATATCTTTATCTTTATGTGACTTACCCCTGTTTATAGCAATTGATATATTTTGGCCACTCTACATTATAAAACTGAGAGATGAGCATGTATTAGCTATTATGGATTAGAAAGACTTCTTTCCCTGTGGTAGAATATAAATACGATACCTGGTTTTACTCCTGGTTAAAATGCTACAATGGTATATTCATATCTGTGCGCTTGCGGATTCCCAGTTTATATATATCTTCTTTTCTAGAGATCCAAGGCATATGTAAGAGTACCATATCCATGCGCTTTCTGGCACACCTGTCAGGGCTGACAACCTATATCGAGTTGTGCTATGAATCGTGTCGGAGTTCACCTTTTAGTTTAATCTGAAAGCAACATCTGATATACACTTAGCATCATGTTAAGATATACCTTTGCATTTCTGGTGCCGTCGATAGAGATGGATCTTATATCCGTTTCTAGTCGATGACGTTAGCAATGTCAACAAGCATTTTTGGCACCGTTGCCGGGGAAAGAAAGTCTATAGCCTAGATGAAAAAGTTTCAGTAATAGCATGCATGCATCTCTCATACATAATGTATCGAGAACCCAAATTATCATTGCTTAAACAGGCTTACCCTTGTTCTTTCCACTTTTGTCTATCTTATTTCAGGGTAATGTATAAATAAGAATCTTCCAGAAAACTTCGTTTCAGATCTAGAGAAAATCTTAAGGAAGGCAAGGTCAAAGCTCAGGTCTCCTGATTCTCGGCCCACGACTTCTGCCTTGGGAGATTCAACAGCGCGAAGCTTAACACCCACGTTTGAAGTAATGGCAAACAAGTCCCTACGCGAATACTCCGCACCGACCCCGGACAACATTCGTACTGGTCCGACAGTCGCTGTAGGAAATGCTGCTTTTGAGCTCAAGCCTACACGGATCAACATGGTACAAGCTAGCCAATTTTGTGGAAAAGCTCATGAAGATGCCAACAAACACCTTCAATATTTCTTGGAGATATGTAGCACCTTCACAATCAAAGATGTGCCAAGTGATGCAGTCCTACTTCGTTTATTCCCATTCTCATTATTGGGGCGAGCGAAGCAATGGTTTTACTCCAACAAAGACAAATTTACAACTTGGACATTGTGTTCTACTACCTTTCTGGCAAAGTTCTTTCCTATAGGCAAAACCAACGCCTTACGGGGGAAATTTTCGAGTTTCCAGCAGCAACACGAGGAATCTGTTCCTGAAGCATGGGAGCGCTTTCAAGACTACATTTCAGAATGCCCACATCATGGAATGGAAAACTGGTTGCTCTTGCAGACCTTCTACCACGGGCTCTCTACCAACACCCGTGAAACGATGGATGTTGCAGCTGGAGGTGCTTTTCTGTCCCTTACACTTACTCAACCTACTAACCTTGTGGAAAAGATGGCGTCCAATCAAGCTTGGAACGAGGAACGTCAACCCCGCAAGAAAGAAAGAGGAATGCACCAGCTCAAGGAGGTAGACATGCTGTCTGCCAAAATGGATTTACTGATGAAGAGGGTTGAAGACAAAGCCCCTGAGAAGAAGGAAGTCATGCAACTCTTCGAATCCCGCATGACCTGTGAAGAGTGTGGAAACACTAGACACTCAGGGAGTTAATGCCCTCAGCTGGAGGAGGACGTGAACTACATCAACAATAACAACCAATATCGTCCCCAGCAGAATCAAGGATGGACTCAGCAGAGGACCAACTACCCAGGTAACCATTCAGGTAATTATCAAGGTAATAATTCTTCCAATAATTTCTCACCTTTAAGAGACTTAGTCCAAAACCAGGGTAGAATTAGGGATAATCTGTCTAAGAAGTTAGCTTCCAATGATAAAATGCTAGAAACTATTAGTAATAAAATGGAAAGCTTTTCTTCTGCCTTCAAGAACCAATATAGCTTTAATAAAATGCTAGAATCTCAGATTTCTCAGCTGGAATCATCTGTTCCCACGGCTAACCCAGGTAAGATTCCGGGCCAGTCGGAAGAATTAGAATCTGCAAATCTTGTCGATATCTATTCTGCAGATTTGTGTTCGAGTAAGACAGAAGAAGGCCCAAGATGGACTGACTGGGGCATGTCCGCCAAAAGAGGAGATCCAGGAAGGCCCGTCATCACCATCACTATTGGAGCCTACACCTTCAAGAATGCACTTTGTGACTTTGGGTCTAGCGTCAACATAATGCCTAAGGTAATATATAAGAAAATCAATGGTTCACCTTTATTGTATACAACCATGTGCTTGCAGCTTGCAGACCTATCACTATGCTACCCCGAGGGCATCCTAGACGACATATGTCTGGGGGTAGGACGCTCCTACGTGGTTGCCGACTTCGCTATTGTCGAGACTGGGGGAAGTGAGAATGCTCCAATCATTTTGGGACGTCCTTTCCTTGCCACAGCCAAAGCCATCATCTACGCCGACGCCGCTAAGATCGTCTTCACCATCAAAGGGAGGAAGGAGAGATTCAATTTCAAGAACAAGATCCTAAAAGCTCCTGCACACCCCCGATACCCTTACCCCCAAGAACACGAGCCAGTTGTCGAGAAGAAGAGAAGAGATAGAAGGAGGAATAAGAAGAACAATCGACCTCAACCGCATGTGGAGGAAGTTTGGATGATCAACACGATTCAATCAGAGAATGAGAACCTGTTCCCTTCACCATTACTGCCAAAGCTTGAAGACCCTGGAGTTCCATCAATCCACTGCTCCATCAATCAATGGAACTTCCAGCGAGTTGTCTGCGACATGGGATCGGGCAGCAACCTAATGTCTAAGGTAACCTACGAATTAATATATGGTGACCTGCCTTTGTATTCCACATATATAATGTTGCAGATGGCGGATCAATCACAACGGTTCCCGGAAGGAATTGCACGAGATGTACCTGTCAAGATAAAGGACCACTATGTCCTGACTGACTTTTTAGTCATAGACATGGGAGATGAGCAAGATCCTCCCATCGTGCTTGGAAGACCGTTCCTGAACACAACAAGAGCAATCATCTACATCAGGACTGGCGAGATCCACTTCCAGTTTAGAACTGAAAAGGTATGCTGCTACTTCAATACTTATACTGATCCTGAGCAGCCCAAGAAGAACAAGACGCGGAGACGCCTTCAGAAATTACAACGCAAGCTGAACACAAAGTTGACGGATGTCAAGAACATTGAAGAAGAGATCAAGGAGAAGTCCGCTCAGCTTCTACCAGCCCAGTATTCTGAACCTGTTACTCCAGAAAGGTCTCCACCGAAGAAACAAGTTTGGAGGAAGAAAGATTAAAGTACACCTTCGGAAGACCAATCACTACCCCCGTCATCAACTGATCAATCAATGGCCACTACATCTACGCCATGGGAGTAAGTACTCTAAACTCTCGCCGAGAGGTAACTCGGTATTTATCTTTATATTCTGCACTGCATATTTTAGCATGTTTATTTCCCTATACCTGCATTGAAAAAAAAATCATAAAAATATTTTCTGCTTTTGCATTCTTTAAGGCCCCATGTACTCCGTACCGTGGCGGCATAAAAAAAATAAATAAATAAATAATTGCATTCACATGTTTTTGTTTTAGCATCCCTTTTGCATATAAAAAAACCCAAAAAGAAGTGGGCACATGAAGGCTCACAGCATAATCCTAGAATTTGTTCCTTCGGGTATGTGCGAAGACTAATATTTACACGGAGAATTTAATAAGGACCTGAAGGCAAACAAGTTCCAAGGATGAATCAAGAATCACTTCAAGATCCAGCTTGGGGGAGAGCACCCCCAGTTATCACGATAAGTATCACTATCCTAGGTGTTTAATATTAGCTAGTTATTTGAGTATTAGTTAAAAGTCTTAGTTTGAATAAAATGCTAGAGTCTGCTAGTTGGCTTTTCTCTTTAATAATAATCTTGATGATATATGCTTGGAGATGATGAATAGTTGCTCTGCCGTAATTCCTTTTAAAAGTGCTTAGTTTTCAGACCTAGATTCTCCTGAAGCTTAAATGCTTAATTTGCTCTAAACCCAAAACCTGTGCAAGTACATGCTTAATCTGAGTCTAGGCTTTGAAAGATGATTCATGAAAAGTTGGGTTGCTATTGATCATTTTCCTAGAGAAGCTTGATTCCTGGATTTATCTTAAAAATCATGAAATTTTATATGATGAGTTCCTGTGTCTATGATCCTTAAGAGCTTGTCATACACATCAAGATCATTCCATTCCACCATTTATGCTGCTTCTGACATGGAAGTACGCATTTTCCATCAAGCCATATAGCTCATGCAACTCTAGGATATATCTCTCTCAATGTTAAAAAGGATTCTGGGGCTACATTCGAAAAAAAAGAGAGAGGAAAAAGTGAGAAGAGAGAGGGAGAGAAAAGGACAAGTGTCATACTAGGCGAGAAGGGCCTACCTCCCTAAAATAAATTTAGAGATGAATAATGGACATGTGTCCGAGGGTGAGTAGAGCCCACATCTCTAAGGAGAGAGAAAAATGGACAAAAGTCCGGGGCGAGTAGAGCCCACCTCTCCAAGAATGGAAAGCCCAGATCTTAAAAATCTTAGAAAGAGAGATATAGTCCAAGAGCTAGGCTAAAAGGCTTACCACCTTTCACCCTCATCCATCCAACACTATCATCCATATCTTGCCAAGTGTGACTCCATGCTTGAGAAGGTCATACACAAGATCTCTGAGTTTTATCTGAAAAATGTGCAAAACCCCAGGATGAAAGCTGATCAAAGAATTTGAGATATACTGCTTGACTTGATTGTTTTGTCTTTTATTTGCTCAAGATTTATGAAAAGGCTATGCTTAAAGGTTGAAGGTAAGAGAAAGCAATCTTGTTGAGGAGAATTGGTTTTTTGAAAACCATAGTACTTTTGAGGTGTGAAAGCATTGTAGCAACTCCTGATCCTGCTAAAGCATATCTTTGCTAGGGACTAGCAAAGGGTAAGCTTGGGGGAGTTTGTTGACACATCTTATCCTATATATTTGTAAGTCAACTAAACATGAGAAAAGGGCATAAATGTTAATATCAACTTAGAATAGGGTGCCACTAACAGTTTTTCTGGAGATTTGGTAAATCATATAAATCCAGGAACCATTCGGGAAAAGTGCTAAAAGAATCAAATCTAGAAGACTCCAGAAGACTCCAGAAGGCTCCGGAACTCAACGTGACTTGGCACCCAAGAAAGAAGCATCTAGAAGAAGCGACGGACCACCTGGCCGAAGTGGGCCCCGAGGGGAGCCCATCCCAGCCTGATCGGCCTGGTGGTGGGGCCGGTCGGCCTCCCCCGGGCGCCACCTCAGCCCTACTTCCAGAAGGTTCTTCCACCGCCTATGAGGATCAATCTAAACCACTCGTTAGGTCGGTTTGATCAAACGGCGCACGTCTACCCCTCAGGGCTATATAAGCAGCCCCCCTGCCCCCTGGCAGAGGCATCTGGAAACCTGAGTTTGCATACACCAGATGAAGTCATCAAGTCAGAGATACTACGCCCTAGAAACA
Source organism: Cenchrus fungigraminus (assembly GCA_036936925.1). Lineage (NCBI taxonomy): Eukaryota > Viridiplantae > Streptophyta > Magnoliopsida > Poales > Poaceae > Cenchrus > Cenchrus fungigraminus. The sequence continues at coordinate 44,760,835 of CM072772.1, forward strand.
CCATATAGCAGAGTAGCTAGCTAGTCTAGATCTAGGAGGAGGCAAGGCGTCTACTTGGCTCCTAATCGTCCAGAGGCAGATCGAGATACTGATCTAGCTTCTCTCTTGTAAGTTCTTATCTAGTTCCTTACATTTGTTATACAGACATATGTTCTTATCAATGATTATATTCGACATTATATGCTTTGGTGTTTATTATGATTACATGTTTAGCATAGTTGATTTGCATTTATATTCATGTATGGAGTCGTATAGCCCTCACCTAGATCATTTGTTAACATAGGTGAACGGTAAAGACAGTGTAAGCGTGGTGCTTATATTGTATTTATCTACGACAGTGTAAGGTCGTGTGGTAGATCGTGGTGGTGACAGCACTATTGAGTCCTTCGCAGTCTACCCCCCGTGTATAGGACTAGTGGAGCCTTATACTGTTTGGGTTGTTTCAAGTTTTGGCCTTGATCCTCCTGGATAGTCTCCCCATGCATTGATATAATAGTTCTTCTTCCATGATTGTTAAATGTTTGCACTAATCATAGTTTGCATTGACATATAGTTTAGAGTTACCGAGGAGTATCCTCTCTAACTAGACTTTGCTATGTTTCTCTTGCTATAATGACACTTTCTAGCTGCTCATGATGTTATGACTTGAACAATGCTATCAATATCTTTATCTTTATGTGACTTACCCCTGTTTATAGCAATTGATATATTTTGGCCACTCTACATTATAAAACTGAGAGATGAGCATGTATTAGCTATTATGGATTAGAAAGACTTCTTTCCCTGTGGTAGAATATAAATACGATACCTGGTTTTACTCCTGGTTAAAATGCTACAATGGTATATTCATATCTGTGCGCTTGCAGATTCCCAGTTTATATATATCTTCTTTTCTAGAGATCCAAGGCATATGTAAGAGTACCATATCCATGCGTTTTCTGGCACACCTATCAGGGCTGACAACCTATATCGAGTTGTGCTATGAATCGTGTCGGAGTTCACCTTTTAGTTTAATCTGAAAGCAACATCTGATATACACTTAGCATCATGTTAAGATATACCTTTGCATTTTTGGTGCCGTCGATAGAGATGGATCTTATATCCGTTTCTAGTCGATGACGTTAGCAATGTCAATAGCTCCCATGCAACATGAACTCCAATCAGCCAATACTTTTGCATAGTGGTTTTTGGCACTTGATCACCTGGCTCCCATATAAAATATACTCCAAGCAGCCGATCTTCCAGTGTAATATTTCTGGGCATCGAGTAATAAATCTGAGACCTTGTCCCCCACCTTGCTTCTGTAACCTTGTAATCAATGACCTCTAATTTTTTAATTTCAATACAACCCATCAATGTAGCTTTGGATGTTTCTTTTTGGCCGTTGACTATAACCATGTGTTCTAAACACAGATCGTTGCCAGCTGGAGCTTTCCCATCAGGTTTTCTGGAATCAAGACCACTTTGTTTTTCTCTATCTTTGTAATTAGCTGGGACTTCATCTTCTTGGATTTCTTCAGATTCGTGTTCTTCTCCATAGTCATCTTCAAACTCTAACTTATCAACTGAGATCTGTATTTTCTGACATATTTCCTCAGTTATTTGGGAGCCTATTCCAAGATCAATTCTTATGTCTTGATTCTTCGGTGATTCCTGAGAAGTGAACCATCTCTGAATGTTCTCATCCTCTAGTTGATAGCTCTCTTCATCCTGAGTGCTTATTTTGACCCCATTGTCATTTTCATTGGTTGCACAAGCTCGTTTTGAACTGATCGATCTATATTCAGCTGCAGTCGTGCTAACATAGGAGGCATTTGATAAGCAATCAGTTGTGGACACAATGCCTCTTGCTGTAAAGTTGACCCTTGTGACCAATAACTTCCTGGATGTTGTGGCTGAGCTGATAACTGAGAAAATTGTAGCCCCCCGGTCCAAGATTGTCGAGCTATCGATTGTGGCTGATAAGCTATCGGCTGTTGAACCGATACTTGTGGTTGGCATGCCATCAGTTGTACAGCCGACACTGTCAACTGATAACCTTCCGTTTGTTGTGATTGAACCGATGGTTGGATAGACTGCAGCCCCCGGGCCAAGATTGCAGAGCTATTGGTCATGACTGTTGATCCATCAACTGCTCATCCATGGTTAGCGGCTGATAAATTTCTGGATTTTGAGACTGGGCTACAGGAATTGGTTGTTGTAATTCTTGCACCATCGGCCAACCTGCTTGCTGAACTATTGGTTGATGAGCTTGCACATGTGGCTGGAAAGCTATCGGCTGAGGAGCTGATTCTTGAACCCATCTCTGCTGTGAACTTTGGGGAATAAATTGTGATTCCAGAACATCACTTTGACAGCCTGTCGTTCCTTGAATTTGAGTAGTGTCCGCAGGTGTATATCCAAGAATGTTGAACAAATCCTCTTGTGCCAGCGGCTGTGTCGTGTATCCAAGAGCACGGAAGAAATCCACTTGTGGCAACAGTAATGAGCTGGAGGGAACTGGTGCAGTCTGAGGAACTGTCATCGGCTGATAGAAATTATCCTGATGTGAGCATGGCGAAATTAAATAATCACCATAAGCTGATTCATCAGTTGTACTCATGCTCGTTGTTGCATAATTTAACACTCCAGGATAAATGGAAGTTGATTCTTCATAGCTTTGCTGCTGAATTGGACCGTAAGAAAAGGCAGTATTAGCCGATGTCATCGGCTGTTGATAATATGTTCTCTCATACCTTTGTTGTTGGGCAAACTCAGAGAACGCACCCTTTATGACATTGCGTATAATATCCGCCAATATTCCAGATTGACTATCCATGGTGATGTACTCCTCGAGCCACTCAAGATTCGTTGTGGATATTGTCTTCGGGTCTCACCAGACGATATAATAGGGATTAATATTCGTGTCCCACCGGGCGTGCCAAAAGTGTGTTGATGCGAAAATAGGATGTCACCTCCGCGCGCGACACATGTGACTCCCCGGTCTGTAGCGAGGCGTGCCAGCCAATCTGACCTGTTGATTGACAATGGAAAATCGGCTAGAGAGCCGATGTGTCTTTTGATAAAATCGTAATAGCTAAGTAGCTGATACGGGGCAGAACAGATCGGCTAGATCAGCCGATATGATGACGTAGGCAGAGCGTAAGCTACCAGAGGCAACTTAAACAGAGCTTACGTGAGCAACACTTGAAACAGATCTGGACGGCTATATGATAATTAAAGTAATAATAATAATGCGATAAAGCCGACAAAAAGCAGTCTCAAGCTGGATAATTGGTGATCAAAGCTAGAACAACAAGAATTTAGATAACACTTGCTAATTTAGCTGATATCGATAAATTGTGAATAAATCTAGATGAAACCACAGCGATGCGCCCGGTGGTTAAAGCCTAGAAATTACTCGATAAAGCGGAAATCACCAGCAAGCCGGAGATCGAAGCGATGCAGCCTGACGAGTTTGCGAGAACACGTGAAAAAGAAAAGGTAAGAAGGCGAAGTCGCTGAAAAGTAGATGCAGTAAAGTAGATGCAGTAATTGGTAAAGGGGGTGCCCGGAGGCGGTTTTGATATTGATCGTGTGATAATTCTATTACAATAGCCGGGGCTTATATTTATACCTTGGGCTCCTCTAGACTCCTGCAGCCGGAAGGGCTCAAAACTTTTTAATTAAAGACTCCTGATGAGTTACACAATCCAACCGACACGAACTCCCCTAATTATATGTCTAAATTAAAGGAAATACTAAGATACATGGACTCTATTTCCCCTTACGTAGAATCCTTTCTAGTTAAACTCCCTGACGACGTCGCATACATAGACTTCTTCCCATGCGACTTCCTTTCCAGCTAACCTCTCGTGCAAATTCTAGCTTGCATGTCCTTTCTTTATTAATTAATCCGGCGACCAATCATCTCTTGCTAGCTTATACATAGCTTATACGTATGCCTCTCCTTAATTATCTTGACTTCCATATCACGTACGAGCTACACTCCTTCCTAATTGCTGCTCTTTCCTTTCTCCTTTATTCTTTCTTTAATCACCTCCCAAGCCAAAGTGAGCTTGTGCTCCGGATGGCCCACGCCAGTCAAAATTGGCTGTATACTTTGCCAATAGCACGTGATGGCCTACTTGTCTACATGCTGATTGTTCTGGCCGATCTTCTCTCCTTGCCGATTCCTCCTCCTTTCTTTATTTATTTAATCTTGCTGCACACGTGCTGGCTTACTTTATTCCACGTGAAGCTTCTTTTCCTGCGCATGCTAATATTCATGGTACCAATTTATACTAGTAGCTGATCACGTCTCTTGTGAATATTTTATTCTTTCTCATTTGCTCTATCTCTGGCCGATCTGTCTACACATCCGATTGCCTTTGCTAGCCGATCTGCACTGCCGGCCGATTTTCTCCTTTACTTCTCTATGCCAACCCCTTGTTGCCAAATCCTCTGCTTCTTTCCTATTCATGTACGTATACAGCATCTGTCTCCCTGCACATCCCCACGACTTCGTGCATCATTGCTTGTAAAACCATTGGCTCCCACCAATCACGACTCCTTTCATGCTTCAATCAAGCCGATATCCTTTTGACTCTGGATTTGGTCAAAATCTGGTGTCAGCAGGTTGCAAGGTTTGCAGAAGACATGAGCAGGGAATTTGAGATGAGCATGATGTGCGAGTTGCAGTTCTTCCTCAGGCTCCAGATCAAGCAATCGAAGGAAGGAACATTCGTACACCAAGCCAAGTACACTAAGGACATTATGAGGAAGTTCAAGATGGAGGATTCTGTCGGTGTTTTAACCCGGCAACCTACCAAGGGGAGTACCCGAGGTAGATGTTTGTGGCCTCGCCGAGATCGGGAACTCGAAGGAGAGACACGTGGCACACAATTTAGACAGGTTCGGGCCGCGTGGTGCGTAATACTCTACGTCCTGTATGCTGCGTAGCTCTGGATTGATTGGGTGTGTTTACAAGATGATGCAGATGATGAGATAGGTGTCCCTGCCTCGCCTCATATAGTCCGGGAGGCAGGGTTACAAGTCGGTTTGATAGGGAAAGTACTAGTCGTACACGGCTAGGAGTACTCTACATGGATCCGGACACATCTAGCTTCCTAACCGAGTACTAGTCCTCCGTATGCCTTGTGCTTCACGCCATCCGGTGCCGTGCAGCCCAAGTCGAGTAGTCACAGGGGCCCATGCAGTAGTCGGTCCTGGAACCCACCTGAGTAGTGGGCCTAGGGATGTCCGTACGACAAGCCCCCGAGTACTTTGTAGTCGAGCAGGATGCCTTCGAGTAGTCTTGATGGCCTTGGCGAGTAGTCCATGAGCATCCCCGAGTTTCACATGCCGAAAGTCCTCAAGAATGCTTGAATCATCCCGAGGCTGGAAGGTACTCTAGCTGATCTTTGAGTAGTCCTGAAGTCTTCTCGAGTAGTCCCCAAGCGTCCCCGAGTGCTTCTCTCGAAGGTCTTAAATAGTACTCGTGTTGTCTTGATAAAATACAATATGGAAAATGTGATTCGAAGAATCGCATTCAATATGGAATGTAGCCCCCGAGCCTTAGGTCGAATCGTAGATTCAAGCTGAGGGTCAATCTGAAGTTCTGCCAATCTTATCCCGAAAAATCCGGAGAAAAAACCGAAGGACACGTGGCACGGAGCCCCCGAGCCTTGAGTCGAGTACTTTCTCTTGAATTGAAGGGTCATCTTGACTGTAGAATGTGTCCTAAGTGGGATCTTGATCTGGTGTAGCCCACTAAATCCGTCGGATGTAGTCGAGCCCCCGAGTCTGAGAGCATCGAGTACTGGAATACGAAGGGTCAGTTCTGCCGCCGCAGAGTCATTCGCCTGGCGCCTATCCGCCCGCTCGGAACTTTAGCCAACCGGTGGCTTATAAATAACAGGTGAACCCCTTAGGGTTTGTCACTCCCAGCGGTTGCATTCTTTTGAGATTAGATCTGAATCACTACCTCCGCTGCTCCTCTGCTGCCGCCACCGCCGCAAGGTAGATTAGATCTACATTTGCCCCGCCGCCGTAGTCCGCCCTCCTCCGCAGCCCCCGAGCGAATGCGAGTGAAGACGCTCATGACTCGAAGGATGAAGGGGTCTCCAGCGAAGAGCACCAAGGCCGGCACGTCGAAGAAAAGGAGCCGCGATGAGGCCGAAGATGCCGGCCAGTCATCGTCGTTGCCCCCCTCCCCTCGCCCCAATCCGGCGAAGGAGTGGAAAAAGGCGAAGCTGAAGACGGAGGACCTCCTCGCCCTGGTCAACAGCGGATTCCTCCGCGAGAAGGAAATGGATCTGTAGCGCACCGCTACTGGTGATCCGTACCTGATGGAGAAGAACCCGGATGAGATCCTGATGTTCGCGCGGTTCGTGGAGCGCGGACTCGCGCTGCCGGCGAGCGACTTCTTCAAAGGGATGCTTCGGTACTATGGCATCGAGTACCTCAACCTCAACCCCAATGGTATCTTCCATGTCTCCATCTTCGTACATTTCTGCGAGGCTTTTGTGGGGATCAAGCCCCACTGGATCTTGTTCCGGAAGTTCTTCCGAGTGAAGCCGCAGCCAAGTACGGATGACCCGCGAGTACTTGGAGGTGCCAGGATACAAATGCGTGAAAACACCACCGGGCAGTACTTGTCGTACAAGCTGATCAACTCCAACCAGGATTGGAAGGCAAAGTGGTTCTACATCAGCAACCTCCACCCCGAGCTGCCGAAGCCCAGCGGTCAACAATCGAAGCACGCACTGTGGTGGAACACAGAGCCCACCATGCAAGAAGGTCTGCAGCTACCTCCATTGCTGAAGAAGATTAAGGCCTTGAGGGAGGCCGGAATGAGGGCCGAGCACGTGGCCTTCAGCTTTATGAAGAGAAGGGTGCAGCCGTTGATGGCGCAAGATACCCTCGGCTACCAGTACACTGGCGACGAAGATACCTCCCGGATGCCCGGTGAGGAAATCGAAGATGATGTCATCATCAAGAGGTTGGGCAAAATCTTCAAAGACATGCCCCGTACACGCCGTGCCCCGTGCCGAAGTACTCCGCGGCACGGCCACCGAATCAGGTTAGTAGTCATGGCCAGAGCCCCCAAGTACTAATCTACTTGTGTAGTCGTACTTATGATTGCTTTGTAGGATGATGTGAAGAAGTACAACTCTGTCCTGCCCTCCCCCCCACGGCTTGAGGAACAAAGACAGGGGAAGGCGGAATCCAAGGTGAAAGAACGCCGCGAAGTTGGCGAGGGCGACGATACTGTCATCATTGAGGACACCTCCAACGACGAGGATGAGGAGACACTTCAGCAGTGGTTCCAGCTTCGCTCGAGGTTCAGCCGAGCTAGAATGCCGCACATTCCGGTGATCGAGAAGTCGTCCAGTCTGGAGGTGAGCTTGCCGGTGCCACCCAGGAAGCCCCGCAACGTGGCGCGCAAACGCGTCGTGAAAAAATTGAAGTTGTCGGAGGCCACCAGACAAGAGGTGAGTACCGCGATTAGAGTAGTCGAGTAATGACAATAAGTAGTCTGTTGCTGACTGCATGACTTGTTTTGTTGCAGGACATCCCCTCCGCTGATCCTGTTGACCAAGACGAGGGAGATGTCTCGGGGACTGTGGGGGCGACGGTCGAGAGAAGCACTACCCCACCTCCAGCTACTGAAGACATTGTGTCAGAAGGGGCACAGGAGCAAACCGGTGCTATGGAGTCGCAGCCGTCGGTTGAAGAAGCACAGGGCCCTCCTCCAGCTGCGGTCGCGGCCGTTGGGCAGCCGGAGGAGAGAGTAGAGGAGCCTCCTGTCGAGGCAGGAGCCACCAGCGAGCCTGGCATTGTAGATATTGCCAGGCTACTGGGCGCCCCGACCGTCACCGTGGTGCGGTCAACTCTATAAGTTTCTGGAACTCTTGAATAGTGTCGTAGCCGTCAAGCCCGTGTTGCTAATTGAAGACTTCATGATGCAGGAATCCACGGACTTGTCATGGGATGGGGAGACTAGCACTCCTGCCGATGGCGAAGACCGCTCGGCAGAGGTACAAGAACCCACACCGCCCCCACAAGCCGACGTCGTGGTAGGGTCGAGGCTTGAAGAAGCTACCCTGGTGGAAGGTACGCATCCTGTCACCACCAATTTTTTTTGTAGGGAGTAGTTGTAGCTGTCGCTGACGATTGAGCTAATCTTGACAGGGACGCAAGCTGACGGAGCGGTGATCCCTGTGGCAGTAGCCATGGAGACAGCTGCTACTGAGGCGACGACTGTAGAGCCAGTTGCCGAGCCGGCGACAGTGACAGCCCCCGGGCCAGCTACTTTGGCCTCCGGGCCGGCGACTTCGACAGCCGCCGAGCCAAGTGCGGAAGCACGGGTTGGCCTGCAACCTAAAGCAGGGTCTGAGGTCGTCGTCCATGAGGCGATGATAGAAGATGCGGCGCCGCTCCGCTCGGCGCCCATGCTAGAGACTGGGACCTCGAGCCGCGGAGGTCTCGAGTTGCTGGATGATGATCTAATTGACCCAGCCGTCGTGTCTCTGAGCATGGAGTCGTGGTGCCGCACAGAGCAATGGGTCAAGGTACGTTGTGAGTACCCTGAGTAGTCTTGCCTTATTGAGTACTGATTACTGATTGGCCGTCTTGTCTTGCGCAGGGCCTGGTGGAGAAATCCCGCCAGAAGACTGAACTCTTGAAGGGGTACGGCGACACGGTCATCCGAGCTGAGACCTTGGAGAAGGAGCTGGAGAAGTCGAGGAAACACTCAGCGCTGCTCCAATCCAAGCTTAATGGCGCCTTCGCCCAGTACCACAACGAGGTACAAGAGATGCAGGCCAAGAAAGACGACTTGATCAGGAAGAACAAGTCGCTGCGCCAGAAGAACAAAGGTATGCCCTCCGCTCTGACCACTGAGTACTCATTGCAAAGCTTGTGAGTAATATGATGCCATGACGAGTTGTCTGCAGATCTTGAGGCAAGGGTCGACCAGCTGAAGGCTTCCGAGACAGACCTCAAGAACATTGTGTACCGGGAGACCGATAAGAGAGAGGTACTTGAGTACGAGTACGCCCAGTTGTGCCATGAGTGTATCAAGCACATGGAGCTCCGTGAAGCCTCAGATCTTGACCTTGTACGCTGTTATAAATCTCTGCAGAAGCTCAATGAAGACTGCAAGAAGCTGCAGGCGCAACTGAAAGAGCTGGAAGAAGCCGCGCTGCCCATAGGAAGGCTGTTGGTACCACATCCGGGCGGGCCCAAGATAGCGCCTTTGGTAGACAGGCTGAAAGAAGCCCTCGGGCGCCTGGCGACATATATCAAGCATTTGGCGAAGTCGATACCAAACCAGGTGCTCGCCTTCATGAAGTCGTACTTCCCGAAGGCACCAGTGGACGTGGTAGCCGGGGGTCTTGCGGCGAGCTGCTCGGATGAGCAGTACAAGACCCTTCTGGAGGAGATGGCACCTATCGTGGAGCAGGTCGCGGACAAGCTGAACCTCCAGTAGATGTACCTATAGAGGTAGCTTATGTACAGAGTAGTTGATGTAAGACAAACAAAGTAGTTAGAAACTTGTTTGAAATATCAATGAAGTTTATCCACTGCTTGTGTTGTAATGAGTACTCATTACCGCCACTTGCATCGAAGTGTGCAGAGTACCAAGACGTGGGAAGGTGATGAGTAGTGGTACTCAGCAGGATCTGCCTGGTTAGAAGGCACAGTAAACAAGTTGAGTGGAATCAAGCTTTATTATTGATGAACATGTACACCTGGATGGCCAGGGCCGTTACAAATAAGAAGTCGCCTGGACCCGTAGGCCGCCTACGGCTAAGTGATTACTAGGGCCCTTGGGCCACTTACAGCTGGAGATCCGTTAGTAGCGGCATAGGCTGGATCTAGAGAGTACATGGTCCGGAGACCGCCGCCAAAGTCCTTATGCTATGTGCGGCCCAGGATCCGTTAGTAGCCGTTAACGCTGGATCCTGGATAGAAGTAGTCTGTAGACTAGTGCTAGGACCGAGAGGCCGCTTACAGTGAAGAGTCCGTGAATAGCCGTATAGGCTGGACTCGTAGATGGGTAGTCGAGCGACTACGCGTAGAAGCGACACAACTGGTCGACGTTCCACGAGTTGCTGATGTCATCGCCTTCAAGTGTTTGAAGACGGTATGAGCCTCGTCCGGTCACCTTAGAGACTGAGAATGGACCTTCCCATGGCGAGCTGAGCTTGTGTAGTCCGTCCGTGTTCTAGATGCGACGGAGGACTAGATCGCCGATGTTGAAGGAGCGTTCCTTGACGTTGCGATCGTGATAGCGTCGGATACCCTCTAGGTACCTTGCTGACTGGACGAGGGCAGCATAGCGGGCTTCTTCGAGGCTGTCGATATCAACTCGTCGACTGTCTTCTGAGATGCCTTTGTCGTACTGTTCTACTGCCGGGGATGCCCACATCACGTCGGCGGGTAGAATAGCTTCGGAGCCGTAGACTAGGAAGTAGGGCGATTGCCCTGTTGGCTTGGTAGGTTGAGTACGAAGCCCCTAGAGTGTGTTGGGTAGTTCCTTGATCCACTTGCCTCCTTTGGTGTTGGCTGCATCGTGCAATCGCTTCTTGAGGGAGTCGAGTACCATCCCGTTGGCGCGCTCCACTTGGCCGTTGGCGCGTGGGTGGGCGACTGAGACATATCGGACGTCGATCCCACTGTTCTCGCAATACTCCCAGAACTGGTGGTTGTTGAAGTTGGAACCCAAGTCTGTGATGATGCGATCGGGTAGCCTGTAGCGATGCATGAGTTCATCCAAGAAGTCGAGTACTCTGTCGGCCTTTGGGCAGGTAACCGGCTTGACTTCGATCCACTTGGTGAACTTGTCGATGGCTACCAAGACTCTGTTGAATCCACCTGGCGCAGTTGGCAGAGGCCCAATCATGTCGAGCCCCCAACAGGCAAAGGGCCAGGTCCGTGGTATGGTGACTAGCTTGTAGGCCGGGACGTGTTGCTGCTTGGCGAAGAATTGGCACCCTTGGCACCTTCTGACGAGTTCTTCAGCGTCGGCCAGAGCTGTGGGCCAGTAGAAGGCTCGTCGGAAAGCTTTGCTCACCAGCGTGCGAGAGGACGCGTGGTTGCCGCAGATACCCTTGTGGATCTCCTCCAAGATATCCTTGCCTTCTTCCTGGGGTATGCACTTCATGAGTAATCCAGAAGTGGCACCCCGCCTGTAGAGCTTGTCTCTGACTAGTACGTAGGTCTTGGCTCGGCGGACGGGTTGTTCGGCCTCGTTCTTGTCAGAGGGAACCTTCTGCTCGCGGATGTAGTCGATGAAGGGTTGTCTCCAGTCCACATCGATCATCATGACCTCCTGACTGGGCTATGCTGGCTCAAGGTCCGTGGTCGTTGGCGCCGGCTCCGGGATGGATGGCGCGTGAAGCTCGTGGACGAAGACTCCGACAAGCACTTGAGCGTGAGTAGAACCGAGCTTCGACAGGACATCTGCTGCAACGTCGTTGTCGCGGACGACGTGGTGGAACTCGAGAACATAGAATTTGTTCTCGAGCTTGCGGACTTCCAGACAGTAGGCATCCATGTTCTCCTTATTGCGGTCCCAAGACTTGTTGACTTGGTTGATGACCACTGTGGAGTCACCGTAGACTAGTAGTCGCTTCACACCTAGTGAAATTGCGAGGCGGAGCCCATGTAGCAGGGCTTCGTACTCGGCTTCGTTGTTTGAGACCTTCCAGAAGATCTGCATGACGTACTTGAGTTGTTTGCCTTTTGGAGAAATCAGGAGTACCCCTGCACCCGCGCCCTCGAGCTTGAGTGAGCCATCAAAGTACATCACCCAATGCTCTGGTCGTCATGTTGGAGTTGGTAGCTGATTCTTCCGCCACTCTGCCATGAAGTCGACTAGTGCTTGAGACTTGATAGCGGTGCGTGGCTTGAAGTCGATGTTGAGGGCGCCAAGCTCGACCAGCCATTTGGAGATTCTTCCAGTAGCATCTTGGTTATGGAGTATATCACCAAGTGGGTAGTCAGTGATGACGATGATCGAGTACTCCTGGAAGTAGCGTTGTAGCTTCCGCGAAGTGATGAGTACTGCGTAGAGTAGCTTCTGGACGGGCTGATACCGTGCCTTGGACTCGGACAGGACCTCGCTGACGAAGTAGACTGGTCGCTGGACTGGGTAGGCATGGCCTTCTTCCTGCCGCTCGACGACGATGGCAGTACTGACCACGTGAGTAGTCATAGCGAGGTAGAGCAGTAGCTGCTCCTGTTTGCCAGGAGCCGTGAGAACCGGTGGCTTGGATAGGAAATCCTTAAGCTGCGTCAGAGCTTGATCAGCCTCTGCAGTCCATACGAACTTCTCTTGGTGCTTGAGTAGCTTGAAGAAGGGTAGTCCCCGTTCTCCGAGCTTCGAGATAAATCTGTTCAGGGCCGCCATGCACCCGGTCAGCTTCTGGACATCCTTGATGCAGGTTGGAGCTTTCATATTGGTGATGGCAGAGATCTTCTCTGGATTGGCTTCAATGCCACGATGGCTGATGATGAAGCCGAGTAGTTTCCCTGAGGGTACGCCGAAGACGCACTTGTTGGGGTTGAGCTTCCATTGGTACTCTCGCAGAGATGCGAAAGTCTCTTCAAGATCGGTGATGAGCGTGTCGGAATTTCTGGTCTTGACGACCATGTCATCCACGTAGGCTTCAACGTTCTTGTTGAGCTGCTTCTTGAAGCAGGCCTGGATGGCTCGTTGGTAAGTAGTGCCGGCGTTCTTCAACCCGAACGACATCGTCATGTAGCAGTAAGCGCCGAACGGGGTGATGAACGCGGTCTTCTCCTGATCTTCTTCCTTGATTGCGATCTGGTGGTACTCGGAGTAGCAGTCAAGGAAGCAGAGCAGGTTGCAACACGCTGTGGAGTCGATGACTTGATCAATCCGTGGCAACCCGAAGGGGTCCTTGGGGTAGTGCTTGTTGAGGTCGGTGTAGTCGACGCACATCCTCCACTCGTTCGTGTTCTTCTTGCGGACGAGGACGGGGTTGGCGAGCCACTCAGGATGGAAGACTTCTCAGATGAAGCCAGCCGCGAGTAGTTTGGCGAGTTCCTTCTTGATGGCATCCCGTCGGTCGTCGGCAAAACGGTGGAGGTGTTGTCGCTTGGGGGTAGTGTCGGTGTTTTAACCCGGCAACCTACCAAGGGGAGTACCCGAGGTAGACATTTGTGGCCTCGCCGAGATCGGGAACTCGAAGGAGAGACACGCGGCACACAATTTAGACAGGTTCGGGCCGCGAGGTGCGTAATACCCTACATCCTGTATGCTGCGTAGCTCTGGATTGATTGGGTGTGTTTACAAGATGATGCGGATGAAGAGATAGGGGTCCCTGCCTCGCCTTATATAGTCTGGGAGGCAGGGTTACAAGTTGGTTTGCCACAGGAGTACTAGTCGTGTACGGCTAGGAGTACTCTACATGGAACCGGACATGTCTAGCTTCCTAACCGAGTACTAATCCTCTGTAAGCCTTGCGCTCCACGCCAGCAGGTGTCGTGTAGCCCAAGTTGGGTAGTCCCAGGGGCCCACGGAGTAGTCGGTCCCAGTACCCACCTATGCAGTGGGCCCAGGGATGTCCGTACGACAAGCCCCCGAGTACTTTGTAGTCGAGCAGGATGTCTTCGAGTAGTCTTGACGGCCTTGGCGCGTAGTCCTTGAGCGTCCCCAAATTCCACAAGCCGAAAGTCCTCAAGAATGCTTGAATCATCCCGAGGCTGGAAGGTACTCCAGCTAATCTTTGAGTAGTCTTGAAGTCTTCTGGAGTAGTTCCCAAGCGTCCCCGAGTGCTTCTCCCGAAGGTCTTCAATAGTACTCTTGTTGTCTTGATGAAGAATCATATGGAAAATGCGATTCGGAGAATCGCATTCCATATGGAATGTAGCCCCCGAGCCTTAGGTCGAATCGCAGATTCAAGCTGAGGGTCAATCTGAAGTTCTGCCAATCTTATCCCGAAAAATCCAGAGAAAAAACCGAAGGACACGTGGCACGGAGCCCCCGAGCCTTGAGTCGAGTACTTTCTCTCGAATTGAAGGGTCATCTTGACTGTAGAATGTGTCCTGAGTGGGATCTGGATCTGATGTTGACCACTGAATCCGTCGGATGTAGTCGAGCCCCCGAGACTGAGAGCGTCGAGTACTGGAATGTGAAAGGTCAGGCTGCCGCCGCTGAGTCACCCGTTTGGCGCTTATCTGCTCGTTTGGAACTGAGCCGCCCAGCGGCTTATAAATAGCCGGTGAAACCCTTAGGGTTTTTTGTACTCCCAACGACAGCATTCCCATAGATTAGATCTGAGAGACTGCCCCTTCTGCTCTTTTGCTGCCTCCGCCGCCGCGAGCGTAGATTAGATCTACTTGCGCCCGCCGCCGTAGTCCGCCCACTTCCATAGCCCCCGAGCGATGCGAGTGAAGACACCCGTAACTTAGAGGATGAAGACGTCCCCGGCGAAAAGCTCGAAGACCGGCGCATCGAAGAAGAGGAGCCGTGATGAGGCCAGAGATGCCGGCCAGTCGTCGTCGTTGCCGCCTGCCTCCCCTCGCCCCAATCTGGCAAAGGAGTGGAAGAAGGCGAAGTTGAAGACCGAGGACCTCCTCGCCTTGGTCAACAGCAGATTCCTCCGCGAGAAGGAGATAGATTTTTGGCACACCGCCACTGGAGACCCGTACCCGATGGAGAAGAATCCGGACGAGATCCCGATGTTCACGCGGTTCGTGGAGCATGGACTCGTGCTGCCAGCCAGCAACTTCTTCAAGGGGATGCTCAGGTACTACGGTATCGAGTACCTCAACCTCAACCCCAACGGAATCTTCCACACTTCCATCGTTGTGCATTTCTGCGAAGCTTTTGTGGGGATTAAGCCCCACTGGATCTTGTTCCGGAAATTCTTTCCAGGTGAAGCCGCAACCGAGCACTGATGACCCGCGAGTAGTCAGAGGCGCCGGGATTCAGATGCGTGAAGACGCCGCCGGCCAGTACCTGCCATACAAGCTCATTGATTCCAACCAGGACTGGAAGGCGAGGTGGTTTTATAACACCAACCACCACCCCGAGCTGCCGAAGCCGAGCGGGCGTCAACCGAAGCATGCGTCATGGTGGAACACGGAGCCCACCATGTAGGAGGGTATTCAACTACCCCCGCTACTGAACAAGATCAAGGCCTTGCGGGAAGCTGGACTGAGGGCTGAACATGTGGCCTTCAGTTTCATGAAGAAGAAGGTGCAGCCACTGATGGCGCGAGACACCCTCGGGTACCAGTACACCGGCGACGAAGATACGTCCCGGATGCCCGGTGAAGAAATTGACGATGATGTGATCATCGAGAGACTGGGCAAGATCTTCAAGGATATGCCCCCGTACACACCGTGCCCGGTGCCAGAGTACTCCACGGCACGGCCACCAAACCAGGTCAGTAGTCGTGACATAAGCCCCCGAGTACTAATTGGCTTGAAGTAGTCGTCTCATGCCTGCTTGATGTTGTAGGACGATGTGCAGAAGTACGTTTCCACCTCACCCTCCCCTCCGCGACTTGAAGGACAATCGCAGGGGAAGGGGGAAACCAAAGCGAAGGAGCGTCGCGAAGTCGGTGAAGGCGACGATGCCGTCGTTATTGAGGACAGCTCTGATGACGAGGACGAAAAGATGCTGCAACAGCGGTTCCAGCTCCGCTGAAGGTTCAGCCGAGCTGGGATGCCGAACATCCCAGTCATCGAGAAGCCATCTAGCCTGGAGGCTAGCTTGCCGGTGCCGCCTAGGAAGCCGCGCAATGTGGTGTGGAAACGCGCCGTGAAGAAATTGAAGCTGTCAGAGGCCGCCAGGCCGGAGGTGAGTAGCACGACTAGTGTAGTCGAGTACTGCCGATAATTAGTCTGGTGCTGACAATATTCCTTATATTGCTGCAGAATATCCCCTCCTCGGATCCTGTTGATCAGGGTGATGAAGATGTCTGGGAGACAGTGGGGGCAGCAGCTGAAAGGAGTGTTAGCCCGCCTCCGGCTACTGAAGATGTCGTGCCAGAGGGGGCGCAACAGCAGGCTGGCTCCGTGGAGCCGCAGGCGTCAGCTGAAGAAGCCCAAGACCCACATCCAGCTGCGACTGTGGAGCAGCCAGAGGAGACCCCTGTGGAGGCCGGAGCTACAAGCGAGGCTGGCATAGTTGATATCGCCAGTATACTGGGCGCTCCGACCGTGATCGTGGTGCGGTCAACTCTGTAAGTTCTCTGAACTCTTGAGTAGTCATGTAGTCGACAAGCTTTATATGGTTGACTGAACACTTCGTGATGCAGGAAATCCACGGACTTGTCGTGGGATGGTGGGGAGGCCAGCACTCCAGCCGATGGAGAAGACCGTTCGGCAGAGGTGCGCAAACCCACGCCACCACCTCAAGCTGGAGCCGCAGTGGAGCCAATGCTTAAAGAGGCTACTCTGGTTGAAGGTACACATCCAACCACCGCGAGTAGTAATTATGAAGAGTAGTCGTAGCCGTTGTCTGACTTGTTGAATTGATCCTGACAGGAGTGCAAGCCGAGGGAGCTACGATCCCTGAGGTGGTAGCCATGGAGACGGCTGCTGTGGAGACGAAGTCCACGGAGTCGGTTGTTGCAGCGGCGACAAAAACAGCCCCCGAGCCGGGGACTACGGTAGCCCCCGAGCCGAGCGCGAAAGAGCGGGTTGATCCGCACCCCGAGGCAAGTACTGACGTCGTCGTCCGCGAGGCGGTGATAGAAGAGGCTGCGCCTTTTCGCTCGTCGCCCATGCCAGAGACAGGATCTTCAAGCCGCGGAGGTCTTGAGTTGCTGGACGATGATCTCATTGACCCGGCCTTTGTGTCACTATGCATGGAGTCGCGGCGCCGGACAGAGAACTGGATCAAGGTATGCTACGAGTACCTTGAGTTCACTTCCCTTGCTGAGTGTTGAGTACTGACCAGCTTCTGTGTCTTGCGTAGGGCTTGGTGGAGAGATCCCGTCAGAAGACCGTTCTTCTGAAGGGGTATGGTGACACGGTCCTCCGCGCTGATGCCTTGGAGAAGGAGCTGGACAAGTCGAAGAAGCATTCAGCGCTGCTCCAATCCAAGCTTGACGGTGCCTTTGCCCAGTACCACAACGAAGTACAGGAGATGTAGGCGAAGAGGGACGAACTGATCCGGAAGAACAAGTCGTTGCGCCAGAAGAACAAAGGTGTGTCTTCCACCAAGGTCGCTGAGTACTTATTGTAGTACTTCTGAGTAGTTTGTCATTGTGACGAGTTGTCTGCAGATCTTGAGGCAAAGGTCGACCAGCTGAAGGCATCTGAGACGGACCTCAAGAACGTCGTGTACCGCGAAACTGACAAGAGAGAGGTACTTGAACATGAGTACGCTCAGTTGCGCCATGAGTGTATCAAGCACATGGAGCTTCATGAAGCCTCAATGAAGACTGCGAAAAGCTTCGAGGTCAGCTGAAGGAACTCGAAGAAGCCACGCTGCCTATCGCGAGGCTGCTGGTGCCACATCCGGGCGGACCCAAGATAGCCCCTCTAGTAGACAGGCTGAAGGAAGCCCCCGGGCACTTGGCGACATACGTCAAACATCTGGCGAAATCTATCCCAAACCAGGTGCTGGCATACATGAAGTCGTACTTCCCAAAGGCACCGGTGGATGTGGTAGCTGGTGGTCTTGCGGCGAACTGATCCGATGAGCAGTACAAGACTCTCCTGGAAGAGATGGCGCCCATCGCGGAGCAGGTGGTAGAGAAGCTGAATCTCCAATAGATGTACCTGTAGAGGTAGCTTAGAGTAGTTGATGTAAGACAATTAAAGTAGTCAGAGACTTGTTTGAAATATCAATGAAGTTCGCCCACTGCTTGTATTGTAATGAGTACTCGTTGCCGCCACTTGCAGCGAAGTGTGCGGAGTACCAAGCCGTGGGAGATGTGGTGAGTAGTAGTACTCGGTAGATTCTGCCTAGTTGGAAGGCACAGTAAACAAGTTGAGTAGAATCAAGCTTTATTACTGATGAAGAAGTACACCTGGATGGTCAGAGCTGTTTACAGATGAGTAGTCGCCAGGACCCGTAGGCCGCCTACGGCTAAGTGGTGCTAGGGCCCTTGAGCCGCTTACAGCTGAAGATCCGTTAGTAGCCGTATAGGCTGGATCTAGGGTACATGGTCTGTAGACCGCCGCTAGAGTCCTTCTGCTCTGAGCAGCCCAAAATCCGTTAGTAGTCGTTGACGCTAGATTTTGGAGAAGAGTAGTCCGTAGACTAGTGCTAGGACCGAGAGGCCGCTTACAGCGAAGAGTCCGTGAGTAGTCGTGTAGACTTGGACCCGTAGATGAGTAGTCGAGCGACTACGCGTAGAAGCGACACAGCTGGTCAACGTTCCACGAGTTGTTGATGTCGTCGCCTTCAAGTGTTTGGAGGCGATATGAGCTAGGTCCGGTCACCTTGGAGACTGAGAAGGGACCTTCCCATGGCGAGCTGAGCTTGTGTAGTCCGTCCGTGTTCTGGATACGACGGAGGACTAGATTGCCGACGTTGAAGGAGCATTCCTTGACGTTGCGATCATGATAGCGACGGATACCCTCTAGGTACCTTGCTGACTGGACGAGAGCAGCGCAGCAGGCTTCTTCGAGGCTGTCGATATCAACCTGTCTGCTGTCTTCTGAGATGCCTTCGTCGTATTGTTCTACTGTCGGGGATTCCCACATCACATCGGCGGGTAGAATAGCTTCGGAACCGTACACGAAGAAGTAGGGCGACTGCCCTGTTGGCTTGGTAGGTTGAGTACGAAGCCCCCAGAGTGCGTTAGGTAGTTCCTTGATCCACTTGCCTCCTTTGGTGTTAGCCACGTCGTGCAATCGCTTCTTGAGGGCGTCGAGTACCATCCCGTTGGTGCGCTCAACTTGTCCGTTGGCGTGTGGGTGGGCGACTGAGACGTACCAGACATCGATCCCGCTGTTCTCGCAGTACTCCCAGAACTGGTGATTGTTGAAGTTGGAACCCAAGTCTGTGATGATGTGATGGGGTAGCCCGTAGCAATGCACGAGTTCATCCAAGAAGTCGAGTACTCTATCGGCCTTTGGGCAGATGACCGGCTTGACCTCGATCCACTTAGTGAACTTGTCGATGGCCACCAAGACTCTGTTGAATCCTCCTGGCGCAGTTGGCAGAGGCCCAATCATGGCGAGCCCCCAGCAGGCAAAGGGCCAGGTTGTTGGTATGGTAACTAGCTTGTAGGCCGAGACGTGTTGCTGCTTGGCGAAGAATTGACATCCTTGGTACTTTCTGACGAGTTCTTCAGCGTCGGCCAGAGCTGTGGGCCAGTAGAAGGCTCGTCTAAAGGCTTTGCTCACCAGCGTGCGAGAAGACGTGTGGTTGCCGCAGACGCCCTTGTGGATCTTCTCCAAGATGTCCTTGCCTTCATCCCGAGGTATGCACTTCATGAGTACTCCAGAAGTGGCACCCTGCCTGTAGAGCTTTTCTCCGACGAGTACGTAGGTCTTGGCTCGGCAGACGAGCTGTTCGGCCGTGTTCTTGTCGGAGGGAACCTTCTGCTCGCGGATGTAGTCGATGAAGGGTTGTCTCCAGTCCACATCGATCATTAGGACCTCCTGACCGGGCTGTGATGGCACAGGGTCAGTGGTCGTGGGCGTCGGTTCCGGGATGGATGGCGCGTGAAGCTCGTGGATGAAGATTCCGACGGGTACTTGTGCGCGAGTAGAACCAAGCTTCGACAGGACGTCCGCTGCAACGTTGTTGTCGCGGATGACAAGATGGAACTCGAGACCATAGAACTTGTTCTCGAGCTTGCAGACTTCCAGACAGTAGGCGTCCATGTTCTCCTTATTGCGATCCCAAGACTTGTTGACTTGGTTGATGACCACTATGGAGTCGCCGTAGACTAGTAGCCGCTTGATGCCCAAGGAGATTGCGAGGCGGAGCCCGTGCAGTAGGGCCTCATACTCGGCTAAATTGTTTGAGACCTTCCAGAAGATCTACAGGACGTACTTGAGTTGTTCGCCCTTTGGAGAAATCAGGAGTACCCCTGCACCCGCGCCCTCGAGTTTGAGTGAGCCGTCGAAGTACATCACCCAATGCTCTGGTCGCTCTGTTGGAGTTGGTAGCTGATTCTCCTACCACTCTGCCATGAAGTCGACTAGTGCCTGGGACTTGATAGCTGTGCGTGGCCTGAAGTCGATGTTGAGGGCGCCAAGTTCGACCGCCCATTTAGAGATTCTTCCAGTAGCATCTTGGTTGCAAAGTATGTCACCGAGCGGGTAGTCAGTGATGACGACGATCGAGTACTCCTGGAAGTAGTGTCATAGCTTCCGTGAGGTGATGAGTACTGCATAGAGTAGTTTCTGGACCGGCTGGTACCGTGCCTTGGACTCTGACAGAACCTCGCTGACGAAGTAGACTGGTCGCTGGACTGGGTAGGCGTGGCCTTCTTCCTACCGCTCGACTACGATGGCAGTACTGACCACAAGAGAAGTCGCAGCGAGGTAGAGCAGTAGCTACTCCTTTTTGCGAGGAGCCGTGAGGATCGGTGGCTTTGACAAGAAGTCTTTAAGCTACGCCAGAGCTTGATCAGCTTCCGCGGTCCACACAAACTTCTCTTGGTGCTTGAGTAGTTTGTAGAAGGGTAGTCCCCGTTCTCCAAGCTTCGAGATGAATCTGTTCAGGGCCGCCATACACCCGGTCAGCTTCTGGACATCCTTGATGCAGGTTGGAGCTTTCATATTGGTGATGGCGGAGATCTTCTCGGGGTTGGCTTCGATGCCGCGATTGCTGATGATGAAGTCGAGTAGTTTCCCAGATGGTACGCCGAAGACGCACTTGTTGGGGTTGAGCTTCCACTGGTACTCTCGCAAGGATGTGAAGGTCTCTTCAAGGTCGGCGATGAGCGTGTCGGAGTTCCTGGTCTTGACGACCACGTCATCCACATAGGCTTCGACGTTCTTGTTGAGCTGCTTTTTGAAGCAGGCCTGGATAGCTCGCTGGTAGGTGGCGCTGGCGTTCTTCAACCTGAACGACATTGTCGTGTAGCAGTAGGCACCGAACGGGGTGATGAACGCGGTCTTCTCCTGGTCTTCTTCCTTGATAGCAATCTGGTGGTAGCCGGAGTAGCAGTCGAGGAAGCAGAGCAGGTCACAGCCTGCCGTGGAGTCGATGACTTTATCAATCCGCGGCAACCCGAAGGGGTCCTTGGGGCAGTGTTTGTTGAGGTCGGTGTAGTCGACGCACATCCTCCACTCGTTCGTGTTCTTCTTGCGGACGAGGACGGGGTTGGCGAGCTACTCAGGATGGAAGACTTCACGGATGAAGCCAGCCGCGAGTAGTTTGGCGAGTTCCTTCTTGATGGCGTCCCGTCGATCATCAGCGAAGCGGCGGAGATGTTGTCGCTTGGGCGTAGCTTTAGGGTCAACATTGAATGAATGCTCGATCAGCCTCCTGGGCACCCCTGGCATGTCCGCTGGCTTCCATGCGAAGATGTCTCGGTTGGCCCGAAGGAAGCTGACGAGCGCGTCTTCCTATTTCGGGTCGAGCCCCGCGCCGATCATGGTAGTCTTGCTGTTGTCGCCCGTCCCGAGGTCGATGGCTTTCACCTACACTTCCTCTGTCGGTTGAGGCTTGTTCGCGGTGTCGGTCTTCTCGGGTATCTCGAGTTCAGTTGGGGCAAGCTTCTTGGAGGCAGCGAAGATCTCCATCATTGCGTTGGGTACTTGATTAGTGGCTGCGAGTTCCACGGCTTCGGTGTCGCAGTCGTAAGAGGCCTTTGAGTCCCCTTGCAGCGCGAGTACTCCAGCAGGACTTGGCATTTTGAGTACCAAGTAGGTGTAGTGTGGGACCGCCATGAACTTGGCGATCGCTGGTCTACCGAGGATGGCATGGTAGGAGGTTTCGAAGTCCGCAACCTCGAACTTGATGTACTCGGTGCGGTAGTTCTCCCTCGTCTCCCCAAAGGTAACTGGCAGGACCACTGAGCCAAGTGGAATAGCCGCGTTACCCGGGACGATGCCGTAAAAAGGCGACGCGCTCTTGGTAAGCATGTCAGTGATGTCGAGCTTCATCTTCTTCAAGGTCTTGGTGAAGAGGACATTGAGTCCGCTCCCGCCGTCGATGAGTACCTTGTTGAGTTTAGAGCCTGTGACTACTGGTTTCAAGACCAGTGGGAAACGTCCTGGCTCAGAGAAGCTTGTCCATTGATCCGTGCGGGAGAAGGTGATGGGTACCTCTGACCACCTTAGAGGTGTCGGTACCGCTGGTTCAATGCTCAAGACTTCCCGTAAAGTGAGCTTTTGGGACCGCTTGGTGGGTAGTCCGCCGAACAGGACATTCACCGTCTTGTCAGGTTCCTGGAAGTCGCCATTGCCTTCGTTGACTTTTTTCTTGCCCTTCTTGTCATGAGGAGGCCGTGGCTCGGGAATATCCTTGAGTGCTCGCCGGAGTTGGTAGCACTGATCGGTGGTGTGATTGCCATCCAGATGCCACGGGCACTTCTCTTTGAGCAAGTCTTTGAACCCGCCGGAGGTCTTTTTGGAGTTGTCCTTCGTAGGGCGCTGTATTGCCGCGACTGTGTTGTCTGGCTTGCGCTTGCAGTTAGGACCCGAGTAGTTGTTGTTGCGACCCCCTTGGTCCTTGTCGGTGTTGTTGCCGCCCGTGTTGTTCTTGTTTTTGTCGCGAATGGAGTCGTACTTGGCGTTCGCCTTGTCCTCTTCGTCGGCCCATGAGGTGATCATGTCCATGAGCTTGGTGATGGAACTCGGGCGGCGACGACCGAAGTCTTCGAAGGTGCGATGGTGGTAGAGCCCATCTTGGAAGAGGTCGATGACTTCATTGTCGGCGACGTCGACTATGGTCGCGCGCTTGTCGAAAAAGCGTCGCATGTACTGGCGGAGCGTCTCGCCTTGTTCCTGTTTGACCATCGCCAGATCCATGCGGGTACCCGAGCGCCCCATGGCGCCCGCGAAGTTGCTGGTGAACTGAGCCTTCAGCTGGTCCCACTGGTCGATCGAGTTCTTGTCGAGTGACTCGAGCCAAGTGAGTGGAGCCTGATCCAAACAGAAGGGGAAGTAGAGGCACTTCGTGTCATTGTTGCCACCAGCATTTTCAATGGACAGGGCATAGCACATGAGCCACTGAACTAGGTCTTGCTTCGCGTCATACTTGGTGAATCCGAGAGGCTTGAATTTCTCGGGGAGAAGGAGATCGCGAAATCGTGCAGAGTAGGCGGGGAAGCCGTCGCTGTCACTGACTTCAGTAGCTTTCTTGGCGCGGCGGATCACATTGATCTTGTGGTGGGCATCGTAGCCACCATGAGTATAGCCAGTGGCGTGGCTGTTCGCGTGGCCTCGGCCTCCGCGGTCGCCGCCGCCACCAGCTCTTCTGCCGCCGCCATGGGAGGAACTACCGCCACTGCTACCCCCGCCGCCACCGCCCCCACCGCTGTGGCCACCATGCGAGGGTCCTCCTGTGGAGGCTCTAGAGCCGTTGGGTGTTGGTTGGTGTTCGCCACGGACACGGTTGCGTCCGCTGTCTGCTGGGGTGCGGCTGCGACTAGTGGCTTCGTGGTTTCCAGCGGGAGTAACTCTATTGTTGACCCGCATGAAGTAGGCGTCCTCAGCAAGCTTGGCGATGACGTCACCTGCGCGATGCCCCTGGGCCTGCCGTGCTATCGTGGTGATAGACATAAGGCATTGCTCAGGGGTAGTGTGCACCCGGTTGGCGACTTGATCCAGAGCCTCATTGAGGTTCCGGATGGGGAGAGCTTCCCGGAGGTGTCAGCGTCGATCGGCCCGCTTCTTGTTGCGATCGCGCCGAGCGTTCTTGTCTTCGGTAGTCTCGTTGGGGGGTGCGTTGGCTGATTCCTCATCATCCGAGATGTCGTCGAGGTACCGATCGGGCCGACTTCCTGAGGTTCCAGTTTCCCCGGCCGCCATGAAGACTTCACGGTCAGGAGTGCAGAGGCCGGAGTCAGTAGTCGCCACCTCAGTGGGGGTGTGCTCGTCTTCGTTTGGAGCCAGCGGGGTCCCCTCCTAGAAGGGGAGTGTCTCGAGGTAGGCAACGTAGCGCGAGTTGTCGTCAGTCATGTCTGCGGGCTTGTAGTCGGGCCAGTAGACGAATCTGCCGGCGGGAGTAGATGTAATGACCAAGCCAGTGGCAGGACCTGACAGTGGCTCCTCAGTTGCGTTGAGCTCGGACTCGGACTCGATTGGGTCCGAGCCGAAATCGAACTCGTAGGAGGAGTCCGAGTTGTAGCCGGGTACGGCGTTGGAGTCCGAGGAGTACTCAGAGACAATCTCCTTGCCGGCCCGCCGTGCGACGAGGGCTTCCGCGTGGGCCCTGCTAGAGTTGCAGAGGCCGTACGGGAAGTGCTCGTGGAGGAGGATCGTTTCACACGATGGCTCAGGAGCCGGCTCGCATGATTCGATCCATGGTGACGTCGAGTTCGAGTTGGAGTCGGATCCAATCTCGAAGTCGGCGACTTGGTTGTAGAGCAAAAATTCATCGAATTTTTCGACGAGTGGACCCGTGATGGCTTCGGGAAGCATCACGAGTCCAGTCTCCGGGTCTGGGGTCATGGTGAGGTAGCACTGGAATGATCCAGCGCCATCAGCGGTGCAGACCCAGGCGCCGAAGACGAAGGTGTCGCCACGGTTGAAAGCGGCGATTGGCTTGATGACGATTGAAGCCATCGAGTTCGCCATGAGATCTTCGGCGAGATCCCCTACCTGGCGCGCCAGCTGTCGATGTTTTAACCTGGCAACCTACCAAGTGGAGTACCCGAGGTAGACGTTTGTGGCCTCGCCGAGATCGGGAACTCGAAGGAGAGACACACGGCACACAATTTAGACAGGTTCGGGCCGCGAGGTGCGTAATACCCTACGTCCTGTATGCTGCGTAGCTCTGGATTGATTGGGTGTGTTTACAAGATGATGCGGATGAAGAGATAGGGGTCCCTGCCTCACCTTATATAGTCCGGGAGGTAGGGTTACAAGTCGGTTTGCCAGAGGAGTACTAGTCGTGTACGGCTAGGAGCACTGTACATGGATCTGGACATGTCTAGCTTCCTAACCGAGTACTAATCCTCTGTAAACGTTGCGCTCCACGCCAGCAGGTGACGTGTAGCCCAAGTCGGGTAGTCCCAGGGGCCCACGGAGTAGTCGGTCCCAGTACCCACCTGTGCAGTGGGCCCAGGGATGTCTGTACGACAGGTAGCTTTAGGATCAACGTTGAGTGAGTGCTCGATCAGCCTCCTGGGCACACCTGGCATGTCCGCTGGCTTCCACGCGAAGATGTCTCGGTTAGCCCGAAGGAAGCTGACGAGCGCGTCTTCCTATTTAGGGTCGAGCCCCGCGCCGATCATGGTAGTCTTGCTGTTGTTGCCAGTCCCGAGGTCGATGGCCTTCACCTGTACTTCCTCTGTTGGCTGAGGTTTGTTGGAGGTGTCGGTCTTCGCTGGTATCTCGAGTTCAGTTGGCGCGAGCTTCTTGGATGCAGCGAAGATCTCCATCATTGCGTTGGGTACTTGATTGGTTGCTGCGAGTTCCACAGCTTCGGTGTCGCAGTCATAAGAAATCTTCGAGTCCCCTTGCAGCACAAGTACTCCGGCAGGACTTGGCATCTTGAGTACCAAGTAGGTGTAGTGGGGGATCGCCATGAACTTGGTGATGGCTGGTCTGCCGAGGATGGCTTGGTAGGAGGTTTCGAAGTCCGCAACCTCAAACTTGATGTACTCGGTGCGGTAGTTCTCCCTTGTCGTCCCGAAGGTGACTGGCAAAACCACTGAGCCGAGTGGTATAGCCGCGTTGCCTGGGACGATGCCGTAGAAAGGTGACGCGCTCTTGGTGAGCATGTCAGTGATGTCAAGCTTCATCTTCTTCAAGGTCTTGGTGAAGAGGACGTTGAGTCCGCTCCCGCCGTCGATGAGTACCTTGTTGAGTCTGGAGCCCGCGACTACTGGTTTCGGGACAAGTGGGAAACATCCTGGCTCAGAGAAGCTTGTCCATTGATCTGCGTAGGAGAAAGTAATGGGTACTTCTGACCACCTTAGAGGTGTCGGCACCGCTGGTTCAATGTTCAAGACTTCCCGTAGGGTGAGCTTCTGAGATCTCTTGGTGGGTAGTCCGCCGAAGAGGACATTCACCGTCTTGTCAGGTTCTTGGAAGTCGCCATTGCCCTTGTCGACTTTCTTCTTGCCCTTCTTGTCATGAGGGGGCCGTGGCTCGGGAACATCCTTGAGTGCTCGCTGGAGTTGGTAGCACTGATCGGTTGTGTGGTTGCCGTCCAGATGCCACGGGCACTTCTCTTTGAGCAAGTCTCTGAAGCCGCCGGAGGTCTTTTTGGAGCTGTCCTTCGCAGGACGCTGTATAGCCGCGACTGTGTTGTCTGGCTTGCGCTTGCGGTTAGGACCTGAGTAGTTGTTGTTATTGCGACTCCCATGATCCTTGTTGTTGTTGTTGTTGCCAACCGTGTTGTTTTTGCTCTTGCCGCGAATGGAGTCGTACTTGGCGTTCGCCTTTTCCTCTTCGTCGACCCATGAGGTGATCATGTCTTTGAGCTTGGTGATTGAGCTTGGGTGACGGCGACCGAAGTCTTCGAAGGTGCGACGGTGGTACAGACCATCTTGGAAGAGGTCGATGACTTCTTTGTCGGTGACGTCGACTACAGTCGCACGCTTTTCAAAAAGTGGCGCATGTACTGGCGGAGAGTCTCGCCTTGCTCATACTTGACCATTGCCAGGTCCATGCGAGTACCCGAGCATCCCATGGCGCCCGCGAAATTGCTGGTGAACTGGGCCTTCAGCTGGTCCCACTTGTCGATCGAGTTCTTGTCGAGCGACTCGAGCCATGTAAGTGGTGCCTGATCCAGACAGAAGGGGAAGTAGAGGCACTTGGTGTCGTTGTCGCCACCAGCATTTTCGATGGCCAGGGCATAGCACCTGAGCCACTGAACTGGGTCTTGCTTCGCGTCATACTTGGTGATCCCGAGAGGTTTGAATTTCTCGGGGAGGAGCAGATCGCGAAGTCGTGCAGAGTAGGCGGGGAAGCCGTCACTGTCGCTGACGTCGGTAGTCTTCTTGGCGCGGCGGATCTCGTCGATCTTGTGGCGGGCATCGTAGCCACTACGCGCATTGCCGGTGGCGTGGTTGTTCGCGTGGCCTCGGCCTCCGCAATCGCTGCCGCCGCCGGCTCTTCTGCCGCC
The DNA here is from genome assembly GCA_036936925.1 of Cenchrus fungigraminus. NCBI lineage: Eukaryota > Viridiplantae > Streptophyta > Magnoliopsida > Poales > Poaceae > Cenchrus > Cenchrus fungigraminus. The sequence continues at coordinate 44,788,016 of CM072772.1, forward strand.
GCCATGGGAGGAGCTGCCATTGCTGCCACCGCCTCCACCGCCACCGCCGCTTGTGCCACCCTGCGAAGGTGCTCCCGCTGAGGCTCTAGAGCGATTGGGGGTTGGCTGGTGTTTGTCACGGACACGGTTGCATCCGACTTTTGCTGGGGTGCGGCTGCAACTAGTGGCTTCATGATTCCCGGCTCCGGCGGTCCTGTTGTTGACCCGCATGAAGTAGGCGTCCTCAGCAAGTTTGGCGATGAGTTCGCCTGCACGATGCCCCTGAGCTGTTCGAGCTATCGTCGTGATGGACATGAGGCACTGCTCACGGGTAGTGTGCACTCGGTTGGCGACTTGATCCAGGGCGTCGTTGACGTTCCGGATAGGGAGAGCTTCGCGGAGCCGCCGGCGTCGATCTGCTTGCTTTCTGTTGCATTCGCACCGGGAGTTTTTGGCATCAGTAGTTTCATCTGTGGGTGCGTTGGCTGAATCTTCGTCCTCTGAGATGTCGTCGAGGTACCGATCAACTCGGTTCTCTGATGTTCCAGCTTCCCCAGTTGCCATGAACACCTCTTGGTCAGGCGTGCAGAGTCCAGAGTCGGTAGTCGCCACCTCTATTGGCGTGTGCTCCTCCTCGTTTGGAGTTAGCGGTGTCCCCTCCTGGAAAGAGAGTGCCTCGAGGTAGGCGACACAGTGTGAGTTGTCGTCGATCAGGTCTGCGGGCTTGCGGTCGGGCCAGTAGACCAATCTGCCGGTAGGAGTAGACGTGATGACCAAGCCAGCAGCAGGACCTGACAACGGTTCCTCAATGGTGTTGAGCACGGACTCGGACTCGATCGGGTCGAGACCGAAGTCAAACTCGTAGGAGGAGTCCGAGTTGTAGTCGGGGATGATGTTGGAGTCTGAGGAGTACTCGGAGGCGATCTTCTTGCCGGCCCGATGCGAGGTGAGAGCTTCCGCGTAGGCTTTGCTAGAGTTGCAGAGGCCGTACGGGAAGTGCTCGTGGGGGAGGACCGTCCGCACGATGGCCAGGGTGACGTCGAGTTCGAGTTGGAGGTGGATCCAGTCTCGAAGTCGGTGACTTGGTTGCAGAGCGAAAATTCATCGAATTTTTCGACGAGTTGACCCGTGATGGCTTCGGGAAGCATCACGAGTCTAGTCTCTGGGTTCGGGGTCATGTGAGGTAGCGCTGGAACGATCCGGCGCCGTCAGCAGTGCAGACCCAGGAGCCGAAGACGAAGGTGTCACCGCGATTGAAAGCGGCGGTTGGCTTGATGACGATTGAAGCCGTCGAGTTCGCCATGAGATCTTCGGCGAGATCCACTACCTGGCGCGCCAGCTTTCGGTGTTTTAACCCAGCAACCTACCAAGGGGAGTACCCGAGGTAGATGTTTGTGGCCTCGCCGAGATCGGGAACTCGAAGGAGAGACACGTGGCACACAATTTAGACAGGTTCGGATCGCGTGGTGCGTAATACCCTACGTCATGTATGCTGCATAGCTCTGGATTGATTGGGTGTGTTTACAAGATGATGCGGATGATGAGATAGGGGTCCCTGCCTCACCTCATATAGTCCGGGAGGCAGGGTTACAAGTCGGTTTGACAGGGAGAGTACTAGTCGTACACGGCTAGGAGTACTCTACATGGATCCGGACACATCTAGCTTCCTAACCGAGTACTAGTCCTCTGTATGCCTTGTGCTTCACGCCATCCGGTGCCGTGCAGCCCAAGTCGAGTAGTCCCAGGGGCCCATGCAGTAGTCGGTCCTGGAACCCACCTGAGTAGTGGGCCCAGGGATGTCTGTACGACAGATTCCAAGGCCATGGCGACACCGATGAGTACGACTACAGCTCTTGATGCGGATGAGGACGGTGAACACGTGGACCAGAAGGAGTACTGGAGCATGATCGGCTCCCTCCTGTAGCAGACGGTGACGAGGCCGGACATCCAATTCTTGGTATGTCTGTGCACTCGTTTTCAAGCGTCTCCAAGGACTTCGCATCGGCAAGCAGTCAAGCGCATCTTCAGGTATTTGCGATACACTCCCGACTCCGGCCTTTGGTACTCCGCGTCTTCTTCTTTGGAGCTTCACCGTTTTTCAGACGCGGATTTTCCCGGGTGTCGGTTGGATAGGAAGTCCACTTCTGGGACTTGCCAGTTCTTGGGTTCTTCTTTGGTGTCTTGGTCTTCCCGCAAACAATCGAGTGTTGCTCAATCTACCACCGAAGCCGAATATGTTGCCGCAGCCAGTTGTTGCTCTTAGCTCCTTTGGATCACATACACCATGAGTGACTTTGGTGAGGAGTATACCCAGGTTCCACTTCTTTGTGATAGCACGAGTGCGATAAGTGTTGCTAAGAACCCAGTGCTTCATTCCAAAACCAAGCATATAGAAGTGAGATACCATTTTCTGAGGGACAATGTTGAGAAAGGGAAAATCGCTTTGATCCATGTGCCCACACAAAACCAACTAGCGGATATTTTCACCAAGCCCCTAGATCAAACAACCTTCACTCGTTTGCGGGGAGAACTTGGTGTGTGTTTGGTCTCTTGAGTTGGGTGTGGGAGCCCCTTTGTAGCATATGTATAGCTTTCCTTTGTGCATTTCTTGCATTTTGCATTGCATGTGTAACATGATGTATAGCCATCTTTGTATCTTAGGTTGCATGCATTTTGTATCATATGCATTTTGTAGGAAAAGCTTCTCCTATATACATTTTTCACCATGATGTGTTATATATGATCTTGTGAGCTAGTTTGGTATGATATGGCTTAGTGTGGCTTAGCTCTTGATGATCTTGATTTAAATCCATGGTTGAAAGCTATGCTTTTAGAAAATGTCACATGTATGCTCTCTTGTGAGTAAATACCTTTATATGATCATGACATGTTTTAGTGACATTTCTATGCTTAATTTGTACTTGGATAGCTTATTTTGAGTATATGGGGCCAAAGGCTCATTTGCCATCATGAATGTTTAGCCCCCATGCTTTATCTTGTGGAGGGGCATAAGTTCCTTTTTGTCACAAAGACATTTCATGTACCAAATATGAATCTGAAAATGAAATGTAAATTTCTTGGAAAATGTGCTCCCATGTCATATGTGCTTAATTTACTTGCTTTTGGGTGCTAAACCGTCGCATGTTGCTTACCAATGAGAAGTCTCATATTTAGAAGTAAGCACATGGCTCGGTGGCTTTGACATGACATGAGGTGCTTGTGGGTGTTTATGATGGTCTTATGCTTAGAATGGTTGTCCTAGAATGAAGTTTGTGTGGCTTTGCCATTTTGACATGTTTTGCTCATGTTTAGGACTTTGCTCATGAGAAGTAATTTTTTGCAAAAATAATCAATTCTATCTTAGCTTCGCCCAATGGTTGTGAAACTTGGTGATCTTGTAGTTTTTGTCCATACGAAGCTATAGAGTATCTAACTTGCTCATTTGGATATGTGTAGCATCCTATGTTGAATTTTGTCTATTTGAGAAGCTCTAGGTTGCATTTTTCCTATTTTTGGCTTGATACATGCATTGTCAAAAAGGGGGAGAAGTTTGAGCATGTTTTGGCCTTCTGAATGCATTTAGAAGGTTTCCAAGTGGTTTTGAGCTATTTTTTGAGCTCGTGCAATTCCCAGTTTTTCCCAGGTGGTCATCGGCCTGACCGGTGGAATGCACCGGTCTGAGTGTCAGGTGCTGGGCGATCTAGTGCACCGGTCTGACCGGTGAGATGGATCGGTCTGACCGGTCAGAGCAAGGCTGTTGCAGCTGCTCTGTTTCACGAAGTGGTTTGCATGCATTCGTCCAGGGGGAGTTGCATTGGTTCAGGGGGAGCTTGCATGTGTGCAGGGGGAGCTCTTTGTGGTTTCGAGCTTTATTTTGGTGGTCTTTGCTCTTTGCTTGAGCTTGTTTTTGACTCAGCTGTGTCGAGATGTTGCCCTTGCCTAAGGGGACCGAGTCTTTCCTCTTCCAAGTGATCTTGCTCTTTGCCTTTGTTTGGCTTTCGATCGCTTGTTTGAGTTTCTTTTAGTCGTTTCTTTTCTTTTCCTTTTCTCTTTGGTACCAAATGTGTGTGTTGTCAATTCACTCATCAAGGGGGAGATTGAGAGCCTCTGTGGTTCGAGGACTGGTGGATGGTCGCTTCCTGGTGTGATGAGTGATTGACAACATTGTGTGGACTGACTCTTGGCTAAGTATTGCAGGTGCAGGTTGCGGCTTGACTGGTGTTGGTGCAGGTGAAGAGCAAGCGCGAAAGGTCGTTGCCAGGTAGGCCTCCAGGTGTGGAGAAGACAAGTAGGCTTGGCTCGAGGGACCCGGTGGCCAGCGGGGTCAAGTGCGGCCCACATGGTGGCAAGAACGGCAAGATGAAGTCGTGGACGGTTTCTTTGGTTGAGCCTCAAAACCAAGGTCGAGCCGGGACTACGTGGGAGCCGAGTCATGAGTGGCGATTGGCGGAGGTTACACCGAGTTCGCGGTGTTTCCAGTGGTTCACCAGAAAACCGCTGGGTTCCTTGGTTGATCCACAAAGCCGAGACCGAAGATCGGAGGTAGCAGCACCAGGACCAGTCTGACCGGTGGGTACCGGTCTGACCGATGGGCTACACCGGTCTGACCGGTGTGCGACGACGCAGTCCGGAGACTTCAAAGTGGAGGACACGCGTCGGGATCTCAAGGCTTGCATCGAGGCTAAGCAAATTTGCGGTCACCGGGCATCCGTCTGATAGAGCTACGACGAAGTTTCCCAATGCCCTTCGGGGGCGTGTATCTTAGTTTAATGTAGTAGGGGAAGTTTCGTCTTTCGGCTTGCCTCCATATAACCCAAGTGGTGATTGAATGGCAGCCATCTCTTGGAACCCTAGCTCATTTGCTTTTGCTATTTTCCCTTCCTATTTTCCTTAGGATTTTTAGGACTAGCTTGAGAGCTTCATGGTGAGATCTTGTGAGAGGGAAGGATGATTGGGAGGCAAGCTAGACCTTGTATGAACATTCATGGTATGTATAGATGATTCGGTGTGGTTCCTGAAGGCTTGATTGTGTCTCTCCCGTTTTCCCTTTTTGGTGATTTTCGGAGCCTTTTCTTGGCGATTTTCTTTTGGCAGTTTTGAGACCTTTCTCTTTGGGATTTGGTGGGGGATGTATGCATGAACCCTTCGTGGTTCTTTTCCCTTTGATTCCCCTCCCAAATCCGTGAGTAAAGGGGCTCGATTTTGGGGTTTTCTCCTCTATAGGGTTAGAGGTGTTCTTGGCGGGATTTCTTCGATTCCTCTTGGTTTAGCAAGTTTTGGTGGACCAAATCATGGATATGCAGTGCCCATGAGGTGTTCCTACTATCCCCAAAATCTTGTACGAATCCGTGGAGCGAATCGGGAGATCAAGATTTGGATTTGGGGGAGTTGACCCGCGGGTTGTTGTTCATCCCGAGAGCTCAGGTCTTGACCGGTCTGACCGGTGCTTCTCACCGGTCTGACCGGTACTGACCCTTGGTTGGGTTTTGCTTGGGTGAACGTCCTGGTGAGGTCCCTGCTGTCTTGTGTTGCTACTGTTTCGAGTTTGGTCAGTTTTGGAGCTCGGAAGGTCTGTTTGGCGGATTTGGGGTTTCCTGGCCTAGACCGGTCTGACCGGCGGGCTACACCGACCTGACCGATGTAGGAGCCTTCTGTGGAAGTACTCAGGTTTTGCTCGGGTGACCCGGCTCAGGGTCCAGGGTGACCCGGTGTGTCTCTGGTAGGAGTCGGGTGTTCCGGCGGCTCAGTCCGGAACCTCCGGTAGGGACCGGTCTAACCGGTGCAGGTGACCGGTCTGACCGGTGTGGTCAGTAGCTGCTCGAGTTGCTTGTTCCGCTGCGTTCTCGTGTAGATTTCGGCAGTTGTTGGTTCCTAGGACCAGTAGCACTCCAGTGGCTGCATGGTCTTGGCCAACTTGGGTTGTTGAGTTGGAGATGTGATTTGGTTAGCCGTGTTTGCCATGTTGGAGTAACCATCTCCTTCGAGAAGAATTTTTATCGGCTCCCATTCACTCCCCCCCTCTCTGGTCGCCAGTTCGGTCCTTCACCGTAGCCGTCCTAGAGGCAGTGTCCGAGCTCGCGGAGTGCCGAGATGTGGCCGAGCCACGCGGCGCGCACGCACAGAGCAACGTCACGCGCATGAGTCCTTGTCCGCCTTACCACAGCCGGTGCCGTCACCGAGTCCATGGCCGCTGCGTCCCACCACCTCACTGACGCTGACTGCTGTGGCGCGGCCGGGGACGACTTTGAGTTCGCTGCTCTAGAGAACGTCCGCGCCACAGCGGCACTGTTGGGGTTCTCAACCGCCGAGCAGTAAATTTATATCGATCGTGTGTCTGACCCGGATGGTTAGCACGAGAGACGCTGGGATTTAGACTGGTTCGGGCCTCCTAGGAGTAATACCCTACGTCCAGTATCGAGCTGTCGTGTTCTTGTGCTATAGTTGTTTGTAGTAGGGGTTACAAACTTGTCGGGAGAGGGTGTCGAGCCCAAGTCCCTGGGGTGTGAGAGTTCAGTTCGTCAGCCCTTGTGACGGTTGCCCTCTTCTCCCTTTTATAGACGCAAGGGGAGGGGCAAAAAGGGAACACAAGTAAAAGCTACAGTCCTACGCTGCTGGGATGTCTTCTCGCACGTCGTTGTCCGTCAGGGTGCATTGAAGGGGGGCTGAACCGTGTTGTCGTCGAGGCCGCCGCGTGGCCGAGCGGGGCTGTTTATTCCGGGCACCTGGTGCTTCCTCCGAGTTCTTTGGTGCTGACTCAGCCCGTCGCGTTAGGACCTAATCGTAGGCCAGCGCTAATTATAGGGGGCACTCGAGTGCCTCTGACGGAGTTGGCGTGCCGCAGAGTCGGACGGGACAGCGCGTGTGGAACAGTGCCGCATTACAGCCCTTGTCAGAGTCAGCCGCCCGCGCGTGCTGCCAGCTGGTGCGTTTGCATGGCATGGGGAACTGGCGCCCCACGTGTCGTTGCGAAGGAGCCCGGTCGTCGGGAGGGCACCACGTTCGTGTGGACCCCGGTCTCCTCGTTCCAACCTTCTCGTGCGGGCCTCGCCTTGGTCGGAGACGGAAACTGCTCGTGCGAGGCGGAGACTCCTTGTACGAGGCGGAGACTCCTCGTGCAAGGCGGAGACTCCTCGTGCGGGACGAAAACTTGTCGTGCGAGGCAGAGACTCCTCGTGCGAGGCGGAGACTCCTTGTGCTGTACGAAAACTTGTCGTGCGAGGCAGAGCCTCCTCGTGCGGGATGGAAACTTGTCGTGCGAGGCTGAGACTCCTCGTGCGGGACAGAAACTTGTCGTGCGAGGCGGAGACTTGTCGGAGAAGCCACCCCCAGTTGGAGACTTGTCGGGGAAGTCTCCTACTGGTCGGAGACAAGGCGTCTTGCCAGTGACGGTCTTGACAAGGATCCACAGTCCTCCTTATACTGAATTGTAGCCTTCACATTGTCAATGGTGTCAGATGACTCCATCTCGAGGGTGATTATCTTGCCGTCGAAAGGGGGCCCTAATCCAGGCCCTCGTCAGGCACTCACTGCCGCGATGCAGGGGCATGATGCGACAAGCATACCGGCTACTCCCGCCGCCGTCGGGCTTCTTGTGTGGCGGGGATGACGGCGGGTTGGATCCACGACGAGTAGTAGGAGGGGGCGGATGGCTTCCTGGGCTTGTGATGCTGTGGGTGTTGCATCATCCTCCAGCTGCCTCTCGCTCTATCAGCTCCCTTCACTCCTCCTCCTCTCCCCTCTCACCGCCACATGCTACGCTGCCATCGCTCTACTCCATAGCTCCAGATCTTGGCCTTGAACTCCTCCCACACCTTACGTCACAGCATCTCGCGCTCCATCTCGAGCTGCTGCTCGACGCGCTTGAGCCGCCATGCCGCTGTTGACACCTGTTAAGTACTCATTTTAAGGCCGTCAACTCTGGCATTTCGACATGAGAAACATGCATCCACACTAGAATAGGATCTTAAACTGACAAATTCCACAAGTGTTGATGTTTATTTGAATGCAGGGATTCAACTCAAGAAATGGAGTGAAAACATATACCACTTCTTTTGGGGCTTGGGATTGTTGGTCTGAACAAAGTTGGTGCTCGAAGGGCTAGCCAACCCCTTTCCACCACGTGTGTACTTTGCTCTCACCTTCTCCTTAACATCGAGAGTTGTGACAAGGTCAACAACAGTGAACACTTGTCTCATGTTTTAGAGCGGTAGCAAAGTCCCTCCAAGAGAATGACAACTTGGAGATAATAGCTCTGGCCACAAACTTGGCGGGTAAGACACACGGGGTTTCTTTGCTGTAGTCCTTAAGATCTTTTGCAAACACCTATATCTCATGGGTTTGTTTCACCACAAAACGGTCTTCAACCATCCTGTAGGAATTGTTCCATGATGTACAACTCACTGCCGGTGTCAGAAACTCCACACAGAGCCTCAAGAGCATCCCAAATTTCTTTCCCTATTTTCATGTGGAGATAGGTGTCAATGAGGCTATCAGCAAGAACACTAACACTACAAGGAATGTGCCGACTAGTGACGCAAAAAGGGCGTTTCTCATCATAAATTATGATTAATGACGTTGGTTATTACGAAAACCCTCCGTCCTGAATTGAGCATCATAAACTGCGATTAATGACGAGACCTTATTTCGTGGCGTCATGAGTTTAATGACGCGTTTAAATTCGTAACACTAAGGCGTCATGTTGACGGTTCAAAACTGTGTTGAAGTTCACCGCAAGCGTACGGGTGACTTGGTGCCTTTTTCACCAAGGAGGGTCCCCAAGGTTTGTCAATCCAAGGATCGGAAGCAAACCGCTAAGGTTCTCTATCTAACCTACCGTTCTAACCCTATGTGAAGCGTTGATTGCATAAAAGTTAAACATACATGAAAGGATATATGGATCACATCCACCTAGCCATAAAGGTAAACATCAAAAGGTAACCCTAGCCTATCGTCTTCTTGTTGCCGTTCCGGCCAAGGTGACAAACCAATCTAATCCTACAACATGTGAATCAGTCATCGACTCAACATTACACGTTCGCTCGCCGCTTTCTCCTCCCCCGTACTGTCACTACGCGAGGATATTCATCACCGAACAATAAACCTCGGTTCGTGGACTACTACGATGTATCCGCAAGAGATAGACTAACCACCATGATTACTCTATTCCTACTAAGGGCATATGCTAGCTACACATATGAATGAGGCACGCATCGAAGTAACTCAAAGTAAGGAAAAGACATGATTTATATCACCATCGGATGTAGATTGTACAATTGCCTTGATGGAATCTGAAGGACCGAACTGGCGACCAGAGAGGGATGTGCTTGTGCTTGTGATCGCGCCTCGACCGTTACTTGCTCTCCATCTTTGATCGGTGCTTGTAGTTATCCTTGTTCTCCATCTTCTCGGGGCAGTCGGCGACGAAGTGTCCTGGCTTGCCGCACTGAAAGCACGTCCTCGTGTTCCTCCTTGTGTTCACCCGGTTCTCTTGCATCCTCTCGAACCTCCTGGTCAGCAGCGCCAGATCATCCTCTCCAAGCACGTCGAACTCCTCATCTGGCAAAGACATCAAAGAGGACAAAGAGAACTTTGCACCTGAGCCACCGATGAGGGCGAGACTATGAGAGTCAGTCGGGCCCTCAAGCTTGGCTGTCACACTCCAGTCCACCTCAGCCAACTTGAGCTTCGAGAACAGCTCGTCTACCGACAAAGTCTCATACTTGTCCGACTCTAGAATGGCCTCGACCTTTCCTCCCCAGATCGTACGATCCAACGAGTGCAAGAGCTTCACGGCTCTCTCATGATCATCGTACGGGAGAACGGCCACATTAGCCCTCATGTTGTTCACAATCACCGTGAACCGCTGGAACATCGTATCGATGGACTCATCGGGGAGATGAGTGAAGTTCTCGTACTCTCTCCGGTAAGTCACAACAACCGAGCCTGAACCTGACTGTTTCCAGCGTGAGCATTCTTCAGCATTTCCCAAATCCTACAAGCCAAGTCCTCTGTCTGAACCCGATCGAATTCGGACTGACACAGAGCACGAAACAAGTAGTCGACCGCCTTGTTGTTGGCGTCGTGCATATCCCTCGATCCTGGAGCAAGGAAGTTAATCGGATGAACATAAGCTGTGTTCACCGTAACGTCCCAAAGGATCTGACCCTTGCCATGGAGGAACGCAGCCATCCGCCTCTGCCACATCTGGTAGTTCTTTCCATCGAAGTGCGGAGGACCCGATCCCCGTTCCTGGTACGCCATCTTTGGATCTTAGACTGGTTAGAGTCCCGTAAGACCTGTAACCTGCTCTGATACCACTTGCAGGACCGAACTGGCAACCAGAGAGAGGGGGAGTGAATGGGACGCGATAAAAATTCTTCTCGAAGGAGATGACTTCTCCAACAAGATGAACTCGATCGGATACCCAAAATCACACACTCCACACACAACCTTCCGTTTGCCAAAACCACGTAGCCACTGGAGTGCTACTGGTCCTAGGAACAAACACTACCTGCAGCCATAGCTCCTACACACACTGCAGCGGAAACAACTCAGAAGCTGTCTGGCCAGTAGGGGGCGATTAGACTGGGTATGGGGGGCGGTTAGACCGCCTCCACCTGGTAACCGAGAAATCCTCCGAACGACCTCTTCCAACTCCAAAACTCTCCACGGTTTCACCCACTGGATCCTCTGGTCAAGGCCAAGATAGCTACCAGAGAATCTTGGTGAAAACCAAAACTTCACCCAAGGGCCTAGGGGTGGTTTAACCGGCCCATGGGGGCGGTTTAACCTCCTGTACCCAGCAAGGAACACAAGCCAAGAACTCCTAGCAAACAGCACCAAAACAGACCCCAATTTCACCAGAACGCTCCTCTGATCACAGAGGAAAATCCGGCAAAATCAAAACTTCCACCTGGGAGACCCAGGGTGGTTAGACCACCACCCTATGGCGGCTAGACCGCCCCTCCCAGAAAACCTGGCCGCGGGTCAACCCTCAACTTCCCATCGCCCGATCTCTTGATTCACCCCATGGATTGCAGCGAAACTTCGGGGATACCTGGGTTACCTCCTGAGCAACCTCTCCACCAAAGGAATTGCACCGAAACGCTCTCAATCAAAGGGAATCCCGGATCTTGGCCCTCTAGGTCATGAACTCGAGCAACTCGAAAAACCACCAAATCGAGGTCGATTCAAGGGAGTTCTTGGGGCAAAGTCACCAGCCAAAGAGGCACAAGGTCCTCATATGTGACACCCAACAAGTATCCCGCAAGAAATCACCCTCAAAACTCCGCCACGAAAATCACAAGAAAGAGCTCCGAAAATCACCAAAAGGACAAACGGGAGAGGCAACACAAGGCCTTGAGGAACCACGCCGAATCAGCTATACATACCATGAAGGTTCATACAAGGTCTAGCTTGCCACCCGGTCATCCATCCCTCTCTCAAGATCTCATCATGAAGCTCTCAAGCTAGTCCTAGAAATTCCTAAGGAAAATAGGAAGGGAAAATAGCAAAGGGAAATGAGCTAGGGTTCCAAGAGTTGGCTGCCATCCCACAACTCAAGTGTTTATATGGGGGCAACCAAAAGACTAAACTACCCTTACTAGCAACTAGGGATACAAGCCCTTCAAGGGCAATTTTGGAAGTCTTCAGTACAGCACCATCAGACGGATGCGCATCCACCGTAAGCCTGCGTAGCTCCAAAGCAACTCTTGCAATCATGCCGTGTGTCCTCCGCTTCGAAGTTTCTCGGCGGCAGCGACCCGGGCGGTTTGACCGCCCCACCGTGGCGGTTAGACCGGCCCCAGGAGGTCTTACCACCCCTCCTGGGCAGTTAGACCGGCCTGGCCGGCCACACTCCTCTGTCGAGTCTTCGGCCTCGGTTTTGTGGCTCAACTGAGTAACCTAGTGGTTTTGTGGTGAACCATTGCAAACCCCGCAGACTTGGTGTAGCCTCCGCCAATCTCCACTCATGACTCGGCTCCCACCATGTCCCGGCTCGATCTTTGTTTTGAGGCTCAACCAAGAAACCGTCCACGACTTCGTCTTACTGTTCTTGCCACCATGCGACCCGCACTTGACCCCGCTGGCCACCGGGTCCCTTGAACCAAGCCTACTTGTCTGCTCCACACCTGGAGGCCTCACCGGCAACGACCTTTCGCGCTTGTTCTTCACCTGCACCAGCACCATTCAAGCCGCAACCTGCACCTGCAATACTTAGCCAAGAGTCAGTCCACACAACATTGTTAATCACTCATCACACCAGGAAGCGACCTTCCACCGGCCCTCGAACCACACAGGCTCTCAATCTCCCCCTTGATGAGTGCATTAACAACACACATGATTGGTAACCAGAGAGAAAAAGAAAAGAAAAGAAATGACTAAAAGAAACTCAAACAAGCGATCGAAAGCCAAACAAAGGCAAAGAGCAAGATCACTTGAAAGAGGAAAGACTCGGTCCCCTTAGGCAAGGGCAACAGCTCGACACAACCGAGTCAAAAACAAGCTCAAGCAAAGAGCACAAACCACCAAAGCACACAAGAGCTCCCCCTGCACATATGCATACTCCCCCTGAATATGTGCCAGCACTGGGCACAAACCGGTCAGGCCGGTTTCCCAAACCGGTCAGACCGATTAAACTCGGCAGAAGCTCACCCCCAAAAGCCAAAAATGCAAAAGAAATGCACAAGCTCCCCCTTGAATGTTGGGATATATTCTAGGGATGCAATGCAACTTTTCTCCACCAACATTTCTCCCCCTTGTTGCCAATGCATGAATCAATGCCAATGCAAGTCCTTGGAGACGCTTGAAAACGAGCGCACAGACATACCGAGAATTGGATGTCCGACCTCGTCGTCGTTAAGTACAGGAGTGACCCGATCATGCTTCGGTACTCCTTCTGGTCCACATGCTCACCTTCCTTGTCTGCATCAAGAGCTGTAGTCATACTCATAGGCGTCGCCATGGCCTTGGAGTCCTCCATCTTGAACTTCCTCACAATGTCCTTGGTGTACTTGGCTTGGTGCACAAATGTTCCTTCCTTCGATTGCTTGATCTGGAGGCCGAGGAAGAGCTGCAACTCGCCCATCATGCTCATCTCAAATTCCCTGCTCATGTCTTCTATAAACCTTGCAACCAAAGAGTTAGACGAGCCACCAAAAACAATATCATCCACGTATATCTGCACAATCAGGGTCTCTTTGCCCTGCATGAGGAGAAACAAGGTCTGATCTACCTTCCCCATCTCGAAACCTCTCTCAAACAGGAAAACCCTCAACCTACCGTACCAAGCTCTAGGCGCTTGCTTCAGCCCATACTCATGGAAAAGGCTAGAAGGATCCTAATCGCCTCCAAACGGGCTACGGGAGCAAAGGTCTCCTCATAGTCGATCCCCTCTTTCTGACTATACCCTTGCGCCACCAACCTCTACTTGTTTCTCACCACTTCTCCTTTCTCTCCCTCTTTATTTTTCCACACCCATTTTGTCCCAATCGGCTTACAACCCGGTGGAGGATCCACTAACTCCCAAACTTGGTTCCTCTCAAAATTCTCCAACTCCTCATGCATCGAATTAACCCAATTGTGATCAGATAGCGCATGTCCAATGTCTTTGGGCTCAAAAGTAGCAACAAAAGCAGCATGGGCAAAGTGAGAATTGTTTCGAACCCTCAACCGTGTAGTACGTTCATTGATGTCGCCGATGATTCTCGAAGCTGGGTGATCCACTTGAACTCACCGGGGAGGTTCTCACCTTGAAGCTACCTCCCCCTCAACAGCAGCTTCTCCTTGATCTGGGTTTGTCGTTGTAGGTGTGGGAGAGGGCCTGTTCTCGATTGTAGTCGAAGTAGTAGGTACATGCTCAGCCACGGGCACCACACCGCCATCTTCATCATCTCCGTGTTCATGCTCCTCCTCCTGAAAATCTCCTCGCCAAGTTCCTTGTCACCTGCACACTCAAAAACAAGCTGACTACGTGGTTGTGTCTCGTCGAAGGTAACCTCGCAAGTCTCCACGATTTGGTTAGTTTCAAAATTGAGCACTCGAAAGGCTCTAGAATGAGACGCAGTTGATGGTTGAAACACGTAACAACCTTCGATCCGCAAGCGTACGGACCTACACCTTTTTCACCACGGGGTGACCCCCAAGGTTCTTGTCAATCCGCGGAGCAAGGGGATTGCTAGCGCTTAACCAAGTACTAATCTAGTTGATTGGAAAGCCTTTGAAAGAGGATTAATCTTAAAGTAAAAGCAATCTAACCTATGTTAATCTAAGACTAAACTAAGGTTAAACTAGATGGTGAGGGTTGGTACAAGAGAGAGATTAAGGTAGATAAGCGTTCCCTCCCTAGGGTTTAGGATCTCATGAACATGCATCTACTACATGAAAAGGGTGTTGCCTTCACTAGCTTCATGGCGGTTATGCGGTCGCTAAGCCTTTTCCCTCCACCGTACTGTCACTACGCAAGGTAATCAAACACTTTCACGTATAACCGCATCTATACCTAAGCATCCATAGGGTTAAGCTAATCACCACGATTACCACAAACCCTACTAAGACCACATGTTGTGCAAACATATGTAAACAAAGCATTCGTGAAGACATAGACTATAAAGCATCGATAGGCATAAGATTCATGTATAGATTAGATATCATGCATCCATATAACCCTAGGGACGAACGGAGGCATTACCCCATCATCTTACACGGATTGAAGCACATAGGGGTGATGGAGACTCCGGAGAACGTCGTCGATGAAGATGGCGGTGATGAAGCTTGGGAACACCCCTAGGCCAGCGGCTTGGAGTCCTCCTCTTGCTTCCTTCCCTCCGCCGGCGTTGATCCTTGCGACGAGCTCATCCAACTCTCTCCCTCATCTTGTGGCGGCGGTTTTCTGGTGAATGGCGTCGGTAGAATGATTGGATCTCAATGGTAACCCCCCCTTGGGAGCCTAGGGGGTTGCATTTATGCCCTTAGGGAGCCTTGGGGCGTGCTCTATCTTGCCTTGCATGAGATCTTCCTTGGGAGAGAAGCCAACTTGGTTTCCATAAACTCAGCCTCGTCCAGATTTTCCTGATTCACACCATATCTCCCACGTCCAGACTCCAAATAATGCAAATTCGGTGTCCAGATTGTGTGCCACAAAATTATCTCCAACTTTGGTATTCATTGCTTTCCTTGGAAACGAAGATAAGATCCCCAAAACAGCCTCGGAAGATAATCTGTCTGATTTCGGACTTGTTTGCGCAGCTGGCATTTCGGGGGCCATATCTCCTAGCTCCTTGACCCGAATTGGGCCTTCCACATGTCCAAATTGAAGCTATCATCGAGGCCCACAACTTTGGTAGTCAAACTTTTGCCATTAGAGGTCATTTAAGTCTCCGAATCCGCACTGAAAGATCATGCTGTTCTGGGCTGTGAGAATATCTCTCGGGCTGAGTTGATCTCGTTGGTAAACCTCCTTGTCCCTGGAGTTTTATATGTTGATGCTTCGGTCTTTGGTCCATTTGGAGTCATGTTCATCACGTGTCTTGACTTGTGTCGGGTTTCATGATCTTCTCCTAAAGTGCTTGATGAACTTATCCCGAAAGTCTCCTCTTTAACGTTGATTTCCTGCGTAAACAATAAACTCCAAAAACTATATGCAAGTGTGAACTTGTTACATCATTAGTATGCCTAGTGGCGGGTTAGTCATAATTCGAAGCTCAAACCAAAGTGTAACAAGTGCTCTTGGTTGACGGAAATTGACCGTCAACATACCCCCATGCTTAAACCTTGCTCGTCCACGAGTAAGTAATCCTTGCTTAAAGGGGAAATCAGCGTTGCCTTCCAATGTTGTCCCTACACTTAGTCATTCATGATGAGGCAAATTACTCTCTCTTAAGAATTTGTTTTTAAAGTTCAAGTTGTGATCGGCTTCTTTTTTCATTATGGAAGATAGACTAACAATAAAGAACAAGCCACATTTAATAAACACGATGCCCTCAAACTTAAGTGAACTTCAAACCATTACCTTGTTCCATGGAAGAATTTTCAAAAAGATGCATATCCAACATAAGTGAAAATCTCTTGCAAAAGCTCATGGAAACACTCATCTCATCAAGTCACTCAAGCCTATACTAGATTATTTTCAACCTATTCTACTCATATGTGATAGTGGAAGGCTTATGTGGAGCTTGGTAGGTCAAAACAATCCTAGCAAAACATACATCTGAAATATTGTCAAATTAAGAGAGAGATCTACTGGAATTACCGAGACTCGTCAAAAAGGCCATGGAAAATAAATGTTGGAAAGAGATAGGGATGAAACACACACATTTAGATAGGTGGACATGTGCAAGTGGCAAATGGATGATCCCGAGGCACAAGTGAAGTCCTCGTTATCGGATTGCACATGGTTGGAAGATTTGAGTATGGATTTGTCATCAAGGCACTTGAGAACTTATGAAACAAAAAGAACCGAGGAGCAACTTATATTTTTATTTTTTTACTTTTATTTTATTTTCTTCTCATTTTTCTCTCTTTCTTTTTTTTGCTTCTTCCTTTTTTTCTTACTTTTCTTTTCTTCTCATCATAATTTTTTTTCATTTTTCATTTTTTTTCTTTTGCTCCTCAGAACTTTTGCAACATAACACTTACATAGCATTTGTCAGAGATGATGTGATGACTCCTCCCCCATGATTGAACGATGCTCGTCCTCGAGCATAAAAGAGGGGGTGGAATGATTGCTAAAGTAAGCATAAATTCAATAATCTTGCGGAATATCTGAGTCTCCATCGAGAATTTTACTCCATACTCAAATTGGGTTGTGGACAAGGAGGTGATCACAAAAAGATGTTTTTGGTTTAGGTTGGATGCCCAGCGAAGTTTGTGAAATTTTCGATGTGAAAACCCACAATGCATGGACAAAAAGGCTAGCATGAAAAAGTTACACAAAGGAATTACCAGCTTCTTAGTCTCGAACCATAGAAATCAATCCTAATCCAACTCATCAAAATATATGTTTGCAATCTACGGGTTTTGTTATCATAGAAAATATATGTATATGGCTTTGGTAGGTAGAACTTTGCAAGAGCATCACAAATATGTATATAGCATAAAAGTTAATTTTTCATAAAAACAACAAGTTATCCGGCTATCCATAAACTTAAATCAAAGAGCAAAGGTATGTATGTGGGTCTAGAGCATAGTCATTTCACCTCCACAAATAAAAGAGCCGGTATTTAAATTAATTTCAGATCACGTTATAGAGAGCAATTAGACAAGACATGTATAACTTCATGTAGGTACAACAAAGCGGCAACTTTCATCATTTTTCCATAAGCATATGCAATATAAAAGATCGAGGTGAACACATGGTCATGCTTATTTATTGAAAATCAAAAGAAATATAGGTTGTCCTCCTAGCAGCTATGTTATTGTTAAAGAGAAAAACAAAAGTTGCACCAAGTTGAGGTTGAAGGCATACTTACAAGTATTTATGTCCGGAAAAGAGAAGGTCCATGGAGGTGTTACCGTCTTTTGTAGTTTTTTTTCGTGATCTTCTCCCGACATCTCCATGTATGTGGATTTGCTTTTATCTTGCTTTTCCAATGCTCCTAAACTTCTGAATTTGATCATGTATGCTTAATGGAGTCAATGGTCGCCTTCTCTTCAATGTTGTCATCACCATCTCCTCTTTCTTGTTCTCATCATCTCCTTGCTGTCCCTTTTTCATGGATTTCCCCTCTATCCAGAACAGAACACATATCGAAATATAGATCTATTGAAAAGTTTATGAAATTAACTTTCCAATGTGTGGTCATTCATCGAAAACGGAGTTCAAACAAGGGAGTTATGTCCGTTTTACTTCAGCACTGCGTGCTGTCCAAAACTGATTTCAGGACGTGTTGCACTCGGTGATTCGGCCATAACTGCTTGTAGAAACCTCTGATTGTCTTGATTCTTGATTTGTTAGAATCGTAACTTCATGGGGCTTCCAAATATACAATAGTATTAAGTGTTTTCCCTTTGAGACCACGCAGAATTTTGATGAGATCAATAGCTTCTTGTGCATTGATCCGGGGATGTTGATGATCTGGATCATTCTATCTTCTAGAGCGTCATGTTGCACTTCTGTGTTGAAGATTCAGGGTCTCCCCCATGCTTCGCATTTTTCTAGGCATGGAAGAAGAAGACAAAGCATTTTTACTTAGTCATCCTTCAATTTTCTTGTAGTGAGAGTCTTTATCTTGCCTGCAAGACGTTTTAAGCGCACATTCTACCCCCAAGGTGACGGTTGGGAGTAGATAGAATTGCCAACAATCCAACAATGTTTCCTAGGACTCTCAACTTGTGGCATAATTAGTCTAATGAGGAATAAAAATCTAATGAGTGTATGTGGTGCAAGGTGTGTATGCACATGAGAGGAAAGCATATAAACAAAGACAATGTTTTCACCTAGTTTTAAACACCATATTTACAACTAGGTTGCCGAATTTCTCCATAGCCATAAAGATTTATTTATCTAGGGTTAAAACACCATGTCTACCTAGATCAAAAACTCTTATAGAACAAGAAAAATTAAGCGCACTGCAAAGCTTATAAACTAACCAATGCAACATGGAAACATATGAAAAGTTAGCAAGGTTTATCGAACTTAACGATGATGGTCCGCAATCATGTCTAAACACCTTGTTCACACAAGATTGCAAAGGGAAATACTCATAAGGCCTTATGAAGCATTAACATGGAAAATGAATCATACATCATTAAGTATATAAAACAACCAAGCCAACTATATACAAAACATGTATATGCAAAGAAACATCACGTTGATAACAAAATACAATGCATGCAAAAAAATATGAGCATGAACATGATGGTGGTTCTAAAAAGGAAAATTAAACTTAGATTAATTAGCCACAAGTTGATCATCATAAGATGGTGCCATTCTTTATTCTCTCTAAGAAAGGAATAAAAACATAAAGAAACGGGTTGCCTCCCGAAAAGCGCTTCATTTAAAGTCATAGAGCTCGACTTTCTCACATACCTTCTTTTCGTTGCATAGTCATGGCCCATCATGCAAGAAGAAAAGGTACCAATGAAGCTTTAATTTACTTCCCATGTTGTGCTTGATCACTTATAGAAGACTTGCCCAAGGTATCTGACATCATCACTTTCTCCTTCTTTGTCACCCTTCGGTGCTGCCTTCACTCCACGAATTTTTCTCTAATGTCCAGAACAGAAAGTATACCGAAGCTCTACTCTATTGCATAGTGCACAAAATTTCCTTTCCAACAAGTCTTTATTTGCCCAAATCGGACTCCGAACAAGAGAATTACGTCCGTTTTACTTCGGCGGTGAAATCTGTCCTGAAATTTCAGAACGCGCAACGCTCAATGTTTTCTCCATAACTCCTTACACGGGTCTTCAAATTCATTGGTTCTTGATGCGTTAGAATGGAAACCTTATGGAGCTTCTGAATATCTCATTTTCTTCATTTGTACACCTCCGAACAAGCTTTCAAATTGATGAAGACAGCAGAATCCATCGCGGGATTTGGAGAGGTTAATGATTTATCTTGCAACTCTTTAGGCATGACTTCTCTTTTCATTATTCAAGCCTTATCTACATGGTTAGTGAAAATCGGTCCTTCTCCCGACATGTGCTTCTTTAAGGTCATTAGCTTGACCAAGCACAAAGCATGATCGAGATTTACAAAACTTATTGTAAACATACGCGTCCATAATTAACACCACAACCAAATTGTAGCAACATATCAAGGTGTAATTAAAAGGATCATATGTTTCATGCAAAGCACTTAGTTCATCATTAGGCAAAGGTTCTTTAGGCATAGAATTAAACGGTTCAAACATAAACATTGCCTCATCATTATTCTCAAGAAAATCTAGCCTATAAACATCATAATTATTGTCACAAGGCATAGAATTTAAACTATCATTTATTCTATTGGTTGAGCATGAGTATTTGAATTTATCATGATCAATACCAATAATATCTTGAGATTTCAGCGCGTAACTTGGTCTTAGAGCTTTTTCAACAAGAGTGATATTTGGTTCATCTAACGGTGTTGAAGGCGAACCAATCTCAACGAGTGAAGGTGTCGCTTTGTTACCTTTTTGCATCCCCTCCATCTCATCATGTGGAAAGTGTAATCCATCAACTACATTTGCATTTGTCTCTTCTTTGAAGTCTTCATTGTCATCCCAATCTTTATCTTCAAAGTCTCGAATGTAGCTTTCTTTATCTTCCATGTACCACATGTCGTTGAGATTGCTCATCGTTGATTCACTCTTTTCTTCATCATTGAGCACTTTCACGTCTTGATTTGCTAGTGTGTAGACTTCAATAGCACACAAACTATAACCTTGTGGAGAGGGGCCTTCTTGGATTACTTGCTCTATGTCATCTCCCTCTGAAGGACCGGATTGGCGACCAGAGGGGGGGAGTGAATGTGAGCCGATAAAAATTCTTCTCTTGAGAGAACTCGGCCTATATCCCGATTGCCACCCCAAAATACACCTCGCGTCTAATTGCCAAGATGACACGAGTCAACTAGTGACACGCTCACCCTAGGAACAATTCGACACGCTCAAAGCGTAGCGGAAGCCAACACAAAGCGAGGCACGAAAAGCTTGCACAGGAGATTTTGCACAACCACTGTTAAGAATTCACACACTAAGCATGCACAAGGATAACTAACTAATTCTCAATTAATCATGCAACCATTAGCAAGAGAAAGTAGCTAACACATATAGCAGGAATTAAACTGAGGTCAGCTGCACTGGTACAAGCATCGGCAAGTAGAAAAGAGATACTGAAAAAAAAAGTACTGGAAGCAAATATCACAAATGCCACATAAAAAGCTAAGAGCTGTAGACACGCAGGAGATCAAGTAAATGATTCACTAAGCAATGATTACCTAATCAATTCTACTGCAGCATGACAGTGATGGCAAAAATTAACTAGCAAAGTGGAGGAATTAACAAGGTTGAATTAACAAGGTTGAAATCGATGGAGCTCACTGTCCTGCCTGCTTGCTGCGTCGTGGACTGCCACGAGCCGACCAGAGATGCCTGGGCTGCAGCAAAGCAACGTTGTCCCGTTGTGCTGCACCACGCTGAGTAGCGGACTGTTATATTAAGGCATTTCACCAAATTTCGGTCAAATCCGCTAAAATTTTATAGTGTGAACGTGAGCTTTTAATTCTAGGGTCCGGCTCCGGACGTGGGTCCCACATATAGATTTGGCTTCACCGATTTGCACTGAGTAGCGGACTGTTATATTAAGGCATCTCACCAAATTTCGGTCAAATCCGCTAAAATTTTATAGTGTGAACGCGAGCTTTTAATTCTAGGGTCCGGCTCCGGACGTGGGTCCCACATATAGATTTGGCTTCACCGATTTGCACTGAGTAGCGGACTGTCATGTTAAGGCATCTCACCAAATTTCGGTCAAATCCGCTAAAATTTTATAGTGTGAACGCGAGCTTTTAATTCTAGGGTCCGGCTCTGGACATGTGTCCCACATATAGATTTATCTGAGTAGTCAACCAGGTGGTGGTTGGATTATATTGTTGGATATTGGATTTTGAGTGAGTGAATTGGATTGGATTGGATGTGAGCTTTATAATTTAGGATCTTACTGGATTTTTCTTCTTTGGATTATGGATGTTGATCCATTCCCACGTCTACTGGCAGCTGGCCTGATTGCTTCGTCCGCGGGCTGGCCTGAAACCAAGAGCTGTTGCTGGCCCGCTCGCCTGGACGCGTGCTCGGTCTGGAGACTGCACGCACAGTGCACGCCCCGCACACCCGACGCCCTGCACACGAAGAAACAGAGCAAGAACACAAACCACGCACGCACGAACCGCTCTCCAACTTCGATCTAAAATTCCGCCCAAAATAATTCACCAATCGAGATGAAACTTGAGCTGTAGATGCACAACCCCAAGGGCTAATTGATCTGAGAAAACATCAATCAAAGCTCAAGTAGTCATCACAAAATACGAAGTCAACCGAAACCCTACCAAAACTCGAAACTATGAGAAAACTTCAAATCCAAGCCAAATCCGTGCGGGATTTGAAAAGGGATCATAATATATATGCTCACGAGGATCCTAGCAACAATTCTCTTAAAGAAATCCCACTCAAAACGGCCTCAAATCCGATGAACGAAAATTCCTCCAAAAATACCTCCGAAAATGCAGAAAAAGAAAATCACACGGGATTAAAGAATTTGGCACAAGATTAAGATGAAGATTTCACTATGAATCACTTAGCCATATCCGGTTACAAGCCACTCACAAGAATCACAAATCATGAATGGCAAAAAGCTCAAACAAAGAGCCACTCACCCCTCTTTTCCTCTCTCCCCAAGAGCACCCCAAAATGAAAGAGCACTCTCACCCACTAAGCCAAAGAGATGGCTGAAATTCAGCCACTCCTCCTATATATAGGTCCCCCGAAAAATGACCGAAGTACCCCTACACTAGGAGTTACAACACAAGCCCTCACAGGGGCATTTTGGTCAACACATGAAGTTCACCATCGGACGGCCGCGCATCCACCGCAAACCCGCGTAACAACTACGCAAGTCTTGCGATCATGCCGCGTGTCCTCCGCTTCGAAGTCTCCGGAAGCCCCACGGCGCACACCGGTCAGACTGGTGCTCCTCACCGGTCAGACCGGTCCCCACTGGTCAGACCGGTCCCCACTGGTCAGACCGGTCCGACCCACCGGTCAGACCGGCCTAGTGTTGTAGCCATGCACGCTTCGGTCTTCGGTCTTGGCTTCGTGGCTCAGCTAAGTAACCCAGTGATTTTGTGGTGAACCACTGGAAACCCCGCAGACTTGGTGTGGCCTCGCGCCAATCTCCACTCATGACTTGGCCCCCACGTCGTCCCGGCTCAACCTTGGTTTTGAGGCTCAACCAAGAAACCGTCCACGACCTCGTCTTGCTGTTCTTGCCACCGTGCGACCCGCACTTGATCCCGCTGGCCACCGGGTCCCTCGAACCAAGTCTACTTGTCTGCTCCACACCTGGAGGCCTCACCAGCATCAACCTTTCGTGCTTGTTCTTCACCTGCACCAGCACCAATCAAGCCGCAGCCTGCACCTGCAATACTTAGTCGAGAGTGAGTTCACACAACGTTGTCAGTCACTCATCACACCAGGAAGTGACCATCCACCGGTCCTCGAACCACACAGGTTCTCAATCTCCCCCTTGATGAGTGCATTGACAACACACACATTTTGTAACCAAAGAGAAAAGAAAAAAGAAAAGAAACGAACAAAAGAACTCAAACAAGCGATCGAAAGCCAAAACAAAGTTAAAGAACAAGATCACTTGAAAGAGAAAAGTCTCGGTCCCCTTAGGCAAGGGCAACGGCTCGATACAACCGAGACAACACAAGCTCACAACAAAGGAGCAAACCACTAAAGCAAAGCTCGAAAATGCACAAGAGCTCCCCCTGCACACATGCAAACTCCCCCTGAACCAATGCAACTCCCCCTGGACGAATGCATGCAATCCCCTCACCGGTCAGACCGATGACCACCTGGGAACTGCAAAAGCCAAAAATTGGCTCGAAACCACTCGGAAACCTTCTAAATGCATTCAGTAGGTCAAAACATGCACAAGCTTCTCCCCCTTGTTGACAATGCATGAATCAAGCCAAAATTAGGAAAATTTCAACCTAGAGCTTCTCAAATAGACAAAATTCAACATAGCATGCTACACATATCCAAATGAGCAAGGTAGATACTCTATAGCTTCGTATGGACATAAACTACAAGATCACCAAGTTTCACAACCATTGGGCAAAGCTAAGATAGAATTGAGCATTTTTGCGAAAATTTACCCTATCATGAGCAAAGTCCTAAACATGAGCAAAACATGTCAAAATGGCAAAGCCACACAAATTTATGCTAGGACAACCATTCTAAGCATAAGATCATCATAAACACCCACAAGCACCTCATGTTATGTCAAAGCTACCGAGCCATGTGCCTACTTCTATATATGAGACTTCTCATTGGTAAGCAACATGCAACGGTTTAGTACCCAAAAGCAATTAAATTAAGCACATATGACATGGGAGCACATTTTCCAAGCAATTTTCATTTCATATTCCGATTGATATTTGGTACACGAAATGTCTTTGCGACAAAAAGGAACTTATGCCCCTCCACAAGATAAAGAATGGGGGCTAAACATTCATGATGACAAATAAGCCTTTGGCCTCATATGCTCAAAATAAGCTATCCAAGCACAAATTAAGCATAGAAATGCTACTAAAACATGTCATGATCATATAAAGGCATTTACTCACAAGAGAGCATACATGTAGCATTTTTCAAAAATATAGCTATCAACCATGGATATAAATCAAGATCATCAAGAGCTAAGCCAAACTAAACCATATCATACCGAACTAGCTCACAAGATCATATATAGCACATCATGGTGAACTATGTATATAGGAGAAGCTTTTCCTACAATAATGCATATGATACAAATGCATGCAACTTAAGATACAAAAGATGCCTATACATCATGATACATATACAATGCAAATGCAAGAATGCATAAAAGGAAAGCTATACATATGCTACAAAGGAGCTTCACCACCAACTCAGGAAACCAACCACACACACAAAGCTCACAAACGACCGGCTCCTCGAGGGGAGGCAAAAGGGGCTCGACACCACTGGCAAAAGAGCAAAGGAGCACAAAACTCACAAGCGCCCCCTAAACACATGCAATAGGGCCAAAGAGCATACAAAGCTCACCCTAAGCACACGTAATAGAGCAAAGAGCACATCAAGCTCACATGCTCCCCCTAACCACATGCACTAGGGCCAAGGAGCATACAAAGCTCACCCTATGCACATGAGTAAGGGCGAGGAGCAAAAGGACCAAGTAGCTTGACCAGAGCTACACACTTCCAAGTCACAAAACTACTTACCTCGACCACTCCTTCAGAAATCACCCATCCTTGTCCACCATCCCCGAAAGTGATGTTCCTCTTTGACACCACCGGGGTGAGGCCGGAGAACCACCCCCAATCTCAGCCAAATGTTCTCCAAACCTCCCACCTGCAACTCAAAACCAAGAACAAGAGCGAGCAAATGACTCAACACTGGGGTTAGTACCAAAAGACTCAAACCAATACCGAGCCATCTCCTTAAAAGTGGGGTTAGCAAAGTCCATCCTATCACGCCTAGCAAAGCTGGAACCACCACGGGGAAACCACTCCCGTCTCACTGGAGGAGTACGAGCACCACAAAAGGGAAAGCCTGGTCTGTAGTCCCTCTGAGACTTAAAACTGCGACCCCTCCCATACTCGTATCGACCACGAGGTGAAAAGCGTCCAGCAAACTCAACACCACCAGACTTAACACACCTACCACCTGAACCACCACCAAAGGAACCAACTCGAGCAGCAACACGACCTTGAAAACCAAACTGACTTGCTCTCTGAGGTCCACCGGTATGACCGTTGCCTCTCGGCTAGCAAACCTGCTTCGAACAGAAGCACTCCTAACTCCTCAAGCCGGAGCGTACACACACAGCCTCACATGGGGAAACACCAACCAAGAACCGCTCCAAGCGAGAGAAGAACCACCAAAGATCCCAATTGAGTACCATAGAAAAGATACCAATTGAAAGATCACAAATGTCTACCAAAAGCCACACCCTCAAAAACAAATCCCCTAACGAGTGAAGCCAAGCTTCCCCTTAACCAAAAACAACTAGCAAAGCAAAAGCTAGGAAAAGAAAGAGCAAAAGAGAAGCTCTAAACCCAACCGAAAAGGGAGAAAACTAAAAGAAGAACAAAGCACAACCCAAAGACAAAGCAAGCCCAAAACCCAAAGAACTCCCAAAACATGCTACACAATGCATTTACAATATGAAACAAGATAAATAAAGCATTGTAACATGATTTCACATATATGAATACAAGCATGGGCTAACAAGCATATCATCAAGGTGCAAACCTATACAACTAGCTTAACCGAAATGATACCAATGAATAACATGCCAAACACGATAAAAGAACTAAACAAAGGCATGATACAAGATCATTTGAATCAACCACCAAGATATATTACAAAACTAGCATGATAAGGTATACATGGGGGACAAACATGCTAACAAGAGAGAGTAACAAAGAGCTAGCTGAAAATGATATGGATGAGCAACATATCATAACCACAAGAGGGCAACCATAAAGCATGGCATGATGTTCATATATATCATCCACCACAATATCATACAAAAGATAGCAAGATAGGTATACAAGATCACAAAGCTATCATGAACAAGGTGGCTAGCCTACCATGGTTTATACACAAGCATGCAACAAGTATACAAGTGAGTACAAAGAGAAAAGGAAAACTCACTATACATGTGTACAAAGGCTTTCAAGAGCCATCCAAAGCGGTGTGGAGAACCATCATTTCTTGATCACCTCACAGACAAAAGATCAAGTACCATCGAGCCCATGTTCTCCAACCGCGTCTCCATACCTACACACAAGGAGACAAAAAAGACCATGTCTTGGATCCCAAAGGGTTAGCAAGCACATACTTGGGAATCCAATACTTGGTCACACGGGTATGCGATGCACTCAAATTATCATGTGAGTTAGCATGATGCAAATGCCGGTTAGAATGAAAAGGTTTTCGAACACCCTTAGAACCATGCCTCAAAGGAGCAACCCGCGAAGAAAGACGAGTGCTATCACAAGTAAAAAGGCAAAGGTCCCTCGAGGTCGTAGGAGAATAACCAACACAAGCACCACGGGAAGCATGTCGCGGACCCACACAAGAAGCACTAGAAACATGTCCACGAGCATGGCCTAACTCACTAGAAAGAGTGTCATAAAACCCGTCCACAAATTGTGCCTTCTTAGGTGCACAAGTGTTCATGCCATTAAAAGGGCTATGAACAACCAAAGGCCTAGAACCACTGGCTCGCTGCATTCTTCTTGCCCGGCGGTAGCAAAAACTCTCTTGATGCCCATCCTTCCCACAATGAGAGCAATGGTACAAAGGCCTATCGGGAGGCACGGTCCGAGTGGACGAATCACCATTCTCTTGTAAGTGAGAAATCCCTTGGGACTTAGAGCAAGAAGCATCAACCTCAACACTCGACTTGGTGCCAACATTAGAACCACACATGCCATGAGAAAGGCTACGTGGCTTCTTAAAAGCTTTGGCACGCACACGTCGCTCGTGCTTGACACGGCGAAAGCAAAACTCAACGGTATGCCCATCCTTCTTGCAAAAGGTGCATTGGAACTTCGGTTTAGGAACATGAGTTCCAAAAATGTGAGAAGCACCTTTGCCATCCGACACATCTTGGGCAACACCGGAGGAAGCAACAAGCTTAGGAGTAGCTATGAAAGAGCTATCCGAAGCACTAGCACACTTGGTACCTTCCAAAGACTCACGCTCAAGAGAAGAAGTCGACTCCGGTTGAGAAGAAGCAAATTTAGATGCATCAACATCGGAGTGACAAGAAATGCGAGAATCTAAACCCTTAGCACAAAGACTCTTGCATCTTGTGCGTAAAACCTCATTTTGAAATTTGAGGCGCTCACAAGTACCACATGTCATATTTCTCAAATTATCGATTTCCTTCTCAATGCACTTAGTATATGTGGTACGCAAGAGTTCATTTTCTTTCTCAAGGTTGGCACTCATCTCATCATGCACAACCAACTTGGCGCTCATATCATCGCGCATCTTTTTCAAAGCCAAAACTTCACTTTCCAATTCAATGCAAGAGGTGCAAAAGAAATCACATGAACAAGCAACATCATTTACATCTCGAAAAGCATTATCATCATGACAAGAAGTATGGCAAGCATCATCAACAACTAGCAAAGAGCACTTGCTACAATGCATAGACTTCAAGTCACAAATTTCAGCCCTAGCATGCTCAAGTTCATCTACACATGTGGTGTGAGTCAATTTTAATTCTTTAATTTCAGCAAGCAAAGACTCACAAGAAACATATGGTAGGGAAGCACTTGATTCTAGCAAAGCAATCTCACTTCTAGCCATATCAGGTTCATCATTCAAAGCAACACAAGAGTTCCAAGGCATAGAAGCATTGGATTTCAACAAGTCAATTTCAGATTTCATGCAAGCAAGAGAAGAGTTCAATTCCTCATTCTTTCTAAGCATGCTACTCACATCATTTGCAAATTCAAGATTTTCAACAAGTAAAGAATCACATGATTTGCAAGGCAAAGATGCATTGAAATGCAACATTTTAATTTCAGATTTTAGGTGAACAAGAGAGGAGTTCAACTCAATATTCTTAGCATGCATGGTATTACAAGAATTGCATGAATTCAAAGCACACGACTTCCAATGAGCCATACCACATTTCAACCTAGCAAGAGAACATTTCATCTTCTCATTTTTCTTACGCAAGGCATCACACAAATCCATGTTTCTTCTATGCAAATCCCCACAATCACCTTCACAATCATTCAACCTATCACATAGGATCAAGATGCCTTTAGCAAGCGTACCTTGGTTCATGTCTCTTAGCTTGCGGTAGAGCTCGCCCTTCTTGAGATCACCATGTTGATAGTCCTCGATGAGGGACATCATCTCCTCCACTCCGGCTTCCGCCTCAACCTCCATACTCCTCCTGCTCAAAGAACCACAAGGAGAAGAGCTTGGTGCCATACTCAAAGCACCGGTTAGGATTAGCCGAAAAAAACTCAAATCTCGTAAACCAAGACCGCAAGCAAAACGAGCTCAAAGAGACCAAACCAACACCGCAAAGCAAAGCACCCCTTCTCTTTTATCGCCCTATGGATCTTAGACTGGTTAGAGTCACAAAGACCCGCAACCGGCTCTGATACCACTTGAAGGACCGGATTGGCGACCAGAAAGGGGGAGGGGGGGGGAGTGAATGGGAGCCGATAAAAATTCTTCTCTTGAGAGAACTCGGCCTATATCCCGATTGCCACCCCAAAATACACCTTGCGTCTAATTGCCAAGATGACACGAGTCAACTAGTGACACGCTCACCCTAGGAACAATTCGACACGCTCAAAGCGTAGCGGAAGCCAACACAAAGCGAGGCACGAAAAACTTGCACAGGAGATTTTGCACAACCACTATTAAGAACTCACACACTAAGCATGCACAAGGATAACTAACTAATTCTCAATTAATCATGCAACCATTAGCAAGAGAAAGTAGCTAACACATATAGCAGGAATTAAACTGAGGTCAGCTGCACTGGTACAAGCATCGGCAAGTAGAAAAGAGATACTGAAAAAAAAATACTGGAAGCAAATATCACAAATGCCACATAAAAAGCTAAGAGCTGTAGAGACGCAGGAGCTCAAGTAAATGATTCACTAAGCAATGATTACCTAATCAATTCTACTGCAGCATGACAGTGATGGCAAAAATTAACTAGCAAAGTGGAGGAATTAACAAGGTTGAAATCGATGGAGCTCACTGTGCTGTCGCATTGCAAAGTGCAGCTGGGCTGCTTGGTCCTGCCTGCTTGCTGCGTCGTGGACTGCCACGAGCCGACCAGAGATGCCTGGGCTGCAGCAAAGCAACGTTGTCCCGTTGACCTGCTTATGCTGGATCGTGTGCTGCACCACGCTGCCTGCGTGCTGCTGGTCTGGGGATGCGGCCTGGTCCCTGCGCCTGGGCCAAGTGCGAGCTGCAGGTCGCTGGGTCGACACCTCGGAAGGAGGGAGAGAGCCGGGAGTCAATATTGGGCGATCGTTCGCTGCGGGTTGTTGGCAGCGAACAGTCGCCGGCAGCAGTCAAGGCGCTCGTTTCGCTGCGGGGTTACTCGTCTTTCTTTCCCGTCCACCCGCCGGTGGTGTTTGGTGGGCTTTAGTGGGCTGTTATTTCTTAGCTTTCTTTATGTTCCCTTTGAACTTTGTGATTCTTGTTGTTTGTCGCTTTTTATTTTTCATTTTCGGGACAGCGGGATGTGAGTGAAAAAATGGACGGGGGATTCTTTCACATACATATGAATGTGGAAGCAATAAAAAAACACTAATGTGAATATCAGCTATTCGTCAAAAGCTGACCCTGGATAAATAAATAAATAAATTACAGATCTTCCGTGCCTGGTTTGCCTCTCATCTTTCACCAGAAAAAAGTAGTTGCGTGCTTCTTTATATCAACTATTTGTCAAAAAAAGCTGACTCTGGATAAATAAATAAATTACAGATCTTCCGTACCTGGTTTGGCCATCATCTTTTACCAGAAAAAAACTGCTGCGTGCTTCTTTTTTTAAGAAGAAAAACAAAGTTGCATCTTCAATGATAAAATTCGACTTTGATGTTCTGCAAAGAAAGAATAGATTTTGCGAAAAGGACGGAATGAATGTGAGTCTTGGGCAAAGGATTTTACAACAAAGAAAGTAAAGAAAAGGAAAACTTACATGCATGTTTAATATTTTTTTTTTGTGTACGAGACTATCAAACTTCTCGTTGCAGGGGTGTGTCAGAACATAATAAGTCAAGCATTCACGCAAGGGTTTTGCATGTTCATGTGAAAACAAATAAGGACAATTGTATATTGAAAATTATTCTCCATACATACTGTGAAAAAAAGATGAAAAATGAAAATGGAACAGATATACTCACAGGTTTAAATAGATGTTGCTTGTCACCATCATGACTTTGCATTAGTTTCATAACAAATATGCCGCTATCACAGCTGTGTGTGTGGGAAAAAATAAATACAGATTACTACCAATGCTATCTTGTAGTGATAGTTGAGAAATAAAAAGTTATTTTGAAGGTGATAAAAATTGATAGTTCAAATAAATTAACAAAATGCATATACAAAAAATAGTGTGCTTGGACACTCAACTGGTTGTTCGACCAAGTGACACTGCAGAAAACGGTTGTCATTTGGAAGATTTTGAGTGCCAGAGACATGGGGTATGCACATTTGAATGTTCTCTTGAAGTTCCAGATAACTGTCTGAGCATTGCTTTGAATTAAATCCAATTGCAAATTGGGGCATAAGACCTCAAACTTTCCATGTCTGAGATTGGCAACAACCAAATACCAGAACTGATCATCATATTGTAAAGGGAAAAATACCTGTGCTTGGAGGAGGTAACAAAAAATAAAATAATATGGCAAGTCAGATATGGTTGGGAGCACTTTGTATGAATAAAAAAAAGCATGGTTTGAACTAAAGCAGACCATGTGCATCTTGTATATGTTATGCTCCATTAGCAGCTTGGTTATTCCCTTAGGGTCAAGCTCAGGGTCTTGAAACAACTTCTGTGCAATATTCAAAACAGTAGGATAAAAAAACCGAGAAAAGATAAGAATAAGATGATATGAATTATCGGAGGGGAATATTTGTAGTGAAGTTAGAGGGGAGGTAAACTAACCGCTCTTTCATATGGCATAATGTGCCTGTACCATGACCCAGCTGGGAGGAGGTCCATGTGAGCCTTCTCGTATTGTTCTGCCATTATAGCTTGTGCAATGACATCAAGTGTGTATCTTGAGACAGCCCCATACACTCGCATTGACAACCCAAATGTCTTATGATCCACCCAGAATTTATTGATTTGAACAACTCGAGGCCTAAAAATGAAATGTCATATTACATATCAGTGGCTTTGTGGGTGAGGGGTTGTGGATTGTTGCTGTACCGAGTTTCTGAGATAGCAACAACAATTCAAACCATAAAAAAGTTGTATAAATTATTATTTGTGTTGATTCATAGGGAAAAGGAAAACAGGTGCTTAACAGTGGAAATTTATAAAAACTTTGCATTATCAGTAACAAAAACTATGCAATGATTTATAAGAAACTTATAACTAGACAGAATTTATATGTCAACAACTTTGCAAAAAAAAAATTCTACTTGAATGTTGGGAACTGTTAAATTATGAATCTAAAACTTTGAGTCTAGGATTAAGATCTACTGTAAACTTCATTTTGCGAAAAAAGAGGATCAACAGAAAAGTTTTGTCCAGGCCCCTAAAAACTTTGAAGCAGACTGCTAAAATGTTTTGAGTTCAGTAGAGTTTATGTAGGGGGGGGGGTACAAAAACAGGAGATGCTGTGGAATGAAGAATAGAGTTGTAAGTAATATTTCTTGCCTTGGTCCAGAAAAAGGAATACGATTAACGATATCCTCAAAGACTTCTTTCTCCACGAGTTGGGATGAGAAGTTGTAGCAAAAATTGACCTGTGTGCTTGATTTGGACTGTATAATTTTCTCCAATTCCAATTCCATGTGGCTATGATTTTCTCCAGCAGTCTCTGTTACTGCGACACAGGGTGCTATACTCTCAGTACATTTTCCTTCATCGACTACATCATTAACATTTACGCTGGAAGTTCCCTGATGTGTTCTCTTTGTTCCAGATATCATAACATCATAAACTGCCTCATTTAATGACCTTGCACGTTTCTTGGCTTGAACATTTGATGAATCTGAAATTCTGACCTCTGAAGGGGATTGACTTGAAGGTATGACTTCAAAGTCAGAATCAATACCACTGCCCCAGAAGTTGAATTCCTTAGTTCTGGTGGGTTTCCCCCTATCCGTATCACCTTGTGGTTGGTTCTCATTTGACACTGATGTTGTAGTCACGTGTACCACGTCACTGAGTTCTGATCTATGCAAGGTTTTTGCAGCTAAAGAGCGGCAGCTGATAAATGCACTAGCTTGCAAGTTTTCCCCGATTGTGGTGACCCTTGGTCGCAAATTGGGTGCGCCCTCCTTGATATCTGAACGTCTAGATGTTCCAGAACTGTGCTTGTCAATGAGCATAAGATTTTCAGAGCGTGTGTCGTGACTATTTGTGTTTGATGTGTCGTCTTCACTGAAAGAAGGGACCTGCATGATCGAAGAGGGTTCATGATTTGATCTAATTGGCAGCTCCGGTAAAATTGTTTCTTCTCTAAGAGGCAGATTGGGTTCCGACAAGTTTGTGTCCAGAAAATTTGCTTGTTCAAGATTAGTATCACCACCATCTGGAGGGGGTACTGCTGTCGATCCTTTGTTCTTGTTCTCTGAGCCACAGGCATCATCATGAGTGTGTGTTGCTTCTGCAACATTTGAGCTGGCAGCTTTCGGCTGGACTGGTGCACTGCTGTAGTCCCCAAGTCCAGGGTCGGGTTGCTTCTTCTGGACATTGGAATCATGTTGTAGAGATTGCCACAAGCTGTACACTCAATCTGTGTAGATTGACACAATGGGTTCAATTGCATTTTGGATGTCCCTTTCCAAATCTTGGAAAGTTGAAGCAATTTCAACCTTGTAACTTTCCAAACGGGCAGATTCTGTGCATTGGCCTGCGCATGTGAGATTTTCTTCTGATATTGCAGACTTGCATGTTGGGGCTATGCAGAACATTGATTTGCTCAAGTCCTTCAACTGCATTATATCATTTTCCGATATACCCCCACGGGAAAATTAGTTAGATCATAGGAGGATCGGTGTGAAAAAAATGCAGCAATATAGAAAATTTTAAAAAAGTAAGACATCAATATTGAGCATGGTTTCTTGAGTCAAAAAAAAGGAATAAGAAAAAACATTACCGGCAGTCGTCCAAAAACAGAGCGCTCCTCATCTTCGGCATCAAGGGTCTCAAATGCTCTAACCATTTCAGTTGACCAGAATTTGATACTTGGTGAATGCTCACAGTCCCTGCTAACCGGAATGTCTAAAAGCTCAAAGTATATTATCTGAAAAAAAACAATTGTTATAAGGACACATTACAAAAGAGCAGTTTCAAAGACTTGTCTTTGTCATTGTCTCATTTGAGCAATCTTTCCAAAACGCAGATGAGGGGATAGAAAACAAAATATAGGTGATAAAAAAATGTGGAAAAAAGGTGTGGGTGTGATGAAAATTTGGCAGTGCTTACCACCAGTACAAGAATACAGCCTCCCAGTGTTGTAGACGAGCTTGTTGCTTCAGTTTTCTGATAGAAATCAATTGATTGGGTTATCTTGTCAAGGACAGCACCACACCAGTCATATTCACCGATCTCATCTGGCGATGCTATAGCAGAGTAGTAATCTGGACTAGCACACCCATAGCTTGATGGGCATAGAAAAGAGCTTAGTGCGAATAGAGAGAATAAAATCTTAAATTTGTCACCAATGAGATGTGGGGTCAACAGATCCTTCAGCTCATTGATAGTGGGTGTGGTGCCCCTGCAGCCTGTTTCTTGGCAGATCCACTTCCTGACAGAATCGTCACATTTCTTTGGTATAGTTTTTCCACCATTAGGAATGCCCAACACTAGATAAACGGAATGTGGGGTAATGGCTATCTTCTGCCCATTTGGTAGAACAAGAGATCTTGAACTGACCTCAAAACGCTTTGCAAGCCATATGCATATTCCCCTAGGGACTGACTCACAGCACAGATCCAAAAGATGGTGAAACCCCATGCTGTTCACTAGCATTCTTTGGTCAGGTGTAAGTTGTTTCGCTGCTGATATGAACTTGGGCAAACTCAATTTTGTTGAAAATATCTAGGAAGAAAAGAGAGAGAAGATTTATATGCTGTGGTTTGAGGTCCAATGCTTGATAAACTTTATAAAAACCACTTGCAATTATAAAACTGTGTACTGCCACATTTTAAACTTCGCAATTATACACATTAAACTTTCAATTACCTACAGCCTTGAAAAAACACAAAGAAAAGGCAACAAAAAAACTGTGCTATATAATTAGGGACTATATACTCTAGCATCATTAACTTTGTGCACTGGGATTAAGAAATTTATATTGAAACTGTAGCATTATAAACTTTAAAAACTATGTGATATAGAACTAAGAACTTTATATTGTAGCATAAGTAACTTTACACTCTATGATTGGGGGCTTTATACTATAGCATCATTAACTTTGTGGTCTACGATTGAGAACTTTATACTGCATTTAAAAAAAATAGAAGTATTATATACTGCGCTTTGAAGTCCAATGCTTGATAAGCTTTATAAAACCACTAGGATATGAAGGAAGACGACAAAAAAATTGAATGGTGAAATCCTAACTAACCAAATAATCTGCACTAAACTTTATGCTCTGGTAGTATAAACTTTGTACTGGCACAATATAAACTTTGCAAAATTATACACAGAAAACTTTCCCATCACCTACAGCCCTTGAAAAAAGGAATAGGGAACTAAAAAAACTATGCGCTCTATAATTAGGGACTTTACAATCTTGCCTCATTAACTTTGTGGTATAATACTAAGAACTTTACATTGTAAATGAAGCATATAAACTTTAAAACTTTGCACTATAGAACTAGATAACTTTACACAATGCAATATGGAACTAAAAAACTTTATATTGTATCATAATTAACTCCCCCCCCTCCAATTAGCGACTTTACTCCCTAGCATTATAGTGGCTTTGTGCTCTATAAATCAGGGGCTTTATACTCTAGCATATTTAACTTTGTACTTATAGGATTAAGAAATATATATTATATCATTATTAACTATGTTTGCTAAACTTGAAAAATTTATTCTATAGCATTATAAACTTTAAACTTTGCACTCTAGGACTAGGAACTTTATATTGTAGCATAATTAACTTTGCACTCTATGATCAAGGGCTTTGTGCTCTATAATTATAAACTTTACACAGTCGCGATATAAACTTTGCAATTATATACGATGAACTTTCATGACTTACAAAAAGTTTGTGGATGCACAAACTTTTTGCATTATAGCAACTTTACATTGTAGCGTAATTAACTTTGAACTCTATAATTGGGCGGCTTTAGGCTCTACAATTATAAACTTTACGCTCAGAATTATAAAACTGTATATAGTTGCAATATAAACTTCGAAGCTATATACAGTAAACTTTCATCACTGACATCCTTGAAAAAAACAGAAAAACAAAAAAAGAAACTTTTGTAGTACATGTGTGAACCTTTTGTACGTGTAGGTAAAACTTGTACCATCCAAGATTTTCAATTACTAACTGTGTCACTGGGAGAATGGGTTGCAGGGGGATTGACTAACCTTCTTTTGTCCATCTATAGTTTTCACATCATTCAGCCCCTCCCGACGGCCGCAGCCAGATTTTCTTGTTGATCGTGCGTCAGCTCCTTCCATTTTTCTCTGGTTATGATATTTCAAAGGGAAACCATGACATAATTTGCATATAAAAAGGGGGGTTCCAAAAAAAAAGCATGACCGTGATTTTCTGCCGTGGTAACTCCAGAGAAACACCAGATGAGGCTAGCGCTTTGGGTAATGTGATTGCCCTTCTCCTTGTAAAATGGTCAGATAGAATTATCTCTCCATTCTCTTCCTCAGAAGATGAGCTAGCGCTAATGTTCATGTCAGATGATGCAGGACTGCTTGTGGATGACCGTTCCTTGCTAGCTGACACCTTTTTTGAAGTCTTGCTGTCTGATGCTACATCAATGATGAGTGGCCGTACCACTTCAGCTGGAGAATTAGCTGTTGTCGGCTGGGTGTGGTTCTGAGTTCCTAATCTTCTTTTCTTCTTAGGGCCATTATTGGCTGATATTGTATCTTCCCTGCCATCTACGGCAGAAAGCAGCTATGTTGCCGTCTTCCTGACAGCATTAGATGAACGGTCGAAAGAATCAGGCACAACCATATCCAAATACAGTTGGCTGCTGCATCCACACTCATCATCTGGGGTGTGTGGTGCTGGGAAAAAAAAAGAGAAAACAACTTGTAATTTCAATTATTGATAGCAAAAAAAGATGAACAATCTTGCTGAAATTTGACAAGGAAGGTAATTATAATGTATTGTTTCAGTACCTTTTGTGACGTTTTTCAGGTCACCCTCCTGTGAACTATGGCGTGTGGGTGAGAGATTGGTTGGGCAATACTTTGGAGCGTCATCCTTAACCTAGTCCAGGATATGGGGGCAGGGGGAGAAAGGATAAAGCATACATTCTAATAATTGAAAAAGAGAAAATGGCATTTCAGATACTAGAAAAAAGTCAATGTCTTTGCTATTCATTTCAGATTGCAGAAAAAATTAAACAGGTGTGCAGCTTGGAAAAAAATGTGTAAAATTATATACAGTTTAAGTGTGGCAGTGGGAGGGTAAAAATAAGGCAGAGATATGTAAAATATTTTAAACTTCAGTTTAAAACTAGTACTCTACCTTGGGATCAGAAGTGGCGATACAGATTACCTGAGGTACTTTATTTCCAGTGTCAGAAGTGTGGCTTAAAGCTTGAGGCTGTTCTCCTCCGGTGGAGTGCTCCTTCAGAGTGAAACCTTTAAAAAGGGGAGCAAAAAACATAATTATATTAATTTCAAAA
The DNA here is from genome assembly GCA_036936925.1 of Cenchrus fungigraminus. Taxonomy (NCBI): domain Eukaryota; kingdom Viridiplantae; phylum Streptophyta; class Magnoliopsida; order Poales; family Poaceae; genus Cenchrus; species Cenchrus fungigraminus. Next base: position 44,825,314 of record CM072772.1, read on the forward strand.
AGGATATGTACAAAAAGTTCCATGTTGTGATACAAATTTAATTAGTAACACGCAAATATCAAAACTAATGTGCATAGCTAACTGTGCAAAAAATTTAACAAAATGGAATACAGTTAAATAATTGTTTGCTAACAAAGGTAATAATTGTGTGAATAAAAATTAACAACATATTTAAAAAATAGAAGCAAGTATACGCAGCAAGAGCATGCTATTAATTAGTTGTGCACGGGTTGATAAACAAGATGAAGTAGGGATGGCAGTAGCCTGAACTACCTCCAGCAACATTGGAATTAATAACTATGTTGGAATTTTGTAAGCCTTGGGGTAAGAGATTTCCTTCGTTCTCAAAGATCTTTTCCCGGCTGTTGTCAGTGTCATGAGCTGCACCATTGAAGTTTGTTTTGCTTGTAGACTCAGGATCATTGTAACTGAATTTTTGTGCACACTGGATTGTTGATGGAGATTTGGCATTGATGTTCTCGCCATTAAGTGGACTGTTAGCCTTTGGGGACATGTCTTCATCAGCATGTGCATGTGTGTCTTTGCCCAAATTTATATCAGCAAATATAGCATTCACTCTGCTAATGTCCTGTATATGTACGCTTCTGGAATGTCTAGAGACATCTTCATGGGCTTCTACAGATGCGCTATTTTCAACAGAAATCCCATTGGAACTGTTCATTAATATTCCATCAGACATTTGCCTGATTATGACTGGTTGGATTGCAGCGGGAGCTGAGCCCATCAAATCCTTGTAGAAACTTCTGCACATGTCTGAGAGTTGTTTTCTAACCTGGTGTGTACAAAGAAAACACAAAAGTTAGTAGTGTTTTCAAAAAAGCAAATTATATAAGCACACAGTAGTTAAACACCTTCTGATGATGATCATGTGGGATGAGGCGAAGTATGAAGTCTTCAACTTCAGCAGGGAGCTTAGAGAAGCCAGAGGAAGAGATTGAGGATACAAGAAATGGCGTTTCGCTAGAATCCTTCAGCTGTTCCATGTTGGGAAAGAAATAAAACCAGAAAGTTAGTGAATTGATGCTGCCAACAAATGAAAAGATATTTAATCTGCTCCACAATTGAAAATAACAAAAAAACAGAGAAAAGGGACACCTATCAGAGAACTGCATCCCCCCTAGTTGACATACATAAGGTATCGAGACAAAATTGCATGCCGTGGTATCACTATAATTCGTGTTCTTAAACAATCTGTATGAATTTTAAAATATGCTAGTACTATCTTTTACTTTGCTATTATACTAAAAAAAGGTTTCACATGATAACTTTATATTGATCTATTTGAAAATATTGTACTCTTACAGCCATAACTTTGAACTCCTAATTTAGGAACTTTCCACTAGCACATTAAAACCTTTGCACTTCTAAGATTCAGAAAACTTTGTGCAGCCATACCTGAAACTTTATAGTCCCAAATACTTGACTGAACACAGAGTTTTTCACTATAAACCATAATAGAAACTTTGTATTAGCACATTCAAACATTAAAACCCCTAATTCAAAAACTATGTAATTTTAGACTTTGAAGTCATAAGTTCAGGAACTTTATAATAGCACATTACAAATTTATGTTGGTAGGATCAAGAACAGTGATTTCCGAAAACTTTGCACTCTATACAAAGAAACTTTGTGATAGTATATCTTAAAATTCGTAGTCCCAAACTTTGTGCTCTAGATTTGGCAATTTTGTATTGTCACGATATAAACTTTATAATCTAAAAATTTGAACTCCCAATTTAACAGCTTTCAACAAGAACATTAAAAATCTTGGTAGCATGCAAAGGTAGTGGCAAAGCAATCTAAAATTGTGAAATGCTAAACAGAGAAGAGCAAAAGCAACACGTGCAGGCTAAAAAGCACTATAATTCGTATTCTTAACACAAACTGCATGAATTTATATACAAAAAATAGGGGTAGATATATCACCTCGACCATGCCGAAATCTTGCCCATCTCCACTAATGCCATCCAATGCAAGAAATTCCTGAATCATATGGTCATCCCATACTTTCAGTCGTGGTATGTCATCACGAAGCAAAATTTCTTCTCTCTTGATGTACTCAAAATAAGTAACCTGCATATAAAAATTGATACAAAATTTGAGAAAGAGCAAAGAATATTATTGCTAAGAAAAGAGGAAATAAGGGGCATGGAGCACTAACCGCAAGAATGAACAAGCAGCCGCCTAGGGATGATGTCCTCTCCTTGCCATCGGCAATACCTTTAGCTGCAGAATTCTGGAATTTCTTGATACTTGTGACCAACCACTCCAACACAAACGACGACCAATCATATTTGGATATGTCGTCCACTGAAGCAATCCCTGAATAGTAGTGAGAACTTGCACTTCCATAGCTAGTGGGACAAAGGAAGATGGCCAACGTAATAAGCATAAAGATCCGCACAAACTTGTTACCACTTAGATCACTGTTTACCAAGCTAAACAGATGATCCACTGTGGGTGCAATGGACGAAGTACCAGTGTCACTTCCGACTACATCTTTCACTGCCTTAGTACACTTGGTTGCTATCCTTCGACCGCCGAGAGGGATCCCCAAAATTTGATGTACTGTGAAAGGACTAACTGCAAAGCTTGAGCCATTCTCCAGATTGACAGACCTTGTATTCACATCAAATCGTTTTGCCAGCCGAAAACTCACAGATCTTGGGGCTTCGGAGCAGTCAAACTCAAGCATGCTGCCAAACCCACATGACTTGACAAGAGCCCTTTGCTCCATGGTGAGGTTCTTTATAAAGGACCTGAATTTCCCCAGCTTTAGGTTACTGCTGAAACTCTGCATGTAACCAGGTAGAGAGACATGTAATTAGAGCATAAAAAAAGGAAAAACCATTTACTTAATACCATCAATTCAAAAACTATGCATTATCAGTTACCAAACTCTGTAATCATTGATAAAAAACTTTTTACGACACTTTTTGCTGAAACATTTAAAAAAATCTTTTCATTTTCAGATAAAATACTTTGTATTCACAGATTTGATACTTTATACGAGCAACTTTTCTCCCCATGAATGCAGAAACTTTGGAGATGTATACTGAAGACTTTGGAGATGTATACAGAAAACTTTATATCTATATATATATGCTCATTTAACAAAAATATAAACTAGATTGAGGCAGGTTCTGCATATATCGCTTAATAGTAGTTAGAATATCATATACCTTCTTCTCCATTTTTAGAATCCTGTTACTCCTGTCAATCCAAATGAAACAACTGAAACCTGCATGAAAAGAATGACCTGTAAACATTATGGGTGGTAAGCAAAACTAATTCTATAGTTTTATGTGTACAGATGGTACCAATGCTAGCCATGTACCCTTACAAAAAGTTTGAAGTTCCAAAAACTTACAAGATATGGAACTAAGAACTTTTTACTGTAGCATTATTCCTAGAATAAAAAAACATGCAGCTGCAAAAAATTTGCAGAATAACTGGGAAAAACGGGTATTCTCATTGATGCCTAATAACTTCCTAAGCAAAACATATAAGTAAGCACAGAAATTAACTCTAAGATGCGAAAAAGGGTGTGGTTTCAGGGCCAATATTTATCATTAGGTCCCTGGACTCCGCGTATAATTGCCACTAAATTACAGTTAAAATTGCACTCTAAACTAGAAAAACAGGTGCTCGTTGGTGCATTCATGTATTACTTCCAAAAAAAACAAATGTAATTACAGATAACACAAAAAAATTATTGAATGGTGAAGAGTGCTAGATAACAACTTCCTGGTGAAGAATTATGGAACTTATATATCTCTGTAATAAAACTTTGGAATAACTTATCCAAAATTTGTAACTTTGTAAAAATGGGAAATCAGGGATTGGCAACTACATCGATGGCTGTGGCAACAATGGTGTGCAGAGCGCGCCAGACTGTTTCCTTAATCCATCGTCAATACCACATCATGCGTGCGACTGCGAATTAACCACCTGCTGCTAGCTGATAGATGCAGGGATCGATAGGAAGCATGCACGGACTGCCAATTATTCGTACTATTTATCACTAATTCTTTGGGATCAGCAACAAACCTCCCCCGCCCCCTGCGCTGCATTACTCTACTCCTTCGGGATCTGAAAAGAACCTAGTCCACAAGTCATTATATCCCCCTTCCCCCCAAACAATTTTCTTATTCCAGCTAGCACTAGGATATGTTTTTCTATCCACAGAAAATATCACCAAAAAACAACAGATTGTTAATTTACTGCTACTGCTCTACTGCTGCCTTCTATTATTCTTTACTTACTGTGTACCCAGTAATTTTGAAAATGAAACTACTTATTTGTTACACCTACCTTGCCTTTGTACACTATTGTTGTTCCTTTCCCTCACATACAAAATGTTGTAATGCAACAAGGGCAATGACCTAAAAGTAGTCGTCAGAAAAGGAGGAAGCTCATCACTGCAGTGCCGATGCAATGCTACCTACCTGCACTGTGTGGGTGTCAACAGAGAACATTAGGCGTGTGTGCATATTCATCTACCTATATGAGAGCATGAGCTTGCATTGAGACAGACAGGTTAAAAAGTACTATAGCCATATAGGGAACCTGAACTGATGGATGGATCTCATCTTCAGATGCGAGCAGTATATATATACCTATATATTTGTGTTTAATAGTGATTGCACTAGGTTAACAGTGAGCTGTTGATTGATACAACAAGATAAAAAGATCCCTAGAACGGGTCAAGTAGCAGGGGTTAGTGCTGATGGTCTGGCTTATTGCCTGGCCCTGCTGCACTTCTGCAGATCCAATATCCCCTGCTGCATGGATTGACTGTTGCAACACATGGAATGATGGGAATCCCTTTTTGCATGCATCTTTGCAAATAAACGCTTCCTTATTATTTAAAAGGAGACAAGCAAACTAAACTCATGCATGGAGGGTACTATAAGAGGCCTCTGAATGTTCCCGGCCCCTGCACATCACTCAACTCACAAAACCACATAACTGATCTGTGGAAAAGTATTGAATACATTTAAAAACCATTGTCAAAAGGACCAAAATCACAACATAACAGGCATCCGCTACATTACAAATGTTCTAGGAGTAACCAGTCAATCAAACTATAAGCTACAAGCTGCCTAATAAGGCACATTGACAGATCATGTATAACTAGCAGATTCCAAACTACACGAATCAGCACATGCTAGCTAACCAGAGTAATCCGTGCTAAATTAACAAAGGTAAACTGAGTACGGCGATCGAATCGATTGAGCGTGATTACCTAGAGGACTTCCTCCGACGGGGGCGCGACGAGATCGACGAGGGACTTCGTCCGACGGTGGTGAAGCGCAGGGGACCGATGGCGCATGAAGCCGATGCCCACGGGGCTGGCGACGCGGGGTTCTCCTCCTCCTCGCCGTGCCCGGAGGCACTGGGTCTCACGGCAGCGCGACGTCGCCTCCTCACCGTGCCCGGGGGCGCTTGGAAGCTGATGCTCGAGGGGGTGGCGGCGCGGTCCTCCTCAGGCGCTTGGAAGTAGAGGTCCGCGGGAGTGGCGGCGGCTCCTCCTCGCCGTTCCCCGCGAGCGATTGGAAGCCCACTCCCGCGGGGGGTTGCGCGGCGGCGGCTCCTCCTCGCCGTTCCCCCTGGGCGATTGCAAGCAGAAGCTCGCGGACGAGTGCGCGCGCGTGTCTCCTCCTCGCCGTGCCGGGGTCGCCGGATCCAACGGGACCGCAGGGAGCGCGTGCTGGAGTGGGGATACCACGGCGGGGATGTGGGTCGCCGGCGAGATCCCGGAGGGCTCTAATTTGGATGGGACGGTGGGATTGGGAAGGGGGAACGGGAAAGGTCGGTTTCGAATTAATTGAGTGGTCGGAGAAATCGTTTCGGTAACCAGCACCGAGCGGGAACAGGAAACGAAAACGAGTTGGGTGCGGACAGCAAAACGACACGAGAACCAAAAAAGGAAGCGGTGGGGTCAGTAGAGGGGGCGTTCGCTGCGATAAATGCCGACGCGCGCGCGCCAAATAAGAAATTTGGAGAGAGCCTGGGCAGCGAGCGCGTCGACCTGCTGGCAGCTGGCCTGATTGCTTCGTCCGCGGGCTGGCCTGAAACCAAGAGCTGTTGCTGGCCCGCTCGCCTGGACGCGTGCTCGGTCTGGAGACTACACGCACACCGCACGCCCCGCACACCCGACGCCCTGCACACGAAGAAACAGAGCAAGAACACAAACCACGCACGAACCGCTCTCCAACTTCGATCTAAAATTCCGCCCAAAATAATTCACCAGTCGAGATGTAACTTGAGCTGTAGATGCACAACCCCAAGGGTTAATAGATCTGAGAAAACATCAATCAAAGCTCAAGTATTCATCACGAAATACGAAGTCAACCGAAACCGTACCAAAACTCGAAACTATGAGAAAACTTCAAATCCAAGCCGAATCCGTGCGAGATTTGAAGAGGGATCATAGTATATATGCTCACAAGGATCCTAGCAACAATTCCCTTAAAGAAATCGCACTCAAAACGGCCTCAAATCCGATGAACGAAAATTCCTCCAAAAATACCTCCGAAAATGCAGAAAAAGAAAAACACACGGGATTAAAGAATTTGGCATAAGATTAAGATGAAGATTTCACTATGAATCACTTAGCCATATCCGGTTACAAGCCACTCACAAGAATCAGAAATCATGGATGGCAAAAAGCTCGAACAAAGAGCCACTCACCCCTCTTTCCCTCTCTACCCAAGAGCACCCCAAAATGAAAGAGCACTCTCACCCACTAAGCCAAAGAGATGGCTGAAATTCAGCCACTCCTCCTATATATAGGTCCCCTGGAAAATGACCGAAGTACCCCTACACTAGGAGTTACAACACAAGCCCTCACAGGGGCATTTTGGTCAACACATGAAGTTCTCCATCGGACGGCCGTGCATCCACCGCAAACCCGCGTAACCACTACTCAAGTCTTGCGATCATGCCGCGTGTCCTCCGCTTCGAAGTCTCCGGAAGCCCCACGACGCACACCGGTCAGACCGGTGCTCCTCACCGGTCAGACCGGTCCCCACTGGTCAGACCGGTCCGACCCACCGGTCAGACCGGCCTAGTGTTGTAGCCATGCACGCTTCGGTCTTCGGCCTTGGCTTCGTGGCTCAGCTAAGTAACCCAGTGGTTTTGTGGTGAACCACTGGAAACCCCGCAGACTTGCTGTGTCCTCGCACCAATCTCCACTCATGACTTGGCCCCCACGTCGTCCCGGCTCGACCTTAGTTTTGAGGCTCAAACAAGAAACCGTCCACGACCTCGTCTTGCTGTTCTTGCCACCATGCGACCCGCACTTCATCCCGCTGGCCACCGGGTTCCTCGAACCAAGCCTACTTGTCTGCTCTACACCTAGAGGCCTCACCGGCATCAACCTTTCGCGCTTGTTCTTCACCTGCACCAGCACCAATCAAGCCGCAGCCTGCACCTGCAATACTTAACCAAGAGTCAGTCCACACAACATTGTCAATCACTCATCACACCAGGAAGCGACCATCCACCGGTCCTCGAACCACACAGGTTCTCACCCTCCCGTTCATCTTCGAGCTTGAGTCCTATCTTCTCCCATTTATCCTTCGAGTCACTAGGCTCATCACGGTTGTACTCTTCTCTTCCTTCATTATAAATTTTTGAGTTTTCGAATCGGTCGATCCATCCTTCATCATCTTCGTCTTCTTCTTCAAATATGTTTTGGATCGATTCTCCACTCATCTCTTGATCAAATATATCTTCAACTCTCTTGGCAACGTGTTGGTGTTCCTCCTTCCTTCGGTAATTGATTAGGGGGGCAAAATCAACTTGAATCCAATTGGATTGATTGAACTCCACCAATGGTCTAGCATTCCCAATACTTCGGCCTGCATTCATGTTAGTTTCAACATTTTTAACATCCGAAATGACTTCTCTTACCTTAGGAAGTGATTCTTCAATTTCTTGTATGGTCGGTTCATCTTTCTCGACCTCCGGTTTGTCTTTTTCAGAAATTTCAGCAAGCACCTCGGGCTTGCTTTTGTCGTTTTGCTCCTCCCGATAACGTCTTTGCCAATCTCTTTGCGTTCTTTTTCCATTGCTTATCCTTTGTAAGATTTGTGCGGCTTCACTAATTGTTTTATCCATTAAATCACCGTCTGCACACATGCTTACAAAATGAGAAGAGTTAGGGGTTAGTGAAAAATAAAATGTATGCAACATCATGTCACCGGAAAATCCCAAGTTCGGGCCTTGCTCGAGTAGTTCATTAAAACGGTCCCAAGCTTCATCAATTCCTTCATCCTCTCCTTGCTTGAAATTGAGCACTTGCCTCCTTAAGTCTTGAACCTTGCTTATGGGAAAGAACTTCAAAAGAAACTTCTTCACTAGCTCATCCCAATTTCCTTTTGCTTCAATGGACGCAAGTGTGTACCATCTTCGCGCTTCATCTTCAAGAGAGAACGAAAAAAGATTCCACTTGAACCAAGCGGCCGGAACTCCTTCTTGTTGCACCGTGTTGCATATCATCGTGAATTCCTTAATGTGTCTATATGGGTTGTCATCCTCCAATCCTCTAAATGGGTTTGTCGCCACTAATTTGATGATTCCAGGCTTCACTTCGTAGTGGGTTGTAGCAAGCGTCAAATCTGATTTTTGCATCTGAATGTCCTCCATTGACGGCATTGCTAGCTCCCTTAGCGACATCTCTTCGTCTTCCAATGGTGAGGGGAACAAATCCATCTAGGCACAAGAAAATAGAAAGAGAAACAAAAAAAGAATTTTTCTAGAAAATAAGGGTTAGATGTTAGTAATCAACAAAATTAATACTAGATTAAACGTAGCAAACTAGCTTGCTCCCCGGCAACGGCGCTAGAAAAAGGGGCTTGTTGATGGTTGAAACACGTAACAACCTTCGATCCGCAAGTGTACGGACCTACACCTTTTTCACCACGGGGTGACCCCCAAGGTTCTTGTCAATCCGCGGAGCAAGGGGGTTGCTAGCGCTTAACCAAGTACTAATCTAGTTGATTGGAAAGCCTTTGAAAGAGGATTAATCTTAAAGTAAAAGCAATCTAACCTATGTTAATCTAAGACTAAACTAAGGTTAAACTAGATGGTGAGGGTTGGTACAAGAGAGAGATTAAGGTAGATAAGCGTTCCCTCCCTAGGGTTTAGGATCTCATGAACATGCATCTATTACATGAAAAGGGTGTTGCCTTCACTAGCTTCATGGAGGTTATGCGGCCGCTAAGCCTTTTCCCTCCACCGTACTGTCACTACGCAAGGTAATCAAACACTTTCACGTATAACCGCATCTATACCTAAGCATCCATAGGGTTAAGCTAATCACCACGATTACAACAAACCCTACTAAGACCACATGTTGCGCAAACATATGTAAACAAAGCATTCGCGAAGACATAGACCATAAAGCATCGATAGGCATAAGATTCATGTATAGATTACATATCATGCATCCATCTAACCCTAGGGACGAACGGAGGCATTACCCCATCATCTTACACAGATTGAAGCACATAGGGGTGATGGAGACTCCGGAGAACGTCGTCGCTGAAGATGGCGGTGATGAAGCTTGGGAACACCCCTAGGCCAGTGGCTTGGAGTCCTCCTGTCACACCCAGTTTTAAAGGCAAAACTGAATGCATTGATTATGTGTGCGCCAGGATCAAGTTACACACATGCAATGACATTGTGAATACCAAAATCAGTGCCACACGAATATAGAGTTATTACATGACCAAAAGTCTTAAACGAAACATAAATAACGAGTTCTCACAGCGGATAGAGATGCCTCCATAGGTAGCTGACTGAAGACACGCACACCTAGAACTCCTGGAAGTCACCGGGATAGTCTTCAAATCTCTCCCAATCTGAGCAGCAATCCGAGCATTGTAGATACAAGAAAATAGACAAGCGTGAGCACGTGCCGTACTCGGCAAGGGGAAAACAACATAACATGCAAGGCCATATGGTGGATGGCTAAGGTTCAAGCAGTTTAGCATTTTAGTGAGTCAAGTTTTATTAGCAACATAAGTACTAAAGAGTGTAAGTTCATACCAACCCACAATTAATAAAACATAAGCATCATAAATAAAGATAGAGCAACGATTTAACATTAAAGTTCCATAACTTAGTCATGTGAGGGTCCAGGCCGCTCTTGACCGAGAGCACAGCTAATCGATTAGTTTTACACTCTGTAGAGGTTGTACACTTTCACCACAAGTAGCGTAAAAGCTCCGAAGAACTTTGAACCCAACCATGCAGTGCTGCGCAGGCACCATACCACACTACCGAGGTGTGGCTGCATAGGGACGCTACAAGGCCTTTACAAAGGTTCCCTAGCAAGTTGTGACCCACAAGGTCCGGATCAGTTAGCAAGGTATAAAGTCCCCTAGCAGGTTAATACCCCACCATAGAAAATAACTCACCCAACCCCCTGCTAGAGCGAGTCCATACCCCGCAGAACCGCCGATCCCTTGTCCTTATCAGGTAAGATCACCCCAAGCTAAAGTTCCTAATTATTCAGCCAAGACCATTGCCCGTTTAGTTCTTGTGGTTGTACTGTTTTCCTGGGTGGTTCTCCATGTTCCGATTAACATAGGAAAGGTGGTCGCCCTAAAAAAAACATAGCAAAGGTGGTCTTACAATTAAAATAACATAAAACGGAACATAGAACATAAAAGTATCCTAGTTGATTAATACCATCCCAGTTAAGCATGCTAAGCCATAGCTACCATCAAGATTAATTTAATAACCCGGTTACAAGGCAAAGGTCATAAAAGACTAGGCATGATCCTTAATAGGTTCCCGTCAAAGTTAATGCAAGCAACAAAAGTAAATACGATGAATTTAATGCATATTATATAGGACAAGTGGGCATGCATCAAGGAAGACTTGCCTTCAACAAGACTCGGCTGCTCAAACTCTTGCACGCCTTGATCTTCAAATCCTTCGAACGCTTCACTCTCTACGCTCCACAACATTCACATACAAGCATACAACAAGAATAAATGAGAAACAATCATCAAACAGTACTAATAGAACAAAACAGAGGCATAAAACTAATCTACGCTTCGAGACGATCGCGTGGACATAAAGAACGCTAAAAACGGAGCTAAAACGACCAAGATAAGCACTAACGAAGGTACAGGGACTAATCTGTAAAGAAACTTAAAGGTTCTGGGCTTAAACGTAACAAAAGGACCTATCTATAAAGAAACTTGCTACTGCGGAAGGATATATTTGTAAAACCAAGAAGCTTGAGGGTTTCTTTGCAAAAGGGCGCTGACCAAGCCGGTTTGACCGGTATTGACTCGGGTCCGATCTAATGCAACCCATTGGATCTCGATCCAGCGGCTGCCGGTGGCTGCAAGCGCTAGCGGCGGCGGGTTGCGTCGGCGAGCGGCGGCGGACGGCGGCGGGTTCGCCGGCGCGGCTCGGGATCGAGCTGGGGTGCCCGATTGAACACGCGGACGGCACCAGGGAGAAGCGCGAGCGACGGCGAGGCTATCTAGGGCGGCGCGGTCGTCTAGGTCACGGCGGAGACAGCGCGCGACACGGCGAGGCGGAGCGGCGCGGCGGGCAACTCTGGCGAGCTCGCCTCGGCGACTCGGAGCACGGGGACGCAAACAAGCAGCACCTGCGGGATCCTCACCTCCACGTGGAGCTCCTGGACGGCTTCTCGTCGGCGAAGAGACGGCAGCGGCGCAGATCGAAGACGGCGACCGGAGCTAGGGTTCGGGGTGCGGTGCTGTTGGAGCTTGAGCGGCTAGGGTTCGGGGTTCCTGAGGCCGGGGTGGCGGCGGCGGCGCTTTAAATAGGGCCGGGTGACCCCCTTGACGTGCGGGCCATGCCTGGGAAGGCGTGCGCCGGGCGGACGTGGACGCACCCGGGGCTCGGACCTGAGTCCGGCTCGGCAACGGCCCAAGGTGGGGGATGACAGGTGGCCCCCACCTGTCGGCGGCTGCGGGAGAGGGAGGGATCGGAGCGGGGCGGCGGCGATTGCTGGGCTGAGCTGGGCCGAAAGAAGCTGTGGCGCAGGCGAGCTGGCAAAGGAGTTCGAGGGGCGGCGGCAGACTTCCGCCAGCTGGGCTTGACACGAAGCTGGGCCAGAAGGAGAGGAAGGAAGGAAAAGATAGAGAAGGGGTTTTGCATTTTTGAAAAGGCACAATCAAATGAATTCAAATTAAAATTTGAATTCAAATAACCAAAGACAATGCATCAGCATGAATGCAACAATAAATTCCTATAGTTTATTTATTTTATTTTAGAAATGCTTGAATGCCTAAAGAAATTAAATGCAACCTTACAAACCTTAAGAGCATAAATAAATGTTTCTAGAAAATTTTATTAAAGCTTAAATTTGGAAAATTAGGGTGTTACAAATCCTACCCCCCTTAAGATGAATCTCGTCCTCGAGATTCGGATAGATTGGCGAAAAGATCTGGAAATTCTGCTTTCAATTCATCCTCTCTTTCCCATGTGGCTTCATCCTGTGCATGGTTACTCCACTGTACTTTGCACATCTTAATCACACTATTCCTAGTGACTCGTGTCATAGTGTCCAAAATCTGAATAGGGTGTTCAACAATGGTGAGATCCTCCTTAATGTTTAGCTCATCCATAGGTAACGGCTCCTTGTCATGAGGATTGAAACCCTTTTTCAACTGAGAGATGTGAAACACATCATGTACATCTGCTAACTGATTTGGCAACTCCAACCTGTAAGCTACTTCTCCCACTCTCTCTAGGATCTTGAATGGTCCAATAAATCGAGGTGACAACTTCCCTTTGACCTTGAATCGACGCAAACCTCTGATTGGTGATACCTTTAGATACACATAGTCTCCCTCCTGAAAGACTACGTCTCTCCTTTTCCCGTCTGCATAACTCTTCTGTCTAGACTGAGCGATCTTCAAGTTTTCTCTGATAACCTGAACCTGCTTTTCTGCCTCCCTAATGATGTCAGCCCCAAACAACTGCCTTTCACCTGTCTCACTCCAATACAACGGAGTTCTACACTTCCTCCCATACAAAGCCTCAAAGGGTGCCATCTTGAGACTAGCCTGGTAGCTATTGTTATAAGAGAACTCAGCGTATGGCAAGCTCTTATCCCAACTACCACCGTGCTTAAGCGCACATGCTCTCAGCATGTCCTCTAGGATCTGATTGGTCCTCTCAGTCTGTCCATCTGTCTGCGGGTGATAGGCTGAGCTGAAGTTCAACTTTGTATCCATAGACTCGTGCAGCTTCTCCCAGAAACGAGATGTGAACTGGGTACCTCGGTCTGACACTATCTTCTTTGGCACACCATGCAAACACACAATCCTGGACATGTACAACTTTGCCAACTTAGCTCCTGTATAAGTGGTCTTCACCGGGATGAAATGAGCAACCTTGGTTAAACGATCCACAATAACCCATATGGAATCATAACCATCCCGGGTACGAGGTAAACCTACAATGAAATCCATACCAATCTCTTCCCACTTCCACTCAGGCACCTTCAAAGGTTGAAGCAATCCAGCTGGCCTCTGGTGTTCCGCTTTAACCCGATGGCAAGTGTCACATAAAGCTACATGTGCGGCCACATCCCTCTTCATTCCGTACCACCAATACCTCTGCTTGAGATTCTAGTACATCTTGGTACTGCCTGGATGGATAGAGTAGGCGGAATCGTGAGCTTCCCTCAAGATAGTCTCCCTGAGATCTCCCGTTTCTGGCACACATATCCGGTTCTTGAACCATATAGTTCCCTGATCATCCTCTGTGTAATCTGGAGCTTCTCCCTGTTTCATACTTTCCTTGATTTTCTGGATCCCAACATCTTCTAGCTGTCCTTTATGTATCTCCTGCTCCGGTGTAGACTGCACTTCCAAAGTCACTCCCTCTGTGTGAGCAACGATCTCCAGATTGAGTCTCTCAAACTCTTTTACCAACTTATCAGGTAACTGGAAGACCATAGCCATGTTAGCATGACCTTTCCGACTCAAGGCATCAGTGACCAAGTTCGCTTTACCGGGGTGATAGTGAATCTCCAAATCATAGTTCTTGATCAACTCCAACCAATGGCGCTGTCTCAGATTGAGATCCTTCTGAGTGAAGATATACTTTAAGCTCTTGTGATCGGTATAGATCTGACACTTAGTTCCCATAACGTAGTGCCTCCAAATCTTCAAAGCATGAACCACTGCTGCTAACTCAAGATCGTGGGTAGGATAATTCAGCTCATGCTTCCTCAACTGTCGAGATGCGTAGGCTATAACGTGTCCTTCCTGCATAAGTACACAACCCAGGCCCTGTCGAGATGCATCACAATAGATATCAAAGCTCTTCTGCTGATCTGGCATCACTAGGACTGGTGCTGTGGTCAACCTCTTCTTCAACTCTTCAAAACTAGCCTAACATGCATTGGTCCACTTGAACTCTCTGTCCTTCTCTAATAGTGATGTGAGAGGCTTTACTATCTTGGAGAATCCTTCGATGAAACGACGATAGTAACCAGCGAGTCCCAGAAAACTCCTGATCTCAGCCACAGTACGAGGAGGTTCCCACTTTATCACATCACTGACCTTGCTTGGATCCACTGCAATCCCTCCGTTGGTGATAATATGACCCAGAAAAGCCACCTCCTTAAGCCAGAACTCACACTTGCTGAACTTTGCGTACAACTCATGCTCTCTCAGCTTCTGCAACACAAGCCTCAAATGCTCCTCATGCTCTTCTTCATTCTTGGAGTAGATCAAGATATCATCAATAAACACCACAACAAACTTGTCCAGATACTCCATAAAGATCTTGTTCATCAGATACATGAAGTAGGCAGGTGCATTGGTCAACCCAAAGGACATAACTGTGTACTCATAAAGTCCATACCTCGTGGTGAACGCTGTCTTAGGAATATCTGAAGGTCTGATCTTCATCTGGTGATAACCAGAACGCAGATCAATCTTAGAGAATACCTTGGCTCCTCTCATTTGATCAAACAAATCCTCAATGCGAGGCAGAGGGTACTTGTTCTTGATAGTAACATCATTAAGAGACCTGTAATCAACACACATCCTCTGTGTACCATCCTTCTTTCCCACAAAGATAACCGGTGCTCCCCAAGGTGATGAACTAGCACGAATGAACCCTTTACCCATTAACTCTTTAATCTATGCTTTAAGTTCTTGTAGCTGATCACTAGACATTCTATATGGACGCTTAGAGATAGGAGCAGTACTAGGCAATAGATCAATAACGAACTCAACGTCTCGGTCAGGGGGCATACCTGGTAACTCCTCAGCAAACACATCAGGGTAGTCGCACACCACTCTTATGTCCTCCAAGGCCGTTCCATTGAGCTGATTCACTGCGCTGGCTGTTGATGGTGGTGGATCTGCTGCAAACTCGATCCTTTCCCCGGCTGGACTAGTGAGAAGAACTGACCTCTTAGCACACTGAAGCACCGCATCACACGCGGTCAACCATCCCATTCCCACTATCACATCAATCCCTCTTGATTCCAGTATTATAAGATTAGCCCGGAAATCTCTGCCCAAAATCTTGAGACTGACGTTGTCACACTTACATGATGCTTTCAATTCCCCCCTGGTGAACTAACTAGCATATGGCGAGGCATGGGACTAATGGGTATGTTATGTTGAGCTACGAACTGAGACGTAATGAAAGAATGGGATGCTCCAGAATCAAATAAAACTGAGGCGGGAGTGGAGTTGACTAGGAACATACCGAGCACTACTCTGGGGTTCTCCTGAGTGACTTCAGCATCAACGTGCATCACCTTGCCACGTGCATAGCTCTACTGTCCCTTGTTAGCCTGCAGGGTCTGGTTCCCATTCCTCATCTGCTGCATCTGCTGGTTCTGCACTAGGGTGTTTGGAGGATTCCTCTTGGGACATGCATTAGCATAGTGTTCGAGCTCTACGCACTTGAAGCAAGTGGTGGTTGAAGGATTGGGAGGCGCCACGGACCTCACAGGTGTACCAACTGGAGCTCTCTGCTGACTCTGCTGGAAGGCGGGGCGTGGTGTCTGAGAGGCAGAACGCTGAAACTGCTGAGCAGACTGCTGGAACTGCTGAGCGGGACGCTGAGACTGCTGCTGCCCAAAGTTTCCACTAGGCCCTCCAAAGCGGAACGGTGTGTTCTGCTGTGGGTTGAAGCGCGGGCGAGAAACACTCCCGGACTGTCCCGAGCTGGCGGCCTTCCTCTTCTGCTCTCTGAGCTCCTTGTGCTTGTGCTCCAAGCGGATGGCAGTGTCTACCAGATGCTGGAACGTGGGGAAAGAGTGAGACATCAGCTGGTACTGCAGTGGACCAGCTAACCCATCCAGGAACAGCTCCTGCTTCTTCTTGTCTTCGGCAACTTCCTCAGTCGCATAGCGGGACAACTCAATGAACTTGTCTCTGTACTCAGCCACTGACATTCCCTCCTTCTTGAGAGAAAGGAACTCCTTCTTCTTGATCTTCATGACCCCAGAGGGTATGTGGTGGCTCCTGAAGTTGGTGGTGAACTCGTCCCAGGTGATAGTGTCTGGGGCGGCGTGAGCAGCGACGTACACATCCCACCAAGCGGATGCAGACCCCTGAAGTCATCCTGCAGCATACAGGACCTTCTCTCTGTCATCACACTGGGAGGTGGTGAGCATCTTCAGCACTGTCTTCAGCCAATCCTCAGCTTCAAGTGGATCAGCAGCATGAGTGAACACTGGGGGGTGATGGCTCATGAACTCCCGGTGCTTGTTGCGAGGCGCCTGCTGCTGCACAGGTGGATTGTTGGCTTGGGCTTGCAGATTCGCCACAGTGTTGGTCAGGTTCTGGAGGAGCTGAGTCTGCGTCTCGATGAATTGCTGCATGGCGGGATCCATCTGTGCTTGCCGAGGTGCCCTGCCTTGACGATTCACTGCTGGTTGATCGACTCCGGATCCTGACCTGGTTTCCACCATCTGAGTGTTAGGGACATCACTTTAGATGTTTGTGCCAAGAGTTAAACCCAGAAAGATAAGATAACATAGATGTTTAACTTTAGACAGATTCTGTTGGTCCCAAACAATCAGGCATAACTCTCAGCGTGGACAACCAAAAATTATGAGCTTTTAACCAGTACTAGATAATGAAATTACGGAACTACTCCAACTGGAATCACCTCGATCGGAGTTCTGTAACTCTAGTTATAAAATAAACAAGTCAGGTAGGTCAGCAGTGTCTAACAGATTCGAGGGGCTCTAATGTTTCGGTCATATCTCTCTGACTGTACATCATAAAATTCTGAATTTTGTACAGAAAATCAGTCACGAAATTTCTGGACTTCTCCAATTAGATTTACTGCAATCGGAGTTCTGTAGCCAGAGATAAAATTAAAATAGTGTAGCTGACTCAGAAAGCTGCGCGAACAGATTTGAAGCTTTTGGATTTGTATTAAGAGTAAGCTTTAAAGGAACACAAAGATTATGATAGATAAATTGATTGAGACAGAAGGTTGACCCCCACAAACTTACTACTAAACCAATGTCGTTGTGGTCATCACTCCACAACACATTGCACTCAAACAAAATCCCGCTCAATCATTTAACACAAAACCAAGCATTCAACCACACTCCTAAACTAAGCACACTTTAACCGATCGTCTACTAGCGATTGCAAAAGACCCTAATCTAAAACTTAAACCTAAGGAATATCTTCTCCTGGCATGGCATCCGTGCGGGCGTCGGGGGAGTCGTAGCGTGGCCTCTTGGGTGACGGGGAGGTACACGCTTCTGCAGCGTCATGGACCACTGGCTGCTCCCTGTTCTGCAATGCAGCTTCCAAGGCATGCTTCTGCAACTCCAGAGTGAAGATCTGCTGCTGTGCCACATAAAGGGTGTTGTTGGTGTCATCCAAAGCGGTATTAACAGCAGCAAGCAGACTCCGGACGTTGTTTAGCGTTCCCTCATAAGCTGGAGCTGGAGCGATGTAGGTCTTGGCTTCCCCACTTGCTCTGAAAGGTATGTATCTGCAGTGGGTGTCCTCCAACCTGTCACGCTCTTTGTGGGAGAGTACATAGAGTGCCCTCCGAGCTGCTTCCGCGATGCCAGCGTCCATGGTGGTCCTGTGAGCCACATCATGATGCTTGGTGACAACCCGCCCAGGAAAATACCGTACTATCACCTAAACCAATCCACTTTGGTCATTAAGCAATAATAAGGTATCATCCTGTCGTTAGTTGCCGGGTTAACGCCCGGTGAAATCACTTACATAGCAACAAGGATCGATATATATGCATTAAAACTCACATGAAGGCGAGTCCAGAGTATAACACATAATTAACATCCAAATCCACCCCGGAGGGTTTAATTATTACAAACTAACGTCTTTGACATGATGACGAAGTTCAGAGTTTCGAAAACAGCGGAATAAACTAAACGGCGCGAGGAGCATCACAGGAGGTCGGCCATGATGCCTTCAATCATCGTCTTCCACCCACTCCAGCTCCCAGCCTGGCGGGATCTCTCCAGGCCACACCTCACTAAAAGCATTACCTGAAATCAACAAATTACAGCAAGGCTGAGTATACTAATACTCAGCAAGACTTACCCGTCGGTGACAGCTATATCACCAACTCTAGACATGAAAGGCTTTTTGGCCACTAGGGGTTCTTTTGCTGAAAAGCAACAAAGAGTATGTCCTTACTTTCAAGATTTTAGCACAGATTCTAGTTGATTAATCTTTTCTAAATGAGCAAGCTATTGCAAGCATCAGTTGTGCAATACAATTAATCAAACATATATGTTCACAAAGTTCCATCGTTAGGGATACCATGGCCAGTTGGATAAGTAGTCTCAGATAACGGTGAGAGGCCGACAACCAGTTGATTTAAACCTTGCAAGGTAGACCTAAACACACGGTAGGGTGTACTCACCAAGAGCCCACCAACCAGGTGGTTCCCAAAAATCCTCGGTTCGGGATAAAAGTCCACAGTGTTTGGTACAGGCTATCTGGCATACCCCGCAAGGCACCCAGAATCACACATGCACCACCGGTAGCTAGCCGTGGGACGCATCCCAAGATTAGTCACAGTAAAATCCCTTACCGCCTCATTAAGGTACTAGGCTTACCGGTCCCATTCCCGACAAGTGCTTAGTACGTTCAAACACTTAACCCACGAAAGCCATTGGACCGGAGCCCACATCCCATGCTCTTACCACATGAGCAATCCATTTACAAAGATCCTATGATTCCAACATAAGAACCTAATCTCGCGAGTGACAAGCATCACTCGACTTGTAACGGTCCTATAGCATAGCAGCTACCGACCTAGCATACTAGTAAGGACATAGGTACCTAGGGATCATGCATCTAGGGTTTCACGTCAACTCCTGAACGTAAATGCACAAACATCCATAGATAGTTGCATAAATTTCCAAAAACACTTAGGTTGATGCACCGGGGCTTGCCTTCGTCAGCACAGTTAGCCTGGGCGTCCACGGTATCCTCGCTCCCTTCCACGTACTGCAGCTCCGCGTCAGCTCCTCCTTCCTCGGTTTCTGGCACTAGCGCGCAGTTACTGTCAGGGAGTTCTACACGGAATGCAATGCAGGGTTCAGGTGGAGTGAGAGATCAAGTATTACGTCCAACTCTTGTTGGCCATATTCACCTTGACAACACTTGATTACTAAAACTTTCATTAAGGTTACTATATATAAAGGTTTATTCTTTTAATCTTTTTAATAGTGACTGTGTACATATTTAAGCAACTAACACTGTTAAACACACAAAACAGCAATGGTGTACCTACAGCCCCTAATCAAGCTAATCAACATTTTAAAAGGTCAAAAAGGAAGCAAAGATGATCTTTCCTAATTAAACCTAATAGAGAGCTTATATGGGTTCCAAACTTTTAACTATGAAATAAATTATAAAAACAGCGAGAAAGGTACACTTCTGGTCCTAAGGACCCAAACACACCACTGGTCCAAGGTTTAGATCTAACAAAGCTATAAAACATATATATAAAAAATGACATTTCCTAGCTAATAAAATTATGAGAAAAGCATACATAAATAAATAAGCACTTCTGCAGCCCAACTCATTCCTACAACATCTCTGACCTAAAACAAGCCTAGACAACCAGCATGCACATCAACATCACATTTGAATTTTGAACTATGCATTTAAATGTAAATCTAAGCATAAATCAAGATTAATTATTTTTGGCAGAGATAAAATCATGATAAATACAGGAAAGTTGTATCTAGGCATAACCTGAGCATAGCCACAAGTTGAACACAAAAATCTATTTACATTTTGCTACAAAAATCATTAAGGCAGAAATAGCATAAATGCAAAGTAAATCATATAAAAAGATCTGTTCAACAAATTTGTGCAAATTTTTGTACAGAGCCTACAAAAGATATAACTAACAACATATCCAAAATTCAGCTCCATAACCTTTTTGATTTTGAACTACAGCAAAAGTGTATCAAACTGAATTTGAATTTTCATTCAAAATCTATAAGTCAAAAGTATGGTCATGCTTTGTAGAAGTTGTAGTTCTAGTCTCACTGAAACCAACAAAATTGGGTTTTCATTTTCTGATTTTTCTACGAATTTCTAGGATTTTTCTATTGTGCTAGATCTAGTTGCAAGAAAACTAAGTTAAAGATCATCACAGATAGGTCCCTGGTTTACACATATGCCCCTGGGAAATCACAACCGTGCCCTCCGGCGGCGGGGCGAGCTCGCCGGCGGTGAACGGCGGCCGGAGCAGGTGAACAAGCGGCACGGGCGTGCGATTGAGCTCACCCGGAGTCGATTGGTGGTGGTAGCGTGGCCGAAGATGACGCCGGTGAGCGGCGGCGGCGCGGTCGCGGCGGCGCGCCCGCCTCGGTGCGAATTCCGGCGAGGGGAGCGGCGGTGCAAGGCAACAAGCGGCCGTGGGAGCTCTACTGGCACCTAAGGGAGCGGCTCGAGGTGTTGACCGGCGGCGAAAGCTAGCGGAGGGGTGTGCTCACCGCGGCGGCGGCAATGGCGGGGCGGTGGAGGCCGTGCACGCACGAGGGCGGTCGGGACTCCTTTTTATAGACGACGGGCGCGTGCAACGGACCGACACCTTCGCGTTGAAGGCATGCAGGCGGGAGAACAAGGCCCGGGGGCGGCGGAGCCGTGCTGGCTGCCGGCCGGCCGACCGAGGCGCGGCGGGGCTGAAGGACCGATTAGGCGAACCAGAGAGGGGGGGAGTGAATGGGAGCCGATAAAAATTCTTCTCGAAGGAGATGAGAACTCCAACAAGACGAACACGGCTTCCAACTCACGTCTCCGACCCAACTACCCAAGTTGGTCAAGACCACGCAGCCACTGGAGTGCTACTGGTCCTAGGAACCAACACTCAACCTTCCTAGCCAAAACTCACCAAAACACACAGCGGAAACTTGCACGGCTTGCTGCCTGTGCTACACCGGTCAGACCGATGGCCTGCTCCGGTCAGACCGGTGACACCGGTCAGACCGGTGAACAGAGCCGGTCAGGCCGGTGGCTACAGCAGCCGCACAGCAAACGTTCCAGGAAGCCTCAGTGAATCCTCTAGGCCCTGGAACAAAAACCACCACGATACACAACCTGTGAGGAAGAAGAACCCCTCACAAACCCTAGCAAAACAACTCCAAACACTCCAAGAACTGATCAGCAGGACCACGGGACAAAACCACACGGACAAGGTTGTTCCCCGAGACAAAAACCCACCAAGGGCTAGCACCGGTCAGACCGGTCAAGAGCACCGGTCAGACCGGTCGTGCCTGGGCAGCTCGGGATGAACAGCGCCCGCGAGTCAACTCCTCCAAATCCAACTCCCGATCTCCCGATCCGCTCCACGGTTTTGCACAAGACTTTGGGGATAGTAGGAACACCTCATGGGTACTCCATAGCCAAGATTTGGTCCACCAAAACTTGTCAAATCAAGAGGAATCGAATAAATCCCACCAAGAACGCCTCTAACCCTAGAGCCACGAAAACCCCAAAATCGAGCCCCTTTGCTCACGGATTTGGAAGGGGAATCAAAGGGAAAAGAACCACGAAGGGTTCATGCATACATCCCCCACCAAATCCCAAAGAGAAAGGCCTCGAAATCGCTCCAAGAAAATCGCCAAGAAAAGGCTCCGAAAATCACCAAAAAGGAGAAACGGGAAAGACACATCCAAGCCTTGAGGAACCACGCCGAATCATCTATACATACCAAAGAGGTTCATACAAGGTCTAGCTTGCCGCCCGATCATCCTTCCCTCTCACAAGATCTCACCATGAAGCTCTCAAGCTAGTCCTACGAAAATCCTAAGAAAATAGGAAGGAAAATAGGAAAACCAAATGAGCTAGGGTTCCAAGAGATGGCTGCCATCCTCTCACCACTTGGGTTATATGGAGGCAACCGAAAGACTAAAATACCCTTACTAGCTAACTAGGGATACATGCCCCTCGAGGGCGAAATTGGAAGTCTTTGTCTTCGCACCATCGGACGGATGCCCAGCGACCGCAAACTTGCTTAGCCTCGACGCAAGCCTTGCGATCCCGACGCGTGTCCTCCGCTTCGAAGATTCCGGACTGCGTCGTCGCACACCGGTCAGACCGGTTCTCCTCACCGGTCAGACCGGTACCCACCGGTCAGACCGGTCAGACCCACCGGTCAGACCGGTCTGGAGCTGCTGCACCTCCGTCTTCGGTTCTTCGGTCTTGGCTTTGTGGATCAACCAAGGAACCCAGTGGTTTTCTGGTGAACCACCGGAAACCCCGCGAACTCGGTGTAGCCTCCGCCAATCACCACTCATGACTCGGCTCCCACGTAGTCCCGGCTCGACCTTGGTTTTGAGGCTCAACCAAGAAACCGTCCATGACTTCATCTTGCCGTTCTTGCCACCATGCGGCCCGCACTTGACCCCGCTGGCCACCGGGTCCCTCGAACCAAGCCTACTTGTCTTCTCCACACCTGGAGGCCTCACCGGCAACGACCTTTCACGCTTGTTCTTCACCTGCACCTGCACCAGTCAAGCCGCAACCTGCACCTGCAATACTTAGCCAAGAATCAGTCCACACCACGTTGTCAATCACTCATCACACCAGGAAGCGACCATCCACCGGTCCTCGAACCACACCTGGCTCTCAATCTCCCCCTTGATGAGTGCATTGACAACACACACGTTTTGGTAACCAAGAGAAAAGGAAAAGAAAAGAAACGACTAAAAGAAACTCCAACAAGCGATCGAAAGCCAAGGAAAAGGCAAAGAGCAAGATCACTTGAAGAAGACAAGTCTCGGACCCCTTAGGCAAGGGCAACGGCTCGACACATCCGAGACAAAACATGCTCAAGCAAAGAGCACAAACCATCAAATCAAAGCTCGAAAACCACAAAGAGCTCCCCCTGCACACATGCAAGCTCCCCCTGAACTGATGCAACTCCCCCTGGACAAATGCATGCGAACCACTTCACAAAACAGAGCAGCTGCAACAGCTCAGCTCTGACCGGTCAGACCGGTCGACACCACCGGTCAGACCGGTGGGCAACATGTGAACAGGACCAGCACTCTGACCGGTCAGACCGGTGACCTTAACCGGTCAGACCGGTGCACAACAGAGCCCAAAAATAGCTCGAAACCACCTGAAAACCATCAAATCAAAGCTCGAAAACCACAAAGAGCTCCCCCTGCACACATGCAAGCTCCCCCTGAACTGATGCAACTCCCCCTGGACAAATGCATGCGAACCACTTCACAAAACAGAGCAGCTGCAACAGCTCAGCTCTGACCGGTCAGACCGGTCGACACCACCGGTCAGACCGGTGGGCAACATGTGAACAGGACCAGCACTCTGACCGGTCAGACCGGTGACCTTAACCGGTCAGACCGGTGCACAACAGAGCCCAAAAATAGCTCGAAACCACCTGAAAACCTTCCAAATGCATTCAGTAGGCCAAAACATGCTCAAACTTCTCCCCCTTGTTGACAATGCATGAATCAAGCCAAAAATGCAAAAAATGCAACCTAGAGCTTCTCAAATAGACAAAATTCAACATAGGATGCTACACATGTCCAAACGAGCAAGTTAGATACTCTATAGCTTCGTAAAGACATAAACTTCATGATCACCAAGTTTCACAACCATTGGGCGAAGCTAAGATAGAATTTAGCAATTTTGCGAAAAAACACCCTCTCATGAGCAAAGTCCTAAACATGAGCAAAACATGTCAAAATGGCAAAGCCACACAAACTTCATGCTAGGACAACCATTCTAAGCATAAGACCATCATAAACACCCACAAGCACCTCATGTCATGTCAAAGCCACCGAGCCATGTGCCTACTTCTATATATGAGACTTCTCATTGGTAGGCATCATGCAACGATTTAGCACCCAAAGCAAATTAAAATTAGCACATATGACATGGGAGCACATTTTTCAAGCAATTTACATTTCATTTTCAGATTTATCATTGGTACATGAAATGTCTTTGCGACAAAAAGGAACTTATGCCCCTCCACAAGATGAAGCATGGGGGCTAAACATTCATGATGGCAAATGAGCCTTTGGCCCCATATGATCAAAATAAGCTATCCAACCACAAATTAAGCATAGCCAAGCCACTAAAACATGTCAAGATCATGTAAAGGCATGTACTCACAAGAGAGCATATATATGAAATTTTTCAAAAACATAGCCATCAACCATGGATACAAACCAAGATTATCAAGAGCTAAGCCAAACTAACCATAGCTTACCAAATTAGCTCACAAAGACATATATGTCATTCCATGGTGAACAATGTGTATAGGAGAAGCCTTTCCTAAACAATGCATATGATACAAAATGCATGCAACCTAAGATACAAAGATGCCTATACATCATGCTACAAAGAAGCTCCCACACACAAAGCTCACAAACGACCGGCTCCTCGAGGGGAGGCAAAAAGGGCTCGACACCACCGGCAAAAAACAAAGGAGAACAAAACTCACAAGCTCCGTCTAAACACATGCATTAGGGCCAAAGAGCATACAAAGCTCACCCTTAGTACACATGATAGAGCAAAGAGCACACTAAGCACACAGGCTCCCCCTAAACTCATGCATTAAGGTCAAAGAGCATACAAAGCTCACCTTACATACATGAAATAGAGCAAGGAGCAAAACGAACCAAGTGGCTTGACCAAGGCCACACACTTGAAGATCACAAAAATACTTACCTTGATCATTTCTTCAGAAGTCACCCATCCTTGTCCACCGTCCCCGAAAGTGATGTACCTCCATATCATCACCGAGGTATGAGGCCGGAGAACCACCCCCGATATCAACCAAATGTTCTCCGGGTCTCCCACCTGCAACTCAAAACCAAGAGCGAGAGCGAGCAAACGACTCAACACTGGGGTTAGTACCAAAGGTGTCAAACCAGTGCCGGGCCATTTCCTCAAAAGTAGGGTTAGCAACATCCATCCTACCGCGCCTATCAAAACTGCGATCCATCCCATCTAACCTATCAAACCTGGAACCACCATGGGTAAACCACTCCCGTCTCACTGGAGGAGTACGAGTACCACAAAAGGGAAACCGTGGTCCGTAGCCCCTCTGAGACTCAAAGCTGCGACCTCTCCCAAACTCGTATTGATCACGAGGTGGAGAACGTCCAGCAAACTCAACACCACCAGACTCAAAGCGCCTACCACCTGTTCCACGACCAAACAGGCTGAACCCTCTAGCTTCACAATCCCGGAAACCAAACTGTCCAGCACTCTGCCTAGCACCGGTCTGACCGGTCACTCTGACCGGTCTGGCTGGTGGTCCTCGGCCAGCAAACCTGCCTCCACCTGAAGCTCTCCTATCTCTCCATGCTGGAACCATATGCACAACACCCTTTCCCTTAGGTAGTGGCATACGAGGCTCAGGCACACCATGAGAAGGGTGGTACCTGTCCTTGTTCGCCCACTCCTTAGCCAATCTCGCCTCTCTTCTTTTCTTAAAGCAAAACTCTCTCTTATGACCATCCTTTCCACAAAACTCACAATGGAAACGAATTGGTCTTGGCTTAGGTTTCGGGTGTGGCTCTTCACAAGGCTTCTCACTAGGTTTCTCACTAGGCTTCTCACTTGGTTTTTCTCTCGATTTAAGCAACTGGTTTGGCTTGGGTGCAAACTTGTCTTTGGGTGTTGGTTGTGGTGGAACTGGAGTATTCCCAAATTTCCCTTCTCTCACACCACTGCTCTCACCAAACTTATCAGATCCCAAAGCCCAACCATCAAAGCGCTTACAACTGCCAATTAACACACCCAGCTGAGGCTCCTGACTGGACACCCAACTCAACACCTCACGCACCTTACTGTTCTCATCCTGCAAATGATCAACACATTTTGCAAGTTCCAAATTCTTCACAGCATGTAATTCACAGGTAGAGCAAGCAGTAGGAATAGGCACTTTCAAATCAGCCTCAAGCGAAACAATGCGAGAACGAAGCTCAGCAATTTTTTCATGCAAACCAGGGCAAGAAGTACATGCACCAAGCAAAGTGGGTCTAGATTGCAGCTCAGCCAACTCAACCCTAAGCACATCTAGTTCCTCACACTTGGAGGCATGCTTTTCCCTAAGAGCAGTCAAATCAGCTAGGAAAACAGAGCAATCAGCACAATCAATCTCATCAGAAACCACAGGGCTAGCCTTAAGCGAATCGATTTCAAGCTTGCCATCAAGAACCTGTGTTTCTAGCTCAGCCACTCTAGTCCTAGCATCTTCAAGCAAAGCTCTAAGCTCCTTCCTAAGCTTCTTAGCCTCTCTAAGCATGTGATCGCGATTATCAAGCAAGTCAACCAACTCCTCATTCTCCTTGCGTAAAGAAGAGAGCTCATCACATACCTCATCCTCGGAGTCGGAGTCTGATTCCGAGGCGTTCTTCTGGCTTCTCTTGCTGCCGGAGCTGCGTGCCATGCCGCATAGCCCATCATTCTTGTTGCAGCCTCTCGAAGTCTTGCTTGCGGTACAGCAAAGGCCGTTCAAGTACTTGCCGAAGTCCTTCTTCTTCTTTCTGTGCTTCCTCTTGCTGTCCTCTTCTTCTTCTTCTTCACTCGAGCTTGATGACACATCCTCAGAGTCGGAGTCGATGTCGCTCGATCTCTTGATCTTTTCTCGGGTCCGTGTCTTCCTCCCATGTTCATGTTCCTTCTTCTTGGATCTTCTTCCTTTGTCCTTGGACTTGTGCTTGTCGTGGTTGTTCACCTTCGGACACTCGGCGAAAAAGTGTCCGGTCTTGCCGCACTTGAAACACGCTCTCGAGTTCCTCCTTGAGTTCACCCGGTTCTCGTGCAGCCTCTCGAACCGCCTGGTCAGCAACGCCAGCTCGTCCTCTCCAAGCACGTCGAACTCCTCGTCTGGCAAAGACATCAAAGAAGACAAAGAGTACATCCTGGAGGATGCGTTAGCATTAGACTTGGCTCCTTTGCCACTAACGAGAGCGAGACTATGAGAATCAGACGGGCTCTCGATCTTGGCTGTCATACCACGGTCCAACTCAGCCGACTTGAGCTTCGAGAACAGCTCGTTCACCGTCAAGGTGTCATACTTCTCGGACTCAACAATAGCCTCAAACTTCCCGTCCCATACGGTACGATCCAACGAGTGCAAGAGCTTCACGGCTCTATCATGATCATTGTATGGGAGGACGTCCACATTGGCTCTCATGTTGTTCACAACGACCGTAAATCGCTGGAAAAGGGCATCGACGGACTCGCCGGGGAGATGAGTGAAGTTCTCGTACTCTCTCCGGTAAGTCGCGTACATCCGAGCCTGAACCTGAGCATTCCCAGCATGAGCATCCTTCAACTGCTCCCAAATCCTACAAGCTAAGTCCTCTGTCTGAACCCGATCGAATTCAGGTGGACACAGGGCACGAAACAAGTAGTCGACAGCCTTGTTGTTGGCTTCGAACATATCCCTCGATCCTGGAGCAAGGAAGTTCATCGGATGAACATAAGCTGTGTTCACCGTGACATCCCAAAGGATCTGACCCTTTCCGCGGAGGAACGCCGCCATCCGCCTTTGCCACATCTGGTAGTTCTTCCCATCGAAGTGCGGAGGACCCGAACCCCGTTCCTGGTACGCCATCTTTGGATCTTAGACTGGTAAGAGTCAATAAAGACCCGAACCGGCTCTGATACCAATTGAAGGACCGATTAGGCGAACCAGAGAGGGGGGGAGTGAATGGGAGCCGATAAAAATTCTTCTCGAAGGAGATGAGAACTCCAACAAGACGAACACGGCTTCCAACTCACGTCTCCGACCCAACTACCCAAGTTGGTCAAGACCACGCAGCCACTGGAGTGCTACTGGTCCTAGGAACCAACACTCAACCTTCCTAGCCAAAACTCACCAAAACACACAGCGGAAACTTGCACGGCTTGCTGCCTGTGCTACACCGGTCAGACCGATGGCCTGCTCCGGTCAGACCGGTGACACCGGTCAGACCGGTGAACAGAGCCGGTCAGGCCGGTGGCTACAGCAGCCGCACAGCAAACGTTCCAGGAAGCCTCAGTGAATCCTCTAGGCCCTGGAACAAAAACCACCACGATACACAACCTGTGAGGAAGAAGAACCCCTCACAAACCCTAGCAAAACAACTCCAAACACTCCAAGAACTGATCAGCAGGACCACGGGACAAAACCACACGGACAAGGTTGTTCCCCGAGACAAAAACCCACCAAGGGCTAGCACCGGTCAGACCGGTCAAGAGCACCGGTCAGACCGGTCGTGCCTGGGCAGCTCGGGATGAACAGCGCCCGCGAGTCAACTCCTCCAAATCCAACTCCCGATCTCCCGATCCGCTCCACGGTTTTGCACAAGACTTTGGGGATAGTAGGAACACCTCATGGGTACTCCATAGCCAAGATTTGGTCCACCAAAACTTGTCAAATCAAGAGGAATCGAATAAATCCCACCAAGAACGCCTCTAACCCTAGAGCCACGAAAACCCCAAAATCGAGCCCCTTTGCTCACGGATTTGGAAGGGGAATCAAAGGGAAAAGAACCACGAAGGGTTCATGCATACATCCCCCACCAAATCCCAAAGAGAAAGGCCTCGAAATCGCTCCAAGAAAATCGCCAAGAAAAGGCTCCGAAAATCACCAAAAAGGAGAAACGGGAAAGACACATCCAAGCCTTGAGGAACCACGCCGAATCATCTATACATACCAAAGAGGTTCATACAAGGTCTAGCTTGCCGCCCGATCATCCTTCCCTCTCACAAGATCTCACCATGAAGCTCTCAAGCTAGTCCTACGAAAATCCTAAGAAAATAGGAAGGAAAATAGGAAAACCAAATGAGCTAGGGTTCCAAGAGATGGCTGCCATCCTCTCACCACTTGGGTTATATGGAGGCAACCGAAAGACTAAAATACCCTTACTAGCTAACTAGGGATACATGCCCCTCGAGGGCGAAATTGGAAGTCTTTGTCTTCGCACCATCGGACGGATGCCCAGCGACCGCAAACTTGCTTAGCCTCGACGCAAGCCTTGCGATCCCGACGCGTGTCCTCCGCTTCGAAGATTCCGGACTGCGTCGTCGCACACCGGTCAGACCGGTTCTCCTCACCGGTCAGACCGGTACCCACCGGTCAGACCGGTCAGACCCACCGGTCAGACCGGTCTGGAGCTGCTGCACCTCCGTCTTCGGTTCTTCGGTCTTGGCTTTGTGGATCAACCAAGGAACCCAGTGGTTTTCTGGTGAACCACCGGAAACCCCGCGAACTCGGTGTAGCCTCCGCCAATCACCACTCATGACTCGGCTCCCACGTAGTCCCGGCTCGACCTTGGTTTTGAGGCTCAACCAAGAAACCGTCCATGACTTCATCTTGCCGTTCTTGCCACCATGCGGCCCGCACTTGACCCCGCTGGCCACCGGGTCCCTCGAACCAAGCCTACTTGTCTTCTCCACACCTGGAGGCCTCACCGGCAACGACCTTTCACGCTTGTTCTTCACCTGCACCTGCACCAGTCAAGCCGCAACCTGCACCTGCAATACTTAGCCAAGAATCAGTCCACACCACGTTGTCAATCACTCATCACACCAGGAAGCGACCATCCACCGGTCCTCGAACCACACCTGGCTCTCAGGGGCTCGGCGGCGGCGCGCCAGCTGCGTCCACGCGTCGGGGAACATCCCCCCGCGTGCGAGACGGTCGGGGGCGGGGGCGCGTGATGATGCGGTCCCCGTCCTCGCCGCACTGTGGCCGGTGGGGACCCGGCCGTCGAGGGAGGCGGCGGTACGCCGGCCTGCCGCGTGGCGGGGCGAGCACGACGCGCTCGGCGCGGGAGCGCGGCCCAGAGCGCCGGCTGCCGGTTCAAAATTGAAATACCCCACTTTGACCGAGCCAAAATCCACATTTTCGAATACGACTTCAATTTCTCCAAAAAGCAAAGTTGTAAAGGAGCTATAGGAGAGCAACTTTTGTGCAGGTCAACCTATGCTTTGAGCACTGGTTGGAGCATGAACTGCTGGCGAAGTTGCTGATTTATATGGCGCCGAGGAACAGTGAAAAGAAGTTTGACTTGAGTTTTCGAGCTATTTTTCCTCCGAATTTCAAATGCCACCTAAAAGATGAAATGTGTCCCTCACAATTCTACACAACTTTTATATTGGCAGAATTTTGAGTGTTTAGACAAAAATTAGAGAACGTGGCCAAAGTTCTAGGGTAGGGTATTGACATCAAGGGGTTTTGACCATTTCAACTAGGGTTTTGACCAAGGTAGCTATTGTTGACTTGCCTAAGGTGCTTATGGGTGAGTGTTGGCTAGGTTTTCGAGGTGATGACCCAGGTTGACCATGATTTGACCACAGTCAGCAGGTTTGACCAGCAGTTAGGGTTAATTAAAAACCTGGGACGTCACACTTGGAGATCTCCTTCACTCCCTGGAATGGAGCATACACCTCCAGGATAGCTGCAACCTCCCAGTGGGGCTCGAACCATGGGTGAGTCCAGTGCTCACAGTGGTAGGCTGGGGCCTTGTCATAGCCCAAGTGAAGTACCATTGCTCTCAGGTGGTCAGCCATGGGGATGCCCACTCCATCAACCTTGTAGTGATACACCTCCCAGATCACTTCCTCAGCTGGTTCATCTTCTGCTGGGCCTTGTTGTTCAGCTTGCTCTTGCACTCCATCCTCCTCCACTAGATCGTGGTGATCACCTTGGTCTTCACCTGGCGCCTGCTCTTCCTGGTCAACTTGCCCTCCTCCTTCTGGAATCACCTCCTATGGATCCTCCTCATCATCTGACACAATGATGAGCCCAGGGGCGGCTACTGGTACAGCTTCCATCTCTATCTCCTCATTCGTGTCTCCATCATGGTAGTCATTGTACTCTTCCTGGGGGGCGTACTGGTGGGCAGCACCAGCGTGTGAGGTCTTCAAGCGACGAACCATCTGTAAGTGCAGTGAACACGTGTAGAGAGAGATAGCTGGTAAGACAAAGGGGTAAGAGCTAAAAGATAGCAAGCACAAGGTAAAGAATCAAGATCAACTCAAGGGTGAGGCAAAAGCAAGAGTATAAGATTATTAGAAATAAAGCAAGCATGTGATGAGAAAGGCTTCTATGATTATAAAATCCTTAAATTCGACCATTTCTATCTAGGCTAACGTCCTACAGTCAACCTGGCTCTGATACCACTTTGTCACACCCAGTTTTAAAGGCAAAACCGAATGCATTGATTACGTGTGCGCCAGGATCAAGTTACACACACGCAATGACATTGTGAATACCAAAATCAGTGCCACACGAATATAGAGTTATTACATGACCAAATGTCTTAAACGAAACATAAATAACAAGTTCTCGCAGCGGATAGAGATGCCTCCACAGGCAGCTGACTGAAGACACGCACACCTAGAACTCCTGGAAGTCACCGGGATAGTCTTCAAATCTCTCCCAATCTGAGCAGCAATCCGAGTATTGTAGATACAAGAAAATAGACAAGCGTGAGCACGTGCCGTACTCGGCAAGGGGAAAACAACATAACATGCAAGGCCATATGGTGGATGGCTAAGGTTCAAGCAGTTTAGCATTTTAGTGAGTCAAGTTTTATTAGCAACATAAGTACTAAAGAGTGTAAGTTCATACCAACCCACAATTAATAAAACATAAGCATCATAAATAAAGATAGAGCAACGATTTAACATTAAAGTTCCATAACTTAGTCATGTGAGGGTCCAGGCCGCTCTTGACCGTGAGCACAGCTAATCGATTAATTTTACACTCTGTAGAGGTTGTACACTTTAACCACAAGTAGCGTAAAAGCTCCGAAGAACTTTGAACCCAACCATGCAGTGCTGCGCAGGCACCATACCACACTACCGAGGTGTGGCTGCATAGGGACGCTACAAGGCCTTTACAAAGGTTCCCCAGCAAGTTGTGACCCACAAGGTCCGGATCAGTTAGCAAGGTATAAAGTCCCCTAGCAGGTCAATACCCCACCATAGAAAATAACTCACCCAACCCCCTGCTAGAGCGAGTCCATACCCCGCAGTACCGCCGATCCCTTGTCCTTATCAGGTCAGATCACCTCAAGCTAAAGTTCCTAATTATTCAGCCAAGACCATTGCCCGTTTAGTTCTTGTGGTTGTACTGTTTTCCTGGGTGGTTCTCCATGTTCCGATTAACATAGCAAAGGTGGTCTTACAATTAAAATAACATAAAACGGAACATAGAACATAAAAGTATCCTAGTTGATTAATACCATCCCAGTTAAGCATGCTAAGCCATAGCTACCATCAAGATTAATTTAATAACCCGGTTACAAGGCAAAGGTCATAAAAGACTAGGCATGATCCTTAATAGGTTCCCGTCAAAGTTAATGCAAGCAACAAAAGTAAATACGATGAATTTAATGCATATTATATAGGACAAGTGGGCATGCATCAAGGAAGACTTGCCTTCAACAAGACTCAGCTGCTCAAACTCTTGCACGTCTTGATCTTCAAATCCTTCGAACGCTTCACTCTTTACGCTCCACAACATTCACATACAAGCATACAACAAGAATAAATGAGAAACAATCATCAAACAGTACTAACAGAACAAAACAGAGGCATAAAACTAATCTACGCTTCGAGACGATCACGTGGACATAAAGAACGCTAAAAACGGAGCTAAAACGACCAAGATAAGCACTAACGAAGGTACAGGGACTAATCTGTAAAGAAACTTAAAGGTTCTGGGCTTAAACGTAACAAAAGGACCTATCTGTAAAGAAACTTGCTACTGCGGAAGGATATATTTGTAAAACCGAGAAGCTCGGGGGTTTCTTTGCAAAAGGGCGCTGACCAAGCCGGTTTGACTGGTATTGACTTGGGTCCGATCTAATCCGACCCGTTGGATCTCGATCCAGCGGCTGCCGGTGGCTGCAAGCACTAGCGGCGGCGGGTTGCGTCGGTGAGCGGTGGCAGACGGCGGCGGGTTCGCCGGCGCGGCTCGGGATCGAGCTGGGGTGCCCGATTGAACACGCGGACGGCACCAGGGCGAAGCGCGAGCGACGGCGAGGCTATCTAGGGTGGCGCGGTCGGCTAGGTCACGGCGGAGACGGCGCGCGGCACGGCGAGGCGGAGCGGCACGGCGGACAACTCCGACGAGCTCGCCTCGGCGACTCGGAGCACGGGGACGCAAACAAGCATCACCTGCGGGATCCTCACCTCCATGTGCAGCTCCTGGACAGCTTCCCGTCGGCGAAGAGACGGCGGCGGCGCGGATCGAAGACGGCGACCAGAGCTAGGGTTCGGGGTGCGGCGCTGTTGGAGCTCGAGCGGCTAGGGTTCGGGGTTCCTGAGGCCGGGGTGGCGGCGGTGGCGCTTTAAATAGGGTCAGGCGACCCCCTTGACGTGCGGGCCACGCCTGGGAAGGCGTGCGCGGGGCGGACGCGGACGGGCCCGGGGCTCGGACCTGAGTCCGGCTCGGCAACGGCCCAGGGTGGGGGATGACAGGTGGCCCCCACCTGTCGGCGGCTGCGGGAGAGGGAGGGATCGGAGCGGGCCGGCGGCGATTGCTGGGCTGAGCTGGGCCGAAAGAAGCTACGGCGCAGGCGAGCTGGCAAATGAGTTCGAGGGGCGGCGGCAGACTTCCGCCAGCTGGGCTTGACGCGAAGCTGGGCCAGAAGGAGAGGAAGGAAGGAAAAAAATAGAGAAGGGGTTTTGCATTTTTGAAAAGGCACAATCAAATGAATTCAAATTAAAATTTGAATTCAAACAACCAAAGACAATGCATCAGCATGAATGCAACTATAAATTCCTATAGTTCATTTATTTTATTTTAGAAATGCTTAAATGCCTAAAGAAATTAAATGCAACCTTACAAACCTTAAGAGCATAAATAAATGTTTCTAGCAAATTTTATTAAAGCTTAAATTTGGAAAATTAGGGTGTTACACCTCCTCTTGCTTTCTTCCCTCCGCCGGCGTTGATCCTTGCGACGAGCTCATCCAACTCTCTCCCTCATCTTGCGGCGGCGGTTTTCTGGTGAATGGCGTCGGAAGAATGATTGGATCTCAATGGTATCCCCCCCTTGGGTGCTTAGGGGGTTGCATTTATGCCCTTGGGGAGCTTTGGGGTGTGCTCTATCTTGCCTTGCATGAGATCCTCCTTGGGAGAGAAGCCAACTTGGTTTCCATAAACTCAGCCTCTCCAGATTTTCCTGATTCACAGCCCTTCCTTGACAGCACCACATCTCCTACGTCCGGACTCCAAATAATGCAAATTCAGCCTCTCCTACGAAGATAAGATCCCCAAAACAACCTCCGAAGATAATCTGTCTGATTTCGGACTTGTCTGCGTAGCTGGCATTTCGGGGGCCATATCTCCTAGCTCCTTGACCCGAATTGGGCCTTCCACATGTCCAAATCGAAGCTATCATCGAGGCCCACAACTTTGGTAGTCAAACTTTTGCCATTAGAGGCCATTTATGTCTCCGAATCTGTACTGAAAGATCATGCTGTTCTGGGCTGCGAGAATATCTCTCGGGCTGAGTTGATCTCGTTGGTAAACCTCCTTGTCCCTGGAGTTTTACATGTTGATGCTTCGGTCCTTGGTCCATTTGGAGTCATGTTCATCACATGTCTTGACTTGTGTTGGGTTTCATGATCTTCTCCTAAAGTGCTTGATGAACTTATCCCGAAAGTCTCCTCTTTAACGTTGATTTCCTACGTAAACAATAAACTCTAAAAACCATATGCAAGTGTGAACTTGTTACATCATTAGTATGCCTAGTGGCGGGTTAGTCATAATTCGAAGCTCAAACCAAAGTGTAACAAGTGCTCTTGGTTGACGGAAATCGACCGTCAACAGACGCGTAACCAAAGAAAATGCCATCGACAGACCTAGCCTCGAACTTGTCCAACTTCTTACCTTTCTTCAGGATAAAGCATTTGCACCCAAACACATGAAAGTGACTCACCTTGGGGGTTCTACCGTGCATCAACTCGTAGCAAGTTTTCTTCTTATGCACCCTGAGGTAAATCCTGTTCAACACATAGCACGCGGTATTCAGCGCCTCAGCCCAGAACCTTCTCGGAGTCCTATGCTCATCGAGCATCGTCCGAGCCATCTCGCACAAGGTTCTGTTTTACCTTTCAACCACGCCGTTCTGGGGAGGCGTATATGGACTAGAGAACTATTGTTCAAGACCCAAGTTATGGCAAAAGGTTTCGAAGCGAGAGTTTCTAGGTTCGGTGAACTGCTATTTAAGCGGGTTTACCCTTGCTCTACTCTCGTGTACGTAGAGTAGTGCATGACCGGTTTCGACCTACCATCCAAGTTCCACGACAATCCGGAGTCACTTGTGAGGAGAGTGCGACCTCGTGTCCTCATTCCTCAGAAGTTTCTCTCGAGTCAAGAGACGAACACTGTCGATCCCGTCGACAGCACTTCGTCAGCACCAATGGCCGAGAGGACGATCCGCGAGTTTTCCGCTCCCTCCAACACCAATGTCCCTACCGGACCGAACGTGACAGTGGGGGACGGAAACTTTGAACTCAAGCTGGCGTTGATCAACATGGTGCAAGCAAATCCATTCTGCGGCAAGCCTAATGAAGATGCCAACGCACATCTCCAACATTTTCTGGAGGTGTGTAGGACTTTCACTATCCACGGAGTGACGGATGATGCAATTCGTCTTCGCCTATTCCCGTTCTCATTGCTCGGGAAGGCAAAGCAATGGTTTTATGTGGAGCAAGATGCCATAAACACATGGGATAAGTGCTCTAAGGCATTTCTCGCGAAGTTCTTCCCGGTGGGCAAAACCAATGCCCTCCGCGCTAGAATTTCGGGCTTCCAGCAGTAGAATGATGAGAGTATCCCGGAAGCATGGGAACATTTCCAGGAGTACATCACTGCGTGCCCGCACCATGGCATGCAGGGGTGGTTTTAATTCAAACCTTCTATCACGGGCTCAAGCGTACCGCCCGTGAGCACCTAGATGCAGCCGCTGGAGGAGCCTTCTTCTCGCTACAAGTACCCGCCGCCAAGGAATTGATCCAGAAGATGGTGGCAAATCAAGGTTGGGATGGAGATCGTCTCCAACACCGTAACCGCGGTGTACACCAAGTCGATGGAATCGACATGCTCGCCGCCAAGATGGACCTCCTAATGAAGAAATTGGAGGCACCAAGCAATATGGAGACCGCCAAGATTATGGACGCTCGCATGACGTGCGAGGTTTGCGGTAATGTGGGTCATTCGGGAAATGATTGTCCCGAGACAAGGGAAGAAGCCAGCTTCATCAACAATGGCAACAACAACGGGTTCCGCAACAACAGCTACAACAATCAAGGGTGGAACTCAAGGCCCAACTTCCCGTTCAACAATCAAAATGGAGGTAATTATTCTAACAATTTCAATAATCAGCCTTCCATTAGAGATCTTGTCTTTGGCCAAGCTATAATTAATGAAAACATAAACAAAAAGCTAGCCGCTAATGATAAAGTTCTTGAAAATCTAAATTCCACCATAGAATCCTTCACTACTGCTATGAAGAATTAGCTAAGCTTTAATAAAATGATAGAAACTCAACTTGCTCAGCTTGCTGCTTCTTTACCTTCTTCCGAGTCGGGTGGAATCCCGGGGCAACCCGAGCCTACCCGAGAGAATGTTAGCGTTGTATCCACCAGATGGGGTAAGCCATCTAGGAGGGTGTATGCACCTAACCATGTAGGGAAGCTCATACATCAAATCCAAGACCCATGGGAGGAATCAGTAGTCTTGCACAGGAAAGACAATGGATATCCGGCTATCACATGCACGATCTACTATCAAAAGATCAAGAATGCTCTTTGTGACCTTGGTGCGAGTGTCAACCTTATGTCCAAGGCCATGTTTGAGGAGTTAGGATATCCTGCTCTCTCTCTGACAATGATGACAGTCTAAATTGCCGACTCATCGATTAAATACCCAGAAGGCATAGTGGAAAATCTCTTGGTGAATGTCAAAGGCTCCTATTTCTTTGCGGATTTCGTGGTCCTCGACACACAAGATGATGGAGAAATGCCGCTTATTCTCGGGCGACCATTCCTAAGAGATGTCAATGCAAGGATTGATGTCGGAGCCGGAAAGATTCAATTCCGCATAGGGCGAAGGAACATGACATTCAAATTTCAAGCAAAAGAAGAACAATGTTACCTAGTGCAAGATGAGGAATCTAGGGAGTGGAGGAAGCCACGGCCCCAATACAAGAAAGAGAAGGTAGCCCCGACCAAGCCCAAGGTGGACAGCCTCATTACAACGATGAGGAAGCATTGGGAGCAAGACAGCATTCAAAGGGCGCCACCAACCAAAGAAGCCGACGACAATCAACAAGGCTAAGGGGGAAAAGAAGACGGAAACCAAAAAGACCCCGCTAAAGCCTCACCGACTTCAGCGCCACCGAAGAAAACAAAGAGGGTGTGGCGTATGAAGGGAGTATCGTTCGAGTCTTCCACTCCGGGACCGGGCGAATCCAAGATCAATTAAGCAAACGGAGGAGTCCCGCTCACGGACTCTAAACTACGAGCCCTCACCGTGAGGTAAAACTGGTATTTATCTCATATTTCCCTTCCAACATTTTACTTCATGCATCAAGCATATTTATATTTCAATTTTGATTTCACCATTGCATTAGTAAGTAAACAAGACATAGAAAAACAGTTTTGGAGATTTTTGGTAAAACGACCGAACCTAGAGGTACGGCCGTACCTCCCATCGACAAAATTTTTGGGCAGAATGTTTTCAAGAGGGGACACGAGTGCTTGGAACAAATATAGTAGGGCCGGCCGAACCTAGTGGTACGGCCGTACCTATGATTTTCCACGAATCCATCAAGTCAACCACTACAAGCTTCCAAGTGCTCAACTCATCACCAAAATGAAGACACGCCAACCAGGTAGCCAAAAATTAGCTTGGGGGAGACCCCATTTTCAACCAAGGAAGGTATGTCCATCCAAACCGATTTTCAACATCTTGTTTACCGCATTTGAATAAAAGAAAACAACAAAAATATTTGCTTCAACCATGTGCTTGAAATCTTGTCTATATCCTCACTTTGGAAATGATGAATAGTTGCTATGTTAAAACTTTGCAAGAACCTAGTGTACAACCTTGTGCTCTATGAATATTTGAATTTGTTGGTATATTTTGAGACAAGAGCCTGATATAAAACTTTGTGGGAAGCAAATGCTTATGACCAAACCTAGGGTGTTGACGAGTATGATATGGAAAGACAATGTTAATCTTGCTCTATCTCCTAGTATGGTGAAAATCTCGGATGATTTTCTTTTGAAAATAAAACAAGACAAGTTCCTTAATGGTCATACCACCTACCAAAGCCATATTTTGATATCAAAGTATAAACCTTCTACATATGCTTGCTTGTGACCCATTGAGTTTTGCCAAATTGTTGTGACCCTTGGTAGAATCTTTTCATGCTTCCATGATCGAGATCACGTACACCCACATATACAAGCTAACTTCCACACCGGGAGTTATGCAAAACATGCCATCCACCCACCAAAAATAAATACTCCAAAGTTCTTGAGAGGTTTCTCTTCTTGTATTCTTGCAAAAGGAGAGAGGGGTCATCAAAAGAAAGAAGTTTATGCTCAAAAAGCATAGAAAAAATGTGCTCCAATCAAAGAGCATAGAAAAAAAATATGAAGCATGACCCCCTCCAAAATAAAAGCAAGAGGAGAATCTCAAAGCAAGGAGTACTTAGAAAAACAAACAAAAATTTTCCACACACTTGCACATCTCGATCAAGTTGCATGACTAGTTTCTTCTTGGATCCGGTCTTTAGCTCAACAACATCATGTGGCACAAGTGAGTCTCATACTTCTCCTACCCAAAGCTCCACATACAAGCCATAGAGTAGGAAGTTGAGGCTCTTTCAAAAGCCTTTGGTGAGGTAACAAATACCACTTGAGAGATCGAGGGAACCATCCGAGGAACCTTGTCTTTCTTTGCAAAATTTTCAAAAACTCCGAGATAGAATCCAGAAAAGCGAAGAGCGAGTGATGCAAAGTCAAAACCATTCTACTCTTCAACCTCCGAAGGCTAGGTGGAAAGCTACAAGTCCCATGGGTAAGATAAGGCTAAGTTTCTCTCATACCAATCTTTTCAAATAGCAAGAAGAGCATGGAGTTGTGCATAGGTACTTGCCGAGTGGAAACATTAATGCAACTCCTGATCCACCGAGGCCAAGTCTAGGCTTTGCTCGAGGACGAGCAAACGTTTAGCTTGGGGGAGTTTGTTGACGGTCCTTACAACAAAAATTTGACCGTCAAAACCTCGGGTTCGAGAGGAGTATACGACAAGTTTCATGCACATTTTTAGTACTAATAAAGTTCCACGAGTTGTGGTGTGAATTTCATAGGCAGGTACACATTTTGGGAGAATTTGGGACCAACACACCACACGTGCAAGGCACGGCCGAACCACCTGGTCCGGCCGGCCCTGCAGGTGCGGCCGGCCCTGCCAGGTGCGACCGGCCCTACCCCGTGGTGTGTCGCTGGTCCAGAGTACCCCCTCTCCCTCGAGCACAACTTGGACGAGCGAGATTCACTGAAGAAACGTCGGTTTGATCAAATGGTGGAGGCTAGGATCACTTGGATCAATGGGTCCACATGTCTGATCGCTCAACCACCACAACCGCCATCCAGAGGCAATCCTAGGCATCCCCGAGCATGGTCGGTGCATCACACGGCATGGGGGTGGGCCGGCTGCACCTAGAGGGCCGGCCGCACCTATCAATCGACACGCCGGTCGAAACCGACCCAAGGAGCCGACCTACAACCGCCTCAGGAGTAGGGATCAGGAGCGTCCAAGGCAAGCGGCGGCGGATCACAGGGCCGGCCATGCCTAGTGAGCCGGCCGCACCGGGCATCTTGCCCCCCTGCGCTCCACCGACCTCACTTGCCTATAAAAGCCACCTCCCACTCGCTGGAATGGACACACGACGCAGGAGCATCTCCATTTCTCACTTTTGTTCACTTAGAGTAGGATTAGTGTAGTTTGGGAGTTAGAGTCGAGTCGAGCTAGTCTCGGGGTTTCGGAGGAGTCCTTTTCAGGGTTTCGGTACTACTCTTGTATCCTTTCTTTGTTTAGACTCAAGTACAATTCAAGTCATCTTTCTATCTTACCTTTCGAGTCAATTACATTCAGCTTTTACTTTGCTCTAGAAGCTTTATTCTTGGTTTAGACTAAAGTTAGTTTAATCTTGGTTAGCATAGCTCTCTTGAACCCTATAGTGTTGTGGTCGTTCTTTGCTTGATCTACGGTGTTTCATCGTAGAGAGAGACCTTCCTTCGTGATGTCTGGGGAAAGGTTCTTTGGTTTGTTGTGAGCGCGGTGCTCAGAGCTTACCTTAGTCTTAGATTGGTGTCCCATTCAACGGAATAGTTGTGGTACCCTAAGGAGGTGACAGCTCCGGACGGGCTCAGTAGTCCACCACATTAGTTCGGGCTGGTAGGATTCAGCGCGTCGTCGTTCTCCCTTCTCATCCCAGTTCGAGAGCGCGGCTTTGCATGCCCCTGCAGCACTAGAAGAGCTTGTCGAGTTTAGCTTGCCTTGGTTATCCTTTGCCTTAGTTCTTTACCTAGAGTTGACAAGAATAGATAGATTGCGTTAGGATCCTTTCTCGTCTCATTGTCCTCCCAGCTCACTAGGTCCTCTCTAGCCCTTTATCAAGATCTCCTTGCGTGTGTCAAGTTATCCCTGAATATCTTTATTCATTACCCTCGCTATAGCTTTTATCTAGTCTTGTTTCTCTCCACTGTTTATTCGATCATCTTTGCCGTAGTGCCTCCCTTGGGAAAATATAAATACGACAACCCGAATACCACCGAGTGAAGTGCTACAACGGTAATCCGTGCGCTTGCGGACCTTTCTGTGACGTGTGTTTTACCAAAGACGTTCCCTGGCTCCATTACTAGGGGTATAAACCTGGTAGCGACGCTAGCGAGTGCCAACATGCATTTCTGGAACCGTCGCCGTGAGTGGAAACCTAGTGGTGAGGCTAAGGAGCATCAACACGCGTGTCCTCCGCTTCGAAGCTTCCCGGCGCCCTGCGACCCCAAACCAGTCAGACCGGTTTCACCAACCGGTCAGACCGGTTTTGGCCTGACAGCCACGCCGGGTCTTCGACCTCGGCTTTGTGGCTCAGCCGAGTAACCCAGTGGTTTCCTGGTGAACCACTGCAAACCCTGCGAACTTGATGTAGCCTCCGCCAATCACCACTCATGACTCGGCTCCCACGAAGTCCCGGCTCGACCTTGGTTTTGAGGCTCAACCAAGAAACCGTCCCCGACTTCATCTTGCTGTTCTTGCCACCATGCGGCCCGCACCTGACCCCGCTGGCCACCGTGTCCCTCGAACCAAGCCTGCTTGTCTTCTCCACACCTGGAGGCCTCACCGGTAACGACCTTTCGCGCTTGTTCTTCACCTGCACCAACACCAGTCAAGCTGCAACCTGCACCTGCAATACTTAGCCAAGAGTCAGTCCACACAATGTTGTCAATCACTCATCACACCAGAAAGTGACCATCCATTGGTCCTCGAACCACACATGGCTCTCAGAGATGTCTAGTACAATATGGATGGATGTATCCCGTCATAAGAAGGCTATGCACATTGAAGCGTTCAGTGAGAAACCAAGCTAGGCCTGAAGGATCCATTGCAGAAGCATATGTTGCTAATGAGGCCTTGACATTTTGCTCTAGGTACTTCGCGACTGATGATGTGGCCGCACGATTCAATCAGGTTGGAAGGAACAGAGAGAATGCTGATTTGTCTGTAGATGGAACATCCTATTTCGATCACAATGTTCAAGTACTTGGAGCAGGGACCAATTGTTGGCTTGGGTCAAAGTACGACAAGGTGGTTTGGTA
The DNA here is from genome assembly GCA_036936925.1 of Cenchrus fungigraminus. Taxonomy (NCBI): domain Eukaryota; kingdom Viridiplantae; phylum Streptophyta; class Magnoliopsida; order Poales; family Poaceae; genus Cenchrus; species Cenchrus fungigraminus. The sequence goes on from CM072772.1 coordinate 44,867,717, forward strand.
TGTGCTAAACAATTGCGAAGAGGTGAAGCCATATATCGAGTAAGTAAATCACCATTGCAATGATAGAACTACAATTATTTCGTTCTAACTTTGAGATGGTACTGCTTTGCAGAGTGTTCAAGAATGAATTAAAAGCGAAAGGTGTGTCGAACGAGGATATTGATCGTCGAATTGCTACATAATTTCAGCACTGGTTTAGATCACATGTTAGTATTCATTTTTTTTGTTTGGTAGCTAGCTTATATTACCTTGTGAGGACCTTTACATAAGACTATATTAAAAAAAACTATGGCTCTTCTGTACAGATTACAAACAATCCAGTGAGCGACGACAACCTATATGCATTATCAACTGAACCAGACCGGCGAGCAAAAACTTATACAGCATGTATTGTAGGCGGTGTCCGGTACCACACCAAGGCCCGAGAGGCAAATAGGAAGACACAGAACAGTGGAATCATGACTACAGGATCACATAAAGACATTGCAGAAATTGAGTTTTATGGTTCACTAAGAGACATTATTGAGCTGCGGTACAACTCGGGGCTTGATAGAGATCGAACTGTTGTTTTATTCCAAGTTGACTGGTATGATCTGGAAGGGACCAAGAAGGAACCGAAGATTAGAAATGATGGTTACTTCACAAGCGTCAATACTGGAGATTACTGGTACCAAGATGATCCCTACATTCTTGTTGAACAAGCAACGAAGGTCTTTTACTTGCCAGACACCCTACTACAACACCCATGGAGAGTGGTGCAAAAATTTGAGCACAGGCATTTGTGGAGCTATAATGAAAATGAGGAGGACATAGCTCCCACTGGCATGGTACTTGCATATCAACATGATGAAATTGACCAAACCTTGCATGATGTTATACTTGATGATGGTCTCGGTGATGGTTCGGAGGTTCCGGTGCCTATTACTAGCGAGGAGACTGTGGTTGCAGCCGCTGAAGTTGACGCAATTCGCCAGCAGGAGCTGTCTGATGTGGATGGATTCAATTCTGAAGATGAGGACGACGACACTCTATGGCAATACGTTGATGAAGATGAAAATGCTGCCGATGAAAGTGACGACGACTAGGATATCAAATCAGTAAATGTTTAAGTCAATCTGAACTGAAATCATGTGGACCTTATGATTTATATGTAATTTATATGTAGTTGAAATGCACTTTCCTGAATATTAAACCTGCCATAGGTGCCTACTATCCGGTTCACTATATTATGTAGCATCGGAACTTCCTGTTGCGTCTTTACAAAATATACGATCGCGCATGGGGATGCCGATTATCCGGTACGTTGTATTATAAAACAACGGAACGTCCTGTTGGGCTACGTGAATGTGTTAATATCCAATGTGGGCATGATCGAGGAGTATGCAACGTGACGTGCTCATGATCATGTAGTAGTAGGCGAACGAATCGACGAAGGAAGGGCTGTGTTGATCTCCAATGTGGCCATGATCGAGTAGTATGCAACGTGACGTTCTCATGATCATGTAGTACTAGGCAAACGAATTGACGAAGGAAGGGATGTGTTGATCTCCAATGTGGGCATGATCGAGTAGTATGCAATGTGATGTGCTCATCATCATGTAGTACTAGGCGAATCGAATCGACGAAGGAAGGGATGTGTTGATCTCTAATGTAGGCATGATCGAGGAGTATGCAACGTGACGTGCTCATGATCATGTAGTACTAGGCGAACGAATCGACGAAGGAAGGGATGTGTTGATCTCCAATGTGGGCATGATCGAGTAGTATGCAACGTGACGTGCTCATGATCATGTAGTACTAGGCGAATCGAATCGACAAAGGAAGGGATGTGTTGATCTCCAATGTGGACATGATCGAGGAGTATGCAACATGATGTGCTCATGATCATGTAGTACTAGGCGAACGAATCGACGAAGGAAGGGCTGTGTTGATCTCCAATGTGGCCATGATCGAGTAGTATGCAACGTGACGTGCTCATGATCATGTAGTACTAGGCGAACGAATCGACGAAGGAAGGGATGTTTTGATCTCCAATGTGGCCATGATCGAGTAGTATGCAACGTGATGTGCTCATGATCATGTAGTACTAGGCGAACGAATCGACGAAGGAAGGGATGTGTTGATCTCCAATGTGGCAATGATCGAGTAGTATGCAACGTGACGTGATCATGATCATGTAGTACTAGGTGAATCGAATCGACTAAGGAAGGGATGTGTTGATCTCCAATGTGGCCATGATCGAGTAGTATGCAACGTGACGTTCTCATGATCATGTAGTACTAGGCAAACGAATTGACGAAGGAAGGGATGTGTTGATCTCCAATGTGGGCATGATCGAGTAGTATGCAATGTGATGTGCTCATCATCATGTAGTACTAGGCGAATCGAATCGACGAAGGAAGGGATGTGTTGATCTCTAATGTAGGCATGATCGAGGAGTATGCAACGTGACGTGCTCATGATCATGTAGTACTAGGCGAACGAATCGACGAAGGAAGGGATGTGTTGATCTCCAATGTGGGCATGATCGAGTAGTATGCAACGTGACGTGCTCATGATCATGTAGTACTAGGCGAATCGAATCGACAAAGGAAGGGATGTGTTGATCTCCAATGTGGACATGATCGAGGAGTATGCAACATGATGTGCTCATGATCATGTAGTACTAGGCGAACGAATCGACGAAGGAAGGGCTGTGTTGATCTCCAATGTGGCCATGATCGAGTAGTATGCAACGTGACGTGCTCATGATCATGTAGTACTAGGCGAACGAATCGACGAAGGAAGGGATGTTTTGATCTCCAATGTGGCCATGATCGAGTAGTATGCAACGTGATGTGCTCATGATCATGTAGTACTAGGCGAACGAATCGACGAAGGAAGGGATGTGTTGATCTCCAATGTGGCAATGATCGAGTAGTATGCAACGTGACGTGATCATGATCATGTAGTACTAGGTGAATCGAATCGACTAAGGAAGGGATGTGTTGATCTCCAATGTGGGCATGATCGAGTAGTATGCAACGTGACGTGCTCATGATCATGTAGTACTAGGTGAACGAATCAACGAAGGAAGGGATGTGTTGATCTCCAATGTGGGCATGATCGAGTAGTATGCAACGTGACGTGCTCATGATCATGTAGTACGTTCTTTGTATTATGTACGACAGGACCATCCTGTTTTGACTTTCATACTCATCGACATACGTCCGGAGGATGGTCCGGTCTGGTATACATCGGAACAAAGGAACTTCCTTGTAAACTACAGGTACGAAAGGCGCTTCCCATTTCCTGGTCACAGGGTGCCAACATCGCACTACACACACCTTTATGGCTTTATCCAATGGCGTGTCACTCATGCTAACCCGCCATCCCCCCATTTGCTGTCTCCTCACTTGAGGCGCAACCCCTTGGTAGGGTTCCGCCACTACCGCTGCCGCCGCCACCGCCTGCAGCAGCCTCCAGCGGATACCTCAATCCGTCGCCGAAATCAGAGGTATGCATCCACCTCCAGGCTCTAGCAGATACCGCAATCCGCCGCCGAATTCTTGGAATGGCACTAATTCGAGAAATTCATTGCAGATGGGACGAGATGGTGGCAAGAGAGATGGAAAGGCGCTTGATCCTCCTCCAGCGAAGTGACAACGAAAGTCACAGCTGACTTCTGCAGGCACGTCTGGTCCTCAGACGAGGCTAAGGTGCAGGCCTGCGGCACGAGATTCTTCCTCTGCCCCTTCCTGCCGCACACGGGGTGGGTCAACCGCGGCGCCTTCCTGCCGCACACGGGGTGGGTCTACCGTGGGCCATCACCCGCCCCGCCCTTCAGAGTTTCCTGCGTCAGATCCCAGGAAGGAGAAATAGGTACAACTTCACCCTCCACCGGAAGAGCTGCTTAAGATGATGGACCTGCGCAACCCCACCTGCCAAATAATTAAAGGTCTTAGATGGGTGCCTGAGAAGCATTGGTGGGACAAAACCAAGGACAAACGGGTCGAACCAAGATTTAGGAATGTCCTTCAGCAAACTTTCTATTACAACTACAAATACCTACCCATGAAATTGTACCAGCACAGGGTTATAAATTGGGATCATATGACGTTGGCCGCGGGAGGGGATGTTAAGGCATACTTCGATGATCATCCTGGATTGGCTGATTTGGTCTCAATGCATCATAAGTATGTTGAGGATTGGGTGAGAGTTTTTTATGCTACTGTGTACATTGCCGATACTAGGGAGTACATCATGTTCATGTTTCAGGGACGCCAGTATACTCTTTTCCGACACCATATTGCTGACAAACTTGGATTGAGGGATTTTGAAATAGGAAAGTACGACCATAAGACATCCCTACATAATATTGTCTACGGGGATCGTGAACCACCTCGGCGTAGTTTGCTCGGTGGGTCGTTCTCGTCCGACGAGGAGATAGCCGGACTTTTTGTTGAGTCGTTCATCGGTAGGCGAGCATATGGCACGCCTGAATGCTTACCCCTGAAGCAAATGTGGTTCACCGAGCACTACGGAAGACATTGTTACCGTGGATTGGCAATGCAGAGTCGATCACTAGTCTTCAGCAGTGGCTTCTCCTTCACGTCATGACTGACCGGCCCTTCGACATCGTGGACTTCATTTTAGCCGAGATTGAAGATGTTATCTTTGATGGGTTGACCGTGGCTCGAAATATGCCGTATGCTCACTGGATCTCCTTCATGCTGAGTAGTGTTACCAGAGTAGATGAAGACGGGGAAAGGGTGCGAATCGGACCCAAAGATTGGCGTCCCGAGTACATGATGTCCGAGACACATTTCAAGGAATACAGGCCTCCGAGACTAGGAGACAGACATCGTGGCCTAAGGGCTACAATTGAGCCATCTCCTGATGACATTTGTTCCTCAGACAGTGAAGGCAATGAGGTGTCTCCAGTGAGACATCTCCGAGTACATGATGGTGCTTCACTACCCACTGAAAAAATAGAAATAGTTCCAGTCACTCCAGCAACAACCAGTGAGCCAATGGACTCTTCCTTCTTTGTGAAACTGATCCTTGAAAATCAGCGCGACCAGAGAAAGTTCCAGTCAATGATGGAGATGAGGATGGAACAACAGGAGGAGTTAAACCGCACACACTCGGAGCAGATAGCACAAATGGTAACACAGCACCAGCGCACTATGGAGAATTTTGTGAATGCTTCACTCAGTCACCTTCACCAAGTTAACGGCTTACCGCCACCGCCCGCTCTACTCGCACCTATTGGTCAGACTCCCTTGCAACTCATGCCTCCTGCTAACTTGGGTAAATCATCTGAAGTCTATGAGCTACCTCATAGTTCAGCAATTGGTTCACAATGGATGACAGAAAAGGATTCCAAAGAAGTAAAGGAAGCAGATGCAACAATACTCAAGGTTCTATCTGATATTGCAGCAGAGGAAACGAATAAGGAAGATCCTTTGGCGGCAACAACAAATGGTCCGGAAGATCCTGCTCCAGCTACCTCAGAAGGCTCTCATGTAGCTGATCCTGCTCCAGCTTCTGCTACGTCGGAAGGCTTTCCTGCTCCTGCTCCTGCTACCTTAGAAGGCTCTCCTGCTCTAGCTCCTGCTACCTCAGAAGGCTCTCCTGCTCCTGCTCCTGCTACCTCAGAAGGCTCTCCTGCTCCAGCTCCTGCTCCTGCTACCGATGCTCCTGCTCCTGCTCCAGCTCCGGCTCCTGATGACCCTTTTCACAATCCTATTACATCGGCTCCTTCGAACACCGATGAAAAATAGGTAGAATGTTAAACATTCCTTTTATTGTCATTGATTCCATTTGATTGTTGTATTCGAGTTGAACAATACATTTTTCTTCACGTGTGCGAACCAGCCATAAATAATCGTTTTGCTTGGGCTTTGTGCTTAGGTCTTCACAATTGCTGACCAAGATGAAATTTTACCGGAGTCAGAAGACTCCCAATACTCTTGTACCGGGTTCAGAATGAGATACAGGTACCAGCGCTTCGTTTCCAGAAAAGAACATCGTACTTGTGTCGTGATGTTGAAGACTGCGACTTCCATACGATTGAATCCTCCGATTGGATTAATGTCTTTGATCAATGTAGGATTCCTACACCCAAAACGGAGAGTTCTACGGCCTCAACATCACGCAATGCATGAGTCGTGCTATGCATAAAATGAACCCAACACTCCCTACGCATGCTTTTATTTGTAATTTTCAATGTAATCTTTGAATCATGTCACAATACCGATGTTTGATGAGAGGAAGGGATGTGTTGATCTCCAATGTGGGCATGATTGAGGAGTATGCAACGTGACATGCTCATAATCTTGTAGTACTAAGCGAATCGAATAGACGAAGGAAGGGATGTGTTGATCTCCAATGTGGTTATGATCGAGGAGTATGCAACGTGATGTGTTCCTAATCTTGTAGTACTAAGAATTGAATCGACGAAGGAAGGGTTGTGTTGATCTCCAATGTGGGCATGATCGAGGAGTATGCAACGTGACGTGCTCATAATCTTGTAGTACTAAGAATCGAATCAACGAAGAAAGAGATGTGTTGATCTCCAATGTGGACATGATCGAGGAGTTTGCAATGTGACGTGCTCATAATCTTGTAGTACTAAGCCAATCGAATCGATGAAGGAAGGGTTGTGTTGATCTCCAATGTGGGCATGATCAAGGAGTATGCAACGTGATGTGCTCATAATCTTGTAGTACTAAGAATTGAATCGACGAAGGAAGGGTTGTGTTGATCTCCAATGTGGGCATGATCGAGGAGTATGCAACGTGACGTGCTCATAATCTTGTAGTACTAAGAATCGAATCAACGAAGAAAGGGATGTGTTGATCTCCAATGTGGACATGATCGAGGAGTTTGCAATGTGACGTGCTCATAATCTTGTAGTACTAAGCCAATCGAATCGATGAAGGAAGGGTTGTGTTGATCTCTAATGTGGGCATGATCAAGGAGTATGCAATGTGACGTGCTCATAATCTTGTAGTACTAATCCAATCGAATCAACGAAGTAAGGGTTGTGTTTGTTGACGCTCCTTAGCCTCACCACTAGGTATGCACTCACGGCGACGGCGCCAGAAATGCTCGTTGGCACTCGCTAGCGTCGCTACTGGGTTTATACCCCTAGTAATGGGGCTAGGGAACGTCTTTGGTAAAACACACGTCACAGAAAGGTCCGCAAGCGCACGGATTACCGTTGTAGCACTTCACCCGGTGGTATTCGGGTTATCGTATTTATATTTTCCCAAGGGAGGCACTACGGCAAAGATGATCAAATAAACGGTGGAGAGTAACAAGACTCGGTAAAGAGCTATAGCGGGGGTAACAAATAAAGATATTCGGGGATAACTTGACACACACAAGGAGATCTTGATAAAGGGTTAGAGAGGACCTAGCGAGCTGGGAGGACAACGAGACGAGAAAGGATCCTAACACAATCTATCTATTCTTGTCAACTCCAGGCAAAGAACTAAGACAAAGGATAACCAAGGCAAGCTAAACTCGACAAGCTCTTCTAGTGCTGCAGGGGCATGCAAAGCCGCGCTCTCAGACTGGGATGAGAAGGGAGAACGACGACGCGCTGAATCCTACCGGCCCGAACTAACGTGGTGGACTACTGAGCCCGTCCGGAGCTGTCACCTCCTTAGGGTACCACAACTATTCTGTTGAACGGGACACCAATCTAAGACTAAGGCAAGCTCTGAGCACCTCGCTCACAACGAACCAAAGAACCTTTCCCCGGATATCACGAAGGAAGGTCTCTCTCTACCGTGAAACACCGTAGATCAAGCGAAGAACGACCACAACACTATAGGGTTCAAGAGAGCAATGCTAACCAAGATTAAACTAACTTTAGTCTAAACCAAGAATAAAGCTTCTAGAGCAAAGTAAAAGCTGAATGTAATTGACTCGAAAGGTAAGATAGAAAGATAGCAAGATAACTTGAATTGTACTTGAGTCTAAACAAAGAAAGGATACAAGAGTAGTACTGGACCCCTGAAGAAGACTCCTCCGGAACCCCGAGACTGGCTCGACTCGACTCTAACTCCCAAACTACACTAATCCTACTCTAAGTGAACAAAAAAGAGAAATGGAGATGCTCCTGCGTCGTGTGTCCATTGCAGTGAGTGGGAGGTGGCTTTTATAGGCAAGTGAGGTCGGTGGAGTGTAGGGGGGCACATGCTAGGTGCGGCCAGCTCACTAGGTGCGGCCAGCCCTGGGATGTGCCGCCTCTTGCCTTGGATGCCCCTGATCACTGCTCCTGAGGCAGTTGTAGGTCGGCTCCTTGGGTCGGTTTCGCCCAGCACGTGAGTTGGTAGGTGCGGCCGACCCATCCCCGTGCCGTGTGATGCACCGACCATGCTCAGGGACGCCTAGGATCGCCTCTGGATGATAGTTGCGGCGGTTGAGTGACCAGATAAGTGGACCCATTGATCCAAATGATCCTAGCCTCCACCATTTGATCAAACCGACGTTTCCTTAGTGAATCTCGTTCGCCCAAGTTGTGCTCGAGGGAGAGGCGGTGCTTAGGACCAGAGACACGCCACGGGGCAGGGCCGGCCGCACCTGCAGGGCCGGCCGAACCTGCCAGGCCGGCCGCACCTGCAGGGCCGACCGTGCTTGGTGGTTCAGCCGTGCCTAGCACGTGTGGTGAGTTGGTCCCAATTTCTCCCAAAATATGTACCTGCCTATGAAAATCACAACACAACTCGTGGAACTTTATTATTACGAAAAATGTGTATGAAACTTGTCATATACTCCTCTCGAACCCGAGGTTTTGACGGTCAAATTTTTGTTGTAAGGACCATCAACAAACTCCCCCAAGCTAAACGTTTGCTCGTCCTCTAGCAAAGCCTAGACTTGGCCTTGGCGGATCAGGAGTTGCATGATGTTACCACTCGGCAAGTACCTTTGCACAAATCCATGCTCTTCTTGCTATTTGAAAAGATTGGTACGAGAGAAACTTTGCCTTATTTTACCTGTGGGGCTTGTAACTTTCCACCTTGCCTTCGGAGGTTGAAAGGTAGAATGGTTTTGACTTTGCATCATTCACTCTTCTTTTTTCGGGCTTCTATCTCGGAGTTTTGAAACTTTTGCAAAGAAAAACAACAAGGTTCCTCGGATGGTTCCCTCGATCGCTCAAGTAGTATTTGTTACCACACCAAAGGCTTTGAGCGAGCCTCAAGTTCCTACTCTATGGCTTGTATGTGGAGCTTTGGGTAGGATAAGTATGAGACTTACTTGTGCCACATGATGTTGTTGAGCCAAAGACCGGATCCAAGAAGAAACTAGTCATGCAACTTGATCGAGATGTGCAAGTGTGTGAAAAAAATTTTTTTGTTTGTTTTTCTAAGTACTCCTTGCTTTGAGATTCTCCTCTTGCTTTTATTTTGGAGGGGGGTCATGCTTCATTTTTTCTATGCTCTTTCATTGGAGCACACTTTTTTTTTCTATGCTTCTTGAGCATATACTTTTTTTTTCTTTTGATGACCCCTCTCTCCTTTTGCAAGAATACAAGAAGAGAAATCTCTTTGGAACTTCAGAGTATTTATTTTTGGTGGGTGGATGGCATGTTTTGCGTAACTCCCGATGTGGAAGTTAGCTTGTATATGTGGGTGTACGTGATCTCGATCATGGGAGCATGAAAAGATTCTACCAAGGGTCACAACAATTTGGCAGAACTCAATGGGTCACAAGCAAGCATATGTAGAAGGTTTTGATATCGACATATGGCTTTGGTAGGTGGTATGACCATTGAGGAACTTGTCTTGTTTTATTTTCAAAAGAAAATCATCTGAGATTTTCACCATACTAGGAGATTGAGCAAGATTAACATTGTCTTACCATATCATACTAGTCAACACCCTAGGTTTGGTCATAAGCATTTGCTTCCCCCAAAGTTTTATTTCAGGCTCTTGTCTCAAAATATACCAACAAATTTGTTGTACATTAAGTTCTTGCAAAGTTTTAACATAACAACTATTCATTATTTCCAAAGTGAGGATATAGACAAGACTTCAAGCACATGGTTGAAGCAAATATTTTTGTTGTTTTCTTTTATTCAAATGTGGTAAACAAGACATTGAAAGTTGGTTTGGATGGACATACCTTCCTTGATTGAAAATGGGGTCTCCCCCAAGCTAATTTTTGGCTACCTGGTTGGCGTGTCTTTATTTTGGTGATGAGTTGAGCACCTGGAAGCTTGTAGTGGTTGGCTTGATGGATTTGTGAAAAATCATAGGTACGGCCGTAACACTAGGTTCGGCCGGCCCTACTATAATTGCTCCAAGCACTCGTGTCCCCTCCTGAAAACATCCTGCACAAAAATTTTGTCGAGCGGAGGTACGGCCGTACCTCTAGGTTCGGCCGTATCACCAAAAATCTCCAAAACTGTTTTTCTATGTCTTGTTTACTTACTTATGCAATGGTGAAATCAAATTTGAAAATTTAATATGCCTGGTCCATGAAATAAAGGGTTGGAAGGGAAATATGAGATAAATACCGGTTTTACCTCACGGTGAGGGCTCGTGGTTTAGAGTCCGTGAGCGGGACTTCTCCATTTCCTCAATTGATCTTGGATTCGTCCGGTCCCGGAGTGGAAGACTTGGATGATGCTTTCTTCACATGCCACACCTTCTTTGTTTTCTTCGGTGGTGATGAAGTCGGTGGGGCTTTAGCGGGGGTGTTCTTGGTTTCCGTCTTCTTTTCCCCCTTAGCCTTGTTGATTGCCTTCGGCTTCCTTGTTTGGTGGCGCCCTTTTTGTATTGCTCCCAATGCTTCCTCATCGTTGTGATGAGGCTATCCACCTTGGGATTGGTCGGGGCTGCCTTCTCTTTCTTGTATTGGGGCCGTGGCTTCCTCCACTCCCTCGATTCCTCATCTTGCACTAGGTAACATTGCTCTTCTTTTGCTTGGAATTTGAATGTCATGTTCCTTCGTCCTATGCGGAATTGAATCCTTCTGGCTCCGACATCAATCCTTGCATTGACATCTCTTAGGAATGGTCACCCAAGAATAAGCGGCATTTCTTCTTGTGTGTCGAGGACCACGAAATCCGCAAAGACATATGAGCCTTTGACATTCACCAAGAGATTCTCCACTATGCCCTCTGGATATTTAATCGATGAGTCGGCAAGTTGGACTGTCATCATTGTCGGAGAGAGAGTAGGATATCCTAACTCCTCAAACATGGCCTTGGACATGAGGTTGACACTCGCACCAAGGTCACAAAGGGCATTCTTGATCTTTTGATAGTAGATCGTGCACGTGATGGTCGGATATCCATTGTCCTTCCTGTGCAAAACTGCTGATTCCTCCCATGGGTCTTGGATTTGGTGTATGAGCTTCCCTACATGGTTAGGTGCATACATCCTCCTAGATGGCTTACCCCATCTGGTGGATACAACGCTAACATTCTCTCGGGTAGGCTCGGGTTGCCCCGGGATTCCACCCGACTCGGAAGAAGGTAAAGAAGCAGCAAGCTGAGCAAGTTGAGTTTCTACCATTTTATTAAAGCTTAGCTGATTCTTCATAGCAGTAGTGAAGGATTCTATGGTGGAATTTAGATTTTCAAGAACTTTATCATTGGCGGCTAGCTTCTTGTTATGTTTTCATTAATTCTAGCTTGGCCAAAGACAAGATCTTTAATGGAGGGCTAATTATTGAAATTGTTAGAATAATTACCTCCATTTTGATTGTTGAACGGGAAGTTGGGCCTCAAGTTCCACCCTTGATTGTTGTAGTTGTTGTTGCGGAACCCATTGTTGTTGCCATTGTTGATGAAGCTGGCCTCTTCTCTCATTTCGGGACAATCATTTCCCGAATGACCCACATTACCGCAAACCTCGCACATCATGCGAGCGTCCATAATCTTGGCGGTCTCCATATTGCTTGGTGCCTCCAATTTCTTCATGAGGAGGTCCATCTTAGCGGTGAGCATGTCGATTCCATCGACTTGGTGTACACCGCGGGTACGGGGTTGGAGACGATCTCCATCCCAACCTTGATTTGTCACCATCTTCTTGATCAACTCCTTGGCGGTGGGTACTTGTAGCGAGAAGAAGGCTCCTCTAGCGGCTGCATCTAGGTGCTCACGGGCGGTACGCTTGAGCCCGTGGTAAAAGGTTTGAATTAAGAACCACCCCTGCATGCCGTGGTGCGGGCACGCGATGATGTACTCCTGGAAGCATTCCCATGCTTCTGGGATACTCTCATCATTCTACTGCTGGAAGCCCGAAATTCTAGCGCGGAGGGCATTGGTTTTGCCCACCGGGAAGAACTTTGCGAGAAATGCCTTAGAGCACTTATCCCATGTGTTGATGGCATCTCACTCTGCATAAAACCATTGTTTCGCCTTCCCGAGCAATGAGAATGGGAATAGGCGAAGACGAATTGCATCGTCCGTCACTCCGCGGATAGTGAAAGTCCTGCACACCTCTAGGAAATGCTGGAGATGTGCATTGGCATCTTCATTAGGCTTGCCGCAGAACGGATTTGCTTGCACCATGTTGATCAACGCCGGCTTGAGTTCAAAGTTTCCGTCCCCCACCATCACGTTCGGCCCGGTAGGGACATTGGTGTTGGAGGGAGCGGAAAACTCGCGGATCGTCCTCTCGTCCATGGGTGCTGACGAGGTGCTGTCTACGGGATCGACGGTGTTCGTCTCTTCACTCGAGAGAAACTTCTGAGGAATGAGGACACGAGGTCGCACTCTCCTCACAAGTGACTCCGGATTGTCGTGAAAGTTGGACGGTAGGTCGAAACCGGTCATGCACTACTCTGCGTACACGAGAGTAGAGCAAGGGTAAACCCGCTTAAATAGCGGTTCACCGAACCTGGATAACTCTACCACTAAGTTTAAATGATCTCTTACGCCTCTTGCCTCCCCGGCAACGGCGCCAGAAATGCTTGTTGACACTCCTTAGCCTCACCACTAGGTATGCACTCACGGCGACGGCGCCAGAAATGCTCGTTGGCACTCGCTAGCATCGCTACCGGGTTTATACCCCTAGTAATGGGGCTAGGGAACGTCTTTGGTAAAACACACGTCACAGAAAGGTCCGCAACCGCACGGATTACCGTTGTAGCACTTCACCTGGTGGTATTCGGGTTATCGTATTTATATTTTCCCAAGGGAGGCACTACGGCAAAGATGATCGAATAAACGGTGGAGAGTAACAAGACTCGGTAAAGAGCTATAGCGGGGGTAACGAATAAAGATATTCGGGGATAACTTGACACACACAAGGAGATCTTGATAAAGGGTTAGAGAGGACCTAGCGAGCTGGGAGGACAATGAGATGAGAAAGGATCCTAACACAATCTATCTATTCTTGTCAACTCCAGGCAAAGAACTAAGGCAAAGGATAACTAAGGCAAGCTAAACTCGACAAGCTCTTCTAGTGCTGCAGGGGCATGCAAAGCCGCGCTCTCGGACTGGGATGAGAAAGGAGAACGACGACACGCTGAATCCTACTGGCATGAACTAATGTGGTGGACTACTGAGCCCGTCCGGAGCTGTCACCTCCTTAGGGTACCACAACTATTCCGTTGAACGGGACACCAATCTAAGACTAAGGCAAGCTCTGAGCACCGCGCTCACAACGAACCAAAGAACCTTTCCCCGGATATCATAAAGGAAGGTCTCTCTCTACCGTGAAACACCGTAGATCAAGCGAAGAACGACCACAACACTATAGGGTTCCAGAGAGCTATGCTAACCAAGATTCAACTAACTTTAGTCTAAACCAAGAATAAAGCTTCTAGAGCAAAGTAAAAGCTGAATGTAATTGACTCGAAAGGTAAGATAGAAAGATAACTTGAATTGTACTTGAGTCTAAACAAAGAAAGGATACAAGAGTAGTACCGGACCCCTGAAGAAGACTCCTCCGGAACCCCGAGACTGGCTCGACTCGACTCTAACTCCCAAACTACACTAATCCTACTCTAAGTGAACAAAAGAGAGAAATGGAGATGCTCATGCGTCGTGTGTCCATTCCAGCGAGTGGGAGGTGGCTTTTATAGGCAAGTGAGGTCGGTGGAGCGCAGGGGGGCCACATGCTAGGTGCGGCCGGCCCTGGGATGTGCCGCCTCTCGCCTTGGACGCCCCTGATCACTGCTCCTGAGGCGGTTGTAGGTCGACTCCTTGGGTCGGTTTCGCCCGGCACGCGAGTTGATAGGTGCAGCCGGCCCTCTAGGTGCGGCCGGCCTACCCCCGTGCCGTGTGATGCACCGACCATGCTCAGGGACGCCTAGGATCGCCTCTGGATGACGGTTGCGGCGGCTGAGTGACCAGATAAGTGGACCCATTGATCCAAGTGATCCTAGCCTCCACCATTTGATCAAACCGATGTTTCCTTAGTGAATCTCGTTCGCCCAAGTTGTGCTCGAGGGAGAGGCGGTGCTTAGGACCAGAGACACGCCACGGGGCAGGGCTGGCCGAACCTGCCAGGCCGGCCGCACCTGCAGGGCCGGCCGTGCCTGGTGGTTCGGCCGTGCCTAGCACGTCTGGTGAGTTGGTCCCAATTTCTCCCAAAATGTGTACCTACCTATGAAAATCACAACACAACTCGTGGAACTTTATTAGTACTAAAAATGTGTATGAAACTTGTCATATACTCCTCTCGAACCCGAGGTTTTGACGGTCAAATTTTTGTTGTAAGGACCGTCAACAGTGTTGATCTCCAATGTGGGCATGATCGAGGAGTATGCAACGTTACATGCTCATAATCTTGTAGTACTAAGCCAATCGAATTGATGAAGGAAGGGATGTGTTGATCTCCAATGTGGGCATGACCGAGGAGTATGCAACATGACGTGCTCATGATCATGTAGTACTAGGCGAATCGAATCGACGAAGGAAGGGATGTGTTGATCAATATAAGGGGAGCAGTACATAAACGAAATGAGTAGTTCCTAGTCAAGGAATATCCTATCTAGTAGTATCATGATTAGAGGAACATCCTTTGCCGCAGTATATAGCGTTGACCAGCCCTCAGAACAAACCGGCGCGCGATTCAAATATTCAGAATTTCGGACGCCCGGGCAAAGCAGATGTTAAATGTCCTTTTTGCTTCCCCCTTCCCAATGCACCCTGTTTCAGTCACCACCATAATGAAAGGGTATATTGGTAATCTGACAAGGCCCTCCACCGAAATGGATAAATTACCCCCGCCCCCGTCCCTTCCCTCCCTTCTACTACTCTCCTCGCCATCTCAAATCTTTCCGCCCCCATTTCACCTTCCCTCCTCGCCGGCAGCCCAAATCTTCACCTCCTCTCTGAGGACCTGTGTGGTTCGAGGACCGGTGGATGGTCGCTTCCTGGTGTGATGAGTGATTGACAATGTTGTGTGGACTGATTCTTGGCTAAGTATTGCAGGTGCAGGTTGCGGCTTGACTGGTGTTGGTGCAGGTGAAAAGCAAGCGCGAAAGGTCATTGCCGTGTAGGCCTCCAGGTGTGGAGAAGACAAGTAGGCTTGACTCGAGGGACCCGGTGGCCAGCGGGGTCAAGTGCGGGCCGCATGGTGGCAAGAAGGCAAGATGAAGTCATGGACGGGTTCTTGGTTGAGCCTCAAAACCAAGGTCGAGCCGGGACTACGTGGGAGCCGAGTCATAAGTGGTGATTGGCGGAGGCTACATCGAGTTCGCTGGGTTTCCAGTGGTTCACCCGAAAACCTCTGGGTTCCTTGGTTGATCCACAAAGCCAAGACCGAAGATGGAGGTGCAGCAGCATCAGGCCGGTCTGACCGGTGGGTACTGGTCTGACCGGTGAGATGCACCGGTCTGACCGGTGTGCGACGACGGCTTCCGGAGGCTTCAAACCGGAGGACACGCGTCGGGATCGCAAGGCTTGCGTCGAGGCTAAGCAAGTTTGCGGTCGCCGGGCATCCGTCCGATGGTGTGAAGACAAAGATTCCCAAAGTGCCCCTCGGGGGTGTGTATCCTAGTATTAGGCCTTAGGGGTAGTTTCGTCTTTCGGCTAGCCTCCATATAACCCAAGTGGTGACAGGATGGCAGCCATCTCTTGGAACCCTAACTCATTTTGTTTTGCTATTTTCCACTTCCTTTTTCCTTTGGAATTTCTAGGACTAGCTTGAGAACTTCATGGTGAGATCTTGAGAGAGGGATGGAAGATTGGGAGGCAAGCTAGACCTTGTATGAACCTTCATGGTATGTATAGATGATTCGGCGTGATTCCTCAAGGCTTGATTATGTTCTTCCCGTTTTCCCTTTTTGGTGATTTTCGGATCCTTTTCTTGGCGATTTTCTTGTGGCGGTTTTGAGACCTTTCTCTTTGGGATTTGGTGGGGGATGTATGCATAAACCCTTCATGGTTCTTTTCCCTTTGATTCCCCTCCCAAATCCGTGAGTAAAGGGGCTCAATTTTGGGGTTTTCTTGGCTCTAGGGTTAGAGGCATTCTTGGTGGAAATCCTTCGATTCCTCTTGTTCTAGCAAGTTTTGGTGGACCAAATCTTGACTATGGAGTGCCCATGAGGTGTTCCTACTATCCCCAAACTCTTGTGCGAATCCGTGGAGTGAATCGGGAGATCGGGAGTTAGATTTGGAGGAGTTGACCCGCGGGTGCTGTTCATCCCGAGAGCTCAGGTCCTGACCGGTCTGACCGGTGACTCTCACCGGTCTGACCGGTGCAGACCCTTGGTTGAGTTTTGCTCGGGTGAGCGTCTTGGTGAGTTCCCTGTTGTCTCATGTTGCTGCTGTTTCGAGTTTGGTCAGTTTTGGAGCTCGGTAGGTCTGTTTGGTGGATTTAGGATTTCCTAGCTTGGACCGGTCTGACCGGCGAGCTACACCGGCCAGACCAGTGTAGGAGCCTTCTATGGAAGTTCTCAGGTTTTGCCAGGTTGCTCTAGCAGGGACCGGTCTGACCGGTGTGTGTGACCGGTCTGGCCGGTGCAGTCCAGTGGTGCTCGAGTTGCTTGTTCCGCTGCGTTCTCGAGTAGGTCTAGGTGGTTGTTAGTTCCTAGGACCAGTAGCACTCCAGTGGCTACGTGGTCTTGTCCAACTTGGGTAGTTGAGGCGGAGACGTGTTTTGGTTAGCCGTGTTCGTCTTGTTGGAGTAGCCATCTCCTTCGAGAAGAATTTTTATCGGCTCCCATTCACTCTCCCCCTCTCTGGTCGCCAGTTCGGTCCTTCAAGTGGTATCAGAGCCGGTTACAGATCTTCGGATTCTAACCAATATGAGATCCAAGGATGGCGTACCAGGAATGGGGTTCGGGTCCTCCGCACTTCGATGGCAAAAACTACCAGATGTGGCAGAGCCGGATGGCTGCTTTCCTCCGCGGTAAGGGTCAGATCCTTTGGGACGTTACGGTGAACACAGCTTATGTTCACCCGATTAACTTCCTTGCTCCGGGATCGAGGGACATGCACGACGCCAACAACAAGGCGGTCGACTACTTATTTCGTGTTCTGTGTCAGTCCGAATTCGATCGGGTTCAGACAGAGGACTTAGCTTGTAGGATTTGGAGTCAGTTGAAGGATGCTCATGCTGGAAATGCTCAGGTTCAGGCTCGGATGTACGCGACTTACCGGAGAGAGTACGAGAACTTCACTCATCTCCCCGACGAGTCCGTCAATGCCCTTTTCCAGCGGTTTACGGTTGTGGTGAACAACATGAGAGCCAATGTGGCCGTGCTCTATCATGATCATCGTATGGGAGCACGGCCACATTGGCTCTCATGTTGTTCACCACAACCGTAAACCGCTGGAAAAGGGCATCGACGGACTCGTCGGGGAGATGAGTGAAGTTCTCGTACTCTCTCCGGTAAGTCGCGTACATCCGACCCTAGACCTGAGCATTCCCAGCATGAGCATCCTTCAACTGCTCCCAAATCCTACAAGCTAAGTCCTCTGTTTGAACCCGATCGAATTCGGACTGACACAGAGCACGAAACAAGTAGTCGACCGCCTTGTTGTTGGCGTCGAACATGTCCCTCGATCCCAGAGCAAGGAAGTTAATCAGATGAACATAAGCTGTGTTCGCCGTAACGTCCCAAAGGATCTGACCCTTTCCGCGGAGGAATGCCGCCATCCGCCTCTGCCACATCTGGTAGTTTTTGCCATCGAAGTGCGGAGGACCCGAACCCCGTTCCTGGTACGCCATCCTTGGATCTTGGACTGGTTAGAATCCGAAGATCTGTAACCGACTCTGATACCACTTGAAGGACCGGAACTGGCGACTAGAGAGGGGGGGAGTGAATGGGAGCCGATAAAAATTCTTCTCGAAGGAGATGGAGACTCCAACAAGATGAACAAGGCTTCCAAAGCACGTCTCCGACTCAACTATCCAAGTTGGCCAAGACCACGCAGCCACTGGATTGCTACTGGTCCTAGGAACCAACAACCACCTAGATCTACTCGAGAACGCAGCGGAACAAGTAACTCGAGCACCACTGGACTGCACCGGTCAGATCGGTGAGCAGCACCGGTTAGACCGGTCTCTGCTGGAGCAACCTGGCAAAATCTGAGAACTTCCACATAAGGCCTCTACACCAGTCAGGCCGGTGTAGCTCGTCGGTTAGACCAGTCCAAGCCAGGAAATCCCAAATCCACCAAAGAGACCTACCGAGCTCCAAAACTGACCTAACTCAAAACAGTAGCAACACGAGACAACAAGGAACTCAGCAAGACGTTCACTCGAGGCAAATCCCACAAAGCCTCTGCACCGGTCAGACCGGTCGAGTACACCGGTCAGACCGGTCAGGCTGGGCAGCTCGGGATGAACAGCACCCGCGGGTCAACTCTCCCAAATCCAACTCCCGATTCGCTCCACGGATTCGCACAAGACTTTGGGGATACTAGGAACACCTCATGGGCACTCCATAGCCAAGATTTGGTCTACCAAAACTTGCTAGAACGAGAGGAATCGAAGAAATCCCACCAAGAACGGCTCTAACCCTAGAGAGGAGAAAAACCCAAAATCGAGCCCCTTTGCTCACGGATTTGGGAGGGGAATCAAAGGGAAAAGAACCACGAAGGGTTCAAGCATACATCCCCCACCAAACCCAAAGAGAAAGGCCTCGAATCCGCCACAAGAAAATCGCTAAGAAAGGGCTCCGAAAATCACCAAAAAGGAGAAACGGGGAAGACACATCCAAGCCTTGAGGAACCACGCCGAATCATCTATACATACCAAAGAGGTTCATACAAGGTCTAGCTTTCCGCCCGATCATCCTTCCCTCTCACAAGATCTCACCATGACGCTCTTAAGCTAGTCCTAGAAATTCCAAAGGAAAAAGGAAGAGGAAAATAGAAAAACAAAATGAGCTAGGGTTCCAAGAGATGGCTGCCATCCTCTCACCACTTGGGTTATATGGAGGCTAGCCGAAAGACTAAAATACCCCTAAGGCCTAATACTAGGATACACACCCCCGAGGGGCACTTTGGGAAACTTTGTCTTCGCACCATCGGACGGATGCCCGGCGACCGCAAACTTGCTTAGCCTCGACGCAAGCCTTGCGATCCCGACGTGTGTCCTCCGCTTCGAAGTCTCCGGACTGCGTCGTCGCACACCGGTCAGACCGGTACCCACCGGTCAGACCCATCGGTCAGACCGGTCTGATGCTGCTGCACCTCCGTCTTCGGTCTTCGGTCTTCGCTTTGTGGATCAACCAAGGAACCCAGTGGTTTTATGGTGAACCACCGGAAACCCCGCGAACTCGGTGTAGCCTCCGCCAATCACCACTCATGACTCGGCTCCCACGTAGTCCCAGCTTGACCTTGGTTTTGAGGATCAACCAAGAAACCGTCCACGACTTCATCTTACCGTTCTTGCCACCATGCGGCCCGCACTTGACTCCGCTGGCCACTGTGTCCCTCGAACCAAGCCTACTTGTCTTCTCCACATACATTTAGATGGACTTTGGTGGGTTGGAAGTTCACATCTTTATTCACCTTCCCCTAGCCATATACAAGCCCCAGTTTGGTTTGGTTTGGTTTGGTTAGGTTCCATGCATGCATTGTCCCCCACCATGTGAATAGAAGCAACTAACAAATGTGTCTGCAGGCAGCACGCAGGGGACGCTGATTGGGAGATGCATTCGCATGCATGGCCACCACAGCTCACGCTCTAGTTTTTGATATGACCAAGGGTGGGTGGGTCACTTGCCTGCCTGGATAAAAAGGTTGAAGCTAGTAATTAACATACACTGGTGGAGAGAGGACCTTCAGTCCCGGTTGGTAAGGGGTATAGGTCCCTCAAGTCCAACCAGGACTAATGATGAGAGAAAAAAGGGGGGTCCTTTAGTCTCGGGTGAAGGAACCGGGACTAAAGGGGGGCCTTTAGTCACGGTTGGTAATACCAACCGGGAATAAGGGGGGCACGCCAGCGTCAAAAAAATTTTGAAAATCGTGGTTTGCGCTCTTTGCTTGAGCGTGTTTTGTCTCGGATGTGTCGAGCTGTTGCCCTTGCCTAAGGGGTCCGAGACTTGTCTTCTTCAAGTGATCTTACTCTTTGCCTTTCTTTTGGCTTTCAATTGCTTGTTGGAGTTTCTTTTAGTCGTTTCTTTTCTTTTCCTTTTCTCTTTTGTTACAAAAACGTGTGTGTTGTCAATGCACTCATCAAGGGGGAAATTGAGAGCCATGTGTGGTTCGAGGACCGGTGGATGGTCGCTTCCAGGTGTGATGAGTGATTGACAACGTGGTGTGGACTGATTCTTGGCTAAGTATTGCAGGTGCAGGTTGCGGCTTGACTGGTGTTGGTGCAGGTGAAGAACAAGCGCGAAAGGTCATTGCTAGTGAGGCCTCCAGGTGTGGAGAAGACAAGTAGGCTTGGTTCGAGGGACCCGGTGGCCAGCAGAGTCAAGTGCGGGCCGCATGGTGGCAAGAACGGCATGATGAAGTCGTGGACGGTTTGTTGGTTGATCCTCAAAACCAAGGTCGAGCCGGGACTACGTGGGAGCTGAGTCATGAGTGGTGATTGGCGGAGGCTACACTGAGTTCGCGGTGTTTCCGGTGGTTCACCAGAAAACCACTAGGTTCTTTGGTTGATCCACAAAGCCAAGACTGAAGACCGAAGATGGAGGTGCAGCAGTATCGGACCAGTCTAACCGGTGGGTCTGATCGGTCTGACCGGTGGGTACCGGTCTGACCGGTGAGGAGCACCGGTCTGACCGGTGTGCGATGACGCAGTCCGAAGACTTCGAAGCGGAGGACACGCGTCGGGATTGCAAGGCTTGCGTCGAGGCTAAGCAAGTTTGCGGTCGCCGGGCATCCGTCCGATGGTGTGAAGACAAAGTTTCCCAAAGTGCCCCTCGGGGGTGTGTATCCTAGTATTAGGCCTTAGGGGTATTTTAGTGTTTCGGCTAGCCTCCATATAACCCAAATGGTGAGAGGATGGCAGCCATCTCTTGGAACCTTAGCTCATTTTATTTTGCTATTTTCCTCTTCCTTTTTCCTTTGGAATTTCTAGGACTAGCTTGAGAGCTTCATGGTGAGATCTTGTGAGAGGGAAGGATGATCGGGCCAAAAGCTAGACCTTGTATGAACCTCTTTGGTATGTATAGATGATTCGGCATGGTTCCTCAAGGCTTAGATGTGTCTTTCCCGTTTCTCCTTTTTGGTGATTTTCGGAGCCCTTTCTTGGCGATTTTCTTGTGGCGGATTCGAGGCCTTTTTCTTTGGGTTTTGGTGGGGGATGTATGCTTGAACCCTTCGTGGTTCTTTTCCCTTTGATTCCCCTCCCAAATCCGTGAGCAAAGGGGCTCGATTTTGGGGTTTTCTCCTCTCTAGGGTTAGAGCCATTCTTGGTGGGATTTCATCAATTCCTCTCGTTCTACCAAGTTTTGGTGGACCAAATCTTGGCTATGGAGTGCCCATGAGGTGTTCCTAGTATCCCCAAAGTCTTGTGCGAATCCGTGGAGCGAATCGGGAGATCAGGAGTTGGATTTGGGGGAGTTGACCCGCGGGTGCTGTTCATCCCGAGCTGCCCAGCCTGACCGGTTTGACCGGTGCAGTCGACTGGTCTGACCGGTGCAGAGGCTTTATGGGATTTGCCTCGGGTGAACGTCTTGGTGAGTTCCCTGTTGTCTCGTGTTGCTGCTGTTTCGAGTTTGGTCAGTTTTCGAGCTCGGTAGGTCTCTTTGGTGGATTTGGGATTTCCTGGCTTGGACCGGTCTGACCGGCGAGCTACACCAGCCTGACCGGTGTAGAGGCCGTCTGACCGGTGTTGCAGTCCAGTGGTGCTCGAGTTACTTGTTCCACTGCGTTCTCGAGTAGATCTAGGTGGTTGTTGGTTCCTAGGACCAGTAGCACTCCAGTGGCTGCGTGGTCTTGGCCAACTTGGGTAGTTGAGTCGGAGACGTGCTTTGGAAGCATTGTTCATCTTGTTGGAGTCTCCATCTCCTTTGAGAAGAATTTTTATCGGCTCTCATTCACTCCCCCCTCTCTGGTCGCCAGTTCCGGTCCTTCAGTTAGTACCAAAAGAGTAAAACCAGTGCCGAACCATTTGCTCTAAAGTGGGGTTAGCACCATCCATTCCATCATGCCTACCAAAGCTACCACCACGTGAACCACCACGGGGAAACCACTCTTGTCTCGCTGGAGGAGCACGAAAGCCAAGAAAGGAAGACCGTGGACCATAGCTCCTTTCCAACTTAAAGCTGCGACCTCTCCCAGACTCGTATCGACCACGAGAGGAAGAACGTCCAACAAACTCAACACCTCCAGACTCACCATGCCAACCACCAGTACCACGACCACCAGAACTGAAACCACTCGAAACGTCACCTCGAAAACCAAACCGCCCAGAATTCTGGGGGGGCGGTCTGACCGCCTAGCCAGGCCGGTCTAACCGCCCCCCTCTGGGCAGGGCCGGTCTGACCGCCCCTCCAGGCCGGTCTGACCGCCCTCTCCAGAAAACTTCCTCGGCTGCGGGAACTCGCATCTCCCCATGCCAGAACACTTCTCACAATCGCCTTACCCTTGGGCAGTGGCATACGAGGCTCAGGCACACCATGAGATGGGTGGTACCTGTCCTTGTTCGCCCACTCCTTAGCCATCCTTTCTTCCCGCTTCCTCTTGAAGCAAAACTCACCCTTGTGACCATCTCTCCCACAATACTCACAATGGAACCGTATGGGTTTTGGTTTAGGCTTGGGTTGGGGTTGCTCACTTGGTTTCTCTTTTGGTTTCTCCTCACTAGGCTTCTCACCCTTCATCTCTCCAACTACACTCTCCTTAGAGCTCACAAATTTCACCGGTTTTTGGAAATCATTTGTTGGGTGAGGGAAAATGGGTGGATCTGAAGTTGTGTCAAGTTTGTTTCTAAGATGGTTAGGATTTGGCTCAAACTTGTTCTTGTGTGTTGTTTGTGGTGGAATAGGAATCCCTCCAATTTTCTCATCTCTCTCATCACTGCTCTCTCCAATCTTGTCAGCCCCAAGTGCTTGACCATCATAGCGTTTGAAAGCCGCTATCATGATACCAAACTGAGGCTCCTGACCCGACAACCAACTCAAACACTTTCTCAACTCATCATTTTCATCCTGCAAGCGATCAACATATTGTGCAAGTTCTAGATTCGTTACAGCATGCAATTCACAAGTAGAGCAGGAAGTAGGAATAGGAACTTTCAACTCAGCCTTAAGTGAAACAATGCGAGCACGCAACTCATCAATTTTTCCATGCAAGACAGGGCAAGACGTGCAAGCACCTAGCAAAAAGGGTCTAGATTGCAGCTCAGCCAACTCAACCCTAAGCACATCTAGTTCCTCACACTTGGAGGCATGCTTTTCCTTAAGAGCAGTAAGATCAGCTAGGAAAACAGAGCAATCAGCACAATCAACCTCATCAGGAACAACAGGTGAAGCCTTAAGCGAATCAATTTCAAACTTAGCATCCAGGTTTTGTGTTTCTAGCTCAGCCACTCTAGTCCTAGCATTCTCAAGCGAGGCCCTAAGCTCCTTTCTCATCTTCTTAGCCTCTCTAAGCATGTCATCACGATTATCAAGCAGTTTTCCTAACTCCTCATTCTCCTGGCGCAAGAAGGATAGCTCGTCACGTACCTCATCCTCGGAGTCGGAGTCCGAGTCGTCCTTCTGACTCTTCTTGCTGCCGGAGCTGTTTGCCATGCCGCAGAAGCCATCACGCGCAAAGCAGCTCAGCCTGCTCAGGTTCTTGGATCCCTTCTTGCTCTTGCACCGATCACCTTCGTCTTCACTGCTACTCGAGCTCGAGGTAGAGTACGCAGAGCTGAAGTCGACATCACTCGCTCTGACCATCGCTCGGGCCTTCTTGCCGTGGCCATCCTTCTTCCTCAATCGTCGCTCGTCCATGTGCTTGTGCTTATGCTTGTGCTTGTAATCGCGCCTCGACCGATACTTGCTCTCCGTCTTCGACCGGTGCTTGTAGTTGTCCTTGTTCTCCATCTTCTCGGGGCAGTCGGCGACGAAGTGTCCTGGCTTGCCACACTGAAAGCACGTCCTCGTGTTCCTCCTTGTGTTCACCCTGTTCTCGTGCATCCTCTCGAACCTCCTGGTCAGCAGCACCAGCTCGTCCTCTCCAAGCACGTCGAATCTCCAAGACATCAAAGAGGACAAAGAGTACATCCTGCTGGATGGGTTAGCATTAGACTTTGCACCTGAGCCACCGATGAGGGCGAGACTATGAGAGTCAGTCGGGCCCTCAAGCTTGGCTGTCACACCCCGGTCCACCTCAGCCGACTTGAGCTTCGAGAACAGCTCGTCTACCGACAAAGTCTCATACTTGTCCGACTCTAGAATGGCCTCGACCTTTCCGCCCAGATCGTACGATCCAACAAGTGCAAGAGCTTCACGGCTCTCTCATGATCATCGTACGGGAGCACGACCACATTCGCCCTCATGTTGTTCACAATCACCGTGAACTGCTGGAACATCGTATCGATGGACTCATCGGGGAGATGAGTGAAGTTCTCGTACTCTCTCCGGTAAGTCGCAAACAACTGAGCCTGAACCTGACTGTTTCCAGCGTGAGCATTCTTCAGTGTTTCCCAAATCCTACAAGCCAAGTCCTCTGTCTGAACCCGATGGAATTCGGACTGACACAGAGCACGAAACAAGTAGTCGACCGCCTTGTTGTTGGCGTCGTGCATATCCCTCGATCCTGAAGCAAGGAAGTTAATCGGATGAACATAAGTTGTGTTCACCATAATGTCCCAAAGGATCTGACCCTTGCCGCGACGGAACGCAGCCATCTGCCTCTACCACATCTGGTAGTTCTTTCCATCGAAGTGCGGAGGACCCGATCCCCATTCCTGGTACACCATCTTTGGATCTTAGACTGGTTCGTGTCCCGTAAGACCCATAACCTGCTCTGATACCACTTGAAGGACCGAACTGGCGACCAGAGAGGGGGGAGTGACCAGAGAGGGGGGAGTGAATGGGAGCCGATAAAAATTCTTCTCGGAGGAGATGACTTCTCCAACAAGATGAACTCGGTCGGATACCCAAAATCACACGCTCCACACACAACCTTCCATTTGCCAAAACCACGTAGCCACTGGAGTGCTACTGGTCCTAGGAACAAACACTACATGCAGCCACAGCTCCTACACACACACTGCAGTGGAAACAACTCGGAAGCTGTCTGGCCAGCAGGGGGCAGTTATACCGGGTATGGGGGGTGGTTAGACCACGTCCACCCGGTAAACGAGAAATCCTCCGAATGACCTCTTCCGAGCTCCAAAACTCTCCATGGTTTCACCCACTGGATCCTTTGGACAAGGCCAAGCTAGCTACCAGAGAATCTTGGCGAAAACTAAAACTTCACCCAAGGGCCTAGGGGCAGTTTAACCGGCTCAGGGGGCGGTTTAACCTCCTGTACCCAGCAAGGAACACAAACCAAGAACTCCTAGCAAACAGCACCAAAACAGACCCCCAATTTCACCAGAACGCTCCTCTGATCACAGAGGAAAATCCGGCAAAATCATAAGTTCCACCTGGGAGACCCAAGGCAGTTAGACCACCCCCCTATGGCGGTAAGACCACCCTTCCCAGAAAACCTGGCTGCGGGTCAACCCTCAACTTCCCATCGCCCGATCTCCCGAATCACCCCATGGATTGCAACAAAACTTCGGGGATACCTGGGTTACCTCCTGGGCAACCTCTCCAACAAAGGAATCGCACCGAAACACTCTCAATCAAAGGGAATCATGGATCTTGGCCCTCTAGGTCATGAACTCGAGCAACTTGAAAAACCAACAAATCGAGGTCGATTCAAGAGAGTTCTTGGGGCAAAGTCACCAGCCAAAGAGGCACAAGGTCCTCATACGTGACACCCAACAAGAATCCCACAAGAAATTGCCCTCAAAACTCCACCACGAAAATCAGAAGAAAGAGCTCCGAAAATCACCAAAAGGACAAACGGGAGAGGCAACACAAGGCCTTGAGGAACCACGCCGAATCATCTATACATACCATGAAGGTTCATAAAAGGTCTAGCTTGCCACCTGGTCATGCATCCCTCTCTCAAGATCTCACCATGAAGCTCTCAAGCTAGTCCTAGAAATACCTAAGGAAAATAGGAATGGAAAATAGCAAAGGGAAATGAGCTAGGGTTCCAAGAGTTGGCTGCCATCCCACAACTCAAGTGTTTATATGGGGGCAACCAAAAGACTAAACTACCCTTACTGGCAACTAGGGATACAAGCCCCTCAAGGGAAATTTTGGAAGTCTTCAGTTCAGCACCATCGGACGGATGCGCATCCACCGCAAGCCTGCGTAGCTCCAACGCAACTCTTGCGATCATGCCGCGTGTCCTCCGCTTTGAAGTTTCTCGGTGGCAGCGATCCGGGCGGTTAGACCGCCCCACCTGGGTGGTTAGACTGGCCCCAAGCGGTCTGACCGCCCCTCCTGGGCGGTTCAACCGGCCTGGCCGGCCACACTCCTCCGCCGAGTTTTCGGCCTCGATTTTGTGGCTCAACCGAGTAACCCAGTGGTTTTGTGGTGAACCACTGCAAATGCCGCAGACTTGGTGTAGCCTCCGCCAATCTCCACTCATGACTTGGCTCCCGCCATGTCCCGGCTCGACCTTAGTTTTGAGGCTCAACCAAGAAACCGTCCACGACTTCGTATTGCTGTTCTTGCCACCATGTGACCCGCACTTGACCCTGCTGGCCACCAGGTCCCTCGAACCAAGCCTACTTGTATGCTCCACACCTGGAGGCCTCACTGGCATCGACCTTTCGCGCTTGTTCTTCACCTGCACCAGCACCAATCAAGCCGCAGCCTGCACCTGTAATACTTAGCCAAGAGTCAGTCCACACAACGTTGTTAATCACTCATCACACCAGGAAGCGACCATCCACCGATCCTCGAGCCACATAGGCTCTCAGAATCAAGGCATGGGCTCCGGAACTCCACCATGGTTTCACCATGTAGGGCCAACCATGGCGGCTAGGGCATGGCCTAGGCCATCTCCTAGGCAACTCGAGGACTCGCGACGGCCGTCGGCTTCCTCCGGTGCTTCTCCTTCGTGTCGGTGGCTCTCTGATGAATGAATCTGAATGGTAACCCTCAGCGCCGGCCCTATGTTTTTGAGTACCCCACGGCGAACTCGTCGCAAAGGCCCCTCTAGACACTATATATATATGATGTATAACTTACAATATATTTTAATATTGCAAGTGTGATAATTATCGAGGAACAATATAACAAAAAGCAATATATTTGTACTTCTAGAACTAATATGATTACTTTAAAGAATAATATATCCCCTGATTGTCATGAAAAAATTTGTCGTTGGGCATTTCTTCTTCCATTGGATCATCATCTTCATTAACCTGAACTTCTGCATTTAAATTTTGATTATGTTCCTACTGGCCATGATCAGATTCATACCCTTCAATTGTTTCTTGGGGGGCATCTATGATCTGAGACCTAATCAAATTACAACTAAATAAATTACAAGTATTACGAAAATTAATTTAAAGAAGAATAACTTCTGGCAGTCGTACAAGATGATCACCTGGATTGGATTAATGGTTGTTGACTGATCGTCGTCGTGGCACCCGCCGTCGGCTGTCGTGCTCGCGAGAGTCTTATGACGGCAATGGGGAAGTGGCCATTGGGGATCACGATCAGGCAAGGTGTAGCCGATGGCGATTAGATCAGCCGATCAGGTGGCATGGAGCCGTGGAGGCGATCTGCGTGTGCATGGGAGTTAGCTAAAACGACATACTGAACCTCACCATCGAACATCAGCACTGGCGGCGGTGGAACGTAAGAGTCAGTTACGAAGAGATAGGGTGTACTCTATTGTAATCTCTAGCTGTGCCCCCCTCTTTCTTGGGCCCCCGGCCGTCGCCTCCGCTGCATGGCCTTAGGGCCGGCACTGAGTAACCCTCTTGGGGCGCCTAGGGGGTTGTATTTATACCCTTAGGGAGCCTTGGGGCGTGCTCCACCTTGCCTTGCACGAGATTTTCCTTGGGAGAGAAGCAAACATGGTTTTCATAAACTCAGCCTCGTCCAGATTTTCCAGATTCGCAGCCCTTCCTTGCCGGCACCATATCTCCCACGTCTGGACTCCAAATAATGCAAATTTGGTGTCCCGATCGTGTGCCACGAAATTATCTCCAACTTTGGTATTCATTGATTTCCTTGGAAACGAAGATAAGATCCCCAAAACGGCCTTGGAAGATAATCTGTCTGATTTCAGACTTATCTACGCAGCAGGTATTTCGGGGGCCATATCTCCTAGCTCCTTGACCCTAATTGGGCCTTCCATATGTCCAAATCGAAGCTATCGTCGAGGCCCACAACTTTGGTATTCAAACTTTTGCCATTAAAGACCGTTGAAGTCTCCAAATTTGTACCGAAAGATCATGCTGTTCTGGGCTGCGAGAATATCTCTCGGGCTGAGTTGATCTCGTTGGTAAACCTCCAAGTCCCCAGAGTTTTACATGTTGGTGGTCCAGTCTTTGGGTCATTTGGAGTCGTGTTCACTTCACGTCTTGACTTGTGTCGGGCTTCATGATCTTCTCACAAAGTGTTCGATGAACTTTACCCGAATGTACTCCTTTAAGTACTTAAATCCTACGTAAACAACATACTCCAAAAACCACATGCGAGTGCGAACTTGTTATATCAAGGGGGTTTGTACCATTAGTTAGGATATGAAATATGTGCAAATGTTGACGGTAAACTTATAGCTAGGTGTACCAAAATCGACCGTCAACATACCCCCATGCTTAAACCTTGCTCGTCCTCGAGCAAGTCCAAGATCTTTGCTTAACTTGGAAATCAGCGTTGCCTTTCAATGTCTTCCCTGCACTTAGTTATACACAACAAGACATATTGCTCTCTCAAGTATTTAGCATTTAAGGTTCAAGTTTTGACCGGCTACTTCATTATGGAAGATAGACTATTATTAAAGAACATGCCACAATAAAACAAATATAGTGCTCTCAAACTTAAGCAAACTTCAAACCTTTACCTTGTTGCATCGTGAAGAGTTTTCAAAAAGTTGCGTATCTAACATAAGTGAGGTTCTCTTGCAAAAGCTCATGGGAACACTCATCTCGTCAAGTCACTCAAGCCTACACTAGATTATTCTCAACCTATTCTACTCATATATGAAAGTGGAAAGCTTATGTGGAGCTTGGTAGGTAAAAACAATCCTAGCAAAACATTATACTTGAAATATTGTCAAACTAAGAGAGAGATCTATTGGAATTACCGAAACTAGTCAAAAAGGCCATGGAAAATAAATGTTGGAAAGAGAGAGAGATGGAACACACGCATTTAGAAAGGTGGACATGTGCAAGTGGCAAATGGGTGATCCCGAGACACGAATGAAGTTCTTGTTATCGGATTGCACATAATTGGAAAAGATTGAGTATGGACTTGTTTTCAAAGCTCTCTAAGATTTTAATGAAAGCGAAAAATAACTGAGGAGCATTTTTATTTTTCTTCTTTTTTTCTTTTCTTACTTTTTTCTTTCTTCTTCTTCTTTTTTTCATTCATTTTTTCTTCTCTCTTTTTTTTATTAATCATTTTTATGCTCCTCCCAACTTTTAAGCAACATAGTACTTGTTATAGCAGTCCTCCCCCATGCTTAAATGATTGCTCGTCCTCGATCATAGAAGTAAGGGGACCTATGGCTGCTAGAGAAGTACAAAATCCTTGTATTCCTTCATAAATCTTTTGCAATCTTCAGGGGCATTCTCCATGTTGAAACTCCGCATGACTTCGTTGCATTGATGAGTCCCTCTATATGTTATATATCTTGAAATCTTTGCCAGAAAATCTTCAGAAAATTCGTCGAAAGATCATCCATACTCAATTTGGGTTGTGGTCAAGGAGGTAATCATAAAAAGATGTTTTGGGTTTAGGGTGGATGCCCAGCGAAGTTTGTGAAATTTCCAATGTAGAAACTCACAATGCATGGACAAGAATGGCTAGCATGAAAAAGATACACAAAGGAATGACCAGCTTCTTAGTCTCGTACCACAGAAATCAATCCTAATCCAACTCATCAAGATATAAGTTTGCAAACTAAACGTTACATCATGAAAGTACTTGTATGTGTATGGGCTTTGGTAGGTACAGCCTTGCAAGATATTCACAAATGTAGATAGCATAATAATTTTAAATAAAACAAGTACAAGGCATAGGTCATCGGTAAACTTAAATCAAAGAGCAAGATAGAGTATGTGGGTCTAAAACTTGGTCATTTAACCTCCACAAATGAAAGAGCCGGTATTTAATCAATTTAAGTTCCTTTTAATAGAGAGCAAATAGTCATGTCATATAAAACTTCATGCAAGTAAAACAAAGCGACAACTTTCATCACTTTTCATAAGCAAGGCATACAAATGATATCATCATGGTAAGCTCAAAAGAGATGGTGATTCATTTATTCAAAAATAAAACTAACAAACCTAGGTTGTCCTCCTAGTATCCATGTTATTGTTCGAGAGATAAATACAAAGGTTGTTTATGGTTGAAAGCATATATATACAAGCATTTAAAAGGTGATGAACAAAGATAAAGTTAAGGGCGAGTTACTGTCCTTTTCGATGCTCGTAGTGAAGTGCAGCGTAGCCTCCCCCATGCTTAAGCATTGTGCTTAGCATGGAAAAAGAATGATGGGCATCTTGTGGTGAAGGTGATCCTTGAACACCATCGAATGTAGAGTGTACAATTGCCTTGATGGAATCAAGGCATGGGCTCCGGAACTTCACCATGGCTTCACCACGTAGGGCTAACCATGGCGGCTACGGCATGGCCTAGGCCATCTCCTAGGCAACTCGAGGACTCGCGGCGGCCGTCGACTTCCTCCGGTGCTTCTCCTTCGTGTCGGCGGCTCTCTGATGAATGGATCTGAATGGTAACCCTCTTGGGGCACCTAGGGGGTTGTAGTTATACCCTTAGGGAGCCTTGGGGCGTGCTCCACCTTGCCTTGCACGAGATCTTCATTGTGAAAGAAGCAAACTTAGTTTCCATAAACTCAGCCTCATCCAGATTTTCCAGATTCGCAGCCCTTCCTTGCCGGCACTATATCTCCCACGTTCGGACTTCAAATAATGCAAATTCGGTGTCCAGATTGTGTGCCACAAAATTATCTCCAACTTTGGTATTCATTGCTTTCCTTGGAAACGAAGATAAGATCCCCAAAACGGCCTCGGAAGATAATCTGTCTCATTTCGGACTTATCTGCGCAGCAGGTATTTCGGGGGCCATATCTCCTAGCTCCTTGACCCGAATTGGGCCTTCCATATGTCCAAATCGAAGCTATCGTCGAGGCCCACAACTTTGGTATTCAAACTTTTTCCATTAGAGGCCGTTGAAGTCTCCGAATTTGCACCGAAAGATCATGCTGTTCTGGGCTGTGAGAATATCTCTCGGGCTGAGTTGATCTCGTTGGTAAACCTCCAACTCCCAGGAGTTTTACATGTTGGTGGTTCAGTCCTTGGGTCATTTGGAGTCGTATTCACTTCACGTCTTGACTTGTGTCGGGCTTCATGATCTTCTCACAAAGTGCTCGATGAACTTTACCCGAATGTACTCCTTTCAGTGCTTAAATCCTACGTAAACAACATACTCCAAAAACCACATGCGAGTGCGAACTTGTTATATCAAGAGGGTTAGTACCATTAGTTAGGATATGAAATATGTGCAAATGTTGACGGTAAACTTATAGCTAGGTGTACCAAAATCGTCCGTCAACACGTCATAAGCTACATCCCACGTCGGACCAAAATCTGATGTGGCACATCATTTTGTGACAAACTGTTTTGTCATTAAGTGAATTAGGCCTAGTTCAAGTTGGGTCAAGCCCCAAAAACCTTGTCATCATAGATTGAATTTGACCCACTTAATGTTACGCTGAGCCAATAGTTGCGGTCGTCATAAATTGGTTTTAGGCCTTATCATGGTTGGAATGAGCCCTATAAATGTGGTCATCATAGATTGTTTTAGGCCTTATTCTGTTTGGATCGAGCCCAATAATTATGGTTGTCATAGATTGTTTTAGGTCTTATTTTGGTTGGATGGAGCCCAATAATTTTGGTCATCATAGATTGTTTTTGGCCTAATTCTAGTTGGACCGACCCAATATCGCAGTCGTCATAGAATGTCTTAGGTCCGATTCTAGTTGGACCGAGCCCAATAATTGCAGTCGTCATTAATTTGTTTTAGGTCCACAACAGGTTGGATCGAATCCAATATTCATTGACATCATAAATTGATTTAGGCCCAAATGATGTTGGACCGAGCCCAACAATCGCTGACGTCATTTTTTGATTCGGCCCATTTCATTTTGCATGGTTTTTTGAATTCATAAAAAAATAATGGGCCGAGGGGGAAAGCTCACATAATTTTTTGACCTATTATTTTAGGCTGCAATCCAGGTAGCAGTCAATTAAATATAATTCAATCTCATACTACGTGCTAATCAATTCAGTAATTGACATCACAGATAATATTTTCATACCACTGATACAAATAAATGTTTCGGATAACACATGACACATTATTATCAATTAAAACAGAACAACCACAAGCATATTGTCAGTAGGAGCTCACAAACCAATACACATGATATCTCCCTGCTCCCAAATAAAGCTGGTCTTGAAACAGAACCCACTAAGATAACAAAGCTCAGTACTCACAAACCAGCACAACTAGTTGGGAGGTGAGGACCAGAGCGTCCGAGGACCGGTGGATGGTCGCTCCTTGGTGTGATGAGTGATTGACAGCGTGGTGTGGACTGACTCTTGGCCGAGTATTGCAGGTGCAGGCTTGATTTGCATTGGTGCAAGTGAAGAGCGGGCGCGAAAGGTCTTAGCCTTGCGGGGCCTCCGAGGAGTGGAGAGACAAGTAGGCTCGGCTCGATGGACCCGGTGGCCGAATGAGATCAAGTGTGGGCCGCATGGTAGCAAAAAAAGCAAGAGCAAGTTGTGGATAGGAGCCTGGGAACGAAGGCGTGGCCGGCCGATGAAAAGGAGTGCTACTTGACCATCTTGCCCCTGAGGGGTGTGTATCTTCGTTTATGTTCTAGGGGTAGCTTGGTCATTTGCCCAACCCGGAGAGACTTCATATATATAGCTCTAGGGTTCCAGGGCAACTCATCCATCCGGACTGCTTCTCATTTTCCCTACTATTTAGGCTAGATTTTCTTCATGATTTTGTAGAGAATCTGACCTCTGGTTGTATGGAAGCATTCATGGTTGTGTCGATTTCCTTCTCTTGGCTCGAGTGATTTTCTTGTCTTTTTCGAGTCTTTTCGTGAGATTTTCGTGTGCGGCTTGTTCCTTCAACTCTAAGGTGTTTGTGTTCGGTTTTGTTTGTGGGAATCATGGTTAGATGTCTTGTGCATCTTTGTACCTCCGATTCGAGGATTTCGGTTGGAACCCTAGCTCTTTTTGTGAGCTCGGTAGAATCTCGATTCCTCTCGATTCAGTGGGTTTGAGGCTAAAAATTTGTAGGAATAGCATCTCCTAGAGACGCTTCATCTTCTCCTATGATTTGGTATCAATCCTTTGGTTCATTCAGGAGATCGGGTGAAGGGAAGGAGGAGTTGACCTTTGCATGGTCGGGCTTGGTCTGCTGTCTGCATCCCTGGCGGACCGTCCGCGAGGAGGCAGCCAGCTGGGTGTTCGTCGTGTTCTTCGCGAATTCTTGAGTGCCTTTCGTTCGATCCGTTGAGTGCTTAGGTTTTGGTTGGAGAGTGTTGGTCGGACCGTCCGTCCGGAGTGGCCGGACTGTCCGCGAGGCATGGACCGTCCGAGGTGCTCGCCCAGACTATCCGAATTTCCTCGGTAGCTACTGGAGGTTCCGGTTGCTTTTACAGACCGTCCGCCCTGCACCCGCGGACCATCCACCCGGCCCTCGCAGACTGTCCGCACTGACACGCCCTGGGCTTCGCAGATCACTTAAGTCCTTTGCCTCTTGTGTTGTGCTTCCGCTTTGGATTGGTTTGGGACTTGTTCCTAGGGTTGGTAGGTCCATTGTGACTACGTGACCTTGGCAAGTTCATGTGGGAACCCTTGCTTGTGATTTCGGGACATAGTCGAGTTCATCTCTTGGGAGAAGAATTTTTATTGGCTCCCATTCACTCCCCCTCTCTGGTCGCCTAATCGGTCCTTCAATTGGTATCTGAGCTGGTTGCGGATCTTCGCGATTCTAACCAGTCTAAGATCCAAAGACGGCGTACCAAGAACGGGGTTCGGGTCCTCAACACTTTGATGGTAAGGATTACAAGATGTGGTAGCGTCGTATGTCTGCTTTTCTTCGTGGCAAAGGATAGATCATTTGGGATGTGACGGAGAACACCTCCTATGCCCACCCCATCAACTTCCTTGCCTCAGGTTCTCGAGATATGCATGACGCCAACAACAAGGCGGTCGACTATCTCTTCGTGCCCCTTGCAAACCTGAATTCGATTGGGTTCAAGCAGAGGTCTTGGCATGCAAGATTTGGGAGAAGTTGAAGAATGCTCATGCTGGGAACAACCAGGTGAATGCGCGCTTGTTTGCGACTTACCGGAGAGAGTACGAGAACTTCACTCATCTCCCCGGTGAGTCCATAAAGCCATGTTCCAGTGGTTCACGGTGATTGTGAACAACATGAGAGCCAATGTGACCGTGCTCCCGTACGATGATCGTGACAAGGCTGTCAAGCTCCAGCACTCGCTGGATCGTACCGTGCGGAGTGAGAAGGTTGAGGCTATCTTGGAGTCAGGTAACTATGAGACCCTCACGGTGGTCGAGCTGTTTTCCAAGCTCAAGTCATCCAAGGTGGACCGTGGGGTGCGAGCAAAGCTTAAGAACCCAACTAATTCCCATAGTCTGGCTCTCACGTCTGGGTCGAGGGCTAACGCTTACATGCCTTCTAGGCAGTTTTCCTTGTCTGCACTTGTGTCTATGCCAGATGAGGAGTTCGATGTGCTGGGCGAGGATGATCTCGCGTTGTTGAGTAGGCGGTTCGAGCGCTTGTACACGAACCGGAAGAACGCTCGGAGGAGCTCGGGCATGTGCTACCAGTGCGGGAAGCACAGACACTTTATCGCTGAGTGCCCGGAGGCCATGGAGATCAAGCTCGAGCACAAGCACCATCCGAGGACCGACCACAAGCACCGCTCGAGGAACGACTACAAGGGCAAGGACAAGTCCGAGCGGAGGCCAAGAAGGAGTGGCGGCCACAAGAAGACAAAGCGTGCGATGGTCACGGGAGCAAGCGACATCGACTCGAGTTCCTTTTAGTCTTCATCGAGCTCAAGCGGTGAAGAAGAAGAGGTGGACCAGCACAAGGGCAAGCGGTCGAGCAAGAACATCAATGGCATGTGCTTCGCCACCCAAGGCTTTTGCGGCATGGCACACATCTCCGAGAGCAAGAAGAGCCAGAAGGACGACTCAGACTGACACCGAGGATGAGGTAAACAATGATCCTACCTTCTTGGTGGTGGAGAATGCTAGGTTGAATGACTTGCTTGACAACCGTGATGATGTGCTTAGAAAGACCAGCATGGAGAAGAGGGAGTATAGGTCTTTTCTTGGAGAGGCTAAGGAGAAGGTGGTTGAGCTAGAGTCTATGCTTGTTGATGCTAGGGCACAAATAGAATCTCTGTAGTCTGCTCCTATTGTGACCGATGAACCCGATTGCACTGAATGCTCTGTTTTCCTTAGTGATTTGACTATGCTTAAGGAAAAATATGCCTCCAAGGTTGAGGAACTAGATGTGCTTAGGGTTGAGCTAGATGAGATGAAATCTAGGCCCTCCTTGCTTGGTGCTTGTACATCTTGTCCTGTTTTGCATGCGAAGTTAGATGAATCAAATGCTTATGCTAGATCACTAGAGGCTGAATTGAAAGCTTGCGAGGTAACCTTCGACGAGACCCAGCCATGCAGTTCATCTGTCCTTGAGTGTGCTATTGACGATGAAATTGGCAAGAAGATCTTTGAGGATGAGGAGGATGATGCTGGAGAGGATGTTGGTGAACCTCCAGCCGTGCATGTACCCTTTACTTCCATTACGACGACTACAGTGCAGGATGGCCCATCTCCTACACCGACTACGATCCAGCAAGATCAAGTGGAAGCTGCTGTTGAGGGGGAGGTTGTCTCTAGGCGAGAGGCACCGAGGCGCATTCAAGTTGATCACCCTCCCTCAAGAATCATCGGCGACATCAGCGAACGTACGAAACGGTCAAGGTCCAGGAATGTTTCTCACTTTGCTCATTCGGCTTTTGTTGCTACCTTTGAGCCGAAAGACATTGGACACACACTCTCTGATCCTAATTGGGTGAATGCAATGCATGAGGAGTTAGAGAACTTTGAGAGAAACCAAGTTAGGGAGTTGGTAGAGCCACCACCACATTGCAAACCTATTGGGACAAAATGGGTGTGGAAGAACAAAGAGGGTGAGAATGGTGAGGTGGTGAGAAACAAATCAAGGTTGGTTGCTCAGGGCTTTAGTCAGAAGGAGGGGATAGACTATGAGGAGACATTTGCTCCTGTAGCCCGTTTGGAGGCGATTAGGATCCTTCTAGCCTTTTCTATGGCTAAAGGGTTCAAATTATACCAAATGGATGCGAAGAGTGCCTTTTTGAATGGGTTTTTGGAGGAAGAGGTTTATGTGAAGAAACCACCGGGCTTTGAGAGTGTTTAGTTTCCCCACCGAGTGTATAGGCTGAGGAAGGCGCTGTATGGGCAGAAACATGCTCCTCGGGCATGGTATGGCCGGTTGAGGGGGTTCTTGTTCAGCAAGGGGTTTGAGATGGGCATAGTAGATAAGACTCTTTTTCTACTCAGGCAGGGCGATGATATCCTAATTGTTCAGGTGTGTGTGGATGATATTGTCTTTGGCGGCTCGTCTCACTCTTTGGTTGCAAGGTTTGCAGGGGACATGAGCAAAGAATTCGAGATGTCTATGATGGGAGAATTGCAGTTCTTTCTCGGGCTTCAGATCAAGTAGGCGAAGGAAGGAACCTTTATGCATCAAGCCAAGTACACGAAGGACAACCTCAAGAAGTTCAAGATGGATGACTCGAAGCCCCTGTCGACACCAATGAGTACCACTACAGTGCTGGATGCGGACGAGGACGGAGAGCCCGTGGACTAGAAGGATACTGGAGCATGATAGGCTCCCTCTTGTACTTGATGGCGACGAGGCCGGACATCTAGTTTTCTGTGTGTCTGTGCGCTTGTTTTTAGGCGTCGCCGAGGACTTCACATCGACAGGCCGTCAAGCAGATTTTCAGGTATCTTCGATACACTCCTGAGCTTGGTCTTTGGTATTCGGCGTCCTCTTCTCTTTCGCTTCTTGGTTTTTCGGATGCCAATTTTGCGTGGTGTCGAGTCGATAGGAAGTGGACTTCGGGGACGTGTCAGTTTTTGGGTTCCTCGCTTGTTTCTTGGTCCTCTCGCAAACAGTCAAGTGTAGCTCAATCTACCACAGAAGCCGAGTGTAACATCCCGCCCACTAAAGCCGCACCGCCCAGCCCTTCCGTAGGGGCGAGCACACGTACACATAGCACCCTTCTTACACTTTCGTCCTTGCTTCATGTAAAAGAGTTAACCCGAGGGTGTTATGGCTGGTGGACAAACACTTATAAGTTGGTTCCACCCTTGCTCAACTAGCAATGTGGCACTAAACACGTGCACTTGTGCTCATGGGCCACTCATGGGCCATCCAAATTGGGTCGGGTGTGACATTCACCCCCCTCAAAGAACCCGGCGTCCTCATCGGTCCAATTCACCCGTTCAGTGCCGACCCATACGCCATATTGAAGGACCGATTAGGCGAACCAGAGAGGGGGGGAGTGAATGGGAGCCGATAAAAATTCTTCTCGAAGGAGATGGGAACTCCAACAAGACGAACACGGCTTCCAACTCACGTCTCCGACCCAACTACCCAAGTTGGTCAAGACCACGCAGCCACTGGAGTGCTACTGGTCCTAGGAACCAACACTCAACCTTCCTAGCCAAAACACACCAAAACACACAGCGGAAACTTGCACGGCTTGCTGCCTGTGCTACACCGGTCAGACCGATGGCCTGCGCCGGTCAGACCGGTGACACCGGTCAGACCGGTGGACAGAGCCGGTCAGGCCGGTGGCTACAGCAGCCGCACAGCAAACGTTCCAGGAAGCCTCAGTGAATCCTCTAGGCCCTGGAACAAAAACCACCACGAAACACAACCTGTGAGGAAGAAGAACCCCTCACAAATCCTAGCAAAACAACTCCAAACACTCCAAGAACTGATCAGCAGGACCACGGGACAAAACCACACGGACAAGGTTGTTCCCCGAGACAAAAACCCACCAAGGGCTAGCACCGGTCAGACCGGTCAAGAGCACCGGTCAGACCGGTCGTGCCTGGGCAGCTCGGGATGAACAGCGCCCGCGAGTCAACTCCTCCAAATCCAACTCCCGATCTCCCGATCCGCTCCACGGTTTTACACAAGACTTTGGGGATAGTAGGAACACCTCATGGGTACTCCATAGCCAAGATTTGGTCCACCAAAACTTGTCAAATCAAGAGGAATCGAAGAAATCCCACCAAGAACGCCTCTAACCCTAGAGCCACGAAAACCCCAAAATCGAGCCCCTTTGCTCACGGATTTGGAAGGGGAATCAAAGGGAAAAGAACCACGAAGGGTTCATGCATACATCCCCCACCAAATCCCAAAGAGAAAGGCCTCGAAATCGCTCCAAGAAAATCGCCAAGAAAAGGCTCCGAAAATCACCAAAAAGGAGAAACGGGAAAGACACAACCAAGCCTTGAGGAACCACGCCGAATCATCTATACATACCAAAGAGGTTCATACAAGGTCTAGCTTGCCGCCCGATCATCCTTCCCTCTCACAGGATCTCCCCATGAAGCTCTCAAGCTAGTCCTACGAAAATCCTAAGAAAATAGGAAGGAAAATAGGAAAACCAAATGAGCTAGGGTTCCAAGAGATGGCTGCCATCCTCTCACCACTTGGGTTATATGGAGGCAACCGAAAGACTAAAATACCCTTACTAGCTAACTAGGGATACATGCCCCTCGAGGGCGAAATTGGAAGTCTTTGTCTTCGCACCATCGGACGGATGCCCAGCGACCGCAAACTTGCTTAGCCTCGACGCAAGCCTTGCGATCCCGACGCGTGTCCTCCGCTTCGAAGATTCCGGACTGCGTCGTCGCACACCGGTCAGACCGGTGCTCCTCACCGGTCAGACCGGTACCCACCGGTCAGACCGGTCAGACCCACCGGTCAGACCGGTCTGGAGCTGCTGCACCTCCGTCTTCGGTTCTTCGGTCTTGGCTTTGTGGATCAACCAAGGAACCCAGTGGTTTTCTGGTGAACCACCGGAAACCCCGCGAACTCGGTGTAGCCTCCGCCAATCACCACTCATGACTCGGCTCCCACGTAGTCCCGGCTCGACCTTGGTTTTGAGGCTCAACCAAGAAACCGTCCATGACTTCATCTTGCCGTTCTTGCCACCATGCGGCCCGCACTTGACCCCGCTGGCCACCGGGTCCCTCGAACCAAGCCTACTTGTCTTCTCCACACCTGGAGGCCTCACCGGCAACGACCTTTCACGCTTGTTCTTCACCTGCACCTGCACCAGTCAAGCCGCAACCTGCACCTGCAATACTTAGCCAAGAATCAGTCCACACCACGTTGTCAATCACTCATCACACCAGGAAGCGACCATCCACCGGTCCTCGAACCACACCTGGCTCTCAATCTCCCCCTTGATGAGTGCATTGACAACACACACGTTTTGGTAACCAAGAGAAAAGGAAAAGAAAAGAAACGACCAAAAGAAACTCCAACAAGCGATCGAAAGCCAAAGAAAAGGCAAAGAGCAAGATCACTTGAAGAAGACAAGTCTCGGACCCCTTAGGCAAGGGCAACGGCTCGACACATCCGAGACAAAACATGCTCAAGCAAAGAGCACAAATCATCAGAGCAAAGCTCGAAAAACACAAAGAGCTCCCCCTGCACACATGCAAGCTCCCCCTGAACCGATGCAACTCCCCCTGGACAAATGCATGCGAACCACTTCACAAAACAGAGCAGCTGCAACAGCTCAGCTCTGACCGGTCAGACCGGTCGACACCACCGGTCAGACCGGTGGGCAACATGTGAACAGGACCAGCACTCTGACCGGTCAGACCGGTGACCTCAACCGGTCAGACCGGTGCACAACAGAGCCCAAAAATAGCTCGAAACCACCTGAAAACCTTCCAAATGCATTCAGTAGGCCAAAACATGCTCAAACTTCTCCCCCTTGTTGACAATGCATGAATCAAGCCAAAAATGCAAAAAATGCAACCTAGAGCTTCTCAAATAGACAAAATTCAACATAGGATGCTACACATGTCCAAACGAGCAAGTTAGATACTCTATAGCTTCGTAAAGACATAAACTTCATGATCACCAAGTTTCACAACCATTGGGCGAAGCTAAGATAGAATTTAGCAATTTTGCGAAAAATCACCCTCTCATGAGCAAAGTCCTAAACATGAGCAAAACATGTCAAAATGGCAAAGCCACACAAACTTCATGCTAGGACAACCATTCTAAGCATAAGACCATCATAAACACCCACAAGCACCTCATGTCATGTCAAAGCCACCGAGCCATGTGCCTACTTCTATATATGAGACTTCTCATTGGTAGGCATCATGCAACGATTTAGCACCCAAAGCAAATTAAAATTAGCACATATGACATGGGAGCACATTTTTCAAGCAATTTACATTTCATTTTCAGATTTATAATTGGTACATGAAATGTCTTTGCGACAAAAAGGAACTTATGCCCCTCCACAAGATGAAGCATGAGGGCTAAACATCCATGATGGCAAATGAGCCTTTGGCCCCATATGATCAAAATAAGCTATCCAACCACAAATTAAGCATAGCCAAGACACTAAAACATGTCAAGATCATGTAAAGGCATTTACTCACAAGAGAGCATATATATGAATTTTTTTTTTTTTTTAAAAACATAGCCATCAACCATGGATACAAACCAAGATTATCAAGAGCTAAGCCAAACTAACCATAGCTTACCAAATTAGCTCACAAAGACATATATGTCATTCCATGGTGAACAATGTGTATAGGAGAAGCCTTTCCTAAACAATGCATATGATACAAAATGCATGCAACCTAAGATACAAAGATGCCTATACATCATGTTACATATGCCATGCCAAATGCAAGAAATGCACAAAGGAAAGCTATACATATGCTACAAAGGAGCTCGCACACACAAAGCTCACAAACGACCGGCTCCTCGAGGGGAGGCAAAAAGGGCTCGACACCACCGGCAAAAGAGCAAAGGAGAACAAAACTCACAAGCTCCGTCTAAACGCATGCACTAGGGCCAAAGAGCATACAAAGCTCACCCTTAGCACACATGATAGAGCAAAGAGCACACTAAGCACACAGGCTCCCCCTAAACTCATGCATTAAGGTCAAAGAGCATACAAAGCTCACCTTACATACATGAGATAGGGCAAGGAGCAAAACGAACCAAGTGGCTTGACCAAGGCCACACATTTGAAGATCACAAAAATACTTACCTTGATCATTTCTTCAGCAGTCACCCATCCTTGTCCACCGTCCCCGAAAGTGATGTACCTCCATATCATCACCGGGGTATGAGGCCGGAGAACCACCCCCGATATCAACCAAATGTTCTCCGGGCCTCCCACCTGCAACTCAAAACCAAGAGCGAGAGCGAGCAAACGACTCAACACTGGGGTTAGTACCAAAGGTGTCAAACCAGTGCCGGGCCATTTCCTCAAAAGTAGGGTTAGCAACATCCATCCTACCGCGCCTATCAAAACTGCGATCCATCCCGTCTAACCTATCAAACCTGGAACCACCATGGGAAAACCACTCCCGTCTCACTGGAGGAGTACGGGTACCACGAAAGGGAAAGCGTGGTCCGTAGCCCCTCTGAGACTCAAAGCTGCGACCTCTCCCAAACTCGTATTGATCACGAGGTGGAGAACGTCCAGCAAACTTAACACCACCAGACTCAAAGCGCCTACCACCTGTTCCACGACCAAACAGGCTGAACCCTCTAGCTTCACAATCCCGGAAACCAAACTGTCCAGCACTCTGCCTAGCACCGGTCTGACCGGTCACTCTGACCGGTCTGGCCGCTGGTCCTCGGCCAGCAAACCTGCCTCCACCTGAAGCTCTCCTATCTCTCCATGCTGGAACCATATGCACAACACCCTTTCCCTTAGGTAGTGGCATACGAGGCTCAGGCACACCATGAGAAGGGTGGTACCTGTCCTTGTTCGCCCACTCCTTAGCCAATCTCGCCTCTCTTCTTTTCTTAAAGCAAAACTCTCTCTTATGACCATCCTTTCCACAAAATTCACAATGGAAACGAATTGGTCTTGGCTTAGGTTTCGGGTGTGGCTCTTCACAAGGCTTCTCACTAGGTTTCTCACTAGGCTTCTCACTTGGTTTTTCTCTCGATTTAAGCAACTGGTTTGGCTTGGGTGCAAACTTGTCTTTGGGTGTTGGTTGTGGTGGAACTGGAGTATTCCCAAATTTCCCTTCTCTCACACCACTGCTCTCACCAAACTTAACAGATCCCAAAGCCCAACCATCAAAGCGCTTATAACCGGAAATCATCATGCCAAGCTGAGGTTCCTGACTAGACAACCAACTCAGCACTTCACGCAACTTACTGTTCTCATCCTGCAAATGATCAACACATTTTGCAAGTTCCAAATTCTTCACAGCATGTAATTCACAGGTAGAGCAAGCAGTAGGAATAGGCACTTTCAAATCAGCCTCAAGCGAAACAATGCGAGAACGAAGCTCAGCAATTTTTTCATGCAAACCAGGGCAAGAAGTACATGCACCAAGCAAAGTGGGTCTAGATTGCAGCTCAGCCAACTCAACCCTAAGCACATCTAGTTCCTCACACTTGGAGGCATGCTTTTCCCTAAGAGCAGTCAAATCAGCTAGGAAAACAGAGCAATCAGCACAATCAATCTCATCAGAAACCACAGGGCTAGCCTTAAGTGAATCAATTTCAAGCTTGCCATCAAGAACCTGTGTTTCTAGCTCAGCCACTCTAGTCCTAGCATCTTCAAGCAAAGCTCTAAGCTCCTTCCTAAGCTTCTTAGCCTCTCTAAGCATGTGATCGCGATTATCAAGCAAGTCAACCAACTCCTCATTCTCCTTGCGTAAAGAAGAGAGCTCATCACATACCTCATCCTCGGAGTCGGAGTCTGATTCCGAGGCGTTCTTCTGGCTTCTCTTGCTGCCGGAGCTGCGTGCCATGCCGCATAGCCCATCCTTCTTGTTGCAGCCTCTCGAAGTCTTGCTTGCGGTACAGCAAAGGCCGTTCAAGTACTTGCCGAAGTCCTTCTTCTTCTTTCTGTGCTTCCTCTTGCTGTCCTCTTCTTCTTCTTCTTCTTCACTCGAGCTTGATGACACATCCTCAGAGTCGGAGTCGATGTCGCTCGATCTCTTGATCTTTTCTCGGGTCCGTGTCTTCTTCCCATGTTCATGTTCCTTCTTCTTGGATCTTCTTCCTTTGTCCTTGGACTTGTGCTTGTCGTGGTTGTTCACCTTCGGACACTCGGCAAAAAAGTGTCCGGTCTTGCCGCACTTGAAACACGCTCTCGAGTTCCTCCTTGAGTTCACCCGGTTCTCGTGCAGCCTCTCGAACCGCCTGGTCAGCAACGCCAGCTCGTCCTCTCCAAGCACGTCGAACTCCTCGTCTGGCAAAGACATCAAAGAAGACAAAGAGTACATCCTGGAGGATGCGTTAGCATTAGACTTGGCTCCTTTGCCACTAACGAGAGCGAGACTATGAGAATCAGTCGGGCTCTCGATCTTGGCTGTCATACCACGGTCCAACTCAGCCGACTTGAGCTTCGAGAACAGCTCGTTCACCGTCAAGGTGTCATACTTCTCGGACTCAACAATAGCCTCAAACTTCCCGTCCCATACGGTACGATCCAACGAGTGCAAGAGCTTCACGGCTCTATCATGATCATTGTATGGGAGGGCGTCCACATTGGCTCTCATGTTGTTCACAACGACCGTAAATCGCTGGAAAAGGGCATCGACGGACTCGCCGGGGAGATGAGTGAAGTTCTCGTACTCTCTCCGGTAAGTCGCGTACATCCGAGCCTGAACCTGAGCATTCCCAGCATGAGCATCCTTCAACTGCTCCCAAATCCTACAAGCTAAGTCCTCTGTCTGAACCCGATCGAATTCAGGCTGACACAGAGCACGAAACAAGTAGTCGACAGCCTTGTTGTTGGCTTCGAACATATCCCTTGATCCTGGAGCAAGGAAGTTCATCGGATGAACATAAGCTGTGTTCACCGTGACATCCC
This sequence comes from Cenchrus fungigraminus, assembly GCA_036936925.1. Lineage (NCBI taxonomy): Eukaryota > Viridiplantae > Streptophyta > Magnoliopsida > Poales > Poaceae > Cenchrus > Cenchrus fungigraminus. The sequence continues at coordinate 44,912,541 of CM072772.1, forward strand.
AAAGGATCTGACCCTTTCCGCGGAGGAACGCCGCCATCCGCCTTTGCCACATCTGGTAGTTCTTCCCATCGAAGTGCGGAGGACCCGAACCCCGTTCCTGGTACGCCATCTTTGGATCTTAGACTGGTAAGAGTCAATAAAGACCCGAACCGGCTCTGATACCAATTGAAGGACCGATTAGGCGAACCAGAGAGGGGGGGAGTGAATGGGAGCCGATAAAAATTCTTCTCGAAGGAGATGGGAACTCCAACAAGACGAACACGGCTTCCAACTCACGTCTCCGACCCAACTACCCAAGTTGGTCAAGACCACGCAGCCACTGGAGTGCTACTGGTCCTAGGAACCAACACTCAACCTTCCTAGCCAAAACACACCAAAACACACAGCGGAAACTTGCACGGCTTGCTGCCTGTGCTACACCGGTCAGACCGATGGCCTGCGCCGGTCAGACCGGTGACACCGGTCAGACCGGTGGACAGAGCCGGTCAGGCCGGTGGCTACAGCAGCCGCACAGCAAACGTTCCAGGAAGCCTCAGTGAATCCTCTAGGCCCTGGAACAAAAACCACCACGAAACACAACCTGTGAGGAAGAAGAACCCCTCACAAATCCTAGCAAAACAACTCCAAACACTCCAAGAACTGATCAGCAGGACCACGGGACAAAACCACACGGACAAGGTTGTTCCCCGAGACAAAAACCCACCAAGGGCTAGCACCGGTCAGACCGGTCAAGAGCACCGGTCAGACCGGTCGTGCCTGGGCAGCTCGGGATGAACAGCGCCCGCGAGTCAACTCCTCCAAATCCAACTCCCGATCTCCCGATCCGCTCCACGGTTTTACACAAGACTTTGGGGATAGTAGGAACACCTCATGGGTACTCCATAGCCAAGATTTGGTCCACCAAAACTTGTCAAATCAAGAGGAATCGAAGAAATCCCACCAAGAACGCCTCTAACCCTAGAGCCACGAAAACCCCAAAATCGAGCCCCTTTGCTCACGGATTTGGAAGGGGAATCAAAGGGAAAAGAACCACGAAGGGTTCATGCATACATCCCCCACCAAATCCCAAAGAGAAAGGCCTCGAAATCGCTCCAAGAAAATCGCCAAGAAAAGGCTCCGAAAATCACCAAAAAGGAGAAACGGGAAAGACACAACCAAGCCTTGAGGAACCACGCCGAATCATCTATACATACCAAAGAGGTTCATACAAGGTCTAGCTTGCCGCCCGATCATCCTTCCCTCTCACAGGATCTCCCCATGAAGCTCTCAAGCTAGTCCTACGAAAATCCTAAGAAAATAGGAAGGAAAATAGGAAAACCAAATGAGCTAGGGTTCCAAGAGATGGCTGCCATCCTCTCACCACTTGGGTTATATGGAGGCAACCGAAAGACTAAAATACCCTTACTAGCTAACTAGGGATACATGCCCCTCGAGGGCGAAATTGGAAGTCTTTGTCTTCGCACCATCGGACGGATGCCCAGCGACCGCAAACTTGCTTAGCCTCGACGCAAGCCTTGCGATCCCGACGCGTGTCCTCCGCTTCGAAGATTCCGGACTGCGTCGTCGCACACCGGTCAGACCGGTGCTCCTCACCGGTCAGACCGGTACCCACCGGTCAGACCGGTCAGACCCACCGGTCAGACCGGTCTGGAGCTGCTGCACCTCCGTCTTCGGTTCTTCGGTCTTGGCTTTGTGGATCAACCAAGGAACCCAGTGGTTTTCTGGTGAACCACCGGAAACCCCGCGAACTCGGTGTAGCCTCCGCCAATCACCACTCATGACTCGGCTCCCACGTAGTCCCGGCTCGACCTTGGTTTTGAGGCTCAACCAAGAAACCGTCCATGACTTCATCTTGCCGTTCTTGCCACCATGCGGCCCGCACTTGACCCCGCTGGCCACCGGGTCCCTCGAACCAAGCCTACTTGTCTTCTCCACACCTGGAGGCCTCACCGGCAACGACCTTTCACGCTTGTTCTTCACCTGCACCTGCACCAGTCAAGCCGCAACCTGCACCTGCAATACTTAGCCAAGAATCAGTCCACACCACGTTGTCAATCACTCATCACACCAGGAAGCGACCATCCACCGGTCCTCGAACCACACCTGGCTCTCACATATCGTGTGCCCCATCCCAGGCCCACACACGCATGCATATGTCCGCACACTAACCTAAGCAAATGTCTAGGAACCTTCCCTCTTAGCGCACGACCGTATGTCCAGTGCTGACCCATATGCCATGTCGTGTGTCCCATCTCAGGCCCACACACGCCATGTGCCCTATGCCCGCACATTGACCCGTACGCGCAACCGCGAGGGTCGGCTCTAATACCACTTGTAACATTCCGCCCACCAAAGCCGCACCGCCCAGCCCTTCCGTAGGGGCGAGCACACGTACACATAGCACCCTGCTTACACTTTCGTCCTTGCTTCATGTAAAAGGGTTAAACTAAGGGTGTTATGGCTGGTGGACAAACGCTTATAAGTTGGTTCCACCCTTGCTCAACTACCAATGTAGCACTAAACACGCGCACCTGGGCTCATGGGCCACTCATGGGCCATCCAAATTGGGCCGGTGTGACACCGAGTATGTAGCTGCCGCTAGTTGTTGCTCCTAGCTGCTTTGGATCACATACACACTGAGTGAATTTGGTGAGGAGTGTACCCATGTTCCGCTTGAAGGACCGAACTAGCGACCAGAGGGGGGGAGTGAATGGGAGCCGATAAAAATTCTTCTCGAAGGAGATGGCTACTCCAACAAGACGAACATGGCTACCCGAAACACGTCTCCGGCTCAACTTACCAAGTTGGCCAAGACCACGTAGCCACTGGAGTGCTACTAATCCTAGGAACCATCAACCACTGAAACACTCACACCAAAACACGCAGCGGAAAACTACACAGCCTGCTTTCTGTGCCACACCGGTCAGACCGATGGCTCCTGCAGGTCAGACCGATGGCACCGGTCAGACCGGTGGACTCTGCCGGTCAGGCCGGTGAAGAACAGCAGGTGCACATCAAAGTTTCAGGAAGCCTCTCTAGGCCCTGGAACAAAACCACCTCCAAAACTTGAACTGCAAGAGAAGAAAACTCTGCACAAAACCTAGCAAAACTCCTCGAAACCTGCCAAGAGCTGACTAGCAACACCTGAACCCAAAGACACACGAATCAGGCAGCTCACCCAAGACAACTCCCACAACGGCCTTGCACAGGTCAGACCGGTCACACGCACCGGTCAGACCGGTCACACCTGGGTAGCTCGGGAATTTGAACCCTTTAGCCACGGCAAAGGCTAGAAGGATCCTAATCGCCTCCAAACAGGCTACGGGAGCAAAGGTCACCTCGTAGTCTATCCCCTCTTTCTGTGTGTACCCCTGAGCAACAAGCCTTGACTTGTTTCTCACCACTTCTCCTTTCTCTCCCTCTTTATTTTTCCACACCCATTTTGTCCCAATCGGCTTACACCCCGGTGGAGGCTCCACTAACTACCAAACTTGGTTTCTCTCAAAATTCTCCAACTCCTCATGCATCGAATTAACCCAATTGTGATTAGATAGCGCATGTCTAATGTCTTTGGGATCAAAAGTAGCAACAAAAGCAGCATGGGCAAAGTGAGAATCATTACGAGACCTCGACCGTGTAGTTCATTCATTGATGTTCCCGATGATCGTTGAAGCTGGATGATCCACTTGTACTCGCCGGGGAGCTTCTCGCCTTGAAGCCACCTCCCCCTCACCTGAAGCTTCCTCACGATCTCGGCACGTCGTCGTAGGTGTGGGAGAAGGGCCATCCACGATCGTAGTCGAAGTAGTATGTACATGCTCAGCCGTGGGCGCCACACCACCATCTTCATCATCACCTTGCTGCACCTCATCCTCGAAAATCTCCTCGCCAAGTTCCTCGTCACCTGCACACTCAAAAACAAGCTGACTACGTGGTTGTGTCTCGTTGAAGACAACCTCGCAAGTCTCCACGATTTGGTTAGTTTCAAGATTGAGCACTCGAAAGGCTCTAGAATGAGTCGCGTAACCAAAGAAAATGCCATCGACAGATCTAGCCTCGAACTTGTCCAACTTCTTACATTTCTTAAGGATGAAACATTTGCAGCCAAAGACGTGAAAGTTACTCACCTTGGGGGTTCTACCGTGCATCAACTCGTAGCAAGTTTTCTTCTGATGGACCCTGAGGTAAATCCTGTTTGACACATAGCACGCGGTATTCACCGCCTCAGCCCAGAACCTTCTCGGAGTCCTATGCTCATCGAGCATTGCCCGAGCCATCTCGCACAAGGTTCTATTTTTCCTTTCCACCACGCCGTTTGGGGAGGCGTATACGGACTAGAGAACTGGTGTTCAAGACCCAAGTCATGGCAAAAGATTTCGAAGCGAGGGTTTCTAAATTCCGAGCCATTGTCACTACGGATCGCTCGTATGGCATATCCGTGCCTCTCGTTTCTCAACCTCAAGAGAAGATCTCGAACAAAACCAAATGTCTCCCCTTTCTCCTCCAAGAAGAAAACCCACACATACTGAGAGTAGTCGTCCACCACAACCAGGACGTACCACTTCCCACCCACAGATCGCACACGAGCTGGGCCAACAAGGTCCATATGGAGCAGCTCGCATGGACGCTCCGTCATCACATCGGTGAGGGGTGGATGGGAAGAGGCGACCATCTTGGCATGCCGACACGGCGCACAAACCAACTCTTTCTCAAACCTCAACCGTGGCAATCCTCGGACCAAATTGAGTTTACTCAAGAGAGACATAAGGTCAAAGCTTAAGTGACCCAACTTCCTATGCCACTTCCACAACTCACTCGAAGAACCAGCCAAAAACCGACAAGCCACACTAGAAGACTGAGAGAAATCCGCTCGGAAAACTTGACCCTCAGGAACGACCATGCAAACTAGGTCCCCTCGAGAATCCAAAATCCGAGAACCACCAGGCCGAAACCACACCTCAAAACCCTCATCCAATAGCTGGGAGATGGAAAGCAAATTAAATCCGAGCGACTGAACAAGAGCAACACACCTGAGAGTGACCTTGTCACTTACCTTAATCTCACCTTTTGAAAGCACACACCCTCGCCCATTGTCCCCAAAGGTGATTTATGTCTTGGACACCACCGGGACGAGACTTGAGAACCACCCCTTGTCTCCGGTCATATGCCTCGAGCAACCGGAGTCAATCAACCAAACGTTCCTCAAGTCTCCCACCTGAAATCCAAAAACGAGCACGTGAATGAACAAACAACTCAGCACTGGGGTTAGTACCAAAAGAGTAAAACCAGTGCCGAGCCATTTGCTCCAAAGTGGGGTTAGCACAAACCATATCAACACGCCTATCAAAGCTACCACCACAAAAACCACCAAGGGAACCACCACTAGGGAACCACCCCTGTCTCACTGGAGGAGACCGAAAACCACGAAAGGAAGACCGTGGACTGTTCCTCCTCTCAAACTCGAAGCTACGACTTCTCCCACCATCATATTGAGCTAGCAAACTAACCACCACCAGACTCACCATGCCAACCACCTGTACCATGACAAAAGAAACTGAACTGAGCAACCTCATGAGCACAGAAACCAAACTGCTAGCCACCCAGACCAGCACCGGTCTGACCGGTCACCCTGACCGGTCGGACCGGTGGCGCTCGGCCAGCGGCACTACCTGCCACCTTTCGATCTCCCCAATCCGGAATCGTCCTCACAATCGCCTTGGCCCTAGGCATTTGCATACGAGGCTCAGGTACACCATTTGAAGGGTGGTACCTGTCCTTGTTAGCCTACTCCTTAGCCATTCTCTCCTCACGCTTCCTCTTGAAGCAAAACTCACCATTGTGACCATCTCTCCCACAATAGTCACAATGAAACCGTATGAGCTTGGGTTTAGGCTTGGGTTGGGGCTGCTCACTTGGTTTCTCCTCACTCGGCTTCTCTTCCGGTTTCTCCTCACTAGGCTTCTCACCCTCTTTCCCAAAGAACACATTCCCCAAGTTGCTCTTGAACTTGATGGGTTTTTGGAAATCATTTGTGGGGTGAGGGAATATGGGTGGATCTGGGGCTGTGTCAAGTTTGTTTCTCAATGGGTTTGGCTTAGGAGCATAGGCATTTTTGTGGAAGGTTTTTGGTGGAGCTTGAATATCACCAATCTTCTCTCCTCCCTCACCACTACACTCTCCAATCTTATCCGACCCAAGCGCTTGCCCATCATAGCGCTTCTATGCCTCTATCATCATCCTAAGCTGTGGTTCATGACCCGACAACCAACCCATCATTTTCCTCAACTCATCATTCTCATCCTGCAAGCGATCAACATAATGTGCAAGTTCCAGATTCTTCAAAGCATGCAATTCACAATTAGAGCAAGAAGTGGGAACAGGTGCTTTCAACTCAGCCATAAGAGAAACAGTGTAAGCATGCATCTGTGAGACATGGGTACCCCTAGGTCCCCACCGACCAGGCTCATGGCCGTCCTCGACAAGTGGATCCAGCCCACTAGAAGACCCGCTGACCTGTCAGTAGGCCTGCCCGACCTGACATGTGGGCCCAAAGATGAGAAGACAACTTGGCGTGCAAGCCAAGGGAGTCTAGACGGATTAAGGCAGCTCGGATAAGCTTTTCATGTTGTAACTGACTAGAGATAGGTTTCCCTGTTGTAACCGACTTGGACTCCGGTTCACCGACCTTGTCCGTCGCCCAATATAAGGCGGGCAAGGGCGTCCTCCCGGGGACAAGCCCCAAGTCACAAGCCAAGTCACAGGTCATCATGTAATCTCGCCACGCCAGCAATACAAATCGAAGAACTGGACATAGGGTTTTACTCTCCGGAGGCCCGAACCAGTATAAAATCGCCTTGTCCCTTGTGTCTCGCCGTGATTTCCGTGTATTACGCTAGCATTACCATCACGTTCGTAGCTCCCGATCTCCCCGCTGAACAAATAAACCACCAGGGTTAACCCCCCTGTGGACTGCTCAGACCTAAACCTCTGACAGTTGGCGCGCCAGGTAGGGACAGATTGGGAGCTCTTCGTGTAGCGTGATGGCAGATCGCTCCGGTGATGATCTTCAGCGACAACACGAAGGATATCTCCGCAGCGACCTGCTCGCTGCCACCCTCCGATCTAATCGCGAGGTCGACGTCTTTGTTCTGTGGATGGCGCGCCAGAAAATTTTTCGTGTCCACCCACCCGCCCATGACCTACGACGGCTTCATCATCGACATCATCAACCCGGCGATATTCAACTCACCGCGCGATCGGCCTCCGGGCGTGGTGCCCTAGTTGCTACCCAGCGTTGTCTTGGCCCTGGCCTCGGCGCGGCGTTCAGATTGCAAGCGTCGCCTACGAGATTGACGTGCCATGCACGCACACACGTCTAACAAAAGATGTCCTACACATGCACGCACATGCATGAGGTGGCCTGTATGTGGTCAACGAAGTCAATCTACAGGATTGGAGCCATGTGAAATTGCAGGAGCCTTCCCAAGCACCACGATCTGCTCTTGGCAGCTCACAAGTATTATTATTTTTGTATTGTTGCTACGTGAGGCGTGCATGCACCTTGGCCTGTTCATGATAGCCGCGATGACTCGGAAACGAGCGCCAGCCGCCAGGACTCAACTCGACCTGCAGCAATGAAGATTGACTCCTCGTCGACTTGGTCTTCAAGTGCGCCACACACTGCTCCTGCGTACCATCCGGCCATGTTGATTACGTGTCTTGCACGTACACGTGAACAAGGCTAATCAATCTACCAAGTCTATACGGGAGACAGGAATATTTTCCTTTATTTTACTTTTCCTTCCCTAATACAAGTCTACAAAGACACAGTGAGTCACGTACGGATCAGGTCTCTTGGACTTGTGTACGATTCATCGTCGGGGCCGACTCCTGGTCCGTCCTGTACAGCCAAAAAAAATCTACAAGACTGCCGTGTTGATGGCATACAGTACGCCAACCTCCTGCGGCCATTAGTTGATCACATCGATCTCCACGACTCCAGGTCGTGTCACCAGGCCACCTCGACAGCTCGTCACGCTGACCTGCTGTAACACACAGTTGCCCTCTTCCATGCCTTGAGCTCGGCCAGCCGGCCCATCGCGGACCTTCAACACCTCTTTGACGACCCGACGTCAACGCGCCGACCTCGGCCACGACGACCTCCTCGGCCACACCCAAGCTAAGTCTTATTTATAATTAAATATTTTACGGCTGTACATGTTTTTTTCTGCTCTTCTGATCCCTCCCCCTCGACATGCTCGGGGGCTTGGCAATGCCAACACGTAGGTTGCCAGACCTGAGGGTTCAAATTTTTTATCTTGTGCTATGTTCCCCTCCCCCTCGACATGCTCGGGGGCTTGGCCATACCAATCTAAGGGTCGCCAGACCTGAGGGGTCCTATTCCTCCTATGTGTTCTTCCTTTAACTGCTTGACTCTCGTTATGAGCATTCGATGTTGTGTGGTTCCAAAACCTGGGTCCTCGGCCCCTCCCCGTGCATCGGCTACATCTAAGGCTCCCTGCTGAGCATTGTAGAGGGGTGAAACACTTTGCAGCTTCAGAGCTTTTGAGTCCGCATAATGCGTGCTTGGCACGATAAGGGGAATACGTATCTTTTCAAACAAGACATAGCACAAGAATGTTCAGCTCCGGCTAACATTACTCAACATCTACTTGTTTAGCTCAGGCTAAGTTTTCATCATATTTACATTCGACAGATTGATACACCGACCTGGTATTTATTTTATTTTACAGGACCAGCTCTTTGCTCCGGTGTCGCTTTCGTCGGGTCCCTAGACCTCCCTCCGGCTCCGTTGTCGTCTTCGTCAGGTCGCTAGACCTATCTCCAACTCCAGCGTCACATTTGGCGAATCTTCCTGGTGGCTCCGTCATCATCGGATTCAAGTCGGCAGACCTCCCGGCACCTCCGTCGTCGTCTTCATCAGGTCGTTGGACCTCTCTTCAGCTCTGTCGTCGCCAGCGTCAGGTCGCTAGACCTCGCTGCGGTTCCGTCGTCATCTTCGTCAGGTCGCTAGACCTCCCTGTGTCTCCGTCATCGCCGGCTCTAAGTCGTTAGACCTCCCGGTGTCTGCGTCGTCATCTTATTCAGGTCACTAGACCTCCCTGCAGCTTCGTCATCACCTTCGTCAGGTCTCACTAGACCTCCCTCCGGCTCCGTCATCATTCTCGTCAGGCCGCTAGACCTCCCTCCGGCTCCGTCGTCGTCTTCGTTAGGTTGCTAGACCTTCCTACAGCTCTGTCGTCGCCTTCGCCAGCTCGGAAGACCTCCCCAGGATTTTACGTCGGGAATGAAGGCCTCCTTGTGGGGTGCGCGCTTAATGGCCCTACCAAGTATCTCCGAGTGCCAGGGCACTTTTGATTTGAGACCTTCTTGAGGTCGGCATGCCTTGGGTGGCTCTGCTAGACTCTTTGCAGCTATGCAAGATATCTGAGTGTCTCTACACTCCATTCGTTCAAGATCAACATTCTCCTATGGCTTCATCGTCGACCGTTTCAACCACTACAGAAGCCCTCTTGTTTTCTTCGTCATACCGACCTGGTGGGAAACCTGTTTCTCATCAAGTCGTTACTCGACCTACGTTTTTCTTCTTCTTCTTTTTTGGATCATCATACCGGCCATCCTGCCTGCCACGATGCTCGGATACTACTCTATGAGTGCGTCCTTGACGCCCTCTAAATTTTTTCTTCATCGTTTCGATCTATTGGAAGCCTTCTTCCTATAGGTCGTCACTGGACCATTCTTCGTTCGGCAAGACTACAAACAGGTCGGCTGCTAAGCTGGCTACGTTTTCTTTTTGGACTGATGTGCACGCTATTCGACCTGTCAATAGTTTCAAGACTCCGTCATGACCCTCTCGAGGTCGCTGCGTCTACACATCGCTCGGGGGCTTGTGAGACATGGGTACCCCTAGGTCCCCACCGACCAGGCTCATGGCCGTCCCCGACAAGTGGATCCAGCCTACTAGAAGACCCGCCGACCTGTCAGTAGGCCTGCCCGACCTGACATGTGGGCCCGAAGATGAGAAGACAACTTGGCGTGCAAGCCAAGGGAGTCTAGACGGATTAAGGCAGCTCGGATAATCTTTCCATGTTGTAACTGACTAGAGATAGGTTTCCCTGTTGTAACCGACTTGGACTCCGGTCCACCGACCTTATCCGTCGCCCAATATAAGGTGGGCAAGGGCGTCCTCCTGGGGACAAGCCCCAAGTCACAAGCCAAGTCACAGGTCATCATGTAATCTCGCCACGCCAGCAATACAAATCGAAGAACTGGACATAGGGTTTTACTCTCCGGAGGCCCGAACCAGTATAAAATCACCTTATCCCTTTTGTCTCGCCATGATTTCCGTGTGCTACGCTAGCATAACCATCACGTTCTTAGCTCCCGATCTCCCCGCCGAACAAATAAACCACCGGGGTTAACCCCCCTGTGGACTGCTCAGACCTAAACCTCTGACAGCATCTCATCAATCTTTCCATGCAAAACAGGGCAAGAAGTACAAGCACCTAGCAAAATAGGTCTAGACATAAGCTCAGCCACTTCAGCCCTAAGCACATCTAGTTCCTCACACTTGGAGGCATGCTTTTCCTTGAAAATAGTAAGATCAGCTAGGAACACAGAGCAATCAGCACAATCAACCTCATCAGAAACAACAGGTGAAGCCTTAAGCGAATCAATTTCAAGCTTAGCATCTAAGTTCTGTCTTTCTAGCTCAGCCACTCTAGTCCTAGCATCCTCAAGCGAGGCCCTAAGATCCTTTCTCATCTTCTTAGCCTCTCTAAGCATGTCATCATGATTATCAAGCAACTTGCCAAGCCGTTCATTCTCCTCACTCAAGAAGGGAATCTCGTCACGTACCTCATCCTCGAAGTCAGAGTCCGAGTCGCTCTTGTAACATCCCTCAAATTTATTGAGGAATGTTAATTAATAAAAATGTGGATTTAAAATTTTCGATGAATTATTTGAGTGATTATCAACTTATTTAAGGATGTCTTCCTTTTCTCTCCTTTAATTCCTAGATTTATTTTGAGCTAAATAAAATTTCTAGGAAATATAAAGATGTTAGTGTGAGAAACTTGGAGTTCTTTTGGTTTTATTTGGAGTTTATTTGAGTGGGATTTCAAATTTGAATTTTCATTCAAATTTGGATCCAAAATAGAAAGGGGTTGGAAAGAAATAGAAAAGGTAAAGGGAGGATAGCTTCTGGGCCGCGAGCCCAAAGTCCCGAAGTCCGCCGAACCACCCTCTTCTCTTTTTCCTTGTGCACCGCACCTCCTCTCCGTTTTCCCCGTATCAGCCCACCCCGGCCCAACATCCGCCGGCCCGCACTCCACCTACCGCGCCCCGCACCCAGTCGCTGGCCGCTGGACCCCACCTGGCGTCACGCCTGCGTCACGCTGACGTCGCCATCGTCATCCTCTTCTTTCTCGCTTTGGCTGACGCCGGCGCCAAAGCGAGGGGCCGCACCGCCCATGGCGCCGTCGCGACGCGCCCCGCGCCCCTCCGCGGCATCCAAGCCGTCCACGTGCCCCCGTGGTGCACCCCGCCTATAAGAAGCCGCCGCCGCAGCCCTCGGAGACCTCCCAACCCTAGCCGCCTCGGGGACTTGACCCCTTCCACCTTGCCACCGCCCGCCGGAGGAGAAGAAGGAGGGAGAAGGGAGAAGAAGGCCAGGAGCACGCCCACGAGTTCGCCGTCGACCTCGCGAAGCCGAAGGCCCGCACGTGGGAGCTCGGGGACGCTGCGAAGCCAAGGACCGCGACGCCCCTGCTTCCTCTGCTCCGCGCCACCGTCTCCTTCCTCGCCGACGACCCTGCTTCGTCCCTCTTCACCAACGTCTGCACGCCGGCCCGTGGCCACCAAGGTGAGGCCGCGCTCCCTCGCCCATTTGTGGTCGACCCGGCCTTCGAGCCGAGGCGCAACGCGAGCACACCGTCGCCGTCGCCGCCGCGCCGCCGCGCACGCGCTTTGGTGAAGCCGGCCTTCGTGCCGTGCTGGGAATCTCTTCTGCAGGTGCCGCCGCCTTCACCGAGTGCACACACACGCCTCCGCCGCCTGCCTTGACACACGTAGTCGCGCACGTCGCCGGAACGCTGTCGCCCTGCTCGCCGCGCCGCCATGGCCGTCGCCATGGAGGTTTGCTCCGTGCACACAGCAGCAGGGGGAAAGGCGCCGCCTTTGTGGCCGTTCCGTGCACGCCTCGTCGCCGGCAACCGCGCGCCCCCACACGCGCTCGTGCCCGGCCGCGGGAGCCCGAGCTCCACCGCCGCACGCGCCGCCCCGAGCTCCGCCATGGGTGCGCCCCTTCGGAACTCGCACGCGTGAGGGCAAAAGCCCCAGTTTTTGGGGTCTTCTCGTTCACCTGATGCACGCACGCTCGTTTCTGGCATTTGGGCGCGCCCGCGCACCGTCGCTGGTGATCACCGCCGTGCGCCCGCGCAAGCACGTCGCCGCCGTGCCTCTGTCTCGCCGCCGACGCACCTTTCCCGGCCATGGCCACCTCCTTGTTGCCCGGCCATGTGCCCCTGGACCTCCTCGTTCGCACCTTGTCACGCGTTGGTCGGCCCGGGCAGCCTCGCCGCCGGCGAACCCTTGACCGCGCCGCCGCTCCTTATGAGCATTTCGCCGAGCACCTTCACGCGGAGGGGGGGGAAACCCCTGGGGTTTTAGCACGCACACGGGAGCGCACACGCGCGCGTGACCGCAGGGAATCCGAGGGGATCCCGTGCGCCCAGCCAACCACGGCTAGGCCACACGGGCGCCGCACGGCCGCGCGCCGCAGGGATCCATCCCAGGATCCGCCGCGCGCCGCGCCACGCGAGTGCCGCGTGGCTGGCCACGCGGGCTGCCGCTGGCTTAAAGCCGCCGGCGTGGCCGCCACCTCAGCAGCTGTAGCCGGCCTGCCGCTGGCTTAAAGCCAGGGTTGAGCCAGTTTGAGCTACCCTATAGCTAGCTAAGAGTCTGCAATATTGTATATGCGTATTTTAATTTCAGAAATGTATTTTATCTTTGGAAATTCATAATAAATCCGTTTTAGCTCCGAAAAATATGAAACTTCTTCTGAAAATCTTCTAAAAACCCAAACTCCGTGCTAGACTAGAGTTTGCCTCTTTTTGGATCTTATTTGCTCTTTATCTTGGATTTATTGCTATCTAGCAGCCGAGTATTTATTTTAAATACGTTTCTAGGAGCTACCGGAGCCGGAGAGCTGAACCAGGACTACGACGACGACCTCAGCTACGACGACCACTCGTACCCAGGTTCACGCCCGACCATCTTTGAATGCCCATTAGGCATGGCTATTTTAGAACTGCTAGTGCTTTATTTAATGCATAGAGATGGATATGATGAACCCATGCATAGCCTCTTTACTTACTTGTCCTTGAATGACCTACCACCACTGCTATACTTAAGCTTATTGTTGTGCTGAGCTTGCAATGCATGTGTTGGGATTATTGTGGTAGTTTCTTGGCGTGTGTTGGGAAAACCGGCAGGAGAAGGCGTTTTGGGATATTTTGGCGGGGGTGAGCTCGAGACAACCTGATCTGGGATCGGGGGCCAGGGATCGTCTTCTCGGACGTTGCCCGAGTTGGTACCTATGGCGGGTACACCGTTTTAGGAGCACAGGTGTTGGGGATTTTGTGATGACTTGGAGGATATGAGCTCGCCCCGGTCTGAAACCGAGTGGGTCGCCTGTTACACGGGACTTTCGTACACACCACCTCGCCGAGAGTGGGGATAGGGCCGTTCGACCCTAGCAAGTGCGGTACCATACCTGCCAGCAGGATAGCGGGGTATCAGTGGGGGAGAGGTGGGAGTGAGTCCACCCTCTCAGTGCGACTCCCGTGTGGCCACACGGGGGCATTTTCACAGTTCTGGGGTGGTCTTCTGCGGGGGACCGCATCGAGACCCGGATGCAGGATGGAACCGTAACTCCTAGGTGTTCGCCCGGTAGGATAGGCTCGGTCGGCCGTACACCGTCCGGGTACTATTCCGAGTTGGGTACTGGTGTACACGCTCTGCAGAGTTTAGATCTATACGTATAGCCGCGTCCTCGGTTATGGACATGCCCGTTGTTTCTCCGACTCTTACGTTTTGGGATTTCTACCTCCCCCTTATAGGATGAGTGTGATTGGTGAGCCGTGGTTGTATTCGGGGAGAGGAGAGTTGCTCCCTCTACCTCGCGGATCCGGGTGCAACCATTGAGGTGCGAGGAGTGGGAGTTCTCGCACCGACCCTAGATGGAGATAGGTGACGGTGACGGTGATCTGGGTAACCAGATGTATCCGGATGAGGATGAGAGATTTGGGATATGGTGAACTTATGGAGATATTACTCTATTTTCGCTGCTGCTGCATAGGAAACCCTGCTACTACCTTGAGATACTCTTTTCCCCTTAGAAATAGGCTACTTAAAGCTTGCATACGGTTGGTGACGTGGACCTATCCCGATCCTTGGGGATAGCCCCTGAGCTTGCAGGGTACGAGTCCGACTACGACAACAATGCCGACGGATGGTACGACTGAGGGGGCACGACGCTTCGCTCAAGGATGCCTGTGGGAGATGCCTGAAGATGGAGACACCTTTTGAAGACTAGCTACCGCTGCGTAGGCTCTTATTTCTGTTATTCCGCCGAGAGGCGAGTATTGATGTACTCCGAATATTCAGGACATGTAATATTCAGATTATTAGCCGTACTCTGATGCTTTATTTCGATGTATGACTGTGCTATTTATCTGTGATGAATGCCTGTGCGTGATAGCGTCTGATCCAGGGACTATCACGAGACAGAATGCTGGGTTTTCCGATTTTGAAAACCCAGGGCGTTACAGATGGTACCAGAGCCATACTTGACCGTAGCACGTGCCCTTAGAAATGGTTGTTAGAAATTAGGACTCTAAACGAAACTCTTTTGCTATATACCATTCTTGACTTATATCACAAAACTTATCCTTCTTTTGGAAAGCTCTATCTCTCCTGCGCTAACTAGAAATTTCTTCCGTGTCACAGGAGATGGCTCGTCAGGAGGTGGAGTTGCTCCCGGAGCACATGGAGGGACTCGCCCGTTGGGTTGACAGGGTCGTCCTCAGGCTGGGGATTCCCCCTACGCACGTCACCTACCGCGCTGAGGACGTCCGCACGCTGTCGGGACCACTAGTGCTTTGCACGGTGGCCGTCCTACCCCACCCGGCACTTCCAGGCTTCCCCGGGATGCTCGAGCACAGCACTGGACTCAACGTCAGGAACGCTGTGGACACCGCCTGCAGCCACGTACTTCGCCACCTGCTGGCTAGGTACCGCGACGTCTATAGGACTGGAGACCTGAGGCTGATCCCTCAGGACTACTACAGAGTGGCTCCGATCGTGAACGGACTGCCAGACCCTTCAGCACTCTACGAGGAGGAGGTTGTTCAGGGACCTCTACGTGAGGCCGACGACACGCTCGTCACCACGGGGAGCTACCTCGTGGACCTCGACACTCACGCCCGCCGACTGAGCGAGCAGACGAGTGGACTCTTCAGCAGACTGGAGTACACCACTCTGGAGCTGAAGGAGCTTCAGCCCCGCACCCGGAGCCTGCTCGTGGAGAACCTCACCCTTCGCCAGCGAGTTGAGCAGCTCGAGCGAGGACTTCGCCACGCCAACTCTTTGGCAGTTCAGGCTGAGGCTGAGAGGGTGACCGCTCGAGAGGAGAAGATCTACGCTCAGGAGGATCTACGCAAGCAGGAGGCTAGGTTCACCCGTCTCTTCGCCAAGCTGGACCAGAAGGATGCCCAGTTCGCTGCCCAGGGGCGCAACTTGGTTCGTGAGAAGGCCAGAGTGACAGAGCTCGTGGAGGACCACTACAACAACACCGCCAACATCGCCGCACTCACCAGGACTTCCGTGTTCCTGTTGGACAAGTGCAAGCGGATGCTGAAGACTTGGGAGGACGCTGACTCACTTCGGGTGGACGAGCTTCAGGAGCTCAACAGTCTGCTACCCCCCGAGCGTCAGCGGGCGATCCGCAAGGAGACCTTCAGGCTCCACCCGTCCGCCCTCAAGCTTCACCTGTGTCCCCTGGCCGACATGGCCACTCCGGTGGAGACCGACGAGGTGAGGGCCGCTCACTCCAGGCTGTCGCGGATGTTCCCCAAGGACTTCCCCGATGAGGACCGTTACCCAGTGAGGTACAAGAAGTCCCGTTTCGAGTAGCTTGAGCATGCTTTTAAGAGTAGAGTTGTAAGGTAGGTAGTCTCCAAGAGTCATTCCATGCAGCCGAGAGCCTGTTCCGGTGCATGTTGAGTTATGAGTCTTTTCACACTTAGATGTGCACACCCTTTTGAGATCTTGTAACGCTATATTAGATCGTTGATGTGTGTGACCTCCAAGGCTTGAGTCAGCCTCGAGGGAACTTATGTACTCTTAATGGATGCTGGTTGTTTGGTCTTAATGGAGTTGTTTGTTCTTATTGCTTCTTCTCATTGAGTGTAGGATTTATATTAGTAGAAATATTTTCGTGATTGTATATCAGACTCAATTTGCTGGTGAGAGACGTATCTGAGGTTTTTCTGTACCCTTGGTCGTGTTTTTCAGCAAGATGTCGATCAGGAGGTCCGGACGTCTGTTGGGACGCTTTGAGGCTGCCGAGGAAGAGCAAGCCCCGCCAGCCCCGCCTGTCCGTGGCCGTGGACGTGGCCGCGCTCCCGTACGTGGACGTGGACGCGCTCGTGGACGTGGACACGCGCCTGTCCTGGGACGTGGTCGAGGCAATATGGTGCCACCACCACCGCCTCCGCCCATCGGACAAGGCGCTGAGGAGGAAGCCGAAGGAGAGCCTGCGCCACACCCGGCTCCCCAGGGACGTGGCCGTGGGCGTGGTCGTGGCCGTGGAGAAGCACCTCCACCGCCACCGCCTAACCTAGCTGAGGTGATGGCCCTGCAGACACAGCTGATGCAGAGGATGGCTGACGCCGTCGAGAACCGAGTCGGTGGGAACCGCAACGCCCCGGTGGAGGAGGACTTCGCCAAGAAGATCGAGAGGTTCATCCGTCTGAAGGCCCCTACCTTCAGCTACTCGGACGATCCCCTCGATGCCGATGACTGGCTCCGCGTGATCGAGACGAAGCTCGACCTCACCGCCTACACCGACGAGGAATGTGTCGCTCTCGCCGTCCACCAGCTCGAGGGTCCTGCCAAGTCTTGGTGGGACAACTACTCCGAGACTCACCCGAACCCAGCATTCATCACCTGGCTGGAGTTCTGTGAGGTGTTCCGTGAGCAGTACCTGCCGAAGGAACTCATGATCCAGAAGGCTCAGGAGTTCCGCACCATGACTCAGGGTGCGATGAGGGTGGAGGAGTACGAGAGGCACTTCATGAAAATGATGCGCTATGCCCCTGACGACACCACCACTGATGACAAGAAGCAGTTCTGGTTTCTGCGAGGCCTGCACCATGGTCTCCGCCAGAGCTTGAAGGCCAGCGAGCACAAGTCCCTTCGCCACCTGGTGAACAGGGCTATCGCGCTCGAGGAAGAACGCAGGGGGCATGAGGAGCGCATGAAGGGAAAGAAGAGGTTCGGAGATCGGGACCATGGCGACCGATCCATCCAGAGGCCGAGGAGCGGACAGGGCAACCTGCTCCGCGGGAGCTACCGCCCGGGGAACAACCAACCCGGACGAGGCTTCGGAGGGAACCGTGCACCATACCCAGGAGGAAGGAGCAACTACCAGCAGCAGGGTGGTGGCTACAACCGCCCGCAGCAGAGCGCGTCGAGGCCCAGCACAGGAGGTTTCACCCCGACGTGTTACGCCTGTGGCAAGTAAGGCCACAAGTCGTACGACTGCCCCAGCAAGAAGGCCGCTGCTACACCTGCCAGGGCACCAGCTCCAGGAGGGAGGCCACCTCAGGCTGCTCCCCAGCCGGTCGCAGATCGCGGAAGGCTCAACCTCCTGACTGAGGAGGAGGCTACCGGCGCTCCTGACGTCGTGATCGGTGAGTTTTTAGTTTGTGGCACTAAGGCTTTGATTCTGTTTGATACTGGTGCAACTAGTTCTTATGTGTCCTCTAACTTTGTAAACAAACTATCTCTCCCCATGACTCCCCGTCCGAAACCCATCATAACGAGCTCCCCGCTCGGAGATATTAGGTGCACTTTGCTATGCAAGGGAGTGGAGATGTTCATCAAGGGTCACAAGTTCCTCGGAGATCTGACCGTACTGAAGTCCAACGGGATTGATGTTATTCTGGGCATGGATTGGATCACCGCTCACAAAGGGGTAATCTCCTCGTCACCCCGACAAGTAACCTTGATGCACCCGAAGGGAACGAAGATCACCTTCGAGCCGCTAAAGTCTCGGGAAGTACCAGCTGTGTACAACCTCTCAACCAAAATAGTGGCTGATGTTCCAGTGGTTTGTGAGTACCCCGATGTCTTTCCTGATGATCTGCCGGGGTTACCACCAGACCGCGACGTGGAATTCGTGATTAACCTTGTGCCAGGGACTGCACCTGTGGCACAGAGTCCTTACAGAATGGGCAAGTTAGAGCTAGCAACGCTGAAGGAGGAGTTGGAAGCTCTCCGTGAGAAGGGGTACATCCGTCCGAGTGCCTCACCTTGGGCTTCACCGGTGATGTTTGTGCCGAAGAAGGATGGGACGCAACGGCTGTGCGTCGATTACCGCGCTCTTAATGCGGTAACCATCAAGAACAAGTACCCGTTGCCTCGCATTGATGACCTGCTTGATCAGTTGAGGAAGGCCAGGTACTTCAGTAAGATTGACCTTCGGTCGGGCTACCATCAGATGAAGATTCGCCCTGAGGACATCTACAAGACCGCGTTTGTGACCCGGTACGGGCAGTATGAGTTCACTGTTGTATCGTTTGGTCTTACGAACGCCCCTGCTTACTTCATGAATATGATGAACAAGGTGTTCATGGACGAGTTGGACAAGTTTGTCGTGGTTTTCATTGACGACATCTTGGTATTCTCGGAAACTGCAGAAGATCATGAAGAGCATCTGAGGATTGTGCTGGAGAAGCTGAGGCAGAATCAGTTGTACGCCAAGTTCAGCAAGTGTGAGTTCTGGCTAGAGGAAGTGGCTTTTCTTGGGCATGTGTTGTCCGGAGAGGGAGTTGCTGTGGACCCCTCAAAAATTGAAGCTGTATCAAAGTGGCAGACGCCCAAGACTGTGACAGAAATCAGGAGTTTTCTCGGAATGGCTGGATATTATCGCCGTTTCATCGAGAACTTCTCCAAGATTGCGAAGCCGATGACCGAGTTGCTGAAGAACAACACGCCATTCGTGTGGACAGAGAAGTGTGAAGCAAGTTTCCAAGAGCTCAAGACCCGACTCACCACAACTCCTGTGTTGACGCTTCCTGATGACAACAAGGACTTTGTGGTGTACTGCGATGCTTCGAGGCAAGGTCTTGGCTGCGTGCTGATGCAAGAAGGCAAAGTGATTGCTTATGCTTCAAGGCAGCTCCGAAAACACGAAGAGAACTATCCGACGCATGACCTTGAGTTGGCTGCTGTTGTTCATGCTTTGAAGATATGGAGGCACTACTTGATGGGCAACAAGTGTGATATATACACTGATCACAAGAGCCTGAAGTATATCTTCACTCAGTCAGAGCTGAACTTGAGACAGCGAAGATGGCTAGAGTTGATAAAGGACTATGACCTCGACATTCACTATCATCCGGGTAAGGCGAATGTCGTGGCCGATGCTTTGAGCCGAAGAAGTTACTGCAACAACCTAATGGTGCAGAAGGAACAGCCAGAGTTGTACCTAGAGATGGAGCGATTGCGGCTTGACATTATCGAGGAAGGTCAGCTCAACGAGTTGAAGGTAAAGTACACCTTGGAAGACCAGATCAGGCAAGCCCAGAAGAAGTGTCCTGAAATTGAGGAAGTGAAAGATCTTCTGATAAGAGGCAAGGCCCCTGACTACCGCGTTGATGAGCAAGACACGTTATGGTTGAAGAATCGCATATGTGTGCCCAGTGGAGAGGATATCCGGAAGACGATTCTGAAGGAAGCACATGAATCTCGATATTCCATTCACCCTGGATGCACGAAGATGTACCAAGACCTGAAGTGTCGGTTCTGGTGGGAGAATATGAAGAAAGACATAGCTGAGTATGTTGCCCGATGCGACACTTGCCAGAGAGTGAAGGCAGAACATCAGAGACCCGCCGGACTACTTCAGCCACTTGCGATACCTCAGTGGAAATGGGATGATATCAGTATGGACTTTGTGGTAGGTCTTCCCCGCACTCAGAAGGGGAATGACTCGATTTGGGTGATAGTGGACCGTTTGACCAAGGTAGCGCACTTTCTACCGGTTAAGAACAAGTACTCTGTGAGTCAGTTGGCTGATCTCTATGTTGAGCATATCCTGAGGTTGCATGGAGCACCTCGCACCATTGTGTCCGACCGTGGTGCCCAGTTCACGGCTCAGTTCTGGAGGAGTCTGCACGATTCGATGGGCACTCACTTGGACTACAGCACAGCCTTCCACCCCCAGACAGATGGACAGACTGAACGAGTGAATCAGGTTCTAGAAGATCTGCTGAGAGCTTGTGTGTTGACTTACAGCAATGATTGGGAGAAGAGTCTGCCCTACGCTGAATTCTCGTACAACAACAGCTATCAGGCGAGTTTGCAAATGGCACCCTTTGAGGCCCTGTACGGCAGAAAGTGTAGAACCCCGTTGATGTGGACTGAGGTGGGGGAGAGGATCTTCTTCGGTCCTGCTTCCATTCTTGAGGCTGAGGAGAATGTGGCCAAGGTTAGGGAGAACTTGAAGATAGCTCAGAGCAGACAGAAGAGCTACGCTGACCCAAAGCGGAGGGATGTCTCCTTCGAAGTCGGTGACTACGTCTTCCTGAGAGTGTCACCGCTTAGAGGCACGAAGAGGTTCCACGTGAAGGGGAAGCTAGCCCCGAGATTCGTTGGACCCTTCCTGATCGTGGCAAAGGTGGGGAAACTTGCCTATAGGCTGGAGTTACCGTCTGACCTTGCCGGAGTGCACCCTGTGTTCCACATATCGCAACTCCGGAGGTGTCTAGACCCAAAGCTTGACAAACATGTCTCCACTGATGCTATCGATCTGCAAGACAACTTGGAGTACTTGGAGTACCCCGTGAAGATTCTGGATTGGGCCGAGAAGGCTACCAGGAGCACCACCATACGCCTCTGCAAAGTGTTGTGGAGCAATCACACCGAGCGAGAGGCAACGTGGGAGAAGGAGTCTGTCATGAGAGAGAAGTACCCGCACCTCTTCGAGACGGAGGTATTTTCTTAATCTCGAGGACGAGATTCTTTTGAGGGGGGGAGTCTGTAACATCCCTCAAATTTATTGAGGAATGTTAATTAATAAAAATGTGGATTTAAAATTTTCGATGAATTATTTGAGTGATTATCAACTTATTTAAGGATGTCTTCCTTTTCTCTCCTTTAATTCCTAGATTTATTTTGAGCTAAATAAAATTTCTAGGAAATATAAAGATGTTAGTGTGAGAAACTTGGAGTTCTTTTGGTTTTATTTGGAGTTTATTTGAGTGGGATTTCAAATTTGAATTTTCATTCAAATTTGGATCCAAAATAGAAAGGGGTTGGAAAGAAATAGAAAAGGTAAAGGGAGGATAGCTTCTGGGCCGCGAGCCCAAAGTCCCGAAGTCCGCCGAACCACCCTCTTCTCTTTTTCCTTGTGCACCGCACCTCCTCTCCGTTTTCCCCGTATCAGCCCACCCCGGCCCAACATCCGCCGGCCCGCACTCCACCTACCGCGCCCCGCACCCAGTCGCTGGCCGCTGGACCCCACCTGGCGTCACGCCTGCGTCACGCTGACGTCGCCATCGTCATCCTCTTCTTTCTCGCTTTGGCTGACGCCGGCGCCAAAGCGAGGGGCCGCACCGCCCATGGCGCCGTCGCGACGCGCCCCGCGCCCCTCCGCGGCATCCAAGCCGTCCACGTGCCCCCGTGGTGCACCCCGCCTATAAGAAGCCGCCGCCGCAGCCCTCGGAGACCTCCCAACCCTAGCCGCCTCGGGGACTTGACCCCTTCCACCTTGCCACCGCCCGCCGGAGGAGAAGAAGGAGGGAGAAGGGAGAAGAAGGCCAGGAGCACGCCCACGAGTTCGCCGTCGACCTCGCGAAGCCGAAGGCCCGCACGTGGGAGCTCGGGGACGCTGCGAAGCCAAGGACCGCGACGCCCCTGCTTCCTCTGCTCCGCGCCACCGTCTCCTTCCTCGCCGACGACCCTGCTTCGTCCCTCTTCACCAACGTCTGCACGCCGGCCCGTGGCCACCAAGGTGAGGCCGCGCTCCCTCGCCCATTTGTGGTCGACCCGGCCTTCGAGCCGAGGCGCAACGCGAGCACACCGTCGCCGTCGCCGCCGCGCCGCCGCGCACGCGCTTTGGTGAAGCCGGCCTTCGTGCCGTGCTGGGAATCTCTTCTGCAGGTGCCGCCGCCTTCACCGAGTGCACACACACGCCTCCGCCGCCTGCCTTGACACACGTAGTCGCGCACGTCGCCGGAACGCTGTCGCCCTGCTCGCCGCGCCGCCATGGCCGTCGCCATGGAGGTTTGCTCCGTGCACACAGCAGCAGGGGGAAAGGCGCCGCCTTTGTGGCCGTTCCGTGCACGCCTCGTCGCCGGCAACCGCGCGCCCCCACACGCGCTCGTGCCCGGCCGCGGGAGCCCGAGCTCCACCGCCGCACGCGCCGCCCCGAGCTCCGCCATGGGTGCGCCCCTTCGGAACTCGCACGCGTGAGGGCAAAAGCCCCAGTTTTTGGGGTCTTCTCGTTCACCTGATGCACGCACGCTCGTTTCTGGCATTTGGGCGCGCCCGCGCACCGTCGCCGGTGATCACCGCCGTGCGCCCGCGCAAGCACGTCGCCGCCGTGCCTCTGTCTCGCCGCCGACGCACCTTTCCCGGCCATGGCCACCTCCTTGTTGCCCGGCCATGTGCCCCTGGACCTCCTCGTTCGCACCTTGTCACGCGTTGGTCGGCCCGGGCAGCCTCGCCGCCGGCGAACCCTTGACCGCGCCGCCGCTCCTTATGAGCATTTCGCCGAGCACCTTCACGCGGAGGGGGGGGAAACCCCTGGGGTTTTAGCACGCACACGGGAGCGCACACGCGCGCGTGACCGCAGGGAATCCGAGGGGATCCCGTGCGCCCAGCCAACCACGGCTAGGCCACACGGGCGCCGCACGGCCGCGCGCCGCAGGGATCCATCCCAGGATCCGCCGCGCGCCGCGCCACGCGAGTGCCGCGTGGCTGGCCACGCGGGCTGCCGCTGGCTTAAAGCCGCCGGCGTGGCCGCCACCTCAGCAGCTGTAGCCGGCCTGCCGCTGGCTTAAAGCCAGGGTTGAGCCAGTTTGAGCTACCCTATAGCTAGCTAAGAGTCTGCAATATTGTATATGCGTATTTTAATTTCAGAAATGTATTTTATCTTTGGAAATTCATAATAAATCCGTTTTAGCTCCGAAAAATATGAAACTTCTTCTGAAAATCTTCTAAAAACCCAAACTCCGTGCTAGACTAGAGTTTGCCTCTTTTTGGATCTTATTTGCTCTTTATCTTGGATTTATTGCTATCTAGCAGCCGAGTATTTATTTTAAATACGTTTCTAGGAGCTACCGGAGCCGGAGAGCTGAACCAGGACTACGACGACGACCTCAGCTACGACGACCACTCGTACCCAGGTTCACGCCCGACCATCTTTGAATGCCCATTAGGCATGGCTATTTTAGAACTGCTAGTGCTTTATTTAATGCATAGAGATGGATATGATGAACCCATGCATAGCCTCTTTACTTACTTGTCCTTGAATGACCTACCACCACTGCTATACTTAAGCTTATTGTTGTGCTGAGCTTGCAATGCATGTGTTGGGATTATTGTGGTAGTTTCTTGGCGTGTGTTGGGAAAACCGGCAGGAGAAGGCGTTTTGGGATATTTTGGCGGGGGTGAGCTCGAGACAACCTGATCTGGGATCGGGGGCCAGGGATCGTCTTCTCGGACGTTGCCCGAGTTGGTACCTATGGCGGGTACACCGTTTTAGGAGCACAGGTGTTGGGGATTTTGTGATGACTTGGAGGATATGAGCTCGCCCCGGTCTGAAACCGAGTGGGTCGCCTGTTACACGGGACTTTCGTACACACCATCTCGCCGAGAGTGGGGATAGGGCCGTTCGACCCTAGCAAGTGCGGTACCATACCTGCCAGCAGGATAGCGGGGTATCAGTGGGGGAGAGGTGGGAGTGAGTCCACCCTCTCAGTGCGACTCCCGTGTGGCCACACGGGGGCATTTTCACAGTTCTGGGGTGGTCTTCTGCGGGGGACCGCATCGAGACCCGGATGCAGGATGGAACCGTAACTCCTAGGTGTTCGCCCGGTAGGATAGGCTCGGTCGGCCGTACACCGTCCGGGTACTATTCCGAGTTGGGTACTGGTGTACACGCTCTGCAGAGTTTAGATCTATACGTATAGCCGCGTCCTCGGTTATGGACATGCCCGTTGTTTCTCCGACTCTTACGTTTTGGGATTTCTACCTCCCCCTTATAGGATGAGTGTGATTGGTGAGCCGTGGTTGTATTCGGGGAGAGGAGAGTTGCTCCCTCTACCTCGCGGATCCGGGTGCAACCATTGAGGTGCGAGGAGTGGGAGTTCTCGCACCGACCCTAGATGGAGATAGGTGACGGTGACGGTGATCTGGGTAACCAGATGTATCCGGATGAGGATGAGAGATTTGGGATATGGTGAACTTATGGAGATATTACTCTATTTTCGCTGCTGCTGCATAGGAAACCCTGCTACTACCTTGAGATACTCTTTTCCCCTTAGAAATAGGCTACTTAAAGCTTGCATACGGTTGGTGACGTGGACCTATCCCGATCCTTGGGGATAGCCCCTGAGCTTGCAGGGTACGAGTCCGACTACGACAACAATGCCGACGGATGGTACGACTGAGGGGGCACGACGCTTCGCTCAAGGATGCCTGTGGGAGATGCCTGAAGATGGAGACACCTTTTGAAGACTAGCTACCGCTGCGTAGGCTCTTATTTCTGTTATTCCGCCGAGAGGCGAGTATTGATGTACTCCGAATATTCAGGACATGTAATATTCAGATTATTAGCCGTACTCTGATGCTTTATTTCGATGTATGACTGTGCTATTTATCTGTGATGAATGCCTGTGCGTGATAGCGTCTGATCCAGGGACTATCACGAGACAGAATGCTGGGTTTTCCGATTTTGAAAACCCAGGGCGTTACAGCTCTGGTGACTCTTCTTGCTGCCGGAGCTTCGTGCCATGGTGCAGAAGCCATCTATCGCGTAGCAGCTTAGCCCGCTCAAGTTCTTGGATGACTTCTTGTTCTTGCACCGATCACCTTCGTCTTCACTGCTACTCGAGCTCGAGGTAGAGTACACGGAACTGGAGTCGACGTCACTCGCTCCAACCATCGCTCAGGCCTTGCCGTGGCCGTCCTTCTTCCTCGATCGTCGCTCGTCCTTGTGCTTGTGCTTCTGCTTGCGATCGCGCCTCGATCGGTACTTGCCGTCCGTCCTCGACCGGTGCTTGTAGCCGTCCTTGTTCTCCATCTTCCCGGGGCAGTCGGCGACGTAGTGTCCTGGCTTGCCACACTGAAAGCATGTCCTCGTGTTCCTCCTTGTGTTCACCCGGTTCTCGTGCATCCTCTCGAACCTCCTGATCAGCAGCGCCAGCTCGTCTTCTCCAAGCACGTCGAACTCCTCATCTGACAAAGACATCAAAGAGGACAAAGTGTACATCCTGGTGGATGGGTTAGCGTTAGACTTTGCACCTGAGCCACCGATGAGAGCGAGACTATGGGAGTTAGTCGGGCTCTCAAGCTTGGCTGTCATACCACGGTCCACCTCAGCCGACTTGAGCTTCGAGAACAGCTCGTTCACTGTGAGAGTGTCATACTTCTCAGACTCTACAATGGCCTCGAACTTGCCATCCCAAATTGTACGATCCAGAGAGTGCAAGAGCTTAACAGCTCTGTCATGATCATCGTATGGGAGCACGTCCACATTGGCCCTCATGTTGTTCACCACTACCGTGAACCGCTGGAACAAGGCATCAATTGACTCACCGGGGAGATGAGTGAAGTTCTCATACTCTCTCTGGTAAGTTGCATACATTCGAGCCTAAACCTGAGCATTTCCAGCGTGAGCATCCTTCAACTGACTCCAAATCCTACAAGCTAGGTCCTCTGTCTGAACCCGATCGAATTCGGATTGACATAGAGCACGAAACAAGTAGTCGACCGCCTTGTTGTTGGCGTCGTGCATGTCCCTCGATCCCGGAGCAAGGAAGTTAATCGGATGAACATAAGTTGTGTTCATCGTAACATCCCTAAGGATCTGACCCTTACCGCGGAGG
The DNA here is from genome assembly GCA_036936925.1 of Cenchrus fungigraminus. Taxonomy (NCBI): domain Eukaryota; kingdom Viridiplantae; phylum Streptophyta; class Magnoliopsida; order Poales; family Poaceae; genus Cenchrus; species Cenchrus fungigraminus. Next base: position 44,938,961 of record CM072772.1, read on the forward strand.
AAAGCTGCCATCCGCCTCTGCCACATCTCGTAGTTTTTGCCATCGAAGTGTGGAGGACCCGAACCCCATTCCTGGTACACCATCCTTGGATCTTAGACTGATTAGAATCCGAAGATCCATAACCGGCTCTGATACCACTTGAAGGACCGAACTGGCGACCAGAGGGTGGGGGAGTGAATGGGAGCCGATAAAAATTTTCACGAAGGAGATGGCTACTCCAACAAGACGAACACGGCTACCCAAAACACGTCTCTGGCTCAACTATCCAAGTTGGCCAAGACCACGCATCCACTGGAGTGCTACTGGTCCTAGGAACCATCAACCACTGAAACACTCACACCAAAACACGTAGCGGAAAACTGCACAGCCTGCTGTCTGTGCCACACTGGTCAGACCGATGGCTCCTGCCGGTCAGACTGATGGCACCAGTCAGACCGGTGGACTCTACCGGTCAGGATGAGGAAGAACAGTAGGTGCACAGCAAAGTTCCAGGAAGCCTCAGTGACTTCTCTAGGCCCTGGAACAAAACCACCTCCAAAACTCGAACTGCAAGAGAAGAAAACTCTCCACAAAACCAAGCAAAACACCTCGAAACCTGCCAAGAACTGACCAGCAACACCTCAACCCAAAGACACATGAATCAGGCAGCTGACCCAAGACAAATCCCACAAAGGCCTTGCACCGATCAGACCGGTCACATGCACCGGTCAGACCAGTCACGCCTGGGCAGCTCGGGATGAACAGCAAACCACGGGTCAACTCCTCCAAATCCAAATTTCGATCTCCCGATTCACTCCACGGATTCGCACAAGACTTTGGGGATAGTAGGAGTACCTCATGGGAATTCCATAGCCAAGATTTGGTCCACCAAAACTTGCTAAATCAAGAGGAATCAAAGGATTTCCACCAAGAACGCCTCTAACCCTAGAACGAAGAAAACCCCAAAATTGAGCCTCTTTACTCACAGATTTGGGAGGGGAATCAAAGGAAAAAGAATCATGAAGGGTTCATGCATACATCCCCCACCAAATCCTAAAGAGAAAGGACTCAAAACCACCACAAGAAAATCGCCAAGAAAAGGCTCCAAAAATCACCAAAAAGGGAAAACGGGAGAGACACAATCAAGCCTTGAGGAACCACACCGAATCATCTATACATACCATGAAGGTTCATACAAGGTCTAGCTTGCCTCCCAAACATCCTTCCCTCTCACAAGATCTCACCATGAAGCTCTCAAGCTAGTCCTCTAAATCCTAAGGAAAATAGGAAGGGAAAATAGCAAAAGCAAATGAGCTAGGGTTCCAAGAGATGGCTGCCATCCTCTCACCACTTGGGTTATATGGAGGCTAGCTGAAAGACGAAACTACCCCTTTTACATTATACTAAGATACACGCCCCCGAAGGGCCTTTCGGGAAACTTCGTCGTAGCACCATCGGACGGATGCCCGGCGACCGCAAACTTGCTTAGCCTCGACGCAAGCCTTGCGATCCCGATGGGTGTCCTCCGCTTCGAAGTCTCCAGACTGCGTCGTCGCACACCGGTCAGACCGGTCAGACCGGTCCTGGTGCTGCTGCCTCCGGTCTTCGGTCTTGGCTTTGTGGATCAACCAAGGAACCCAGCAGTTTTCTGGTGAACCACTGGAAACCCCGCGAACTCGGTGTAGCCTCCGCCAATCACCAATCATGACTCGGCTCCCACGTAGTCCCGGCTCGACCTTGGTTTTGAGGCTCAACCAAGAAACCGTCCATGACTTCATCTTGCCGTTCTTGCCACCATACGGCCCGCACTTGACCCCGCTGGCCACTGGGTCCCTCGAGCCAAGCCTACTTGTCTTCTCCACACCTGGAGGCCTACCCGGCAATGACCTTTCGCGCTTGCTCTTCACCTGCACCAATACCAGTCAAGCCGCAACCTGCACCTGCAATACTTAGCCAAGAGTCAGTCCACACAACATTGTCAATCACTCGTCACACCAGGAAGCGACCATCCACCGGTCCTCAAACCACACAGGCCCTCACCTATCATGTGTGATAGCATGAGTGCCACTAGTGTTGCCAAAAATCCCGTGCTACACTCCAGAACCAAACATATAGAGGTGAGGTACCACTTCCTGAGAGACAACGTTGAGAAGGGAAACATAGACCTCATCCATGTGCCAACCGAGAAACAGCTCACTGATATCTTGACAAAGCCTTTGGACCATGCTACATTTGCTCGTTTACTAGGGGAGCTTGGTGTGGTTTTTCCTTTTTGAGCTTCGGTTGGGGGTCTGATGTACATATGCATGTTGCATTTTCATTCTTGTATCATATCATGCTTGCATCTTTGTATCATAGACTGCATTTGTATCATATGCTTTAGAGATGTGCTTCTCCTATATACATTGATCACAGTGATATACTGGATGTGAGCTTATGATCTTGCTAGTGAGCTCTTGTGATGTATAGCCATGCTCTTGGTAGCTTTGGGATGTATATGCATGTGAATGACTTATGTTTTGTGAATATATATGATCCTCTCTTGTGAGTTGAATGCCTTTCATGCTCATTTTGTGCTCAAATAGCTATATCTTGCTTAATTTGTGATTGGGTATCATGCTCTTTTCATTTGGGGTCAAAGACCCATTTGTCATCATGAATGTTTAGACTATATGTTACCTTGTGGAGAAGCCTAAGCTTCTTTTTGCCGCAAAGGCACTTAATGTACCATGCTTAATCTGAAATCATAAAATTGGTATATGAGAGATGCTTATGCTTGAAAAATATGCTTCCATGTCACATGTGCTTTATTTTTCTTATCTTGGGTGCTAAACCGTTGCATGATGTCTACCACTGAGAAGTCTCATGTTTAGAAGTAGACACATGGCTCGGTGGCTTTGACATGACATGAAATAGCTTGTAGGTGTTTGTGATGATCTTGTGATGAGAACTTGTGCCCTTGCATGAAGTTTGTGGGCTATATGTTGTTTGTGCTCATTTTGGCCATGGTGAGGTCCTATGCTCATGGGAGGGAAATTTTGTTGAAAAATGGTTCATTTTGATCATGGATATGTCACATGCTTATATGTTCCTATCTATCTTGTTGGCGATGCTTGTACTGAATATGTGGCTATCTTGCTTGTCTATGTCTCATTTTCAGCATGTTGTAGTGCTCTGTCTATTTGAGAAGCACATGCTTGCATTTGTAGACTTGATTCATGCATTACCAACAAGGGGGAGGAAAGTACCCAATTCATTTATCCAGGGGGAGTTTTGCATCAAGGGGGAGAAAAATTGGGAGAAATGCATTTGTTCAGGGGGAGAAATGCATTTGCTCCGGGGGAGCTTGCATTGATGCTTTGGGAGCTCTTTGTCGCCTGATTGGATTTGTGTGCTCTTTTGCCAATGGTGTCGAGCCCTTTTGCCTCACCTTGAGGAGTCAGCAGTTTTGGAGCATTTTATCTCGGTTGTGTTGAGTCGTTGCCCTTACCTTAGGGGACCGAGATTTTTCTCTCTCAAGTGATCTCGTTTTGGCTTTTGTTTAGCTTTTGATCACTTGTTTGAGTTTTTGGTTAATTTCTTTTCTTTTTCTCTTTTCTCTGAATTGGTTACTATGTGTCTTGTCAATGCACTCATCAAGGGGGAGATTGAGGACCAGAGCGTCTGAGGACCGGTGGATGGTCGCTCCTTGCTGTAATGAGTGATTGACAACGTGGTGTGGACTAACTCTTGGCTGAGTATTGCAGGTCTAGGTTGCGGCTTGATTTGTGTTGGTGCAGGTGAAGAGCAGGCGCGAAAGGTCATAGCCTTGCGGGGCCTTCGAGGAGTGGAGAGACAAGTAGGCTCGGCTCGATGGACCCGGTGGCCGAACGGGATCAAGTGCGGACCGCATGGTGGCAAGAAAAGCAAGACGAAGTCGTCGACTGGAGCCAGTGCAGGGTAGCGGCTCACGATCGGAGTCTGCACGCGGGGTTTGCGGCGGTTCACCACAAAACCATCGGGTTACTTGGTTGAGCCACAAAACCAAGATCGGAGGCTCGGCGGGCGGAGACTGGATCCGGGCGCACGGAGAACTTCGTTACTGGGGGACACACGGCGGGATCGCAGGGTTTGCGTCGGGAGGACGCGGACTGCGGCGAAGGCGTGGCCGCTCGATGAAGAGGAGTGCTACTTGACCATATTGCCCCTGAGGGGTGTGTATCTCATTTTAAGTTCTAGGGGTAGCTTGGTCATTTGCCCAACCCGGGAGACTTCATATATATAGCTCTAGGGTTTCAAGGCAGCTCATCCATCCGGACTGCTTCTCATTTCCATGCTCTTTAGGCTTAGATTTTCTTCACCTGTTTGTAGAGAATCCAACCTCTGAGTGTATGGAAGCATTCATGGTTGCGTCAATTTCCTTCTTGTGGCTCGAGTGATTTTCGTGTCTTTTTCAGGCTATTTTCGTTGGATTTTCGTGCGCAGCTTGTTCCTACAATTCTGAGTCGTTTGTGTTCGGATTTCTTTGTGGGGATCACGGATAGATGTCTTGTGCATCTTTGTGCTTGATCTTGACCCCTCAAACTCCGGATTTGGCCTCCGATTGAAGGATTTCGGTTGGAACCCTAGCTTTTTGTGTGAGCTCGGTACAATCTCGATTCCTCTTGATTCAGTGGGTTTGAGGCTACAAATTCGTAGGTATAGCATCTCCTTGAGACGCTTCATCTTCACCTATGATTTGGTAGCAATCCCTTGGTTGATTCGGGAGATTGGGCAAAGGGAAGGAGGTGTTGACTTTGAGCAACTCGGGCTCGAGCTGCTCTGTCCGCGCCTAGCGGACCGTCCGCGCCTGGTCGGCGGACCGTCCGCGAGGACTTGAGTTCGTCGCGTGTTCTTCAGTTCGTGAGCACGAGACATTTGTGGATTGGTTGCGAGGTGTTTGTGGACTGTCTGCCAGCTGCTCTCGGACTGTTTGCGCGGGACGGGTTGTCCGTGGACCGTCCACAGGTAGGGTACGGACCATCCGTTTTTCACCGGTGCATACTGGTGCTACGGAACGTTTTTGCGGACTATCCGCCGTGGTCCTGCGGATCGTCCGCCCGGTCACCGCGGACTGTCCGCCCAGGGCTTCGTAGTTTGCCTAAGTCCTTTGATTCTTGAGTTGTGCTTCCGCTTTGCAACTTGTTTGGACTTGTTCCTAGGGTTGGTAGGTCTGTTGTGACTATGCGACCTTGGCAAGTTCGCGTAGGAATCCTTGGTTGTGAATTTGGGACATTGAGGACCGGAGCGTCCGAGGACCGGTGGATGGTCGCTCCCTGGTGTGATGTGTGATTGACAACGTGGTATGGACTGACTCTTGGCTGAGTATTGCAGGTGCAGGTTGCGGCTTGATTTGCATTGGTGCAAGTGAAGAGCGGGCGTGAAAGTTCTTAGCCTTGCGGGGCTTTCGAGGAGTGGAGAGACAAGTAGGCTTGGCTCAATGGACACGGTGGCCGAACGGGATCAAGTGTGGGCCGCATGGTGGCAAGAAAAGCAATATGAAGTTGTCGACTGGAGCCGGTGCAGGGTAGCGGCTCACGACCGAAGTCTGCACGTGGGGTTTGCGGCGGTTCACCACAAAATCATTAGGTTACTTGGTTGAGCCACAAAACTAATACCGGAAACTCGGCGGGCGGAGACGGGTTCCGGGCGCGTCGAGAAGCATCGATTCCGCGGAACACGCGGCGGGATCGCAGGGCTTGCGTCGGGAGGACGCGGACTGCGGCGAAGGCGTGGCCGCCCGATGAAGTGGAGTGCTACTTGACTATATTGCCCCTGAGGGGTGTGTATCTCATTTTAAGTTCTAGGGGTAGCTTGGTCATTTGCCCTACCCAGAGATACTTCATATATATATAGCTCTAGGGTTTCAGGGCAACTCATTCATCCAGACTGCTTCTCATTTCTCTGCTCTTTAGGCTTAGATTTTCTTCACCAGTTTGTAGAGAATCTGACCTCCGAGTGTATGGAAGCTTTCATGGTTGCGTCGATTTCCTTCTTGTGGCTCGAGTGATTTTTGTGCCTTTTTCGAGCTATTTTCGTTGGCTTTTCGTGCGCGACTGGTTCCTACAATTCTAAGGCGTTTGGGTTTGGATTTCTTTGTGGGGATCATGGATAGATGTCTTGTGCATCCTTGTGCTTGATCTTGACCCCTCAAACTCCGGATTTGGCCTTCGATTGAAGGATTTCGGTTGGAACCCTAGCTTTTTTTGTGAGCTCGGTAGAATCTCGATTCCTCTCGATTTAGTGGGTTTGAGGCTACAAATTCGTAGGGATAGCATCTCCTAGAGATGCTTCATCTCCTCCTATGATTTGGTAGCAATCCCTTGGTTGATTCGGGAGATCGGATGAAGGGAAGCTGGAGTTGACCTTGTAGAGGTCGAGCTCGGGCTGTTCTGTCCGTGCGTGGCGGGCAGTCTGCCAGGGGCTCGCGGATGGTCCGCGAGGATCCGGCTGACCGGGTGTTCGTCGTCTTCTTCGCGCGTTCTTGCGAGCTCGTGTTTCGATCCGTTGAGTCGGTGGTTTTCGGTTGCAAGGAGTTTGGCGGACGGTCCGCGAGGAGAGCGCGGATAGTCCCTCCGTCGTGGATGGTCCACGGGTAGGGCTCGGACGGTCTGTTTTTCAGGGTGTGCTACTGGTGGTTCGGGGGCTATTTTCGGACGATCCGCCGCAGACTCGCGGACAGTCCACCCAGGCTCCACAAACGGTCCGCCCAGTCCATGCGGACGGTCCGCCCCAGGCATTGCAGATTGCCTAAGTCCTTTGCTTCTTGAGTTGCGCTTTCACTTGTGATTGGTTTGAGACTTGTTCCTTGGTTTGGTAGGTCCGTTGTGACTACGCGACCTTGGCAAGCTCGTGTGGGAATCCTTGTTTGTGAATTTGGGACATAGTCGAGTTCGACTCTTCGGAGAAGAATTTTTATCGGCTCCCATTCACTCCCCCCCCCCTCTCTGGTCGCCTAATCGGTCCTTCAGACATAGTCGAGTTCGACTCTTCGGAGAAGAATTTTTATCGGCTCCCATTCACTCCCCCCTCTCTGGTCGCCTAATCGGTCCTTCAAACATCAGTTTTCCTCTCCCTATGTTGCTTATCAGAATGGTGTGGTAGAGAGGAAAAATCATTCCCTTTCACTACAAGAAAAACGCCGACTAGTGACGCAAAAAAGGCCGTTTCTCGTCATAAACTGCGATTAATGACGCCGGTTGTTACGAAAATGCTCCGTCATTAATCAAGCGTCACAAACCGCAATTAATGACAAGACCTTATTTCGCGGTGTCATGAGTTTGACGATGCGTGGAAAATCATCAATAGAATGCGTCATAACTTCGTTCCTGCAGCTTTGCCACGCTGGACAGAATCTGATGTTGCATCCGATGTGGAATGCCAATTGTGACAAATCGTATGCGTCATAAAACGAATTTGGCCCATTTGTAGCTGGGTTGAGCCCAAAACTGTTCCTATATGCTGGCGTTGTTCATATAGCCCAAAAAAGATTTTGTTGGGCCCAATTATAGCTTTTTAGATGAAATTTGATTAGGGTGGGCCCGTTTTGGTTGGGTCGAGTCCAACAGGTGCGCACATTGTTGCAGCCTTCTGTGTCACATTAATTTGAAAAAAATTGACTTTTGGCCCAATTAAAAGTGGGCTAAGCCCACTAAAGGACAACATAAAATTAACTAATCACGCATCAGTATTAATGGATTTCATTTCAATTCTAATCCTTTTTTTAGAATAATGCCGATCTGGTTGGCAAAATAGTAATCATGAGAACCATGTGTGGTTCGAGGACCAGTGGATGGTCGCTTCCTGGTGTGATGAGTGATTGACAACGTGGTGTGGACTGATTCTTGGCTAAGTATTGCAGGTGCATGCTGCGGCTTGACTGGTGTTGGTGCAGGTGAAGAACAAGCACGAAAGGTCATTGCTGGTGAGGCCTCCAGGTGTGGAGAAGACAAGTAGGCTTGGTTCGAGGGACCCGGTGGCCAGCGGAGTCAAGTGCGGACCGCATGGTGGCAAGAACAGCAAGACGAAGTAGTGTACGGTTTCTTGGTTGAGCCTCAAAACCAAGGTCGAGCCGGGACTACGTGGGAGCTGAGTCATGAGTGGTGATTGGTGGAGGCTACACCGAGTTCGCGGGGTTTCCAGTGGTTCACCAGAAAACCACTGGGTTCCTTGGTTGATCCACAAAGTCAAGACCGAAGACCGAAGACGGAGGTGCAGCAGCATCGGACCGGTCTGACCTGTCTGACCGGTGGGTACCGGTCTGACCGGTGAGGAGCACCGGTCTGACCGGTGTGCGACGACGCAGTTCGGAGACTTCGAAGCGGAGGACACGAGTCGGGATCGCAAGGCTTGCGTCGAGGCTAAGCAAGTTTGCGGTCGCTGGGCATCCGTCCGATGGTGCGAAGACAAACTTTCCCCAAGTGCCCCCCGGGGGTGTGTATCCTAGTATTAGGCCTTAGGGGTATTTTAGTCTTTCGGCTAGCCTCCATATAACCCAAGTGGTGAGAGGATGGCAGCCATCACTTGGAACCCTAGCTCATTTTGTTTTGCTATTTTCCTCTTCCTTTTTCTTTTGGAATTTCTAGGACTAGCTTGAGAGCTTCATGGTGAGATCTTGTGAGAGGGAAGGATGATCGAGCGGCAAGCTAGACCTTGTATGAACCTCTTTGGTATGTATAGATGATTCGGCGTGGTTCCTCAAGGCTTGGATGTGTCTTTCCCGTTTCTGCTTTTTGGTGTTTTTCGGAGCCCTTTCTTGGCGATTTTCTTGTGGCGGATTCGAGGCCTTTCTCTTTGGGATTTGATGGGGGATGTATGCTTGAACCCTTCGTGGTTCTTTTCCCTTTGATTCCCCTCCCAAATCCGTGAGCAAAGGGGCTCGATTTTGGGGTTTTCTCCTCTCTAGGGTTAGAGGCGTTCTTGGTGGTATTTCTTCGATTCCTCTCGATTTAGCAAGTTTTGGCGGACCAAATCTTAGCTATGGAGTGCCCATGAGGTGTTCCTACTATCCCAAAAGTCTTGCGCAAATCTGTGGAGCGATTCGGGAGATCGGGAGTTGGATTTGGGGGTGTTGACCCGCGGGCGCTGTTCATCCCGAGCTACCCAGTCTGACCGGTCTGACCGGTGCAGCTCACCGGTCTGACCGGTGCAGAGGCTTTGTGGGATTTGCCTTAGGTGAACGTCTTGGTGAGTTCCCTCTTGTCTCGTGTTGCTGCTGTTTCGAGTTTGGTTCGTTTTTGAGCTCGGGAGGTCAGGTTTGTGATTTTGGGGCTTCTGTAACACCTCAGGTGTTTAAATACCATTAGTTAGTGCTAATGACCCTCTTAATTAAGTCAACACACTTTGGTGGTCAAAGCTTGGTCAAACACTAGCTAAAACCCTAGTCAAACCCCTATGTCTTTGAACTCCCGCCGGAACTTTTGCCGCGTTCTCCAAATTTCACCTAAACACTTCAAATCCTACCAATATAAAAGTTGTCCAGTTTTTCATGGGACACAACTTTCATGTTGAGCGGCATTTCTAATTTGAAGCGGAAAATGTGTGAAAACCCCGGTCAACGCCATCAGCTCCTGTTCACTGGCGCAGAGTGGCATTCAAAGTTGGCCAGCAGTTTATGCAAAATCCATTGCTCAAAACACCATAGAGCCTTTCTAGAAGTTGTAGAGGGTAACTTGCTCTATATCTTTGCTATGCAGTGTTTTCGAAGTTTGGATGGAAAATTTAAAGATCTGACCGATCAAACAGTGCTACTGCGATTTGTGTCAGCAACACACGACGCCGGCCGCTCTCTCGCGCTCCAGCGCGCCCACGCGCGCCACGCCGCGCCGCGCCGTACGCCGCCGTACGCACGCCGAGGCGGGCCCGCGACCGTCGGTCCTTGCGCCGCGCCCCGCGTGACGTCTGCCTCTGCCACGTGGAGCTTCCCCACGCGCCAAGCCGGCCGCCCTGCCGTTTGCCCGTCGGTCTGTCCGCGTCCGCCCTGCCGCGCACGCCCGCCGAGGCCGGCCACCGTACCCACGGTTTAATTGGCCAAGGGAGCCTTAGCCACGAAGCTTTGCTCCCCTGCGCGCTTGTCGCCTTTAAAACCCGCCCCCTTCCTCCTCTCGCGCGGAGCAGAGCTCGGCTGCCGGCCGCCATTGAAGGTCGCCCGACGAACTCCCCCGTCCGGCCAGCACCGTCAACCCTATAGGCCTCCAAATCCTTTCCCTCACATCCCTAGAGCTCCTCGGCCCGCGTGTGGTCTTGGCCGGGCCGTGGCCTCGCCGGAGCAGACGCTCCAGCGGCCGGCGCCGCCCGTTGCCGCCGAGCCCGTGCGCCGACACATCCCCGACCCCGTCTCTTGCCACAAACCGGCCCGTGGTAAGCCCCTGACCTTCCTCCGCCCGTCCCCAACCCTCCCCGGCGAGCTCCTCGCCGGAATTTGGCCGGAGCCGCCGCCGACCTTGCCCCAAGGGCAGCATTGCAAGCCTGGGAGTATTTCCAGGGTCTTTTGTGCGAACCAGGGGCACTTTTGTAAGGAATCAAAACTTTCAGGGGCCTGCTTGTAAAAGGGGTCTTAAATAGTGTTGCAGTTTTGGCTGAAACTTGTAAAATCCGTAGGAACTCAAATAAAAATCAGAAAAATGCAAACTCAATTGTGTTGGTTTACTTGTGACAAACCCTACAACTTCTGTAAAGTATGACCATAGTTTTTCCTGATAGTTTTTGCATGAAAAATAGAAATATGAAAAACATAGATCTGTTGTATCTGCAAATCTACATGTTATATGTATCTGAATTTTGGATATGTTGTGTGCCATGTCATACCTAGCTCCTGTACCAAAAATTGCAGAAAGTTATGTTGTAAATCTTTTATTATGATTTGTTTTCTTATTTATGCAGAATCTGTCTAAATGATTTTGTTAGCTAAAAATAATTAGATTTTTGTGCCTAAATTATGCATGTTGTCTTTTTATACCAAAATGCACCTCTGGTGAATTAACCATGATTTTATAATTGTCAGAAATATTTATTCTTGAAATATGCTTGATTTTCTTTGTAATTGCATAACTCAAGATCTATAGTAGTTCTAGGTGTATATGTTGCATGCCTAGCTTAGATTTGGACCGGAGGCCATGTGTGAGAAAGATGGAATCATTTTGAAGTGTGTTTATTTTTGTATGTATTTATCATGTTTGGAATAGCTAGATTTTGTTATTTTCGGTGTATTTAATTTCATAGCTCTCATAAGTGTGCATGTGTGTGCAGTGGCTTTGTATAGGTTTGTAATGCTTCATAACACACCTCACTTAATTTTATTAATTTATTTCATGAATAAAAGCAATAGAGGCCATTAAAGCTTAATAGTATATTAAATGAGAAAATCATCAACTACTCACCTAATGACCTCATGTCATGTGGTAAATCATGTTAAAGGCTAAATGTCACCACCCCCTTGCTGTTTGTGAATTAACTGAAATTATTTACATAAATATGTACACAGTCACTATCAAAAAGAATAAATAATAAAGCACCACAGGAAATTACTTTAATAGAAAGAGTATACCAAATGTGTGTTTGTCAAGGTGAATATGGCCAACCATACTCTTCATGGTTGTCATATGTTGTTTGTTAATTAAATTGAAAACCGTCAATTAAATCTTGCATTGCATCCCGTGTAGATCTTCCCGACGGTAGCCGTACGTCTGTGCCGGAAGGAGGAGACGAAGGAGCTGACGGAGACGTGCACTACGTCGCTGTAGAGCAAGACCTGGACCAAAGTCCAGAAGGGCCGAAGGCCAACCTTGCCAGCGAAGGCAAGCCCCGGATCATTAACCCTTCTTTTGAAAATTTTGCAATTACCTTTGTTATGATTGTGCATTTACGTTTCAGGAGTTGAATTGAAACCCTAGATGCATGATCCCTAGGTACCTATGTTCTTATACCAGTATGTTAGGTCGATAGCTGCTATGCTATAGGACCGGTACAAGTCGAGTGATGTTCGTTACTCGCGAGGATAGGCTCTTATGTTGGAATCATAAGATCTTTATAAATGGATTGCTCATGTGGTAAGAGCATGGGATTTGGGCTCTGGTCCAGTGGCTTTCGTAGGCTAAGCTTTTGAACGTACTAAGCACTTGTCGGGAATGGGACCGGTAAACCTAGTACCTGATGGACATGGCAAGGGAACTTTTCCCTACTACCCTTAGGGCACCTTGTGTGTCCCCCTGCCTGCAACAGTGGGGTACCTGTGCGAATCTGGGCGATCCGACGTGACGTTCCAGTAAGCCCTGTACCGAGGACTGTAGGTCTGATCCCGATCCGGAGAAAGATGGGAACCGTCTGGTCGGCGTATACCCCATCTCGTTTTTGTTGTAGTTCTTGGGGTATGCACCCTCCGTGTGTTTAGGTCCACCTTGCAAGGTTATAAATCAATCGATTGTCGGCCTCTCACCGTTATCCGAGACTGGTTAATCACCTGGCCATGATATCCCTTAATGATGGAACTTTGTGAATATTACTGCTTGAATTAATTGTTTGTACAACTCTTGGTTGACTTAGTTGGCTCACTTAGAAATGGTAATCAACTAGAATCGGTGCTAAAATATTGAAAGTAAGGACGTACTCTTTGTTGCTTTTCAGCAAAAGAACTTCCCCGGCCAAAAAGCCTCTCATGTCTAGAGTGTGGTGATGTAGTTGTCACCCGACGGTTAAGTCTTGCTGAGTATTAGTATACTCAGCCTTGCTTTAATAATGTGGTTGCAGGTGTTGTTTGGCCTGGTGAGATTCCACCCGGCTGGGAGCTGGAATGGGTGGATGACGACAAGTGATGACATCACAGACGGCCTCCTGTGATGCTTACCGTTGCGCTAGTTTATGTATTTCCGCTGTTTTCAAACTCTGAACCTTTACTTATTGTCATGAACAACGATTTGTAATACTTAAACCCCTTCGGGGCAGTTTGGTTTTAAATTGGTGTAGTGTACTCTGGACTCGCCTTCGCGTGAGTTTTAATGCATATGTTCGATCCTTTGTTGATATCCAAGTGATTTACCGGGCGTTAACCCGGCAACTAACGACAGGATGATACTTTATTATTGCTTAATGACCAAAAGTGGATTTGGTTTAGGCGATAGTACGGTATTTTCCTGGGCGGGTTGTCACAGCTGGTATCAGAGCGATTATATGCACCAGAGTTTAATTAACAACCTTAATCACTGGTTTTTGAATAAAAATTGCCAAGATTGTTTGGATTTGCAAAACACGTTGGTCCGTTAAGGATAATCTAGACCGAGAGGCCCTAGAGGGAAGTTTTGGGTTCTTTCAGGTGGCTTATAAAACTATGGTTTATTTTGCTAACTTCCAGCACATTTTATTTCTGTCAGAACTTACTTTCTGTACAACCATACTAGTTCATCACGTTTTGCCATACGTGGTGGTGCCACAGGAAAGTCTTGTGAGGGATGGATGGGACCTATTCTAATGGGAACCCACGTCGCGTCTGTGTCTCGCCACGTTTTGCCATACGTGGACGTTCCGCATTGTGAATATGCGAGGCAAGGATCCGCTTCATTCAAAAGGAGCGTATCTGAGGTTGGACGCTATCCATGCAGCGATAAACGCATGGGTGCCGTTCTATAGTGAACGGTAATGTATGTGGACGCTTTCGTGAGTGCTGGCACGAAAGGTTCGTTGTGTTCTGTGAGCTTCTGCAGGTACACTAACCACGTTTCGTAAGTCGCTAAGTGAGTACCGATAGTCTCGACTAGTTATTATAGGGAGAGACGTAATTGTTGCCTTGCCACCGGCACTAACTTCGACTTTTGGCTTAATTGCTTAGTGAGGACGAATAGGTCGTTCTTGCATCATGTTAAAAACATACTCAATGATAAAAAGATCACATGTGTTGTTCTCCTTAAGTAATGATAATAATAACAACACTAACAATCTTTAAATCAATCTAAAGTGTTGTGGTCGAACCGTCTGGTTGACCCTGTGGTCGTGACCTTTCTCAGACCCGTTCCGCGGAGTTCCCATATAGGAGATCTATACCTGAGTGCTCCATATCTATCCAAATCCTTGCTGAGAATCTTTTCTTGATCATAGGCTTCCAAGATCTCGGGCTTACTCAGCTAGTAAACCTAAGTCTTGCCGTTTTTTTTTCCGGAACACGTCACTCCGTATCTTGCACCTTTGCACCCTGTTCCTAAACCATCTAGCTTAACCCTTGAGTACCAAAATCTTTGTTTCATGAACTTACCAAGTTGTCAGAAAATTTTGAAAATTCTGGGGAACCTTGGTTTTGGAAGTTTGAAATTGTCATTTCGATGCAGTGCGGCTGTCTCGAGTCTGACTATTTGGTCAATTTGAGCTTTTGTCATACATGTTCTACTTGTTGAACAAGCTTACGAATGTGTGACTAATGAAAGCTCAAATTTTTCAGATGGTGGGCTCGACCCGCAGCACTCCGAATGGTTTCAGTGATTCCAGTGGCCGCAACCAGCCACGACCACCACCGGACCCGACATCAGTGGCTACTCAAACCGAGATGATGCGCCAGATTCTTTTATACCTGCAGCAGCAATCGCAGCAGCAGCCCCATGGGAATCGAAATGATGCCCAAAGTCAAGTGACTGAATACAAGCACTTTCTAGAGATGAATCCACCGCAGTTCACCGAAGCGGAAGAACCCCTGGATGCTGATGCTTGGATTCGGGCCATTGAAGCCATGTTCGCGGTGTTTACCTTGCCATGTTCAGAAGGACGCAAGGCTAAATTCGCGACATTGCAGCTTCGTGGTTCTGCCTTAATGTGGTGGGAACACTACAAATCCATGCAACAGCCTGAGTATGAAATCACGTGGGAAGAATTCAAAAAGGCTTTCAGAGACCATCACATTCCTAAAGCACTTACAGACAGGAAAATGCGAGAGTTATTGGCTCTCAAGCAAGGGTCAGACACGGTGTACCAATATGCGCAGAAGTTTAATAACCTCTGCCAGTATGGAGGATATCATGTGGATACGGACATGAAGAAGATGGAGCTTTTTCGCGAAGGCCTGAATAGTGAATTGTCTGGATGGCTGAATCTGGTACAATTTGACAGCTACCACATGCTAGTGAATAAAGCTATCTCACAAGAAGATGCCATGAAGAGGGCCCAAGCCGAGAGGAAAAGAAAGGCTAACTCCATGCCCAATAATGCGCAGCTTCGCAAGTTTCACATGGTACAGAAGACTCCACCGGATTTTCAGCACGCTTTACATTCGGGAAGATGGATGAAGCAGTCCCAGGATCGATCTCAAGAGACTTTCAATTTCCCTAACCCCCAACGACTGACCCCGCCACTTACCAGACCTACACCTCCACCTGCGAGCAGTGGACGTCGTTGTGTCAAGTGTGGTGACCCAAAACATTTTGCTAGGGAATGCCTGACCCGCAAACAGAGCAAGCCAAAATAGTCAAATCAGGGACTAGGTCCTAAGCCCAACAAACAAGGCAAGAAACAGAAGATCCAATTCCAGAAAGGGAAGCTCAATTTCACGTCTGAGGCTAATATTATAGAAGGAGCACCAGTAATGATGGGCACGTTCTCTATCCGGGACAAGCCGATAAAAGTTTTGTTTGATTCTGGTGCCACTAATAGTTTTCTTAATGGGAAGACACGAGAAAGATTAGGGCTTGAAGCCTACTCCATTAATAAGACCTACCAGATAACCACACCAGGGGGTGAAGTTGTTTCCAATCGTATAACTAGAAAGGTACCCTTGGTAATGGGTAGCAAGATGATTCATTCAGATCTTATCATCCTAGATTTGGAAGGTATTGATGTTATTCTAGGGATGGACTGGATGAACCGGCACAAAATTATTTTGGATATTTCCGAGAGAATGGTAGAGATCAACTCACCAATTGTTGGAGCCACGACTCTATACCTACCTTTCAGAGATGGTGTGAACCCTTGTTCATATCTGGCAATCACTTCTCAGCTGGAAGAAATTCCAGTGGTTCGAGAGTTTGCGGATGTTTTCCCCGATGAATTGCCGGGTATGCCACCCGACAGAGATGTCGAGTTTGTCATCGAACTTCAGCCTGGCACAGCCCCTATCTCCAACAGACCTTACCGTATGCCACCCAAGGAATTGGCAGAATTGAAGACACAACTTCAAGAGTTGCTAGATAAAGGTTATATTCGCCCAAGCTCTTCGCCTTGGGGTTGCCCAGCTTTATTTGTGAAGAAGAAAGATGGTAGCTTGAGGTTATGTGTGGATTACCGACCTCTCAATGCGGTAACAATCAAGAATAAGTATCCATTACCCCGCATCGATGTTCTTTTCGATCAGTTGGCTGGAGCCAAGGTTTTCTCCAAGATTGATCTTCGATCAGGGTATCATCAAATAAAGATCAGGCCATGTGATATTCCCAAAACAGCTTTGTCCACCCGATATGGTCTTTATGAGTATCTGGTGATGTCCTTTGGTCTTACCAATGCACCTGCTTATTTCATGTATCTCATGAATTCCGTATTCATGACGGAACTAGACAAGTTTGTAGTGGTGTTCGTTGATGACATCTTAATCTATTCCAAGAATGAAGAAGAACATGCAGAACATCTTCGAATTGTTTTACAACGTTTGCGAGATCACAAGCTTTATGCAAAGTTCTCCAAATGTGAATTTTGGTTGGATAGTGTGAAAATTTTGGGGCACACTATTTCCAAGGATGGCATATCTGTGGATCCTAGCAAAGTACAAGAGGTTATGGACTGGAAACCACCCAAGACCGTACATCAAATCCGCAGTTTTCTGGGTTTAGCAGGCTATTATCGTCGTTTCATTCCGGATTTTTCCAGGATCGCTAAACCTATGACTGAACTATTAAAGAAGGGAGTCAAGTTTGTGTGGAGCGAAGATTGTGAAAAAGCTTTCCACACATTGAGGCAACATCTGACTACAGCCCCAGTGCTAGTGCAGCCGGATAATTCTAAACCGTTTGAAGTCTTTTGTGATGCTTCGGGCACTGGTCTCGGTTGTGTTCTTATGCAAGAGAATCGAGTCATTGCCTACGCCTCACGATCGCTTCGACCCCATGAAGTGAACTACCCGACCCACGATCTTGAGTTGGCAGCGGTTGTTCATGCTCTCAAGATTTGGAGGCATTATCTTATGGGAAACCGCTGTAATATCTTCACCGATCACAAGAGTCTTAAGTATATCTTCACCCAATCAGAATTGAATATGAGACAGAGAAGATGGTTGGAATTGATAAAGGACTATGATCTAGAAGTACACTATCATCCCGGAAAAGCCAATGTTGTTGCAGATGCTCTTAGCCGTAAGGTTCACTGCAACTGCTTAACTGTGGAATCGTATAGTGAGACTTTATGTGAAGACTTGAGGAAGCTTCGATTGGAAATTGTAGAGCAAGGGAATTTGAATGCTATTTCTGCTGAGTCCAATCTATATGACAGAATCGTTTTGGCTCAACTCAATGATGAAGGCGTCCAGCTAATAAAACAGAAATTAGCTGAAGAGGACCCCAAATATAGTTGTTTCCATAAGGATTCAAAAGATGTAGTGTGGTTTGAGCAACGTCTTGTAGTTCCTGCTGATCCGGAACTCCGAAAGGAAATTTTCGACGAAGCTCATCTTTCTAAATTCTCCATTCATCCCGGAAGCACCAAAATGTATCAAGATTTGAGGAAGAACTTTTGGTGGTCAAACATGAAGGTAGACATAGCTAAATATGTGGCAGAGTGTAATACTTGTCATCGAGTCAAAGCCAGCCATTTGAAGTCAGCCGGTGTACTTCAACCATTGACTATACCTTTGTGGAAGTGGGATGACATAAGTATGGATTTTATTGTGGGTTTACCCCTAACCGCCAGAAAGAAGGATTCTATCTGGGTTATAGTGGACCGACTGACCAAGACTGCTCATTTCATCGAAGTGCACACCACTTACTCCGTCCAAGATTATGCAGAACTCTATATCGACCAAATCGTGCGCCTGCACGGGATTCCCAAGACCATTGTTTCTGATCGAGGTACTCAATTTGTGGCTCGTTTCTGGGAACAATTACATGAATCTTTGGGAACCAAATTGATTCGTAGTTCAAGTTATCATCCTCAGACCGATGGTCAGACCGAGCGAGTCAATCAAATTGTGGAAGACATGCTGAGAGCAAGCATCATGCATTTTGATAAGAGTTGGGACAAGTGTCTATCTTTGGCAGAATTCTCTTATAACAATAGTTATCAAGCTAGTTTAAAGATGGCACCATTTGAAGCTCTTTATGGACGAAGATGCCGAACTCCTTTGAATTGGTCAGAAACCGGGGAGCGAACGCTCTTTGGCCCAGATTTAGTTAAAGACGCAGAAGAGAAGGTGAAAGTGATCAGAGAAAACTTGAAGTTAGCTCAAATGAGACAAAAGAGTTACCATGACAAAGGGACAGCACCCCGACACTATGAAGTGGGTGATTACGTATACCTCAAGGTTTCACCGACCAAGGGTGTACAGAGATTTGGCGTCAAAGGGAAATTAGCCCCACGCTATATTGGCCCATATGAGATCATCGAGGTATGTGGACCAGTCGCTTATCGCATCCGACTTCCGGATCGATTCTCGGCTGTGCACAATGTGTTTCATGTGACACAATTGAAGAAAGGCGTAAAGGTACCCGAGACAGAGGTAATCACGGAAGCAAATGCTTGGATCGAGCCAGATTTTTCAGTTGTCGAGCATCCGTTGAGAGTGCTAGATCAAAAGGAAAGAAAGACCAGGAGACATACCGTGAAGATGTACAAGATACAATGGAGTCACCATACGGAAGAAGAAGCCACTTGGGAGACCGAGCACTTCCTCAACACCAAGTATCCGGGTTTTCTTCAATCGCGAAACAGTAAGAACCTTACCCCTACCTTTGTCTTTAATTCCCGAATCTCGGGACGAGATTCCTTTAAGGGGGTAGGCTGTAACACCTCAGGTGTTTAAATACCATTAGTTAGTGCTAATGACCCTCTTAATTAAGTCAACACACTTTGGTGGTCAAAGCTTGGTCCAACACTAGCTAAAACCCTAGTCAAACCCCTATGTCTTTGAACTCCCGCCGAAACTTTTGCCGCGTTCTCCAAATTTCACCTAAACACTTCAAATCCTACCAATATAAAAGTTGTCCAGTTTTTCATGGGACACAACTTTCATGTTGAGCGGCATTTCTAATTTGAAGCGGAAAATGTGTGAAAACCCCGGTCAACGCCATCAGCTCCTGTTCACTGGCGCAGAGTGGCATTCAAAGTTGGCCAGCAGTTTATGCAAAATCCATTGCTCAAAACACCATAGAGCCTTTCTAGAAGTTGTAGAGGGTAACTTGCTCTATATCTTTGCTATGCTGTGTTTTCGAAGTTTGGATGGAAAATTTCAAGATCTGGCCGGTCAAACAGTGCTACTGCGATTTGTGTCAGCAACACACGACGCCAGCCACTCTCTCGCGCTCCAGCGCGCCCATGCACGCCACGCCGCGCCGCGCCACGCCGTACGCGCCGTACGCCGCCGTACGCACGCCGAGGCGGGCCCGCGACCGTCGGTCCTTGCGCCGCGCCCCGCGTGACGTCTGCCTCTGCCACGTGGAGCTTCCCCACGCGCCAAGCCGGCCGCCCTGCCGTTTGCCCGTCGGTCTGTCCGCATCCGCCCTGCCGCGCACGCCCGCCGAGGCCGGCCACTGTACCCACGGTTTAATTGGCCAAGGGAGCCTTAGCCACGAAGCTTTGCTCCCCTGCGCGCTTGTCGCCTTTAAAACCCGCCCCCTTCCTCCTCTCGCGCGGAGCAGAGCTCGGCTGCCGGCCGCCATTGAAGGTCGCCCGATGAACTCCCCCGTCCGGCCAGCACAGTCAACCCTATAGGCCACCAAATCCTTTCCCTCACATCCCTAGAGCTCCTCGGCCCGCGTGTGTCTTGGCCGGGCCGTGGCCTCGCCGGAGCAGACGCTCCAGCGGCCGGCGCCGCCCGTTGCCGCCGAGCCCGTGCGCCGACACATCCCCGACCCCGTCTCTTGCCACAAACCGGCCCGTGGTAAGCCCCTGACCTTCCTCCGCCCGTCCCCAACCCTCCCCAGCGAGCTCCTCGCCGGAATTTGGCCGGAGCCGCCGCCGGCCTTGCCCCAAGGGCAGCATTGCAAGCCTGGGAGTATTTCTAGGGTCTTTTGTGCGAACCAGGGGCACTTTTGTAAGGAATCAAAACTTTCAGGGGCCTGCTTGTAAAAGGGGTCTTAAATAGTGTTGCAGTTTTGGCTGAAACTTGTAAAATCCGTAGGAACTCAAATAAAAATCAGAAAAATGCAAACTCAATTTTGTTGGTTTACTTGTGACAAACCCTACAACTTCTGTAAAGTATGACCATAGTTTTTCCTGATAGGTTTTGCATGAAAAATAGAAATATGAAAAACATAGATCTGTTGTATCTCCAAATCTACATGTTATCTGTATTTGAATTTTGGATATGTTGTGTGTCATGTCATAACTAGATGCTGTACAAAAAATTGCACAAAGTTATGTTGTAAATCTTTTATTATGATTTGTTTTCTATTTATGCAGAATCTGTCTAAATGATTTTTGTAGCTAAAAATAATTAGATTTTTGTGCCCAACTTATTCATGTTGTAATTTTATGCCAAAATTCAACTCTGGTGAATTAACCATGATTTTATAAGTGTCAGAAATATTTATTCTTGAAATATGCTTGATTTTCTTTGTAATTGCATAACTCAAGATCTATAGTAGTTCTAGGTGTATATGTTGCATGCCTAGCTTAGATTTGGACCGGAGGCCATGTGTAAGAAAGTTGGAATCATTTTGATGTGTGTTTATTTTTGTATGTATTTATCATGTTTGGAATAGCTAGATTTTGTTATTTTCGGTGTATTTAATTTCATAGCTCTCATAAGTGTGCTTGTGTGTGCAGTGGCTTTGTATAGGTTTGTAATGCTTCATAACACACCTCACTTAATTTTATTAATTTATTTCATGAATAAAAGCAATAGAGGCCATTAAAGCTTAATAGTATATTAAATGAGAAAATCATCAACTACTCACCGAATGACCTCATGTCATGTGGTAAATCATGTTAAAGGCTAAATGTCACCACCCCCTTGCTGTTTGTGAATTAACTGAAATTATTTACATAAATATGTACACAGTCACTATCAAAAAGAATAAATAATAAAGCACCACAGGAAATTACTTTAATAGAAAGAGTATACCAAATGTGTGTTTGTCAAGGTGAATATGGCCAACCATACTCTTCATGGTTGTCATATGTTGTTTGTTAATTAAATTGAAAACCGTCAATTAAATCTTGCATTGCATCCCGTGTAGATCTTCCCGACGGTAGCCGTACGTCTGTGCCGGAAGGAGGAGACGAAGGAGCTGACGGAGACGTGCACTACGTCGCTCTAGAGCAAGACCTGGACCAAAGTCCAGAAGGGCCCAAGGCCAACCTTGCCAGCGAAGGCAAGCCCCGGATCATTAACCCTTCTTTTGAAAATTTTGCAATTACCTTTGTTATGATTGTGCATTTACGTTTCAAGAGTTGAATTGAAACCCTAGATGCATGATCCCTAGGTACCTATGTTCTTATACTAGTATGTTAGGTCGATAGCTGCTATGCTATAGGACCGGTACAAGTCGAGTGATGTTCGTTACTCGCGAGAATAGGCTCTTATGTTGGAATCATAAGATCTTTATAAATGGATTGCTCATGTGGTAAGAGCATGGGATTTGGGCTCCGGTCCAGTGGCTTTCGTAGGCTAAGCTTTTGAACGTACTAAGCACTTGCCGGGAATGGGACCGATAAACCTAGTACCTGATGGACACGGCAAGGGAACTTTTCCCTACTACCCTTAGGGCACCTTATGTGTCCCCCTGCCTGCAACAGTGGGGTACCTGTGCGAATCTGGGCGATCCGGCGTGACGTTCCAGTAAGCCCTGTACCGAGGACTGTAGGTCTGATCCCGATCCGGAGAAAGATGGGAACCGTCTGGTCGGCGTATACCCCATCTCGTTTTTGTTGTAGTTCTTGGGGTATGCACCCTCCGTGTGTTTAGGTCCACCTTGCAAGGTTATAAATCAATCGATTGTCGGCCTCTCACCGTTATCCGAGACTGCTTAATCAACTGGCCATGATATCCCTTAATGATGGAACTTTGTGAATATTACTGCTTGAATTAATTGTTTGTACAACTCTTGGTTGACTTAGTTGGCTCACTTAGAAATGGTAATCAACTAGAATCGGTGCTAAAATATTGAAAGTAAGGACGTACTCTTTGTTGCTTTTCAGCAAAAGAACTTCCCCGGCCAAAAAGCCTCTCATGTCTAGAGTGTGGTGATGTAGTTGTCACCCGACGGTTAAGTCTTGCTGAGTATTAGTATACTCAGCCTTTCTTTAATAATGTGGTTGCAGGTGTTGTTTGGCCTGGTGAGATTCCACCCGGCTGGGAGCTAGAATGGGTGGATGACGACGAGTGATGACATCACGGACGGCTTCCTGTGATGTTTACCGTTGCGCTAGTTTATGTATTTCTGCTGTTTTCAAACTCTGAACCTTTACTTATTGTCATGAACAACGGTTTGTAATACTTAAACCCCTTCGGGGCAGTTTGGTTTTAAATTGGTGTAGTGTACTCTGGACTCGCCTTCGCGTGAGTTTTAATGCATATGTTCGATCCTTTGTTGATATCCAAGTGATTTACCGGGCGTTAACCTGGCAACTAACGACAGGATGATACTTTATTATTGCTTAATGACCAAAAGTGGATTTGGTTTAGGCGATAGTACGGTATTTTCTTGGGCGGGTTGTCACAGCTTCCTGGCTTAGACCGATCTGACCGGCGTGCTACACCGGCCTGACCGGTGTAGGAGCTTTCTGTGGAAGTTTCTCAGGATTTGTCGAGGTGCTCCAGCAGGGACCGGTCTGACCGGTGCTGCTCACCGGTCTGACCGGTGCGGTCTAGTAGCAGCTCGAGTTGGTCTTTCCGCTGCGTTCTCCGGTTAGGTTAGGTGGTTGTTGCTTCCTAGGACCAGTAGCACTCCAGTGGCTGCATGGTCTTGGCCAACTTGGGTAGTTGAGTCGGAGATGTGTTTTGGAAGCCTTGTTCATCTTGTTGGAGTCTCCATCTCCTTCAAGAACAATTTTTATCGGCTCCCATTCACTCCCCCCCTCTCTGGTCGCCAGTTCCGGTCCTTCAAGTGGTATCAGAGCCGGTTACGGATCTTCGGATTCTAACCAGTCTAAGATACAAGGATGGCGTACCAGGAACAGGGTTCGGGTCCTCCGCACTTCGATGGCAAAAACTACCAGATGTGGCAGAGGCGGATGGCGGCTTTCCTCCGTGGTAAGGGTCAGATCCTTTGGGACGTTATGGTGAACACAGCTTATGTTCATCCGATTAACTTCCTTGCTCCGGTATCGAGGGACATGTTCGACGCCAACAACAAGGCGGTCGACTATTTGTTTCGTGCTCTGTGTCAGTCCAAATTCGATCGGGATCAGACAGAGGACTTAGCTTGTAGGATTTGGGAGCAGTTGAAGGATGCTCATGCTGGGAATGCTCAGGTTCAGGCTCGGATGTACGCGACTTACCGGAGAGAGTACGAGAACTTCACTCATCTCCACGGCGAGTCCGCCGATGCCCTTTCCCAGCGGTTTACAGTTGTGGTGAACAACATGAGAGCCAATGTGGCCGTGCTCCCATACGATGATCATGATAGAGCCGTGAAGCTCTTGCACTCATTGGATCGCACCGTA
Source organism: Cenchrus fungigraminus (assembly GCA_036936925.1). Lineage (NCBI taxonomy): Eukaryota > Viridiplantae > Streptophyta > Magnoliopsida > Poales > Poaceae > Cenchrus > Cenchrus fungigraminus. The sequence continues at coordinate 44,962,736 of CM072772.1, forward strand.
TGGGACGGAAAGGTCGAGGCTATTCTTGAGTCCGAGAAGTATGACACCCTGACCGTGAACGAGCTGTTCTCGATGCTCAAGTCGGCTGAGTTGGACCGTGGTATGACAGCCAAGATCGAGAGCCCGACTGACTCTCATAGTCTTGCTCTCGTCGGTGGCGAAGGGGCTAAGTCTAACGCTAACGCATCCTCCAGGATGTACTCTCATCTTCTTTGATGTCTTTGCGAGACGAGGAGTTCGACGTGCTTGGAGAGGACAAGCTGGCGTTGCTGACCAGGCAGTTCGAGAGGTTGCACGAGAACTGGGTGAACACAAGGAGGAATCCATGGACATGCTTTCAGTGCGGCAAGGCGGGACACTTCGTCGCCGACTGTCCGGAGAAGATGGAGAACAAGGATGGCTACAAGCACCGATCGAACAAGGATAGCAAGTACCGATCAAGGTGTGATCACAAGCACAAGAACAAGCACAAGGACGAGTGACGGTCGAGGAAGAAGGACGGCCGAGGCAGGAAGGCCCGAGCAATGGTCGGAGCGAGCGACGTCGACTCCAGCTCCGCCTACTCTTCCTCGAGCTCGAGCAGCAGTGAAGATGAAGGTGATGGCGCAAGAACAAGAAGTCATCCAAGAACTTGAGCAGGTTAAGCTGCTACGCGAGAGATGGCTTCTGCGGCATGGCTCGTAGCTCCGGCAGCAAGAAGAGTCACCAGAGCGACTCGGACTCCGACTCCGAGGATGAGGTACGTGACGAGCTTCCCTTCTTGCGTGAGGAGAATGAGCGTCTTGGCAAGTTGCTTGATAATCGTGATGACATGCTTAGAGAGGCCAAGAAGATGAGGAAAGAGCTTAGGGCCTCACTAGAAGATGCTAGGAACCGAGTAGCTGAGCTAGAAACCCAGAACCATGATGCTAAGCTTGAGATAGATTCGCTTAAGGCTTCTCCTATGGTTTCCGATGAGATTGATTGTGGTGATTGCTCTGTGTACCTAGCTGATCTTACTGCTCTTAAGGATAAGCATGCTTGTACTTGTGATGAACTAGATGTGCTTAGCGTTGAAGTGGCTGAGCTTAAGTCTGGACCTGCTTTGCTAGGTGCTTGCACTTCTTGCCCTATTTTGCATGGAAAGATTGATGAGATGCATGCTTACACTGTTTCGCTTGAGGCTAAGTTGAAAGAGCCTATTCCCACTTCTTGCTCTACTTGTGAGTTGCATGCTTTGAAGAATTTAGAACTTGCACATTATGTGGATCGCTTGCAGGATGAGAATGATGAGTTGAGGAAAATGATAGGTTGGTTGTCGGTTCATGAACCACAGCTTAGGATGATGATAGAGGCATACAAGCGCTATGATGGGCAAGCGCTTGGGTCGGATAAGATTGGAGAGTGCAGTGGTGAGGGAGGAGAGAAGATTGGTGATATCCAAGCTCCACCAAAAACCTTCCACAAAAATGCCTATGCTCCTAAGCCCAACCCACTAAGATACAAACTTGACACAACCCCAGATCCTCCCATATTTCCTCGCCCCACAAATGATTTCCAGAAACCCATCAAGTTCAAGAGTGACTTGGGGAATGAGTTCGTTGGGAAAGAGGGTGAGAAGCCGAGTGAGATGAAACCAAGTGAGCAGCCCCAACCCAAACCCAAGCCTAAGCCTAAGCCCATACGGTTTCATTGTGACTATTGTGGGAGAGATGGTCACAAGGGTGAGTTTTGCTTCAAGAGGAAGCGTGAGGAGAGAATGGCTAAGGAGTGGGCTAACAAGGATAGGTACCGCCCTTCAAATGGTGTACCTGAGCCTCGTATGCAAATGCCCAGGGCCAAGGCGATTGTGAGGACGGTTCCGGCTTGGGGAGATCGAATGGTGGCAGGTGGTGCTGCTGACCGAGCACCACCGGTCAGGCCGGTGCAGTCCACCGGTCAGACCGGTGCTGGTCTGGGCAGACAGCAGTTCGGTTTCCGTGCTCATGCGGTTGCTCGGTTCGGTTCTGCTGGTCGTGGTTCTGGTGGTTGGTCTGGAGAGTTTGTAGGTGGTCAGTTGGCTAGACGTTCTCCACATCGTGCTCAATACGATAGTGGGAGGAGTCGTAGCTTTGAGATAGAGAGGAGGAACGGTCCACGGTCTTCCTTTCGTGGTTTTCGTTCTCCTCCAGCGAGACAGGGGTGGTTCCCAAGTGGTGGTTCCCGTGGTGGTTTTCGTGGTGGTAGCTTTGATAGGCGTGATGATTTGGTTTGTGCTAACCCCACTTTGGAGCAAATGGCTCGGCACTAGTTTTACTCTTTTGGTACTAACCCCGGTGCTGAGTCGTTTGTTCACTCACGTGCTCGTTTTTGAATTTCAGGTGGGAGACTTGATTAACGTTTGGTTGATTGACTCCGGTTGCTTGAGGCATATGACCGGAGAGAAGGGGTGGTTCTCAAGTCTCGTCCCGGTGGTGTCCAAGACATACATCACCTTTGGGGACAATGGGCGAGGGCGTGTGCTTTCAGAAGGTGAGATTAAGGTAAGTGAGAAGGTCACTCTCAGGCATGTTGCTCTTGTTCAATCGCTCGGGTTCATTGCTTTCGGTGTCCCAGCTTTTGGATGAGGGTTTTGAGGTGTTGTTTCGGCCTGGTGGTACTCGGATTTTGGATTCTCGTGGGGATCTAGTTTGCATGGTCGTTCCCGAGGGTCAAGTGTTCCGAGCGGATTTCTCTCAGTCTTCTGGTGTGGAGCGTTGTTTCTTGGCTGGTTCTTTGAGTGAGTTGTGGAAGTGGCATAGGAAGTTGGGTCACTTAAGCTTTGACCTTTTGTCTCGCTTGAGTAAACTCAATTTGGTCCGAGGATTGCCACGGCTGAGGTTTGAAAAAGAGTTGGTTTGTGCGCCATGTAGGCATGCCAAGATGGTAGCCTCTTCTCACCCGCCCCTCACCGATGTGATGACGGAGCGTCCATGCGAGCTGCTCCATATGGACCTTGTTGGCCCAGCTCATGTGCGATCTGTGGGTGGGAAGTGGTACGTCCTAGTTGTGGTGGACGACTACTCTCGGTATGCGTGGGTTTTCTTTCTGGAAGAGAAAGTGGTGACATTTGGTTTTGTTCGAGATCTTGTCTTGAGGTTAAGGAACGAGAGGCACGGAGATGCCATACGAGCGATTCGCAGTGACAATGGCTCAGAATTCAAAAACTCTCGCTTTGAAACCTTTTGCCATGACTTGGGTCTTGAACACTAGTTTTCGAGTCCGTATACGCCTCCCCAGAACGGCGTGGTGGAAAGGAAAAACAGAACCTTGTGCGAGATGGCTCGGACGATGCTCGACGAGCATAGGACTCCGAGGAGGTTCTGGGCTGAGGCGGTCAATACCGCATGCTACGTGTCGAACAGGATTTACCTCAGGGTTCACAAGAAGAAAACCTGTTACGAGTTGATGCACGGTAGAACTCCCAAGGTGAGTCACTTCCATGTCTTTGGTTGTAAATGCTTCATTTTGAAGAAGGGTATAAAGTTGGACAAATTCGAGGCTAGGTTTGTGAATGGCATTTTCTTTGGTTACGCATCTCATTCTAGAGCATATCGTGTGCTCAATCTTTAAACTAACCAAATCGTGGAGACTTGCGAGGTAACTTTCCATGAGACAAAGCCACGTAGTCAGCTTGTCTTTGAGTGTGCGGGTGACGAGGAACTTGGCGAGGAGATTTTCCAGGAGGAGGAGCATGAACATGGAGATGATGAAGATGGCGGTGTGGTGCCCGCGGCTGAGCATGTACCTACTACTTCGACTACAATCGTGAACGGGCCCTCTCCCACACCTACAACGACAAACCCAGATTAAGGCGAAGCTACTGTTGAGGGGGAGGTAGCATCAAGGAGAGAACCTCCCCGGTGAGTTCAAGTGGATCACTCAGCTTCGAGGATTATCGGCGACATCAATGAACGCACGACACGATCGAGGGTTCGAAACAATTCTCACTTTGCTCATGCTACATTTGTTGCTACGTTTGAGCCCAAAGACATTGGACACGCGCTATCTGATCATAATTGGGTTAATTCGATGCATGAGGAGTTGGAGAACTTTGAGAGAAACCAAGTTTGGGAGTTGGTTGACCCTCCACCTGGGTGTAAGCCGATTGGGACAAAATGGGTGTGGAAAAATAAAGAGGGAGAGAAAGGAGAGGTAGTGAGAAACAAGTCGAGGTTGGTGGCGCAAGGGTATAGTCAGAAAGAGGGGATCAACTACGAGGAGACCTTTACTCCCGTAGCTCGTTTGGAGGCGATTAGGATCCTTCTAGCCTTTTCTGTGGCTAAAGGGTTCAAATTGCACCAAATGGACGTGAAGAGTGCTTTCCTGAACGGTGTGTTGGAGGAAGAAGTGTATGTGAGGCAACCACCGGGGTTTGAGAGTGAGAAGTACCCCCACCGGGTGTACAAGTTGAGGAAGGCGTTGTATGGGTTGAAGCAGACGCCTAGAGCTTGGTACGGTAGGTTGAGGGGGTTCCTGTTTGAGAGAGGGTTTGAGATGGGGAAGGTCGATCAGACCTTGTTTCTCCTCAGGCAGGGCAGAGATATCCTGATTGTGCAGGTGTACGTGGATGATATTGTGTTTGGTGGCTCGTCTAACTCTCTTGTTGCAAGGTTTGCAGAAGACATGAGCAGGGAATTTGAGATGAGCATGATGGGTGAGTTGCAGTTCTTCCTCGGGCTCCAGATCAAGCAATCAAAGGAAGAAACATTCGTGCACCAAGCCAAGTACACCAAGGACATTGTGAGGAAGTTCAAGATGGAGGACTCCAAGGCCATGGCGACGCCTATGTGTACGACTACAGCTCTTGATGCGGACGAGGACGGTGAACACATGGACCAGAAGGAGTACCGGAGCATGATCGGGTCACTCCTGTACTTGATGGCAACGAGGCCGGACATCCAATTCTCGGTATGTCTGTGCGCTCGTTTTCAAGCGTCTCCGAGGACTTCGCATCGGCAAGCAGTCAAGCACATTTTTAGGTATTTGCGTCATACTCCCGACTTCGGCCTTTGGTACTCCACGTCTTCTTCTTTGGCTCTTCATGGATTTTCAGACGCGGATTTTGCCGGGTGTCGGTTGGATAGGAAGTCCACTTCTGGGACTTGCCAGTTCTTGGGTTCTTCTTTGGTGTCTTGGTCTTCCCGCAAACAATCGAGTGTTGCTCAATCCACTACCGAGGTAGAGTATGTGGCCGCAGCTAGTTGTTGCTCTCAACTCCTTTGGATCACATACACCATGAGTGACTTTGGTGAGGAGTATACCCACGTCCCACTTCAATGTGATAGCACTAGTGCCATAAGCGTTGCAAAGAACCCAGTGCTCCACTCCAAAACCAAGCACATAGAAGTGAGGTATCATTTTCTGAGAGACAACGTAGAGAAAGGAAAAATCGCTTTGATCCATGTACCCACAAATGACCAGCTAGCCGATATTTTCACCAAACCCCTAGATCAAGCAACTTTCACTCGTTTGCGGGGGGAGCTTGGTGTTTGTTTGAATTCTTGAGTTGGGTGTGTGGGAGCTCCTTTGTAGCATATGTATAGCTTTCCTTTGTGCATTTCTTGCTTTTGGCATGGCATATGTAACATGATGTATAGTCATCTTTGGATGATAGGTTGCATGCATTTTGTATCATATGCATTGAGTAGGAAAAGCTTCTCCTATATACTTTGTTCACCATGGTATGATATATATGTCCTTGTGAGCTAGTTTGGTAAGCTATGGTTAGTTTGGCTTAGCTCTTGATGATCTTGATTTATATCCATGGTTGATGGCTATGTTTTTCAAAAATGTCATGTATATGCTCTCTTGTGAGTAAATGCCTTTACATGATCTTGATATGTTTTTGTGGTTTGGCTATGCTTAATTTGTGGTTGGATAGCTTATTTTGATCATATGGAGCCAAAGGCTCATTTGCCATCATGAATGTTTAGCCCCCATGCTTTATCTTGTGGAGGGGCATAAGTTCCTTTTTGTCGCAAAGACATTTCATGTACCAAATATGAATCTGAAAATGAAATGTAAATTGCTTGGCAAATGTGCTCCCATGTCATATGTGCTTATTTTAGCTTGCTTTTGGGTGCTAAACCGTTGCATGTTGCTTACCAATGAGAAGTCTCATACATAGAAGTAAGCACATGGCTCGGTACGCTTTGACATGACATGAGGTGCTTGTGGGTGTTTATGATGGTCTTATGATTAGAATGGTTGTCCTAGCATGAAGTTTGTGTGGCTTTGCCATTTTGACATGTTTTGCTCATGTTTAGGACTTTGCTCATGAGAGGGAAATTTTTCGCAAAAATAGTCATTTCTATCTTAGCTTCGCCCAATGGTTGTGAAACTTGGTGATCTTGTAGTTTTTGTCCATACGAAGCTATAGAGTATCTAACTTGCTCATTTGGAGATGTGTAGCATGCTATGTTGAATTTTGTCTATTTGAGAAGCTCTAGGTTGCATTTTTTGCATTTTTGGCTTGATTCATGCATTGTCAACAAGGGGGAGAAGTTTGAGCATGTTTTGGCTTGCTGCATGCATTTAGAAGGTTTCCAAGTGGTTTCGAGCTATTTTTGAGCTCGTGCAGTTCCCAGTTTTTCCTAGGTGGTCATCGGCCTGACCGGTGGGATGCACCGGTCTGACCGGTGTGAATGTCAGGTGCTGGACGATCTTGTCCACCTGTCTGACCGGTGAGGAGGACCGGTCTGACTGGTCAGAGCAAAGCTGAAGCAGCTGCACTGTTTCGCGAAGTGTTTTGCATGCATTCGTCCAGGGGGAGTTGCATTGGTTCAGGGGGAGTTTGCATGTGTGCAGGGGGAGCTCTTTGTGGTTTTCGAGCTTTGGATTGGTGGTTTGTGCTCTTTGCTTGAGCATGTTTTTGTCTCGGATGTGTCAAGCCGTTGCCCTTGCCTAAGGGGTCCGAGACTTGTCTTGTTCAAGTGATCTTGCTCTTTGCCTTTCCTTTGGCTTTCGATCGCTTGCTGAAGTTTCTTTTAGTCGTTTCTTTTCTTTTCCTTTTCTCTTTGGTTACCAAAATGTGTGTGTTGTCAATGCACTCATCAAGGGGGAGATTGAGAGCCATGTGTGGTTCGAGGACCGGTGGATGGTCGCTTCCTGGTGTGATGAGTGATTGACAACGTGGTGTGGACTGATTCTTGGCTAAGTATTGCAGGTGCAGGTTGCGGCTTGACTGGTGTTGGTGCAGGTGAAGAACAAGCGCGAAAGGTCGTTGCTGGTGAGGCCTCCAGTTGTGGAGAAGACAAGTAGGCTTGGTTCGAGGGACCCGGTGGCCAGCGGAGTCTAGTGCGGGCCGCATGGTGGCAAGAACAGCAAGACGAAGTCGTGTACGGTTTCTTGGTTGAGCCTCAAAACCAAGGTCGAGCCGGGACTACGTGGGAGCCGAGTCATGAGTGGTGATTGGCGGAGGCTACACCGAGTTTGCGGGGTTTCCAGTGGTTCACCAGAAAACCACTGGGTTCCTTGGTTGATCCACAAAGCCAAGACCGAAGACCGAAGACGGAGGTGCAGCAGCATCGGACCGGTCTGACCGGTGGGTCTGACCGGTGGGTACCGGTCCGACCGGTGAGGAGCACCGGTCTGACTGGTGTGCGACGACGTAGTCTGGAGACTTCGAAGTGGAGGACACGCGTCGGGATCGCAAGGCTTGCGTCAAGGCTAAGCAAGTTTGCGGTCGCTGGGCATCCGTCCGATGGTGCGAAGACAAAGTTTCCCAAAGTGCCCCTCGGGGGTGTGTATCCTAGTATTAGGCCTTAGGGGTATTTTAGTCTTTCGGCTAGCCTCCATATAACCCAAGTGGTGAGAGGATGGCAGCCATCTCTTCGAACCCTAGCTCATTTTGTTTTGCTATTTTCCTCTTCCTTTTTCTTTTGGAATTTCTAGGACTAGCTTGAGAGCTTCATGGTGAGATCTTGTGAGAGGGAAGGATGATCGGGCGGCAAGCTAGACCTTGTATGAACCTCTTTGGTATGTATAGATGATTCGGCGTGGTTCCTCAAGGCTTGGATGTGTCTTTCCCGTTTCTCATTTTTGGTGTTTTTCGGAGCCCTTTCTTGGCGATTTTCTTGTGGCGGATTCGAGGCCTTTCTCTTTGGGATTTGGTGGGGGATGTATGCTTGAACCCTTCGTGGTTCTTTTCCCTTTGATTCCCCTCCCAAATCCGTGAGCAAAGGGGCTCGATTTTGGGATTTTCTCCTCTCTAGGGTTGGAGGCATTCTTGGTGGGATTTCTTCGATTCCTCTCGATTTAGCAAATTTTGGCGGACCAAATCTTGGCTATGGAGTGCCCATGAGGTGTTCCTACTATCCCTAAAGTCTTGAGCAAATCCGTGGAGTGATTCGGGAGATCGGGAGTTGGATTTGGGGGTGTTGACCCGCGAGCGCTGTTCATCCCGAGCTACCCAGTCTGACCGGTGCCGCTCACCGGTCTAACCGGTGCATAGGCTTTGTGGGATTTGCCTCGGGTGAACGTCTTGGTGAGTTCCCTGTTGTCTCGTGTTGCTGCTGTTTCGAGTTTGGTTCGTTTAGGAGCTCGGGAGGTCAGGTTTGTGATTTTGGGGCTTCCTGGCTTAGACCGGTCTGACCGGCGTGCTACACCGGCCTAACCGGTGTAGGAGCTTTCTGTGGAAGTTTCTCAGGATCTGTCGAGGTGCTCCAGCAGACCGGTGCTGCTCACCGGTCTGACCGGTGCGGTCTAGTAGCTGCTCGAGTTGGTCTTTCTGCTGCGTTCTCGGGTTAGCTTAGGTGGTTGTTGGTTCCTAGGACCAGTAGCACTCCAGTGGCTGCGTGGTCTTGGCCAACTTGGGTAGTTGAGTCGGAGACGAGTTTTGGAAGCCTTGTTCATCTTGTTGGAGTCTCCATCTCCTTCGAGAAGAATTTTTATCGGCTCCCATTCACTCCCCCCCTCTCTGGTCGCCAGTTCCGGTCCTTCAAATCAGCACATCTTTCTTTATACAATAAAGCAAACTGTTGTTTACTATCAAACACGACCATATTGTTCATCACATATCACAAACTATCACAAGGAACATTGATTAACAAAGCTAAATCCAGACTATAATCACAAGAGAAAGTGGAGATTTGATCTAATGATCTTAACCTCTTCATCTTTTACTGCTAAGCAGTAGATGAAGGAGGTCCTCACTGTCTTCGGTTAGCTTCTGCAACCTCTTAATCTCAGCACACTGCATTTTCAGAGTTGATTCTGATTCTTTGGTCTTCTTCTTCAAGGTACATAACTCTTTCTGGTGAGCAACAAACTGTTCTCGAAGTTGTACCCCATCCTGATTGGGAGCGTCAACTCGCTCTTCATCAACACTACTACATAAGGATTTGGTACCCATTCTAGAGTACTCGACTGCCTTTGTTTTTATTTGTTCAGGAAGAAGCATCATTGACTTGGTAGCTTCCATCTAGCAATAGTGGATCCCAAGTCAGATTAGGACCTTGTAATTGATTCGAACTAAGGAAACAAAGGTGTTAAGTTTGTTACCTTGGAGCAGGTCTGAACAGGAGCGACTTCAAATGTTGACCATTTGGCCCGCTGAAACAAGTACAAGAAGAAGAGGTAAGGGTTGAGATCATTCGCAATCAGAAACAAAGAAGGTATTAAGTTTATTACCTTGGAGCAGGTCTGAACAGGAGCGACTTCAGATGTTGACCCTTTTGCCCGCTGAAACAAGTACATGAACAAGAGGTAAGGGCTAAGATCATTCGCAATCGGAAACAAAGAAGGTGTTGAGTTTGTTACCTTGGAGTAGATCTAAACAGGAGCGACTACAGATGTTGACCCTTTGGCCCGCTGAAACAAGTTCAAGAACAAGAGATAAGGGTTGATATCATTAGCAATCAGAAGCAATTTTATCTATTAAGTTCAATGCGGTACGTGAACGATCACACCCAATCCATCATCACCCAAGCATGCAACAACAATATTCAAAGGCAAAGAGCATGAGGAAGCAGTCCAACAATTTCATCTACAATTTTTTACAAACCTCAAATAAGTTGACTTGGAACAATCTCTTGCAATAGGGAACAGAATATCCACAACCACCCAAGCATGCAACAACAATATTCAAAGGCAAAGAGCATGGGGAAGCAGTGCAACAATTTCGTCTACAAATTTTTACAAACCTCAAATAAGTTGACTTGGAACAATCTCTTGCAATAGGGAACAGAAGATCCACAATCACCCAAGCATGCAACAACAATATTCAAAGGCAAAGAGCATGGAGAAGCAGTCCAACAATTTCATCTACAAATTTCTACAAACCTCAAATAAAATGACTTCTAACAAACTCTTGCGTTAGGGTATAGTAGATCCACAATCACCCAAACATGAAAGAATATTATAGAGCCAAAGAGCATGGGGAAGCAATCTAATTGAATCGATCAATACAGGGAGGAGACCGCAGACCTGACGAATAGGACGGGAAGAAGGTGCCGAATGCCATCTCGATTTAGCAGCCCGACCTTGAGCCTTCAGCACGATATTCTGCGCAACTGTTGCAGATCTGCGGCCGCCAGGGTGAGCCTCGGGGGAGCCGACGGAGCAACGAGTTTAAACCATCTTGCAGCTTCAAGGACATTGCCGAGGAAGGCCACCGCTCGTAGAAGAGGAAGGTCGCCGCTCGTAGAAGAGAAAGGCCGCCGCTCGTAGAAGAGGAAGGTGTCGTCGGTATCTAGGTCGCCGTTGCTGCTTCCGCCGCAGATCTAGGTCTTTTCGGCGGCCGAGGAGAAGATCCCCTGATTTTGGAAAATTACCAGGAGGGAATTGGGAGAACTGGTTTCCCTCTTTGTTTTATATATAAACGAGGAGGACCAAAAGGAGGATCGGGGAATTCAAAATTTCAAGTCCCGCCTTTGTGGTCCAGAGCGGGAAACGAAAGACTTTGGATCATGGACCCAAACGTCAGTGACCCAAACAAAATACCGCTTGGGTGTCGGACCCAAACGTCAATGACCTTACGCAGAGAGGCAAGTTGTTGACTAGGTTGTCCGTGCCACCATGGATCATGGAATGGACAAACACACATAGGACTATACTCTACTTCATATTCATGTTAGATGGATGATCTGATTTTTGCATTACAAATGTACTCACTGCAACAAATTAATGTACCGTTTCAACTGTTTATTACATGACTAAAAACACTTAAACAAAACATTAAAACTATAGGGGACCCTGGTACAACCCTTCAAGTAATCTTCTACAGAGATTGTGCATAAATTCGGGATGATCAGTGCATACAACCACCCAATCATATGTGGGTATTCCATGAGGAAAGATTCGCTCTAAGAGAGACATGCACTTGTCCTGTAATTGTGTGCAGTTAGCCTGAATTGCCCATCGTAGAAATGAAGTCACAGTTTTGTCGCTTGCCGTGTCCCACATCTTTGACGCACAGTGCAGCTTCAACCTTTCGACTTGGTACATGTCGGCGACCAAGAGTAAATAAGGCCAGGCATTGGCAGGAGTGTCCCATAAATCAACCTCTTTTGGGAGTGATCCTTCACTAGCATATTTGATCAAGACTGAGAAGCCATCAGGGTGTGTATCAATAACTGTAACAGTTTCAGAGCTAGATTCCACTCATGGGTCGTAGAGCATTGCCTCCATCACACAAGATACTTTCGCCACATCTGCACGTATCACTCGTATCACCTGGCATTCTACACGTACGTGGAAGACAACTTTCACAGGGGCTTGGGCTGCAATGCTTTTGCAGATGCTTCTTTGCACTGATGGAGGAGGAACTTTAATGCAGTCGTCCTCCAGTACTGAAACAACCCATGATATGTGTATGCGATCTTCATTGGATGTCACGCACTCAATGTCATGATGCTCCACCAGACATTCAAATCCTCTTTCTTGTAGATCCCGATTCATGAACCAAACTTCTTTTGTAGCTTGAACTCGAAACGTATCATGTTCATCGTTTGGGTCTCCAGCCATTGCACGCAACAATACTCGCACCTACGTGGAAGCAGTCATAGGCTAGACAAACAATAACATAATGCGACTGTATCACCATGTGTGAGTGTGTGTATTCATAGCAGCAACAAGACACGTACCATTTAGGAGTTTTGCACAGGAATGAGGATGACGGCAATGCTGTCTGGAACATCCATCCACTGATGATCATTCATATCTGTAGGATAGGAACGTAGCTTCCTTTGACGGCCTCCCACCATGAACATACCGGATTCCTTGTACTTGCCTGCTGTTCCTTCTGCTTTCGCTTCCTGGCTTGAGACTGAGAAGTCGACTTGCATGGAAGGAATCATTTTAGCATCTAAAGCCATTAACACAAATGGCCTGCAATGATCGTCTCGTGCCTAAACTGTCTCTTATTATAGTGGGAGTAAATGTGTCGTTCCGAAACGTCCGTTCGTGGACATCAGTTACCACTCGGAATGGACGCATCCCTTTAGTGCGGGTGTGGCCACGTTCGGGTCATGAACTTCCCGGTTCTAGTCCTTAAGTGTGATTCACAATGATCGACACGTCCGTTTAGAGGGGTTGTGCACACAATTTCGTCGGTTAATGCCTGGTGCAAGTGCTTAGCTGCAATTCTCAATGATCGACACGTGGATCAACTTGTGAGAGCGTGTCGTTCCCAAATGCCCATTCGAGATGCCCTTCTGTGCTTATATGCATGTTAATATTACACACACACATACACAAAAACATATATTGCTATTCCAATTCCAGCTTATTCCGTTTTGGTCTTGTCGCATCAACAAGTTCACCACGTTTCTTAGTCTCCAAGGCCTGCGGGAATCATCAAGTGCGAATCCAGACCATTCATAGACCTTTACAGTCACGACTCACGTAGCGTAGCGTACCTGATCAAGGAGGACTTGTCAAGTCATCCCGCAGCCTGCGTGTTGCAACACAAGGACCATCCGGTCCATCTGATTACAGCACCCAATCTTGTTCTACAGATGCAATTGACGCCTAAACCATTACATAAGTAACCGGTAGAGAGTTGTCTCATTGTTGATGCGGCATGAGCTGATGCAGTGAGACGGCCATTAGATGCAGCTGATGCGGCGTGATTTGTCCGCAGGACTTTCTTGTGCTCTAGAGAGGAAAGTCCGGAAGTAAACACATCGCTAGACACGTCGGGCTCATCCCGTGATACCCATTGTCCACACATGTAATCGATGCACGCCACTGAAGATTCTGACCTAGATAGATTCCTATCATGCGTAGGCCTAACTATATTCCGAGCATCTCATGTTTTCCATAGTAACTTTAGCAATGCTGCAGCAAGCTCACGTGACCGCTGTAGTCCTTGATAAATAGGCGAGTGCAGCACAACGTTCTTGAAAGGCAAGGCCAACATTCATCGGTTCCCAGTCTTGCATTTCTCTACTTCAGTGGGATACAAGAGTGAGATCATTTTGTTGGCTAATCTTATTTACTTTATGTATGCATGGTATCGAGACGGTCACATTGTTAGCTTATGTAGGGTTTGTTCTTCGTTTGTGTATGTAGTACGTGGGGAATGGCCGGGCAAGGAAGGGACGGAGCATGGAACTTAGAGGAGTCGGGGAAGGGGGATCTGTCGAGCGCAATAGCACCTCACCACCACCCGGTTCAGCCGCTGCCATCGGCACCGCAGCAGCACCCGACCCTAATGGCACCTCCACTTCCACTGGTATCGGCACCTCAGCAGCACCCGGCCCCAATGGCACCTCCACTTCCGCTGGCATCGGCACCTCAGCAACACCCGGGGGTGATGCCACCTCCAGTTTAGCCGCTGGCAACGGTACCTCAGGATCAGCCGAACTTCATGGCACCACCTTTTCGCCCACGGCCCAGGCCGCCACCTCTGCTGTTGCCCATTGAAATGCCACCCCCGTGGCCAGTGCTCATTGAAAAAGATGAATCGCATGACCTGAAATGGTCTGTGTTGCTTTGGCTTCAGGAGGGCGGGCCCGCCCATGTTTATCACAAAGGTATGTGGGTGTGCCCTTTTTGCCACAGGGGTCACAGGCAATGGACCATTTGTGACCTGCTGTTACACGCGCATAACATCGCCATTTCGCCTACCTAGGTTTGGGATACAAGGGCAAGGCATCACGCTTTGGAGGAGTATCTGATCCAGGAGCCACGTTTTGCTGCACTCCGTGCAGCGGCTGAATTTCCATGAGCTCGTGATGGTAGTAGTATGTCGTGATGGTAGTAGTATGAGCCGTGATGGTAGATGCTACTAGTATGTCGTTCAGAGTATGTCGCTGTAGTTCCAACTATGGTGGATCGATCCATCCTCATGTGTAATCAATGCGTATGCATGCATTTGTGTCGTTTGTATTTGGATTGTGTTGTTTCTAATAAAAATGGTAATGTGTGTGTACTCCCTCGGTATAAATTTGTTGTATACAGAGAGTCCATTCCATTGATTTCTTAAATATCGGATAAACACAAGACGGAAGTCTGGTTTGTAGTTTTCAATCGGACCAGATTAAACTATCACTGCTACGCAATGAGAAAACCAACATCTTACAAGGAAAAAACAGTAGTAGTAGTAGTATTCAATCAGACCAGATGAACAGAAGGCGAATCTTCATTCTACTTCTTCTACTCCTACTTCTACTAGCAGCAGTTACCACTAATCCACTAATCAAGGCGCCGCTTCTTTGTCGATGGTGAACCCGGCGCTTTGTTGCAGCTATTCACGGACGAGGATGTCGCTCTGTTGCCGCCGCCTGTGGAAGATGGTGGCGGACCTCCCAGGGCGCCACCCGCGGATGAGGCCGTCCCTCCAATGCCGCCGCCAGAGGATGATGTCACCGCTCCATGGCAGCTAGTCGAGCACAGCCTTGGCGCCGCTCCATGGCGGATGATGACGGCCGGTCGATGATGGCCTCTGCTCGTCGAGGATGGCAGAGATGGACTGCCGCCGACCGATGAGCATGAAAGAGGATGATGGCGCTTGGAGACGACAGTTCCCCGGCGAGTGGCGGTGCTTCCGTGCTCCTGACCCTTGGCACCTCTTGCTAACTTGCGAGGGGTGCGATGTTTCAGAGGCACATGATCTTGGATTTCATTTTGTTCCACAAACTCCGAATCATCAGAGGATGTGTCAACCACCACCCAAATGGGCCTCCGCTCTGCCTCCTCTTCATCAGACCACTGGGGATCCTCCCTTTCATCAGAAGAGGAGGAGGATGTGGCTTGTGCCGCACCTCTAGGAGACAATGGCTCCATGGGGAGAGGAAGAGAGCGTTGTGCAAGGATGGGTTTTTTTTGTTGGTTGCAAGAGTTGGGAGAGGAAGAGGGCGCTGTGCGAGAATAGGGTTTTTTGTTGGTTGCAAGAGTGGGGAGAGGAAGAGGGTGCTGGGAGGAAGGGGGATATTTATGGCCAGAGGAACCCATTCAGCCATTATTGAAAAAACTGCTCCCGAAAAGATTAGAGTAGTTGTGGGATCCGTTCTGGTCAAACTAATTCAATTTTGACCAAATTTACAGTAAATTGTGTTAACACTTATATCTTCATATAAACTTATCGGGAAGTGAGAATTGCATTCTTTTGTGGATGGAGGGAGTACATTCTGAGGAAGGGGGAAAGTCCGTTCAGCGGAATGTTAACAGACCGGAAGAAATAATAGTAGTCCAGAAGGTCCTTTTAGCAATACATCAGTATACCGGACCTTCTGGACTACCTTTTCCACTCATTTGTCTTTGTTGGAGCTGTAACTCCTCCATTGTTCTTCCACACCCTTGTTCTTTGGCTATCCTGTCATTGATGCCTCGTCCCTGGGCAAATCTTATTCATGACATTGTTGTGAGCGTCGCCAATAAGATCAGTGATGCAAGAGATTTCATCATGTTCAAAGCTATTTGCAAGGGTTGGAACTACCCTCGTTCAGGTGAGGCACGCCCGTTTGAGCCTTGGGTTCTGAAATCTGAATTTATCGGTGAATCTGGAGCAGTGACATTCGCATCTGTCGCTGATATGCGGCTTTTTGAGATCTCCTTTCCTGCATTAGCTGGGAAAAGGACTAGATTGATTGGTTGCGGCGAATCTGGAAGCCTAGTCGCCTTAGATTGCAGAGATTGGTGCAATGCGCTCATGCTGAATCCTTTGTCTCCTCGGAAGCACATTGGCCTTCCTCGACTTCCAAAATGAAGCCAAATGGCTACTCTCCGAGCTTGTATCTTGTGCCTTGAAACAACAGCTGGTGCAGAGTCATTTGTCGTGATTACTTTATTTTGGCCAGAGAAATCTTTTGCAGCGCTTGGATCATTGCCCATTTTCATGTGGCATTTGGGTAGCCAATTCGACTGGACTACACTACCTTCGGAAGATTTCTGGTGCAGTTCTTCTGAACACATGCGGATCTACTGGGGGCAATGTTGACGGTCATTGCAACAAATTTTTGACCGTCAACATCTCGGCTACGGTAGCGCTTTATAATGAATTTCATGCATGTTTTAGGTGCTAACGAGGTTCCACGAGTTGTGTTGAGATTATATCTGCAGGATCAAGATTAGGGAACAATTCCGGAGCACCGAGCCACATAAGGTAGGCACGGCCGCACCTAGTGGTGCGCCCGGCCCTACCATGCACCACTATTCAGGTTCACACCGAGTGTAGTCCTGTGCACCAGCTCCCAAAAGATCAAAATCATCACGATCGTGTTGGATCAAGCAAACACACCACATGTGAGCTGCACACGGGCCAGGAGGCAGGGCCGGCCGCACCACTAGGGCCGGCCATACCTCCAGGGCCGGCCGCACCACTAGGGCCGGCCGAACCTCCAGGGCCGGCCGCACCTACCCGACACGTCCAAGTGTGCCACCAAGCCTCGGTCACTCCAGGGAACACAGCTAGAAATGATCCTGATCGAGGAAACAAGGTTGGTTTGATCCAGAGGTTGAGATTAGCTTCACTTGGATTCATGGACCCACAAGCCAGTGAACAACTGACGTGGGACAGTATCCAAGACTTCATCTACCCACTAGAGCATGATCCGAAGTGGATGACAAGGGGGCCCAGGGCCGGCCGCACCAAGAGGTCCGGGCGCACCTCGTTCATTGAGCCAACTGACCCACAACCGTCTTCAAACCGCCTCAGGGACCAAATCACAGATGCACAATCGAAGACAGTGGAAATTGGAGGGCCGCCCGCACCTAGAGGCACGGTCGCACCTCCTTGCCGGGCACTACACCTCCCTCTCGCCTACAAGTACCCCCTCCTGCAGCCACCGACCCATTGGGGCTATATATAGAGCCTGGCACCTCGTAGCAGGACACAAGTGATTAGAAGCAAGTGGCGGAGCCCTGCATAAGTTAGTATTCAGAGAGTAGGGAGAGAGAGTTGAGTGTTGGAGTAGGAGCCGGAGTGTCGGTCTTCTTCTCGTACCTCGGCGGTTGCGGTACAACTTCGGTCGTCCACACCCGGGATACTTTGTAAGTTCGGATTCGTGAGTAACTAAGTCTCAAGTCATTTCATTGTTTGCTCTTAGGTTCCTCGATTGTGATTTAGTAGTTTCTACTTATCGTGATTGCTTTGCTCTAGTGTGGAGTAAAGTAGTGCTTGGTTAGTGTAGACGCGGTGTCTAGGCTCTCCAGTACCTTGGAATGCTTCCCGGTTCAACAGAATAGTTGTGGTACCCTAGGGAGGTGACAGCTCCGGACAGGCTTTGTAGTCCACCACGTTAGTTCCAGCAGGTAGGAGTTACGACATCAGAGCCCCCTTCTCATCCCTTTCCATGGCTCTTTTCCCTCTGGCCCCGACGAGCGACAAGTTTTGCCTTGATTCTATCCGTGACTCTCACGAGTCCCAAACTTCATCCGTATCCCCTCTCTACCCGAACTCTACCCTTGCTTTCCTATCCTTCATCACCATATCTCCCGGATGAATTAGTTCAGATTCACGACACTTCTCGTTCCCCGTGGAAATCGATACCTTGGAATACTCCCGGGTGAAAGCTACAACGGTGTCCGTGCGCTTGCGAATCTATCTGTGATCATGTAGTATACCAACAGGCTTTCTGGCGCCGTTGCAAATCTAGTAATGACGTAAGAAGTGCCAACAAGCTTTTTGGCGCCGTTGCCGGGGAACGGTAGCTGTTCTGATCCTGAACCCAGTTCGTCTGTGTATCACCACATTTTATCCCATGGATTCAAATCCAACCCTTTTCGATTTTTCCGCTCCAATGGGCGATCATTTGGAGCCCCCACCATCATCACATCCCATCAAAACACCGGGCTATGAGCTTCGCCCTGCTCTTATAGCCTTGGTCTGAGAGAATTCATTCGCTGGATCGAAAGAGGAGAGCCCATACATTCATTTGCGAGGATTTGAGCAAATTTGCTCGATAATCGTAATTGAGGGAATAACCCAGCAAACCCTCAAATGGAAGCTTTTCCCATTTTTTTTAATGGGAGGAGCAAAGAAATGGTACTATTCCTCAGACGGAAGCATGGAGGGAAGTTGGGAAAAGCTTAGAGACAAGTTTTGTCTAACCTTCTTCCCTATGTCTCGAGTAGTGACCCTACGGCTAGAAGTTCTCTCTTTTAAACATCTAGAAAAGGAGTCGCTAGGGACTGCTTGGGCACGATTCACCAATTCTTTGGCCTCTGGACCCAACATTGGGATCTCAGAACCTATTCTTCTACAACATTTCAGAATGGGTCTCGATGACGAGTCAGCCAAATTTTTGGATACTTCATCTGGAGGCTCATTCTCTCATTTGACTCCTAGTGAAGGGAAGGTGGTTCTAGGAAAAATCCTAGAAAACACTCCCTACACAGGAATCTTTGACGAATTTCCAAACGAAGAAGAACCCATGCCAAACACTCTCTCGGAACCAAAACCCATAGAGGAGGAACCCACATTCCCAACTATCCACTCCGTAGAGGATTGCACTCCTCTAACAAAAACATAGTTCACTGATGAACCATTTCAACCATACAGAGAGTTTGAAGACCCCTCGTGCGATTTCGTCCACGAGTTTTACGATGAGCTATTTGCTAACTTTGGGAATACTTGGAACTACCAAAGAGTAGAGAGACCAAAAGCACAAGAGGAGCCAGAAACTCCTATCTCTTGCTCAGAGGAACGAGCCGAGCATTTTAGGCTCATTATAAATCTTTCGGCCATCATGAGTAGAGAATGGTTGGATGAGGCGGAAGCCTCGACCGATGTCATAAAACTCCCCACCAAAATGAGGCACACTATATCTGAACTCATGGGGAATAAGCATGATGTCGGGTATGAACCTAGCCTGGGGATCAACATTATCAGTTCATCCTTAGCAAAATCCCTAGCAGCCGTATCTTCTCTCTCAAAATCTTCGAAACTCCTTAACATTCCCTCAGGAGAGACACTAGGTTGCCAGGGCATTCTTCGGGTGTTTCCCGTAAAATTTACGAAACACGAGCTTTATCTTGATTTTCATCTCTTTGATCTACCTTGTCATCACACCCATTCAATCATCATCGGTAGACCTATCATGAAAATCTTAGAGCAATCCCCAAGGAAACCAGTGTTGGAGCTAAAGATCGGTGACGACTTCCTACCGGTGTCCTACCTTAGAACCGAAAATACCCCTGTAGAAGCTGAACCCAAACCAGATCTACTAGAGGAGGTAATGGCATCTTCCCTAGCAGGGTTAGCTCAACCAAACTTTGAAGAGGAAATCCCGTTCTTCACAGAGGAGGATGAGGCCCCAGTCTCATTTAAGCTAGACCCAACCGAGAAGCCGGAACGACCACCAATAGAGCTCAAACCTCTTCCTCCGGGATTAAAGTACGCGTTTCTCCATGGGAATCGAGAAACTCCAGTGATCATCAGCGATAAGCTATCTGAGGTAGAGGCTCAGCAGCTCATCACTGTTCTTGAAACCCATCGATCAGTACTAGGATATTCTCTTCAAGATCTCAAGGGAATTAGCCCCACTCTTTGCACACATAGGATTCCCATCGAACCCGACGCAACCCCTTCAAGAGAATATCAACGTCGGCTCAACAACAATATGAGGGAGGTAGTGAAAAAGGAAGTCTTAAAACTCCTTCATGCCGGGATTATCTACCCAATTCCCAATAGTGAATGGGTTAGTCCCGTTCAAGTTGTGCCAAAGAAGGGAGGCATGACGGTGGTGCGCAATGATAAGAATGAACTCATCCCTCAGCGCACCGTCATAGGGTGGCGTATGTGCATAGATTATCACAAGCTTAACAAGGCCACCAAGAAAGACCACTTTCCCCTTCCTTTCATAGACGAGATGTTGGAACGGTTAGCGAAACATTCCTTCTTTTGCTTCCTAGACGGCTATTCTGGTTATCACCAAATTCCTATCCATCCTGATGACCAAGACGAAACCACATTTACATGCCCTTATGGAACTTACGCCTACCGGCGAATGTCCTTTGGGCTATGTAATGCTCCAGCCTCTTTTCAACGTTTTATGATGTCAATCTTCTCGGATATGATCGAGCAAATCATGGAAGTATTCATGGACGATTTCTCGGTTTATGGGAAGACCTTCTCGGAATGCCTTAAAAATCTTGATAAAGTTCTTAGAAGGTGTGACGAGAAGGATCTTGTCCTCAATTGGGAAAAATGCCATTTCGTGGTAAGATAAGGGATTGTTCTCGAACACAGGGTGTCCGAACGAGGGATAAAGGTGGATAGAGCTAAGATAGAGGTTATTGAACAACTTCCACCTCCGGCTAATGTCAAGGGCATCTGTAGTTTCTTAGGCCACGCAGGATTCTATCGTAGGTTCATCAAAAACTTCTCGGAGATTGCCCGTCCTTTGACAAAAACTCTTAGCCAAGGATACCCCTTTCGTTTTTGATGAAGAGTGCCTTATCGCATTCCATACCCTCAAGAAAGCCTTGATCTCAGCCCCAATTATCCAACCTCCCGATTGGAATTTGCCTTTTGAGATCATGTGCGATGCTAGCGATTATGCCGTTGGGGTGGTCCTAGGACAAACTAAGGACAAGAAACACCATGCTATAGCTTACGCTAGCAAGACTCTCAACGGTGCTCAGCTGAATTATGCTACCACCGAAAAAGAGCTCCTAGCTGTGGTGTTTGCAATAGACAAGTTTAGCTCCTACCTAGTGGGGGCCAAGGTGATTGTCTTTACAGATCACGCCGCTCTCAAGTATCTCCTCACCAAGAAAGATGCAAAGCCAAGATTGATCCGATGGATTCTACTACTCCAAGAATTTGACATAGAAATCAAGGATAAACCAGAAGTGGAAAATTCAGTAGCAGATCACTTATCAAGGCTTCATCTAGAGCATGATTCATCACTGCCAATCAATGATTTCTTGAGGGACGATACACTTCTCAGGGTAGACAACAATGATCCTTGGTATGCAGACATTGTCAATTTTATGGCATCAGGATATGTGCCACCCGGGCGAGATAAGAGGAAGTTAATATACGAGAGTAGACTCCACATGTGGGATGAGCCCCATATATTCCGCATATGCGCAGACGGTCTTCTACAACGTTGCATACCATCATGGGAAGTGAACGCATCTTAGAAAGGTGTCACTCGTCAGAATATGGAGGACACTATGGAGCATTCCGCACCAATGCAAAAGTTTGGCAGTGTGGTTTCTATTGGTCCACTATGTACCAAGATGCCAAGGATTTCATGAGAAGGTAACCAAGATGTCAGAAGCATGGTAACATTAGTACAAGGGATGACATGCCCCTTACCACCAATCTTCAAGTCGAAATCTTCGATGTCTGGGGGATTGACTACATGGGACCTTTTCCAATGTCAAGGAATTGTGAATATATACTAGTGGCAGTGGATTATGTGTCAAAATGGGTGGAACTAATACCTTGTCATACAGCAGCTGCTCGAAGCTCAAAAAAAATGTCCCATGACATAATATTCCCTAGATTCAGAGTACCAAAGGTAGTCATCAGTGACGGGGGATCACATTTCATTGATGGGAACTTCAGACGATACTTGAAAACTCAAGGAGTGGAGCACCGAGTCGCTACTCCATATCACCCCCAAACAAGTGGCCAAGTTGAAACATCAAACAAGCAAATCAAGAACATCCTTCAGAAGACCGTCCACGAGATGGGAAGAGGATGGAAAGATAAACTTCCCGAAGCATTGTGGGCATATCGCACGGCTTACAAAACTCCCAATGGTATGACACCGTACCAATTGATCTATGGGAAGACATGTCACTTGCCTGTGGAATTGGAGTACAAATCATATTGGGCTATCAAGAAGTGGCATATGGATCTTCCCACCACCGGAATTAAAAGACAAATGCAATTGGGTGAACTCGAGGAATGGAGGGAGAAGGCATATCACAACGCAAAGATGTATAAAGAGAAAACCAAGAGGTGGCACGATAAGAGGATCAAGAAGAAATCTTTTGAACCGGGAGATAAGGTACTACTCTTTAACTCCCGCTTTAAACTTTTTGGTCGTGGAAAACTTAGAAGTAAATGGGACGGCCCTTTCACGGTTGTGAATTCTGCTTCGCATGGGGCCGTAACCCTACAGGATTCAGACGGAAACACTTTTAAAGTAAATGGGCAAAGACTTAAAATCTTCCTTGAACCAAACATGCCTAACCTTGAAAAACTTGATGTTATCGAGGTCATTAACTTGGAATGATTGGAGTCTTGCTTGTCTTGTGTATATAGAGTGTTTCTTGTTTGTTTTCCTGTTTCTTTTTGCTCTCCTTTCTTAGTTGCCACGAAGCCAGCCTTTTGGGGTAATGGGCTAGGGCCGGCCGCACCTAGTGGGTCGGCCGCACCTCCCCCGTTTGGCTCCAGGCTGCGCGTGAGCTAGGGTATCTAGTACCTCCTCGTGTGCTGTCCAGATAACCCCTGAAAACCTCGCGTAATGAGTTCTTCTCCAGAAACCCATCTCCTTTCCAAAAACCCTTGCCTTCTCGCCGTCTCCTAGCAAACCATGGGTGGTGACGGCCCTAGCAACCTCTCCAAGAGCTCGACACCCACCACCCCTGGCGGTGCGACCCCGAAAGCGCTCGCAGGAGGGTCCGGGGAGGGATCGAGCCAAAACTCGCCTCACCAGGGGTCCCTAGCCCTTGCTCATGCATCCCAAGAGGCAACCCTAGGAGGGGGTAGGACCGGCTGTACCACCAAGGTCCAGCCGCACCAAGCCCGTTCGGCCAGCCCGGCCGACGTGCACAGGAGGTCCTTGTCCCCCAGGAGAACGATCGGGAAAGGAAAGCCCCGACATTTAGAGTCACCGACATGCCCTACAACAGGCCAGCTGAGGCTGAAGGAGCCGGAGATGCCAATCTCTAGGCGGCTCTTCAACGAATCACCAAGGGAGAACATCTTCACCATAAAGATGGCCGAGGCAGAATTTTTCAAGCCCCCAACAGAGGGGAAGTACAAGATCATTGGGTGCAAGACTCCCCGTGGGTATGAGAAGCAGCTAGTCCCTCGGTTAGACAGGGACGATTTGGAGCCAGATGAGTCCATCTTCTCCACTCCTGCTAGCGGGATGCGCCACCGCAAGCCTCCACCGATCTGTGGTCCTCCTGGCTAGTTTGAAGATTCAGAGGAGGATTCTGAGGACGAGGATCCTTACGAGGGTCTTCGTAATGAGGTCGCCGAGCTAAAGATGAAGAACAACTTGTTGGAGGAACGCATAGCCGAGGCCGAACTAGGGCGGATGGACGTGGACGACAAGATGGAAATTCTCCGCAAAGCCCTCTGCAGCAAGTTTAGGCGCCTGTTGAAGGAACTAGGGTGTCCGGATCTCTACGACTGCGTTTTGCCTTAGATCTCTAAGCGTAGGATCCGTGTAGCATCTCGTTAGTGTTGATCCCTTTCTTGTGTGTTAGTTTCACTTTTTCAAAAACTTGTTTGCTTTAATTCGTTTAGGTTTGCCAGAATAAAGAGATGCTACAAACTCATTATGGTCAAGTGACCACCTTATAAATCTTTGGTTGTTTTGCTGCTCTGGCTGGTGATTTGAGCCAGCCAGAGAATGT
Organism: Cenchrus fungigraminus; assembly: GCA_036936925.1. Taxonomy (NCBI): domain Eukaryota; kingdom Viridiplantae; phylum Streptophyta; class Magnoliopsida; order Poales; family Poaceae; genus Cenchrus; species Cenchrus fungigraminus. The sequence goes on from CM072772.1 coordinate 44,986,727, forward strand.
TATCTCATCTGGTTCACGAGTGCACAGGGAAAATGAGAAGAGGTAGGGCCGGCCGCACCTAGAGGGCCGGCCGCACCTACCTTTGTCACACAATTGCGAACCCAACAACGCGCAGGTAACCGAGATGCACCAGAGACAGCTCACGAAGCACGACACAAAATTTGGGAGGGTCAGCCGCACCACCTAGGGCCGGCCGCACCTGTCATTTCCTCACGAACTGAACATCTTCGTGCTGAGTCACGCTGGTTTGAATCCCTAACTCATCTCGTGATGTTATCTTATGGCTATCCTATTTATCTTGCTTAGTAACAAAAACTACATTAACATGCTCTTGAAAATTTTGCCTACCCATCCTCACTTCGGAAATGAGGAATAATTGCTATGTTAAACCCTTGCAAGAACCTAATATAAAATTTTATACTCTATAGGCTTGATGAATTTATTGGTTCTCTTCGAAACACAAGCCCGAATTAAAACTTTGTGGGATGCAAATGCTTATGACCAAACCTAGGATGTTGACTAGTATGATATGGTGCGACAATGTTGATCTTGCTCTATCTCATAGTATGGTGAAAATCTCGGATGATTTCTTTTGAGAAAATAAAACAAGACAAGTTCCTCAATGGTCATATCACCTACCAAAGCCATATGCTGCTATCAATGTATAAACCTTCCACATATGCTTGCTTGTGACCCATTGAGTTTTGCCAAATTGTTGTGACCCTTGGTAGAATCTTTTCATGCTCCCATGATCGAGATCACGTACACCCACATATACCTGCTAACTCTTACACCGGGATTTACGCAAAACATGCCATCCATCCACTAAAAATAAATACTCCAAAGTTCCAAGGAGATTTCTCTTCTTGTAAAAGGAGAGAGGGGTCATTGAAAAAAAAAGCTCAAAGAAGCATAGAATAATATGCTCCAATCAAAGAGCATAAGAAAGAAAAAAAATATGAAGCATGACCCCCCTCCAAAATAAAAGCAAGAAGAGAATCTCAAAACAAGGAGTATCTAGAAAAAACAAGGAAAAGTATTCCACACACTTGCACATCTCGATCAAGTTGCATGACTAGTTTCTTCTTGGATCCGGTCTTTGGCTCAACAACATCATGTGGCACAAGTAAGTCTCATGCTTATCCTACCCAAAGCTCCACATACAAGCCATAGAGTAGGAAGTTGAGGCTCGCTCAAAAGCCTTTGGTGAGGTAACAAATACCACTTGAGCGATCGAGGGAACCATCCGAGGAACCTTGTCTTTCTTTGCAAAAATTTCAAAACTCCGAGATGGGATCCCAAAAAGAGAGGAGTGGGGATGCAAAGTCAAACCATTCTACTCCTCAACCTCTGAAGGCAAGGTGAAAAGTTACAAGCCCCACAGGTAAGAGCAAGGCTAAGTTTCTTTGGTACCAATACTTTCAAATAGCCAGTAGGGCATGGAATTGTGCACTAGTACTTGCAGGGAGGTAACATGAAGCAATGTCTGATCCACCTTTCAAGCCTAGGCTTTGCTCGAGGACGAGCAAACGTCTAGCGTGTGGGAGTTTGTTGACGGTCATTGCAACAAATTTTTGACCGTCAACATCTCAGCTACGGTAGCGCTTTATAACGAATTTCATGCATGTTTTAGGTGCCAACGAGGTTCCACGAGTTGTGTTGAGATTTTATCTGCAGGATCAAGATTAGGGAACAATTCTGGAGCACCGAGCCACATAAGGTAGGCATGGCCGCACCTAGTGGTGCGCCCGGCCCTACCTTGCACCACTATTCAGGTTCACACCAAGTGTAGTCCCGTGCACCAGCTCCCAAAAGACCAAAATCATCACGATCGTGTTGGATCAAGCAAACACACCACAGGCGAGCTGCGCAGGGGCCAGGAGGCAGGGCCGGCTGCACCACTAGGGCCGGCCAAACCTCCAGGGCCGGCCGCACCTGCCCGACACGTCCAAGTGTGCCACCAAGCCTCGGTCACTCCAGGGAACACAACTAGAAATGATCCTGATCGAGGAAACAAGGTCGGTTTGATCCAGAGGTTGAGATTAGCTTCACTTGGATTCATGGACCCACAAGCTAGTGAACAACCGACGTGGGACAGCATCCAAGACTTCATCTACCCACTAGAGCATGATCCGAAGTGGATGACAAGGGGGCCCAGGGCCGGCCGCACCTCCTACATCAAGCCAACCGACCCACAACCGTCTTCAAACCGCCTCAGGGACCAAATCACGGACGCACGATCGAAGACGGTGGAAATTGGAGGGCCGGCCGCACCTAGAGGCACGGCCGCACCTCCTTGCCGGGCACTGCACCTCCCTCTCGCCTACAAGTACCCCCTCCTGCAGCCACTGACCCATTGGGGCTATATATAGAGCCTGGCACCTCGTAGAAGGACACAAGTGATTGGAAGCAAGTGGCGGAGCCCTGCATAAGTTAGTATTCAGAGAGTAGGGAGAGAGAGTTGAGTGTTGGAGTAGGAGCCGTAGTGTCGGTCTTCTTCTCGTACCTCGGCGGGTGCGGTACAACTTCGGTCGTCCACACCCGGGATACTTTGTAAGTTTGGATTCGTGAGTAACTAAGTCTCAAGTCATTTCATTGTTCACTCTTAGGTTCCTCGATTGTGATTTAGTAGTTTCTACTTATTGTGATTGCTTTGCTCTAGCGCGGAGTAAAGTAGTGCTTGGTTAGTGTAGACGCGGTGTCTAGGCTCTCCAGTACCTTGGAATGCTTCCTGGTTCAACAGAATAGTTGTGGTACCCTAGGGAGGTGACATCTCCAGACGGGCTTTGTAGTCCACCACGTTAGTTCCGGCAGGTAGGAGTTACGACATCAGAGCCCCCTTCTCATCCCTTTCCGTGGCTCTTTTCCCTCTGGCCCCGACGAGCGACAAGTTTTGCCTTGATTCTATCCGTGACTCTCACGAGTCCCAAACTTCATCAGCTATCCCCTGTCTACCCGAACTCTACCCTTGCTTTCCTATCCTTCGTCATGTTATCCCCCGGACGAATTAGTTCAGATTCACGACACTTCTCGTTCCCTGCGAAAATCGATACCTTGGAATACTCCCGGCTGAAAGCTACAACGGTATCCGTGCACTTGCGGATCTATCTGTGATCATGTAGTATACTAACAGGCTTTCTGGCGCCGTTACAAATCTAGTAACGACGTAAGAAGTGCCAACAGGCAAGATCTTCCAGCACCTCCCCATCCTGTTGGACTTCGATTGTCATGGGTTATTGGCATGGGCAACTCTTCTCTACTCGAAGGTGAGGACCGATTGTTCTTTGTTGTTCTGGAGGAGAAAGAAGCTGAGGTAGTAGAATTAACTTTGCATTCATTCATCAGGGACATTTGGCAGCCTATTGCCTGGGAGAGAGCTCCTGAGTTCCATAATAAGATCATCTTGTTTGGTCCTGACAAGTGCATTGTTACAGAAGAGCATGCCATTTCTAGTTTGGTTGACCTGAGGGCAAATCACATTTACTTCCTATGAACTTATCATCACGATGAAAAGAATGAGTACTGGATCTACTAGCAGGGAATAGGTATTGTTCCAGGTGTCAACACTACTCCTGCGATCTGCATTATAGCTATGCGTAATGAGGAACTTCGATTGTGTACCACCTGTAATGCATTTCAATGTACAAATATCTATATTATCAGCCTTCGTCAATTATTCCACGCATATGTATGAGTTTCTACCACAATTACTGTAGGGAACAAGCAGTTACGCATTCGATAATCAGGAAGGTCCTTCCCGCAAAACATCAACAGAGCGAAAAAGTATCAAACATCATAAGATGGCATCTCACAGCTACTCATCACCACAATGTTCACACCACCAACAAGTAGCAAATACCAAAATACAAGCATGATTAGCACCTCTAAACCGTCTACCTAGCAATAACACCACGAATCACATTATGCCTCATTGTTGTCCTCGTTGAGTGACCTCTTATATGAGGCCTGTCTCAGCAATTCCTTCACCTTCTTCACGACAAGTGTTGTAGAATCCAGGAGCTGCTTGACCGTCTGCAGCTCAGCGACAGTCTCTTGAATCTCCCTTTTAGCCTTTGCACATTCTTCCTTCCACATCCTTGCGTTGCTTTCAGCTTTTAGGTACCTGTTGGCTTCACCCTTTTCTGTAGGAGACAACAGAGCATCATTTCTCATTTTCTTTCTCGTCTCAAATAGGTTATGGGTTACCTCCCCCATAGTATCACGTTATTGTCTGCAGCTCAACTGCTTTGACATTGGCCTCCTCCTTAGTAGCTGTACATGCTTCTTTCCACGACCTTGCTTCCTCTTCTGCTTTTCCCTTCATTTCCATCAGTTTCTCTAGAACTTTTACAGTCCTAATATCCCATTCAGGATCTATCTACCTAAACGACACACACTTCATGCCATCAGTCGGTAGTCACCGATTTCATTCATATAATTAGCGATTGACCACACTAACATCAAACGTAGAAGAAACATTTATTAGAAGTGATACAGGTTATCGTTTACCTCCCAGCAGCATACATATCAACGCCTAGGGTTGGCGCCTATCCAGTCATACCTCAGATGGACAGGCAACCCGTCCTTGCACTCGTTTTCATTAGGATCTATAACGATAACTTCACGAGTACCAGGCGTCGGCGATTTGGAGCTTTTGGAGTCTACTGAAATATAGTCCATTAACCCAGATCCCTAAATCTAGAATTCCCCTTAACTAGTATGACAGATCAAAGTAACATGGCTAAACAGAGCACTGACCTAACCGGAGAGAGTCCTACTTCTCCGTTCGCCGCTAGGCCCGCTACGATTCGCCATTCCCGCCACGGGCAATAGCAGATCTAAGCACCGACACTAGCTCTAGTCTTTGCCACAAGGAAAAGGAGTGTGGTGCCGGCGAGTCTCTTGCAAAGTTGCAGTAGTGTACGCCGCGTCGTCGAGAGAAATGAGATATATACACTTGTCTGTGGGAAAACTATTTTTGGCTGTCGCGCGCGCTTTTCTCCCGCCAACTTACCAGAACCGCTCCGTGCTGTTGTTGGGGCAGATATGTCCAGTTTCCGGGTGCGCGGCGGCCGGCCACGTGGAATAGTCAGCACTTGGAAACAAGTAGTTACACAATTGTTTCTCAGGAAGGTTCTTCCTGCAAACCATCAAAAGGACGGACCATCCGATTCAGGATCAATCCAAACAAACAGCATCTTAGCTTTTCCTCCCTTTTTACCACTAGGAAGGTCCTCCTTGCGAAACATCAACAGGCCAGAGTTTCCTCAATCACAACTTCCCCTTCTCTATCTATTATCACCATACCTCCATTGTTCTTCCTCTATATCCATTGCAATGCGTATGAATTCTGAATGGTGAGTATGCTCGAAACGAATTACTTTGGATCATGGACCCAAACGCCAGTGACCCAAACGAAAGACCGCTTGGGTGTCGGACCCAAACGTCAGTGACCTTACAAATGATCCGATTTTTGCATTACAAATGTACTCACTGCAACAAATTAACGTACCATTTCAACTATTTATTACATGACTAAAACACATAAACAAAACATTAAAACTATAGGGGACCCTAGTACAACCCTTCAGGTAATCTTCTATGGAGATTGTGCATAAATTCGGGATGATCAGTGCATACAACCGCCCAATCATATGTGAGTATTCCGTGCGGAAAGATTCGCTCTAAGAGAGACATGCACTTGTCCTGCAATTGTGTGCAGTTAGCCTGAATTGCCCATCATAGAAATGAAGTCACAGTTTCCTCGCTTGCCATGTCCCACATCTTTGACGCACAGTGCAGCTTCAACCTTTTGACTTGGTACATGTCGGCGACCGAGAGTAAATAAGGCCAGGCATTGCGATTCACAATGATCGACACATCCGTTCAGAGGAAGTGTGCACACAAGTTCGTCGGTTAACGCCCGGTGCCAGTCCTTAACTACAATTCTCAATGACCTCCATTGCAATGCGTATGAATTCCGAATGGTGAGTATGCTCGAATCAATTTGGAGTAGATTAAACCAAATCGGCATAATAAGATGACATCTCATAACAACTCATCACCACAAAGTTCACACCACCAGTCCACCAACAAGTAGCAAACATCATACGATGATCCGGTAGCCAACACCAAAACACAATCATGATACAAGTTTCACAATAATCATCACTACCCATTCATAATCGTAACTCCATCTCATGTTTGGCCTCCTGCAGCTGTTCCTTTACCTTCTGCATCTCATACCGTGAATTTTTGGTCTTGCAGGCCTCTCTTGCATTTCTTAAAGTTCTTTCAGAAGATCGGGATGTCTCGTCTCAGGGCGAGGACTCTCTAGGATCTCCAAAGAGATCGAAAACATGATAGAACAATTAGCTGACAGAGAGAAAGAGCTTCAGTACACACCTAAGAACAAGACAACTGAGGGCAGAGATCATTCTTCTTACCATGTACATTGGAATAAATGTGTCAATGAATGGGTAGGATATTGAGTTTGTTTGGTCAGTCTTTTCTTTTAAATATTCAAGAAGTTTGTTGTCAGTTGGACTGAAACGGGTACTAATAGGCAAGGGTACCCGTTTCAGTCCAACTGACAACGAACTTCTTGAACATTTAATAGAAAAGACGGACCAAACAAACTCAATGTCCTACCCATTTATTGACGCATTTATTCCAATGCCTATGGTAAGAAGAATGAGCTCTGCCCTCAGTTTTCTTGTTCTTAGGTGTGTACTGAAGTTGATTCTCTCTGTCAGCTAGTTGTTCTATGATGTTTTCAATCTCTTTGGAGATCCTAAGAGAGTCCTCCACCGAGACGAGACATTCAGATCTTCTAAAATAACATTGAGATGTTCTTGTAGAAATAAACTCATCCTTGGAGAAAACTCATCTCGATCTGAAAAATAAACTCATCTCAGTCTATAAAAAAAACTTGAATCCCTTGAACCCAATTGTATGAGTACAGTAAAACAACCACCACATGCCACAAAACCTGGTTGTTTGCTACCTACATAAACTCAGCAAGGGCATGGTTGTCCTAAATGAACCTATCAATCCATCAAATGATGCAAATTGGATACTAACTGAATCTAACACCTGTGAATTGTGCAAACGCTAACAATCGTGGCAGAATCCATATGTCCCTTCAACGGTCTGCAGCTCCGAAATAGTTTCTTCAATCTTCCAATTGATAAAACGTTGGACCTATCAATCCTATCAATTGTGCACCTCGACAAAAATCTATAAAACGAGTGGCTTGAAGCATATCTAGAAGCTACTAAAATACAAAACCTACTGTAAGACGATGCAAATTGAAAACTAACTGAATCTGACATGAATTGTCTATAGCCTATCAACTTCTAACACCTATCGAAGTGCAAATCTAAATGTACGATAATGAAATCTAAATCTACCATATATGCTCATCAATCCTCCAGAACCCCAAATCTAGATATCCCCAACCCTAGTAAGATAGGGGAAAATATAGCGGCTCAAACCAGAGAGTCCTAGCCCTGAGACGAGACATCTCGATCTTCTGAAAGAACTTTAAGAAATGCAAGAGAGGCCTGCAAGACCAAAAATTCACGGTAGGAGATGTAGAAGGTGAAGGAACAGCTGTAGGAGGCCAAACATGAGATGGAGTTACGATTATGAATGAGTAGTGATGATTACAAAATGGAATTATTCTTAAGATAGACTTTGAGAAATCTTATGACAAAGTAAGATGGCCTTTTCTAATACAAGCACTATGAATGAAGGGTTTTTCACCTAAGTGGATCACTTGGGTTCAATCCTTCATTTCGGGTGGAAGTGTGGCTATCAATGTTAATGATGATGTTGGGTCCTATTTTAAAACAAAGAAGGGCCTTCGACAAGGTGACCCATTATCACCTCTACTATTTAACATTGTGGCTGACATGCTAGCAATCTTGATAAAAAGAGCCAACTTGGATGGTCAAATCAGTGGAGTGGTACCGCATCTAGTTGATGATGGTTTATCTATTCTACAGTATGCTGATGACACAATACTTTTCATGGATCATGATCTGGAGAAAGCTCGTAACATGAAGTTATTGCTTTATGCTTTCGAGCAACTATCAGGGCTTAAAATTAATTTCCATAAGAGCGAAATTTTCTGCTTTGGGGAGGCACTTGATGCAATTGATCAATACACAGAACTGTTTGGCTGCAACTCAGGAGACATTCCTCTAAAGTATTTAGGTATTCCTATTCATTATAGGAGACTTTTGAATGTAGATTGGAAACGAGTAGAGGTGCGGTATGAGAAAAGGCTCAGTAGTTGGAAAGGTAAACACCTATCCACAGGTGGGCGACTAACATTGATTAATTCAGTGCTAAGTAGTCTACCCATCTACATGATGTCTTTCTTTGCCATCCCAAAGAGGGTACTTAAGAAATTAGATTACTTCCACTCAAGATTTTTCTGGCAAAGTGATGACCAGAAACGGAAGTATAGACTTGCCAAATAGAGTATTCTTTGTCAACCCAAGGATCAAGGGGGCTTCGGAATTCATGACCTTGATGTTAAAAATACAGCACTACTCAGTAAATGGCTTTACAAACTACTAACAACAGATGGAACTTGGCAGTAGATTCTTCGCAACAAATATATTCATTCTAAACCACTATCACAAGTTTAGTGGAGAAATGGAGACTCACATTTTTGGGCTAGTCTCATGAAGGCAAAGCGAGAATTTCTATGCTTTGGAACCTTCATAATTAGGGATAGGTCACAAATCAGGTTTTGGGAAGATAAATGGTTGGGAAATGCAACCTTGCGAGAGCAATATCCTTGTTTGTATAATATAGTCAGACACAAACAAGATACTGTTGCAGAAGTTCTTAGAACATCACCTCCAAATTTCTCATGGCGTAGGGATCTCATAGGACAAAAATTAGTAGCATGGAACGAATTGATTCCACGCATGCTAACATTGTTCTGTGCCATGAACGAGATGAGTTTCAGTGGAACTTACATCCAAATGGAAAGTTCTCAGTGAAATCTCATTATCTGGCAATGATACACGCCGATGTCCATAACTTAAACAAGGTTTTTTGGAAATTAAAGGCCCCATTGAAGATTAAAATATTTATGTGGTACTTACGACAGGGAGTAATTCTGACTAAAGATAACTTAGCAAAACGAAATTGGCAAGGCAGTAAACAATGTTGTTTTTGTCACAAGGATGAGACAATTAAGCATCTATTTTTTGATTGTCGTTTCACATAGGTAGTGTGGTCCATCATACATGCGGCCTCAGGCCTATCTCAGCCTCGTAGTATGTCTCATATGTTTGGTACTTGGCTACGGGGATTTAGAAAGGATCTGAAATCGTTATTTCTGCTAGGAGTGACAGCTACTTGTTGGTCGCTATGGTTATGCAGAAATGGTATAATTTTTTACAATAAACTTAACTCTTCCCCTTTGCAGGTTATCTTCTCGATTATACATTGGCTCCGTACATGGGCCATTCTACAAAAGGCAACTTCACAGGATTTGGTTATTGCGACATCTCAACGATTGACGCAAGTGGTCAAGGACTTTTTTACCCAGGCGCATGGGTGGCGGTCTAGTCTACAGATTGATGGTTATTAGTGCATTTGGTTCATCTTTTTTTTATTGGCTGTGTGCATCCTGTTATGCAGAGGTCGGGAGTTTTTTCAAGATGTTGTATCATCTCGATGTAATGACCTTGAAAATTAATAAAGCTTCCTTTATCGAAAAAAGGACTCCGAGGAGATATTGGGCTGAGGCGGTGAATACCACGTGCCATGTTGGGAACCGGATTTTTCTTCGGGCTTTCTTGAACAGGATGTGCTATGAGCTCATGCATGGGCGAGCACCTAGATGAGCCATTTTCAGGGCTTTTGTTTGTCGGTGTTTTATCCTCAAGAAGGGTAGGCTTGATAAGTTTGAGTCGAGGTCCTCTGATGGCATCTTTTTGGGTTATGCTAACCATTCTCAAGCATATTGTGTGCTCAACCTTGATACTAACCTAGTCATGGAAACTTGTGAGGTTACGTTCGATGAGACCCAGCCATGCAGTTCGTCTATTTTGAGTGTGCAGGTGACGATGAAGTCGGCAAGAGGATCTTTGAGGATGAGGAGAATGATGCTGGAGAAGATGATGTTGATGAAGGTGAAGCTCCAGCCACACATGTACCCTCTACGTCCACTATGATGACTACGGTGCAGGATGGTCCATCCCCTACACCGACTACGATCCAGCAAGATCAAGTGGAAGGTGTTGTTGAGGGGGAGGTCATCTCCAGGCGAGAGGCACCGAAGCGCGTTCAAATTGATCATCCTCCCTCAAGAATCATCAGCGACATCAATGAATGCACTACACGGTCGAGGTCCAGAATTGTTTCTCACTTTGCTCATTCAGCTTTTGTTACCACCTTTGAGCCGAAAGACATTGATGACACACTCTTTGATCCTAATTGGGTGAACGCTATGCATGAGGAGTTAGAGAATTTTGAGAGAAACCAAGTTTGGTAGTTGGTAGAGCCACCACCACATTACAAACCTACTGGGACAAAATGGGTGTGGAAGAACAAAGAGGGTGAGAATGGTGAGGTGGTGAGAAATAAATCGAGGTTGGTTGCTCAGGGTTATAGCCAGAAAGAGGTGATAGACTGTGAGGAGACATTTGCTCCTATAGCTCGTTTGGAGGCGATTAGGATCCTTCTAGCCTTTTCTATGGCTAAAGGGTTCAAATTGTACCAAATGGATGTGAAGAGTGCCTTCTTAAATGGGTTTTTGGAGGAAGAGGTTTATGTGAAGCAACCACCGGACTTTGAGAGTGCTGAGTTTCCCCACTGAGTGTATTAGTTGAGGAAGGCTTTGTATGGGCTAAAACAAGCTCCCCGATCATGGTATAGTAGGTTGAGAGGGTTCTTGTTCAGCAAGGGGTTTGGGATGGGCAAAGTAGATAAGACTCTATTACTCCTCAGACAGGGTGATGATATCCTAATTGTTCAGGTGTATGTGGATGATATTGTCTTTGGCGGCTCATCTCACTCTTTGGTTGCAAGGTTTGCTGAGGACATGAGCATAGAATTCGAGATGTCTATGATGGGAGAATTGTAGTTCTTTCTCGGGCTTCAGATCAAGCAGGCTAAGGAGGGAACATTTGTGCATCAAGCCAAGTACACGAAGGACATCCTCAAGAAGTTCAAGATGGACGACTCGAAGCCCCTATCGACACTGATGAGTATGACTACAACACTGGATGCGGACGAGGATGGAGAGCCCGTGGACCAGAAGGAGTACCGGAGCATGATCGGCTCCCTCTTGTACTTGACGGCGACGAGGCCGGACATTCAGTTCTCTGTGTGTCTGTGCGCTCGTTTTCAGGCGTCACCGAGGACTTCACATCGGCAGGCCGTCAAGCGGATTTTCAGGTATCTTCGATACACTCCTGAGTTCGGTCTTTAGTACTCGGCATCCTCTTCCCTTTCGCTTCTTGGTTTTTCGGATGCCGACTTTGCGAGGTGTCGAGTCGATAGGAAGTCGACTTCAGGGATGTGCCAGTTTTTGGGTTCCTCGCTTGTTTCTTGGTCTTCTCACAAACAATCTAGTGTAGCTCAGTCTACCACAGAAGCTGAGTATGTCGCTGCTGCTAGTCATTGCTCCCAGCTACTTTGGATCACATACACGCTGAGTGACTTTGGTGAGGAGTGTACCCATGTTCCTTTCATGTGTGATAGCACGAGTGTCATTAGTGTTGCCAAAAATCCTGTGCTTCACTCCAAAACCAAACATATAGAGGTTAGGTACCACTTTCTGAGAGACAATGTTGAGGAGGGAAACATAGACTTAATCCATATGCCAACTCAGAAACAGCTCGCTGATATCCTGACAAAGCCTTTGGACCAAGCTACATTTGCTCGTTTGCGGGGTGAGCTTGGGGTGATTTATCCTTTTTGAGCTTGGGTTGGGGACTCTTATGTACATATGCATGTTGCATTTTCATTCTTGTATCATATCATGTTTTGCGTCTTTGTATCATAGACTGCATTTGTATCATATGCTTTAGAGATGTGCTTCTACTATATTCATTGATCACTATGATATGCTAGATGTGAGCTTATGATCTTGCTAGTGAGCTCTTGTGATGTATAGCTATGCTCTTGGTAGCTTTGGGATGTATATGCATGTGAATGGCTTATTTTTGTGAAAATGCTATATATGATCCTCTCTTGTGAGTTGATTGCCTTTCATGCTCAATTTGTGCTCAAATGGATATATCTTGCTTAATTTCTGCTTAGGTATCATGCTCTTTTCATTTGGGGTCAAAGACCCATTTTTCATCATGAATGTTTAGCCTACATGTTACCTTGTGGAGAAGCCTAAGCTTCTTTTTGCCGCAAAGGCACTTCATGTACCATGCTTAATTTTAAATCATGAAATTGGTATATGAGATGCTTATGCTTCAAAAATATGCTTCCATGTCACATGTGCTTTAAATTCCTTATCTTGGGTGCTAAACCATTGCATGATGTTTACCATTGAGAAGTCTCATGTTTAGAAGTAGACTCATGGCTCGGTGGCTTTGACATGACATGAGATAGCTTGCAGGTGTTTGTGATGATCTTGTGATGAGAACGTGTGACCTTGCATGAAGTTTGTGGGCTATGTGTTGTTTGTGCTTATTTTGGCCATGTTGAGGTCCTATGCTCATGAGAGGGAAATTTTGTGAAAAATGCTTCATTTTGATTATGGCTATTTCACATGCTTATATGTTCCTATCTACCTTGTTGGCGATGCTTGTACTTAATTTGTGGCTATCTTGCTTGTCTATGTCTCATTTTTAGCATGTTGTAGTGCTCTTTGTCTATTTGAGAAGCACATGCTTGCATTTGTAGACTTGATTCATGCATTACCAACAAGGAGGACGAAAGTACCCAATTTATTCATCTAGAGGGAGTTTTTGCATCAAAGGGGAGAAAAATGGGAGAAATGCATTTGTTCAGGGGGAGCTTGCATTCATGCTTTGTGAGCTCTTTGTCGCCTGATTTGAAATGTGTGCTCTTTTGCCGATGGTGTCGAGCCCTCTTGCCTCACCTTGAGGAGTCGGCAATTTTGGAGCATTTTATCTCGGTTGTATCAAGCCATTGCCCTTGCCTTAGTGGACCGAGATTTTTCTCTCTCAAGTGATCTTGTTTTAGCTTTTGTTTGGCTTTTGATCACTTGTCTGAGTTTTTGGTTCATTTCTTTTCTTTTTCCCTTTTCTCTGAATTGGTTACTATGTGTGTTGTCAATGCACTCATCAAGGGGGAGATTGAGGTCCGGAGCATCTGAGGACCGGTGGATGGTCGCTCCTTGGTCTGATGAGTGATTGACAACGTGGTGTGGACTGACTTTTAGCTGGAGTATTGTAGGTGCAGGTTGCGGCTTGATTTGCGTTGGTGCAGGTGAAGAGCGGGCGCGAAAGGACTTAGCCTTGCGGGGCCTCAGAGGAGTGGAGAGACAAGTAGGCTCGGCTTGATAGACCCGGTGGCCGAACGGGATCAAGTGCGAGCCGCATGGTGGCAAGAAAAGCAAGATGAAGTTGTGGACAGGAGCCGGTGCAGAGTAGCAGCTCACAACCGGAGTCTGCACGCGGGGTTTGCGGCAGTTCACCACAAAACCGTCTGGTTAGTTGGTTGAGCCACAAAACCAAGACCGGAGGCTCGATTGGCGGAGACGGGATCCGGGCGCGCCGAGAAGCTTCGATGCCGGGGGGACACGCGTCGGGATCGCAGGGCTTGCGTCGGGAGGACGCGGACTGCGACCAAGGCATGGCCGCCTGATGAAAAGGAAAGCTACTTGACCATCTTGCCCCTGAGGGTGTGTATCTTCCTTTATGTTCTAGGGGTAGCTTGGTCATTTGCCCAACCCGGAGAGACTTCATATGTATAGCTCTAGGGTTTCTGGGCAACTCATACATCCGGACGGCTTCCTCATTTCCCTGCTCTTTAGGCTAGATTTTCTTCATGATTTTGTAGAGAATCTGACCTCTAGTTGTACAGAAGCACTCATGGTTGCGTTGATTTTCTTCTCTTGGCTCGAGTGATTTTCGTGTCTTTTTCGAGTCTTTTCGTGGGATTTTAGTGCGCGGCTTGTTCCTTCGATTCTGATGCGTTTGTGTTCGGTTCTGTTTATGGGAATCATGGATAGATGTCTTGTGCATCTTTGTGCTTGATCTTGATCCCTCAAACGCCGGATTTGGCCTCCGATTCGAGGATTTTGGTTGGAACCCTAGCTCTTTTTGTGAGCTCGGTAGAATCTCGATTCAGTGGGTTGGAGGCTACAAATTCATAGGAATAGCATCACCTAGAGACGCTTCATCTTCTCCTATGATTTGGTTTCAATCCCTTGGTTGATTCGGGAGATCGGGTGAAGGGAACGAGGAGTTGACCTTTGCAAGGTCGGGCTCGGTCTGCTGTCTGCATCCCTGGCAGACCGTCCGCGACCCCTGTGCGGACCGTTCACGAGGAGGCAACCAACTGGGTGTTTGTCGTGTTCTTTCTTAAATTCTTGAGTGCCTTTCGCTTGATCCGTTGAGTGCTTAGGTTTTGGTTGGATAGTGTAGGCCGGACCGTCCACCCAAAGCGGCCGGACTGTCCGCGAGGCACGGACCGTCCGAGGTGCTCGCCCGGACTGTCCGAATTTCCTCGGTAGCTACTGGAGGTTCGGGTTGCTTTTGCGGACCATCCGCCCTGCACCCGCGGACCGTCCGCCCAGGGCTTCGCAGATCGCTTAAGTCCTTTGCCTCTTGTGTTGTGCTTCTGCTTTGGATTGGTTTGGGACTTGTTCCTAGGGTTGGTAGGTCTGTTGTGAATACGTGACCTTGGCAGGTTCATGTTGGAACCCTTGCTTGTGATTTCGGGACATAGTCGAGTTCATCTCTTCGGAGAAGAATTTTTAGCGGCTCCCATTCACTCCCCCCCTCTCTGGTCGCCTAATCGGTCCTTCAGGAGGACACAAGCAGAAGACTAAGAAACATAGTGGCCTTACCCAAGGCGCGAGCTTAGCAATTGACAAAGGAGGGTCTCAGTAGTTTCTACTTGTTTCTTCAACCTCTCAATCTCATCAGTCTACACTTTCATTGCTACATCTGAAGCTTGTGCCTTGATCTTCAAGTCTGTCAAAACTTGGTCCTGTCCAACAAAGATTTCACCAAAGTCAGCAGCTTCATCTAGCCTTCCCAAAGGAACTTCAAGTCTTGTGCATGTAGTGGCGGCTGGATAATCTCGAGGCATGTAATCAATGAATGGCTTTGACTTCACATTGGAGGGACATGAATTTGATATTTGAACCGCAAGGATTGTCCTCAATATTTGAGCCTAAAAATGAAAGGAGAAGTCAAACTTGAACCTTAAACAAAGCAAGCAAATAAACTTAAGAATAATCCTAAGAATAAAGTAGCAGGATAATCATGCATTCTGTTACATACCACGACATGTGATTGAATCTCAGCAATGTAGGAACGGGATGCTAGGCCCTGGACAATAAGTAATAGGTCAGTTGCCTTAGATATCTGGAACAGAGTGTACCGTGACCATTAGTAGCCTTGCAGACAGATCTAGACACTAGTCAGCTATCAATTGCAAGGAGTATTGACCATCTACAAATTGATGCGTGGAAATTAAAAAATGAGTTCATGAAACAACATATGAGTACTAATGGCCCCCTTCTAACTTGTGTTAAAAATCAGGAACTGGATCTAGAGCGGTCAAGGTAAGAGAAGGATCCCAAATCTAACA